>OY998178.1:61189542-62480186 GCA_963921935.1 Galeruca laticollis | reverse complement strand
TAGTGTTTAAATAAATTAGTAAGTAACCATACCGTGTGTTTAAAATTTATCCCACCCATTTACCGTTTAAATAAATAAGAAAAACATTACAATATTTATAAATATTCCAGGAAGAATTATTGTTATAGAAAAGAACTAATAATTTGATGGAAATGTATAAAATGCAGGAAAGAAAATTGTTTAAATTGACAGGAGAGGAGTCGGCTAGTGAAATTCAATAAGTGTCTAGAAAATAATTCAGTACCATAAAAATTACGATTTATTGAGGGTTGATTTGATGACAAGAGGGTTAGGTTATTCGCATGATCCCTTTGCAGTGGAGGCGAGGGTCTAATCTATACTTCGATATATAAATAGGCAATCATGGTGCCATTTTCAAGAACTATTAAGTTTATTCTAGCAGTTTTTCCCACTTATTAAAGGTATCTGATTAGTTTGACTTTTGAAATTGTAACAGTATGATATAAAGAAGTGTTATCTCTCAACAAAAAATTGTACAATTGAATAAACATTATTAAAAGAATTTGTAACTCTCAACCGCCAAGGCATAAAAAAATCTTGTAACGATAAATCAGCATAGGCAAAAATCTCACAATGTCCATTGGCTTGGAAATAATTCCTGTTCTTCCGCATATCAAAACTCGATTGAAAAGATCTTGCATCCCATTCTTTGACCTTACCCTATGCAATTTTATGCAACTAAACCATCTGCCGCATACAGAAACTCGACAAAATTATGTTAATTATCCTGTACCTTAAAATAAAGGAAACTCTAATCTGTATCCAAGCATGACTATAAGGATGAGTCTCATTATAAGGATTTTTTTTAATTTTGACAAAAAATTAACGGAAATGTGATATAAATATTAAGGGGTGCCAAAACCACAACAACTGTTTTCCAAATAAAGTTCAGGTACCGCTTTAAGTACGCTTGGAATAACAACAACAAATGAAAGGAGAGGAATAGTCTTTGATATTTGAAAAACCAACAATTTGTATAAAAAAAGTGATAAAACAAAACAAAGATATGTTTACCAAAAATAATTATGAGTTACGAATTTTGATTATTCTCTCGCTGAAATTATTGAGATTTATATTTTTTTTATTCAAATATTAATCAAAAAAAATGAGGAGCATAATTGACGTAATGAACATAGAGAAGATGTGGACGAGCGTAACAGACAAAATGCTGCAAATTATTTTGTAAGGAAAAATCTAGGATAAAAGGATATTCTTGTATTTCATAATAATATAATTACTGGAAACAGATATTTGCAGTTTTATACTTCCTTATTGTATCAATTATTCTTCCACCGAGGAACCTAGATACAGATGTGTCATATTGATTGAAATAAAATTCAATATCATATATTTTACCTGAATATTTACAATATTTAGCGCAAAATGGAATTAACTTAAATAATATTTAAACTGAGAAATATATGATACATATCCTTAACACAACCTTAATTTAAAATCACTTTTTTTAATAATGTTATTGCTGGAGATACAAATAAAATCAGTGAAATAGAATAAATATGTTTGGGTAATTGCTTCTACACTTTATGACTGCTATCATGCAGAGTTGCGTGTTTCTAATGAACGTTTGTTGCAAATCATAAAAATGATCTTTCTATGTTACACAATAAGACTTCTTTAATTCTGTCAAGATAGTCGTGATGCTCTTTAGGTATCCTATCAGTGATGTTGAGTCACCACTTGGCAAGCGTTGAGGCAGCCAATAACTGTGGAAGCGAGCAAAATATTTCATGGGAGATCCAGTTAACGGAGTGAAGCGTTTTACATGATTGATGATGTTTTATTATACTTGACATTCATAGAACTTGTGCGTATAAGCCTCAAAGTAATTTGTTCTTCACAACATCTTAAAACTACTGATAAACAAAATTTTGGGAAAACTATTGCAAATCAAAATTCATTCTCCTATTTTGTTAGATACATCCATGTCTACATGGAGCTTCAAGACATACTGTAGTTTCATCAAAAAACAGAATATGCTCACTAGTGCGGTTTCTTGGTAGAATTGCTGAATTTTGCTTTGTAAACTCCTTATAACTGTTTCCTGAAGATATGGCAATATTTAGGACATATATGAATATTCTTTGGGAAAGTTCTGTTGACTTTCCCATTTGTACATCATTTTTAGGAATAATGCCATTAAGTGTCCTATGGATAATTGACACTCGTACTGGTTTCTAAACTAGCACTTTTTTGATAAATAATTTTACTCATTTGGTGTGAAGACGAGTGGAAACATGGTATGTGATGGAAATAATTACAGTCAAATAATTATTTGTTCTATACACTTGACCTTAATCATCACTTTTCAAGATAATTTTGCAAGTTCCAGTGAAAAACAAGGCTCATCAGTCATTGGTGTTGATTATATACTGCGCACAAAAATTATTGCATAATTTTAAAATATTAATGTCAGCCGTAATGAATAATTTTTTTCACAAGAAATATATTGCAATAAGATTAACAGATATAAAATCACGAAACTAAAAAAACGTATGTTGAAATTTTCAATTAATAGGGTGTATTGCCTCTTTTGATCCTGATTAATTTGATCTCAAATTTCAGCCAATCTTAAAACAGTCGATCCAATGTGTTTGGTGGGTTAGGTAGTTATCGTACTTATTTACCTACGATGTCCCAAACACACTCTATTGGGTTGAGGTCGTGATTTCTCACAAGCTAAACCATTGCACGAATTACAACCTCCTGACAAGTCTTGCAATGTTTGGCCTGGCGTTATCATGCATAAGCATTATCCCCAATAAATGGTGCAAATGGTAAAGCATGCTCGTTATAAAATATCTATAATGTACCTTTGTGCTGTAAACCGCCCTCTATCTATCCGAAGTGATGCCGTACAGATCTCCAAATTAATCCCACTCCACACAATTATCAAGCCGCCACCATACTGTCGAGTCTCTACAATGATACACCGTGCGTACCATTTCCCGGGCGTTCTGTATACACTCTTCCGCCTGTCATCAGAAAAAAGGGAGTACCTGGATTCAGCGGTGAACCATATTCTTCCCCAATCTTCTTTATTTCAAACAAAATGTTCACGAGTAATATGCCATCGTTGCCTTCTATGCCATCTGGTCAATAATTGGCAAGTTGGTGCTCTTCCAAGGTCCAGGTCATTCACAGCAAGTTTTCTCCTTATCGTATTTTGGCTTATTAAAAAATTATAATGAATCAAAAATTCATTTGTAGAGGAGTACTGGTAACATATCCTGGTCTCAGTGTACAAAGTCTCAAAATTCGGCCTTGATCATAAGTTGTAACTCTTCTACGACCTTGATCGGGTCTTCTCGAGTTACTCTCAGTGGCAGCAAAACATGTTAAAACTCTTAAAATGGTTGACTGAGTGCCAATAAACCGTTCAACGGGTTCAACTTGATTGTATGCTTCTGCATGGAAACACTTAATAAACTTGAAAAACGCATTTGAAGATTCAACAAAACGTATTCAAACCAAACAAAATTTTCGTGCGATTATTTTCGATGTGGATTAAACCAACATCAGTGAGTCGATCAACTCGGTTTGACTTTTGGTGATAAAGCCCCATCTCTAGCCACCGTGTTTCGCTGGTTTTCTGATTTCAATCGTGGTCGTACTTCGCTACAGGATGAATTTCGTGTAAGTCGTCCAAAATCGGCTGTTGTGCCAAAAAAGATCAATACTGTGCGTGAACTGATATTGCAAAATCGTCATGTGACATTCCGTGAGATTGATGTATACTTGGGTTTTAGTTCCACTCACATACAATCAATATTGCAAGAACGTTTGACCGCCAAAAAGATTTGTTCGCGTAGGATACCGCATAATTTGATAATAGCTCAAAAAAGCTAGTGCCGATTAGTACAATGAAATGTTAGACAAATTCAATCGCGGTGCTTCAAAAGACGTCTATAAAATCGTGATAGGCTATGAATCATGGATCTATGCATATGAACCCAAAATGAACATCAATCTACCGCATGAGTTTTTCAGGACGAGCCAAATCCAACAAAAGTTGTTCGCGCACGAAGCTTCCTCTAGAGCAACGTAGAACGGACAATTCTGAGTGGTACACCTGCATTTGTTTGCCAGAAGTATTTGGAAAAATCAGAGAAACCAATCACAGAAGACGAATAATTCTCCACCACGACAATGTCTGCTTTCACATATCAGCTCAAACAAAAACGATTTTGAGCAGTCAAACCATCGAACTGATGAATCATCCGTCGCACAGCTCTTGATTGGCACCCAATGATTTCTTCTTATTTACGCATATCATAAATGAAGGTTAACGTTTTTCGATGCCTGGAGAAGCGCTTGATGCAATCAATTAACATATTTTGGATGTATCTACCTCAATCTTAATGGAAAAATTAGTTCAAACGCATGCCAAAGCTTATTGATCTTAAAGAAGAGTCATTTCAGATTATAACTATTTGTTTTTATTTGTCTATCTGAATACTTAAGTAGCAACACCCGTAATATTTATAGTATACTGGACACATCCTAGACACTTTTTGTCAAATCATTTCCGCACACTTCTGGGCTTCGCTGCTTCCAGAGACCAACCCCCAATTCACCCCAATGCAGCACAACCCTCCAGTCACCTTCTGGCGAAAAGCCCACCCAACAACTCTCATCCTAGACACTTCTAAACAAATTTTCCTAGACACTTTTAAAATTTTTTCTACTAGACACTTTTAAACCCCAACCTAATTTCTCGGTCAACGCGCACTGAACCACCCAACACACCCCCAACACAGCCCTGAAGAGGAAACCTATCCTATACCAGGGCGGCATCAAGAAAATCGACAAATCAACCAAGAAAACCCCAACCCACCCCAAACTCATTCACGAATCTCTCTCTCTCTCTCTCTCTAAAAATTATATCTTATGATAAAAATCGAAACAATAAAATTATTCAGTGTATCACGATTTTTAAGATTATGCAAAAATTTTGGTGCACAGTGAATTATACGTTTTTCCTTTAATGACAACTGACACTGCCAAGCAAGATTCCTAGATCACAGATAGTTAACACGAAAAAACAATTTAACAAAGGTTTCTCGAATTTTGATAGTCGCTAAATGGGCTCAACTTTACTCTATAGTCCAGTTTGTTTACAGTGATCAATTTCATCAGTCCACCTTCAATATATATTGTGAATTCAATGATGGATTAAGTAGAAAATATGTCGTCGTCTTGGAAGTCAATAGGTGTAATCCACAAATTTCGTGAAAATGAGATAAGTAGGTATACAAAATAATTTAATTTTTATCAATAAATTCTGTGGTCAATAGAAGTAACCCAAAATGAATTACCTTCTAAAGTTATCGTTAATTTCCAATGGACTCAATACAAATATCATAAAATAGTCAATAGCTGCATGCCGCATTACTGTATTGACACCCAAAGTAATTTCTTGCTGTTAGTTCATTTAGTTTAGGAGTCAAAAGACGTATGTGTTGCATACGCCTTTTGACAATAAACTTAGGTCTCTTATAATTTGCGAGACAAACAACGAAGACGTATATTGTTTGTGAGTTTTTGTATAATCAATTAGTGGTTGTTTTCAAGTGTTAAGGTGTCGTGTTTTTTGTGGAATATAGTGATTCAATTGATAAAAATTATAACAATGAATGGTTTACGTGGAAAACGAATGGTTGCAACGATTTTGAACGCTTTAAATGAATCTAACCTGAAACGCTACAAATTACATGTGGCATGAAGGTACTGGTTTAAAGGGAGCATCAGAAATTGCTACTTGTTTGTAGAAACACTTAGTTTCATTGGGAGGAAAAAATGAAATTACTTATTATTCTGACACTGCATCCGGCCAGAATCGTAATGCAATTGTGTCTGCAATGGTTTTACGAGCTGTAGAACGGCTCACCATAACGGTAATAAACCAAAAGTTCATGGAATCAGGGCACTCTGAGATGGAGTGTGATTCTATACACTCTAGAGGCTCGAGATAGACAGGTGGATGTATTCACTGCGGGAGGTTGGTACAAGGTAGCCCGAACAGCTGAAACTAAGAAACCATATCACAAGGTTGTTGAAATGGCACATACAGATTTTTTGGATTTTAAACATTTAAGTAGCCAAGTTATAAGAAACAAGACATTGTCCGGAAATGAGGAAAAAGTAATGTGACTAGAAGTTGAATGGTTCCAGTATCGCAAAAGCGACACTAAAACAATATACTATAAATACCAGTTCAGTGATAATCACTTCCAATCCCTGAATACACAGCGACGACGGCATATAAATCAATCCAGCATTTATAGTATACTACAGCTCAACAAAGCCAAACCCCAAATCAACAAAGAAAAAGTACAATATTTATTCAAACTATGTAAGAAGGGCACCATTCCATCCGCCTATCACGACTTCTACAAAAATTTGGAGACAGAATTAATGATCAAGACAACAGCGACTTTGAGAGAGGTAATAATGAGGTACGAAGATAATAATATTGTAATATTTTTATATATCTGAACATTAATGATAACATTTCAAAATCAAACTTTGGTTTTGTTTTAAATAGATGCACAAAATATTATTGTAATAATTGTAGTGAGGTAAAAGATTAGACAATCAAAAATGAATGCTGCTTTTATTAGAAGTTACCAGAACAGAGATCCTAAAAATTATCAAATAGTATGGTGGTCATAGTGAGTAAGACGCATTACGATGCAAATTAAGCACTAAATTTCCAGGGTTCAAATGGCGTATGCCACATAATTCCGAAAATTCTGATGTACGGGTGATAATTATTGGAAACCTGACAAGATAAATAAGTATACGATCCTATAATCAACTTTCAGTTTTTTATCATTAAAAATAAATGAATTACAAACGAGAAACTTGAATTTTAATATTTTAATAAAACTCTTTGAGCGCGGATTCCTCTGTTTCAAGATGTTGTGAATTACGTCTATTACCTTCCTAGACGACGATGCATTAAACGTACAATGGCAAACCACTTTGGTATAAGGTTAAAAAAAACAACGAATTGAATGGATGCATTTATTTAAAAACTTAACAAAGTCACATATCGTTTTGAGTTATAAATTATTATTGTATATACAATTTAACAAAATATATATTAACAAATATTAGCTATATACAAAGTTCTAAGCTCATCAGAAATTCAAATACCTGAAATATATTCATTTTAAATAGAATTATAGTTAATTGTATTTAAAACAAAAAAGCGGTAGTAAGTACGCTTAATAGGACAAAATGATAAGTAGCTTCTCGATTTGCAAAATTTTACTGAAAAATAGGTATGTTGACAATTTTTGGGATAAAAAAATTAAAGAAATAATGATGTATTTTAAATAATATTTCAAATTTCGCGCAAAAACAATACTTGTCACGTCACTGCGGTGACATCATTAGTTCCAAAACACCAGTGAGTTTTCTAGTAATGCCTAGTTATGGTTATAAAAGGATAATTCAGCTTCCTTAAGTATTGTGCGGGGCTTCAGTGTGCGAGTACTACAATATAAACACCTGAAAAGCTATTTATCCACGTTACACGTTTGGAAAGTAAAAGAAAAATATGGCTCCAACTTGCTTGCAGGGATCCGGCACTTGTTACTGTACAATCTGAAATGTATTTTGTGAAGATCATTTCGATCTAAGTTTTAGTATACTATTTGTTTATTTTTCTCATAGGCACAAGTTAATATTTATGAAGTTTTCAATGAAAATTATTCGAATTTTTAGGTTAAAAATAAAGTTAATTAATTGTTGTACTCGTATTTTTCTACTTGCCGAATGATATTGCTAAGTACTGTCTACAGAAATACATAACAATTATTGTGATATAACTCACATGGAGGTGTTCACATTTCGGAATTCAGCAGAACTGAAATTACTGTTTGTTGCGAAGAAATTTGCCACTGTAAGACAGTCAATTCTCTGTTTGCCTCAATAAATCCACTATCCATTATGTTTATTTTAGTTTTCGAAGATGAAACAAGTTAATTTCGATTAAATAACTTAGAAATTAATAAATATGCCAACCAAACAATGAAAACGTTTGACAGCGTTTTGGAACATATGACGTCATAAACTATGATTGGTGTACAATGTCAGGTGAGTTGAGACTGATTTATTTATTGAATATTAATTAACTGGCTTGAGAAAAGGATAACCATTGTGTTTTTTATTATTTCTATGTTAAAAACTGCCACTTTAAGTTAAAATAATGTTTTTATTTGTCTACTGTCAACATCCCTATTAGTAACTTGCTGAGAAAATAATTATTTCTATATTGGAAATGTTTGTGTCACATTCTAAAAATATCGATATTCAGTTGAACACTAAGAATAAATATTGTCTATTTAATGAAAAACAAAAATATACATGTATTTTGTAAATGAAGTATTTCTTAGGGTAGCTTCAATGACAGTGCTGGTTGGGAAAATGTGTTTTAGAAAAAACGAGATATTAAAAAACTTGATAAATTAAATAAATTTGAAATACTTTTGTTTTCTTAAGTTTCAAGTAAACAGTAAACGATAATATCTAGAATATGAGAACAAAAATGAAATATATGTTTTTGAACTAAGATGCACTTATGATTTTTCCGTTTTTTCAATTGTACCCATAACTTTTTTCATTCAATTATAATAAACCATGAAGATCAACTAACCCTAAAAATTATTTCAAATCAAAAATGTTGCTCTGTATAAAACATTTGTATGTTGTATTCGTGTTTTAAATGAAACTCACGGTTTCTAGTTAATTCCACAATATAATAAAAGTTATTGAAAATTCTAAAAAATTGACAATTGTTTCGATAAATCAATATCATCGTCAGAATGACAGAAGTTACATGATATTGATTTATCGAAACAATTGTCAATTTTTTAGAATTTTCAATAACTTTTATTATAATGTGGAATTAACTAGAAACCGTGAGTTTCATTTAAAACACTAATATGAGCAGATTCCACGAAGTAAGGGTGGAGACATTTTATTTATGTTGTATTCCATAATTGACCAAACATAGATTTATACTTATTTTTGAGATTCATCCTTAACAATAAGTTTGTTTCCTTCTATATAAATAATATGAGAGGTCTAGTATCAAAACGTATAATCTCCACTTTTTCTAATAATTCGGATCAAATATGCTTTCTTAACAAAATTTTACGGCAAATACAATCATATTTTCATTCGAAACAATCAAACTCCAAGAGTACCATGCACTCACATTTTGGGTTTAGTTTCAAAACGTACAATATCCGTTGACAAGTGTGGATCAAAATGTACAATCTCCAAAGAGCCAATAGGAAACGCGATCAAGACATGTAAGATCTGTCTTCAAAGGTGATATTTATTATTTCCGGCAGTATTGCAATAACAATAGTATCGTGCTACGATTATTATTTTAATACAATAAAAGCGATTTTTTAAGGAAAATAAAAATATCTAATAAAAAAAGTAAATATGGTCGTTATTGTGAACCCTATCAGGGAAAGAAAGAAAGCAGGTGGAAGGCGAGCGAATACTAAGAAATGGAAACGACAGAAAGGAAAACGATTAAGGTATACTTAATTTTTTGATATAAGAAGTCATTTCGTTGTTTACAAATATAGTTCCAAAAATCTTCCAGTTTATCCAAGATGTGGACATAATAGCAAAGCATTCCAATGTGTATAATTAAAAATGAGAGATACTAGAATTCTCCAAGTTAAGTTTTATGAAAAAAATTAAAAGTTGTTTCAAATTAATTTTATAATGCAGTTTTCATCTGATCATGCAGTTAAATGGAAAAGACCTAAAAACAATGCGAAAAATGGCAAGGAACATTCTGTAATATTATTCGCTCTAGATTACTATAAAAAATTAGTGCCAGTATGCAAAGAAGCTTTTATGGGTATTTTAAGAATCAGCAGAAGGCGGATAGATGCACTTGCGAATAATTTTTACTCCACTTCTTTACCACCTACAGAGAATAGGGGAGGATACCGAAAAACATCAAAATATGAAGATAAAAAGCAATCTGTGATGAAATGTATTAATACTTTGCAGGCTACTGAGTCACAATATTGCAGATTGAATATAATACAAGTTGTGAATAATTTATTCCAGCATTCCTGTTAAACATGGCTATTTAAGGAACATCTTTAATACCTGCTACAACTTAGACTTTGACACACCGCGTACAGATGTACACTCAACTTGCTCACAGTTATCTGAGAGAATTGAATCATGCTCAAACATAGAAACTAAAAATACATAACTTACAGACAAGCGAGTACCAAATTACGTTCCAAAGTATATTTTAAATTGCTACGTGAAATAAACGGGTTTGAAGATTAAAACTAAGTTTTTCGCATCTGTGAGATATGCAGAATAATATTTTATCATAAAGTTGTCACTTGTATCTACTTCGGAAGATGTATCAAGCTAACAAACCGAAATTTCTCCAAAAATAACCAAAAATGTAGTGTATCTGGATTTATAGGACCAGCTGTACTCGCTATAGTCAACTGAAAATCAATATGGTACATCTGTGAGACACCTTGAACAATATTCAATCATAAAATTGGTCACTTGTATACACTCTGGAGGATGTATCGACGAACTGAAAATTCTCCAAAAAATGACAAAAATTTGGTACTTCAAGTATCATAGCACCGGCTTCACTGACTTAAGTGAGCTGAAAATCACTTGTATCTACTTCGGAAGATGTATCAAGCTAACAAACCGAAATTTCTCCAAAAATAACCAAAAATGTAGTGTATCTGGATTTATAGGACCAGCTGTACTCGCTATAGTCAACTGAAAATCAATATGGTACATCTGTGAGACACCTTGAACAATATTCAATCATAAAATTGGTCACTTGTATACACTCTGGAGGATGTATCGACAAACTGGAAATTCTCCAAAAAATGACAAAAATTTGGTACTTCAAGTACCATAATACCGCCTTTACTGATTTAAGTGAGCTGAAAATCAATAGGGTTCATCTGTAAGATGTCCTGAATAATATTCGATCATGAAATTGGTGACTTGTTGCATTCCGGAGACTGTATCGTGCTAACAAACTGAAATTTATCAAAAAATTACAAAAATGTCGTACTTCAAGTACCATAGTATCCGTTGTACTACCTCTGGAGTGCTGAAAATCAATAGAGTTCATCTGTGAGATGATCTGAACAATATTAAATCATAAAATTGGTGACTTGTTGCACTCCAAAGGCTGTATCGTGCTAACAAGACACGTAACGAAAAGTGGCCGACGACAACGACGACGACGATGACAACGACATACACACAGAATTTTTTTTTCTAAAAACCTTTTTATCGTGTTTTGGTTGATGAAAAACATTGAAGTAATTCAAAATAAAATTTCAAAATTCCAGCTTTTTTTGGGGTAAACCAATACTTTTCTCGCATATTAGATAGGTTGGGCGGAAAAGTAAAAAGGGAACGTAATCATTTGATTGTGAGAAAAACTGACTTCTATCCAAACTACCTGATCAAGAGGCATACTACTCGCGCTAAAGTATTTTTACAACTTCACAGTTGTGCAGGGATACTCGCATGCAAAACTCAATCCTTCAACAGTCACTAGCTTTTGCTGGGCAGAAAACGAATATGCCAATTGGTCAAATGAAATTTCGTGCAGTATTTATCATGTTTTAGAAACAACTAAGTTTTCAGATATTGGTGTTACATTAATGTGTGCGGCAGCGATTTCCAAAATAAAAATACAACTCTAGTAGGATTGTGTTGTAATTGATAACCAAAACAAAAAAAAAAACAAGAATGCTGAAAATGTAGCTCGCATATAAATTATTATTCCAGTTCGGTGACACTCATTCATACCACCAGATCGGGTGTTTGGAAACATGGAAAAAGAAGTAAGAAAACTGGAAATAATATAGAAACCTGTATAATATTTTAAGATTTTTTCAGAATTTGCTAATTTTAAAGCTTGGGAGAGATGTTCTGGATTTGGACAGGAAGGAAGCTGCCTCAAAAGTTTTGAAACCAACCAGTACTTTTGGCACTTTCCTTTTGCTCGTCCTAAAAGGATATCACCAATCTGTGCAAAAGATTCAGGGGCGAGGATAAGTTACGTATAAAAGTGATCTTGGATCCGACCAATCAATATACAAAAGAGTCAAAAAATACAAGATATCTTCCCTTGTATTATTCCAAAACATTATGCAATGAAAGAGAAAAAGTGACCACCTTCACCGCCTTGCTTAAAGCTCATTATGGCGAAGGGTGAAGAACAAACGAAGATATGCAATTATACAAGTTCGTTCTGGATGAAGTAGAGGAATATGCAGAAAAAGAAGAAGCAAAGCTTTGCGAATATTTTGATGAAGAACCCAGCGCTAGAGTCTGAAAAAATATACCAATACTCTTTGAAAAATATTTTATATTATATACTTTGGTATATTTAGTGAAAAAAATAAAAAATCATGCTTAAATGATTTTTTTTTCAAAACGTACTCTCCAATGGTCTGCTTCAAAACGTAAAATCTTCAAACTTTTTTTTGTAACATTGGATTAGTTAGTAGTATTTCTTCAATTTTGCGCATAGGCAGACATACTACAATATTATATTATGATAATAATTCAATTAATCTGTTTCTTTCAATAACTTATTTTAGAATCGTTTTAATCAATTTTCTACAAAATAACAAAAATGGAGATAGTACGTTTTGATACTAGAACACTCACATTTCTCATAAAAAATTTTCGACAAATACCAAGTCCTACGTATTGAGACAAGTGAATATATAATTCAGTCAGCTAACAAAATGTCTCATAAAACCAATTACAGGTTTGGAAGATTGAATAGGTGATTGAACGAGAGAAAAATCATACAAATATACATCTGATATAATAACCAGTTATGAATACTAAGAAAGCATTATCACGAATGATCTTAAAATAGCGAATACAGCAATGCTTTTGAAAAAGGGAGCTTTTAAGCAAGATTATAATGCAAATTACGGACATTATGTTATGCAGTGGCAAAATAAGCTCAATGAATGGTAAATATTACTAATTACACATTAGAGAATAATGCAAATAAACGTGAAGCAAAAATTGCATATGGGGTGTTTCAAAATCGTTCAGCATGCTGAAAAAGAAGGTTCGAAAATATTTGCTAAAGAAGTACTCCTGTTCCAGGAAAAATAGTAAATAGTTCAGACAAATCATGAGAAATAGCTCAGTGTTCTGCTTCATTCACACATCTACATTTATTGGCTAACAAACTTTTTGGAACACTGTATCATTTTTTAGAAAATTCTGAATCCGATATGAATAATGCGGAATGACATCTTACCTTGTGACGTCCAACTCGCCTTCATAGTTAATTTTATTGAATTTCTCAACTCGCAATAAATGGGGTAGGTACATTCAGAAGCGATTCGATAGTAATTCTTTTTCCTAAAGAAGGTTCCTAAAAAATCAAATACTATTTTCCGAATTTTGAAAGCTCAAACTACCAAAATGTGGTGAAGAACGTTGTAATGACAATTGTTACTGAAGTTTCTTAAACATTTGAATAATCAATAAGCAGTACAAATCTATATTTTTAGTAGGTACTTAAAATCGGTAATAATATATTATCCAGATGAAAAAAATGTTTCAAGCAAAACGACATAGGTACTGGAATTATCATCACATAGAATGTCTAATTTGTTTGACGGAGCTACAGAGGTCCATAAAGAAAATCCTCTATGGGTAAGTACGCATACATTCCTATGTAGTTTATTGTACAGTGTATTTCATTTTTGGCACTTCTGCGGGGTATCTCGCTGATCTTTGAAGATAGATTGAGGCTTTCGCGACACTTTTTCATGAAATCAAAAATGATGCAAGCAGAATTTTGATAGCCCTTTTAGTCTTTCTGATACATGGTGGAATTGGAAAGTATAACTTTTCAGACACCCCTCGTATCTCAGTTATATTTAAACTTGTCGAAGAACTTTCTCTGTTAGAATTTTTTTTGCTGAATCCACTGACGTACTTGGCATTTTTCTAACATCTCTTGCTTCTCAGTTATGAAGCAAACGTATAATTTTTTAAAGGAACACCCTGATTTTCTATATTCATTAGGCATGAAGTGGGCTTTCCAAAATGATATAATTGTACTCAATTCTTTTTAAAAACAAGCTCAGAACTCATGATTTTCTAAAATTTTCTTTTGTGTCTAATTATAATAGTTAGACTATGGCTAATTTGTTTGGAACAAAAAGGAAAACGTCAAAAACTTCACACATTCTTGTCAATTTCTGAAAATAGTATATTCTATTTTGGTATTTCTGATTCACAATGTAAAATATTTAATTTATTTTACTACAATGACGGGTTACAAAAACAATGAAAGTATTGTTTTATACAATCTAATAAAAATCCGCAAGAATACTAACAAATGTAACATATTTTGAGCGCTATGTTTACGATAATTTATTAGGGGTTCTTTATTTTTTCGTATTAGATATACAGAAAGAAGGCAATATTTCCGTCATATTTGCACGCCTCAAATCAAATTTAGTAGAATTTGGATCATTTATCCAGCCCCTTCCTAAGGCATATACCTACCAAACAAGATAGAGGAAGAAAAGAAATAAATAAATGTATTGGGTTATGTAGAAGCGACGCCTTCATCTTGCTGCAAGCAAATAGAGGAAGCAACTGGTTTATCTAAGTCCTATGCTCATGCGGAAATATATATGTTATCCATATAAATTCCAAATAATTCAACATTTACACCCTGGCGATGCCGAGCGCCGAATGTTATTTTGCTAATGGTATTTACAACAGATCCGTACCGATGAATGTTTTGGATGAATTGTTATCTGGTTCGATGAATGCTATTTTTCAAGTGCGGTGATTTTTAATTGTCATCATACAAGACATTGGTCCCCCGAAAACCAACATTTAATTTTTGAGGGGGACGCTTCGAAGTTGTGGTATCACGTTTTATTTTTGGCAGACGCATAGTCTACAGAATTTATGAAGGAGATCTTTCATTACGTCAGTACCGAGAAATCCTTGAGAAAGTTATTCCAGAAGAGCCAATGGAAATGTTCCCATTATAGTTCCCTTGATGTTCAACAAGACGGTGCCCTCATCCACCACTTTGTCCTTTTGATGCCATTTATAGACGATAACTTTCCTTAAAGACGGATTGGCACCAACGGATTCTTTTATGGGACTTCGTGGAAGATAAAGTCTATAAAAACATCACGTCATTCTGTAGCGGAGTTTCGTGCAGCAATTGATTTAACTTTTCAAAATTTGCAGTCCTATAATCCTTTTCAACGTTATTAGAAAAATAATGGGAATGTGCCAATTTTGCCTACGTCATTTTCAAAACCACCTATAAAACCTCTTTGCCTTTTCAAAATTCAGCTCATATTTGCTATTTGTTTTTCGTCTGCTGTTATTTGTTTTGAGTAAAATTCATTCATTCATCATAATAGTTGAGTTTAACTGCTGTAATAAATAATTTAGGATTGAGAATTAAAAAAATATTTTTTTTAATTGAGCTTGGAAGTACAATAATCATTCACATATATTTTGTTTTCAAAAAATTTTAGCCATATCCTACTACCTATTAATTGCGACACAAAAGAAAATTTTAGAAAAACTAAAATTCTGAGCTTATTTAAAGAATATGTAAGAAATTCTATGTTTTCTTCATAATTAACAAAACAAAAGGTGTTAGGAAAAACTTAATTCTATGAAAAAAATTCTTTCAGAACAAGTTTTAACTTCTTCGATTAGTTCAAAGATAACTAAGATGCGAGGGTTGCCTGAAAAATTATAATTTTTAACTCGGCCCTATCAAAAACCAAAAGGGCTATCAAAATACGGCTTCCGTCATTATTTATTTCATAAAAAAGCAGCAAAATGTCGCGAAAACCGCAACCCTCTTTTTTAAAGATAAGGGGAAAAGCAAAAGTGCCCAAAATGGGATTCACTACGTATACATCATGTTTCACCCATGTATGCTATTCATCATGTATACTAGATCAGTACCATCTGAAATTACCGTTTTCAACAAACATTGTCTGTTCTATCTTACGAACATCGGCGAAATTTCCAAAATAACTTTCCACAATTGACGAGTCTTATCCTAATATTGCAGATAATATAGAAAAACCACAAATGATAGTAATTTATTGTGGTGGTTAGCGATGAAGAACGGACCTTGGAAGATCAGCTCTTTAATTCAGTGCCCGATTCACTATATTAATGGACAGACTTTGGACAAATATCTAATGCAAAAATTTTGTTTGAACAGAGTAACCGTTTTATACAGAGCAATACATCAAAAATAAATGTAAATTTTCAAATAATTTTCATAGATAATAACATAAATTTCAATACATGGTAACAATAGGATCCCGAGAATATGGAGGACTAGATCATGTAAGACCCTGCTTACCTAATTATTTTGATACAATTTCCCTAAATCGGCTAGTCGGTTATGAGATCAATATACACTGGCAATAAATTACCTGAAACAAAAGAAAGTTAATATTAAAACTAATGAACACACACAATTCGATAGAGAATAATTTAGTATATCTTGCAAAAAAATGTTTCATGTTTTTATAAGGCATAACTTCAATGGTGCTCTTTTTGGTACAGGTGATCATTAAACTAGTTATTATATGTATATAAATCGAAACTTCGCAGCAATAAGCAATAAGCGTAGAGTAAATTGATTAGAGGAGAAATGAAACAATGAGTACGATTATTATACATATTATTTGCCGAAGCTCCGTCAGAGTATTTGTTTAAGACACCCAAAAATAAAACCGCGGTAAAAATTGCACAACAATACAAATGAGTAAGACTAGAAACTTATCTACAATGTAAATTTCGATCGATGATGCTCATGAATTATTTGCGAAGTTATAACAGTACATTTAATGGAGTAGTAAAATTTTTTTTACTTTGAGATAATTCATCACAGTGCAACTTATTTTCATACTTTCAAAGAAAATCTCCTTTTTCTCATACTGATCATTCCCTCTCACAATAATTCTAGAAAAGTTGGTCCAAGTTTTGTTGCCCTTAGCGAGTTTTTGTTTCAGAAATTTAGTTTGATATTGAGTCAATCTTCTCTTAAGACAAGTTGCTATTCTTTAGAAGCTGTTTATAAAAATATAACAAATTTCACTGCACACCACTATAAAATTTTACTATTAGTGATAGAGTTTTATATCCTTTAGTTTTTCCCAATCTATAGCAGCTTGAATTTTGGTGTTTACTTATTGGTATAATCTTCATCATTTTATCGAAAACTTCTAGAGCCTTTTCACTCGGCTCTTTCTCTGAGACTACGAACGAAGACAGTCACCAGCAAGTTGAAGCATTCCTGGAAATTCGGTCACTGATTCAAACCGAATCACTCTAGTAGCGGCTTGCCATCGTATTCGTCAATAATAACTGAGATATTAATCTCAATCTGTCCTAGTTAGGACAATCTTATCCATGAAAAACTGCTCTTCGTGGAGCAACGTATTTATGAAAATTTGCTTTCTTCAATAACAACGTTTCGAAGAACAAGAAATATACCGCCAACAGCTGAAGATGGAAGAACTTTTCAGGTAAATATAAACTACTAGCCGGCAGACAAAAAGGGTCAGGAAACCTTGAACCCGGCATGAAACTCCCTCCGGTAGTGAGTCCGCTGCTATATTTTGTCCGCCACTCCCTTACTAACAACCCCTCAACAAACGAAACAACCTTCTGTTTCGTCCACTTCTGCCCCACAACTAACCAACATGTCTTCTAAACGCTCCCTAATCGTAACCGGAAGCCAAACTGGCCAAGCTGTACCTTCTATCTCATCTCACGATGAGTTTCCACAAATGCCCCCTCACCCAAACTCCAACGAGTCAATTTTACTCGACGACGCTAGGCATGAACCTAACCAACTGAGAGTCGAATACAAAAAACTTAAGACCATGTACGAAGACTTAAAACAAAACTCCACACCCGTAGCTCCTCACCAATAATACACTCTGCCAAATCCCATGCCTCTCGCCCCAGATCACATATGTCTGTGAACTCGACTCCCAGAAACAACCGCCAAGCTCCAGAGGAGGCCTTCACTTTCTTGGGTGCCATCTCAACAGAACTCGAAGAATCCCTACCCCGCCTCCACCAACCACCCATCAACAACAACCAAATCAACACAATTCCCTGCCCCACGCAACAACCACGAACTACCCAACAACCCCCACCTTCCCAACTGGCACCTTCACTTCAAACTTCAAATATCCGAAACTTATCACACAAATTCACCTCTCCGAGAGAGTTATTTAACCTCCTCGACACTAATGAGTTGTTGAGGGGAAATATCTCCTTCTTAAACGCAAACCCGAACCGCACCGCACTCCTAAAGATACCCGCCAGCATTCCACACGAAACACCATCGGTGACCTGCGGGTCACCATCGTCCCCCTAAACTCAACTCCCCGAGCCCGCTCATAATCAAGAGCCCGCAAGCTCACCTTCTCTCTTGTCTGCAGAAATGTAGACACATACCTGACTGATAAAGAATTGGAGGACATCCTCATCGACGAAAACTTTCCCTTCGCCAGATCCTGGCGCATTATTTCCCGACGTCTAGGCAAGGCCGCCTTCATGTTCAGAATCCTTACGAATGACAAACTGGCCGTACAACCGCGCCGTAACAACGGCCATCAAATTTCACGGTCTCTCACATCCGTGTGAGGCCTCAAACCCTACCAACCCACTACCCGTAGTATCCAAATACTGCAACAGGTGCTCATAGCATGCACAATATGAACATCCAAATCTCATGATGACCAACATGGTTGTATATGATCTAGGTAATGATTATAGCAAGCAAACTTTGCAGCTATGCTTGTATTTTGGTGTATTTCAATGAAGACATGGTGCAAAAGTTCTCCCTGCTGCACATTATTCACCTTAAACTAAATATAAAAAGTGGTACTGTTGATTGTTTACTGGATATTATCAATTGTTGTACTGCATATTCGGCGAAACTGCCGACATTTCCATTATGTATCCAGAAATGTATGCTTTCACTTGTACGAAAATACTCATGTTTCCATTTTAATAATTTGACATACAAATTTTCTTTATATTTCAATAAATCGTATTTTCGATTTTTTCCTACATTATTTCATAATTGATATTTCTTCTAGTATATCTACTTTTGTACTCTCTTTCGTCATCTGGAATGTATGTTTTCGGTTTCATGGATCCGCTGGATATTTCTAAAGTGTTTTAAGAACAAAAAAAACTCAATTCACTGCGAAAATTCTCATACCAGAATTGAAAAGACTTTAACTACAATAAAACAGTCTGTATAAACTAGGTACAGAAACTTTCCTACCGCAACCATATCTTTATTGACTTGTATAAAGCCTTTCTCAATGATGCTTATTCATGTCGGTGTACCGTCGGTATGAATGCCTTTAACTGCTTTGCGTGTTGAATATTTAATTCATGTAGACCTCCGACTGATATTAATAATCGTTAGCCAAAGTCTACCCGTCAATTGGGTCAAGGGGTATTAATTTAGTAAGTTGCGAAATATATTAATAAACCTTAATTCGTTTTTATTACGATTATTTTAAAATATAGGATATCTTTATTGAGAAAATATGTGAGTGTAGAAAAATTCATGAATTCAAAATAATATTGACCAGTAGCGAAAAAACGGCAAATTGATTTTTGATAAATGTCTAATTTCTGAACTATAGTGTTCAAAATACCTACCATTTACTTCAATAAGTTCTTTGATTCAATTTCTTCAAGATCTCCAAATAATAAATAAGACTTAGACCTATCGGTGACTAGGCAACTGTACAGTGTATCCTAAATTGCTATGTTTTGCAGGGTATACCCCAAACTAGAGGAGATAGAAGAAAATAACTGTTATAACTCCGTAGCCCAATCACATCATCAATAGGTCCCTTCATTAGAGGTATACAGAGAAATTGTTGAAAAATGTCGAAAACGACGGGGATTCAGAACTTCTTTATTGAGAAAAATCATAAAATACTTTGTAGGATCATTTGATAGATATCTTATGGAAGAGATCAGTGGCGTACCAACATATTTTTAGGGTGTCTTAGTAAGGAAATATGATACAAATGTTTTTTTATGAGCCACACAAGATATTTTGAAATATTTCGTTTACATTTTTAATTCCCTTTCACCTAATATGTCATATCTATTTTCAGGTTTTGAGATACCGGGCGAATAAAATGTTTGCAGTTAACATCACATTAAAACACTTAAAAATGAAATACCCAGAATCGCAATCAAACATTTTATTATGAGAATGTAAGCCATGACAGTTTCATTTGACAAACATAAAATCAAGCATCTTAATAAAATAAGAATAAAAAACTTACAAACAAATTTTACAAAAATATGGAAATTATAATAAATGAAACACTCTGTAACGCATTTCATCATCCTCTATTTTATTCCCTTTTTTGTTTCCATTTCTAATTCCTTTTGACCCGATATATGATTATATTGTATTCCGTTTTTTATCTAAAATGACACATTGTTCATGTTGTAAGAATGTTCATCCATCAAGTAGGTTTTGGTTATGTTAGCATGGAAAATAAAACAAACATTATGAAAAATACGATATACATTTCGCATATATTGAATACCAAAAGAATGTTATTGCTGCGTCTGAATTATATTTTCAACGATATTCAAAAAGAAGGCAACCACACTAGAGAATGATTAAAAAGCTTGATTCAAATTTATTGGAGTATGGATGTTTTGTAAAACCACGGCGTCAA
Organism: Galeruca laticollis; assembly: GCA_963921935.1. NCBI lineage: Eukaryota > Metazoa > Arthropoda > Insecta > Coleoptera > Chrysomelidae > Galeruca > Galeruca laticollis. Next base: position 62,459,313 of record OY998178.1, on the reverse strand, counting down.
TATGAAAAAAATAATGAAGCGAGAGTTGTAATTACGTTGGGTTATATACAAGCATACCATAAAACTTCTTTACGCCAAAATGAGAAAGAAATAGAGACTCTGATGACAAGTGCATGGAGAATTTTGAAGCAACATAAATTTAGGCCTTATCAAACACCTGTCTCATAAAAACTATACCCAAACGATTATTTGAGAAATATACAATTTGGTATACTGGATAATGTAACGAAAATCCAAATTTTAACTCGTATATCCAATGCAGTAATATTTGACTGACCTAATGAATTCTATTGGAATGACTCACATTCCCACTTAGTTCAGGGGATCAAGATGCAAGAAAGGTTCGGTTTAAACGTTAGTTGTTTCGTCAAATATGATAAATATGTTTATCATTTATTTGATGATAAACTAACTGCTGCTGGATATATAGATATCTCAGAAACAAATTTAAAGAAAATTGTTGACGAGGTAACTTTGACTGAGAGTACACAAACAAATACGTACATTATTCAAACAGGGCTAAATGCAAGTACAATAATTATTTCAAACTTTCAAATTAATAAGGAATGAAATCTGAATATGTAGGTATAGCTCACATTTAATATAAAAATAGTACTTGTGTCACCCTATACATCGTAATATTTGATGTCACATCTTTTTAAGGGGTGTACTTCCATCACCTATTTTCACCTCGTCAAGAGATTTTTGGACTGATATACCATACAACACAATTTGTTTAATCTACAGTTATAATTCATTTTATAAAATATGTGTACACCACTGGATAGTACTGATCCTTAGCTCGGAGTTTACTACAACTAGTAGTAGACAATTTACATCACCGATCAAGCATCAGAAGCAATCACTTGACTTCAAGATAAATATTCTACCAGAATTATGGCTGTTGTGTCGCCAGCAGTTTTTTCTTTTTGCTGTTTCTTTCAACATGTTCATCAGTGGGTTGTCTATCCATCCATTCTGTTTTTTATTTCACCGGACATAATGTGTCTACATTCCGTGTCATTTCGTTTGTTCTTCAAAATGTGAATAATATTATTTGTTTATACATGCTCATAGTTAACATAACTCAGATTATACTGAAGAAAGTTGATACATAGCAAACACCTTCAACCAACAGTTATGCGTTTTTCAAACTAAATGTCAAAAATAGGATATTCACTCATTCTTTTTGTTTATCAATTCGCAATTTATTAATTCAAGGTCGTCGATACAAAATTACACTAGAAGATGGATGACAATTGGCATTTGATATGGAATTCCGGAAAGGAAAATTGTCTTAGTATCATACTTTGACAAGAAATAGTTATCCCAGAAATCACAACACATTCCGATAGACTGACTTCTGATGGGCCATCTAACGGATTTCCTTTAGAAAAATGACTGTTAAAGATGTTGCCTATAATCGTTGGAATTATAACATTATCATTCAAGATATTCAATAATAAAATGTCAATAACGAAGCCTCTTTACGAAATGGAAACGATGATAATGAATAACATAGTGCTTAATATTGCTATAATATGTTTTTTCACCTTCCGTTACTAAAACCGCTTGTAAAACACGGGTTTGCCATGCGCAAAGCGACTCTTAAAACACTACTGTTTCCCAGTCCCATCTCGTTTCTCTTTTAAAAGTAACATCACGTGTAATAAATGTTCCCTGATAATTTTGTTCTGTATCATTTGATTTGTCAGTCAGCGGTCAGCCATCGTCCGTAATGTTATGAATATAATTTATCAGTAAGATCTAATTTTCATTCCTGCCGTAGTAGTAAAAGTATAGTAACGCCTCATGTTAATAACGTCTTTAGTCAGTCGATTCATTTCATAAGGCGCTCCTTCCGCTTCTCTTCACTGTGTCCAATAAAACTCGTGACTGAAGCAGAGGCGCAGCCAGGAGAGGACCCGTGCAGCTCGGTCCCCTCCCGAGATTTTTTAGGCATAATTCATGATGAAATAGGGCTATTGTAGAGAGTAGAGTAGAAAGTAGCATGACGCCATGGCGCAAAAAAGTAACAAACATTTTTCATAAACCTTAACACGTTCTACAACTTTTGTGTTTAACATGTTTCTATAAAACGTAAATTAAATAATTTATTCAAGAAAATTCACAAATATAACTGAAGTTTTTTATTTTTTTTCATTTGATGCCAAAATGGTACTTCATTTTGGATTTGATGCAAAAATGATACTGTTATGAGCCCGTCCAATTGGTCCTGTGCCATTGGGATTTTTTTACCTGCAAATAATTGTATCACTATATTCGTAGTAGATACAGGTAGACAGCGTCCTTCTCATGCTATACAGCAATTGACCGACAGCAATACTTCCACTGAGAGATCTGGATTAGTGACCACTATTAAATGTACCAAATTGGTGATTGCTCAGAAATAATATGTGCCTACTATATTTGAACAAGGTTCTACAAACAGTCGATTTTAACCTATATGAAGTATTAAAGTTAGCTAATGACGTAACAGATCAAGTTAAAGAAATAAGAGGCCTGACATATGATAATTTCCAAAATATTTTTAAAGAAGATCAAGATCTACTTTCGGAATACGATATTGCAATCAGAATACCTAGACTACCGCCAAGACAAACACAAAGATGAATTCAAATTTTTGAATGCTTCTTTCCATACATGATAATCAAGATTTTGATAAACTAATTAAATGTTTTTTTGGAACTTCACAGCTTCTACAAGAATGAGTTCCTTGAAGAGTTTTCTAACAGAAATATGTGAAAACCTAACTTGAGCTGTGTTGTAAAAAATGCAAAAGCAAGAAACTGATGGAAGGTTTGGACAAAGTTTATTCCGAATGCCATGTCAATATATTCCCAAATATAAATTGGCTTTTACAATTTTTTATAACTCTGCCTATTACAACCGTCATATCTGAAAGATCACTTTCAAATTTAAACTATTCAAAAACATATCTGCCTAGCACTACGGGGAAGAACAGATTAAATGGTTTGGCAGTTCTTTATGCGAACCACGATATTTATATTACCTAAGAAATTCTGGATGGAATGGCAATAACAAAACGAATAATTTTACTTTAATATTAATGATAACTCACAAGTTAATGTGTGTATAAGGTTTTTTGTTTGTTTTTTACTATAAGTATGATATATGTGTTACTTATTTTAAATACGTTTTTGGTAATTAAAATTAAATGTCTAATTTTTTTTCATAAATATTTAGATAGGCCCTCCCGAACAAAAGTTCTAGCTGTGCCACTGGTCTGAAGTAACGTTTTTAATACTTGTACATAATATACTATATTATATTATGACAATTATTTTAAAATGGTGGAACACTCATAATTTTTTCAAGTAGATCATAGCTAGGTATCTATTTTCAAGACATTATAAATTCCAATTGAAACAAGGTGACAAATACGAAATTACTATTCAAAAGTCTCCAAAATAACTTAAAATCGGTATAAAATTCCTATAGTTACCTATAAATAGTGGCATATTATGTCAAATTGTCGTTTTCCTGTGGTCATACTAGACACTACAGTTATTTGTAAAACAAGTGTCACAATGACTCGTTTTGTAGTAGTGAAGAAGTGAAGTGAAGGGTACTACAAAACGAGTCATAGTGACACAACTTTTACACAAAATTTTTAATAATTCGCATTTATTTCATTTTTTGAATGAAATATAATTACATAGTACCTGTTTTTAATCTAGGAGGAGTGGTTTGAGTTTAAATTGGCAATTCTCTAGATTTCTGATTGGTCAGATCACAGATGGTTTTATTTAGTACTTTCGACTTTAGACATATTATGTTTGAATATTCTGTAAATTGTAAAGAAACTTCCATTTAAGCAAATAGAGGATGATTATTTGTTTAAAAAAAAGCTTCTTCGTATATGCATGCGATCTATTCATATTATATCATGAACAGAATTATTTCTATAATACATTTTCCCATGAGACTGAGGCACATTTGACACTTTTTTAACGAGCGGTAATTGCTTCGGCTGTACATATACTAAAATTGGAACGATACAGAGAAGATAAGCATGGCCCTGCGCAAGGACACACCATCCCCAGGTACTTTCCATTCAAGAAACCAATCTTAAAACCACTGACCAACTTAAAATAGCAGGTTTCAATAAAGAGAGGAGAGATCGCACTGATTTCCTCAGAACCTCAGGAGGCGTAGCTCTACGCATAAAATAAAATTATCCCTATAAAAGGATAAACCTCAACACCAACTTAGAGGCTCTTGCAGTCACCATAGTCGGAAATATAGAAACTACTATTTGTACTCTCTACCTTCCTCCATCAGCTAAAATCAACGCAAACGACATCACAAATATAATACATCAGTTACCATCCCCAATAATCCTTACCGGAGATTTGAACGCCATATGGGGTTCAACTCATACAGACCAACGAGGCAGAATTATAGAAGATATAATCGAAAATGAAAATCTTCATATATTTAACGATGACTCTCCCACCTATATATCTTCATCTACGTCCTCACTTTCTTGTTTAGACATTACACTATGTTCCCAAATTCTCTCAACAAATTATCAATGGAGCACCCTAGATGATACACATGGGAGCGATCACTTCCCAGTCCTCCTAGAAAAATTACTATGGGACAACTCCCCTAATCCATGATTAGATTAAATCACAATAAACAGACTGGGAAAATTTTAAACTACAGTATACGGCCCCCAACATCGACCTTTTAGGAACTGATGAAGCTGCAAATATTATTACTCAATCTATCATTGAAGCATATGAAAACAACACACCAGAATTAAAAATCATTCCAAACAAATCCCCTGTGCCATGGTGAAATGAAGACTGTAGAAAAGCAAGAAAGAAAAAGAGCATTAAACACGTTTAAGCGCCAACCAACAAGCTACAATTTCATAAATTTTAAAAAGTGCAGAGCAAGAAAAAAAATAATTATAAAAGAGGCGAAATTGTCTTCTTGGAACAAGTGCATCAATTCTATCAACTCTAACGCCAGCTCAAAAGACATATGGAACAAAATAAACAAATTAAAAGGCACGCCTACCAGAAACTTATCAGGCCTAATAGAGAACAATGTATGGATCGATGACACAGGGTATATAGTCAGATATTCGCCAATCAATTCTCTACAATATACAACAAATATACTAGCCACCATATTGTCACAAAAAAGCAAATACAACTGGTAAATATGCCATACAAACTGCCAATCACAACAAATGAGCGAACCTATGCCTTGAAGAACAAAAAAGACACAGCTCCTGGACCAGACAACATAAGGATATCTATGAAAAAAAATTTACCCGAAAATGGAATACATAGCCTACTCCAATTATACAACAAAATATGGGAAAACGGCCAAATTCCCAGCGCATGGAAATTATCAATACTCATTCCAGTCCACAAACCAGGAAAACCTATCTGCATAAAAGAAAACTACAGTTAGCTCTCACTAGTCATCTATGTAAACTACTGGAAAAGATTATCAACAACAGACTAACTTGGTACCTATAAAAGCATAGTCTCCTCATACATGAACAAGCAGGCTTTAGAAAAGAATAGTCAACTAACCATCATCTAATAGGCTTTGAAATTGATCTACAAGACGCCTTCCGACTCCAAAGGCACACCAACGCACTATTCCTTGATTTGAATGAAGCCTTCGACACAATAAATAGGCAAAGTATAGTAAATTCGCTCGAAGAATTCAGTGGGATTCAGAATATAGTGGGATCAATGCTTAACTTCATACTCAACTTCCTCACAAAGAGAGTTTTTCAGGTACGAATAAAAAACAAAACATCAGGCATGCTAAGCCAAAACTCAGGAGTACCTCAAGGTTATGTTTTGGGTCCAACCCACTTCATACTTGCAACTAACAGTATAAAAAATATCATGCCACCTAATATCAATTTTAGATTTTATGCAGATGATTTACTTATCTATCATTCAGCAACAATAGAATCTAAAATAGATTATGGTTCCATAGCATACTCATCTGCCCAAAAAAGTTACCTACAAAAACTTGCCCCATTAGAGAACTCTGCAATCGGAATGGCCATATGAGAATTCCACACAAGCCCCATTAACAGTATCTACTGTGAAGCAGAAGTAATACCACCAGAACACCGACGGATGCTACTTACTATTAAATATGCAATTTCCTTAACATTCTGAAAACAACATTCTTCGTTCAAGAAATTTTTCAATATCCGTTACCCAAATATACAACCCACAAACAAAAAATACAAACCTGGAGCAAACTATCGATATAAAGAAATTCAACATAGACTCAACTCTTATGACTACAGCCCTTACAATTTCCTACCATGGAACACCTCTAACATACAAATAAATAAGGAGCTGACAATACACATAAAACATTGCACACCTCCAATACTGTTCAAACAAAAATTTCATCGGATTATAGAAAACTACAAAGAACATCAAATTATATACACAGGTATATCCAAATCAAATGAAAAAGTAGGCGCCGCTTATCACACAAAAACATCAGAAAACAGTCTCAGCCTCCATAAATCAACTGAAATACTCACAGCAGAACTATTTGCAATACATAAAGCAATAGATTTCATCACAACTACTGATTATCGCAAATGGCTGATAGCAACAGACTCCATGAGCTCACTTGACTCTATTAAAGCATACAACCCAGGTCACCCTCTCGCCAAGGCAATAAAATATCAGCCAGAGGAAGCAAAAATTGAAAATAAAGAAATCATATTCATTTGGATCCCTAGTCATATAGGTATTAAAGGCAATGATAGAGAAGAACAAATGCATGCCACAAACATGAAAAATGTACTAAACCTAAAAGATCTGCACCACTATTCAGTTAAACTCACTAGGAACCTAATTCAGTTAGAGTGGGACCTTCAAGAAGGAGACAATAAACTCTATGAAATTAAAGACACTCACTTTAACAAAAGGCAAATACATAACCTACCAAAAAAAGATGCGATAGTCCTCACAAGACTAAGAATTGGATACACAAAGTTAACTCATGAATATTTACTATCAGCGGAAAAACCACCAATTTGTGAGACCTGTAACTCTACAATTACCGTTGAACATATAATTATGCATTGCAGGAAATATACACCATATAGAATCAAATATAATCTACCTACGAATATCAAATTACTTTTCTCAGAAAAACACTTAGAACCACTACTAGAAAACTTAAAAGATACCAACTTATACAGGTTAATATAAAATAAGAAAACACTCATAATATCACATAGAGTAAAGACGCTAAAAGGACATAGATACCGATGCGTCGATAATCCATATCTATCTATCTATCTTTTATCGAGCGTCTGTTCTTCAACACAAACATTTTTCAGGTGACTGCCAAATGAATATGTCAAAAGACGGGTATGTGTCGTACATTACCTGCATATATTTTATTCTTTATACAATGTAATTTTCCGGTGGGGTAGATTTTTCCAATGTGATTCCATGTGATGAATGTGCCCCACCGGTGGGGAACATTCAACTTCACCATAGGGTAGTTTAGGCAACCCCTTCTAATTTGTTATTCTTGCCTAAAATGTGAGAAAAAGTGAAATACTAATAAGACTTTCATTAGCAATGAAAAAGCTTTAATTCATTGGCCACAAATTCTAAAATACATTATATTTTTCCACACTATTCTTGAACGAAAAAATATATTGAGTTCATGACGTTCCTTTATTCTGGATAGCTCTCAGTTTTCCAACAATATCAGTCCGATCTACAGCTGAGATGTCTTTAACATCTGGAAATGAAAATTGCATTGATTGTGCTCTTCTTCTCAGAAATTTAATGGCATACTCTCCTTGACTGCAATTTGTGACTTGACCAACGTATTATTTGGTAGTAGTTTTAGTACAAAATTTGATTAGTAGAAAATCTTTTGCATCAATGGTGTCGTCATCCAGAAGAGTCAAAGTTTCGTGGGAAATGGATTCGTTTCCACTGAGACTTATCCAATACACATCACTTTCTTCATGAACTTCTACTTGCATATCACCTTCACTGGATGATGAAGATGATGGCGTGAAGACCTTCCTTTTACATGGCCTCTTGTTTTTATTTCTAGTTGCAACTTTCATCTTTCTCTCTTGTATTTCTCTTCCTCTAATTTCCAACTTAAGTTTCTCAGGAGTGCCAGTATAAATTTCTGATTTTCCCTGCTATCTTCTAGGTTTAGAGGATTTGATGGCTTTTGGAAGAGGTCGGGCATGTTCAGATGTTGATTTTACTTTGATTTCATTACTACATTTTTGTATGAATTCTTCTTCATTATTTGTCTCGGTTTCACAGCTTGTGCTCGCAATAAGTATCATTTCACTTGATTTGGATGTGTTTCCGTCAATTCTACATTGGAATTGCTTGTCAGAAGGTGCTTCTGTGTCATAAACATCAGTTGCACTGAAATCATCGTTAGTGAATGCTAGGAAATTCAATGGCCAAATTCCAGGTTTCTTGAAAGCATTGATAATGTTGGATGGCGTGAAAGCGGATTAAAAGGCATGTCGAGTCAGCCTTACTAAATCCATCATTTGTATAGTTTTTGCTGGATATATCAACAACCAATCGTTGAATGCATTGCCACAGTATTGCTTGGAAGTAGCAAATACAGCAATGTCGCAAGGTTGAAGCCGATGCGACGTATGTGGTGGAAATGAGAGCATGAAGATGCCATTTGCTCTACAGTAATTTACAGCTGCCACAGAAATATGTGATTCGTGATTGTCCAATGTGAGTTGAATCTTTCTTTCTGGTGAACATTTTGGGTTGTTTTTGATATGTTCTAAAACTTTGAGGAATAATTCCTTGGTCATCAATCGAGAGCTATTACCGAAGGCTATACTTGAAGGGGATGCCTCTTGAATCACATCTTCAAATTTTCCAGCCGTCTTTTTCTTGGAAAGATGTAGACTTGGGATAAGTAACCACTTGCAGCATTTATGATTTCAACTATGGTTACCAGTTCACCCCTCTCAGCTGAAGAAGCCTGGCTAATTTGCTTCTTTTCTTTTGTATCAATCACCTTAACTGGATTGGTGAAAGTAGTAACACCAATTTCTTACCAGTTCACCCCTCTCATCTGAAGAAGCCTGGCTAATTTGCTTGTTTCCTTTTGTAGCAATCACCTTAACTGGCTTGATGAAAGTAGTAACGCCAGTTTCATCTAAATTTAGAATATATTCAGGCTCGAACTTGTATTTCGCAAGAACAACTTTATAATTGTTGAAGAATTCCTCGACATATCTTCTATTGAAAGCTGTAGCTACATGCGACGCTGGTATTTTCGGGTTTACGAAGGCTTAGCTCATGAAATTAATTACCCAATCTAGACAAGCTATCTTATTTGTTTTCCAGGCTTTTGGCACCTTAAATCTAGGTCTGATATTTGCGTAATCATATGCTAGGATTCTTACTTGGCGGTAACTCAACCCACAGCTCAAATTAGCGCATTTTGTTAAATAATTTGCAAGCTCATTTTCTTGCTGCATTGTAAATACCTTGTTTACTGTGTATTCAGAACTGCTATCACGTTCTGTCGAATGTTGCTTTTCTAAGGCCTATATTCTAGATATCATTGTTGTTCTTTTGATATTATAAAATTCTGCTGCAGCTTTTGTACTCCTCACCTTGTGCAGAATGTCTTTTTTCGCTGCGGAAACTACGTTTTCATCAATATTAACTCTGTATGTCTTCTTTTTGTACACTCGCACTATCTGGAATCATAATAATACCAGTATAGTATATCCAAACATATCGATCAAATATATGAGCCATGAATGTTATAATTATTGTTAATAGGTATTATCGAAAAGTTGCATGTCGAAACTGCCCCACCTACATGTTGTCGAATCTGCCTTATCCCGCTTGTAAACAAATCCTCAATTCAAATAAACTCATGTTAAAAGTTAGGCTAGAATATTGTGCCTTGATGATTGAATAAGTAAATAGACTCCCTATATTGGTAAGGCTGTAGAACAAGTTTGGCCATTAGCTCAAATAATCGGATATCGATTTCATCTTTTGCAGGCATGGTATAGAAAAATTCAGCAAATTGGTTTAATATCTGCCTATAAAGATGAATGTTCCGAAGCGGGGCGATGGCTAAAAATGACTTTTGCCCTAATTTTCTTAAATCCTGTAGAAATCAGCGATTGTTAATAGCACCAGACGATGAAAAGATTCAAATGTATTCCGACTATTTGATAGATAATTACATATCTGAGGAGTCACTATTCCCTCCTTGACTTTGGGCTACAAACTCAGCAGAACTTACACGGACTACGCATACATGCGAATCTTCCCATAGACAATTTAACGATTCGTTTTACAAGTCTCATCCAAACATTTTTGTTTTTATTAATAAACTTGAAGAGTTTCAAATCGAAGCTTATGTAAAATTACAAAGAGTACATTTGAATACTAAAATTACCTATAGTAAAGTTAAAAATCGTCAAAAATTTATTACAAAAATGATTGAATCATATACGAAAAACGAAATAAATGTGTCTCATTTCACTGTGGCGTTTAATTATTAGGTATACAATATTATGTACCTGTGTCTTGTAGCCTATTTCGTAATTTTCGAGAATTTGGTTTCTTAATATTATTAAATATATAATTGTATGTAATATGTTATATTTTTATAGGTATAAACAATATATAGACATATCAATTCCGTTTATGTAAACTTTGTCAACAATGTTAATATTTTTATTTAATTTAATAAAACTAAAATTATTCAATATTACAGTTTTATTGCACTGGTCCAATCTTAAAATATTTTACCCAGGACCGAATTAACCTATACAGTTTCAGGTAAAAGCAAAATTACGGATCGAATTTACCCGTTATATTCGACCCCTTTTTTCTTGCCTATCCCTTATAATGAAGTCTCTTCTATAGGCGAATTATAAAAATTGAATTGTACCTTCAAATAACATTAAGTAAAGTTGAGGATATTATTTGTAAACCCTCTTAGTAATGAGTATCTAGTTTTATACTAATTATTTTTAATAGTCCGTAATATATAGAAAATGGAAGAGCACCCTCATATTATGTCTGCATAATAACATGCAATTCAGTCTTCTCGTATATGTGAACACAACATTAGTGATACAAACGTTTGCATCACATATCATAGCAAGTCTATGAAAAGCACCTGCCGATGTTATAGACTATAATCAACTGGTATTGTTAGGCTCAAATACTAAAATCATTTAACTACTGTTTAATTTACAATGTTATTTCATGATATTTATCAACAGTTAGTTACAAAATAACATCTTAACTCCATGTGTAATTTCTAAGGTTATTGAGAAAATTCAATCATTCTATAGTCTAACAAACTAAAACTGAGTGTGTTCAAGATTTTTTAATATATGTTCAATTCATTTAGTCAGCACTATTTTAAGGCAGTATAATTGCCTTAAATCCATAACTTGGCTCAATATATACTTGGAAACCTGATACTCTTTTGATAAATAATTCGTAGTATCCATTTTTGTAGATCAACTATAGAATTGACGTACCTTGTTTATAAAGCAATGTAAGTGCATGGCGTAACGTAAGGGGAACGGACTGGAACGGAAGAGTTGGCCAAATTTTATCTTTTAAAAGTGCGCTCTTACGTCCGGCCAATCAAAGGAAATAATTATGTGTGATGTCAGCGTGGCTATCAGCTGTCATTTAATGTTGTGATTTTGAATGTTGCGTAGATTGGCATAGATAACCTTCGTTTACTGTTTAGTTTAGCGACGTTGAATAAAGTTGATTTTGTTTGGATCTTAGTAAAATGGGCGGTAAGTAATAGTTTTCTGTTTTTTATGTATAATAAGTAATTTTAATTTTTCAGATGAATATGAGTTATTAATTAGCCTGATTCAGGGTTATCCATACTTGTATGATAAGTCCAGTAAATATTTTAAAGACCAGCGAAAGAGAGAACATAGTTGGGAACAAATTTCAAAGAGCTTGAAATGACCGGTATGTTTTTTTGTGTAAATGAATCGAAGTAAACAACCTCATTGCATTTTATTGTTTTTCTAGTAAAAGATTGCCAGAGAATTCGGTTAAATTTACGGAATAGGTATGGAAGGGGAAATAAAGCATTGCCTTCTGGTTCCGGAGCTCCTGTTAATACATAATTAGAGTACTTGGAGTCAATGTCATTTATAAATGCATATATTAGTAAGTAAGTAAGTGTAATATCAAACAAAAGAGATTGCTGAATGCTGAAGTAACCAACTTTTTAGTACACACACAACAACACCAGTAATATCAAAGAAGTCACAACCTACCATCACAACCCTGCATCAGTGTGCTTCACCATTGCATTCACCCATTTTTATTGAGACTTCAATCGACAGCCCTAGTGCATGGTCAAATTCTACGTTACTCGATAGCCCCATAGACTCTCCTTTACAGGATTGTATGAAGTATCCAGACTCGAATAAAGAAAATGAATTGCGTAATTCTCAAGAAGAGTCAATCTATGTACAGAATATAATCATCCAGTTTGAACAGACAGAGGAACATACGCCTACTGCAAATTCTAAAACGGTGCAGCTCGATAGTAAAGGTAAAAATTTCATGGTAATTTAACTAAACTCGATACATTGTTCTCATGGTAGGAAATAGTAGAAACCAGAAAAATACAACTGAACCTAACACAATCAAGTGGGCCCTCGATGCTGCCAAGTCCATTACTCAACATTTGAAAAATCTTTCCCAAAAAGAAGAAAGAAATCAAAACTTCAGCAGATGTTTTGGGTGAATACATTGCTAGTATTTTAAAAGAAATGACTCCTGGGGAGCAGAAAATTAAAAGGCGAAGACTTCTTGATGTTTTAGAATATGACAATTAAATATAATGTCTCTTTTTTGTATGTTTTAATGAACGAATAAATAATACAGAACTTATATGTTTGTTTCATTTTTCATTGGATACTTAATAAAATTATTTTTAATGCAATATTCAATGATATATAAGAATATTCACTGTTACTGGAGTTTTCTTCCTCTCAATATTCTGTCTAATTGCCACGAAACTTCTCCTTGAGGTGATACAAAATAATCTGTCACGGTATCTCGTAAATCAATATTCATCCGACTAGCATTGTTGGCTGATCAACGTCCTACTGAGTGTAGGGGTTGATAGACTTCTTTCCTCCATATGCCATTTTCTTCATATCCACAATCTACGTAGCGTGGAGGGCAATAATGAGTTGCATCGGTCCTTCCTTGGGTTTTTTTGTATTCAAAAATTAAGGAGAACCACACAAGCTTTGACAATATTGTCTACATTGTTCACATCGGCAATAATCGTTTGCTTGAGAATTCGCCATCTGGCTATTAAAATTCCAAACGTTTTTGAATAATCCTGCGGGCCTTCGAAAGTCTATAATTAAAAATCTGTTTTTTCTGTCAGGTTTGTTTTTGCAAATGGACGCATTATATATTCTTTTAGAGGGAAAGCTTCAACGTCGGCCAACACATAAGGAGATTGAATATCAGTGTTGGGAATTTCAGCAGGAAAGGCACATTTAATGTTTTAAATTGTAGACGCTCTCCAAAAACGCAGTGTTAAAAGACACCACCATCACTTTGGGATCCATATCTATCAAAGTGAACACATGCTTAGCATCACAGGTGGCCATCAACACGATACTAAACGTTTTCTTGTAATCAAAGAAAAGGGATCCAGTTTTTGGAGAAGCTTGTATATTTATATGTTTGTCGTCTAAAGTGCCTATGCAATTAGGAAAATTCCAAAGATCATAAAGATTATTTGCAATATTATTCCATTTATATTCAGTCGAAGGACTTTTTAGATACTCTGGAGAAAGTGCACACTATATTGCAATACAAGTTTCGAGTATAATTTTGTGAACCGTTGTGAGGCCTATTTGATAAGTCCATGCCAAACTTTGCAGGCTTCCTACTTGTGACAGATACCTTTTGAAGAAAATGTTTGCTTAAATAATTCATGAAAGAGAGTATTCATTATCTGAAGAATAAATTACTTACTGCAATGTTATGGCAAGCATTTCCTCTTCTGATATTCCGTCTTTTATTCTTCTCCTGGAAATTCCGTATTTTACAAGACCTAATAATTCATTGAATACTGGAAAAATCATCCGTGTATACTTAAAAAATTGACCTGGATCACTAGTTTTCATCTTTAGAAAATAATTGTAGCAATTCTCCAACATTCTGTTACGGTTTATGGGTCTTGTTTTATAATGTCTTGGTCACCTATTTATTGTTTTTCGACTTTGTGCTTGTCGACACTTTTTCAATTCTACTGCACACAATAGTAGTCCCACGGCTCCAAGAAGCACATCTTCATGTATTTCGTGATCCATTGTGATTCAAACTATATAAATATTTTAATACAAAATTTGAAGCTCAAAACAACATAGGACACAGGCTGTAGATGATTTGTATAATTTCTAGGTTAATTTCAATGTCGCGAGTACGTTATCTCTGCACATGCGCAAAATTTCCGTTCCGGTTATTTATAACTGCAACAATTTTCACATACCGTTCGTTACGTATCCAGTGCGCTTACGTGTGGTATACATTTATACTCCGCCAATTTATAGATCCAGCTTTAGATGTCTCTCAAGTATTTAAATCTGGATAATAATCCTCACAGTTTATTAGTAATATTTTTTGTTTACAGATCTCATTTGAGATGACGGTCAATAATAATTCCAAGATATTCAATCCTATGTACTTCTGGAATTTTATTTGTTACGTCAATATCCAAATAGCCGAGATTTGGTAGACCTGTCTGGTAAGTTGTTAAAGGCATATATTTTGTTATATCTACATTTAGTGTTGGTTCGTGACATTGAAACCAGGTTTTCATTTTTTTAAAAGAGATTTCAACTTGTGTTTTCAATTGAGCACAAGTAGGAGCAGTAAAAATGATGGCAGTATCATCGGTATTGAAGGCAATTAGGGTAGATATTGCTTATGCAATTATCGATGGTTATAGTTGGCGTAATAGATATAGTGCGAACTTTAAGCTGTCGGCTTTTCGTTTGACTGGAATACGAGGATATCTCATAGTCCAGTCAACATCTTAATTTAAAATGCTCAGTTAACGATAAATACATTCAATATTATAATTTCAAGTAATAATCGTTAAAATGTAATTAATAATTTTATAATTATTGAATACGTTTACCGTCTAACGATTATTTTTAACCCGCAATTATGGAGCGACATCCTACTTTTTAAGATACTTAGCATTAATGTATAGAACAAAATACATTGCTTAAAACAACATCATCCTAATTATGTTTAAAAACACTTTAAACACAATACCAGACAATTAATACTACCTTATATCTCGTCTTATAAAGAAGAATTAGAAATATAAATTAAAAGTAACTTATTATTATTCACATCTTTGACTGAACTATAACTAATATCTGTGTGTGCGTTTTTTTATACGAACACAGGTGTCCAATTTTTAATAGGTAGTCTGACATCAAGGAAGAGTTATATTTTCTGAGGACTTAGGGTGAATATTGCAATTATATTTTAAGATAAAAATCAAATATTTACAATGTGGCGTCTTTGGGAAATATCGAGTTCGGTCCAAAATATTGTGTGTTCCAGCGACGAAAATTTAAATAATGGTGATGGAAGTGAAAACAGGATTCGACGACATTTAAAATTCTAAGCACATGAAATATGTTTTTCTACTACTTACCATAAAGAAAAATGTATCCCACAAGTGCGTCTTCAATTAGGAAACCTACCTAGTTGTAATACAGATTTTCCTCTCCCACGGGCTAGCTGTATCGAAATATTTCATTTCCCACGACTTTCATGAGCTACTAGACTGTCATTATATTATATGATTGAGTCATGTTTGTTAACGCATGTCTAATAATTTGGCATATCACATCAGTGTTTACAAAATTCATTTATAATAGTATATTATACACCAAGCGACAAAAGTGACCCATTTAATCCCGCGTTACTAAGGGATTAATGTCACTTTAGTCGAGAGGTGTATACGTTATTTTTTGCAATTCTGGTAATTCTACATACATTTTTAATAAAAATAAATACTATTTAGGATGAACTTTTACGAAACTTGGCTGGGCATCGAGGATGAACTTCTAAGATGCTTGGATAGGCATCGACGATGTAGGTTTTTATTTGTAATTTAAATCCCTTGGGATTTAAACTGTCACTTTATATCGCTTAGGTCTGAAAGTGACACTTTGGTTCCTAACATATGAGAGTGCAGTAACCACTTTAGTCTCGGAATTGCAAAAAAAAATAATAATCGAAAATGGGTAGCGATAGTGAGGATGATTTCACATTGACATGCTGATCCCGATATGTAAACTTGCCATTGTTTTAGGACATCGCTCACTATCCTTGTAGATGCAGGAGGTGATATTACATCTTTGAAGAGACACGATCGTTTATCTTTTTCCGTAGGTGAATTATAATGATTTTTTCTGCATAACAGTATATTAAGTACCAAGTGTCAAAAAGGTTACTTTAGTCACGAGTTTTACTAGGCACGAGTGGAGCGAAGCGAAACGAGTTCCTTGTGAAACGAGTGACTAAAGTCGTTTTTAACACGAGGTGCTTACTATACTTTTTCTTCGCCCGCGGGAAGGAAAAAATTATATTTCAATTATATTCATCATATGACGGACGATGGCTGACAGCTGACTGACAAATCAAATGACGCAGAATAACAAAATTATCAAGGCACATGAAATTTAACATACAAAAGATACACTTGATTTGATGTTTAAAAAACAAAAGATAAACGAGATGTGACTTTTCGCATTTTGAACGATAGTGTTTAAAGAGTCGTTTTGTGCATGTCAAACCCGTGTTCAAAGTGCGGTTTTAGTTACGGAAGTAGAAAAAGTATTTTTATTTCCGAGTTATTAAAATTTTGAACGATATTTGTTTCACGACGTAGGAGGTACATGTACAAAAAGAAAAAAAAAATATTTGGTTCGTTCAATGGGTTAAGAAACCGACTTAATAATTTCAGAGAAAAAATTCTCTAAACCATGCAACAACGACGGAAGTAAAGTTAATAACAAAAATTGTTATTATATTATAGATTTGTTTATGATTCAGATGGTCGTAGAAAATGTATAGTGTACAATTTGCATGAAATGACCCATTTCCAACTCGTATATGAAATTTTGTAGTACGAGCGTATAAGATCATATACCTACTCGTGGGGTATGTATGTCATTTAATGCTCATTGTACAATATACTATTCAAAGTGTATAAGAATCTACAGGAAATATACTCGTAAATAGTAAATAGTGACATTACTTGTCAACACAAAGAAAATTGATAACCATCTTTTTTTCAAAAATATGCAAAGTAATAGAATTATACATACAAGTACGTAACAAGTGCCATTTTATGTTAAAGTTGAAGGCTACCCTTGAATAAAAATATTTCATCACTCAACTATGTGTATGAACGACCTTTAACAAGTTTCTTAACAATGAAATGTTATGAAAAGTTTGTAGTTTACACTATACTTTACCGAGTAGATGAGTAAATAAGTTGGGAGTATACGTGTAAGCGACGTTTCGATTTAGGTTTATGTAATATCTGACGTGTGTTCCATAAAAAAGAGCAAAAGACATACCGACACAACCAAGGAAAAAAATTACAGTATCAGAATCGGTTTTTCAATCAAAGTAAGCACATTATCGTCACTGGATTCAATTTTCTTCAATAAATTATTCGCCCGTGTTCATTAACACAAACAACATACCAAAACCTTATTAGGCAATTTAAAAAACGCTACCTGTCGCGCCACTGTTTTGGCGTTATTAATTACCAGTTATTAATGCTTTGGTGCAATTTATTTCAAGAGCACGTACGTACGACAAAGATTGATGTTTCACACTGCCGCATAAGTACAGAGAAAAACATAATTTATCATAAAAACCGACATAGGACTTTTTTTGAAAAATGTACGGTTATCAATTTGAGATGAAATCGACAAGGGAGGAGAGAATTACGATTCAATAATTTGGCCGTCAATTGACGGGTACATGTTATTTTTAATAAAATTGCAAATTGACTACCGGCTTCTACGAAGAAAGATTTTTATGGACGATATTTATCCATAAAATATTATTAGTACATGGTATATTGTTGTGAATCAATTTTAAAACAGAACCCAACTAACTTACAATTTGAGTCATAAATATTCTAGTCTAAGGAACTATTACCTATCCTTGGTAATAATTTCGTATTTTTTACGAATATAATATCTTCAACGTAAGATAGTAGATTTATAGAGCCAATAACACGAAATATTTACCCAGAGTAACACGTAACAATAGCAGTTAAAGTAATTTTACGTAAACAGTACTTTCATATTTACTTATATATTATTTTTACTTATAAGTATAATTTTGGCGGTAATAATTACCATAAATTACCGTAAATATTACCTATAAGTTATTTTCACTAATAAGTAATTGCTGTGGTTATAATTATGTTTCTGATTTTACTTTACAGTCCGATTCACTGTTAAGTCGTCAATGCTTGTTTTTATGACGTAAGTGTTTAATTACCGATAAGTTTCTGACTTGTATGTCAAATTATTGGAATTTTGTTGGAAATCGCTACTTAAAAAATTACTTAGTCCGACTTTTGAGCCCAGAACATTGTTATATATAATTTTTATAACCAAACAAATTAATTT
The DNA here is from genome assembly GCA_963921935.1 of Galeruca laticollis. NCBI lineage: Eukaryota > Metazoa > Arthropoda > Insecta > Coleoptera > Chrysomelidae > Galeruca > Galeruca laticollis. The sequence continues at coordinate 62,440,517 of OY998178.1, read as the reverse complement.
CTAGACTGGATTCTACGCTTAACAGTATCTACTTTTTCTTAGAAAAACTGATTTCTGGAGGCGAATAATAAATTGAGAGCTAAAAATATCTATGTTATCAGTGAAATATGCCCGGTCTATATTTTTGAAGTTAGGGGCCTCTGAATTGAGCGCGTCTTACTTTGTATTATTTACCAATATTATATTATTGTGATTATGTAGAGCATGTCACCATAGTTTAGATCTTTAGTTCTAACCTATAAAATATAAAAAGATAAAATTTTGAATCGCGTATCGCCGAGGAGGATCGAAAATGTGTTGTCAAAATTACCACTCCATTTTGTTATTATAACGTCGTTGAAACGGTATTATTACGTCTTTGTGCCCGTCACTGTAACGTTCTTACGACGTCGTGGTTACCACAAAAGGTTACCGCATTTTGGTAACGTGTTAACTACGTATTTAGAACGTAACAACGACTAGTGGAAAATACTTGAAGATTGACTAGATAGTCAGTTTTACGTTTTTACGACTGAAAATGTTAGAACCTCTATAAGTAAAAAACCAAGGGAAATGTTAAGTAATTCGACTTATCGAGTTTTTAACTTACGAAGGCTTGATTTTCCCATATTCTAATGAAGTACTAAATAATTGTTAACAATATAACTTTGGTGAGAACATTTAGTCGACAAATAAATGTTTACCGTTCCTTCACCCTAATTGGCTTCAATCCTAACTAACAAATAATCATTTGCCACTTTATTATGTACTAAACAAATTTTTTACCCTTGGTAACCCTAATATGAATGCATATATAGCAACCGTCCATGTAGTAGACAAGGAAAAAGAATAAGGAAAAAAATGCTCTTTTCTTGACAGTAAATTATGATTTGTGCGTAATGTGAGTGATAATATATTAATTGGTGAAACAACTCTTGATATATTTCAAAACAAAATAGAGGAGTTGAACAACTACAAAACACATACGTAGGAAGAATTATTTGAGCAGGAACATACCGATTTGTTGTGTTTTGCAAAGTATGTTCTATTTCTTGAAAAATACGCTGCACAGTAGGTTTTCGTAAGCGGAAACGTTTATAAAATTCTTCGTCGGACCCAAAATTCTAATGATCAATTTTTTATCGAATCTAATAAGCTCGTTCTTTTGCCAATTGCTATATTTCTTGAATTGATATCTCGTGAAACTAATATTCTAAAGCATCCATATCAAATTATCTATTGTTCAGAACATCTCACAGATGAACCCTATCGATTTTCCGCTCACCACAGGCAGTACAACAGGTGCTATAGTACTTTAAGTACCACATTTTTGGAGAAATTTTTGATTCTCAGCACGATACAGCCTCCGGAGTATATTCAAGTGACCAATTTCATGATTGAAAATTATTCAGGGCATCTCAAAGATGAACCCTACTTAGATTTACTTCACTAAAGCCATTACAACGAGTGCTATGGTACTTGAGGTTCCAAATTCTTGTCATTTTAGGAGAATTTTCAGTTTGTTAGCACGGTACAGCCTCCAACGTGTATAAAAGTAACCCATTTTATGATTGAATATTGTTCAAGACGTCTAATAGATGAACCTTATTGATTTTTAGCTCACCAGAGCTAGTACAACGGGTGCAATGGTACCTGAAGTGCCACATTTTTGTCCTTTTTGGAGAAATTTCGGGTTTATTACGATACAGCCTCCGGAGTGTATACAAGTGGCCAATTTTATAATTGGATATTTTTCAAGGTGTGTCGTTCAAGGTGTGGTGGTTACTTAGTAAGGGTCCCTCGTATACTCGACGCTTACCATAAAGGCATTATATCTTGGAGGAAACCACTTACCTAGCAACCTGTATGCGGGAATAAAATAAACAACATCACTTCTGTAAATATCACTGGGATGACGTTTAATACATTAAAAATACACAAATATAAAACCAATCGTCTTATTCAAAGTATTAATAACAACTCTCCTATCCTGGTTCGTTAACTCTTAATTTATAGGAAATATAGATATGATTTTCTACATGCCTGACCTCCGTCTATAAGTTGTACATGTTTGTATATATATATATATATATATATATATATATATATAAACACGAACGTGCTTCCACTGATAACTGACATTGACCGTGGCCGATCAATGCTTCCTAAATACTATAATTAATATTAACCTAAATAAAAATATTATTTCTAAGTTAATGTCCTTTTGCCATTGCTGTCTTTTAGGGATCACTACAAAGGTGTCTCACAGATGTACCCTATTGATTTTCAGCTGACTATATCGAGTACAGCGGGTCCTATAAATCCAGATATACTGCATTTTTGGTTACTTTTGGAGAAACTTCGGTTTTTTAACACGATACATGCACCGAAGTGTATACAAGTGACAATTTTATGATAGAATGTTAATCAGGGCATATCATAGATGCGGAAAAGTTAGTATTTATCTTTAAGACCGTTTATTTTTATATAATATTAACGATTACCGACGTATACTTTTTCAGGTTATGTTGCTACTAAACCATTTCATTGACAGTTGTGACTGCCTTATAATTTATTTGGAAAATAACTCGAATTATTGGAAGGTTTTATTCAATAGAAGGTGAAGATACCGAATTTTTGGTTATTATGTAAATAATAATTAGTAGGGACTTTATCCGACGCTGAGAGTTCAACTTAAAAAGTATCTAATGGTTCATATTTTCACATACTTAGGGCCACTTGCACCGTAGTTGTTAACTATGGTTTACGACCTAAACTAAGTTTTAAGTAAATGATTATCTTGCACCGTCAATTAAACCCAGTTTTATTGCCTTAACTAGCTGTTAAATTTAATCTCCCAAATTCGAGGGATTATTCAACGTTTAAAGCTAAGCATTGAATATTAACCCTACATTTTATGTGTGTCTACGCCTACGCTGCCTACAAGTGTTATTTTTTGTATAAAAATGTGGATTATTTGGAATTGAAAGAAGAAATTTTTTAGATACTTTGGAAATAAACGATTTCAGCTTTCGTAGGCGTATTTATGAAAGGTCAAGTTATGTATGTTGATGACTTGAGTTTTTTAGAAGATTCAGATTATTGGAAGGGGCAGCTATCACTTCAGGAAATAATAGAAGCCCAACTAGGATATCTCCATTTGTAAGTTTATCATAGAATCATTATTTTTTGGTTACTGATAAGGAAAAAAAGAGAAAAAGAAAAGTACAGGATTACTACTTCCTTATTTTTTAGAAACCATATACCGTATCACCAATTAATCAGCTCCTAACCATCCTAAGATTTTATGCAAGTTCAGGAATTTAGACCTACACAAAAAAGGATCCTACTTTTTGTGAATTCTTTCTATTTTTAGTTCAGAGAGATCTTATTTAGGCATTTTTCGGATCCTTGAACATTTCGAGAGTTTAATTTTTATTATTAATCCTAAATTAATCGCACTGTTTATCTATACTATATAATAAATAAGTATTTAAGAAACTGTCTGGAGTTTGCTTTTAAGTCACCTTTGAGAACCTGTCAAGAGAAAAAATAAAGAAAAATATTTAAACAAATTAACAAGTTTTTTGTTCTGTTAAACCTGTTTCTAGTTTATCCAAACCAGATAATGAAAAATTGTTAAGTAACAGTGGTCACAAAAAACAATTAATAATTGAAAAATATATATTAAGGTATTTATTAACACATTTCTGAATTTCAAATGGTCTTTTTGACTAAACCCTGTTTTCCCATGTACAGGGTCATGATTTATTTCATTGCTCGCCATACAATTATAATAAATAACCGACAGAAGATTTTAGAATCCTAGGATTACTGCACAAACTGAATACTCCCACGCAAAACACTCATTCATTGGCCAAACAGGTATAATCTAGGTAAAGAATTATGCAAGTGAAGTACCAACTCATAGAAAAATTACCAGAACCGTGGCCTCATTTTAATCTAGTTTAAATAAATGACGGTGCAAGCCAAACAGTTAATCTAAGTTTTAATAAGTTAAACCTGGTTTTGTTAACAGAAGTTTTGCACTAGTACGGTGCAAATGGCCCTTACTGAGATTTATTTATGTTCTTCATTCATTTATTCATAAACCATCTAAATAAATACTCTGTATATTAAGAAATGCAGCAGTTTTTCTTCATTTACCTACATAAAAGACATTCTCCCCTTTTTGTTTCGTCAGAAGCTCAGTTTATTGTTTCTATATTATATTAAGCTCGGTCAAGTTACAGATGCCTTGTATTTTAGGTAAAAGAGGTTTTAGGCTCTGAGAGGAAGGGACCAAAAAATATGTATCACCTTATAGAGGTTTGTACGTAATCAAGGATTAAGCTATCGAGGTTCTACTGTAACACATTTCATAACAGATGTTCCAAAGGAATCCTGTCAGCAGTTTTAGTAGATGTAGATTCATTACGTGTGATAGTCATAGTAGAAGATCCGGCCACATCGTCAGTATTGAAAAGTTTGTTAAGGACATATATTTTTTTATTTAAACAATCTTCAACGTTGCCTTCCGCAACGCTGGTTAACTGACACGATAACTTCGAACAAATATCAAATATGACACCTTATGATTTAATGAATTTGTAGACGTTGACAACTGTTAGCAATAATTTTTATTTTTAAACTGACGTTTAATGTTTAATGGCGTTGTTGATTTCAAGCGATTATCCTTTGTTTCTTTAGACTACTTAATGTAATTGAAATCGGTTATGCTATTTTAAGTGGAATATCAATCAAATTAGCAATTTTTATTTAATTTATGTCAATTGGGTCGTCACCTAGCGTGAAAATGTAACATTTATTCTCTCGACTAGCTGTAGAAAAGGCAACTTTCTACTCTCCGTAAAGCCGATACAATGCAACTCTCATTACTACATTAAAAAATTGTATATATTTCCACACACAAAAAGCTCAGGTGACAATTAGGGAAAGTGAAGATCATCATAATATCGAATGATCTGGATAAACCAAACGATCACTGCAAAATGTAGAGAAGTTCCATCATGCATAAACTACATACGTCTTCTAATCATGATTGGTTCCTATTCCAAAAGAACAGGAACTTATTTTTTTATAAATTGGAGATATTGGTCCAACGTTGAGGAAGGAAAAAATGGCCAAAAGTTTGATTGGTATCGTGTATACTTGTGGCATGTGAATTAACATAGTCCATTATTATTTAAATTCATAATGCCATTATTTTGAGAATTTGGCTTTGTCTTTAAACAGAACAGTGGTATCAAAATTGGCACAACTGCATATGTAGCGGATAGGTCTTGATTAGCAAATGTAGACATATATATTAATATGATTTTTAATTTATCTGTTTTTGTTTCTTTTTATATATTTTATTGTTTAATTGTTTCTAATTAATTGTTTATTTTCATCATTGTCAAAATTGAATAATGTTGATTTATTTTCCTTCTTTCCTTTTAAATACCCGTAGCTTTGCTCATATTCTTTTATTTGCTTTACTTTTAGAAGAGATTACTTTTCTATCTCCCCTCGTGTTTGTGATGAGACTCTTAAAATCACGTGAGCTATGTTTCCCTTTTCTGCCACTAAGCAAACGACATCTACTGTTGGAAAAAAAAAACTCATAGAAATCGAACACAACATAGAAAACATTTTATTACCAATATGAAATGATAACTGAATAAACTCTGAAGGAATATAAAATATATATGAGTGTAAAGAAAAAAACACTAAATTACAAAAATTATTAAGAATATCTTTTAATAATTACTTTATAATGAATAAATGCGACAATTGTTTTAATAAATGAATCATTACTCAATATAGTCACAATTATGAATATACGCATATCAGAATTATGAGAAATCAAATACTGAGTTCGTCACATTATACAAACGTTCAAACAAACTCTTACGGCTGAAGACCGTGGTCGACAAATCACTTCGCTTCAAAAGAACACAGCATCAAATCAGCTGATCCGGCGTAGAATCTTCCATGCAATATTTATATTTATTTTTGAAATCAAAAGTTTCTATTTAGGAAGCATTAATCGTGAGTTGATAGGTTTCTATTACTCTGTTCATGTGCATATGTATGAAATTCTAACATGGAGGCTTTTCCAAAATGCTCACATATATTGAAGGTACAGTTTTAAATGGTTTTGAAGATATTAAACTAGTATGACTTATAAATGTTCGTGAAATTTGTGATTATCAGGTAAGTAAACTTTTTCATAAATATAGTTTGTACTCACTGTGGAATTATGCCTTAGCTATCGAAACTTTTTATTAGTGGCGTCCTTTTCATATCATAACCAAATTTTTTTATTGTTTTACACCCTTCTGTCTAATTGTCCTATACATGTAAAGCTGGCACTGTTCGAAGGTGTCACGTCTATTTATAAGTTCGGTAAATCCAGAGGTAGCTAGATAAGAATTTTGACATTACTGGAACTTTCGAATATTCAAATTTTAATTTTCTCTTTGCTGATGAAATATCATGAAAAACTATTGTTTCCACGAGATTCTGCATAATTTTCCCTTTACAATGATATGCTGTATGTTATGTTTAGTAAAGAGTTTTCTTGTACTGAATATTTTTCCTCATACTAAATAAGAAAACTTTCCCCGCACTTTTCACTGTTTCCCGTAATCAATTTTCGCACTGCAACTTCACAATTTCTTTCAATACACCTTTTTCTTCACATGGTTTGTGTTTAAATTCTCAGTATATACAATATTCGAAAAACATAAACTTCATTTCACGTATTATTTACAAATTAAATTTTATCGGCTGTTTTGCTAACTTTTTTAAATATAATATTGCTTATTTCAAAATAAATTTCAGAATCTTTATGAGATTTCTGTTCAACTTTTATTATATTAGGAAGTTAGTATGAGTTAACCAAAATTGTTTAGAGCGTTGCAATTTGTTCTCTAACAGACACATAAATAAACTTTCACAAAAAAATTTATCATGATGAATTGAAACTGTATCATATCATACGATGTTTAACAGTCTTTTTCTTTCTTTTTAGTTAACCTTACATACAAATAGACTATATACAAGAATCTGCAAATGATGCGAATAACAAAAAAAATCTTCAACGAAGATTTGTATTATAAAAGCATAAACCATCGTATATATATGTACCGTTATTGCAACATGTACAGCTATTATATATTCTGTGAGTATTTTTTTCTACAGTAGATGTAATTTATTTCTTATAAAGTATTCCACAATCATATCGTTTTCGATTGGTGGTTTTGAGTGGATATGTAAGAATCTTTGGTCTTCTTTATGATTTTCTAACAAATAATATTAAAATTTTGATTCATATTCACTCCTAATTTAAATATCACTTGCAACTTACTATTTATGTGGCAAAATTAGTTCCTTTTGAAGGAGAGTTCAAAATTATAACTACTACAATAGTATGTTTTTATTCTAATCTGATATCAATTATGAAGTTCTATATTTTGAGGTTGATGAAATATTCCAATATATATATGTACAATACCTTCTTTAACAGAAATTTGGAGCAGTTCTGTCACTAATAATTACTTGTTATGATATTTTCCTGATACTAGTTTCCAGTTGTTCCCACAGTTCTAGGCCGTCCAATAATAGTGGCTACTGGATCAAATGTTTTAGAAAGATCAGTCTCTTATTTTCGCATTTTGTAGATCATCCGATAGTATTCGCTATTGTAGAAAAATATTCACAAGATTCAGTTTCTTATAGGCAAAAATGTAGTATGATTTTCTTTTGAAAAATACGAAAGTTCTTCAGGATCATAGGGATTTTTGAAATTGTCAATCATGAACATTCTCCTTCAAACCAGTTTTTTGTTATGGATGGAGTAAAACATGTTCTTATCTACACTAATTGTTGTTTTAAGTTTTTCAAGTAACAAAAAAATTTCGCTTGAATGTGATAAAAGGTAAGATTCTAATGTTCGTTCATAATTGTTCGTCATCAATAACTCTGTTATTAATAAAATCTTAATTTTTGATACAGTTTATTGTACACAAGAAAGAGTTGAATTAGTAAAACTGTGCCATCAAAATAATACTAGTGTCGCTGCTAGAATCTTTATCCAAAACAATGTGGAACAGCAAGCAAGTCGTCAATATGTTACATATTTGATTAGACTGGCTTTGTTTCAAACGAAAAACGTTTTTATGAGCGTCCTATCATAAGTGACACTGTTGAAGTATCTGTTCTTGGTTACCTTGTAATAGATAGCAGGCAATCAGTGCGAAAAATCTCTCTGGTGTACCAAAAAATAGGATTCGGCGGATTGACAAAAAATATAAATTTCATTCGTACAAGATGATAATGGTCCAATAATTGGACGAAGAAGATCCGGATCGGCCTTTACAGTTTTGGGAAAATTTCACTTTGCGGTTGAATGATGACGATTACTCTACAACATCTGTTTCTCTGATGGAAGTACGTTTACGTGGAATGGTGAAGTGAATAGGAAAATTCATTGGAGTGATATAAACCCAAAAAAACGCCTCAAATATTGAATGTACGGACGGGCGTTCTGAACAACTACATTATCGGGCCACTTTTTCTTGATGGGAATTTGACTGGTGACATTCAATTGGACTTGTTAGAATACCTTATTGACTTTTAATAACCAAAACACTGGAATATTGTGTGAATATTCATGGAAACCAACTTCTTTTTCAACAACATGGAGCACCTCCACATTATGATATATGCTCATTTTCCCGAAATATGGATAGGTCGTAGATGTCCTATCAAATTGCCAGCTAGGTCGCCCTGATTTAACTTCTATAGATTTTTTTGGAGGGGCTACTAAATGTCAAAAATTTTACTTCAGACACCCTGTATAGAACGCGTCTATAGGATAGTGTAATTGAACAAAAGAGAGAAAAAATTATTTTTGTTTATTTACAATTGACAATTTTCTCGATTTTGACAGAACTTTAGTAGAATAGCAGATTAGTAATTTACCAAATATTTCTGTAGGAAATTTAGAAAACAAAACCTTTGATTCCAATTATATAAAAAATCTATCATTTTTGTAATCAACAGTGTGATTCATTAAGTGTGGCCACTGTTCCTATCTCCATAACTGTAAATGTGTCAGGAAATTCTTATAAAAGAATCAAACTGAGAAACTGAGTAGAATATTTTGAAATCTTTATTATGGTTGATGGAAAATATGAACTTAGAAGCTGCTAAGTGTACAATAGCTCGTAACACCGATGGGGCATAAATATCTCGTAGCTTCAAATTATCGTAACTTGGAGAAGAGAATAATTGAAGTTTTATGTTAAAGAATTAAGGTAGTACTATAACCTAACTGAAGAGAAAGGGACACTTCAATTTGTTTTTTCTATACATAACACTAAATGTTAATTTTTTAGTACACAACTTTAAATATTCCCAATTCCGAGCATGATGGACCAGCACCATCCCAAGTTTCCCAAAAAATTACTTCCAAATTTCCAAGAACAAAATCAAGTCGACTCTTTAGATGGAACATAATGAAACAAAGAGTATTGAGTACTGTAATAATACTGTCATAAAAATGGAAGTTGTAAATAAAATAATTATTTTTCAGAAATTCTTTTCGAAGGTTGGAAATGTGAAGTTCAGTTTGAATCTTTGTTTTTCTAGAAGCAAGGATGGGAAAAACTTTGTACTTTATAGCTGGAATTTACATAGGTATTGATAATTGCAGTGGTGTTATTTATTCTCTGTATGTACGTGTGTGAATATACACACCTTCTACCATGATACTGGTACCACCTGACAATAATTTTTTTCAAATTGTTTTTATTACCACAAGAAATGAGAATAAAACTTATGAATTATGGAACGGAAGCAATATTATGATCTATTTTGTAATAATATATAGTATATTGAGCATGAAATGACATACCTTTCCCACGAGTAGGTATATGTAATATCATATACCTACTTTAGAGAATTTTTTCTCTGAAATTATTAATTCATGTTCTTATCCCGTTAAATGAACCATATACCTTTTTTCTTTTTGTACTTACGTCGTGAAATAAAGTTCCAAATTTTGACTCTCGATAGTAAAAATCGGTGTAATTTTCCTGCGGAAAAATGTATCAATCATCGTGTCTCTGTAAAGAAGTTATACATATCACCTGCTGTATCTGGGATAGTGACTGATCAATGTTAAATCATCCTCACTATCGCTACCCATTTTCAATTATTTTTTTTATATACAAATTTTGTAAACACTGATGTGAAATGTCAAATTATTAGACTGACGTTAACAAACATGACTCTATCATATAATAAAATATATATGATCAAAAAATTCGTTAATATATTGACAGTTTAGTATTCGATTAAGAAACCTACCACGTTGTAATACAGATTTCCATTTCCCACGGGCTAGCTGTATCGAAATATTTCATTTCCCACGACTTTCATGAGCTACTAGACTGTCATTATATTAACTAATTTTTGGATCATATATATTTTATTATATGATAGAATCATGTTTGTTAACGTCTGTCAAATAATTTGGCATTTCACATCAGTGTTTACAATGGGTGAGATAAATATTGTTATTTTATAATTGTTATATTAAATTAGAACTTAGATAACCTAATACATATTAGAATATTTGTTAATAGATAAGAAGTGTTAGTAAGGGTCACGAGTGATAGATTTTAGGTTGTTAATTTGACAGTGACAATTAAAAGTAATTTGAAGGTTACGTTGACAGTAACAATTAAAAAAATATGACATTTGTTATAATATACAAAAAATAAGAGACAGAAGATAGTATCTAAGAAAAGAAAAAACAATTTATAGAGTAGTAACAATGTTTTCTTGAGAAGGTGAGCACGAAAAGGATAAGTATCAGAGTTCCATGGAGAGAGGAAGGACAACATGTTTCAAAATTGAAAAAATATTAAAAATGTAAATAAGATCTGAAGTTCGGAGTGTGATGAGTTTATTTTAAAATGGTATGGAAGTATTTATATATACAATAGGTGCCCACTGCCTGAGTTGGTCCAGGACAGGACGCTTCGGCTCAACAACAAAATATTTTGATATCTAAAAATCTTAACGAAATCGTCTGCCTTCCATATTATTTAATATCAACAATGGAGGGTCAATTTCTTGATGCGAAAATAATTTTGTTTTAGTCTAGTTTTGTTGCAACTCACCCTAATTTGAAACATTTTATATTGTATACCGGGTGAAATAAAACTTACGCACATGATTTTCTCCGTAATTTTAAATTTATTTTATATCAAATTGAAAACGTGTTTACAAGTTTTTATTTTTATTTTTGAGTGTAAACTCATCATTATTGGTAAGTTAGGTTAGGTATTCATTGACAACTTATTATTATTTTTAGAGTTGTCCCTAACTGCAGTGTTTGACATAATTAGTTTTGTTATATTTGTCAACCTATTGTAAATTATCAATTTGTGCATGGATTTGGTGAGTATATTTTTTATTTACGTTTAAAATTTGACTGAAAAATATAAGATGAATGCCTTGAAATTTTTTAATTCCGAAATTCGATTGAATCAAAAATGATATTGATTAAGCTTTTAGTGCTTTTAGATTTGGATTAGACTAATTTTCTTTTCTCTTTGAAAGTTGTTAATTGATTTCCATTCTGAAGTATAACTAAACATATATGTGAAATTATGACCATTTTGGTATATTAAATATATGAGAAAATTCATAAATAACTGTCTACATTCGCGCACATAAGATTCAGAGTATTTGAAAATGGATTGAGAAATAATTGCCATAATAATCGCTATCTAGATAAGGAATTTCAAGAGAAATAATCAATCCCATTGGATAAAGAAGAAATATCTTCTAGTGTATATGCTCATAGTGATATATCAATAGCAGTCAAAATCAAATCTCTCTCAAACTGACTTTCATAATTTCAATAATATATAGAAATCAACACTGGGAAAACTACTGCAAAAATATAATTATCTACAGAAATGGGTTAAACGATTAAAGCTATCACAGTGAATTTTTGATAAATGTCTATAGAATTGATGTACAGTAGAAAGTCTGAGTCTTTTTCATCACGTGACTGATACGACATCAAACATATGCATCTTAATCAAAACAATACGACAAACGATTGTATTGAGTTTCGCTCTTTTTCTGGTATTAGTAGAAGACACTACCAACATACTATGTGTTGAATAACATCGTCAACTAAGTCACGTGGTGGAAAAGCTTCAGCGTTTCTAATGTATGTGAAATAAAGTCAAAATTTTATACTCATAAATATTTGAAATCAATTACGATAGACACAACTAAAGACCATAAAATAGATAAATACTGTGGTAATTAAAAATAGTATAGTTAAATTAAGAATACCTTTAATTAACATACATGTAGAATTGGTCCTATGGAATCTAAGGTGATTTTAGGGGAATCCCGGATTTATATTTCTTAAATAGGGAGAAACTACGCATTCCTCGTTTGATAATTAATTGGTCATTTGTATTTTTGCTTTAAAAGTTGGGATAGTTGAAGTCCAAAACACACTAATGATAACAATTCTGCTAAATTGCAAATCAGATGAAAGAAATGAAGCTATTTCCCTCAAGAAGACAAACTCGAGAATTTGTAAATTGAAGCAAATGGTGTAGTAGGAAAATGGCCCATTAACTCTGAATTTTCTAAAACTCGTAAGAGGAATGTAAAATGCCATTTTGGCCAACTCCAAGATCCAGAAATGTTGTTCACAGTGAACAAATTATATCCAGTATGGAACATCGTTATTAATCAGCTGAAATCGCGTTTCTTTCCAGTGATTGAAATTGTTTTCAACTGCATCGTACTGCCACCATATAAAAATGAAATATCTTAATAATTTGCCAGGTAAATTCTCAGTTTAAGGTCCACTTTTAGAGACGAAATAGAAAAGTCTTCGTGAAATAGAGAACTGATTTATTGATAATAAAGAATCATTTTATGTCCAACAGCTTTTCTGAAGTGTTTTGATTGTTACAATTTCTCTGACGAGAGCTAGTGCTGAAAGATCATTTTTGAAATTAAAATCAATAAAAACCTATTTAAGTAACTCTATCTGAGACATGGTAGGGTACGTAACTTGAGTATTCTGTCTATTGAAAATGTTGCTCAATTTTTAAACTTTGATGATTTTATTGATACTTTTGCGGAAAAGAAAGCTCGGAGAAAAGAATTTTATTAATAAATATATTGTCAATATTAAAATGTTATTTCATTAAAATTATGTTATATCTATGATTTTGAACAAAAAATGTGTTAGATATTTAACTAAAATGCAAACTATATTATTAATACTATTGAGTTAGTGATTAAGTGATTTATTAAAAGTAAATTCCAACGTAACGATTTTTACTAGGATGGCCCCATCCGATGAATTTGCCATGGGCCTCGGATGGTATAGTTCCGCCACTCATTGAATTATTTATTTCTCGAGCGTATAAACAATACACATCCTCATTTCTACTTTACTACTATTATAAAAAAATTTATTCAGTTGAAAATCTGTTAATTTATTTATTCTCCTTTTCTTCCTCTAGATAATTCATTTCAGGAAAAAGGTTGAATGCTAAAGAGACTGTTTTTATTAGGTTACATATTTTCCTAATGAATATCTCAAGTTCCCACATATGAAAACTCAGAAAAATTGATATGATGTCAATTCTTTTTGCAAATAAGTTTGATTTAATTTCATTCTTATGAAAAATTAATCATATAGATATTTCCAAGACGTGAGGTTGATTTGTTCATGTATTTCTTAGTTTAATTTCTTTAGCCTAGTAATAGTAGTAATAAATGGATTGATAGATGACGAAAGCAGTTGTTTCATTTATTTATCAAGTTTTGATATATTCGGCTCAATAAAACTCATTTAAAAAGGGTTGTCTTAACGACTTCCAACATACGACAGCAAAATTATGTCATTATTTAGCTGTAACTGGATTATATTTATAAAACAAATAATCCTGCGTCATTTGCAAAATTAAGTAATTTTTCCTCCTCCCTTCTTAATAAATGTTTATATCAGACTGTTTAGAGGTTAGAAAGTGGTAGTTCCGTTATAATGATGAGGAACCCAGTAAAATCAATAATTCAATGCTGATACTCGAAAACTTTTAGTGCATATATTATAACATGAATCAATGGAAAAAAGAAGAAAAATAATTATTAGATTTAGTTGAAACTACTTACAAACAAATTACTGACGTACTAGCTTCCTGGATTATGTGGTTGCTGTTCCCACCAATGCAGCACATCCACAATATTCTCCTTTTGTCCGTCAGGCAACTCATTTTCAGTCTTCAATGAAATAACAGGAAGTTCATTTATATCAGGCTTCACTTCGGGAAAGTGTTCTTCCCCAGAAGTATTAAACACTGGAATGAAAGAATGCGGATCACTTTTTTCAAAGGAATTTGGACTTAAGGAACTTTCACTATAAAATCCTGGTGATAAGGAATCTGTAGCATGTACATTATTTAAATAAGATAATTCTTGGTTGAATTCGACATTTGGATTGAGCATTGAAGTATTTGTTAGTAGATGATCATCTACCACCATGGGGTCTAGATTCTCCCCATCTTCATATATCGTATTTGAAAGTACTTGGAACGCTCCAGAGGAAGTATCTATTTTAATGAACTGCTGTGGTGAAGCAGTAGCGTTAGAAGATAGATCATCCTCATCATCAGTAGGAGAAAGTATTTGATATGTATAGGCTATATTGTTGGAAACTTGGTGATTAGGAGATGTAGAGGAACTTGGTGAAGGATAAGGATAATCCGTGATACCTTCTTTACAATCCATGGCTAATATTTCTTCCAAACTACGTATGTATTCAACAGCCATTCTTAAGGTTTCAACTTTGCTAAGCTTCTTGTTCCCTCCTCTACCATTATTGTTTTCAAAAGCTGCAGCAATGAAATTAGGTATACGCTGTCTTAAATTTGCAAAACCATTATTGACTTGTTTCACCCTGTTGCGTTCCCGAGCGTTTCTTCTTGCTACTGCTACCGGTGCTGGATTTGTTTTAACTTCCTTGCCCATTTTATTTTGCTTCTTCTTTGCTGTGTTCGTGATAAGTATGTCATCTCTGTTAAAGTCTTTCGGTTGAGGGAGAATCTGTTGTGGTTTTCTTAACACTATAATTTGTCTATCACTTTGTTTATTGTTGATGTTGTTCTGTTGCAAAATGTTATTTAAAGGAGAATTGTATTGGACGACGCTGATTTGTGACATTTTAAACGCGCGCTTAAATTTCTTAGAATAGACTAATGTTCGCGCTCGAGTTTGTCATCACTTAGTAAGTTCACATCGGTCACTAAATAATAATATAACAAAAATGAGAATGAGTGTAGCGCGGCTGCACCGGATGTTACAATTAGTTTGGCGCTTTTATAGATTTGTCGCGTGCGACAGTGTTTTCAGAAATGAACTCAAGTTTTATATCAACTAATTTGAAAAGGAACACATTCGCACATGGCACGAGGCAAACAGTATAAACCCCACCCATTTTTGAGGGGTGGTTTCTGGATCACCAGCTGTTGGGTTACGTTAAAAGGCGGCATATAAGGGACCCGTACGGTAAACATTTAGGAATATATGTGCAGGTCCGACTCGACATACATGGTAACATGAATGAATAATTTTGAAAAGAAGTTGTAATCTGTAATAGATAAATTAATATTGATATCAATAAATATTGGAATGAGGGTAATTAGATTGAACCATATATTTTCTATTAATTCTCAATGTCAATTAAATAATATCGTGATTAAAAGAATGGAAACAGATAGCTTCCCACTAAACAAGAAACATAACAAGTCTTTTTTGTGATGTACTTTTTAGAGACTTTTCGTGATATTTATTTAAAACGTTAATAAGATATCTCCTAGATGTCTTAATTTTATTACCAACTCTATTAACATCCATGTCATGTAAATAAAACATATTTTTGATGTACACAATAATACTTGAATTTGCAGTTACATACACATCCTATGAACTTCTTTTTAGCAACTTCCTATAGGAAATATTCATACGATGTTAATTTGTATACTTCTCATTGATGTCACATAAAGAACGTTACTGTAATATTACAAATTAACATGTTTCTAAGATGATCACATGTGTTGCAGTTACTTTTACATCTTTCGAAATAATTTTTAGTAACTTCCTACGATTACATCTGTAAGATGAGGGTTCATAAAACTCTCAGTAATATCTCATATCAAACATCACAGTAACATAAAAAGAAAGAAAACAGAAGAGGAACTGACTAACGAAACAAACAGTAGTTATCTGTGGAAACAAATGACAAGCATGAAATGGCGGGTGGTTTTCAGTTTTGTGTTATATTTTATTTGCAGGAAGCACATTTTTTACAAGAAAAAGTACTTGAATAAAGTGGTCTTCGTCTTCTTAGTTCCTACTTAGCTACAGTTTCTATACTTAGTTATAATTCTTGTTATAATAGATGAACAACAGTTGTCATCGGTAAGTACCTATTCCAAAATCATAATTATTAAAACTTAATACCCATTCAATACTTTAATCTACTATTGTACATTGAAATTCCAGGTGGTGGAATTGTACACTAACATTATATAATAGAGTTTACAAAATAAGGGTTTTTTCAACTTTTAAAATATTTTAGTTTGAAATATTTCAAATCCTAGATATGCATTATACCCTACAAAAAACTTAATATTGCAATAGGGTAGATATTATTATTAATAATAAAACATGATCATATGTTGGCAGAGATTTGAATCTAGAAGAAAATATTTTCAATGTCAAGATGTTTCAGAAGCTACTTACATAAATAAAATAAAAAACAAATAGTTGGTAATTATGAGAAGAAAAAAGAGTAACTATCTCAGATAGTCTGATACAGACATTGTGTTAAACAGTACAAAAAATATTGAATCAAGTATCTCTAGTCCTAGTTTTTGTAGTAGTAGTCATGACCATCAATATAGTTTTCAGGTCTTGAAAATTTTAACATTAATACTAACAATTCTTGTGAACAATTAGAGATTGTTTAAGACTTCAAAAACAGACATTCCTGTTAAAAAGCTCATTTCCATTTGAAAATACACTGAATACAATAAATGAGCTGTAGTTGTCCCTTACAATGGTACATATATTGATCTAGTTGAAGAATATGTAACTCATGTCACTGAATGCTCCAGTCAACAAACAGAATTCAATTATTTATTATTGTAGAAACATAGCAATTGGATACAATTAATTATAAACTCATTTACCTTGATAATGTGTTCATATATCTTCTTCATAAGTAGTTTTTTTATATGCAGTGTATTAATAATGCTTAGTTTTCATTAAGTTTCAATTCCACGATGTTAATATACAAAATATTCCAGGATGAAAATAACAAGATGAGAATAGTATATTATTTTAGACAGAAAAGAAGAAGAATTTTCATGGCGCACCTGAATTTACCTGCCAAACGGAGTGAGGCATGTGATAGAAGGTAAATCATGGAAAGTCACTTCTCGAAATAAAATATGTTATTATTCCTTTGAAGAACCCCGTTTGTATCTTATGGAAAATGGGTCCCATGGCTGAAAATCAAGTTTGATGATTGATCAAAGGTCTCCATGTGCACAATTTGATCTAAAGTAATTGTTTTATTAGCTGCTGTTCAGAACACCTTAAAATGTTTCACATATAAGGATTTTGAAGTGCACGTTATGGAATAGTTGAGGCACTCGAAACAGCGACTCTTGCGTGAGAAAAAGTAACCGTAAGTAAACGATAGAATTTTCTTTAATCAGATTGGATTGTTGATTCAACGTAATGTTTCATAAAATCTTTATGGTGTGAAATTTTTATTAGTTTTAATTTAATTAAAAAGCTATTCTAATGAATTTTTTGTAAACTACTCGTAGCTGTAATGTATGTGTATCCCTTAAACTTTATTAATTCAGTTTCAAAGTATGTTACGTTATGACAACTACATATTAATATACCCTTTTTATTTCTTACTTTCACTGAATGCGTTCAATAGTTTCCACTTTCCACACTTGTTATGTGATATGCTTACACAATTCTATTTTTTTAGGTTGGATTCCTGGACAAGATGTTTTTTTTCTAATGCTGTACCTGTTTTTTTACTGTACTGTTCATTAATAATGAATAAACGTTTCAAATCATTTATTGCTTTTTTTGCTATTTTATTTCAAATGTACAGGGTGAACAACTAAGAACGACTGTAGGCCACATCTCAGAAAAGAATAATGGTACAACTTTCAAAAAAATTACCTTACGGTAAGTGATCCTGAAAAATTGCTGGAAAATATTTTACAGTCTCTAAAATATCCGCTAGGGGTGGAATGAACACTCGAAAACATAATACTCCAAAAAAACATACAAAAATACAATTTTTGAAATCTTGATGAGATTATGAAAAAATTTAATAAACGAGATTTTTTGCCATTATTCTTAAAGTAATGGGTGGGGAAGGTGCAAACTTATGAACAAATGTATACCTTTTTCGTTTTTAAGCGATATTAATGATGTTAGCTGCATTTGAAAAAGTTTTTCTGTTTAATAAGATTGATAACAAAATTAGATAATTCTGTATCCACTGTGAAATTTAAAATGTAAATTGAAGCATTCTTTTAATTTTTATATCTGATATCGTAAATCTCCTTTCTTGGAATAGACTCCTATTTTTTTAACCCGTTTTCATCAGAATTCAAAAAATGCCTCATTACAATTGAAATTTCCTAGAAAAATGGGAGAATTGTCTACTTTTTCGAATAGCGTTGACAAAATTGTACAATTTTGTTATTTTTGTTAAGCATATCTTATTAAAGAGGAAAAACTATTTTAAATGACGCCAAAGACATTGATATCGATTAAAAAACAAAAAAGTGTTACGACATTTGTGTTTAAGGTTGAACCTTCCTCCACCCCTTACTTGAAGAATAAGGACAAAAAGTCCATAACTACATTTTTTTATAATCTCATCAATATATCAAAAATTGTTTTTCTAGGATACCTTTAGTGTGTCTTTCTTGGAGATAATCACAGTATTATGTTTTTAAGTGTTCATTCCATCCCATAGCAGATATTTTAGGAACTAAAAAATATTTTTCAGTGTCATTTTCCTGAAGGTATTTTTCTAAAGTTGTACCATGACTATTTTTTGAAATATGGCCGACAGCCGGCGTTCTTAGCTGTTCGTATTTGCTGATTAGGCACAGAAACATCTATAGGATGTCACCTAGAATGTTTGAGGTATATTATTCAATGTCCATAAAACATCTAAGAGAATACACTGTATTGTTTTTGATTCCCGCATTTAGATCATTGATAAGATGTTATTTTTTAGACATAGCATTAACATCGACAAGATGTTAAAAAGCATTTCAGAATGTAACAGAAATGTTGTTTTTAGTTCGTTATAAAGACTTCCTTTTGAGAAAGTTCTAGTAACATCTCAGAAATGTAAAAAGGCAGCGCTTTACCATCTCTGAGAAGTTAAGTTGAAACATCACAAAAGTTAACTGCCACAAGCTGGGCCTAAGCGGTTGTATAGATGTGCATGTGATGAAAGAGGAAAAAAAGGAAGAACATTATCACAATGTGATGTTGAATTAACAGAACTGTAATATTTATTTGCATAGTGGGTTTTATGACGATAAAAAATAATAAATTCATTTTTGAATGTAACGGTTAAGCTACTGATCAAAATAGTATATTACATTACGAGTGCGGAAAGTGACACTTTTCCCACGAGTGGGAATTATTGTTGCACGAGGCGTAAGCCGAGTGCGACAATCCCACGATAATGAAAAGTCACTTCCACACAAGTAATGTACAATATTTTTCCCACGACCACCCATTTTATTAAACAATATGTAAATATCAGAACGTGTATATTGAGTTGCCTGACTCATCTTATGTTTTATTTGTGACAGTATATGTTTCAATATTGTTTATATAGAAAGTGCACCTGAATTTACAATTACTTTAATAGTGAAATAGAGAAATAACGATAATTAATGTTTATTTAAAAAATTACAATAAGTAAGTACTTATTAGATACAACTGGGAAACAAATTGAATTATTTGGAACCATAAAAATAAAAAGTGAATTGATTATTGTCACAATAATAAATTAACAGTTTCAGAATTTCGTTGCTATCCCTTAATTTCTTGAACTTTAGAAATAGCTAAATTTAGTTTTAACAAAGTGAAAATATAAAAAATATCATAATCAGATGTAAATCGATTTACGAGATATAAGTAGATATATCTGATAACGATAATTCAAATCTGAATTGTACGGACGCACAGTTATCGAAGAGATGTATATATATATATATATATATATATATATTGAACTTATCGTAGTAAATATTAAAGAGAATGAGACACAAATATATGAAATTTGAACTTTGTCAGATGGTGAATAGAGATTACTTTCTACAGACAGATAGAATTATCATTTATACGTATAATTATAAGTAAGAAATATTTCTCATACCAAATCAAACACCTATGATATCAATTATCCTTTATAACTATATAAATACATCAATAATATTGAAAATCGTTACCTTAGAATTCAGTTGTAAACAATGAGTCATAAATTTTAATCCATCCTTGGTAAATTATAAATTCATATTGTTTTTTATTAGCAGCACAGTTGATCATATGTATATTTTATCTAGATTATCAAAATGAATCTGAAAAGAACATGAAATTATTATTATTACAGGATATTTTATACTCATATACAGACAAGTTATCACATTTGTTAAAATGAAATCATTGAACTGTCACTACATACAACGTCACGTCATGTAGCATAGAACTAAAACATAGAAATATATTCAACCACAGAAGTAAGTTAGAATTTTGAAATATTGGATATTTGCAAAGCGGATGGAATGTTTAAAAATATGTAATTGTATTAAATGATAGGACAAGTTCATAGGAGATAATTGGTAAATTATATATAAGAAATGAATTGAAAGGCATTATGAAAGATTTTAAGGACGTAATGATTGTAAATTCATTGATATTTAAAATTTAAAGTGGGATAGATACTATCATTGTAAATAAATATAAGATATATTTTGGAAATTGTTCACATGCAAATAGGTATAATGAATTATACTGAAATTTTACACAAATAATTAATAACAATAGGAATAAGGAAAAGACAATTAAATTAACTATTAAACATTTAATAAAAAGACTATGAAATATCTAGCAACTCAGTAGTGTTTTGTTTCAAATAACAAGACTAGCAACAAAAGTTTGTTGATTTGAAAAACAAAGGAGTGTGTGGTGTCATGCTTAGGAAAATGGACATGTAAGAAAATCTTTCTAAAAATTTAACTAAAATAAGTGAAAATTGTTCGAAATTTAAGTAAAAACTGAATATAAATGATAAAGTATAACCTAAGAAACATTTAGAGCAGAAAATATTTCTAAATAACAATTATTTGTGGAAATTATCAACTATTGAATTTGAGAAGGGACGCTATGCGTAAATTTTAAGTAAATTCCTACATGATAGTCTCATGTATTTGATTAAAAGCATTTAGGATCATCGCAAAACATTTTAAGTCAAGTGAGAAGAACAATTTAATAAAGAATATTGACTTACCTGCGATACAAACTAGCGAATTTATTTCCACAATTTGAAGAGAGTCCAGCTTCATTCCAGGAGGGGAGAACAGGAATAGAGTGCACATAAAGAGACTTCCAAGTGTTATGAACAGGTCAGTGTATATATAATTTATATGGTACCATTTAAAACAATTCAGACACATATATAACTAATTTGGCCAAATTTCACGTATAACTATTTTCTAAGTCTAAGAATATTCAATTTGTATAGTAGTTTGTAATAATAATTTGTTTAACTGAAGTTTTTCCTTAATAGTGATAATGTTTTTCAATTCAATGATTCATAATTATGTATACTAAATTTTGACTCTTCTGCATTTTATTTATGTCATATATTGATGATAGACAAAGGTATGATATCATAGAGGTTGAATGGGTATGTTCCGCGCTAACACTCACACTATTTTTGTAGGAAACAATGGTAAGGTAATATTTGGTAAATACAAATTACATATATTTTAATTATCATGAACCCAACGAGAGTAAGTTTCTCATGTTCTCCGTTAAATTAATAAATAAATAAAACAAATCATATTTAATCCTGAGCTAGTCAATTCAACAATTCATAAACGGTATTAAAACATAGACAAATCATAGATAAAATTATCAAAATAACATACATAATATAATAATATATATATATATATATATATATATATATATATATATATATATCTCAGTTGGATGAGTATCTGGTATGATGACCCGAAGGTTCTGGTTTCGATTCACGGCGTCAACAATTTTTTCTCTTTACTTTATTTTTTATAATTAATTAGTTTTTAGTCTAGTTTTCATGTAAATAGTATCAATAAGGTAGAGTAATTAATAATTACATATGTGAATCTTACAGAATTTACGGGTTTGACGGCTTATTGACAGCCGTGTGAGAATAAAGGTCACTTTCCATGGGAGTAGAGACTGCGATATGTTTTACTCTCCTATATGGTCGTAGGAAAAATATGTAGGTACTGTATCTACGGATGTAGTGTCCCAGAGCGAAAAATATGTTATATATTATAATGATAATATATGGCTTTAATAGTAGCATGTGACAAGTTATATGGTAATACAAGTTATTCAATATGAAACTATAATCGTTTGGTTTGCAAAAGGCAAAAACTTAGAATAAAACATATACAATTAAAACCAGAATATGAGTCATAGATCATAGATTTATTAGGTCATAAGATTGTTTCTAACTATCTTTAAGGTGTGTAAGTAGTGCCAAGATGATTATAGTGGATTTCTGACAGACATATTCATAATG
This sequence comes from Galeruca laticollis, assembly GCA_963921935.1. Taxonomy (NCBI): domain Eukaryota; kingdom Metazoa; phylum Arthropoda; class Insecta; order Coleoptera; family Chrysomelidae; genus Galeruca; species Galeruca laticollis. Next base: position 62,417,551 of record OY998178.1, on the reverse strand, counting down.
AAAACAGGTCGGCAATACACATGAGTAAATAACCAAAAGACACCAGATTGGATACAATATTTTTCTTATTAAAGTCATTACTTTTAATAAATCGTTCCATTGGTATGTGTGAAATTCAATGGAAGCTCATTAGATATATAAGTTTTACTTGTCAATATGACGTATCTTTCATTGAAAAATTTGTTTGTTTAAATTCAAATAAGCTGCTTTATATTTTCATAAATCTAAACATTTGTCACTTTCTTCTTTCTGGAAAATTTATGTTGGTACCTATACGCTGGCTTACGTCAGAGCTTTATGAATTTGAGGGTATACAGGGCCGTACTTAGCAATTTGTAGGAACAGAGTTTTTATTATCAAAAATAATTTGAAAAAAAAATCTGAGGAAGATTAATAAAATAAAATTATCATACAAAATTTATTTATTTGACGCTTAAAAAATACTTTTGGTAGAATCTATGAACCCCGAACCCTGGGAAAATTGAGTCTAAAGAAAAATTTGTGATTACGTGCATGAAGGGAAGTATATAATTTCACGATCATTCTGAATGATAACATTGGACAAATTATATGGAATTAAAAAAAAATTGAAAATTATACAGGGTAAATTTGAATTATAATAGATGAAAATAATAATTAGAAAAGGAAAATCGATATCAATTGTAGTACTTGCGTGTTATAAATAATAACACAACAATATAAAAAGGTTTTACTTGTTACAAAACCTCATAGAAAAATTTAAATCCAATATCTTTATAGCCTGTCTCATTTAATAATCAACTTGTGTTTTTCTCATTGAAAACCCAATACTTTTCTCGCATCGTACATAAGGGTGGAAGAAAAGTGATATATTCCATAAACATATAAAATATGGTCCACAAATTTTAGAGTTAATAAAAGTAAAATACGCAATGGAAGGAGAAGATAATGAGAATCTTAACGGATCCAAAAATAACGCAGGAAGCCGTGCAAAGAGGAGCGGGGGACTAAGGCAAGAACTAGGAAAGAATAATAAAGTGAGACATATGGAGGAAATCAACTATTCTGAAAAAATGCAAACAAAAGAAGACTAAATACTCAAGATAATAATGCAGCCATGCTATTGACAAACTATGAAGAAAATCAAAATAAATTTTGAGAAATAATAATCGACCTCGGAAAGAGTTCTTCGAAACGGCGAAATCATTAAACATAATCTGAAAGTTGATAGGCTCGTTGGAAAGAAATAAAGGTGATGGGAAGGAAATTTAGGGATCAAATTAAATTAAATGTGGAAGTACTTTGAAGTACAAACTTGACCTATCTAGCAACGTTTGCTGTGAGAGCAGGGACAAGTTGTCGTCCCGGTGAGCACGGAAAGTCCGTTTCAATGTGTTCTCTTGGGATGTCAAGGTAGGAGGACCACAATTGAACCTATGGCAGCCAGACAGACAGTGTGGAAATTAGAATTAGCACTAATCTTATTAGAGGTTATAAGTACTTCTTTATTATTGGAGATTGACAAAAAGAGAGAGCATGCAATGTTAATATCCTTTGTTTAGTTGCAGAATGCAAGATGAATCTGGTATGGATACAAAAATAAGTTATGAAAAATCGTCAAACAAATGTTGCTTCACTATTTACAGCAGAGTTGCCCAAAGTGACTCGTCACTATAACGTTCACTTTCAACATCATATTCTAAATTAATGCTGAAGACCAGGAAATCTTATTTTAATTACTTTTTCATATGAAACTAACTGTCCCTAGATAATTCCACAATATATCGAGGAATGGTGAACATTCTAAGAAATTCACAACTGTTTCGATATTGCTATCATGATAGAAATATCTAAACAATTGTCAATTTCGTAGAAGTTTTATAATTTTTTCAATATATTTTGTAATTATCTAGAAACAGTTTCATTTGAAAAACTAATATGATTCCATAGAATGAGGGTCGAAGCAGTAAATTTTATCTTATTTTCAGTTGTTAGAGCAGCGATGGAGGAGAAAATTACGCGTTTACGCATCTAGAAGGACGAGTTCCAGTTTTCAAATGATGACATTGAAATTAAAAATATAATATTGCATGACATTGTAGCTAGCAGGAAGTGAGTAACGACGAGCATTAAATATGACAAGGAATGAAAGTGATTTGATCAGTGTTGCTGAAGTAGCCTGTGTGTCCACTCTTAAATCCTTAGCTGCTTCTTTTCGTTTTCCTGCAATACAAACAATAAAGTACCTAAAGCAGAAATACAATCGGGTGACAGGACAGAAGGAAATTATGATATCCTTGTTATGTAGAATTATAGAGTCTGTATATGCCTGACCCTTAAAAATGTTGTGCATTGTTCACAATACTAATTGCTTGGTTGCTTACTAAGGAAAAAGTAGACGTAGAAATACTAATACAGTCAAGTAGAGAACTAGCCGCTCAGGGGAAATATAGAAATTTCGTGCTTAAAGAGAACTTGGAAGCCACATCACCAATCGATGCTCTAAAGTTTAATATCTTCTACATCCCGAAACATCGATACTCTCTTGAAATAATTGTAAGTTATGTATTCAATAAACGCTATTATTGGTGCGTACTTGTTGCTGATATGAATTAGATGGGATGAAGTTCTTAAAAATAATTAAACAGAATTTTACTGTTAATCACTTTGTGACCAATTCTTCAAGATATCTAATATATTACAACATTGTTAACATTTGTAAATGTAGCTTATATGAACAAAATTCCCTTAAAAATAGCGTATTCAGTTTTCTTGCATAATCTTCAAATATGTACTTCAATCTGTATTCTGAAAATATTGAATATTTATCACACAATTTAAAGTAATTCGAATGTTTATGTACTCCTTGCGTATTTATTGTATGTATTCAAATTCTTGGAGGTAAAATTTAAAATGAACAAATGGAAATTTGGAAAATAAAAAGGTCAACAAAATTTTCTTTGCACGCGGGTAAATCGAGGAAGCGGCCCTGCCTTTTGTCAGTGAGCGTGAGAGGATTTCGTAAAAGTACTGGAGAGAGAGAATAAATACAATGTCTGTTTTTATTATATATAGCGGTACATTTGACACACGTGAAATCGGAAGTTTAATGATTTTTGGAGAATTTTGAAATGGATCAAAAAGTGGAAAATTGAGAAATGATATTTCATTTTATTTTCTTGACAATATGAGTAAAATAACTTAAAAACAAGGGTTGTTTCATATAGTATTATAAGCAAGGTATAACAACGTTATAGAGGTTTTATAAATAGTAAGCATCAACTTCGATACTTTTGACATTTGAAAAAATGGGTCAGAATTGGTAGCAGACAGCTCAAAGTAGTTAGGCTCAGATACCATGGCAAAAGAGGAATTAAAATCAGAAGAGGATGAAGGCAAAAAGAATGCTTCATGAACAATATAAATTGAAAATGAATAAAGCAACTTCACTTATAATTCTTAACGCGTCTGATATCACGAAAATTTTCAAGAAGGACGGAGAGACATTAAGAGTTGTTAAAGCACAGACATTGACAAGCAACGGATATGGTTTGTGAAATAAACAAAAAATATTAGTTGAAAATAATGCTGCAAATAACAAAGTGGTAAGATGAGCTCTAGAGATTAGGAGAAAATGAATAGGGCCTGCTGGACAAAGAAGGAAATAAGGACCAAGATCCAAGTGGTTTACAAGACTTGAAGTTGATTTGCATACAGTTATTAATACTTAGTGAAAACGAGTCAGCAGTAAATAGGATTACATAAGGGAGGATGAATATGTGATATTGACATGGACTCCTTGGACTCTACTTCAGAATGAAGTAACTTCAACTGTTAATCAAAATATCTCACTTGAGCAAAAAACGAATGAGGAATTACATATGAAACAAATATAGAGATAAATTTACTGTATTCCCAGAAATTAAAAAAAATATTCATTCATTTAGCGGGCGAAGCAAATTATCTGACTGAAAGCGATAACAATAAGGCGCCACATGTCGGCTGTCTCTAAAATAAATGTATAGTAGAGAGAGGAGAGAGTATACTCGCAAATACCCGTTTATATAGTTCCAAGATTCACGCGATCTTAGCCGAAACGCCGCGAATGGAATCGTTGCGAAGAAAATTGTAGATTTTTCGCCCGACAATGGTTATTTGTAAAACAAGTGTCACAATAGGTGCGTTTTTTTTGACCGAGACCTCAGATCACTTCAGTTAAGGTGATCTGAGATAAAGTGATGTGAGTAAGCACCAAAAAGAACGACATCTCAATTGATGCGCGCGATCTGTCGACGCATGCATGAATAAGGAACAAAACATATAATAATAATGTTATTGTATCCATAATTTGTAACAAAAGGAAAATAGATTATGTGTGTTTATATGTCAATGGTTAAAACTATAGATAACCTTGGTTAAAACTACAAATAATACAAGCACATCAAATATTTGTTCATCCCCTCCACTTTATTTCCGACTCAAGTCCAACTGATTCCCCCTTACAACACATTCAGCATTGGTGAAGGGGGAGGAAAAATCTCAGCTCACTTAAAGTGAGTAAAACAAAAAGAACGCTCATATTACTGATGTGAGCTGAGATTAACTGAAATCTCAGTCTAAAAGAACGCACCTAATGACTCGCTATGTAGTACGTGTGCAGGAGTACTACAAAAAGTCATTTTGATAGAAGTCTTACACAACACTTTTTATAAAATATACATAAAAATGTTTCAAAATAAACAATTGTAGGTAACACTTCCAAGAGTGATAACAATGAACTGTCGAACTGAAAAGTTTAACAGAATACGTGGGTTGGTGGGTTGACCAACTCTGCTGGTATGACCTTCCTCAAGCGATGGACTGGAACAAGTGAGAAAGATACCCCAAAATTCGAACGTTGTGTATACCTTTGTATTGATGCTATAGAATTAAGTTCAATTTTATTTACAAATCATTGATGACTAAAGGTTAGCGTACTTTATTTATTGTCATGTTTAATATATAATTGGTTCCAATTTACCTTTTAGACCATTTATTCTATTAATGGTGTAACTATATGAAATTTTATAATTAGTTTTCATTATTTGTCAACACACCATCCTAGTAGTTTAATGTATGTTTTGTTATAAAAAAGGAATGTTTTGTTTACTAAAGCAAATGTCAATAACTATTAAAGTTTTTTAATGTCTCGTAGTTTCGTTTTGGGTGCATAGTTTTTTTTATTAAGAACGAACCATTGTAGTAGTACCTTTTTACGCAGTTTTGATTAACGGGGTGTGTAACCGATATACATTACACCTTATTTTTTCGGAATAACGACAGTTTCAAATTCCCGTGTTTTTATTCTTTGAAACCAGCAAGTACCAAATAAAACGGGTAGTTTTTTGTTGGCTCGACATGGCGATATGACGATGTTGTGCAGTGTATTGGTCTGCTCCCGTATTTCTGGATTTTTCTAGATTTTTTTCGTACCGGTGGACATTTTCCTGTTTTCCCTTCATTGAAAGGAAATAAGCGGTTGGACTCTGTCCGTTATGGCTGAAGTAGTTGAATATAAGAAGAAAAATAGGTGAGTGATACGCGGCGTGTTTACGCGTAATTTTAATGAACTCGAGAAACGTTTTAATACTGAGGCACCCGATAGTTATGACATTTTAGCATTAAAATATGAATCTGACTAGACAGAGCACCTGAAGAGGGACAGCAGGCAGAATTGGAGAGTTGTGAAACTTATATTATGAAGATTTTGGCAATCAAGATAAAGTGTAACACATTATTTGGTGACTAGAGATCTTGGCGACTACAGACAGCCCTCCAATGCAGTTACTGATCATGGTAGCAATCAGCTGTCGAAATATACAGGGAAACGGATATTTCCTTTGCCTAATATTGAATTCAAACATAATGAGTGGGCTATTAAAGATTGTTTACCTTTTTGGAACTAGTTTTAATACTGTGCCTGGCAGTAGAGCTCGTCATTTAGTTGAGAGTTTTCCTATCATAGGTGCAAACTATCCAAAAATTGTTGAGTGTATGTAGAGTAGATTTGGTTGAGAAGACCTCTAGATTGAAGTTTATATTCGGCAGCACTCAATTAATGTTAACAAACTCTAGCCCTAAGCAATAAATGGATATTGCTTCTTTATATGATTAAGTTGAGAGTCAGCTTCGTTCTCTTGAAGTTCTCTTGAAACATTAGGTATAGCGTCGGATAAAAGCTCTGCTATGCTGTTCCCATTAATACAGTCATGTCTGCCACAAGAATTATCGACAGTATGGCAGCGTTCATCATATTTTAATATTGTTTCCGATGATAAGACTGGAATTACATTAGACGAAAGGGTCAAGATACTCTTGGCATTTTTACGTAGTGAAGTAGAAAATGAGCAGCGAATAGATGTGGCCACAAACATTTTTGGTATTGTTAATGAATTGAGTTCGTTAAATGCAGGTATTCTTGGTTTTAAGAATAAGAGATGAGTTTTGGTGTCCCGACAGCTATGGGCAGGGTTAATGCTGAAATTGTCAATTGTGTTTTTTGTTCGGGCCAGCATTCGAGCAAATCTTGTTTCAAGGTACAGAAAATTAGTTATGAGGGAAATATTTTCGAAAATGAGAGGTTCCTTTGTCTCAAGATAAGTCACAAAGTCCACAGGTGTAGAAATGAAATATTATTATGCCCGGAGTTGCCTCAGCATAAGAAGTGTGACACACCAGATAGTAACCAAAATAAATTCCGAGTTCAATCCTCATCTCTATCAGATGACAGTAAAAGGAATCAAGACATATGAAATAAGACAAGGACTCACGTATTTTTGCAGATTGGCTTGTGGTCTAGTTGCCATAAAAACATCACTAGGTTTTTCTTTGGAAAAAAGAAATTCTATATTCTTATGTTAAATCTGATGTCATCATGACCGCCCTAAATATTTTTGTAAAGAATACTCCTGCTAGCGATTTGTGGGAATTATATGTTTTAGGAATTGAGAACCCATCAGACAAGTGTACACGGGAAGAATCAGCTATGGCATCTAAGGAACTGTTTATGGATACCATCTCCAGAGATGAAGAAGGCAGGACGAAGTTCGATTGCCAATGATTGAAGAACACGCCCAAGTATCGACAAATTTTAATATTGCTAAAAAAGGATTGATGCTACTGTGATAAACCTCAAAAATGAAAATATTTTTGAAAGTTTTAATGATATTTTGTTGAATGGGAAACGGAAGGTATTATAGAACGAGTCATTGACCCATATACAACAGGTGATGTTCAGAGTAATTACCTACCTCACAGGCCTTTAATCAAGGAAACCGGTACCACGAAAATTCGCTCAGTATTTGATGCAACAGCTCATGAAAAGGAAAGCCATCAATAAATTGTTGTCTAGAAAATGGTCTAAATTTGATCGAGCTAATACCATCAGTGCTGTTACGCTTCCGTGAGGATAAATTAGGAGTTGTGTTAGATATTCGTGAGGCTTTTCTTGAGATTGGTGTCAGTAAAAGCGATATACGTTTTTCAAAGTTTTTATTGGAGCCACATTGGAATACAATTTGTCTCAGTCCTTGAAGAAATGTGAAGATAGTCTCGCTGTTATATTTCACTGACACTGAAATGAAACGCGCAAAGGAAACTTGCTTTCTAAAATAGATCATTCTCAATTCGTTCGGCACATAACGTTCAACATAAAGATTTATTGTGGTTTTGTGAAAAATGGCTGGTTGGTCCTTTACAAGAGCTCTGAGATTAATTGAACAGAGTAGAGGCAGACAAACTGAGAATTTAATTGCAAGTAAGCAATTGTTTTTATACAAAATATATCCATTTATATTATGCACTGATATTTATTGTACAAGGTGATCACATATGCACTTAATGATTTCCGATTGATTGTTGTAGATGATATCCAGTTAGCAGAATGTACTAGTAATAGTTATGATATTGATGGGTGATAAGACGATTCTGGTGCTGAAGATGCAGTTGGAATTATCGAATAAGAGGGTGGAGTGATAAAGACACAAGACAGAAGATATTGGTGACATATTGTTACGAAATAGCAAACTTATGGCGCATGCGCAGGGATTTCTTAGAATTGTTTACGATTGTGACTTTCTTATCTTGACATTGTTTTTGTAACCAGTTTCATCTAGAAAATGCGAGAGCTAATTGTTTTTGTGTAAGCCGCAATCTAGAATTATGTAGTAAAAAATGCACTAATATATATATATATATATATATATATATATATATATATATATATATATATATATATAAAAGACCGACCAGCGGAGAAGTTCAGGATAGTTTATAAAGTGAGCTCGACAAATAAACAAGGATACCTCGAAATAGTGAACAGTAAAGTGTTGATATAAATTAAATGTAAGTGAATAGTTAAGTGCATATAAATTAAGTGTTAGTGAGATTTTTAGTGTTTCATTAAATTCGTAAGTAGCCATACCGTGTTTTTAAAGTTCATCTCATCCGTTTACTGTTTAAATAAATAAGAAAAACATTACAATATTCATTTTCAAGAATGAAACGATCTGGTGTAGTGGTTATTAACCCCGAAGGTTGGAAACAATTCATACGAACTGATATGAACTCAGATCATGTCGCAGTTGATAAAATCAAAACAATTGTTTAACTAAATATATTTTCAACTAAGTGTGAACATATTTATAAACATTACACCAATTATTTACTATAAGAAGAATAATCATTAACAGCTAGGAATTAGTTAATATTGTGTTCTCTTTATCGATAACAACGAATGTATGTTATTGGTACGAGTTGAACTTGACCGTCCCAGTAAATTATAGGTCATGCATAGTTGATTTAAGTGTTATTTAGTGTGTAAATGAAACCCAGTAATACTTGTCGAAATGTTTGCTTTCAGCTTATAATTCAGGATGCAGCAAGTCCACAATATAACGAGAAAACCTACTAACCATCTCAGTGCTCGTTATAGGTATGCGGGCTGTCTCACGTGGTACAACCCGTGCTCGCCAGTCGACTAACTCCGAGTCGAAGAAGGGGTGGATTCTTAAAAAAATTATTAAGTTTACAAAAGGGCGCCAGAGAAGTTTTGGCAAGCACCCAAGACTTCTTAAGTTAGCCCACAACTTCTCAGTGGGTTAACAACACTCACTACACACTCCAAAGGTTAAACTGATAGGTAAATTATCATAAGTAAATAAAAGTCAGCAAGTATCCCCTGATTGAAGATTTAATTAGTATTTGTGGACCAAAGGTCTCTTTTCAAAATATGTATTACAATGTCACTACAAAAATGTTACAAATAATGTCTGAGCTCAGCTGAAGGCTGTAATCTTAGAATGTAGATGGGCTGGAGGCCAAAATATACATAAATCCAAAAATTCTAACTAATTTATCAGTTACAACTCAAGTAAATAACTGTCAAACAGATTCTATAAACTCTGAGCAGAGCTGAAGGCTTCAAACTCAGGGTGCAGAAGAGCTGAGGGCCCCAAACTACACCGATGTCTCAATTCTATAGTTCTAGAGAAACTACCAAATAGTTCATGTACAATATCTCAAAAATGCAACGATAATATGTATATCAAAATCAACAATGTACAGTTACAAGGGTTCACACTTCCGCAATTTATACCAATATCAATATAAATATAAATAATTGCATAAGCCTAAAATTTAAATAGCAACGAGTTTAGCGTTACTAGAGAAAATACAATTCAAAATTATGTACGGTGCAAGTTATATACATAAATCGTCAGAAATAGGCAAAAAAAACCACTAAATAACGCAATACCAGGTACGTACCGTAGTGTCTTAGCGTATCTTAGACTATGTGCAAAGATTTCAAATTTTTAAATACAAAGTACACGTGTAAGTGAGATTATAGTAATTGCCAAAAAAAAAGAAATAAAACTTTATATGAAAAACGGTAATATGTGAGGCATAATTGTGAGTTTACTCATGAAAATGAAGAATAAAGAAAAGGGAAACTGTTCACTTATCCTCTTCCGGAACCAGAACAGGAACTGAAGTTGCTCCAGAATAATCCAGCTCTCCTGGAACTGGTCTCACTGACCCATTAAATTCCAATCAGTGATTTTTTCAATGTCCACGTACAAAAACCCCTCTTGTTAACGAATCCTTCTAACCAACGCCGTCTACGGAAATTCACCACACATACACAATTCCTCTAAATTCTTATGGTACCCACAGCCATCGACCGTTTTTGGACCAGAAACTTATCGGGTCGGAGCTGCCGGTTGTTGGTTTCAGCCGTATTTCTCTTCCCCTACGTCGGAATTGTTGGATTTTCCAATAAAACGCTAATGGCTCCCAGAGCACATGCGAAAATTTTAAGTTGAAAGATGTGTGTTTACACCTTGACGGCAAATGCAGTACTGAATTTTTAACTTCGTACCGACAGCGCTGTGACTTCTCTCAGTCGACAGGTTAGCCAATATTAAGTCTCCGACGGCTCGGCAAATTTTCGCGTTACAACAATTACTTCAATTCATGGCATCATCTTGAAATGTATGGTCATTATCCTTAACATCACCTATCATCAGTTCATACAACAAATGGCTATCCCACCACTTCCCCACCACTATAGATACAATACACTGGGCACAAGAACCTTTTGTAGAGAAAAAACGCAGATCCTGAAATATCATTAAAATTCCAGCAGGTATGACTAATCAATTTCTTCCTAAATTTGACTTGTCCGAAGTGTTCAAAGCTTTCATAACACTTCACATGGTTGATATGGTTGTGCTCTACATAAATGAAAAATGATTTGCTGAAGAATTGGTTATAATGGAAAATACCATGAAAATAGGCAGTGGGTAGATATTGATTGTTGCGAAATAAATGCGTACATTGGAGCACTTCGGAGCAATTGGCAACCTGTGGAAATGTTGTGGGGGGATTCGTATCCCACTCAAAAACCTATATTTACTGCATCAATGTCGAGACAAATAAATAGGTTTTTACGGTTCGACGCTATAATAGCTACGTTGCAGATAATTAATACTGACAAGTTAGATTGTGTAAGGAAATTTAGCACGTTGTTCACCACAAGCTGCCGAAAAAACTAACCCAGGTACACACCTTACTATAGACGAGCAGCTCGTTGAGTCCAAAGGTAGATGCACTTTTAGGAAATATATGAAATTAAAGCTAGCGAATTACGGCATTAAAGTATGGATAATGATACATCTTTATTGTAAACATTTACAAGTATACTTTGGAAAGCAAGGCACTACCGAAAAGAATCAAGGTTCTTCATTTAGTCTCTATTTTAGAGAGTGGGTACGGTATTACGGCTGATAACAAGCTTCTCTACCACTTTAAAGTTAGCTGAAGACCTAAGTTACCGAAATCTAACCCTTTGCGGTACTGTACGAGAAAACAGAATATTAATTCCACCACAGTTCATACCATCCCCTAAGCGACCCCAATTTTCATCACTTTTCGGTTTTCAATCAGATGTAGTATTGGTTTCCTCCGTCCCCTAAAAAAAACCAGTCTGTCGTTTTGTTATCAATTGGACATTATTCCCCAGATATTTGTGATGATACTCAGAAGAAAACAGATATAATACAAAATCACAAGAGCTGTAGACATGTTGGATCGACTTGTAGGGGAATAAACTTGTAAAAGACAAACTAAAAGGTGGCCGCATGTGCTACTTTCCGAAAGTACTGATAAAGCCTGTGTCAATGCGTTCGTATATACCTGACTGAAATAAAAAAGCTGGACAAAAGGCGATTATTCTTGCTTGAGTTGGGACAACAGTTAACTAAATCATTTACTTTTAGGTGCCTCGAGAATCAAAATGTCCGTAACTGTATTCCGGAAACAACCCTATGTATGATGAAAATGTGTGTTGGAATAGAGGCAGAAGAAGGTGCCGTAAATCAACCTACTTTATCAAAAGGTCGCTGTTATTTGTGTCATAGGGAGAAGATAGCAGAATAAGATCAAAATATTCAATATGCAAAAAATTTCCGTGCAGCAAACATTCCGAAAAGAAAATTGTAGGTGTTAAATGTAAAAATAATAAAATTTTGTGACTATCTTTGTTTTTATTGAATAAAACTAGATATTTTACTATCTATTCTACCTACAACCCTTTTTATCCTGAACAGTTAGAAACAACAATTAGTAAAATAAGAAAAAAATAAACATTTATATAGAAATTAACTGTCCCGACCCTTACTTCGTGGAATCTACTTATATTAGTGTTTTAAATGAAACTCACGGTTTCTAGTTAATACCACAATATAATAAAAATTGTTGAAAATTCTAAAAATTGACAATTGTTTCGATAAATCAATATCTGATGATGATATTGATTTATCGAAACAATGGTCAATTTTTAGAATTTTCAACAATTTTTTTTATATTGTGGTATTAACTAGAAACCGTGAGTTTCATTTATAACACTAATTTATATAGAATTTTAAAAGAAATTGTACCCCACTTGGATATTTTTCTTTCAAATTTCACTTGGCCCCAGGAAGGATAAAGGGACGGTTATGGTTTATGAAGATTCCTTCTATTTTTATTGCTTATACTCACGTAAAATTACTTCGCACGCCAAAAGAATGTGCTATAAAACACTTAAGATCTGAAAAACAAAATACATTCTGCATATACTAGAAATGAGTGAACAAAAATCAGAAAAACAAGACAGATTACTTTCAGAAACATCTAATCAGATTCATTAACAATAATTGGACCGAAAAATCTGATATAACACAATAAAAAGGGCAGTCATATTTTTTGGTATAAACTCATTGGTCATTAGCTATTAATATAAACTATTGACATTTGAAAAATTTCATGATTCAATTATGTTCATAAGTATTAAATCATCGTAAACACACTTTTTGGTGTAGTTTTTTTTTTTTAAATTTGAACTAACATCGAATGTCTAGTAGCTGTGATACGTCACCAACAATATGGCGAATATCGGCTAATTCGTATTTAATTATTCGTACTTGCAAATTTCCTAACGCCCATGAACATTTTTCCTCCTGTCTTCAAAACAACTTTCGTATATCCTCAATTTTTGGGTTCACCTCTCGTTGAACACCTATTTAATCGTCTTCTACACCTAGAACTGTTTTTAAATTGTGAATTATATTATTTCATCAGGATCCTCTCAACCCCCAATATCGCCCTTTATTGACTTGCTTTATTTTTTAAACAATCTTTTCTATTTGCAACTCCAATTATTACCATCCATTTTTCGAATTAAGAGAGCTAATGATCAAACAATAGCATATCATAGAGAATAGGCTTCCAATGATAATCCAAGATATTTTTTCTAATTTCACTCTAGATTAATTAAATACTCAGACGTTATCTTTATTTTTTATTCAAAGTGTGGAAAGGAGTTTTAGTTATCATTTGTCATCATGAACTTCCTGTGGATTCTATTAGTGTAGATATGTAGATAAACTATGAAAAAATATATTCCAAATTATATTGATATGAATTGAACATTTTTCTGCGTATAACTATTAAATTATTGGAATAATTTAGGCCCTAACGGTCCATGAAAGAGAATCACCTCATTGACCTTTTTATACAACAGAGTGGTTACTACAAGTTGTAACTAAAGGTAGACCACATGTTAGTGGGTGCAACGTGCAATTATGGTCACATGTGGCATTTTAAAATATCTATTTTTATAGCGATGCATTTCATTTGATCCAACATTTGGCATCCAGCTCGGTGCCGATCGACCAGAGACGAAAGAAAAGAGAAAGAACTATTTCCTCGACGTTAGCGAAAACATATTCAAGGAACACAACACCCATATGGTCCCTAGACACGACTCTCACTACATAACCCAGATGATTCGTCTGGTTTTGGTTTTTCGGAAAGAAAGTTCTTGAAAATTTTGTTATTTATGATAATGTGCATGGGAAACATTATCTTCGCATAATTAAATTGATTTTTATTTGAAAAATACTCAAAATAAGAATTTGTAATGACTAAAATATTTTATATATCATTTTCTTATATAATAATTAAATTACTCAAACATAGAGACAGAAAAGTAGCTATGAAACCACACTCTACTCATATGGGAGAGTAACAAATCATCATTATTGTAAGGAATGACTCAATGATCTTTGCCATATTTTATAGGTGTAGGAGGATCTAAAGTTGATGTCATTAAATAGATTATGAAAATCAAATATAAGAACGTGTAAATCGATATGGGATATTGTGAATAAAAAATCCGGAAAATCAACTTAGACCAACAAAGCTATCATATACTGGGTTTTTGTAGGAAAACTATTATAATCTCAGGTAGAGACACAGATAATTTACCTACATGTTTCAAAAATGTAGGCAGTTGTTGGAACAGTTGTTGAAAATGGTTTGTGTTTCTGAATGTGCTGGTAAGAAACGGTTCAGTGACATTGCGCTACGAAACAATAAGAAAATTATTATTATTATCACTGTTCGTGACCAAAATTTAATAGTTTGTTCGAATGTGACAGTCAGATAGTGAACAATATACCGAATTGTCCAACAGAATCAACCTGGTCCCGTCAGGTCACCGAAGAGATACGAAAGTGTTTTTAAGTGCACAATGACGTCAAATTCTGATTATGAGAGGAGCATTACTACGCAGAATAGAGAGTAATGTAAGTGCGAAGCTGTTTATAAAAATAGACCACAAAGAAATGAGTCTCAAAGGATATGCCTGACACTCTTTTGGCATTTTGCGGAGTAATTAAAAACAAAGTTGAATTCATATAAAATAATCTGAAATTAATTGGTAATACGCTAAATTAGCGAAGGAGCAAACACAGTTCACCACATAGGAAGCTGAGTGACACCAAGGCTTTCCTAATGAATAAACATATGAAATGTTTAAAGGGGCGTGACGATAGTTTGAAGTACGAAACAAAGTCTATTTTCCGGCTAAATTTAACTTAGTTTAAGGCAATTTAGTACAAGTATTCTTGAACAAAGGCTAAAGAGCGATATTTGACGTTAACAAGCAACAGCATTTGCTGAATGTGATAAATTCATAGCCGCAGTAAAACTTCTTAATCATGGGGAGGACAGAATAGAAATCAAAACTCTAGTGACCATCGACATGTTAAATAATAAAAGCAGATACTTGCTACAAAACAGAGACTAGTACAAAAGAACGATAGGAGAAACTATCTATATTGATTTTGCGAATAATTTATTATTATTACCAACCAACATTGCAACAAATAAAATATACTACAAGCGACAGTTATGAATATATTCATTTAATATACACGTACCAGTCGATATTCTACGTACGTATACCATGAAGGAATTTTCTTGATGATGATCAGGAAGACCTCCGTATTTTCTGAAACTCAGCCAGTGGCCAAAAGAAAAGTGACCAAAAAAATGATTAAAGACTGGGCATATGATATTTACCTTAAAAATGTCTATTCCAAATTCAACCCACACAAGAAATTAAAGCTACGTTAACAATCAAACGACTGTTGAAACATTGGTCAACTCATAGAAAATGGAAAAATGGTATTAATTGTTAGTTATTGCTCTAGGATGGATTCACAAGGTCTCAAAGTAGGAGAGTATGAGCTACCCGCACGTCTTCTGAATTGTGAATGCCAAATTATTTCCACAATTGCATGCGAATTTGATGGTCTACTAGTTTGACAAAATTAATTGAATCCTATTAATTAGAACCATTTCTGTGGCAAACGGATTCTGTCCAATGCCAACCCTCCTTTTCACACACACACACACACACACTATTAATTAGAATCATAAATAGAAGCAATGAACCCAAAAGGCTTGCGTGTAGGTATTATAAGAATAATAGGAGAGACAATTTCATCTGCTAAATTAGAATTCACTAAGGACCTTCTGGAATTTCGTGGACCAGGAGTTGTTCTTCTGTAACCTAGATTTGCCTAATTTTCATCTGAAAATAAGATCACTTCAAACTATCCCAAATTTTGACAGGAAATCATTAAATCAACTTACCTGATTTTTAGTTTGTTTCAGAAGACATACCCGGAGTTTGAATAACTTCTCCAGATCTTATGAGATGCATGCTATGACAAATGGAAAACGTCATATTTTATTCTATTACCTCGATGTTTTAACACATTTCGGTACTATTAGAATAATTTTACCTATATAAATCATTACAACAGAGTGTTTTGAAAATAAAATTCCGATTTCATAACTTACAAAGAAAAATCACTCGGGAGTTCTTTTTCCTATGCGCTTCAATTAATAACTACTCACATTGAAAGCGGATATAGATTTGTCTATGGTGGTTATAATTAGTGTTTGAGTCAAAACAGATGTTATTTCACAAAGATATGTAGCTAGTTACATACTTATTTTGTACAAGATTGGTTTTCAATACAATTGCTGCGGAAGTAATGGGTGCGGTATTATCCGCATATAATTGGATTATCTCTTGGGAATGTTGCTGTACAGGGGTATCATACGTATAAATCATGTTTAGTGGGGGGGGGGGCTAATATGGAGATTTAGAGAACGCCAGTGAGGGGGTTATAACATGAGATAAGCAATCACCGACTATGATACTTAATGAACGGTTGGTAAGGTAACAATATATTAATTTAATAGTGGGAGGGGATAGCTTCCAGTCAAGTTAGGCTTGCCAACCTGATAAAAAGATTTCTGGCCGTCTATGAAAATATCAGAAGGGCAGTGTATTCGATTCAATGTATTGGTGATGATCGTATTAACATTTGTGGTGTCGTTTTGGCTTGAGTGGTTGGAATAGGAATGCGGGGATGACCTTATGGTCTGTGCAGAAGTTCCAGATTCCGTACTTGATGAAACGCTTAAAGACTTTACCTAGGACGCTGATTACTGATATTGGGCAGTATGATTCATGCTTTGTGGATTCTTTGCTAGGTTTGGGAATGATAACAGTGTTGGCGGATTTCCAACATCGCGGGAGGTATGAAAATGTTAGACAGTTGTTCAATAGGTCGCGGAGAGGGGAAGATCTCCTCTGGTAGGTTTTTTAGTGCCTGCCTGAAGAACTCATCATGCCCTGGGGCACTGTTTCTCCCCGATCGGGAAGCCCGCTGAGCTGCTTCAATTGGGAAGGGGAATGGAGTGGCGTATTCTCATTGAGGGGATGGGGAGGAGAGGTAGTTCTGAAGGCAGCGGCTTTGTCTTCGGGTGTGTATGTGCTTGCACGTTGAGATGTGGTTATATTTGCTTTTTTAGCCTATAAGGGTGTAGATTTTTCGCCAAAATAAGCACCGTTGTCTGTATTCCAGGCCGGCAGTGGTGGCCTTCCATTATCTTTGCTTTTCAGCATTAATTTTATATAACCTATATAAACTGTGTTCTCTGATGAATTTTTGCTGAGAATTAATTTATTGAGGAATGGCTTTATAATTGGGATTCCTCGGCGTGTTTATTTGGGTCATAAGTAGTTTGATGAACGACGGGTTTTTTTCTTAATCCGAAAGATGGGAAGTGAGACTAATTGGAAGAAAGGGTTTGGTTTGTGTGTTTGTAATAGGAAAAGAAAGTGGTTGTGGTGATATTCTACGATAAATCACTGGCTATGCAATACAGGTTCTATTGAGACAGGCAGGGGTAATGGGGTGGAGGGATGAGGGAGTTCGTTTCGAACGAGTAGTCCATTGCTACGACTGTCGATGTACTGACTGAATGGAAGTTGGTGTAGCCAGAGAAGTAAGGATAGTTTTTCGAAAGGTAGTGGATGATATATTTTAGATGACGCTACCTGACAAAACCTTCGCGGTAATGAAAGAATGATGAAGTCCCCACTTCTTTTGGTTTATGGTGACAACTCGTAATTCTTAGGCTTACTATTCTTTGGGGTCCCATGCATATGCACCACAGGCTACGTGACCAATTACCCGTAGATAATTATTTATGGAATGCAGCTGTTACTTTTTGTAGTTGTGAGAAATGATGTGCTAGAATTTTTGATTGACATTGGAAAAGATTGATATTTAATAGAAAAATTCCTTTCACTAACCAATTAACCGAACCAATTAATCTTTTATGACCTTGGATTAATTCGACACCCTCAACGAACAAGGCTGTAACTCAATTTAAGGTATATTTGAGTTTTAACCATATATACATAAACTAAAGTTTTAACTATTGGCATACCCAGAACAAACGGACGCATCTGGTAATTTGAAAGACGCATGTCTGCTTTCAACAGTTTTGTTAACATGTAGTTGAACATAATTGTATGAGATATTACATTTTTGAGATTCTGCGTTAAAAATATTGTAATAAATAATACGTTTTTCATTAAATCAGATGTTAAAATACATACAACTTTGTTGTTTTCATAATTATTGGTACTGTTTTTGAAAAACAAGGCACAAATGGAGTTAAAACCTTATTGCGTGAATTTCTCCTTTATGTTCTTGGATGCTTGCGCAGTTATTGTTTTGTTCTAACCACACCGACATTTGTTTGTCTGTTAACAGCGTGATTGATATTCGCTTTTCTTGCTTCTTTTTGGATTTGTGATTTAATAATATTTACAATGCGTATTGCGATGGGTAGCGCAGTAAGAAACTATCAGAAGTGGCTGTAAGGGATAATAAAAAAACAAGTTATCCCATAAGTAAACAGGTTTTCACCTTCATAACCTCACTTTTTCAATTCTATGTTCACAATTTTCGGAATATTTCTTTATAATCTGCATTTATTTAATTTTTTAAATTAAATATAATTACATAAGCCCTGTTTCTAAACTAGGAGTGGTTTGAATTCAAGTTGGCAACTCTGTAGATTCCCAATTGTTCAGATCACAGATTGTTTCATTAAGCACTTTTGACATGTTATGATCAAATAAAATTCAAACAAATTTTCATTCAAGCAAATAGAGAATTATTTGTTTAAAAGAGAGCTTCTTCGTATATGCCCAAAAATCGAAGGTTATGTATACCTATATATTGATCAAATACAATATATAAATAAACAACTAACAAATCATTGATGAATAATCGTTAGCGTACTATATTTATTAATATTTTTAATATAAGATTTCTTCAAATCTTTGTTTAACATCATTTAATATAATAATTTGCTAGCTAGAACAACGCTAGACCATTTTATAATTTGTTTCAAGGTGAAAGTCAAATGAAAATACATACTACGTACAATAACCAACTGTATGGCACTAAAATTTTTTTCAGAGACTTCATTGTGACACTAAACAATATTATCATGAAGTCTCTTTTAAACGCGAATTATAAAAATAGTTTTATTTCTATTAAATACGAAATGAAATGGAATTAGTCAAAAATTCTTACGATGAAACAATTAAACTCGTCCTTGCTATTATATGATAAATGCACACATAATAAAGAGATTCTGGGAGTAAAAAATAAATCATTTCATGGCGTTAGTGTTTTATAGAGTTTTATTTTTGCTTTGTAGAAGTTAGTTTCGGTACCAATCGAATTCACATGGGAGTTCAATGATAGACCCACCCTGAAACTATCATTCAAAGTGATGAGGAGTTATTTCAATTTGAAGAAAATTCTCGGCCACGTCGCAGTAACTTTCTACTTGCTTAGAACCCTTTTCTCCAGATGTGCCACAGTGTGTTACGTCCCATAATAGTAAGACAATAATTATTTCATTCTTCCACCCTTATTTAATTGATCTATTGGCTTTCAGGGAAATGATGGTTTCAAATGGATTCCTGGTAGGAAGAAAAGGAATTAAAGGACATTTTCGCAGAATGTGGTTGTGATATTATTCAGCCAAGTACTAGTTGGCGTTTGAATGCACAAGATGACGATAAAAAAATAACAAAGTTATATTCCAGAAAAATCTAATCCTGTTTGTAAGCGGTTGAACAATCAAAAATCCTTAGAATTGGAAACATAATATAGAAAAGTAAGAAAAATTCAGGTGAGGAGTTAATAAATAAAAGTGGGAAATTAATAAATATGTGGCAAATAAATCAAGGCTGTAATGAGAAATGTTCAAAAAAATGCTTTGAAAATTTGTCTGTTGCATTGAAAACTAAAATATTTACAAATTTTTGGGCCCTTGCTGATCATAATAAACCAGTGGAATTTGTAACAAGAAATGTAGAAAGAATGTCCACAAAGTATGTTCCGCTGGAGAACATTGAAACATCCAGTACTCATCCGGTACTCATTTTGTATTGACGGCAAAGAAATCAGATATGTAAGAAGATGTTTGTCGGTTAGATATAACCAATAAATATATCACTACTATTTACAAGAAAATGTACATGCAAGAATCTAGTTGCGCTGTGCTTGACGGCAGAAGTGGGCATCATACTAATCGGACTCATCAGATATCTGAAGATGTCAAAGCTACTACAAGGGCTAATATTTCACAAATAATATTTGTGAATTCCCATTATGTTCAAGTTAGAACAGAGAAGAAATATTTTGAGAAAACTTTAACATTCAAAAAATTGTATAAGCTCTGTAAAACGTGGCTGCAGGAAAAAGCATATGAACTGGCCCTGACAGCTGCAGAAAGACAGTATCGAGAGATATTTTATAACGCCAAAAACGACCAATGCCCAACCTGCGAGATATATGCCAGAGCTTCGACTGGAAAAAGAGAAGCCTACCACTCACATAGCATCTAAATTTATGGTCAGGGAATCAAAGTCAGAACATGAATCAGTCGCTCAAGGCCATTAGAAAATTTTACCAACTCCAATTTCTGAAATTTCGTTATTTTATTATAAAAGACAATTGTCCGTCTAGTGTAGTAGTGCTGTATAATGGTTTCTTGAAATGAAAGTTATAGAGGGGTTTAAAGATTTTGTTTTCTACTCTGACAATTGTGGAGTGCAAAATCTAAACAGAATTGTGTTTTACATATACCTTTTCAGCAAAAAGAATTTGATAATAATATAACGCATATGTTTTATGAGGTAAGGCACACTCAAAATGAAGGCGACTCGATGCACACCTTCATGGATTGACGCAAAAAAAATCAAATTGTTCATGCTCATGAGCAGTCGATATCAATAATAGATGTGCCAAATCTTCTGGAAAGTCCTATAATGTGACTGAAATAAAAATCAAGTTGAAATCCTTAATTTCAAGGACTTGACGCATAAACAAAACCATTTTGATGTTTATGTACTAAAAAGAAATGGAGTAAAGTCAGATATTTGAAAAATAGAAAAGAAAAACCCAATCCTAATACAGTTACACTATGATTTGTTATTTGGAAATTCCTACTATATTGATTCAGAAAAAATCCTCCAAGAACTTCCGCAACCTACAAAGGTCGAATACCTATTTCAAAAGCTAAGTACATAGATTAAAACAGCCTTTGCAATTCCAAAGCTGTTCCAGAATTGTACCACAATTATTAAAAAAATTCAAAATATATTGATAGGGTTGCCCAGGACCCTTCTTCAGATTCAAAATAAATGAAATTAATGTTTGTGAATGTTGTTATTGTTCAAGTGTATATTGAAGTTTAAGATTTTAGGTTTCCTAGAAGAATGTTTTTTTTGTTTGCATTTGTTCAGTTCTTTAAATGAAGTATCATAAAAGCAGTCTTTTAACATTGAACTAAACCAAAATTTGTGAAAATTATATCTCAGGAATCAATTATTTTAAAGAATACCATATTCAAATAAAAAATACAACCTTTCAAATAGTAAAATTTTATAATAAAAATGCTTTTAGAAGGGTTATATCAAAAGGGGTGTAAGGGGTAGTACTAATCATCAGAATATCGGAACTACCCAAATGTCAACCTCACCTACTCGAGTAGTGATCTTTGATCACCCGGTGCACCCTGCTAGATAACGAACTAGGCCATGGCGACTCAACATTGGCGGTATAACCATAACTCTCATCAAACAGGACTAAATCCCTGTAACAGACGGAAGGAAAGCAAGGGAAAACCACTTTCGTATATAAAAAATGTTTTCATTCCCAAGAGAATCAAGGCAACTTTCAGCTCAAAACAAGTCCGGAATCTAAATTGTTCCTCAATCGGATCTCCGGGAGGAACTGATTTGAAAGTGAACACACAGAGTCAAAATAGACTGACTCTCTGAAAACCCATAATAATAGCTACCTGTGATGTAAGGGGACTGGAACAACCAGGGAAGCTCCAAGTAATCAGTGAAACTCACTGGAAGGGGAATGGTATTTCAGGCAATATTATTTATTTCACAGGCCATGCAGAGGAGAGCATTAACGGTGTCGCGATAATAGTGCCCAAGAAATTGCAGAATTTTGTTTGTGGTTATGAGGCAGTTAATGACAGGATCATTCACCTCCGTTTCCAAAATTCAACATGCACTCTGCAGATAATTCAGGTCTACGCCCCAACCTCCACGGCAGATGAGATCATATTAAAAGATTTTTATACGGCTCTAGATACTGAGCTTGTCAATATTCCCAACAAAGATATTACAATCATATTGGGAGATTTTAACTCAAAAATATGTGCCACGAATATGGACCACTACATGAGACACGTTGTTTGAGAATTTGGACTGGGTGAGAGAAATTAAAGGGAAGAAAAGCTGATGGATTTCTTCTTGCAAAGGAGACTCTCCATAATGAACACATATTTCAAGAACAATCCACGAAGACTCTACACGTGGTAATCGCCGGGTGACAGATAAAGAAATCAAATAGATTTTATCTTAATCAATACAAGGAGGAAAACTTCTGTGAGTAATGCTAAAACTTCTCCGGGTGCGGACTGTGATAGTGACCATCAACTGCTAGTAATGTATATCAGATTTAAATGTAAGAATCTTCGTAGACCCTCGACTAGACAGAATAGGTTAACACCAGAAGAATTGGATATTTTTAGAGACATTATTAAACCAGTATTGTCAAATATAAAATGCAACGCCCAGGAATCGTGGATATATCTTAGGAAGGATCTCCTGAAAACAACTAGCTAATGTCGCCGACCAGGGAATGTGAATGGTCGAAAACCATGGATCAGAGACAAGACATGGCAAGTAATAGAACAGAGGAAACAACTGAAAAAAGGTTCTCTCTATGAAACGACCTATAGATCCCTATCTAAAGATATTTAGAAGAGATGTCGTAAAGACAGAGGAAAGTACATATCCAACATATGTCAATAGATAGAATCACACTCACACGGAATTGGAACCAAAGATCTGTTTCAAAAGGTGAAACTTCTCGCAAGAGAATTCAAACCGCGAAATTATGCAATTCAAACTGAACATGGCGCTGTCGTTGGGGACATCGAAGCAATAATAAAAGTTTGGCAGGAATATTGCACAGATTTGTTCAAAGAACAGCAAACCCTAGAAGGAGACGATAGAATTACCAATATAAATAAAATCACGCACGAACCTGACATCATGCGAGGTAGAGGAAGCAACAGCACATTTGAAAAGAGGAAAATCACCAGGGGATGACAGTATAATGGAAGAACTTTAGCAGAATTTGGATCAACAGGACATACAAATATTTAACAATTTATGTATTATAATCTTGAAGCATGGTCTCTGGCCCAAAGACTGGTCTAGCAACTGGTGTAGCAACTACCGTACAATTTCTTTGATATCACATCCGAGTAATATTTAACTTCGTATTATAAAGCGACGTTTAGAGACATATCTGGATCGACAGATTCCCCAGGAACAGGCAGGGTTTGTGAAGGGCAGGGGTACCACAGAACAGATGCTTAATCTACGACAACTCATAGGGAAATGCAGAGAATATAATATTCCAATGGTCCTCTGCTTTTTGGACTACCAAAGGGCCTTTGACTGTGTCAACTGGAAAATGCTGTGGAGAGTTCTCCGAGAGATGGGACTACCTGAACATCTAATTGCAATCATAAGAAACCTTTACGACAACAGCATGGCCAAGGTCAGAATAGAGAATTAGCACTCGCTCCCACTTAAGACCTGCAGGGGCGTTCGTTAAGGATGCATCTTCTCTCCAGATCTCTTTAACATCTACGGAGAATACATAATGAGAAACGCATTGGATGAATGGCATGGAGGAATCTCAATTGCGGGTAAAAAGATCACAAATATGAGATATGCAGACGATACAACATTAATAACTGCGTCAGAAGAGGAAATGCTGGATCTCCTAAACAGAGTGGAGACAGAGAGCAATGACTGTGGCCTTATGATAAATGTGGAGAAAATCAAAATTATGATAGTTGATCGTTCAAATACTCTGCAATTGACAGATGCTCTACAAATATTTCATATCGTTGACCATATCATGTATCCTGGGCTCATATATTAGTAACACGGGTTCAAGTGAAAGTGATATCCGAAGAAGAATTGGACTAGCTAAAGGTGCTATGAGTCGACTACACAAGATTTGGAAAGATATACCTATTACTAAAAACACTAAAATTAAACTAATTCAATGGTTGATTTTTTCCATCTTCCGATATGGTGCTGAAACGTGGACAATTAATGCAGCGGACAGAAAAAGAATTGATGCCTTCGAGATGTGGTGCTGGAGACGCATGCTCAGAATTTCGTAGACAGCGCACAGGACGAACGAGTCAATCCTTAGAGAACTGCACATCCGCAATAGACTCTCTTCTGCCTGCCTGGCGAACATATTGCGATTTTTTTGACACATCGTGCGAAAAGATTGAGGCAACCTGGAGAGGCTAATAGTGTCGGGAAACACAGAAGGGCGAAGGCCCAGAGGACACTCACCAATCAGATGGACTGTGATTGTGAAACAGTGAGGGTTGTATGTCTGTGAATTTCGTTTTTCTCATGCGTTAAGAAATATTAAAAAATACTTGGAAATAATCCATCTAAATAATATACGGTTGTTCTGAAGCGTTAAAATTAATCATTTTTTTGTTATAATTTTCACCAAATATTATTTATGATTATTTGCCTCTTCAGAAAAAATGTTAAATATGAGTTAGAACCTTATATGTAGGGGGTGTCGAATTGGTCAATCGACATTCCACATTATGAGGTGCTAAGATCGAGTAGCTATGCTGCAGCATCCACACAGCCAGTCCCCTCATACATAGGAATCTCTGGAAATGGGGAAGCTGGTCAAGCAGCTAAGCAAACTAACTGTTCCTATATACCAATTGTAAAAATCGTGCTATAGTAAAATACATCTAAGCATTTGTCAACGTGAAATTTACAGAACCACTGGGGTGGAAGCTACAACAATACTCATCCAATTCAACCTAGATTATCACCTATCTACATCTAGACATCGAAACAAAAACGTCAAAGCGACAATAAGAAAGATATAGGTGATAACGGATGACACATGGATTTCTTATATTGTCCTATCTGTGAATACCGCACCATGTTCTAATCGAATGTAGGCGCTACAATTTTAATTGAAATCGAAATAGTATGCATGCTAAATTTACTTGTCCAGTTAACAAAAAACTACCAGTTTTAAGTGATACTCGCGTGTTTACAAATTCCGAAGAATAAATGCACGGGAAGGGACTTTAAAATTATCTTTATTCTGAGAAATACGATGTCATATGTATATATCGGTTACACACCCCGTCAAAACAAAATTGGGAAAAATAAAAAATACACTCGATGATTATTATACTACTAAAACTGGTCGAACTTATTAGAAAAAAACTGCTCAAAGACTTTACATTAAAAACCGACGACTACCATACACTACCTTGACAGTATTGACGTTAAAAACATGGTTCTCTTTTTTTCTAGCTCAACATACATTAAGCAAATAGGATAAGATGTTCGTGCAGTGTTGCCCGAGGGGTGTTTTGACAAGTAGTGAATGCGAAAACTAATTATAGAATTTCATTCAGTTGCGACATTAGTGATATTTTCAGTTCTCCTGTGAAACAAAGCTCTTTGATTGATTATCTGAAGAACACTTGTTTGTATAAATGAAAATATGTTACTGTGGAGTATAATGACGATAAAATTCAAATTATATGTAATTAGTAATTAGTATATTTGTCAGTTATCACTTGCAGTCGGGACATATAAATTTAAAAAATAACCCGTAAACTTTGACGTTCACACCAATGTATCCAAACAATAATTATCAATATATTAAAATTATGTTTTCAATTTAGATTATGTCTAATAATATATTTTTCCCATGGACTTCCATTTTTTTACCTTTCTTAAAATAAACCCACCCGTATTAGGTGAAAAAGAACGAGGGTAACCTTGATGCGTTTACCTGCTTAATTCCCGTTTTCCCCTAAAACCATTCAAATACAATACTTCCTACTTTTTGCTACAAAAATAACAAAAAAGGCCGTGGTTCAAATTTTTTTACGTGATTTTGAAAATCCCTAAAAAATTCCGTTATTTCTTTTATGTTGCCTCTAGTGTTATTTTAAGATTTATTGAAATACAAGGGTAATATGATTTGTTGGTATAACGATTTGTCTTTAAACAGGCTACCAATAATCGCACCATTTATGAAATAATACTTATTTTATTTTAAAGTATTCTTTTCTATATTTGATATTTCATTTATATATCAAGGAGGCTGATCTTCTCGAGGTTGAAAAGTTAATACGAAATTTGAAGTATTTCAAGATATTTCTCTTATTTAGAAAATATCTTGCTACCATCAGAAAGACGTCATTTCAATTCAATTGCAAATAAGCTTAATGCAGTGACAGATTTCAAGGTTCGAAAGAAGATATTCACATTCGCAGAAACTGTTTCGAGAAAAATGAGCAGAGAACTACAAACCCAGTATATAAACTTTAATTGATATACGCTCAATATACCGCAGATATATAGAAGAAGAAAAAAGGATTTGATGAGAATAACAGTAGTCATTTATGTCAGCAGGTGACCAAAACTCATATAAATCGAAATTCTCAAAGTAAGTTGTAATAAATAGTTTTCATACAGTCATATGAATCAATATGTACAATAATTTGAGCTTTATCACATATCTATACTTCTCATTATTTCCTTAAAGATGCTGCATAACATCGTTTCCACATACATATATCCACAAAAACACGTTCACACAGTATTATCTCTTTTTGTTGCTCATCTAGACATATCTGGGTATTTCCCAGAGTATAAAACAATGGAACACCTTCTGTTTCATCTTCAATCACATCAAATCAAATATAGACTGTTGATGACACTCTAATAAAGCAACTTTTTATTACCCTCTTACAAGCCCACTTTAAGTTCTTCCTGGGGTTTGTTCCACTCTGAGATGTTTATATCTCCTTCCACTTCCACAAGAGCTGAGTCCACTTTGAGTCCTCACTGGGGTTCTTTCTACTGTGAGATATTTATATTTTCCTATGACCACATAGGAAAGTAACACATATCGCACTCTCTACTCCCATGGAAAATGACCTTTATTCTCACGCGTGCGGAAAGTAACTTTTTATGCTGCCACTTTAGAAAATGCATTATTCCGATCATTTTTTAAGTCGGAAAGTGCATCGTTGCTGGTTCAGATCGCAAAATTGACTGAGCTTCTCGGCAAAGTACCTACTTTCCTGAGCTCTTATGTCAAAATGTTCATTAAAGACAAAATACCAGGTAGAGCATCGAGGATGAACTTTTGTTAAAAGTGGCTGGGCCTCGAGGATGGACTTTTATGAAGCTTGGCTAGGCATCGAGGACGGACATTTATGAAACTTGGCAGGCAATAAATATTCTGTTCCTACAATATTGTCAAATTATTGGTGGCTGCACAAGAAATATTGTACGCGCCACACTCGGAAAGTATATTTACAGGACTCGCATGCTTTCAAGGCTCCGCCTTCAGCGTCGCCCTAAGACTTGCATGCTCGGCCTGTAAAGTATATAATTCAATTTGTTCCCCAGTTGTATCTAATAAGTACTTATTTTTGTCATTTTTTTCAAATACATATTAATTATCGTTATTTTTTTATTTCACTATAATAGTAATTATAAATACATGTGCACTTTTTATAGAAACAATATTCAATCATTCACATTTGTCAGGACACTACATTACTTGTGCGAAAGTGACTTTTCACTCTCGTGGGATTGTCGCACTCGGCTTACGCCTAGTGTTACAATATTTCCCACTCGTGTGAAAAGTGTCATTTTCCGCGATCGTAATGTAATGTACTATTCCTCCCGTTTTCTCAACCTTCACAAACGAGGTTCTCTTTCGATTTGTGGAGAACTTGGTTCCGTGCTCACAGGAAACATAGCGTTTTATAACATTTTACTTCGTGAATTTTAGTTGCGCGTTTATTCATTTTACTTGAAATCAAGGAGGCTGTATCGTCCTAACAAACTGAAACCTCCAAAAATGACAAAAATATCGTATTTAAAGTACTGCAGCACCTGTCGTATTGGCTCTGGTGAGCTTAAAATCAGTAGGGTTCATCAGTGAGATGTCCTGAATAATATTCAATCATAAAATTGATGACTTGTTGAACTCCAGAGGCTGTATCGTGCTAACAAACTGAAATTTTTTAAAAAATGACAAAATGTCGTACTTCAAGTACCATAGCACCCGTTGTACTGGCTCTGGTGAGCTGAATATCAAAAGAGTTCATCTGTGACATGTCCTTAACAATATTCCATTATAAAATTGGTGACTTATTGCACTCCGGAGGCTCTATCGTGCTAACAAGACATGTATGGAAAAGTGGCCGACGACAACGACGACGACGACATACACACAGGATTTTTTTTCTAAAAACCATTTTTTCGTTTTGTTGTTGATGGAAAACGTAAAAATAACTCAAAAAAAATTTCAAAATTCCAACTTTTTGTGGGGTAAACCAATACTTTTCTCGTTGGTCACTTGTATACACTCCGGAGGCTGTATCGTGCTAATAAACCGAAATTTATCCTACAAGTACCAAAAATGTGGCACTTCAGGTACTATAGCACCCGTTGTACTAACTCTGGTGAGGTAAAAATCAATAAGGTTCATCTATAATGTAACAGTTTTATTTTGTACTAGTGTGCCTAAGCGGTATATCCAACTGTATTCGATTATTATATTGTTAACTTGTGATTTCACTCCGTAAATCAAGTTTAAATACCTAATTCAGTTATTTATTACCCTTACTTAATAACACATTCCTATTGATCAACATTAGTATATTGAAATAGGTAGTCTGTTAGAATTACGTAGACCAAGAATTCTACCACATAATCTGTGGTAGATGTTAAATATATTATTACACCCTGTATATGGTTGTTAATAACGTTATTAAGTCACTTCTTACCTTAGTTCAATTCATATTAACCATTCATAGTTTTAAACAGGTTGGCAAAGATAGTCTCTGAGGTAGACATAACTTGTAGGTATATTTTGTTCGAGTAAATATTGACATATTCTAGTTCCTCCAAATAAACCGTTTTAGTATGGTATTCCATTAGTTATATTAATTGTTTCTGACTTCAAGACCTTGTACGAGTGGTATAATATTCCAGTAAAGGAGTATGTTTGTCTGATATGCCGTAAGTCCATAGTTTTAAGGAAGGTTTCATATCTTCTTAAAATTGAGTTTCCCATGTTCAGGTTAACTCAAGGTTATTTTACGGATTGTACTATTCAGTACCGTGCACTCAAATTGGGATGACAAATATTGAGACTGAAGAATTAATTAGATATTATAAATCCATTTTCATGTTATGATTTTGAAAAATGACATTTAATGATTAGATATTTCGACTGACAGATAACCTCGATATACGGCGAGGCAATTTTTCAAACGTCACATTGTTTAGTGATGATGTAGATGGTGTCAACCATCGATTTTATGGCGACTTGCGCGTGTAGAGTAAATAGTTATCAAAATTAAGGAGTATAGGGATTTATTTAAAATTAGGATACAATGGAGGCATTTGTGAGATATTAAATTACACATGCCCAAGGTTATTTGAGTTACATTAAATTGCTCACAATC
This sequence comes from Galeruca laticollis, assembly GCA_963921935.1. Lineage (NCBI taxonomy): Eukaryota > Metazoa > Arthropoda > Insecta > Coleoptera > Chrysomelidae > Galeruca > Galeruca laticollis. The sequence continues at coordinate 62,387,650 of OY998178.1, read as the reverse complement.
TCTTCAGGTGGCACGATGATGTCATCAGATAGGTTGGCAGGGATGAAAGGAACTAACTGTTGACAGTGTATTTTTCTGATTTGAAAAATAGGAAGGGGAACACGTTTTCATTCTCTTCAAGTTTGAAGCATAGCAGTTTTGGGGTGAGATATTTGGTTTAAAAAAAACCCTTAACGTGGCGTTTGCCATCCCTCAGTTTGGGGATATTTATGTCTAACCCCTTAGACATATTCACCGACAAGAGTAACTTCGTTGGCGTATTTTGCTTGAGCCGAAGTTGGAAAGAGTTGTGGAAGAAAGCGGTGACCATTTTGTTTTGGGATCTACACTCTGAGTGCTGAACTTGTGCGTATGATTAATTTGAATGAGGCTGGGGTTGAGACCCTGTTGCTGTTGGTGGCATTATGGTTCATATTCTTCATATTCTTTGCTAATGACCCTTCAGGATTGGAGGTGAGTTTCATAGTTTTTTTATACTTAGTTTTTATGTGGGACAAAAAGTACCGGTAGAACAATAAAAACCACATGGTTTCTAGAATTTCGAGTGTGATACTGGTACTAAATTGTAAATTTATTTTACCAATTTCAAATAGCTAGACGTAGCTGGTATTTTTGATTATTTTCAAATGTTGAAGGGGATTTATTGGGTAATACATTTGTATAGTAATATAATGTCAGTAATAAGGACATTTGAGTAGTTTTTCTTTGGAAAAATAGTTTTTTACTGTAAAATATTGTATGTAGTCATATCTTATGGGCCATTTAATCCAATTAGCTTTAGATTGATTTATTAAAGTACCTAGTAAAACAAAGTTAGAGGAAGAAGCAGTAAATGATTCTTTTGGGGGATTTTTAAATATAGATGTGAACGCAACACATAGTTATTGAGAAATATTTTATTTAAGGGTTGTTTGAATGGGTGTGATGTCTCCAGTATTATTGGTAGCCATGTCCCGGAAGATTCATTGAGAGGGGCCGCTCTGAGGAATTTCCCTCATAAGCGAGGTGGTAGCAGAACGATTGGGAAGCGGAATACCCTAGAAAAGATGTTTTGTCGTCCGGAGCTAGGCGAGGGATGGACAACCATTACCTCACTCCTGGTTTGAGTTTTATTATTTTTTTGATATTATATGTCCGATGGACTTTTAAATTGATTCGTCGTTACTGCGATTAAGTAAGAAACTTTTATGTTGGGTCTTTTCATTTAATCAAAACATATTTATGATCTTCAATTATGAATAAGTAGTAGTAAATACCGCTGGCACTAGGAAGTCAAACAATTTATACAGGAATGTAATCAGATTATCTTTCAAACTTTAAAATTTGTATAGAATTCACTTCTCCCTTATAGTTGATAAATTAAGAGTCTGTGTCGGTGACTTTATTTCCCTGGCGTTACGTTTTTTTAAATATATTCATTTTAAGATTACTGTGCAATGTATTATACATAGTGGTTCATTGTGTAGTAGTGACTTGGAGCAGGTCAATCAATGACTATTGTAAGGGTTGAAATTGACAGTAAATTCATATGAAGGAGTGCCTTATGCATTGACCTTATATAATTGTCAATCGTACACCTGTCTTTCGCCTTGGTACCAAAGCTAATGACCAGTACATATTAATATTTTGTGGTATGAATCATTAATTTCTTCCTATATAGGTAACGCAGAAAACCTTTTGACCTGGGAATGTAAAATACTTTGGTCAATGATAATCTTGGTCAACATTTAAATATTTCTAGTTGTAGATACCCTGTTAAGCAGGCTTTACCTCGTTCATTTGTTATTATTATTTACTATTACTAGTTACTATTTCACATTTAGCTTGAAAGCATTTTAAGGGAATTTTGGGACATAATGTTATAACCGGAGTCATATTTTGTAACTTGAAGTTTTTCAATTATCTGTTACACTTATTTAAAATTATATTTATATGGTGGTAACTGAAAATCACTTAAGCATTTGTAATACCTTCTTAAGTAAGTAAATGCTTTATAGTTTTTTATATAATCACACTGTTAGACAACTTGTAGTATTTTTGGCAACTGATTGGTGAATAGAAGATCATAAGTGAGGTTGGACTTTTATTCTTCTTTTCCATTTGCTGATTTAGGTGGGAAATAGAGCGTATTAGGCAAAAGAAATCAGCTGGCGCCTGGGTAATATAATAAGAGGTTTTGTAGATAATCTAACGAATTATAGTTGATATCCCAGTAATTTTTGGGACCACGCCCGTCTCCTCTGAAGTTTAGCCGCGGACATAGATTGACAACTGGGACAATCTTAACTTTTTCACTTATAACTCCCCCTTGGTAGGTATTAAGGTTAAGGGGAGGTTATAATAAGACGCCGTTAACAATATTCAATAATAAAATTGGTCACTTATATACACTCTGGAGGCTGTTTCGTGCTAACAAACTGAAAATTCTTCAAAAATGACAAAAATTTGGTACTCCAAGTACCATGGCACTCGTCGTAGTGGCTTCAGTGAGCGCTGAATATCAATAAGATTCATCTTTGAGATGTCATAAATAATATCTAATCATAAAATTGGTCACTTGTGTATACTCCGGAGGCCGTATCGTGCTACCAAACTGAAATTTCTCCAAAAATGATAAAAATGTCGTACTTAAAGTACAATAGCACTTGTTGTCAATCATGAAATTGGTGAAATTCACTGTCTCGACCCTAACTTCGTGGAATATGCTCATAATAGTGTTTTTGAATGAAACTCAAGGTCTCTAGTTAATTCCACAATATAATACAAGTTATTGATAATTCTAAAAAATTGACAATTGTTTCGATAAATCAATATCATCGTCAGAATGACAGAAGTTACATTTCATTTTATGCCTACCTGATGTTTAGTAGTTATTTTTGGCTAGACCAAGAAGTAACCTAACTTGTTATTGGCTTAATATATGTTTATAGAAAAAAGAAGAAGATGTGATATTACAAATATTGAAGCTTAGATATTATTAGCCCTATGGTGATATCCTGCATATCATTTTTCCAATTAAGATCAGTATAACTGTGCAATGATATAGAAAACCAGGAAAACTATATCTGCTGATCTTTACAATTATCACTTAAGAAGACAGTTTGTTAGTGGAGAATTCCCTAGATTTAACTGTTCATTGACAACTTCATATTGTGGGTTTCTTAAATGTCTTCTAATTTCCAGTTCTTCAAGGAAATCCAGTTCTTGTTTCTTTTCACAAATATGCAGTACTTCTAGTTCTGTGTTAGGTGTCAATGAATGATTGGTGTCAAGTAGATGTTTTGCGTAGTGGGATTTATCTGGTTGTTTTAATCTGTATGCTCGTAAGTGCTCACTGTATCGTATTTCAAAATTCCTAAGGGTCTGACCCAAATAGACAGCATTACATTCTGGACATTTGAGTTTATACGTATATACCTGACTTCTTTAATAGTGGTATTTTTGTTTTTACATTTAACAATTTTGTACTAACGTTACTTTCTGTTATAAAAGAAATTGTTGTATTTGTTGCTGAAGATATTATCTTTGAAATATAATTAGAAATATTTCCTGCATATGTGATGGTTTTATAAGTATTAATTTCATCAGCTTGTTTAGGATATATTAGTTGTAATTCCACTTTTTCCTCTTTTTTACTAATTAGCTTATTTATCATATCTAATGGATAACCAAATTGACTGTCTCGACCCTTACTTCGTGGAATATGCTCATATTAGTGTTTTCAAATGAAACTCAAAGTCTCTAGTTAATTCCACAATATAATACAAGTTATTGAAAATTCTAAAAAATTGACAATGATATTGATTTATCGAAACAATTGTCAATTTTTTAGAATTTTCAATAACTTGTATTATATTGTGGAATTAACTAGAGACCTTGAGTTTCATTTAAAAACACTATAATGGATAACCGTTAGATCTTTGATAGAAAGATCTTTGAAAGTAATATTTCGAAAAATATTTTATTTTGGTATAGATATGTAGATGACATATTAGCTTGTTTTATGGGTAGTGATCGACAATTAGATGTATTTTTCAACCACATCAATAATTTACACCCGAAAATTAAATTTACATTAGAAATTGAAGAAAATAGCTCAATCAATTTTCTTGATTTAAAAATTCAAATGAAATGAAATTAAAACTTATAAAACCATCACATATGCAGGAAATATTTCTAATAATATTTCAAAGATAATATCTTCAGCAACAAATACAACAATTTCTTTTAAAACAGAAAGTAACGTTAGTACAAAATTGTTAAATGTAAAAACAAAAATACCACTATTAAAGAAGTCAGGTATATATAAACTCAAATGTCCAGAATGTAATGCTCTCTATTTGGGTCAGACCCTTAGGAATTCTGAAATACGATACAGTGAGCACTTACGAGCATACAGATTAAAACAACCAGATAAATCTCACTACGCAGAACATCTACTTGACACCAATCATTCATTGACACCTAACACAGAACTAGAAGTACTGCATATTTGTGAAAAGAAACAAGAACTGGATTTCCTTGAAGAACTGGAAATTAGAAGACATTTAAGAAACCCGCAATATGGAGTTGTCAATGAACAGTTAAATCTAGGGAATTCTCCACTAATAAACTGTCTTCTTAAGTGATAATTGTAAAGATCAGCAGATATAGTTTTCCTGGTTTTCTATATCATTGCACAGTTATACTGATCTTAATTGGAAAAATGATATCCAGGATATCACCATAGGGCTAATAATATCTAAGCTCCAATATTTGTAATCACATCTTCTTCTTTTTTCTATAAACATATATTAAGCCAATCACAAGTTAGGTTACTTCTTGGTCTAGCCAAAAATAACTACTAAACATCAGGTAAGCATAAAATGAAATGTAACTTCTGTCATTCTGACGATGATATTGATTTATCGAAACAATTGTCAATTTTGTAGAATTTTCAATAACTTGTATCATATTGTGGAATTAACTAGAGACCTTGAGTTTCATTTAAAAACACTAATGAAATTGGTGACTTATTGTACTCCGGAGGCTACATCGTGTTAACAATCTTGAATTTTTCAAAAAACGACAAAAATGTCGAACTTCAAGTACCATAGCACCCGTTGTACTGGCTCTGATAAGCTGAAAATCAATAGAGTTCATCTGTGAGATGTCCTGAACAATATTCAATCAAATTGGTGACATGTTGCACTCCGGAGACTGTATTTTCCTAACAAGATATGTAACGAAAAGTAGACGACGACGACATGCACACAGGATATTTTTTCTGAAAACCGTTTTTTCGTGTTGTTCTTGATGAAAAACGTGAAATTTTTTTTTTTTTTAAATTCCAACTTTTTTGTGGTAAACCAATACTTTTCTCGCATGTTAGATAGGTTGGGCGGAAAAGTAATATTTTGAATAAATTTTCGTGCAACGGCAAAATGTGTAAGATTTAATATTGTATGTACCAAATTACCCAACAGCATATAAGTATTTGGTGGAAGACACAAAATGAGAGCGACGACCGGGATATTCTGCGGAAAATATAGAAAGAAAATAAATCGTTCACACACCAATAACACAAAATTTCAGTTCCAGTTGAGTCAAATTTATTCATAGTTGTACTCACTTCTTTAGAACATTTTTTGCATGAAAGTCTCAATTACTCTCTCTACGACTGCAAAAAACTACATCCTCTTATCCAAACATCATTACAACTCGAAAATATTCTTTCTCACTTTCAATTGCAAATTCGCACTGGAATTCCCTCCACAATATTTTAATAACCAATTCAAGATTATCATGCAAAATATACTGACCCACTTAATTGCACTTATTTAAGAAATACACGAGTATTTTTTTGTATTCATTTATTAAAATCAGCATGTAGGCCGTAAATAGCTTCAAGATATATGAAATCAAGTAAAACGTACTCAACCCAAGCAGTCTTATTAATTTTGTTTTTGTCACTTCTGCTTATTATATTTATTAAATAGTAATTTTGGGGAAAGAGCACTGCAAGCAAGAATAATTAAAAAATTCTTTAAAAAACGTTTCTTTTGAACTTTTTCGTTATTAAACAATTATTAAATATAATTTTTCACCCCAAGCAGCTTTCTTTTCGTTATTTTTTTACATGTAAACAAAAAAACATTGATACAAGTATTTTAATGTTTTGAAACGCCCCAAAACATTTATCCCTCGAGAGCATTTTATGAAAGGGTGAGGTAAAGATATAGAGTTGGCATACGTCGAAAACCACCCTGTGAATCTTATTAAGAGGGACAATTCTATTAAAATATATTGGGAAAATCCAGTACAATACATGATTATAGAGTAACAGTTTAATTAGATAATGGAATTGAGAAAGTAATTTGTGGTAAAATGAAATTAACTGCCTCGACCCTTACTTTGTGGAATTTACTCATATTAGTGTTTTAAATGAAACTTACTCTTTCTAGTTAACTCCACAGTATATTTTCAATATATATACAGTATATGGAAAATATACTGTGGAGTTAACTAGAAACAGTAAGTTGCATTTACAACACTAATAACTTGTGGTAATTGTTATTGAAAATGGTACAGAATACAAGAAAGGCGCAAAGTTACTTACAACTTTACGGATAATACTTTTGATAATCAAGAAATTGTAAATTCCTTTATTCCTTTTATGCGTAGGTTTAATTGTGATTTATGAGATTATTTTGTATGCTAGTTTCAATTTTAAAGACAGAATTATAAACTGCACGTGATGATTTGTTTTTATTGTTATATAATTCATTCAGTCATTAAGGCCTAATTTGCACTAGAGTAAAAAAAGCGTTGAGTTAAATCCTAGCGGCGTGTTTCCGTTTCCTTTTCCATGGCCACCTACAACACTAGGCCGAAATGCTGAAATTTGTCAGCAGTGAACAGTGGGCCGATCAAGTCAGATTTTTATCATGGTGTGCGGGTGTGTAAATCTTCTGTCCCTGCACTTAGAGAATGTGTTTCTACTTTTCCTTTAAGATCGACAAGGCTGTAAAATTTTTGCCGAAATACTCGACCTTGTCTGTAGTCCAGATCGATAGTATTGGCCTTCCATTTTCTCTGATTTATTTGGAGCCCGACCTGGGCGTTTAGACGGTTCCACTGTGTTTTGACACCGGGATTTCGACTGCGGACGTATACCCCATATAAATGTCTTTTCTGCGTATTTTGTTGCGGAAGGGCACAGTACTTTGTGCTCATGGTGACGAGAGGAAAGGCGATGTCTTGTGCATCGATTATTTAGGATTGGAATTCCTCTGCATGATTATCTATGTTATCAGCAGCCTGATGAATGACGGGTTGTGGTAGATTAGTGGAAACGTGTTTTGCGAAGGAATCCCAATCGGCTTTCTTCAAATAGCGATAAATGATTGTGGTTGACGGGGGTTGGATTGGATTATGTAGAGTGTTGACCAGTAGAGGGACTTGGTCTGAGGTGATGGGATCGCTTATAAAGCATTCGTCGTCTATGCGTGTTATTAACCTGCCTACGCAGATTATGTGGTCGACAATGTAATAGCCGATTAAAAACAATAATCCAGTCCTAGTAAGTCACTTACTAGGTTTGGATTATTGTTTTTAATCCTGAAAATGGGAGAGGAGACTAGCTGGTGGGGGAGTATTCTGCCGTTTGGGTGTATTACCGAAATAGTAGTTTGTACAACAAGTACGCAAAGCGTTACTTTTCCCACGAGCGCAAATCCAGCGAGTGGGAAAAGTGATTTGCGTACGAGTTGTACACAATATTATTTCTACAACTACGTTTATTAATTAAAGAAAAAAGTAACTTATGTATGTATTTTATTTAACTTAAACAGAACGAATTTAAGAAATGAACACAGAATATAGAAACAGTAGTTAAAAGTTGATAGTAAAATTGGAACAATTTCGAATTGTTATGCCTGGTATATTATCTATTTTTGATGATAAGTTATCGTTAATGTTTGTCAACGAAGATGTTGATGCTTGTTTTTCATTAGGAATGATATTATATGGAGTCGAAGCCCCAGGTATAATAGATTTTTCAATTCTGTTGGCAATATCAGTTTTGTTTGATATCGAGTCGTCAATATATCCTTCCGCCACTGTATTTGAGCGCCATCCACCATGTCGCTTCAATGATAATAAGTCTCCGCCTGAATTTGCTAAAATTGTAGCTGAAGCTCGTCTAAAACAATGACCCGTGTACAATTTAGAGTTAGGTAATTTTAAATATTCTGCAATTTGTTTAGGCATTTTTCCGAATTTATTAATGCCCACTACTTGCCGCGTGCATTTTCCGTATTGGTTAAGAAATAACCTCTTCTCATTTGTATTTTGTGGACGCAGACGTGCATATTTTTTGTATAAATCATAGAATTTTTCAACTACAGTAAATGTACGTGGGATTTTTGTCTTAGTTATTGGAACAGTAACCAATAAGGCTTCTTGTAAATCTTTTACGTTATCAATAGTTAATTTCCATAATTCTTCCCTTCGACATGCTCCGGCAAATCCAAAAGCCATGACAACCTACAAGTAAATTTGTGATTGAAATTAAAATTTTAATTTAGTTCCAAAATTAAAATAAAAATATTAAATAAATTGCATATATATAAAAAAAGTCGACAGGATTTGAACCTGGGCCTCTTCGTTCCAATGCTGATGTGTTTTCCACTAAGCTATCGCGGCAACAATCATGAAATACTGTATTTACGTCTTTCCGCTGCTTTATTTTATTTTAAGTTTTTTATTTTGATTTTTCTATATTATGAAGTACATTGGTTACTAAATAATAATACATTGAATAACTAATTATAATCTTTAAAATTATGACTTACTTTGACGAGTAGATCGCTTCTTCTAAAAATTTATGGATTTCAGCAGATGTCAATGTGGATTTGATGAGTGAGGCTATAGGCTACTAGACAGCGGGCTGTAGGGATGGCATTCATCATCGTCGTGGCTAGGATTTCGATCAGGATTTTGGAAACAATTATGAGATCGTAGGGTGTTTGTCTCTTCTCCAGTGTAATTGGAGAGATTTCCTAGAGAGTCTTTAGTGTTTCCAGCCTCTTGAGGCATCGAGGATGGTAGGCGGGATGTGAAACACGACGGGGAGTTTGCCTTAAGGCATTTAGTTGACTTGTGGTCAGATGAGCCACAGGAGGGACACACCAGCTTAGTCTTGTATGTTTCAGCATGGTGGACTGTGCTGGGGCACCTGTTGCAGTATTTCGATACAACGGGGAGTGGGTTGGTGGTGCAGGAAGCTTCATACTGATGTGACAGGCCGTTAGGGCGGTGTGGTGAGCCGATTCGCATTCTGTTAGAATCATAAACAGAGAAGTGGGCTCATTGGTTGATTTGGCAATGTCTCGCCAGGATATCGATATAGGGAAATTCAGGTATTTGAATACTCCCTCAAATTCCTTGTCGGATAGGGGTAGGTCTTCCTTCCTGCATACGAAGGAAAAGGTAGGTCTTATTTTGGAGGAGGATCTGGATTGGAGAGAGGGATTGAATGGGTTGATGGTGATGTTGTCGTCACCGATTGTGGTACGAAGCTTTTTTGCTAAAACTTCGTAGGGGATATTGGATGGTATTTTGAGGAGAGCCGTTCGATTGGGATTCGCGTTCAGGAAGGAGATATCCCCCTTCAACAGCTCATTGGTGATGAGGAGATTGAATGCCTCCCTCTGGCGGGAAACATATTTTGCTGGAAAATTGCGGATATTTGAAATTTGCAGTGAGGGTTTGGATTGTGAAGGTTCAGTTTGTTGGGAAGGTCGGGGTTATTGTTGGGAAGGTCAGGGTCGTTGGGTGTTTCGGAATTGTTGGGTGAACCGGGGTTGGTTGTTGTGTCGGTTCTCGTTGGGTTGTTGATGGAGGTGGAGTTCGTGATTTTTCAGGTTCTCTTAGGTTTCGTGCCTAAGATAATGCAATTTCCTTGTTGCTGTTTGCGGTGGGTGGTTGTTGAGTCTACTGTTATGTGGGAATACTGTATTGAAGCGTGTGATTTAGCCGAGTAGGCGAGGCATGGAGCGGGCTGGTGTTTGTTTTGGGTTTGAATTGTGGTTATTTGTTTTATGGCAGTGCGAAGTCGTAAGATAAGGGAGTTTACTATTTGCTCTAGTCGTTGGATTTCATCGTCGGGTGTCTCTGTTGGGGTTTTGTGAGGGAGTGGGTAAATTCATTGTACGATAAAGTAGTAGGTATGGATTTCCGGCTCTTGGTTTGGAGGAGGGGGTGTTTAGACGACATGTCGTGGTCGGAGGGTGGAACGGAACAGAGGAGTGTACCGTTCGTTAGGAGGGAAGGGGTGGGGGTGTTAGTAAGAGGGGGTGACAGACAGAAGCCGGCAGCGAACTTTGTATATGAATTTCTAAATATCTAAAACCATTAATTTGTTCTATTTCAGTTTCCTCTATATGTAGATTTAAGCTTTCATCTTATTTTCCTATCACCATTACCTCACTTTTTTTCCTCTATATTTCTATGCAAATTCCGAATTTTTTAGGACTCTCTCCAAACCAATAAATTATATTGGAGATATGTTGATAGCTTCCATATTTATGAATCCTATGAGTATCTTTTTTACCTTTTCTTCTAGTTCTTTCAGTACATCGTCCATTACCATATAAGTAGTACAAGACGCAATACTCCCCCTTGTCTTAGACCGTCCTTTGCTTCAAAGTTCTGCAGACTGCGCATTGTCTTTCCTCACATAATTTCTAGTTGTTTTACAGATGCACTAAATATTGTTCCTAAATTTCTTTCCAACATCTCTTTGTCGCAAGCTGTGCCAAACTAAATTTCTTGGAATGCTATCAAATGCTTTCTGTATATCTATTAACTCTAAGTATACTTATTCATCTTGTGAATGCTTTTTGTCTACAATCTGCCGAATTGTAAATATGTGAAACCGCTGCAACCGCTTTGTGATTGTTACAGTACCATACTTAGTACCATTATTCCGCGATAATTGTTACAATTACTGCCTTCCCCTTTTTAAAATAATGGTATGACTACTCCTAGCTCCCAACCTGCCGGTATTTTCTCTTCTTTCCATATTCTATTAAACATGTTTGTTATCAGTTGAATTACTTTGTCTCCCAGGTTCTGTAGCATTTCAGTGGTGATATTGACGTGTTCTGCAGTCTTTCCTCTTCTTATCGTTTGACTTCCTCCGTTGTTATCAATTGGTTGTGCATATAATCTTCATCTTGGTTAATGATTTCCTCTTTATCGAACATTAGTTCTCGCTCATTTTCTTCGTCCAATAATACTTCGAAATACTCTGTCCATCTATCAATAATTTCTGTTTCTTCCCTTTGTGTAACACCTTGTTTGTTCTTGATATGTCGTATATTATTCTTCTTACCATGTATTAGCGTTGTCAGTACCTGAAAAATAATTTCTGTCTTGATCTATTTTTTCGCCGCATTTGCCCCAGGCTTGTCTCTTAGCATTGCTCACCATCTCTTTGGTTTTAGTTCGTTCAGCTTTGTAACTTTCGTAGTTTTCATTGTATCTTCTTTATACATACCCTTTCCATTTTTGTTTCTTCATTTTTACATGAGTTTGTATTCGTTCATTCCAGCAACACGTTAGCTTTATATTTCCTCCTGTGATAGTCACACCGCAAACATTTTTGGCCGCTTCTAAGATTACTGACTCTAATTTTCCCGTATTTGTTCGAATTCTATATTTGCTACTACCACTTGTCCACTTTTTCGTTCAACATATGTATGATCTGAATAGTTATTTTTAACTTTTGTTTCTTCTGTGTCCGGATTTTCCCTTTGTTGATTGGCATTTTAATCTTTGCGTTCAATAAATAGAGGTCGCTGTATATTTCCACTATTATTTTCACTTTAAAATCTTCAGAATTCGTTGTGTTACATCTATTGATGATTACACAATCAATAATAGATTTTTTATTTCGACACTTTTCACTTCCCTTGTATAGTTCTGACTGTTTTGTTGGTAGAACGAATTAATAATTCATTAAGTAAACCAAAATTATTAGCCTCACTCCATTATTACTCAGTTTCTCCATACATTCCAATCACATCATTACTTTCATCATCTCGCTTTTCAACTTTTCCATACAGATCGCCGTTTACTATTATTACCCCATTTACCTCGTCCATAGATTCATTGAGCGTTTCCCAGAATTTTTCTGTTTCCAATACCTTTTCAGCTTCGTTTGGCCCGTACACAATGAATATGGTTGTATCTGTCTTTTGATGCAACTGTAACTTGAGGATTATCTCTGATATCCCCTCCCAGTTTTTGATCGCTTTTATATGTTTCTGATTTATGATTTACCCCACTCCTCCTTTAGCCCTACTGTATACTCCATCATAAATGTCTTTCTAGTTCGATTTCTCCATTTCCTTTCTTTTTGGCTTCAGTGATATTAATTGGTGTTCGCCACTCGCCAATCCATGTTTCAACGTTCTACATGTTTTCATCGATTTCATCCATTATCCTTTCATTAGTTTGTGTTATTTCTGGCGTTGTGACTATTCAACTATCATGTTTGTTCTAATTTCCATTGTTATAGTTATTATCATTTCCATTTGCGTTTTCCGTATCATTGCTAGGTCTCTTTCCATTTTTATCCTTCACCCTTACAATTATTTTTTTTTAATTTCTCGGGTTTTTCAATAATATATCATCAATGTCGTATGTTTTTGGTGATATTTCATTTATTCTCCGTTTTTTGTCTTCTGAGACCATCGCTCTTTGGAACAAAGTCATCACCAAAAATATTACCGTTCATTATCAACTCATTATAATTAATAACAGCTTCATGTCCTTTCATTCTTACCTCTTTTAGATATGGAATTAGGGTTTTTCTTTCCTCAACAATTTCTGTTGGGTAAACTTCACCAATAATACCGTTGGTGCTTTTTGGTTTATTCCTTTGTTGGAGAATATCAAATTTTTTGTCTCCTGTTTGTACCATTTTTTGGTTTTGCCATTCTTATGATAGAAATAACGTTCTGGTTCTATTTCAACTTAAATTTCCTTTAATACTTTCGCCACTTTATCTTTCATTCTTCCACGATGATGTCTTTTACTCCTCTAATTATAATATTATATCTCCTGATTTCTGTTTCTAGAAAAGCAGCTATCTTCTTATTTTGTTTTTCAATTTCCTCTTATAATTTAAAATTTTCTGCTCTTAATTCCTTCATTTCACTCAACAGAAACTCCATTTTGGCAAACTGTTATAAATTTATAGTTTTTTGTAATACTTTGTCGTGCTTCCATTAAAAAAAATCTATCATGTCCAACTAAAGCTTAGCTTGTGCGTCAATCCTATAGGAACTGTAATATTTAGATACTTTACGTATCCTATGTCATTAGCGCTCCCCGTAGCTCTTGTCGTATAGGAAACGGAAAAATGCATCCAGTTGTTGGCTTTTATAACGATAATTGTTCATACAAATCTTTTAAATCACTGTTTTTCCGTCTCTCGCTTTAGTCAGACCTGGAAATGATTAAAGCAAAATCACTAGCTTCAGCGGTTTGTGTTACTAGAAGTCGAAAAAGGAAACAAAAGATGTTCTGAAAAAAACAGAGATACTAAAACAAAGAGATACTAATAAACAGAGGTACTAAAATCAGAGGTACTTAAAATGGCAATTTGTGGCAATCTACGAAGATTAGACCAGAATTTCTTTCAAAACAGAAGGTAACGTTAGTACAAAATTGTTAAATGTAAAAACAAAAATACCACCATTAAAGAAGTCAGGTATATATAAACTCAAATGTCCAGAATGTAATGCTGTCTATTTGGGTCAGACCCTTAGGAATTTTGAAATCCGATACAGTGAACACTCACGAGCGTACAGATTAAAACAACCAGATAAATCCCACTACGCAAAACATCTACTTGACACCAATCATTCATTGACATCTAACACAAAACTAGAAGTGCTGCATGTTTGTGAAAAGAAACAAGAACTATATTTCCTTGAAGAATTGGAAATTAGAAGACATTAAAGAAACCCACAATATGAAGTTGTCAATGAACAGTTAAATCTAGTGAGTTCTCCACTAATAAACTGTCTTCTTAAGTGATTATTGTAAAGATCAGCAGATATAGATTTCCTGGTTTTCTATATCATTGCACAGTTATACTGATCTTAATTGGGAAAATGATATCCAGGATATCACCATAGGGCTAATGATATCTAAGCTTCAATATTTCTAATATCACATCTTCTTCTTTTTTCTTTTAACATATATTAGGTCAATCACAAGTTATGTCATTTCTTGGTCTAGCCAAAAATAACTACTAAACATCAGGTAGGCATCACATGAAATGTAACTTCTGTCATTCTGACGATAATTCTGATTTATCGAAACAATTGTCAATTTTTTAGAATTTTCAATAATTTCTATTATATTGTGGAATTAACTAGAAACCGTGAGTTTCATTTAAAACACTAATAATGAAAAGTTTCATATGATCCATTCCATTTACCGGCCAGAAACCAGCATTGAAAGTAGAGCACTGCGCCATAAGAAAACGTCACGTTTAAAAATCGTTGATGTGCGAACATGTATTTGGAAATGCATTTGTTCTATTTGATCGCTTTTGTAACCGACGATGAAGATGCTATCGTACGAATAAGTTCTTAATGGTCCCAAGCTAAAATGGAATCAGTATATTAAAAGTTTTCGTGACTGCTTCTTCCGTTGATTTTTAGGTTTGACACATCAATTGGCAACAAACAATCAGAATAAACTTGTTCTTTTCCATTAGTTTTGAAAATCAGTAACGTTCGTAACGAAAAATATGGTTTTTGGACGTTTATTACAAATAAGTCGGTACCATGTACCCCATTATTAACAATACTTACACATAAAAACAGATTAACTTCACGCCTTGTCAATGTTCTTTTCGTGACAAATCAAATCAACCGTATAAAATATCACGATTCTTTATAACACATCGTGATATTGACGACGAATATTTTGAATGGATAGAGAACAAATGATACATTACTGGATGGAGAAGATATAATGAAACATATTGAATAGAAGAGATTACTCTGATATGCAAACTTTGACAGAAAAGAAGAATTCATTGCAAAAATGGTCACAAAGCGGAATCCGCAGAAAGTATGAACAGAATTGAGAATAAACATAGAATAGAAAGGTCAAGTGATCAATGATATAAAACCAATGGAAATAACTAATTGGTATCGTTGTCATATCCTGAATATTATTTTTTTTCATTTCCAAATCAATATATTGTGTCTAACTCAGTATAATATAGTCTTGACTCACTTCCATCACTGTTTCTACTTCTTTCCCATCTTCTGTAAGTATGTTTCTCATATTAGCTACCCTCTCCAGTTTCTTTTTCCTTATGCTGAATTGAACTGAGATTTGAATTGTAGCACTTACTTTTCTATATGTACTCTTTTGCACTTTTTACCAGACGTTTCTATAATTCTTTCTTGTGTTAATACTTCTTACGAATCAATGAATGTCTTTTGCATTTATTTTCTACTTCTATCTTTCTTTCAATTGGATTTCATACGGAATATATTATCGTTACTTTGTATTTTAATTCTTAATGCTGCCAGTTAATCTTCCAGTTTGTATTTGTCACACATTCTTCATAGTTTCCCGGGAATTATGTCATATATTGCATATCCTGTTTGTGCTTGGGATATATTCCTCTGTAGTTTTCGAATTGAGTCTGGTCCTCTTTTTCATATATCAATATAAGATTGCATTTGTATTCCCTACAATTTACATACCTATTCCCTTTCGTTCCAAATACTTCATTATCTTTATCACTTTCTTTTTAAATGGCACTACTTGTGTCTAAATGATTCCATAATAAAATGATATTTTGTTTTAAAAAATGGACAGTTTTTTCGATATTACTAAATCTAGAGCTTGGGAGAAAAAAGGCCAATGCCCAAAAATTGCATTTAACAGCTACTTATTCTATTTGGCTACTCAGATAACATATGTCAATCACAAAAAATACCAAAATCCTCAAGTATTATACTAATTGATTATTTGAATAATTAGGTCGCTCATGTCCACCTTAGTTCAATAGAAAAAGGGCCAATCGCCAAACATTGACACTTACAATTTAAAAATGTTGGG
Organism: Galeruca laticollis; assembly: GCA_963921935.1. Taxonomy (NCBI): domain Eukaryota; kingdom Metazoa; phylum Arthropoda; class Insecta; order Coleoptera; family Chrysomelidae; genus Galeruca; species Galeruca laticollis. Next base: position 62,371,507 of record OY998178.1, on the reverse strand, counting down.
CACCATGCTTTGTTCCGTAATGCATGAAATGAGAAAATCTGGTAGAAATTTAAAAGAAACTAATCATAATTTATGGAGAACGATACTATCCACGCCACCACCGAATCCAGCAAGAGAATCGTCAAAATTGAAGTACCACATAATTGGACTAATTTTATGAAATCTGTATGTAGAAATCCTCTGTTGAATGTCGTTCATATGCAGCAAAGAGATTTTTTGAATTTTAAAAGTCACCTGCTCATCGCAAGCAAAATGATGATCTTGAAGTTATTCGATAGATGCGCATCAAATGGATTAATGTTACCCACAAGAATCAGTACCAGTTATTTTATTAAACAAGTTTAGACGTGGATGAAAGAAAAAATTGATTTGAGTAGGGATTCCTTAAGAAGTCGAGAAAAAGATATGAATATTAATAATTAATGAAACCAATGAATTTGGAACCATTACCTCTAACAGATCGGAAAGATAACAATTTACAAGATTTGTTTCCTTTCATTAGAGATTACAACAAGCCTTTCTATGAAAATCTTAAATATCAACATAGCTGGTTGCTGAAGACATACTTAATGCCAGCGACAACGAGAATTGATTTTTCAACTCAGATGATGCTTTTTCATTTAATAAAATAAAATAATTGCTTTGAAAAAGCCGTTTAATAATCAATTCTTTAAGGCCAATGTCCACTTTCTGATTACTTTTCTTAGGGCTAATGTCCATACTTTGGTTTATTACAATAGTAAAAAAAGATCATATTATAATATTAAAATAACTACCTTTTCATAACTAAGAATCTCCAAAAATTATAATTCTTAGAATATATTTATTGCTAAATTGAACGACGAAATATTTCTGACTTGTTAATTAACATTTTATCTTAAGTTGCTTAATGGGCAGTGGCTACCAAGCTCCAGAAATATCATCGATGATATTTAGTAATGTGGAAATAATTATCAATATTTTAAAATTTCTATAATTTTTTCATTAAAATGATGAATTATTTAGAAATATTCAGTTTAATTAAAAAAAAAGTAATATGAATAGATTTCACACAGTAAGGGTCGACACAGTAAATTTCATTATCTTCAAGTTATATGGTCGACTCCGCCTGCCTTTCTCAATATTAATTATTTTATATATTTTCCACGTCTTCTCTAATTTCCGTTCGTCTTCATAATGTTATGGATATGTCTCTAAGATAGCCGATCATTCTGTTTGTAATTAATTTGTCTTATCTGTTACTGCTTAAACTTCTTTTGTTTCCCGCTCTCTTCATATTAGATGCTAGTAAGTTATAATAATATAAATACTTACAAATAATAAATTGAACTAACTCTAAGCTTTCCTACCAGCTTCCTCTACAAATTAAAACAAAAACCTTAACTCAGACTATAAACATATTGAACACAGAAACGAATGACATGAAAAAAGCTATCAATTGGATGGTTAACAAAACAGAATATTTCATCGAATAGAAATTGTCTTCACAAGTTTTGAATGTTGATATCACCATAAAATAAATCAAATCAGTCTAACAAGAACAAAAAAAAATTATACTATCAGGTTCGAATATCTGAGTATATTGAAAATCCAAGAAAGTGAATACATTTTAGAAAATACAAAATACGAGTATAAAGTTCAAAGTACTCTTTATGTACCAGATTCTGAAAAAAACTATTAAATATACTTGGCGATAAATTTCAATAACGGTATTTGAAGAAACAAAATATTTTCTATTTTAAAAATGTTCCTGCCCCTCTGACGACATTTTCAATGGTTCGTCTGTAATCAATTTGATACAAGAACCCAGGCTTACGTAACATGAAATCATTTTAATCCCCTTCACACTCGACCAAGTCAAATAATCGTATGCTAACCATATATCACAGATCTGCAATAAATTGTTGGACAACGTGTGACTGGCAGTTACGATAAAGAATAGAAAATCCTGTCAATTGTTGTGCAAATTTAAGCTAACAGTCGCGTGGCAAGAAGTGTGACTGGCTAGACATTCCCTCTGAGCTCAGGTATGCTTCTGTCTTTTTCTAATTTGTAGAGTAAGCTAGTAGGGGAGCTTGGAGTTATTTTCAATTTCTCACTCGAAAATATATATTTACATAATTTTAATTTACTATAACCGGTTTTTGAACTTGGAGGAGTGATTTGAATCTAAGATGGCAAGTCTCTAGACTCCTGTCTGATCACAGCCGGTTTTACTCAGCTCTTTTGACATATATTATGATCGTTGAGTGAATGAAAACGACGAATACTCAGTGTGTATTAGTTTATTACTTTCAGGCTAAGCGCTTTCGGCTGTTAAGCCATTATCAAAGCCGTCCTATGAAAAATTACAAAGATTGTGAAATTTTGAAAAACAATTTAAAAAAGGTTGAACTTACGTCATTTAAAAAAGTAGTTGTCAAAGCCATCAAGTTGATTAAAAACAATACTCAAGATAGAATCATCGTTATGATTGAGTCATTGGAACAAAACATTAAAATACCCTATTGTAAGGGTGTAAAATTATAATTCACATGATGTAAATTCACTCAAAATTAAAAAACTGAATTAAAACAGATGACAAGTTTGACATTAGAATTACGGTGGCTAATAAGCCAGCGCGCCGTAAAAACAAGTGCATGACAATACAACATATTTACACGACGAACACTGAATCAAAAGCATGATTGAAAAGATGAAAAAATTCTATAGTGAACTGAAAAATGTAGGGAACCCCGAATATTACATTTATTTTTAAATTTGAAAATGAAGTTAAAGATGTGAATAAAGCAAAAAAATTGAAAAACTCTATTCAAATTCAATTCCCAACATTCATCCAATTTAGATGAATAGCAAAATCCCCCTCATCCCTCAGCTGCATACTGAAACTGAATTAAGAGGTTGGATCCATTCCCCAGCCAGTCAGGAACAAGCGTAGTAACCTAAACGTGCGAAATGCTAGATAACATAAATCAAATATTTAGTTGTAAATGCATCCATGGAGGAGCTTATATAATCTATTGACTAAGGTGGAAGAAATACGCTGGCAAGGTGAACCCAACAACCGACAGTCTCACATATGAATTAGATGTAATGGCATAGTGATTGTGACCTAATGGACCAAACTATGTCCATACATAGCCCGACGTCAAGATCACAATGTGATTATGAATTTAAGTCAGTTGATACAAACCTAGACCCATACTAGGCATGTACAAGAAGAGAAGAAATCATAGGAGTATGTTAAGAGTGGAAGGGGTAGGACAGAACTTGATGGCTTTGACAACTACTTTTTTAAATGACGTAAGTTCAACCTTTTTTAAATTGTTTTTCAAAATTTCACAATCTTTGTAATTTTTCATAGGACGGCTTTGATAATGGCTTAACAGCCGAAAGCGCTTAGCCTGAAAGTAATAAACTAATACACACTGAGTATTCGTCGTTTTCATTCACTCAATTTACATCTAGTGTGTACACCATATCCACAGGCATTTCTATATATTATGATCGACTAATTGTGTAAATTCTAAACAAAACATTATACATTTTGTTATTTCTTGCGTTCCTGTTATTCCTTTATTAAAATACTATAACAACAGTTCTTGTCAGGACTAATTTCAAAATGGACTTCCAAGTACTAGCAGATTTTCTCATTCGCTACCAAAAAGGAGTTCTGAAAATTTTGGCCATTTTTATCATCTACAGAGAAGCAAAATCTGTTTGAACAAATCTTGGATGACGAATCAAAGACAAAGACGTAGCGGCGACGCTAGAGATTTATTTTAAGGAGGGCCAAATCGGACCAAAAAATTTAGGAAGGCACTTGTTTTCATATTATTACTCTCTTACCCTATTTAAAATTCAATTTATGTCAAAAAAACATCAACAAACTCTTAAAACGGTGTAGGAGTTTATCAAGCGACTTTTGGCATGATGACAAGTTTTCAGAAGTGGCCGGTTGAATTTTAGAGGGGGCCCCGTCTCCTCTGGAACCCCCTTGGCGTCACCACTGTAAAGCCAACTGCCATTGTGTTTAAAATTGTAAAAACGTTGTAGTCCTTTGTACTTCTCCACATCTTACATCTTATGTTGTGGTGGCATAACTCATTCCACACCAGTCCCTCTTGTTTTGGAACCAAGTATGTTCTATCTTACCCTGCAAAATCCACTTAGAAATTGAGTATGTAACACCCCTGAGAAGATTTTTTACGATGTCATGAAGTTCTCTCTGCATACCAGCCAATCTCAAAACTTCTTCGTTGGTTTTGCGTGTTGTCCATGGAACACGCAGAAGCCTTCGCAGATTCTACATTTTGAATGCCTCTATGGGATTTAATGATCTGACTTTTAAATACCACGTTTCTGCTCCGTACAGTAAGATAGGCCACCAGTAGCACTTAATTACTCGGAGCCGAAGTGCCAAGGGAAAAGTGTGTGCATGGAGAAATTTCTTTAGTTTAAGAAACTTGACTTTTGCATGTCCCGTCCAAATTTTTACCTCTTTGTCCCATTTTTGATTGATAGTGGCACCTAAGTACACAAAAGGCGAACCTGATCCAAATTCTGACCATCAACGTGTGTCAATTCTACTTTTTAGGAGTTGCCAAATCGACTGTGTATCATACTATCAAAGAGTATAGTAACACTGAAACAATTGTCTTTTCCAACCATCGTGGAGGTAGTACAGAAAGAGTTAAAACCATCGTTCACAGTTCCATTTTTAATAATTAAATCCCAATTTTGGATGAAATTTTGACTGAAACATAGTAGTGCGTAGATTAACCTCAAATAATCGTTTCTTTCTCTAACAGTGACAGATTCTGAGTGAATAATGATTTATATTTTATATAAATATATGGGGTGTTCGTCGAAATAATAAATAACAGAGACAATGTAATTCATAGTTTTGATATATTGTGATACTTATTGGTTACAGTGTTTAATAAAAAAATTTGCAAAAAGTTCAATGACTGAACCATTTTTATACCAAATCTGATTTGTAAATACTGAAATTACTGTTTTTAGTGTGAGGAATAATGATAATAGGTTGACTTCCTAATCTAATGAAAACTAGGTCCTTTTCCATATATGACCCTAGTACTAAGGTATGCAGGAGCCCCGAATCTAGCGACAGCGATGGGGATGAGGAAGATCGGACCTAAACCTAACCTACTATCAAATTTAACAAACAAACCAACGATGAAGATACTACAACTAAATCTGGAAAGGTCTATGATGGCGCATGACATGGCATACGCGGAAGCCCAAAAAAGGAATATAGACCTGATAATAATAGCAGAACCAAACGTAGCAATATCAGAGAAAAATAGATATCTTTTCGACCTGGACAAAACTGTAGCAATCTGGGTTAGGAACAAAAACCTTGGAATTAAAAAACACCAAAGGATATGTCAGAGTGGACCTGGACGGGTTTAGCATTTATGGGTGTTATGTATCCCCCAACATCAAGGAAAGGGAATACCAGACAAAAATCGGCATCATGCTAATGGAGGCCGGGACACTAGAGGGAATGCTCCTCATTGCTGGAGATCTGAATGCCAAATCCCCACTATGCGGGTCACCCCAAGAAGACAAAAGAGGCATCTACATACATGAATGGATAATGGAATTGAAGTTAGAGGTGGCAAAGAATGGAGAACCCACGTTCATCAGAGGAAAAAGCGAATCCCGTATAGATGTCACTTTGGCAACAAACCGAGACTACAAAGTGGCAGATCCTTGAGGCAATGGGCCTCTACACACACCCCATATACATCTACATAGATATACAGGAATGTGGGAAAGAAAAGAAGAAAGACGGGAGAGGTCAGAACATTTTTTTCAACGAAGGTATCTTCGTTAACAAAATCGAAGAGAAACTAGTAAAAAGGAAGGTAAACAACTACAAAACACTCACGAAGGACATGACTAATGAGGTGAGACAAGACTTTCAAGGACGGGAAAACAAGATATACCATAATGGTGGAATGAGGAAATAGAGAGGAAAAGGCTGTCCTGTAATAAAGCAAGGAGGGGGGTACTCAGGCAAACCAAAAGAATGGGACCGGACGACCCGGCCACAATAGAAATGAATGAGACCTTAAAGGAAAAGGGAAAAGAACTGAGGAAGGAAATAGACAAATCCAAAAATCAGCGATGGAACAAGATATGCGAAGAGCTTGAAGAAGACATATGGGGAGACGACTACAAAATAGTAACTAGAAACCTCGATATACAGGCGCCGTACAACCTATGTAGCGAAGAGAAAACAAAATAGTGTGAGGAACTATTCCCGGAAACAGCGACTAGGGTAAGCCGATGGACAGGAGAGGAAGGAGACCCAGAACCATTCAACTTTGAAGAACTAATAGAGGCGATAGAAAAGACCAATCTAAAAAAGGCTGCAGGCCCTGACGGTATTCCACCGAAGGCGATAAAAGCCATGGCAAAAACAGCACCGGAAACAGTCTTGGAAGTCATGAACACACTCCTAATGGACCAGAGCTTTCTAAGAGTGTGGAAACAGGCCAGCGTAATCCTTATCCCCAAAGCAGGGGGTGAGGGAGGAGAGGTGAAGAGCTACATGCCTATATGTATCTTGAGCACCTTGGGAAACCTCTACGAGCGGTTAATCAAGACCAGGCTGGAAAGAGAGGTGGAGGACGGCCTCTCCACAAGACAATATGGCTTCACGGAGGACACCATCCAAGCAGCGGAAAAAATCGTAGGAATAGTGAAGGAGAGCCGACACGCATGGGTAGTAGCGATAACGATAGACGTTAAAAATGTGTTAAATACGGCGTCGTGGGAAAAGATAATGAACAGCCTGGAGTCGAAACATGTATCTCAAAAAATGAGAAACGTGATAGATGCATACCTGTCACATCGCGAAATCATAATAGAGAAAGACATTAGCAGGAAAGTTGAAACAGGCGTTCCACAAGGCTCGGTACTGAGACTCATAAGATGGAATATCCATTACGATGAATTATTGGAAACAGGGTCAGAAGAAGGAGAAACAAGAGTGGGGTTTGCAGACGATCTGATTATATAATCATCGAGGCGGATAGCAAAGAAGGGCTTATGTGAAGAGCAGACCACTCGATCGAACATGTAGTAGAGTAGATGGGCGGAAGCCAACTAGAGATAACGAAAAATAAGACAGAAAGCATCATACTGAAGGGCCCGAGGAAAAGGACAGACATAACATTTCAAATTGAGAACGAAGAAATAAAACAGGTTGAAACCATAAAATAATTGGGCATAATAATAGACAGAGCGATGCTCTTCGGCAAACATATAGAATATGCCACCAAGGAAGCGGAAAGAAGATTGGGGCAGTTAACAAGAATAATGCCAAACATTCGAGGGGCGAGCTATAAAAAGAGGGTAATATTATATGAAGTGGTCCATTCTATTTTGCTATACGGAGCATCCGTATGGTACACAGCGATAGGCATGGGAAACTATGAAGCCATGTTAATCCGAACCCACTGGAAGGCACTAATGAGAGTCATCAGTACCTACCGCACAACCTCAGCGGTGGCGGCTCAGGTTATCGCGAGAGTCCCGTCCATACACCTGGCCGTCGAAGAAAGAGTTAGATTACACGAGAGGCGGGAAGTGAACGAGGTAATAAGAAAGAAGGAGAGAGACAAGACTGCAGAAATGGCAAGACGCATGGAACATTGGAGGGAGAAAGGCAGACTAGATTCGAAGGCTGATTAGAAACCTGAAGAGTTGGTACCAGTGCAAACATCGAGGAGCCGATTACGTCCTGACCCAATTTCTATCAGGCCACGGGAGTTCTAGTGCCTATACCTATAGAATAAAGAAGACGGAGGCAGAAGACTGTCAGTACTGCGGAGAGGGAGATTCCCCAGAACATACTATATTCGAGTGCGATAAATGGCTGAACAATAGGAGTGAGTTGGAGTTGGAGCTAGGAACGGTATTGACGACAGAGAACATGGTCGAGTATATGATAAGTGACAGTAAGCGATGGGCAAGGATACACGGCTTCATAAAAGATGTGATGTCGAGAAAGGAAAGAGAAGAAAGAGAGAGGCAAGCATAGTCAAGACAACCAGGTCGCAACCCCGATGTAAGCTCAACAGAGGCGGTTCCAGGGCTGCTTTCCAGTGGACAGAGGTGAAATGTGTAGTGGGTAGGGCCGTAAGGCGGGTCCCACACTGTGTAGTGATCGCAAATGGCTTCGGTCATTTGGTTCCACTACACGTGCGTAACTGCATTTCAATCACCTCTCAAAACAAAACAAAAAAAGGCCCTTTGCCATACCATTTGGAATTACCTAGTAGATATAGGTACCTAATTTATGGTATGAAATATTCCAAATAAGAAATCCTCGGAAGAACTGACAAATACATTTTTCCGTAGTGCATCGCATACAGATACTTTTGATGATTTATATGTAGAACAGAAACGTATTTGTTGAATTATTAAATTATCAAGTTATTGTACTTACAATTTTTCTAAAATCTATGTTTCATCAATAAATACAAAACTGTTTGTAGCTTAAAACTTCAATTCATGTGCATGCAAATTTGACAACTGTTATTAACCTTCTTGGAATAATTCATAGATTCAATTTTACAATCCATTTAATTGTTTATTCAGTTTCAATAATATACATACGCTCAGTTACCATTCTATTAGCTTCAAATCGCTCCAAATCTGGTAACTATTTCAGTAATTTCTAGTGGTGTGATTCAGGTTTCCTAAAAAGGTAATTCTAGTTGAAACACTGACTATGGCATAATATACGAAAAGGGGGAGGAATAAAAGAAGTTTGAGCAGTAATAGATGAGAAAAATTAATTACAAACAGAAGTAATGGTTATTTTAAAAACCAGAACAAAACGTTACAAAGACAAACATGAATTAGACAAGACATGAAAGAGACTATGCAGTAGGAGTAGATGAAAAGACATGTGGGGAATAGATAATACCTAAGGAATGGTAACGCGATCTGATAATATTGAAATATGAGTAAGAGGATCATTGACGTTTTACCCATGGACCGCGCTTGGCCAACAAATGTCCATATACCGGTTGTTGTCAACCACCAATTGGTGGCAAAATCCATATTAGCTCTACTGGAAAAGTGGTAACAAATTGACTCTAAACTGTAGAGCAAATCTCCATATAGTATAATTTCTTTGGATTATGGACAATTATTAATTATTTTTAATGTAATACAATATTAATTCACAACTGTACGTTTTATTAATGTTTTATCATATTAGGTAGTTACTTATTAGTTTAGAATAATATGCCACGATAGATTTCCTGACACGAATATCACTAATGGTGGGTCTCTAGAAATATTTATGCCGTGCATAAATTATGCTGTACTTATACCATGCTGTAATTGATTGGAGTTGTTGTCAGCCATATTATATTATAAATAACTATATTTCATTTATAAATCGGTTCTAGAAACTGAGAGTCAATCCGTCGAATTTACTACCACATTAAAAACTAAAAATTGGATAAAATATAATAGAAAATAGATAGAAACCAAAGTTTATGAAATTAGAATTAACATAGAGAACAACAATTTCTATGGATTTTTAAATAAAATTAATTTTTAATGCAGATGTTGAATTCTATGTTTACATTAATTTCTCTTTTTGTTAGTGCTGTGAATTCTAATTGTGAAATATATTTTTAACAAAATTTGAACTGTTAAGATACCTGCGTAGAGAGCAATAATCATGCGTTAGTCTCTTTCAATTTGAAATGTATAAGTAAAATTTCTTAGCGTTTCTACTTATATACAGATAATCTGTAATTCCTCATCCGTAAAATTTCACTTTTTTATGCAACAATATTTTATTTGTAGCAGCTTAAACCATCATTTTTTAATCACTTAGGGAATTTTAATGTGTTTTTCATTAAATTCTCCAAAGTATTTGTATATAATTCTTTGAGTAGTCTTGTTCTTAAATGAAACTCACGGTCTCTAGTTAATTCCACAAAATAATGGAAGTGATTGAAAATTCTAAAAAATTGACAATTGTTTCGATAAATCAATATCATCGTCATCGGTTAAACATATTTCTGTCATACTTTTTCTCTTTGCCACATTGGATATTCCCTTGTGTGTACCGATACTGCAATTTATTTAGCTTTGATTAGTGATATTTTCATGCTTTGGATTCTATTCTAATTGACTTATAACTGTCAGAAGCATTGTAAAAAACTAAATGTATAGATTTTGTTTTTTAATAATATTATTCTTCCGATTATTATAATTTTGTATCATGAAAAAATCTGGTATAATAATTGCCCCGATCGCCCCTACATTTAATTGAATAGAAAAAGAAGGAATGAGTGTGAGTATGAACCCGAACATCTGGCGTAATTTCCTTGCCATTCTTCAGATTTAATTCGTCGACCCTTAGTTCGAATGCAATGCCCTTGGATTTTAATGTGCTGGATTTTTGAGGATGAGGTGTGCAAGTATCTGCTGCATCAGACACCACAAAAAAATTCAAGTTCAAAAACTGGTTTATGTACTCACCGGGAATAACACTATACGAATCATGCGTTATCATTGTTGTCATTACCATCATTACAACATAGGTAGCAACTGTCATATTCTTCCGTATTGACCTTGGAAAGATTTAATGTTGTATGGATCCGGTGAACTTTATACACTGCCAGTTTTCAATAGATTCGTTTAACAATGATCGTTCTCAGCATGTCCAAAAGAATCCATCAAAAAAGATATCTTACTTTTTTCAAAAAAATATACACTTAGTATGCAAAATATATCTAAATACAAAACTCACATGAAAGCTATCAATAGAAAGCGGAAACAAATCGAATTGAAAATTATTAATATTTTTGTAGTTTAGTGTTTTACACCCTTTTTTGCATCATGTTTTCTATTATAAATAATTAAGTGACTTTTCTTAGACATTATTTTTATTAAATTCAAAACTTTTTTGTCACTGTTGTTAAACGTACAAATATTCTTTTCTAACAGGGAAACGATACGCTCATTTGTGCCTTCAATTGGTTTCCCTGTTGAAATCCGTTGTTTTGTGTTTTCCCATATTTCGATTAACATCTTTGCCCCCAAGTTTCACATCCTTATATGGTTGTGCCGTGCTGAGGACGGCAAATGAGCCAGAAACATGCATGTCCGCGATTACCGCTCTGTTTCAGTAGCCCTTTTTCTTTTTGTGTGAATTACCCATGAATCTCTTTGTTGTTGTTGTTTACATATCACGCGATATTCCTACATCTTCTTTGTTGTGTATATGTATATATATATATATATATATATATATATATATATATATATGTAAATACGAAAACAACGTGAGTTCTTTCTCGACCGTCTATCGTTATTTAATTAGTTTTTGGAGTATCGGGATCCGCTCTGTGCATACAATAAATACAACTCTTTTCCTTTTAAATCTCTATATTTCGCAATTATTTTATTGCTTCATCAGGAGGTAACTAAAATAATATATGGTCACATACAACTATAATGAAATATCATGAAAAAACACACTTACAGATGAGAGTATGAACGCTATCAGCACACAGTTAAAATTAAAGGCAATCACGAGCATATTACATGAGGTACTCCACCAGCAAGTGAGGCATGTACCACTTTAAAACTTGAAATTCTTAATGAAAACAAAATACCTGATCACAATAAATTACAACGATAATTATTTCTTTTTTATAATTTTTCCTTTTCATAATAGAAACTTCTTTACAATTTATACAATAGTCCAGTGAAAATCTACGATAAAAGAATAAAAAAATTTTAAATTTTAAGGAGGTTCGAGTAAATGGTACTCAATTGGTTAACATCTATTTTGTAGTTGACCACATTTGGTTGCTTTTTAATTTCACACATTGCAAGGAACAGTCTCCTTCTATAATTATTCTCATGTCGGATTATGTCAACATAATCGTAATCCAGTGTATGTCCGGTGGTTTGGTGGTGATTTGCCGTGGCACACACATTTTTTCCTATTCGGCAGTCGCTTCTGTGTTGTGTCAACCGTTGTTTTTGCCGTTGAGACGTTTGACCAATATAACATTTGGGACAATTCGAGCAAGGAATCCTGTAAATCACATGCGAATGAAACTGAAGTGGAGTCACATCTTTCGTTTTTGTAAATATCGATCGACTACTTCTTACATTGTATTTGGCGATTTTTATATTTGGAAACGGTTTAAAAATAGCTGTAATAGTATTTGTTAATCCTTCTACATATGGTACCTTTTTATATGTATATTGCAGAGAACTTCCGCTCTCTCTTCGACCATCAAAAAAGTCAGAATTGTATATTAGTTTTTTTTAAATATATCCTGGGTAACCGTTGTTGAGACAAATATCGTACAATTTCTTAAGATTTTTATTTAAGAGGGAGTCATCGCTGATATGTAAGATTCTGTTCTTTATATTCATTACACTGTTAAATTTCTGACTTTTTGGATGGTTCGAAAAGTAATTTATAAATCTGCCAGACGATGTTGGCTTAAAGTACCAATAAAAAATTATGCAGTTTTCGCTATTTCTAATCAGCTTGGTATCTAAAAAAGGTATACTGTGATCGTTCTCCACTTCAAGGGTGAATTGTAGGTGTGGATTGAACGAATTAAAGATGTTAAGTGTCTCCTGAGTTTCATCAGCAGGGGCGGAAAAAATCAAATCATCCACATATTTCTAAACAGAAGGCATTCGAAAAGGTAATATTGGGATGACATTATTCAGGAGTTCATCCAAAATTATTGTTGCCATGATTGGACTTATTGGCGATCCCATTGGAGTGCCAAAACATTGCCGATAAAATTTTTTGTTTAAGGTGAAAAACGTATTATTACAAATGAAATTGATAAGTTTCAAGAACGTGTCTTTTTTCAAGGTTGTATATAGTTCAATCCTCTCCCACTTGGATTTCAAAATATCCACTACTAGATGTAAAGGAATATTAGTAAATAAAGATACCACATATGTAATTATGTGGTAAATGTTTCATTTTTAAATTATTCACAGGTTCAAAACTGTCCTTAACATTGTATTCAGTTAGATGTTCAAATGCATTTCTTAGAATGTCCGCCAAAAATTTTGAAATTTTATATGTGGTCGCATTGATGGAGCTCACAATAGGTCGTAGAGGTATTAACGGCTTATCGATATTTGGCAACCCATATAATTTTGGAAGATCTGAATTATAGATGATAAATTGTTTTTCAAAAGTATCGTCAATTTCATTGCGTGACTTAAGCAGTTTGACCAAGTTATTGAATTTGTTTTGCGTAGACACTAGAGGATCCTTGCTTAAACGTTCATATGTTGAAGTATCCTGTAACAAACATTCAATTTTTCCGATATAATCAGTCCTGTTCATCGCAACCGTGGAAGCTCCTTTATCTGCTTCCAAAATATATATTTCCGGATGTGTCCTCAGAAACCGCTCAGCCTTTAGAGGGTCTTGTTACTCTTCTCAAGGTGTATGTGGATGATCCCCCAGTTCTTTGTCCTATTGGCGTTCATTTCAATAGTGCGTCTTTGGTAACATCTTCTGTGGTTTTCTTGAAGTGCGAACGACCCATTTCCATTTTATTTCTTTGATTACATCCAAAATTGGTTTCTGTCTGTTGAATACGAATATGTTGATCTTTGTCTTTGTGTCTAGCTGTGTAGATTTCCATATATTTGTTAGCATCCATAAGCTAACCCTGCTGTTAGACTTCGTTTCACGAGAGTTGAAGACACCTGAAGATGGAACATTGACAATCGTAGAAACTAAATTCTGTCTTGTTTATCTACGTCGCTAGTATTGACCACTGGCGTAGGACGATGATTTATGCCGATAGCCACTTTTATAATTTAACATTTGAGGGTTATGTTTCTGGTTGTTTATTTGTTGAATATTTTTGATTTTGAATATTTCCAGACGATTAGCCGGTTTATAAGTGAGGGTTGTGTGTTTTATTTAATCTGAAACCATATTTTCAAAAAACTTGTTGATGTAAAAGCAAAAATTATCATAGTCAATGCACTAAAATTTGGAGACGTGAAAAGGATTTGGGATATCATTTATAATTTCTACATCCTGGAGAAAAGGGATCCTACTTTAAAATATAAGTTTGATAACATTCAGAAATAAAGATACTAAAATTAATTTCAAGAAATTTCTGTCAGTTTACTATAAGTAAAACTTCTTTCTTCTTTGTGGTGGATGCTAAAATGTGTGAGCTGCAGGTAAGTAGGAAGTTTTTATTAGTTATTGAAGATGCAAGTGTTAGAGTAAATGGGGAAAAATGTTAACTAGTGGAACAAATCCATGATCAGAAGAAAAAGTAAGATAAAACTACAATGAACATTCAAAAATTAGAAATATTAATATGTAACATTGTAATAAATACCAATAAGAAACATGGGGAGAATCATCCTGTATAACAAATTACTTTTTACATTGTAACGTTTAAACTATAGAAAGCGGTCGTTCACATTCATACAATGAAAAAAATACTTATCTAAGCGTTTGTCTGGCTGAATAAAAGTAAAACAAATATTATTTTAACCGGAAATAATAATTGCGTCAAAATAACGAAATTTTGCGGACTCGAATAAAAATCCAAATGTTAATCGAACGATAAGTTCCACCAATCAAAAAGTAGCAGGTACAAAACAAAATGAAAGATCGCTGACAAAGGACAAATGCCGAAACTTCGAAAGGGTAAGAATTGAAGTGGCAGTTGGTAAAAACTCGCGGTCGGGAACGGTCCAGTTTTCTTTTGGGGTTTCGCGGATAACGGTTTTTGAGGAGTCCTGAGTTCCAGTAATTTATAATTAAAGTAGTGTTTTAGCAATCAGGCATAATTATTTTTTTTCTCGAAGAGGGAAAAACAGATTACAAGGGAGCGTCTACTGTACGCGCTCTGAAAGGGTTTCTTCTTTTTTTCGAAACGCGAATCGTGTTCGTCGGCGTTTTTGTGAACACCCAGTCAGGGAATTGATAAGTCTGATTTCAAAATTATACTAACTGTGTATTATGACTTTTTTGTAGTTTGGTTAAATTATTAACATTGCCAGCCCGCTTCCTATGATATTATATTTATATAATTTATTTTGTGTATGATAGTTCATATCGTATACTAGTATTTAATGGTGATATCTCACCGTATGAATTAGTAATAGGGAACACATTTGAGGTTTAATATTAAATTGTTGATATCAAAGTTCATATATAGGGTAAGCGAAAATATGCAGGTTCTGCCGAACATTTTTTTTTAAATACCAAAATTTATTTTTTTTCTCCGAGTCATTCGCGCTGATTTAAAAGGGGTTCCTCAAGTTTTCTCCCGATCCCATTTCTGGTGTTATTTAATTACAGTCACAAGGCACTATATGCGATTGTTCCTGACGATTTGTAAATTTGGTGCAATTATTTCTATTTTTCTTATATTTTTTAATTAAACTTGTTTAAGAAATCGTTATCGGTTAATTTATTTACTCAACCAGGAGAGAAGGAATACCTAACCTATACACATAAGATCTACACCTAAAATTTTCCCTCAACACACCCCTCTAACTGACGTAACCCCATAATACAAGACCTCTCATTACCAAAGACAACTGGTAGCAGCGGAGGCCGAAGCCAGCTCTTTCGGACCTTTCTTACAGGAGCCGTCGACTCCTGTTTCCCACGGAAACGTGGGTGGTGACGGCCAGCTACGCTGCCTTCTCGGTCCATTGGGGACATTTTGACAGCAGAGTTATATATATATATATATATATATATATATATATATATATATATATATTTAGGTTATTACACTGGCGATAGAAGTTTGTTTTATTTAGGGTTATAGTGGAATCCATTGATTGATTATTACAGTGGTGACAGCGATTCCTAGGTTATTACAGTGAAAATATCATAGGTGTTACTACTGGTATTACAACATGCATAAGTATTTAATTAAAAATAATGTATTTATTGTAGATGGCAGTGAACAAGAGAAAACAATAAGGTGATAATGGAATCTCATGAAATTCGAATTAAAAGAAATAATTTATTTGTAGATATTATTAAATACAGAACTGAAGGGTGTAATATTGTGTATACTGATAAAACATACATCCACAGCTCGCACATGCAATCCAAGATAAGGTACGATGTATCAGGAATATGGTTGAAATTAGTCAGGGAAAAATTTTCTGAAGTAGATATTCATGAATGGTGATCTATTTGCAAACCTGTGAAGAAATGCGAATCTGAATAGATTAAAGAACATATTTATGATAATGCTGTAGATTCTCTAAGTTTAACGTAAATACAGGATCGTCTGACAAATCTACTGGAGTTATCAAATTTTTTAGTGCCTCTGAAAGCCTTTAGTAATACAGGTTTACAAGAAGACATTAATTCTCATGAAGTTAATATCAATCAATATGTTTCATATTTTAGGAATATGAGAATGATTACAAAACAGATAAGTTGATTATTGTTGTTGGGACGGAACCAAACTTGCAGATTGAAAAGAATATATTTTGTATGAGTGTAATAGGACTGTTTCCTGTACATCCTTTTCACTATAATTGTTTAGTTTTTATTATTGTATAATTTTAGGATTTTTTTTTCGTATATGAAATGCAATATAAAGATCTCAGGAAGCATCCATATCCGTGGAATGTAAGTAACTTCCGAGTTTTTCGATCTATATTTTCTAGTTCTACCTCTTTCCATTCTAGGATGCCATAGCTGTGCAAGCGCTGTCTTGGCCGTAAATCTGTTTTTCCCTGTCAACTATTTTTGCAGGATTTTTCTAACTTCGCTATAGTACTCCTTGCATACTTTATCTTTCATTTCTGCATCTTCAATTTCAGAGTTTTCGAGTATTCCCAGGTACTTATATATTTGCGTCCCTTCCAGGTCCATAATCTCGGTTTTGTTGTCAATGACTATATTTTGAGTTTTTATAGTTTTTCCACGTTCAACTGTTACTTTAGCGCATTTTTCCAGTTCAAACTGCATTTTTATATCGTCACTGAATGTTTTGACATTGATAAAAAGATCTTCTAATTCTTTGTCGTTCTTTGCGTATAATTTTAGGTCGTCGACGTAAAAGAGGTGATTGATGGGAGGTTTTTTCTTGTTTAGTATGTATCCTCTATTGGTGCTGTTCAACTCATTTGAGAGCGGGAAAAGTACCATGCAAAAAATGAGAGGTGATAGTGAGTCTCCCTGAAATATACCGCTTCTAATTTTTATGGTCCCTGTATCTATGGTTATTCCATTTGCGTTAATTGTTAAGTGCGTTTTCCATGTTTTCATTGTAATTTGCAGCATATTTATTACAATCGGATTTGGTCTGTATATTTGAAGAGCCTTCAGTAGCCATGAATGTGGTACGTTGTCAAAGGCTTTCTGGTAGTATATCCAACCCATGCTCAAATTTCTCCTTTTTCGCTTGGCATTATCTGTTTTAATTTTGTTTAGTATAAAATGGTCTGTGCACCCGTAACTGTCTTTCACACATCCTTTCTGTTCATTTGGGAAAATGTCATTTGTTTCTAGGTGCTGGTAGAGTCTGCTGCTAATTATAGCGGTTAGGTTTTTATACATGGTTATGAGACATGTGATTGGGCGATAGTTTTTGGCTTCTTCAGTTTTTCTGTTATTATTATTATTATTATTATTATTATTATTATCATTATTATTATTATTATTATTATTATTCCTCAGGGCTCCATTTTGGGTCCAATACTTTTTATAATATTTGTTAACGATTTACCAGAGGCTATTGACACTTTTTGTATTTCATTCGCTGATGATACTACAACTTTATCTGATGGCACACAAGCTGGTGATAATATTTTGTTGAATCAGTGGTTCCTGGCAAATAAGCTGAAACTCAACGACACTAAAACGAAACACGTTCTTTTCAGTTTAGATAAATGGGCTATAAAATCAGAGCCAGTTAAATTACTGGGCATTCATTTGGATACAAACTTAAGTTGGTCACCTCATGTTGACTACCTTTGCTCAAAATTAGCGAGCCAAGTTTTTGTAATTCGTCAATTAAAATCATGTATACCAACTCATTTATTGAAGTCTGTATATTATTCACTTTTTCATAGCAATTTAACATATGGTATTATGCTATGGGGCAGCAGCACATCAGTGCACAAAGTATTTGTGCTACAGAAAACTGTAGTTAGAATAATTTACAACGCACCAAGAAACACCAATTGTAAAAAAATATTCAAAAAACTTGAAATATTGCCGCTTCCGTGCTTGTATATTTTCGTAGTGTTAATTGAAGCACATAAAAATCGATATGTTCTGACTAAACATGCAGATGTTCATAATTATGATACTAGAAATAGTAAAGACATTGTCATTCTCAAATCTAGACTGCAAACAACAAAAAACAATAAGTTGGATGTTACATTGTACAATTCATTTGTAAAATATTTTGAGCATATAAATATAAGTGATATGACGAGAGTTCAATTTAAACATTTTGCTAAGTATTTTCTTCTAAATTATTGTTTTTATACAGTTGATGAGTTTTTGGAGGAATTGAATACTTGGGAATGCTAACCTTCTTTCCTGGGTATATTCAATCGCTCCATCGCAGATTTTGGATGGTGTAGGCGAAATTTTGTGAGCGTTGTACGTACTTGTCTGTCTATTTGTTGTATTTCTGTATGTGTCCAATCTATTATGCCAAATGAGTACGCCAACCCGGGTACTGCCCATTCATTGATTGCCTGTATTTTGTTCTTAGAGTTCAGTTGTGTTTTCAAAACGGTATTAATTCGACCGAAAAATTCTGCTGTTGCTCTTTCTTGATTACCTTTCTTGTCGAGGCTTAATCCTTGCTGAAAGCCTAAGTATTTGTATCTGTCCTCTGGGCCTAGGGATGGGATTGTTGTTATGTTATCCATCAGTGTCATATTTTGGGACTGTGTGACCTTTCCTGTATCCACATGAACGACTGCACATTTTTCTAGCCCCATTTCCATTTTATTCGCATCGCTGAACGCCTTAACAAGCTCTAGCGAACTTTGCAATTGTTGAGGGTTTTTGGCATACACCTTAAGATCATCCATGTAAAATGCATGGGATATTTTTGTCCCTTTGTCAAGCTAGTATGAGTTTACACTTTTTTTTAACATGTCGCTTAAAGGGTTAAGTGCTAAACAGAACCAGATTGGGCTCAGGCTGTCACCCTGGAAAATGCCTCTATTAATTTTTATCTCATCTGTTCTGTAGGTTTGAAGAGTTAGTGTCGTTCGCCATGTTGTCATTAAATGTCTCAGCACTGCAGAAAGATGGGGGTGGATTTTATATACCTCTAGTACTTTCAGTAGCCAGGAGTGAGGAACTGAGTCGAAGGCTTTTCTATAATCGATCCATGCCATGGATAGTTTTCTTTTCTTTAATTTTGCTTGTCTTGTAACAATGTTGTCAATTACAAGAAGTTCCTTACATCCCCGTGCTTTTTGTTTACATCCGTTCTGTTCCCATGCAAGAATATTGTTTGCATTTATGTGATGTGTGATCTTTGAGCATATGATCGAAGTGAAGATTTTATAAATGGACGGTAGACAAGTTATGGGCCGATAATTTTTAGGGTCTTTTATGTCTTCACATTTAGGGAGCATGTGGGTAATTCCGAGAGTGAAGTATTCTGGTATGATCGAAGGATCCAGGATGGCTGCTGCAAATTTATCTGCTACTTTTTGGTGAATTCCGGTGAGTTTTTTCCACCAGAAGTTGTGAATATGGTCGACGCCCGGTGCTGTCCAGTTTTTCAGCTTGCTAGTTGCAGCGGTAATATCTACGTTCCGTATTTCAGGCTGCGCCATCTGTCCAGTTGTTTCGTGAGATTTAACTTCATGCGCGATCCAAAATGCTCTGTCATTATGCGTGACACTTTGTTCCCATATGTTCTTCCAGAATCTTTGAATGTCTTTTTTTTTAGGTTTTATATGTGAGGTTTCCACTGTGTTTCGTTGTAGTTGTCTATAGAATGCTTTTTGGTCCCTTGCGAACAGTTTATTCTCTTGACGGCTTCTTAGTCGGTACCTTCTTATCCTATTTCCTAATGCTTTTATCTTTTGTTTCAGGCCATCCAGATGCTTTACAAG
Source organism: Galeruca laticollis (assembly GCA_963921935.1). Classification (NCBI taxonomy): domain Eukaryota; kingdom Metazoa; phylum Arthropoda; class Insecta; order Coleoptera; family Chrysomelidae; genus Galeruca; species Galeruca laticollis. The sequence goes on along the minus strand of OY998178.1, from coordinate 62,351,347 downwards.
ATCCTGCTGATATGATGGACTCCCTGGGTTGATTTTTGCACGTTTGGCATAGCTCTTCGCCTTCTTTTTCAACTTTTGGCTGCTCTCAGAGTTAAGATACGTGTGCAGAATACCTACTTCTCTACGTATGGTATTTATTCTGCATTCTATGCGTCGCTCCCAAGGCGGGGTGTTTTTTGTGGGCGTTGCATTATCCAACTTTTTGTTTTTGTGTTTGGAACCATATGTAGAGCAGACAACATGAGCAGCACAGTACACTGCATGGCAGATATCAAGTAATGACTCTGAAGGGATGGTGTCGTTAAGAGTTTTATTAGTTTTCTTCGCCATGGTTAGGATTTCTTGATTTAGGGTTAATTTTGGTAGTGCTGGTCTATCTTGCATGGGGATGCCTCGGAGTTTAAGGTCAGCTTCCTTTAGCAGATCTTCGATTTCTGTGAGGTCTTCTACTAGCTCTGGTCTTTGTTCCGGTAAGTACTCTTCGGTGACTTGTGGAGCCACGCTCATTCGGTGGACGGAACGTCTGATGGATTGTCTTCGCCAATCAGATTTGAGTACATCTAGTTCCGCTTCGCTCAGAGCTCTACGCCGTATAATCGATCGTATTTGATCAGCTAGTCGTTGTGCTGGGAGTGTCAGCTGTTGGTGTTCTGCATTCCATAAATCTTCAAGTCTATCTCGATATCCGATCATGTCCGTTTCCTCCTTTGTCAGTTGGTAGTATGCGCGTATTAGTTCAATGTTAAGTGATCTAGACCAGCGCATACGCCTACCCTCTATCCTTTGGTTTACCCTTAGGATGTGTTGAGCGGGACTCGCTCTTTCCAGCGTGTCCAAGTTTTATTATTATTATTGTTATTATTATTATTATTATTATTATTATTGTAAAAAAATATTCAAAAAACTTGAAATATTGCCGCTTCCGTGCTTATATATTTTCGAAGTGTTAATTGAAACACATAAAAATCGATATGTTCTGACTAAACATGCAGATGTTCATAATTATGATACTAGAAATAGTAAAGACATTGTCATTCTCAAATCAAGACTGAAAACAACAAAAAACATTGTACAATTCATTTGTAAAATATTTTGAACATATAAATATAAGTGATATGACGAGAGTTCAATTTAAACATTTTGCTAAGTCTTTTCTTTTAAATTATTGTTTTTATACAGTTGATGAGTTTTTGGAGGAATTGAATACTTGGGCTTAATGCTTATATGTTTGTTTGTTTTGTTTAATTTAATTTTTACTTTCTATTATTTTTTAACTTATTTTATATTTTAAAATTGTCATATTTTCATCAATATTTTTACTTTATGAAATGTATGTCTGTATTTATGTAAAATTTTTACTTTCTATTATTTTTATTATATTTTAAATTTGTCATATACAACACTATACAATCTTTAATATTTTTAGTTGGTAAAATGTATTCATATGTACTACTTTCACTGACTTCTAATGTACTATGTATGTGAATGGGGTCAATAAACCATCTATCTATCTATCTATCTATTATTATTATTATTTTTATACACGAAACTACCGGTGGATTGGTATCTATATTGTCAGCGACGAAAAGAATATCGCAAACATATAAAAAATGCAAAAAAGATTGCATGTGAGAAATTGGTCAACGAAGCGGAGAACAAGAGCAAAGTTATATGGGATATTGTAAATCAGGAGAGGAACAAAAAATGTCAAAATGAAATATCAACTACACTTAGCTCGGATGATTTTAATTATGACTTTGCAAACATAGCCGAGAATTTACTCAACAGTATACAAAATGTCCATTCAAAGATGCTTGATCCGATGTCTTTTCTCACCAGCATGCCTAGTCCACCATCATCCTTTTTTCTAACACCAGTTCAAGAAACTGACATTTTGAACGCGGTAACAACTCTAAAAAATAAGCCTGGGCTAGACTTTTATAATCTGAACGCCAAAATGTTAAAAGCTGCTCTTGATTCATTAGTTACACCGCTAACAAACCTGTTTAATAAATGCATACAGGAGGGGAGCTGGCCGCATGTATTAAAAATATCAAAAATCATACCAGTATATAAAAACGGTGATTTAGATCTTGTCGGTAACTACAGACCCATAGCAATTCTTCCTGTCGTCTCAGAACTCTTTGAAACAATAATCAAAGAAAAATTAATATCATTTTTAGAAGATAAACATATTATCACTACTGCTCAATATGGATTTCAGAAGGGTAAATCTACAATTTCAGCTGTCACAAATGTGATTGAATACATAGTGGAAGGTCTTGACGGGGGTCAAAATACTCATGCTGTTATGTGCGATCTGTCTAAGGCCTTTGACTGTGTTAACCTTGATATTCTATTTAAAAAGTTCGAACATTACGGCATACGAGGGAATGGACACATATTACTAAGATCTTATCTAGAAAACAGACAGCAATATGTCAGCTATAACGGACATGACTCTGGGCTTGTACCAGTTAAGCACGGAGTACCTCAGGGTTAGGTGTTAGGACCGATACTCTTCTTACTATATGTAAACGATTTGCCCTCATCTGTGATATATGAGACTATTATTTTTGCAGATGACACTACTTCCTTAACAAGAGGGAATGATAATTTGAATGTAGAAATTTTAAGAGTTGCAAAAAATTGGTTTGATGCGAATAACCTAAAGCTAAATGAATCAAAAACTAAAAATATAACATTCAGTTCAGACAAATGCCGCATAAAATCAGAACCGGTCAAGTTATTAGGAATAACACTCGATCCAGGACTAAACTGGACAATTCATATAGAAAATCTCTGTGCTAAGATCGCATCACAGTTGTTTGCGATGAGGCGAATACGTTCATGTATCGGAGGAAATGACGTTATGAGAACAGTTTATTATGGTCTTATTCACAGTCACCTGTCCTATGGCATTGTTCTGTGGGGGAGATCAAGTAGTACTCACAAGGTGTTTGCTCAGCAGAAAACGGCTCTCCGTATCATTGATGGTACCCAAGAACGCGTACACTGTCGGGAGCTGTTCATTAAATACAAAATACTTCCTCTACCATGTGTTTACATCTTTGAGACACTGCTCAGTATACATAAGAGAGCTTTGAATATGCCGACCCGTTCTGATTTTCATTATTATAATACTAGAGGAGCTGCACAACTGGTTCTACCTTATTCTCGAATAAGAGTATCAGAAAATAACAAACCAGATATAAAGATTTATAATAAGTTTGTGGATTTGCATCCTGATCAGAATATTAAACATCTTAACTACTCTAAATTTTACTCACTTGCGAAAACGTTTTTATTAGGAAATTGTTTTTATGATATTGCGGAATTTTTGGCAAGTATGTAACATTCTGTGTTACGGGCTTTTAATTGATTTTTTATTGTTGAATTGCGATGAATAGTGTTTTTATGAATGTGTTTTGTAAATATCAATGGGACTACCTTAAAACTTAAGGGTTTTTGAGTTATACTTTATTGTTGAATTGCGCTTAATATTGTTAATATTGTTTTTATAAATGTGTTTTTGTAAATATGAATGATACTAGTTTGAAACTCAAAGGATTTTAAATGATATTTTATTGTTAAATTGAAGTTGAAAATGATTTTATTGTGTGGTTTTGTAAATTATGACGCAATTAGTTTCAAACTGATTAGTTTATTGATCACGTATTTTATGAATATGTGTTATTTTAAATTCGGATGTGCAAATTTATATCTGTGTAATTGTTTATTTTCAATCTCAAATAACTGTAATTAGGACAAATTATGAGGACTAAAAAAATACTATGTATTTCAACTAGTCAATAAAGCACCTACCTACCTATTATTATTATTATCATTATTATTATTATTATTATTATTATTATTATTATTATTATTATTATTATTATTATTATTATTATTATTATTATTATTATTATTATTAGGTGGTTACTCATTAGCATCTAGTTACTGTAGATCTTCCAGAAAATTACATGGTGGTTTAGCTATATTTGCATCTCATCATATTAATTTAAGTTATATTGATATTAGTGACTTTTGTATACCTTTCCATGCGGAGTTCTGTGCTGCTGAAATAAAACATAGAAATGGTGTTTCGTTAGCCATATACAGATCATCTAGTAAAGGCAAATTAGAAATATTTGTGGATCAGCTACAGAGTGTTATTAATAAGTTATACACAAGGTACAAATCTATCATTATCATGGGGGATTTTAATCTAGACTTGAATGATGATAGTGAGTACTCAAAGATTATGATAAATATTTTTTGTGCGTATGGTCTAAGGCACTTGGTTCATATGCAGACTAGAATAACTAACACAACTAGCTCATGTATTGATAATCTAGTCACAAACTTAGATGACGATAAACTCCATGCAGGGGTATATGAACCATTAGTGTCGAATCATAGTGGTAATTATTTGTTTTTTAGAATTGATCATTGTAATAATACATCCATTAGGAAGTGTATGAGAAGAATTGTGAATAAAAATAATTTAATAAGTTTTGTAAACCAAATTCAGGAAATTCAATGGCCTGATTCTGGACGACTAAATTCGGATCAGTATGCAAATCTCATTACCGATATACTGTCTACATGTGCTGATACATGTTTTCCTTTAAAATCAATTGCTTATAGAAAGACTGCTTCAAACTGGTTTACAAGCAAACTTAAGGCAAAGCGTAAAGAAGTCTACCATTTGAGAGAGAAATTTAGGTCTGAAAAATCACTCTTAGATTGGTATAAATACTGTCAATTGCGGAAAGACTACCGTAAATCGCTTAAAATGGCGAAAAAGAATGCATATGAACAAAACATTAATGAATCAGATAACAAGAGTGAAGCTATCTGGAATATTGTGAATCAGGAAAGAAACAGTGAACATCAGAACAGACTGTCCCACACATTAGAATCTACTGAATTCAACAAATTTTTCCCAGGCATAATGGAAACAATTCTGAAAAGTATTGACAGTCCCCAATTTGATCCATTACATTTTTGAATACCCTACCTACACCACTATCATCCTTTTTCATGTCGTCAATTTTGGAGACTGATGTTCACCTTATACAACAAATGTATAAATGGGGGAAAATGGCCCCAAGTACTGAAAATATCAAAACTTATTCCGGTTTTCAAAAGTGGCGACATCGATCTCGTTAACAACTATAGGCCTATAGCTATTATACCTGTAATCTCCAAAATATTTGAAATACTGATAAAAAATGAACTCAGCTCCTATTTAGAACATAAGAACTTAATATCTGAATGTCAATTTGGGTTTCAGAAACATAAGTTAACCATTCTGGCAATCTTGAATGTTATCGAGAGCATAGTTGAGGGTCTGGATGAGGGTAAAAACACGTACGCCATTATATGTCGCCTAAGTAAGGCCTTTGACTGTGTGAGCTCGGACATTTTATTGCGAAAGATGGATTATTACGGATTCCGTGGTAGAGAGTTGGAATTGTTTAAATCTTATTTGGAAAATCGTCAGCAGTACGTAAGCTACAACGGCTGTGAATCTAGTCGGACGTCGGTAAACGATGGAGTCCCGCAGGGTTCAATGTTAGGACCATTATTATTTTTACTATACATAAACGATCTACCGGCGTCTCTTGAGTGTCGATCGGTTTGATTTGCAGACGATGCTACATTCTTAACGAAAGGAGAGGAAAATGTCTGCATCGAGAATCTAAAGTTAGCTAAATCTTGGTTTGATTCAAACATTTAGCTCTGTAAAACGAGGTACCAAAGGGGAATCTGTGAAATTGTTGGGCATCACATTAGATCCTGGTATCAATTGGGGAGACCACATAGACTCACTATGCTCAAAGATTTCATCACAGATGTTTGCAATGAGACAATTACGCTCATCTATTAGTAGTAATCTTGTTATGCGTACGATTTACTTCGCGTTGATCCACAGTCATCTGGCTTATGGTATCTCTCTATGGGGTAACTCAAGCAAAGTACAAAGAGTCTTTACTCTTCAGCAGACTGCTTTGCGTATTATTCATAATGCAAAAAGTCGAGTACATTGCAGTGGACTTTTCGCGGAATATGGGATCCTGCATTGCCTTGCATGTACATGTTTGAGACACTTCTGTATATTCATAGGGGTGTACTAAATATGGCAACTCATTCTGGTATTCACTGTTATACCACCAGAGGTGCAGAGCGACTCATTGTGCCTTTTTCTAGGCTGCATCCAACACAATACAACAAACTAGATGTTAGATTGTATAATAAGTTTCCAGATTTGCATGCTGATAAGAATGTGAAAAATATGAGCCAGAATCAGTTCTATAAATTTTCAAAACAATTTTTACTACAAAATTGTTTTTACGCAGTTCGGGACTACATGTCGTTCAATTATTAGTCTTACTAATTCATTCTTACATATATGTTACTTCAGAAATCTAATTTGATGTGAATATTGGTTTAACTTTATTTAAATTTTCTATTCTATTATCTGATTTAGGAATTTTGATATTTACTTAGTAATTTAGTATTAGGACTACACAAATGCTTTTGTATTTAAAACTGGTCAATAAATCGTATCGTATCTTATTATTATTATTATAATTATTGTTATTATTATTATTGGTGGGATATGCAGATGACGTGGTCGCTGTGATCACTGCACGCACGGTTGAGTTACTTCGGTTCAAGCTAAACCAAGTAATGAGGAGGATAATGGAGTGGATGGAAATCAAATCCCTGTGTCTGGCTGTCCAGAAAACAGAAATCGTACTCCTCACCACAAAGCGCATACATAGAGGCATAACCATGTACGTTGGAGACCAGCCCATTGAGGCGACAGAGGCAGTGAGGTACCTGGGAGTTATGCTAGATGGCAAACTGACTTTCTGGAACCACATCTGCGGAGCAGCGGATAGATCAGCGAAAGTGGTGGCAAACTTGAGCCGACTTATAGCTAATATAAGGGGCCCAAGCGCGGCAAAAAGGAGACATCTCATGCGAACAGCAGATGCCATTATGCTGTATGGAGCCGAGGTATGGGCAAAATCACTACGATTCCAAAAATACAGGGCAAGGATGGACACGGTACAAAGGCGAGGGTGCCTAAGGATTTGCAGTGCGTATAGGACGGTGTCGGGTGCGGCTGCTCAGGTGATTGCAAGAGTCATCCCGATCGATATATTGGCAGACGAGCGTCAACGAATATACCTTCGCATGAGGGAGAATTCACCGCACACCATCAAAAGAAAAGAACGGGATCGAACTCTACAGGTCGGGCAGAGAAGATGGACTCAGGAAACCAGAGGAAGATGAACTGCCACCCTGATTGCTAAGGTCAGACAATGAATGGAGAGGAAACACGGCAAGGTTGGCTATTACCTGACACAGTTTCTGACAGGACACGGCTACTACCGTTCATACTTGAAGAGGATAGGGAAGGTAAATGAGGCTACATACATTTATTGCCAAACGGAGAAAGAGTACGCAAGGCACACCTTCTTTGCATGTCCAAAATGGGAGCACCTTAGACAAGAGGTTACGAAGAAGACCGGAGAGCTGAGCCCGGTAACAGCCGTTGCCAAGATGCTTCAAACGGGAAGAACTGGAGTACCGTCACCACGTACATCACTCAAGTTCTCAAACAAAAGGAGATAAACCGAGAATGGGAAAATTGATGAACCAAATTAGGCGATAAACAGGTGCACAATAAGGAAGAAGGCCTTAAAATGCAAGAAAAGGTCAGTTCCGAAGTAATACCAGAAGGAAGTTCCGGGACAGAACCAAAACAAGAAGAGAGGAAGGGTGTTTTAGTCGGTAAGAATCCGACACGAAGGGCAGTCACTGACTCGCTGTCAGTCCATGAAGGATTTCACCTACCTATAAAAAAATATATATTAGTGTTTTTAAATGAAACTCAAGGTCTCTAGTTAATTCCACAATAGGTATAATACAAGTTATTGAAAATTCTAAAAAATTGACAATTGTTTCTATAAATCAATATCATCGTCAGAATGACAGAAGTTACATTTCATTTTATGCCTACCTGATGATTAGTAGTTATATTTTTGGCTAGACCAACAAGTAACCTAACTTGTGATTGGCTTAATATATGTTTATAGAAAAAGAAGAAGATGTGATATTACAAATATTGAAGCTTAGATATTATTAGCCCTATGGTGATATCCTGGATATCATTTTTCCAATTAAGATCAGTATAACTGTGCAATGATATAGAAAACCAGGAAAACTATATCTGCTGATCTTTACAATTATCACTTAAGAAGACAGTTTATCAGTAGAGAATTCCCTAGATTTAACTGTTCATTGACAACTTCATATTGTGGGTTTCTTGAATGTCTTCTAATTTCCAGTTCTTCAAGGAAATCCAGTTCTTGTTTCTTCTCACAAATATGCAGCACTTCTAGTTCTGTGTTAGGTGTCAATGAATGATTGGTGTCAAGTAGATGTTTTGCGTAGTGGGATTTATCTGGTTGTTTTAATCTGTAAGCTCGTAAGTGCTCACTGTATCGTATTTCAAAATTCCTAAGGGTCTGAACCAAATAGACAGCATTACATTCTGGACATTTGAGTTTATATATACCTGACTTCTTTAATAGTGGTATTTTTGTTTTTACATTTAACAATTTTGTACTAACGTTACTTTCTGTTTTAAAAGGAATTGTTGCATTCGTTGCTGAAGATATTATCTTTGAAATATTATTAGAAATATTTCCTGCATATGTGATGGTTTTATAAGTTTTAATTTCATCAGCTTGCTTAGGATATATAAGTTGTAATGCCACTTTTTTCTCTTTTTTACTAATTAGTTTATTTATCATATCTAATGGATAACCGTTAGATGTTGCTATTTGTCTAATTGTATTAATCTCTCTATCAAAATTACATTTGTTCATAGGAACTGAAAAAGCTCTATGTATCATTGAATTATATGCTGCTAGTCTGTGTGAGACAGGGTGGTTAGAATTGAATGGAATTGTCACATCAGTCTGTGTTGGTTTTCGGTAAATTGGATAATCAAGTACATTATTAACTCTGAATTTTTAAATCAAGAAAATTGATTGAGCTATTTTCTTCAATTTCTAATGTAAATTTAATTTTCGGGTGTAAATTATTGATGTGGTTGAAAAACACATCTAATTGTCGCTCACTACTCATAAAACAAGCTAATATGTCATCCACATATCTATACCAAAATAAAATATTTTTCGAAATATTACTTTCAAAGATCTTTCTTTCTAAATTGTCCATAAAAATGTTTGCTAAAATAGGTGATATAGGGCTTCCCATTGGTAAACCTTCATTTTGAATATATATCTTATTGTCAAAAGTGAAATAATTCTGATTAATGCATACATCAAATAAATTAAGTATATCTGATATTATTCCTGGATTAATATTTTTATCTTCTAGTAATTTTCTTACAAGTATTAGACATTCTTTAGGAGGAATTTTAGTAAACATATTAGTTACATCGAACGATATGAGTTTATAGTTATCTTGCAAGTGGATTGATTTCAACTTTTTGATTAGTTCTATTGAATTTCTAATTGAGTACCGAGATTCATATCCGTAAGTATTGAGTATATTGTTGAGCTTTTTTGCCAATATATTCAATTCTAACCACCCTGTCTCACACAGACTAGCAGCATATAATTCAATGATACATAGAGCTTTTTCAGTTCCTATGAACAAATGTAATTTTGATAGAGAGATTAATACAATTAGACAAATAGCAACATCTAACGGTTATCCATTAGATATGATAAATAAACTAATTAGTAAAAAAGAGAAAAAAGTGGCATTACAACTAATATATCCTAAGCAAGCTGATGAAATTAAAACTTATAAAACCATCACATATGCAGGAAATATTTCTAATAATATTTCAAGGATAATATCTTCAGCAACGAATGCAACAATTTCTTTTAAAACAGAAAGTAACGTTAGTACAAAATTGTTAAATGTAAAAACAAAAATACCACTATTAAAGAAGTCAGGTATATATAAACTCAAATGTCCAGAATGTAATGCTGTCTATTTGGGTCAGACCCTTAGGAATTTTGAAATACGATACAGTGAGCACTTACGAGCTTACAGATTAAAACAACCAGATAAATCCCACTACGCAAAACATCTACTTGACACCACTCATTCATTGACACCTAACACAGAACTAGAAGTGCTGCATATTTGTGAAAAGAAACAAGAACTGGATTTCCTTGAAGAACTGGAAATTAGAAGACATTTAATAAACCCACAATATGAAGTTGTCAATGAACAGTTAAATCTAGGGAATTCTCCACTAATAAACTGTCTTCTTAAGTGATAATTGTAAAGATCAGCAGATATAGTTTTCCTGGTTTTCTATATCATTGCACAGTTATACTGATCTTAATTGGAAAAATGATATCCAGGATATCACCATAGGGCTAATAATATCTAAGCTTCAATATTTGTAATATCACATCTTCTTCTTTTTCTATAAACATATATTAAGCCAATCACAAGTTAGGTTACTTCTTGGTCTAGCCAAAAATATAACTACTAAACATCAGGTAGGCATAAAATGAAATGTAACTTCTGTCATTCTGACGATGATATTGATTTATCGAAACAATTGTCAATTTTTCAATAACTTTTATTATATTGTGGAATTAACTAGAGACCTTGAGTTTCATTTAAAAACACTAATATGAGCATATTCCACGAAGTAAGGGTCGAGACAGTCAATTTCATTAAATATATATATAAATATATATTATTATTAATATTCTTCCTCTTTCCTGTTCTAGGAAGGATTAAGTCAAGGATCTTAGAGTTACTTATAATAGTCAAATTAATTTGTTTTCACATATACAAGAATCAGTTAAGAGTTTCAATCGTATAATGTGTTTAGCTATCAGACAAACTACTCATTTTTCAAATATTGAGTCTAAAAATGTTGTTTAATAATCAAGTAAGACCTAAACTTTACTTTGGATCTATTGTTACAGTTCCTTATAGAGTAAATTTCAGTATACTCTACAAACAATGCTCAAGAATACTGTTCCTTCCAGTTATTTCTAGTGACAATGTCAGTTGCTTTTGCTGCTTCTTCAAGAATTTCGCTGAGTAATGCAATCGCTAGATCTTACATTTGGCAGTAGTATTTCCTCTATAATTTCGTTGTGTTTTGCAACTTTCAGAGTTTCTCTTCCGTCTCAACATAATTTCATCTTTATATATCACTAGATAATATCTCGATTCATTTTCTTTTGAAAGAGAATCGACTATATTTCACGTTTAACTCACGAAATAAACTGTTGCATTTATGAGACACACATAAAAATTATTGAATCAACAACGTTTCATAATTTCCAAAAATATTCAATATGTGAACATTTTTAAGGCTAATTTCTATTGTGCATAGTTGTCTTTTTTGATTTTGAAGATATATATATATATATATATATATATATATATATATATATATATATATATATATATATATATATATATATATTTCCAATGCTATAATGGAAGGTTAACGGTCTGACATTGCCTTTTACTCGAAAATCATTATGGTATTACTTTGTCTATATGAAAGGTTGGTTATTATTATACAAGCATCCATGTACATAGTCACCACATCGTTTATTTACTGATACGCGATTTAATGCCCAGCCGCATTCTAATATATCAGAACGATTCATTACCGCCAATAAAAATATCATTTCGTTCAATTTGACCACATAGATGGAAGTTCATCCAGCCGATTTCACTGATAATATCGTCCATATCCATACTTCATAGTTTGGTAAAGTGTACACATTTCAATAACTAAACAGCAAAGAACTATTAAATTTAATCAACTTACATCCGTCAGATAGTTATTCAAACCTAAATTAAATATTGACAGAGTCGCATTCCTGTTAGATGCAAATTTGTATCCAAATAGAAAATTTCTTTCCCAATGTATATGATTGAAGGCATATCTAATGATGTAATTGGAAAAAAAACTAAATCAATGTTATGGCTTATTAGTATGAAATATGACATGAATATTATGTTTATGACGGCTATAATACACAGTATAGGTTAGTTGTAATCACTCTCTAACTGCAAGCATACTCTTTTAACTTTCGTTGATTAATGTCGTGAGTCTATATTTACTTTATTAATTCTTAGTAAATTGTCTACATGACAATCAGCGGCGTTTCTTTAAAGAGGTGGAAAAGGAATGTTGAAGGGAGAAAGTGCGTGAACATTTACGCTCGTTAAAAATTATCCAATCTAACGCTATATTGTATATAGTTTGCAAATAAATTCCAACTCTACCCGAATAATAATGTTCAGTTGTATAAAAGTATTATTAACTATTAAATTTTTAACGGGGTTACTATACTGACCGCAGCTTTGTCTGCACTTATTTGGATCAGTTCACTTCTACGAAATGCCATATTTCACTAAAAAGGTCAGCTAATTCTTCTTGCAAAACACTGAAAGGTAAATATTTTCGTATCTTCCAGAGTTTGTTCGTTATTTCGTCCTACTTCCTCTCTATCTGGTTATCTTCTTGGTGTTCCTTTTTCCTTGACTTCCCTATACCTACATTATTTTCCTAGCTACTCTTTGTTGACTCATTGTCATTATACATCCATGCCAATTTAGCTTTTACTTTTATATTTTATTAATTAATGAATATGTTTGCCCCATCAATTCTCTTTTGTGTTCGTTTCTGATTCTGACCCATTTCGTGTCGTCCTATTTTTCTCAAATGTTCCATTTCAATTGCCTCTATTTTAGTTTCATGATTTCTCTGAATTAGCCAACACTCTGTTGCATATATAGTCTATATAGAAAGGACAAGGAGTAATAAATCATTCATTTAAGTAGATTTCATAGACGTACCAAAATATATTTTAAGAGGGTATACCGTAAGGTACATTTTGTATTGAACGAATGAGTTGCAGCTATGCTAAAGAATATACGATTTAGGTCAGAGGTAACGAAATGTACTAATTTTAATAAAAAAAAAGATAGAGGTAGAGGTCATTCGGAAGCAAAAAATGTAGTTCATTATAAAAAAATTCTACAACTTCCTCAGGACTAAGATACATAATACCGAAATGTACTTTTAAGTATTCGCCAATTACAGAACCTTTCTGTCTGTACTCTTGTACCAAATGAAACTCCTGAATCTTACGAAACCAAGCTTGACAGAGATGAAATTTACAACCAAAAAGAATTTGATCTCTGCCAAAACATTCATATATAGCGTTATGAATGCTTAGTTCAAAATCTACTACGACTTCTTTAGGTTGAAAATGTAAGCCTACTTCTTTACATTTTTGTCTTAAAATTAAAAACAAATTTGAATATGTTTGACTTGATTTGTCCGGCAGCAAACAAAAAACAAGAGGTACGTAATAGCCGTTTTTAAAACCATGAATGGTAAACATTTGGTGAAAAAAAGTTGAACAGTATTTAAAAGTCCCATCCATCAAAATACAATCCGAATTACATAAAAAATTAAGGTTGGAAAAACAGGAGAACACAATAATTTTAAATACCTGGTCTGCTGTTAATAGAAATTCCTCTTCTCGGTTCGTTCGTAATTGTAATTCACGAACACTATTAAATACTTCTTCCTGATTTTTAGGCAATAGTGTAAGTGCATCAACATCCTTTCCCTAATCCCCTAAATATCGATCAAAACAATCAAGATTTCTTCAAAATATTTAATTCAAGAAATCTTTGAAACCTTTCAGAAATATACATAATTCTATGGGCCTCCGATTTTATCTATTATAAACCCTGATGACTCTAATAGGATTAAAGTAAATGGTTGCGGCACAGTTCGAACATTTCAGTAATCCTCAAATTGATACAAGTCAAGATTTTATTTTGTGGCAGAGTTCGGATATGCCCGTTTATTCATAATATTTTTTATTTGTATTACTCCTATATGTAGTGTTTGGGGAATTTTTCTCAGAAATTTTAAATGGCAAGTGGCCTACTGTAATCGGCTTAATACGATTACACCTATTTACAGATTATTCGATTATTGAGAGGGATTTTCCAAACAACCCAGTTTTCTTAGAAACAGTATCGGGAATATTATTTTAAAAGAAAGTAGGTACATTAAATCAGTACTTAGTATTAGTTCTTTGAGTAAAGTTGTATGAAGTTGTATGGTTGTCATAATATTGTAAACAGTTGGAATATATTTAAAACATTTGTTGAATGTTAATTGTGCAAGTACCAAACAATGTCGATAAGCCGAGGACCATCTAAACGACCAAAAACAGGTCCATTATCTTCAAATGAAAAAACTCGGATATTGAATTGTTATATATCATTGAAAAACAAGGATCCAAGTGCAAGTTTTGATGATATTGTGGAATTAACGGCTGCTATGTTGTGTGTTGCTAAATCAACAATTTATAGATTACTAAAAAAAAGCAAGAATGGAACTCTTCAACCCCCTAAAACTCCTTCAGGCCGAAAACCAATTGAGATCGATGAGTCATTAAAACAAAGACTAAGGCGTAAAGTCCATGGATTTTACTTACGAAAGGAAATTCCAACACTTGACAAAATTATGACATCAGTGCAAGAAGATACGGACTATCCAAAATTCTCCAGAATGACACTATGCAAACTTTTGAAAGATGTGGGTTTCAGATATACAAAACATAATAGAAAATCTCTCTTGATAGATAAACCGGAAATAGTTTTTTGGAGAAGAGACTATTTAAGAAGCATTCGCCATGCCAGAGAACAAAATTTGAAATTCTTCTACTTAGACGAAACATGGATAAATGCTGGATATACAGTTTCCAAATCTTGGCAAGATGAAAACATTAAAAGCGGAAGGCAGGCATTCGTGGAAGGTTTGTCGTTAGGTTTGCAGCCACCATCTGGAAAAGGAAAAAGACTTATCATTGTCCATGTTGGAAGTTCTGAAGGTTTTGTTGATGGTGGATTATTAACTTTTATTTCAAAACGCACGGGGGACTATCACGAAGATATGAATGAGGATGTCTTCGAGGAATGGTTTGTTCAAATGTTGGATCTGATTCCAAAAGGGGCTGTTATTGTTATGGACAACGCAAGTTACCGTCCACGGTTACGAGAAGCATTGCCCACAAGTCGTTGGCGTAAAGCAGAGCTTTTGGAGTGGCTTATTTCGAAAAATATTAAGTTTCCAAAAGATCCACTAAGGAAAGAACTTTACAGAATTGCAAAAATGAACAAGAAAAATACAAAACCTACATTGTAGAAGAAATGGCTTCTTCTCGTGGTATATCAGTTCTTCGACTTCCCCCTTATCATTGTGAACTTAATCCCATAGAATTAATATGGGCTCAGGTAAAGGGGGAAGTTGGAAAAAAAAATACTACTTTTAAAATAAACGATGTTGTGAAATTGTTTGAGAGTGCTGTAAGTCATGTGAGTAAGGAAAATTGGACAAACTGTATCGAGCATGTTATCAAAGTAGAGGCAAATATGTGGAAAATTGACAATATTTGTGATGATTTAATCGACCCTATTATTATTAATGTCAACAACGATTCTTCCTCTTCCGAGTCGGATATAGAATAAAATGTAAGTAATAAATGTATTCCAATAATTATTTCTTTTCATTTTTTATTATATTATAATTTAAAACGTATTTTTTTCCCAAAATACACACCACTGCATTGCGTTATTGATTATCTGATAATCCTTTAACAATGAATAAACCCTAAACTTTGCTACAACTGAAGCAAATACGGGGTCGATCTACCTGGTTTTTAGGTTTACGGAAGAAATGTAATTTAAAGTAAGAGATTTATCAAAAATTTCATGGTGCTCCCTGTAAAGGTTTTGCATACTTAATTAGGGTTTATTACTCCTCGTACTTTTTGTACATACTATATATAATTGTAATTATTACATTATGTTTTTTCGGTTTCAGTATCCATCCTTTCCTTTTCTTTCATTCACTTTCTACCTATAGCGTTTTCCTCTCTATCAGTCGTCTGAGTAGGGGAGGGTGGGTCACAGTGGCCAGTGGAGAACAGTGGCCAGTTTGGAATAATTTTAGAATGCATTCAGTATATGTGTTGCCATCTAGCAGGAAGCTGCTAAACTGTGCAAAGAACAATGTCCGTCATGTGTTTATTGCATTTTTGTGTCTTTGGTGCAGCGCATGGTAAAATCCAGCGAGTATTAATTTTTGTACCATAACAATTTGAAGTAAACTTTGACTACTTAGTTATATCGTGTTTAATATTGATACACAGCTGGAAACTTGCGAACAAAATTTGAGATAGGAAATTTGTTTAGAGGTTTGTACACAGTGGCCAGGGTCATTTGGGACAAAGTGGCAACTCCTCACTATCAGACTTTGGTGGCCACTGTACCCCGTACTCATAATTAGTCGATTTGTGTTCAGCATTTCCCCTCCATCTTTTCTTTCAAGACTGATGCATGTTTTTTAATTTATTTCAGATTGAAAGATTGTGATGATGCCACGTAACAGGAAACACAAAAGCACTATTGGTCTAGCAGGTGAAAACGATATGATATCGGCTGTTAGATCTGTATCAGATGAAGGTTTATCCACAAAAGCAGCGGCAGTTCGTTACAATATAGCACGAACCATATTACGTAGGTATATTAAAAACTGCCGTGATATAAATATAAATTAGGATGAACCAGAATTTCCCAAAATGGAGCCAAATTATGAATGCAGAAAGATTTTTACTAACGAAGAAAAGGTGAAGTTATGTGTATACCTAAAGAAATGTGGAAAACTACACCATGGTTTACCACCAAAAGCTGCTAGATAACTGGCATTTGATCTTGCAGTATGACAATTTAAGGAATTTATATGAAAAAATACCCATCTTTGAATGCAAGCAGAATCTATAATACTGACGAAACAGCTTTAACAACTGTTCAGGGATCAACTAAAATAATTGCATAAAAAGGACACAGGTAAGTTGGTCAAATTACTTCCGCTGAACGAGGCATTCTAGTGACCATGTGTGGTACAATTAACGCTCTTGGAAACTGTATTCCGCCTATTCTGATATTTCCAAGAGTCAATTTCAAAGATAACATGATTAATAACGCTGGGACAGTAGGGCCAGCTTCACCGACGGTTGGGATGACGTCTAAAATATTCGAGAACTGGATCCATCATTACATTAAGCATACCAGGCCATCATTACAAGACCCTGTATCACTGTTATTGGATGACCATGAAACACATGTATCCTTTGAGGTCATTAGGATGGCAAAGAATTCTGGCGTTATTCTGTTTACACCCCTACCACATACAAGCAATAAGTTGCAGCCTCTAGACAATTGTGTATATGGTCCTTTGAAGCGTCACTATAATGAGGCATGTAGATCCTGGCTAGCATCAAATCATGGCAAAAGAATAACAAGATACGAAATTGCTGAACTCTTAGGGTTTGCCTATTTTCTTGCTTTTACACAAAAGAATTGCATATCAGCCTTTGAAAGCACAGGTATTTTTTCAATAAATAAATATGTGTACGGAGATGATGAGTATTTAGCAACAAATGTAACTGATATATTAGAACATGAGCAAACTTCATCAATTAGTGAAGAAAGAGAAAATCCACGTCCAACAACTACTGTAGGTCAAGTCATACCATCAACCAGTACATTTAGTACGAGTTCTCCTGTTTTCACCAGAGAAATTCCACTCTTTAAATAATAATGTGCCAGCCTCCAATTTTGTCTCACCAGGGGTATCACGCCCCTATCCGAAAACCAATACCGAACAGAATATAACTAAAAGGGGTAGTATGAAGAAAAAGAAAGCAGAAATTTCAACAAACACGCCAGTTATGAATAGATTAGAACAAGAAATCATGGAAACAATGAGATTGGAATGTTTAAAGCGAAAGTGAAATATGGAAAAAAGTGAACGGAAGCAGTATGGGACTTATGGAATCCACAAGCGAGAGTGAAAATGAGATATTGGACTTTTCGAATGATGACGTATCCAATAATTCTGAAGATAATTCTGGCAGTGCAATTGATGATGAATTATTTGTTTTAGTTATGTTTGCAACAAAAAAATACGAAATATTTTGTTGGTCAAGTCAATAATATCAGTACGAACTTGAATGAATATTCAATTAATTTTTTAAGAAGAGTTGGAGATAAGTTTGTATTTCCTAATGTTAAAGATTGTGGAATAGTACCATTCGATGATATTGTTACCGTTCTCCCACCCCCTGGAAATTCTGGATGTACGTCCAGACTACAAACCACTTATAGATTTGGTATTGACCTTAACGGATATAATATGGTATAATTGTATTTTACTCAATTCTGTTTTTTATCAGATCTATTTGGGTGACCAATCTGCCCCATGTATGTGGCCACTGTTCCCTGCGTGTGGGGTACAGTGGCCAGTTTTCATGTTCTCAAAAAATCATTATTATTTATTTCATGTATCGTTTGTTTTTTTCAAATAAATTTTTTAAAGGTAGTAAGAACCCTATTTATCATGATCCTGCAAACTACATATCAATGAAGGCATTCGCAGTAGAGAAAAAAAATATAAACCAAAAAAATGGCCACTGTGACCCTCTCTCCACTACATGTATATTATCGCTTGTTTGTTTGTCTGGGCGAAAAGCTTATTGCTCTTCTTCTAACCGATGTTCCTCATATTCTCTCAATCTTATTTCTAGTACTCTGGTATACACTTTGAATGAAATTTGAGCTAAACATATAGGTCTCTAATTTTCGCAACATGTTTGCTCACCTTTTTTATATCTGGGTAATACTACATTCTTTTCCACTATTTCGGAATCTTCTGTGTTTCAATGCTTCTTTACATATTTCTCTTGGCCACTACTTTCCTTCACCTAGCCATTTTATCACTGCTGGTGTTATTTGTTCCTCTCGGCAAGCTGTTCCAGTTTTTATCCTATTTATTGCGTTTTCAACTTTCTCTCTTCTTCGCTTATTTCTCTCTTTCTATGTTATATTTTGGTGTCGTACTGTCATACTTGTTTCCACGTTTCTAGAACATCTCCTATTTCTATCTTTGTCTGGTTCTGTTCATCTTTTATTGTATTTATTTCTCTTCGCTCTTTTCAATTCTTGTCCAAAATCTTCTGTTATCTATTTTCAGGATTGCATTAATTTCTTCTCCATATTTTTCCACCTTTGTGATTTGGCCGTTTTAACTCCTTATTTTGCTTTATTCCTTTTACTGTGATATTCTTCTTCTTCCGTTTTACTTTGTATGCATTTTTTATAATGCTATTCTATTTCCCCTTATCATTTGTTGTACTTCAATGTCCCAACAATTCGTTCTTTTGAGGTGCTTATTATATGTTGTTTTGCCAACAAGTTGTTTTCTCGGACTAAGTCCTCCATTAAAAACGTCCAACAGCATCCAGATTATTAACTTTCCGACGCGATTTCTCCCTTTGCGAAAAAACAGGTCGATATCGAATTCCATTTAGCTAAACCTAGTAAATAGTTTAGGACATATTTTAAAGTACATAATATTTTATATTAAAAGAGAGGCCATGGGGTACGCTTGTACCCCGCTCCTGCAACTAAAGTACAGTCTTCAAATTATTTATTTTTAGCATATTTGCGTTGGGTGATCAACGGCGCATGTGCAAATTTACTTCGTAGCCCTTCCCAAAGATAATAAACAGATAGATGAGACAATGACTGTGGCGCCATCTAAAGAGCCTGTCGAGTAAACAATTGAGTGATGTTGAAAAAATTTCTTTAGTTCTAGGTTTGTGCGGTATATTAAAATCTACTGTATTTTAATTATTTAATTTCAAAATGCAATTTATAGTCCACCATTTGACATTTCATTCAATTTAACTCCATTAACTCAATAATGATTGGATGTTGAGTTAAATTAAATGAAACATCAAATGATGGACCATAAATGCTTAAAATGGAAAAATAAAACAATAATCATATGAACAGTTTATTTATTTTGGTATAAAAATAATTATTCTATTCAAAATAGCAATTTATAGTCCATCATTTGACATTCCATTCAATTTAACTCCATTAACTCAATAATGATTAAATGTTGAGTTAAATTAATGAAATATCAAATGATGGACCATAAATGCTTGAAATGGAAAAATAAAACAATAATCATATACACAGTTTATTGATTTTGATATAAAAATACACAACAAATAATTTCTTTCACAAAGTACTTTTCTTAACAAACAGAATATATAATGTAAAAACAATGCTATAATGAAAAATAATTTGAGTAACATACATTCAAGATTGGAGTATCATTAGATTTTTAAATGATGTGAAATCAAGATGAAAGAAGAAAATTATTTATGATAAGTTTATATTAATTTATTTATTTATTATTATACTCCTATAAACACACAGAACTGGACAAACTAGTGGAGTATAACAGCTAACGACTTATTCAAAAAAGTGTTAGCAATGAGTAGATAACTACTATTTTTGGCAACTTTCTGTGGAAGAAAATATTTGAGTATAATTATTGTGACTGTTAGAACAAAAGTAATTGAAATATTTTTAAAGGAAACGTAGTTAACTACTGCCCAGATCGGTAAATACAAGGTACCAAGTAATAACATAATATAAGAGTAGCTAAACAGCACTTATGACTGTACAAAATATAAAATAATGTATCTGACATTTCATTTCCACTTAAAACATATCTTCATTTCTTCATTGGAAGTATTAAATAGGTCTTCATTGCTCTTAAAAATCCCACCGTCTTATGAAAATCTTTTCTCGTTTCTGGATGAGCTTCTACAATTAACAACAGTTGAACGCACAAAATAACAACAGTATATAAGTAAACACACAAATGTGCTCGAAAATGTATATCAACAAAAGAAAAAAAAATGTGCTTACTACTGAAATAATAATCAAAAAATGTTTGAATGTTTGGATTTTGGAGTTTTAGATTTTTCATGGAATTAATGATTTTTTTTGATTTCTGAATCATTTCTTGACTTATAGGTTTATTTATTTTTTGTTTTTATAGGATATTTGGGATTTTCGATTACCGCTAGACCAAATACTTAGGCGTTATGATTCAACAAAAGTCAATACTGACTTGTCCATAAATTGCCATACCATGGGCTATATATGAAAATTGTTTCTTAAGGAGTATACTCAAAATACAACTACTTAGTGGAAAAATAGTGCTTTTTCTAATTGTAAAGCGTTCATCCTTACTTCGTAAATGCCTTTAATTGAATGTATTGGAATTAACTTTGGCATTAAATAAAATTATCAATTTTTACTACTTACTGATCAGTAAAAATAATGGAAAAAAATTAATAAACAAGATAATTCACTTCTTGGTCTAGCTAAAATTAATTATTAAACATCAGGTAGGCATCAATGAAATGTAACTTGTCGCATTCTGACGATAATATTTAATATCAAAACAATTGTCAATATCTTAGAATTTTGAACATTTTTTCAATATACTGTGGAATTATCTAGAAACAGTAAGTTTCATTTAAAACTGCTATATTGAATACAATAAAACTTACCTTCAATCTCTGTTAATTTGCTCTCATATTTTCTCGTGGGCATTTCAACTTTTACAACTGGAGAATATATGTATGGCTAGGAGGCATATCTAGAAAAAAATGTAGGTATGTTATAAAATTCTTTTTTTTTCCATCGCAGATAATAAATACCTGTAATTCTACTAGGAATCGTCTCCTGTATGGGTTCTTCTACTTTGACGGGAAAGAAAAAAATGTCTGGTATATCCCCCTTCATTGAATAATCTAAAATATATGCATATTTAATAACATTTAATAAATTTATATAAAAAAATTACTTACCAGGCAAAATGAAGAGGACATATCCTCCATTGTTTCCTCGTCATCAAATTGAATGAGTGTGTTGTTGATGATTTATTCCCACTGCGTTCCAGCAAACAGAATAAGCGAAAATGATTGGACGAGCAACACGATATACGGGTCAGTTTTCTGTGACCAGCAATATGACATCGTGCATATCCAGTTATAAAAATCAATAAAATTTTATTACTAACGACGTTACAGTTTTCATTAATGTTTTGGAATTTTTTGAAATCTACCGATTTTAGTTACTCGACAGGCTCTATAGATGACACGGTCTAGCCTGGCCCTTTCTACCGCCGGCGGCTCAGTCTCAACTGTAAGTATTAATATGTAGTTGGTAGTAAGCACGTGTTCTTGACAATAAATTCACACAAAAGAATGTTAAATTTGACTGTTGAGACTGATCAATAACAAGCTTTGCAGTGGTTAGATATAAATGATGATAATTTATCACTTGGTTCAATTGAGTGTGATGTCTCAGAGCTAGAAGATAACTTAGAACAATTGAAGTACGAACCTGAGGTACGGAAAAAAATATGAATAATGAATATGTTTGTAATATATATTTTTGGGAGTTATTGAATGTGACTCTTAGAGTGAGGAAGGTGATAAAGTTGACGCAGAATCTAGGTTCGTTTGAAAAAATGGCACCGTTTGGCGTAAGCGTCACCAAAAGCTACTAGGTCATAATTATAAATCATAATTTATAAAAAGCCAGGCCCAATGGCGTGTCATAATGTGAAAACCCACAGTGATCGCTTAAAATTGTTTTAAGACTACCATATAGTTACAATGATAGTAAAGTATACTAATCAAAAGCCACGTATGTTTATAAACAATATAATGAAAATCACCCTGATAAACAAAAAACCTGGAAGCCTACAGATAATACTGAAACGATGTTTTATAGACTGCTTATAATAGCCAGTGCTTCAAACGCTAAAACGAAGCAATTCATTTTTTGTGGTCAAAAAACCCTAATTACTATATGCCAATTTTTTCGCCGGCTATGGCATATTTTAACATTAAAGAGATTTGATGATTTAACCACCAGAATATAACGAAAGTAATTACACGAATTTGCAGTGTTCCGAGAAATGTTTACAACATTCACAGAGAACTGTCAAAAGCATTATAATCCCGGTACTCATCTCACTATTGATCAACAATCAGTGGCTTTTAGAGGCAAATGTCCCTTTAGGGTTTATATGAAGTCTTAACCGGAATTGAGATTTTAGGTTTGGTTGACGTAGAAATAACGTACGCTCTAAATCTGCAAGTATATACAGGAAAGGAATTAGACAAACTCGAAAAAGAACAAGGTAAACGTGTTGTACTTGATTTAGTTTCGTGTCTTGGCCATGGATATGAATGACTACAAATAACTTTCTCACACTATCTATCTAAAACTTAAATCCCAATTTTCAGGTAACACTTTTCATGAAAAACTTAAAAGAGAGTCCGCAGAAATTCTAAAAAATGTGTTCAAGAAATGTTTTGATGAAAGCAATACATAAATTTGTATGAATTACACATATTTTATGTTTTATTGATTTATTCAAAGTAATTCCTTTTTCACTTTCACTTCCCAGATTTTAGTTTTCCATCCTAATTTTATTTTTAGACGTCCTGTTTCTACTTCAAGTTTCCAATTTCATGTCCACGTCGTCTTATTCAACTTCCAGCAATTGTATGTCGTACTGATATTTTTTTAATTTCTTGGTTCCTTCTTTAAAATCGTTTGCTTCATATTTATCATCATATTTTTACCCCGGTGTTTTCTCACGATCCTCTTCCTTATTTTACTCTTATATACCTCATTTGAACCGATGTAAAATTTTTAGTTTGATATATGGCTGTGTAATATCGTCCAGTTATCAAAAAATATTTATATTTCATAAACCTAGTTCTGCAGCTAAACATACACTTCGACGACTCTGATCTACTAATTAAACGTAAGCCACCAAATGAAGTAGTGCCAACTTCCATCTATTTGGGTGGTCCTCGACATCGACATATTAACGTAATTTCTTTATAATGTCTCATTGTCTTCTGGTTTATTAACTGATTGTTTGAACTCAATGCAATTGTTTTACTATATTGTTTAGTATATTTTCATATTATATTTTGCGATAAATCCTTATTGTTTATTTGTTAAAGGAAATTCGGTCAAGTTCATGCTATAAGCTATTATAGGGTAAACATACTACAATCAGTGGGCGATAATAAGTTCATGAGTTCCACAATATCTTGAATAATTTTCGAATTCGGAACGTTGAACTTAGACTACATTCCACATACACGAAGTTTCTTCTTTTTCATGGGAATAGAGTTTATCGTTATAAATGGAACTAACTGTTTCTAAATAATTTCACTATATAGGGTAATTGGGGAAGAGATGGACCACATTTTAAAAATAATTAAGAACTTTTTCTAAACACTTTTTAATTAGGAAATCAGTTAAATGAGAAATATTACATCATTACCTACCTAATAGACATTACAAAGTAACTAAATGTATTACCAAAAATAATATTACAAAATATATTATGATTCGTCTCTCCTCCAACATGTAGGTGAGATGGACCAGTCTTGGTAAGGAAGACGAGTCATTGGCAAATCTATTACTTCTTATAAAGTAATTTTTTCCTGCACATTTGACAATATTTTTTGAAACTGGTGCAGCCTTCATGCAGCCATCTTTTACATGTTATGCACTGTATCCAGTGATATTTGCTACTAGTTTTCCGATAATCTTCCTTATTCACTCATTTTGATATTCCTCAATATTTTCGCTATCTGAGGAGTTATCAGTTAAACTTAACTCTTCGAATTCTGATGAAGAAACAAACCATTGTAGATGAAGGTTTTTAGGAGGGTCGTTAATGCTCTGCAACCAATCAAACATTTTGACCAATAAGATCTTTTATGTATAACTATAAATCTATTCGAGGTCCTTGATTCTGAGACTTCATACAAAGTTTATTAGTTTCCTGGAATTCAAGTACCTGATATAATAGGGGGTTAGGAAGTCGCTTTCTAGTCTTTTGCAGAAATGTGATGTGCATTAGCAAAGCAAATGTTTCTGCGATGTTCTTGCAGTATCGGCAACATTCACTCTCTGATTTGCCCAATTTTTAGAGGTGATACCCCAGAGGGCAGTGTCAAGTGAGGAGTCCCGATAGAAATGACAACTATTTCTTGTCTAACTCGAGGAGATATTTAGCTTCCCATGGCGAAAGGCTTACGAGCCTTCTCGCTTGTCTTTGTCCTGGAACTTTATTCCAGTGAGATCTCATTAGATTGTTTTCCCAGCATCGAAACTCTTCTGTCAAGTGGGCTTTAGAAAGTCTACAGAATGATTCCAGGTCAGGGAATTCGGAGATTTCTCTTTCTTTGGCAAGGCTGTGTGCCTCCTCATTGCCTCAAACGTCCCTGTGCACTGGCACCCACATCATAGTGACCTGGTTGGTTGTTGCCAGTTATCTTAGGGATTCTTTACAATCCCAAGTCAACTTAGAAATGCTAGTGTATAACTTCGAAGCTCTCAATGCTGCCTGGCTATCTGATAGTATATAGCTTTTTGCCCTCCAGGTGTCCGTTTTGAGGCGCTCCCCTGGGTACACATTTCACTAGCATGCATTGCTCCTTGATATATGGTTGGGACTCTGCCAAGGGGTTTTGAGAGCCTAAAACTTGGCCCCGTCAATCCCACTCCAGCCTTTCCATCCATTTTTGATCAATCAGTGTACCAAACTGATGCGTTCCTTCCCAGTTGAGGTCCATTCCCTGTGCATATTTGGTGGTTGTTTATGACCTTCCAAAGTCATACCTATCAGATATAGTATTCGTCGGTTTAGACATGGCTATTAGGTAAAAGTGTTCCAAAATCTTTAGGTGACCGATCAGGTTTCCTGCTTTCAATTTTACTGATTTGCTCAGTTTAAAGGCACTGATTGCTGCTTCTTTCACTACACATAGATTCAGTGGTAGAAGGTTCAGCATTGCTTCTAGAGCCGCACTAGGGCACGTAGATGTTGTTCCTGTGATAGCTATGCAAGTTAAACGTTTCTCCTCGAAACAACTTGGCTTGTGCCGAGGTTTGTTGTGGGCCACCATATCAAAGAAGCATAGGTGACCATGTGTTAAATGATCGTTAGGCATATCCAGTGGATTATTTTTGGCTTATGTCTCACCAAAGACTCTGCGGCATATCCGTGGTTAATTTCGCTGTTCCATGTCAGCTTTTGTTCGATTAGGACGTCTGAGTATTTAACCTCTTTGGAAAATGTGAGCTGGGTTCCCCTCAAAGTTGAGGCAAGTGTGTGATTTCTCCTCCTCGTGAATGAAACCAGCACAGTTTTACTAGAATTAACATTGAGTCCTACTTTCGTACGCCAGCTTTCGATTAACTTTAGGGCTACTCCCATGCAATCGGAGATGTCTACTTTGGACGGTTACAACCAGATCATCGGCATAACCTTGAGTCGTAAAACCCGATTTGTGCAGTTTCACTATTAGGCTGTCGACATTCAGTGACCTCAGTAGAGGCGATAGTACTCCCCCTTGGTGGGGACAACCTCTTCCTACCGTCATCCTGATCGTCTCTCCTTTTGCCTCGTATGCATTTTCAATGCTTTCAACTAAGCAGTGTAGAGCATTATTCGTAGATTTACCTGCGTGATAAGCAAACTGTTTCGTGTGGAGCGGTTTCTGAAATTACAGTCTACTTTCTCCATAGCTATCAGGAGAAAGGAGGTCAGACTAATTGGGCGGTAAGACTCTGGTTCGTCCACTGGACGTCTACCAGTCTTAGGTATCAAAAACAATGCGGCCTCTCTCCAAGCCTTCGGTATGTAATCGAAGATAGCTTTGAAGCCTTTTAGAAATGATAAAGTGCGTCTGCAACAGATCACTTAAACGTTCCTTGGGTTTAACAGTGTATCCTGTTTCCGGTCCTTTAATCACGCCGATGCCGTTGGAATCACCCTTTGAGAGAACTTTTTGGAGGCGTTGTGTTGGGGTCAAATTAATAATCCTCTCGCACAGTTGTTTCCATGTTCAACTTTTTCATTTCTGGAGTTCTTTATTGTACTCCCAAAATCGCTATTTTGTAGTCTTCCCAATGTCCTAGACTCTTAGCCCTATTAAAATTCTTCTAACATTGTTTTCAAGTTTTGTTCCTTATTCCACCAAGGCACATCTCTAGTGGTTGCATTTTGTTTTTAAGGACAGTTACGTCCATATACTTTTATTATGGCCTTTTGAAGTTGTTTCGAGGAGCTTTCAAGTTCCTCGATTGAATTAATTTGGTCCGCCGCTAGCCTTCCGAGATGTTCTTGATAAGCATCCCAGTTAGTCAACCCCGTACGCTATATTCCTCGAAGCGTGTTTCAGATGCCTCCAAGTCGAACCTGATGTGCTGATGGTCCGACATTGAGGAATCATCAGAGATATGCCAGTTGTAAGAATAATCATCAATGGATCCGCGAGGACCAAGTCAAGAACCTCTTTCCCCATCCCATTTATAAAGGTGTGTTTTATAATGTCGATATAAGTAACTGACAGATATTGTGAAAGGTACTCACCACGTTTATTTATGAGTGTGCTTTCCCATGTCAAGTGGTGGGCGTTTGCGTCGCGGCACAGAATGAAGTATCTGTTCCCAGTACTACACCATCTGATGAAGATTTGGACTTCCTTTGTGTTGGTGAATATCATGGGAAGTAAGCCGAAGCAAGGACTACCTGCCACTTAACTGCCTCAGTTGGCACTGTTGGCACAATTTATTATTAGGTGCTAACAATATGGATGCTCGGGGTATTTCCTGAGAATTGTTATATAGTAACTTACACGATTTGGCATTGAGTCCTTGTAACCGTCCTCCAATGATCCATGGCTCTTGGAGTAGCCTTATATGAATATTATCTTCAATAAACCTCGTTCTAAGCACACCTGTAGCTGATTTTGAATGTTGGAGGTTTATCCGAAGACAGTTGAGGATTTGGTTGCTCATTTTGTCGGGGGCTTGGGAGTATCTTATGGCTTATCCTCCTTCCTACCTTCATCGGAATGAAGGCTATCGTTTGTCCTAGGCACTTTTGTCTTCGGGTTAGATTTTGCCTATTTTCTTTGTCTTTCTCTGCGCCTTTTGGCATTACTTGTAGTCTGCTCTTTGGCGCTTACTGAATCTCTTTTGGTACCTGAGGTACCAGGTTTTACGAGGTCAAGTGTGGCAGATTTGGATTTCCCGCTCTTTGCTCTAAGGGAAATGTGTCCAAACTTGAAGTTTATGACAAACCCTGTTTTTCTCTATCTTTAGGCGGATTGAATATCAACCGTAAGAGTAAGTAGTTCTAGAGGGCATTCTGATTCTCTCCTTAATACCCTCCATTTGGTTGCATTGAGGCCGTTGTTCTGTGCCTCAATCGTCACCAAATTCTCGTTGTGTGGTATTGCAGCATCTTCAACGATCTTCAGCTTGGCGCCATCCCAGAGCTCAATGTCCCCAATGACGCCTTCCAACCACTGCACGGTAGCGTTATCTGCGCACATTAGAGCTAGCCATCCAGGTCTCTTATGTGAGCTATGGAAGTAAGGCTTTCTTGTAACCTTTTTCCCCAACTCAACAATGTTGTCAGGTATAGCTTACTTCGCGCCTTCTATTTGTTCTACACTTAGGAGAACCTCTGGATGTTTAGCTGGCAGAATACCCAGTTTTACTCCTTCAGTATTCTGACTAAAGGCTGGTTTGGTGGGCGCTGAGTTACTGTTGCTACTGTCTGCCGGTTTTTTTCTTCGTTGATCGCCAGGAGTCTTTTCCTCTGACAGGAACCTTTTAAGTCCTCTGTTAGCAGGTTTCTTTCTCCCCTAACGGTTCAGCGGCTTTTTTTCTATCCTCTTCTAATGGGAGGCATTGTTTGATGTGAGGTATTTATACCTCTTTCTAGCAGCTCCGGAGAGCCTGATTCTCCCTTTATCTTTCAAGGGAGCTTTTAGGTTGAATCAGTTTCCTCCTCAGTGTCAGATTTAAGCAGGGCAGCTTTAACATTGAAACGGTCAACGTCTTGTACGATGTAGGATTTGATCCTCTGTAGTTTTTGTGGAATCTGCCTCGCCCTGGATTTCATCTTTTAAGGTTTCCATATACGATCTCACGAGAAGCTAGGGAAAAAACGGCCACCTATGGCAGAGCTCCATATGCCGCAGGAACGTTATTGAAACCGAGGTAGGCCAGGTTCCCTGCAATTCGCATAATAACGACTAGTTCACCCACTAGCCATGGAGTCATTGGCTTATGCTGTTCTACCTTTGATTTGGAGATATTTTTATAGTAGTTCTCTTCTACTTGGCCGGCTGATTATGACAAGCCCCCACGTCTTATGAAACGCGGCGCGTGTACCAGGCAGGTTACCATAGAGGGATCCCCTCTCCGACGCGCTGCGGGTGCTCAGGACGTCAGATCGTCCAGCCGCCCACACGCGCCCAGGAGAATAGGCTCCCTCCTCCACGCTGTCGTTCCTTGTACTTACACTTGTATCAGGGGGATTTTTTCAACTATGCCTTGTTCATATCCGTTGTGTTCAGTTTACAACAAACTCCCACAAGAAAGCTTTAGACGCCATTGCTATGCATGGTCACCTTGGGCAGTGTGCTATTCTTCATACCGCACAACGGTCTCGAGAGGTTTACCTGACCTTCTCGGCTATTTCTCGGCAGTTGTGGCCATGTACTAAACTCGTTGACCCCTACAAAAACCAAAATTTCCATGGAATTGTTCAGGTCATTTTATCATGAATAACACGGTACTGAATGTTGTGTCGAAGACAACGTTATCATGTACAAAATTTTCCAAACCATATTTTCATAGAACTTTTATGTTTTTTCAATTAATATTTATATTATCTAGTACAATTTATCAGCAGAAATATACTTTAAGCGATACAAAGTCGTCGTCCTTATGCATCCATATTGACAACCTAGAACATAGCTAGAATATAGATCACAAACACGGAGGTATATATTTTCACACTAATGATATACTGAATATCAATCCTCTCATAACAAAGTTAGGACGCAGTAATATTAAGAATCATAATTTCAAAAATTAAAAATCAAATTTAAAATTTGGCAATGAGAATTAAATTAGGACCACATCATGCAAATCCAATCGATAGCATATATCTCACGAATATACTTTAACGGGAGTTACATATCCCTAAACCCTGCTTCCTGAAAAACAAAACGTTAGTTTGGAAAAATTTCTGGAATATGTAGGCATTGAAAAAAATGAAGTTTTTCATAGATAAAAACCACCTTTTCAAAATTCGCGTGAAAAAGAGACATTATTACAACATTGTTCACAATGAAATCTCTCTAAACATTTTTTAGTAATTTTAAGTGTCATGAAGTTGGTTATTGTATGATTTTTTATTTGACATTTGACTTTAACCTTAACTTGAAACAAATTATAAAATGGTTTGGCGTAGTTCTAGCTAGCAAATTAATAGATTGAACGATCTGAAATTGGAACAAATTATAAATTGGAACAAATTATATATTAAAAATGTCAATGAATAAACGGTTTTAAAGATTGAAACCAACTTTTCCTCATCCGTGTGACGCCCTGAACACTACCCTATCATAAAATTGTCACTTGTATACAATTCTGAGGCTGTATCTTGCATATAAACTGAAATTTCTCCAAAAACAAACAAAAAAGTAGTACATCTGGATTTATAGGACCCGTTCTACTCGCTCTAGTGAGCTGAAAATCGATACAGCTCATCCGTTAAGGCTGGTTCTCATTAGTCAGTTCCATTGATCAGTGTCGTTGAATCTATGCCATTGAACATAGAATAGAATGACAAATTGGTTCACATTATTCATCTATATGAAATATTCAATCTAGAAAGTTACATTCTTAAAAATGGCTGCAAATAAAAGTAGAATTGGCTAGATAATATTTGGATACATATAAAAATCATTTAAGAATAAATTGAAGGGCTATTAAGGGACGCTCTCCCAGCATGATTAAAATTACAAGTAATTTTAAGATATTTAGATACAGGAGATTCGTTTCCATCCCTGTTCCCAGAAACAGAATATCAGAATGTTTGCCAGACGTTTGTAAAGCAATATACAATAGCTTAGAAGACTTTATTAAGGTAACTTTAAAAATAAAATACATTTTCTTAACTAACAAAAAAAAGTTAACGTAAAATAGTTCAACTAACAGTAAGTGAAAACTGCATGTTCAAATGTCCACGAAACCTTGGGTAATAACGTGTTGGCTAGGATGGAATAATGGTGAATGGGTATATGATGATGTTTCTGTATAATACACTGTGCTATTAGTATTTTTTGTAGGGCTTCGCGAAGCATATACTGCTGCACAGGTGGTGAATGTGAATAAGACGAAATGCTGGCGAGTAACATGAACTATCAGTATATTGTGGAGATGACGTGGAGGTAATTTGGTGCAGTCTTTCTTTTGTCATTACCGATTGCAGTCTCTCCAGGCACATAAGTGCTCTTTGAAGCGGCATTAGTTTTAATTGGCAAGCTAAGCTTTCACAAAAATGATCAAATTCCCTCTTTGCAATGATCTGATATGTTTTGCAAATTATCAATGGATGGCTCAATTGAACTTTTCGTTGTTTTTTTAGTGAGGATTGTTGAGTAAACGAGCACACACATTTCGTGTTAGTTGGGAGTTTGGGAGTGAGTGATGTCGAAATAATATTTTCAGGACTTTGATCTGCTTGTACGTTGGTTGGTTCGTTGGGGTTCGGGGTTTTGAGTTCGGAGTCAGGATGTAGTCCGAAGGATTTGATATAGTCTTCCTCATGTGTCTGTGTGATAACTTGCAAAGATAATTGATTCCATCAAGTTATAAAAATTCAACTAACATAATTTCCTTTTATTTTGCAGGTCCTTTCTACCAAATGAGAGTGGAATTACATTGAAAATGATTTTAACAAAAATGAAACTTTCCAACTTGCTGTGGAGCAAGGGATGGTAAACACTCTGTAATTCGTGAACCACCACACACATGGTCAGATTACTACAATTATAATTATACATTCAGCATGAAGCTATAGAGAAAAACTTACTCAATATTCCGTGTAACAGCGTTTTTGTGGGAGATGATGCATTCCCATTGCGAATAAATCTGCTATAACCATACCCTAGAAGTGCTCCTCTCTCTTTGCAACAACTTATCTTCAATTATAGGCTTTCACGAGCCCGTACAATTTCAAAAAATGTGTTTGGTATATTGTTAGAAATATTTCGGATATTCGAAAAACCAATACCAGTGAAAGTTCAAACAACAGAATGCATTATCAAAGCAATATGTGCTCTGCACAACTGGCTCCGTAAGACCGCCAGTCGTACATATTCTCCCACAGGACGTGTTGATATTGAAGATATTGAAAATGTGACTATCATCTCTGGTGAATGGCGCAAACATAAGTCTGATGGAATAATACTATTAGGAAAGGTGGGTAGTAATAATAATAGCCGAAATGCAGCAATCAAACGGGATTTTTATGCTGAAAAATTTGTAACAGCAGAATCAGTCCCATGGCAATGGGAAATGATCTAGTTTTCTATATTGTCATAATACTCTAACATTAATATATTATCAATAAAACGCAATGTAAAATATAGTTGATTTCATACTTACCAAGTTTGAATCACTTTCATTGGGAACAGAAATACTTTTTAAAAATACATCCCCTTGGGCAAACTAAAAGAGTTTTAAATTATAAACATCCTCCGTTCCTGTACCACTTTTATTTGCTTTGAGAACTTTATATAATGCCACTTCATACGTCGTGCGGATACTTCTTATTTTATTTTTGACATCGTGGATAGTCAGGTTGCCTTAAAGGCGGGTTCTCATTTGTCAATTTCATTGATTAATTTCGTTGAAGCTATCCCATTGAAATAAAATAGATTGATATG
This sequence comes from Galeruca laticollis, assembly GCA_963921935.1. NCBI lineage: Eukaryota > Metazoa > Arthropoda > Insecta > Coleoptera > Chrysomelidae > Galeruca > Galeruca laticollis. The sequence goes on along the minus strand of OY998178.1, from coordinate 62,318,480 downwards.
AACATCCTCCCAACGATATTGTTTAATAATATTACATTCCAATTAAAGTGAAGAGCATTTCTACTTTTGCTTGATCAGCGAAACTGATTCAATGAAATTCAACAGTGCTTGACCGTGAGAACAGGCGTTCAGTCACATTGATTTGTAAAATTTGTGTTGTTTGAAGTTAGGTTTTGTGGTAATCAAACTCATTGGATCTGTTGCGACAAAAATATCCGGACGACGTAGTGGAATAAAAGAAAGTTTTCAAAGCAATTAAAAGTAATACAGAAACGGATGATGTGTATAAACCAAAACTTTTTGGATCGCCCAAGCGGATGTATTCTTAAGAATTATTTCTGTTCCCAAAGAAAGTCATTCAACCTTGGTGAGTATGAAATCAACTATTTTTTACATCGCGTTTTATTGATAATATAATAATGTAAGAGTGTCATGACAAAATAGAAAACTAAATCATTTTCCATTGCCGTGGAACTGCTTCTGTTGTGACAAATTTGTCAGCATAGAAATCACGTTTGTTTGCTGCATTTGGGCTGTAATTATTACTACCCGCATTTGCTAATGATATTATTTTATCAGACTTATGTTTGCACCATTTACCAAGGATGATAGTCGCATTTTCAATATTTCCAATATCGACACATCCTGTGGGAAAATATGTACGACTAGTGGTCTTACGGAGCCAGTTGTGTAGAGTACATGTTGCTTTGATAATGCATTCTGTTGTTTCAACTTTCACTGGTATTGGTTTTTCGAATATCCGAAATCCTATAATTGCAGATACGTTGTTGCAAAGTGAGAGGAGCACTTCTAGGGTATGGTTTCAGTAGATTTATTCGCAATTGGAATGCATCATCTCCCACAAAAACGCTGTTAGACGGAATGTTGAGTAAGTACTGCTTCATGCTGAATATATGTTTGTAATTGTAGTAATCTGACCCTGTGTGTGGTGGTTTACGATTTACACAGTGTTTACCATCCATTGCTCCACAGCAAGTTGGAACGTTCCATTTTTTGTTGAAATCATTTTCAATGTCATTCCAGGAACTGCAAATTAAAGAGAAAATATGTTAGTTTTATAACTTAATAGAATCAATTATCTTCGCAGCTTATCACACAGACACAAGAGGAAGACTATATCAAATTCGGCGGACTACATCCTGACTAAGAACCCGAAACCCCGAACCCCGACGAACCAAACAACGTACAAGCAGATCAAAGTCCTGGAAATATTATTTCGACATCATCCACTTCCAAACTCCCAACTAACACGAAATTTGTGTGCTCATTTACTCAACAATCCGAAAGACCACACCAAATTACCTCCACGTCATCTCCACAATATACTGATAGTTCATGCTACTGGCCAGCAGCATCGTCATATTCACATTCACCACCCGTCTAGAAATATATGCTTCGCGAAGCTCCGAAACAAAATACTAATAGCACAGTGTATTCTACAGAAACATCATCATATCCCAATTCACCATCATTCTAGCCTAGCATTATTACCCAAGGTTTTATGGACATTTGAACATGCAGTTTTTACTTCCTCTTAGTTGAACGATTTTACGTTAACTTTTTTTTGTTAGTTAAGAAAATGTAATTAATTTTTGAACTTACCGTAATAAAGTCTTCTAAGCTATTGTATATTGCTTCACAAACGTCTGGCAGAAATTCTGAAATACTGTTTTTGGGAACCCTGTACAGTGCACTCAGGGATGGAAACGAATCTCCTGTATCTAAATATCTTGAAATTACTTGTATTTTAGTCGTGCTGGAACAGCGCCCCTCGATAACGTATTTTTCTTCTGTATAAATGTTGATACTTTCAGTAGAAAATCTCCAAATTTGTCCTCGCTGATTCTTAAATGATTTTTATTTGTATCCAAATTTTCTCTAGCCAATTCTACTAAGAGTTTTACTGAAGTGCCTCCATATCTGCATCTCAAGATTCATGGTTTCACCCACCAAAGACGAAGTTTTCTTTTTTCCTGTTTCTGATTAGGTTTTATAACCATTCACACACGATAACCACGCTAGCACCCACAATTTTTTTATTTGCAGCCGTTTTTAAAAATGAAACTTTCTAGATTGAATCTTCCATATAGTTGAATAATGTGAACAATTATATGTTCTATGGCATAGATTCAACGATATTGATCAATGGAACTGACTAATGAGAACCCGCCTTTAAATATCTAGAACAATATTTAATCATAAAGTTGGTCACTTGTATATACTCCGGTGGCTCTATCGTGTCAACGAACCGAAATCTCTCCTGAAATGTATTATATCGGGATTTAGAGGACACGTTTTACTGGCTCTGGTCAGCTGAAAATCAATAGAGTTTATCTGTGAGACACCCTGAATCATATCTAATCATAAAATTAGTCACTTGTATACACTCCGGAGGCTGTATAGTGCTAACAAAATGAAATTTCTCCAAAAATGACAAAAATATCGTACTTCAAGTAGCATAGCAACCGTTGTACTGGCTCTGGTAAGCTTAATATCAATGGGGTCGATCTGCGAGGTGCCCTGAATAATATTCACTCATACAATTGGTGACTCAGTGCATTCCAGAGGCTGCATCGTGCTAACAAACTGAAATTTCTCCAAAAATGTCGTACTTCAAGTACCATAGCATTCATTCTACTGGCTCTGGTGAGTTGAATATCAATAGAGTTCATCTCTGAGAAGTCCTGAACCATATTCAATCACAAAACTGGTGACCCGTTGCATTCCGGAGGCTGTATCGTGCTAATAAGACGAAAAGTGACCGACGACAACGACCACATACACACAGGATTTTTTTTAAAAACCATTTTTTCGTGTTTTTCTTGGTGAAAAACGTAGAAATAACTCAAAAAGATGCAAAGTTCCAACTTATTTTGGAGTAAACCAATACTTTTCTCGCGATAGGTAGGGCGGAAAAGTAATTAAGTACGCTAACGTTTATTCATCAATGATTTGTCCATTGCTTATTTTGTTATTTTATAGGATCAATAAATAGATAGAGATAGAGTTTTGAGATTAATCACTTGATACCTATGTGAAGATATACTACATGAAATGTAACTTCTGTCATTCTGACGATGATATTGATTTATCGAAACAATTGTCAATTTTTTAGAATTTTCAACAATTTTTATTATATTGTGGTATTAACTAGAAACCGTGAGTTTCATTTAAAACACTAATATACTACATAAATTATTCTATTCATCATCATCATACATCAGCCGCACGCGTTCACTGCTGGACATAAGCCTCCTCTAGTGCCATTTATTAAATTTCCTACAATTCTTTTCACGTCATCACTCCATCTTGTTCGCGGTGTACCTTTGCCTCTTTTGTCCGTTCTAGGTAGCCATTCCATCAGTCTCTTCGTCCATCTGTTATCTTTCATTCGGGCTATATATTCTGCCCATTTCCATTTACGTTCGGTCATAATTTGAACAATGTCCTCGACACTTGTTTTGTTCTATATTGTTACGTTAGGAATTTTATCCCTTCTCATGATCCCCAGCATTGCCCTGTCCATTTCTCTTTGCGCCACTATCATTTTCTCTGCTGTCAGTTTTGTTAAGGTGAGCGTTTCTGCACCATATGTCATTGCAGGTACGACGCATTGCTCATAAACCCTCCTTTTAAGCATAGTAGTATATCATGATGCACGGATTATAAGGTAAGATATTGCGCATGTATGGTGGGGGGTATGACGTCAACTTGAGAGTAAACAAAAGCGAATCTCCAACCAATTTATGTGTATAACCTGGTATTATAGATAATGTTTAGAAGATTTTTGGATGAAACAATGATTTTTAACCGTGATCTAGATCTTAATTTAACACAAGAAGACTTCAATATTATAACTAGGTAATAGAAGCAGTTGTAATTTATTGTAATAGATATTCCAGTATTGAGAGTTATGACCTGATTCTCCTTGCCCTTTTTCAAGATCTTTTGAAAAAGAAACCATTGGTAGAAGAAATATTTAGGGGATTAAATAACACATATAATGATGGACTCAAAATTGATTGTATGATGGACTGATACAGCTATAAGGGCTTATGAAAAATTTGAATATATTTAATGATAAACATGCCAAAGGAATTACTGTAACATATATTGAATATGTTGTATTTTCTGTAAATGATACATTCCATGGAGAAGGGAACATTTTAAAATAATTCTAAATTTCATTAATGGCTCCATATTTTTTGTTCAAACAAATAAGCTGCAGGTTTGTAACATATTGTTATAAATGAAGGATATCCAAATAAATATGAGAGAATGTAAAAAATCAAGGTAGTTCTTTTTTTAAGTGACCTTCCATCTGTTATATTTCTATAGAACTTGTTTTGTTAGAAAACTCGGTTTTTGAAAATCAATTGTATCTTCTATACATTTTTCATTATTATTGCAGCTAGCATTAATACTACCAATTGCCCAGTTGTAAAATTCAATGAAACGCCAAAACACAAGAAAGATCTTTATTTAATTAGGAACCCTAATATACATATAAGAAGACATATTAAAATAGACAGCAATGTAAATATTGTATTACATGTATCATATTTAAAATACACATTATAGAATACAAAATACAGATAAAATAAAAAATAAAAACAGAACAAACAATAGTATATAGGATCACAATAAAAGGAAATATAATACCGACATATGGAATAAAATGTTTAGTATAATCCTAATAAAATAAATTGTGACATACCAATTTAAAAATTATATATGTATAGGTATACAAAAAAGTATGGTGCTTTGAACTTCATATGTAATATATAGTAAATCGTTCAATCAATCAATATTCATATACAAACTTACTTATTTTGGATGTATTCCTTCGAGCTGGTTTTGAACTGTATCAGTGAATGTGATACCTGAACAGGCCCTGGTAATTTATACTAACTTCAAAGATTCTCTTTTTAGTGCTCTTTTCTGTATTTTCTCATCAGTCACATTTGAAGGGTTTCCTTTGGGAAGAAACAAAGACGGAACAGCATCCTGTTTTAATTTGCGTAATTATTTGGGGAAACAATTGAGAAGTTCATATATAATATTCCTCTCATAATATCCAGTAGCAAAATGTTTTAAACATATTCTAGCACTATTTTTATTGAAAATATCTGCTCCACAACAAGAAGTCACCCATAATTTCCTCACAGTAGTGTCTTTAGGGAGCCCAAAAAATTGGATGTCTTTTGTGAAATCTTTACACTTTTTGTCACTTTTGCACCCACACACAGCACAACACATTGTTAATACTTATATTACTTATAAATTCGATTTCTAGACCAGTAATTTACACTTACAATACTTTGTATTCTAAGAATTTACAGGTACACATCACTTGTAAACCGAAAAATATCTTAATACTGTACACCTATTACAGTACAACTACTTCTTTTATTTGGTTCTAATATTCACACGCCTTCTAGTGTTCAAATAAGATCCGGAAAACGCTCGAAAATATCTATTTTATCCACAAAAACCTTCTCAAAATCGTCGATAACAACACATTATACATATAAATAGCTGGAGATTCTCTCGTGTTTACTCTCCAGTTTACGTCACTGCGCGGACTGGACACGTTTTCGTCAGTCAATATATCCTACTTTGCAACTCATTATATCATGGTGGTATATTATCCTTGAAAGTGGCGCTCAGTTCGCCAAAAGCTACCCAACCTAACAGAATGCGACGATTTATCTCGCATGTTTGGTTGTCTCTACCGATTCTCAGTTCATGGCCTACGTATTAGTATTCGTATATTTGGGTTATTCCGCATCCGTCAATGTCCATATTGCTGTTGGTTACGAGATTTGTCATAAATTCAGTTTTTTCTAGATTGATTTTCAGGCCAACGTCCTTCGTTACTTGCTTTAAGTCGGCGATAATCTTTTTGGCATCTCCCAAATTATCAGCAATTATTATAATGTATTCGGAGAATCGCAAATGGTTTAAATATTCGCCATCAATGTTTACACCCTTTCCTTCCCAATTGAGTTTCTTGGAAGCGTATTTTAGTAGTGCTGTGAATAGTTTAGATGTTGTATCGCCTTCCCTAATTCCACGTCCTATTGGGTATTTTCTCGTTGGTTCATGGATTTTGATATGAGCGGTTGCGTGAGTATATATATATGTTCTATCAATTTCGCGTATCTATAGTCTATTCTACACTGTTGCAAGGTTGACAATATTGCTAGGAGTTCTACTGTATCGAAGGCCTTTTTAAAGTCGATAAATATGAAAACAAGCGGTTCATTGTATCGATGTTTCTATCAAAGTTTTGATTGTTTGCAAGTGGTCGTTTCTCCCATATCCGTTTCTAAAGCCTACCTATTCTCGAGGCTGATAAAAATCTAACTTCCGTTCTAAGCGTTTAGATATTATCTTAGTAAACCACTTGTAGAGGTGAGAGAGTAAGCTAATAGGTCTAAAGTTTTCTAAATTGGTTATATCTTCCTTTTTGTGTATTAGAATTGTGACTGCATTACTCCACTTAAACAGGGGTTAAAAAGTGAGACTATGACTTTCAATAGTCCCCGCCAGCTTTTAGAACTTCCACCACAACCTGGTCCCCTCCTGGTGCTTGATTATTTTTCATTTCTCTCAGGGAATTCCTAGCTTCTTCCATTGTTATATCCGGCAACTCCTGTGAGCCTTGGTTTTGGATTTTGACTTTGAACTTATTCTCTGTGGTCTCAGTTTTTTTTAATTTCACCTCTATATATTTCTTCATAGAAGTCTTCGACGATTTCTATTTGTTGTTTCATTTCCATTTTTATCTTTAACCCTCAATATCCTGAATTTTTTATTTTTGTGAAACTTGGTGAATTTGTGCATTCACATGGTTTGAAATGTCAATTAAAACGATGATTGAGACCACTTTTAAAAATCATACTTATGGGAAGTGAGATTTGAAGCGTTGCATATATGCAACACTAGGATAATTAGAAGTCAACTTTATTAAGAAAGAATTTTATTTTTGTAATTACATTTTTACTTGCCACCAATGCGTAATCCAGTGCCACATTTTACACACATGGTTCTGACCATAGAAGTACATCCTACATTATCACATCTTCTCCGTTCATTATTTGGTATGAGAACCAGCAGATGTCTCTTCCGTCATATCTAACGTCATTGGATACTCTACCTTCTATTTCACTTGCTCTTGCTACAGGTGGTCTACCAGCGCCTTTGGATTTTATTCCATATTTGGCCAAACAAGTATGTCTCTACGAAATTCCAACTGCGTCGTTGATTTACCGGTGTTAGTATAAATATACCATGCATTCTGGATAGATACGTCTAACATCCACGTGAATAGACAGCACCACCATTTCTTCGAGCGGACACTGATCCGATGCCTAGACACATTTTGATCCATGAGATCAGTCCCGCCTATGTAAGTATTATAATTCCGAATTAGGTTTGGTTGCGGAACTTGGACAATTTTTTTATCTTGTTTCGAATACCGCTTAACATTTGTAAAAGGTTTAACACCATAACATGTTGACGCTACAGTCACATTGTTGTTGCACTGAACCAACAAATTACGTAAATATAAAGAACGCGATTTGTTAATATTACAAAATAGTAGTTGTTGAATATAAATTCTATAAAAACCTACGCAATATTAAGAACATTTATACATTGATAGAACAAATTGTGTTAATGGTATTAACAAATGATTTTGTCAATAATATTAACTATTATCAAATCTGATGGTAATAACAAACGTAAGCGTTATGGCAACGAATTTAATTCGTAATATTAACAATCGTTGTTGTTAATATAATGAACATCCATGAAACCATACGTTGTAAGTACGAATTTAATTCGTAATATCAACAATCGTTGTTGTTAATATAATGAACATCTATGAAACCATACGTTGTAATAACAAAATGTATTCGTTGTTACAACGGCCATAATTCATTCGGTGTTTAACCAGAGACCCGGTGTATATTCATAGTAATATTATAATAAGAAACGGTGAGTTGATTAGTAAATATTCATTAAATAGTGTATAATGCAAAAGGACACTACAGTACTATAACGCAACATATATTATAGAAAAATGATGTTTTTCTGTTATTATTGTGAACTACAGCCTCTACCGGTGGAGAAGAGGACTTGAAAAAATAATTTCCAGCAGTTTCTCGTATGTTAGTTTGTATTACAGATTTTTTTCTCTAAGCTATACGATAAATAGTTTCTGATATACAACGGGTTACCTCTCTTAATCAGACCCCCGGTACATTTCTGGACATACGAGTAATAACATGAAATAAATAAAATAATTTTCAACATCAACAAAAGTATAAAAGTCGTTTATGTCCAATACGTTTTTCTCTCGATAAATATTTAAAAAAAAATTAAGAAATAAAAGAAGATCTACACAGTAATTACCTATTGAAACCGACGCTTAAATGCTGATAAAATTACCCATAAACAATGGAGTTCTTGGTCGTTAACTCGTGTTCTCCATTCATGTTTTGTTTCTGTGAAAATAGAAATATTTCATCAGTTTGGATGTAGTTTGTAGTTACTATATATAAACTACCATAATAATTCTTAAACTTCAATGAAACCGTATGAAACTGTATACATATTATTAACAAATTTTGTTCATTGTGACAACAAAATTCATTTGTTATATCAACAATCTGCTTTTGTTCATATAACAATCTCTTATAAAACCCTTTTCTGCACTAGGGCGTCAAATTATTTTTTATATAATACTTGTAGTTGGTGTTTCTTTGATATATATTTTTCAATTTAATTATAAGGCGGCAAAATAAATGTTTAAATAAAACTCACATATGTTGTTTGAAATAAGTATTTATTGAACTTCGAAACTATATAACTATTGAAAGTGAAATAGAAAAAATACAAGTCCAATTATCTACACAATAGGTATGACCATAATCACTAAACACATATCGTTGTGAAAATAAAAAGTCTCATATTTGTACGTTAAATTATTTTAGAGGAAATAGGACAACATTCTAACCTACAGTGAAAAAGTTTTACAACATATTTCTTCGACCTAATTATAATTATATTATTAAACTCAAATTCGAACGATCATATTATCACGTTTATTTGTATAGGTTCTTGAACATATGGATATTTATTACTGTTTATAATTTAATTTCAAAGTATAATATACAACAGCAATATTGTATGTTATACCTATGTTTCAGCATGATTTGGACTTTGTATTTTTTATTTGAAAATCACTTAAAATTCAACTTAAATTCAAAAAAAATATACATTACATAATACATAAAAATAACCTAATTCTTATTCTGGTTTCTTCATTTTGTTAAGGCTGCTACACTGCTAATTATTCAGCATCTAAATATTTTTTTAGGATGTATACCTTAGAATACTTTCGACTGCTCTTGAATTTGATAAATTAAGTTTCTATGAAATTATAGAACATATTACTCTCTACTGGGAAGTTTAAATTGGAAAGATAGAATAACTCAAAACAAACGTCAACGGTTCTTAAAAAACTGAACATTTTATATCTAATGTTATCAAAATATATAAATATGTTTTCAACGGAGAGTATATCCTTCCCAACACAATACATGAATGGCTGAATGCTTTGTTTCTTCTCCACCAATTGATTCATATGTTCTTCAACTTCCTGAATTGTTTCACAAAAAAAATTACTCCTGGGAGTCTTTAATGGTATATATAACTGGTTTATCATTGTCCTTCTTCTTGTTTTTTGTTACCAATGGTACGAAATACCCATGTAATGCTCAGAATATGACAGCATCTTTTGAGTCTAGAAATGAATACATACATAGATACAACTTGTCTGTAATAAGAATTGTAAATACTATAATTTTCATTACAATTATTAAGATGGTCTCACTTTGAGCAGACGCTGACACATAAGTGGCACAAAAATATCATTTAGTAAAGCAGGATTAAAAGATTAAAGTATAAATATTTTCTTAGAAGGAAGATAGATTATGCTTAACTTTCACTAATATCCTTGTCTTGTAATTTATCCAGGACAGCCTTGATACAATGGTCTTTAACATTGTTTGGAGTTTTCAAAAGGGATAATATTTTGTCTGCTACCGTAGCCTCAGCTTTGATTCCTTCATAGGTAAACAAGGAAATGAATAGTATACATTACGAACAGAATGCTTGGTAGACTTTGCTCCTAATGGGTTGTTAATTTCAAACTCATCAAGGTATAATAAATATGGTATTAAAATTTTATCTGGATAAAGTTTACTTTTACTTTTCCAAAGGTCGCCTTACACAAACTTAGTAGAACTATGGTTTTTTTTCAAGCTTTTAATGTGATTTAAAACTCTTATTAGTAATTTATCTTTTTCAAAAAAAGTTGAAACTTAAGAGATATTTTTTTTCATCAGTAACTAAATGTCCACTATGCCCTATAAGGCTGCACAATATTTTCAATTGTAAATTCATCGTTTTCATCAGCGTACCCTTCGTTTTTTAAGAATTTAAATAACAGATGATCTGAACTATAGTTTCTAAAGGGGTTTCGAAAATTAGACACAAAACTAACAAAGTCATTGTTCAATTGTAAATTATCTTGAAAATTACACTTTTCAAATGTAAGAAACATATCTAAAATAGGTTCTCTTATAAATTGATTAGTGAGTTCCTGAATTTTAAATGCGTCTTTTCTACTAAATTATCATTATTGTGAAGTTGCATAACAAATTCTGTAATAAGCCCGTCAAATAATTCTCTATTAAATTTAAATTGGTTTTGGTGCTTTTTACCTTTAATGAAAACACAATCATTTGCATTAAAACATACTTGATTACTTAGAGCAAGTCCGGGAGACAATTCTGCTGATGAACAAATAGTGGGGATACTACTATGATGTTCATTCTGTGGACTACAAAACGAGTGCTGTATTTCCTCTGTAGATTTTTTTACAAACTCTGAAATGACTTCCAATTTCTCATTTTCATTGACATGTTTTCTATTGACATGTCTCTTAAAGCTGTGGATGTTCTGAAAACTTTGCCCACAATTTTGTTCAGTACACTTTATTAATGAATTAGTTCTAACGTCATGATTGCGTTTAAAATGACATAAGTAATTTTATAGAAAGAAAATATCTTTTGCAAATGAAACATATCATTTTTGATAATCTTGAAAGTCTGCACAGCTTAAATAAATAGTTCCTCAAACACTTACCTTATTAATCAATTCTTGCCACAAATCAAATGAGTATAATCACTTAAGGCACCAAAGAATAATACTGATACCATGAGATGTCGCAATGGTCATTTATATTGTATCCAGGGAGCATTTTTAAAAGAAGGGGATATCTATATATTTTGGTTGTTGGCTCAACAAATTATTTCATCACATTTCATAAATGTTTGCAAAGTTATGATATGTAAAGTAATATTCCTTTTGAAATGATGTTGTTCTTACAAAAAAATTCACCTTAACCACCGTTCATAGATATTCTGTTAAAACTTTGATGTAGTTTAAATTTGCCGCGTTTTTGTGACCATAAATCATGGGGACACCAACACAAATGTTTTATACGGGAGTCATACGGCAGCGTAATATGTTTAGGTACTCGAAAGTAAGTCTACGAGGGTCATGCGTTAAATATTGATCATATTCAATAATTTATGTTTTTGTTGGGAATGTATCTTTTTGATCTTCCATTGGGATGATTCAGATTTTATACGATTATGTATGGGAATATCAGAATATCTATGGACGGTGTCTAAACATTAGTTATGTGTTCCCACAACTATTTTCATAGCTGTTCCTTGAAGTTTTTTAAGGCGACGTGCAGGTACAGGTGTGTCTTATTAAATTCAGTTGCTGTTTCAACAAATTAATTCATAGCATACGTTTGACCTTCGTACAGAGATTTGAGTTATGAGAAGGCCCTATTAAATTCTGTTGTTGTCGCAACAAATATAATCATAATTCCTAAATTCCTGATATTAATGAATTTATTTGTTGTTAAAATCAACGAAATTAGTCAATGTTACAAATTTAGGTTTGTTGTAAAAACAATTGAGATTTTGTTATATGAACAATCGCTACTTTCATCCTCATAAAAATATACCATTTTTTTACGTAGTAGTAACGAAAATAATTGTTGTCACAACAAATGACAGTCAACAATCACAGATGGTTAATATTACGTACGTTTATTGTTTCTGTGTGTCAACCCATCTAGCGAATAGTATTCCAGTAGTTATATCAATATTAGAGTGACAGTCGCCTCGGTTAGCGTTTGGTAAAGTTTTCTTGCTGGGAAGTGTGATTCCTTTAGGTACTCGTTTTTATCGGATGGTACCTGTGCACCAAATACCAATATCTCACATATCTTGTGATAAATTTATGCCTGTGAACAAATTGTCAAGAAATAATTTGTAAGTCAATTTTTTCTTTGCATCTGGAAGTTCACGTAAAAGACCTAATAGAAGAGCAGTGCTTTTTCCATAACGAACTTCATCTTCATTGACTGAATTTGGATGTTTACCTTGATAGATATCAAAATTTATGAGATATTCTCGTTTGGAATTGAGTGACCACATTTTGAAACCAAAACGAATTGGTTCCCACCTAATGAACTGCTTGCAGCTGTGACGGCCAAAATATGTCACCATCGATTCATCGTAATTCATATCTTGATCGGGGACGTAATATTGAATGAATTTTTCTTTCAGTTTATTTATTAACGGCGTAACTTTCCATGCTTTATCATTTCGATCTATTTTATAATTGTCTGCTAAATGTAAAAATTGCATAATACGCTCAAAGCGGTTTCTCTTCATCGCATTTTTAACTAGTAGATCACCCATATCTAATCCGCTATCCCAATAAAATCGTTTACCTGGCTTTACATCATAACCAGTCAATATCAACATAGAAAGAACACATTTTAACTTATCAGCAGTGATTTTGGGATCAGGACAATTTTTGAGTAGTGCATATTTTCGACATTCTCCGTTCACGTACTCAATAAGCGGATCACACCAAAACAGTTCGAATATTTCAACTGATGATAAATGCTCAAATTGAGAGAAATCACAGGGAAATACAAAATTATCCTCTTTATTTAGCAAATTTTCAGATGTCCACAAATAAGTGATGTTTTGTCGTTAATTCCCAGATTTTTTTGACTTTGTTGTTGCTTCCTCACCCTGCATTGCTTCTGCATCCTGGGCCACTTCTACATCCTGAATTGCTGCCACATCCTGAACGTCTCTCATTTTCTGAATCGTTTCCACATCTTGATATTACTTGCAAATTCGTTTTTTATTACATAATTTAATTTCAGCCTGTGAACGGAGATGATTCCCAGAAAGTCGATTCAAATCGAAATCAACTTCTTCCTCCACAGACTCCTCATAGGTTAGTATGTTCACCTCAGGTGATTCAATAAATATAGCTTCAATACGAACAATAGAATTCTCATCCACTCCAAATGCAATTCGTAATACCTCCTCTAGTGTCAGTCCTCTTCTGAAATAAAAAAGTATGGTCAGTACTGACCCGCGAATTTAAAGACAGCAGAGAAAACGAATGTCGCATATGGCTTCGACGATACAAAGAAGATTGTAGCCAACGAAACATTAGCAATAAATCCATAGTCGGGTGTTTATTTCTCCAAATTACCAATAATTTCAAATAAACCATTTAGTGTAAACACAGTATCCTATTATCCTAACGTTGCATATATGCAACAAGTAACTTTACGACTACAAAAAGATATACACACCGGTCCTGTTTATTCCGTTCACTAATTGTTAGGATAGATAACACCAATATAAAGACACAATTTATCAAATATATAAAAAATACAGTTAACTTTCGGAAAAATGTATTTACTCAAATCGGACGTCCATATTCTTCAAATTTTCAGATCAGAATTCAATTAAATACCAAAAATTTCACCCTAGATCTCAACATAAGCTAGTCAGCGGTCATAAAAAAATAAACAAAATGGCGCCATTGCCATTTACAGTGACCTCTTTTCATCAAATTCAAAAGTTTCTCAACGGGAATGTCGTAAACTTCGAGAAAAAGCCGTTGCATACATGCAACGCTAGGATAATAAGGGTTAAGTTCAAAGATTTTCTTCTTTCCATTGGCCAAGTTCTTTTTGAGTACCCTTATACTCCTATTCTCTTCGATCACTTGTTTGGTTTTCTCTGTATTGTGTTTTCTCAAATCTTTGCGTATTTCCTTTGAAATTGTCTTGCTTTACTTCTCTAAGTTCAGCTATCTTGCAGTGTTCTTGTTGTGTTTTTATTAGTGTTTCAGTGATTGTTCCGTTCAAGGTGTCTATGCCTTATGATTGATTTTGACGTAAGGATTGTTATGGATTCGCTGTAGTTCGTTATATCTTCTGGGATGTTCCATCTTGTTCGATGTTTCTTACAAATCATTCTTGTTCGTTCGTTCGTAATAGTAACTTTTATTGTTTCCCTTACAGCTCTATCGTCTCTCCCTGCGCAGAACTTGTTAAGGACTGTAACATCGGTGACATTTATTTTCCATGTTTTTATGAAGATGTCTATTTCATTCTTTGTTTTTGCATCCGGGCTTGCCCAAGTCCATTTTCTATGCATTTTCTTTTTAAAAAAGCTGTTCATTGCGTATAAGTTGTAATTATGTAGGAAGTCCAGCAGTGTTTGTCCTCGTTCGCCCTCAAAACCGAAATTCCCAATCGCTATATCTGATTCGTACAAGCGTCTTCCGCGCTTAGCATTGAAATGACCCATAAGGAAAGTGTAGTAGCAGTGGTTATCTGGCAGTGCTATTTCTATGTCGCCATAGAAGATGTCCACTTCTTCGTCGGTATGCGTTGTTGTTGGGGCATAAACTTGGACGATTTTCATTTTGTGTCTGTGATTTAGGAGAAGGACAAAATATGCAACTCTATCTGATACCGTCTTGATAGTTACCATTTTGTTAACGTGTTTCTTGTATTCTATTCATAATATGATATAAATAAGACGCAATAATATACGAAGAAACTATTTTTCCAACAAATAATAATCCTCTATTAGCTTAAATGAGAGTTTGTTTATATTTAGCGCAATTTTTCGATCATAATATATGTCATAAGTACTGAGTACAACTGGCTATGATCTAACCAATCAGGTATCTTCAGAATTGCAAACTTAAATTCAAATCACTCCTCCTCCTAGTTTAAATACAGGGATAAAGTAATTTCTATTTTATTCATAAAATTCAATAAATCCGAATTATACAAATTTTTGTTTAAAACTTGTGTCAAAATGACTTTTTGCAGTTCTTGTTCTTTGCTCAACTCACTACTTCGCGGTTCGTTGCCTAAACTTCACTCGTACTACAAAACAGGTCATTATGACACTTATTTTACAAATAACCATTTCCGCACTTATACACTACGGAGGCTGTATCATGCTAACAAACCGAAATTTCTCCAACAATGACGAAAATGTGGATTCTGGATTGATGGGACCCATTGTCCAAAAAATATGTGTAATATCTGGATTTATTGGACAAGTTGTATAGTCTCTGGTGAGCTGAAAATTAACAGGGTTCATCTGTGAGATGCACTGATCAATACCCAATTCAAAAATTGATTACTTGTTTGCTGTCCGGAGGCTGTTACAAAAAGTAGTACACATATTTTTTTCTAAAAACTCGTTTTCCTTTTTTTTCTCGCTGAACATACGAAAAAATCATTAAAAAAACAAAAATTTCAACTTTTTTTGGGGCAAACCAATACTTTTCTCTCATCTTAGACAGAGTTGGGCGGAAAAGTAATAGATAACTAAATGAGCTTTGATCTGACCATCTAGAACTCAAATTCAAATAAATCCTCCGATTTTGAGAACTGTGTCTAGAAAACAGTTATGCATACTACTGAAGAATTATGGAATTTTCTTTTCAGTTATGCAATCAGTTCAGCAATGTTATCCATGAAGTTGGAAGTTCAAGTATGCGATTTCTCGAGGTTCTGTATAAAAGCTACAATAGGTCCGGCTTATCACATTTTAGGAGGTATAAAAGCCCGACATTCATTCGAGGAACATTAGGTATTAGAGAAAAAAAATCTCAGCATTTCGTACTTGACCGTGATATTATATATTTAGATTTTTGGAAAATAAGTTTTCGTTTGGATCACTTTGCCCCGTCATTGAGAATTTATTTACTTTATTGATTGATGTACTAGCTCAGCATTATATTTTTTTGTATAGAATATAATTCGATCGTTTTAAAATTAAAAAAAAAAACAAATACAACCGTCCTGTCGCTGCAAAAAATTCAAGATGTAAATTAACGGAACAAGCAAATTAATACTACTTCCAATTAGAATTTCTGCAGCTATTTTAATTATTGCGACTAGACAAAAAGATTCGAAATATTACAATTCTTACTTCCAAGTCCATTAACAATAATTAAAAATTAAATTACTACTTGGATGACTTAAAGTGGTACAAACAAAATAAATTAATACCAGTACACTATATAACTGCCATTGAGAAAATTACTTGAAACGTCGGCTTAACATTCTTTCAAAATTACATCATGATGTACACATTTAAGTGAAGCTGAATAAATAAAACATAGGTGGATTCATTCTTCTTGATAATTGGTGATCATAAAAAAAATTATCGCTGTTCATTATAACGCAAAATTTTTCTATATGCATTCGAAAATATTGATATAATTTTTATAGGAATAAAAAAATATACATTTATCAATAATGATGATCGAACAAAAGCAGAAATTGATATAATGAGGAGAGTTAGATCTGAAGCACATTAGGAGAAAGGGGACAGAGTGAAGTTCAAAGGAGTGAAGAAGTAATCAAGGTGAGAAAATATTAAAAACAACAGAATCAAAAAGCAAATACAGAAGAACACGAGAAGTTGAGTTGACGGACTTGACTGGAGAAAGACAATGAACAAAAAAATAACGATAAATAAATTTTTTCAATTTACGCTTAAGTGCCTCAATAGCTATGCCCATGGGCACGTTACTTATTATCATAATTTAGAAAAGATGTTAATATATTTTAGAAATTATATAGATTTAGTTAGTTCAATGGGGGAATTTAGCATTTCTTGTATTATAGGATTCATTTCATTTATCTACCTGACATCGTTGTAGACTTGGCAATCTATCAGTATGTGCCTAACGTTAACAGAACAGTTGCAGGTATGGCAGGTTGATTTTAGATCCATCGGCCTAGCATATTTCGTGATTAAAACATTGGAGAGGTTGGTTGATCGGTATATGAGAGGAAAGGTTGGACTTAGGTATTATTACCACTACAATCGGTATGCGTTCTGGAGTGGCAAGTCAACAGAAAGTGCCTTACAACAACTGGTGACCCAGGCGGAGAAGGCGCTGAATAATGTCATCATCGCCCTGGGCGCTTTCCTGAACATACATGGAGCTTTCGACAGCACTCCTGTAGAATAATTGTATAGAGCTGCGATAAATCAGGAGCCAATGATAACTCACTAACTTGGGGCAATACTACGCAACCGCAGAGTGGAGGCCGCATGGAAGGACCATGTGGCAAAAATGGTCGTCGATAGGGGATGTATGCCGATGATATCGTTGTCCTTGCTGTTTGAAGGCATTTTAGCGTCCTCTGGGACCAAATGCAAAGGGCCCTGAATAGGGTACAGGGTTGTTGCAACGATGACGTACATGCAGTGAGTCCTGCCAAAGCTGAGGTAGTTCCCTCCACGAAGAAGTGGGGTATAAGAACTGAAGGTCTGCACCTTGGTGAAGTGCGACTTCCAGTGGTTGAAGAAGTGAGATATCTGAGAATGATCCTGGATAAAATACTGATATGGAAGGCTCACCTCAATAGTTAGCTTAGGCAAGGTCACTAACGCATATTGGGCCTGTAGGAGAGCCATTTGTCCGAAATGGGGACTAATCCGTAAGACTATCTTATGGTTCTACAAAGTGATCTTGCTGCTTATGCTCACATACACGGCTCTGGTCTGATGGCAGACATAAACCTTGGCCATGGCTAGATCCCAACGCACGCCTCCAAAGGGTGGTAAATTTGGGGCAACTGGCTGCATGAAGACTACGCTAACTGCTGCGTTTGAGGTGATTCCTGGACTTTGGCCCTTCACCATGTGATTGAGGCTGAAGCCGCGAGGGTACTTCTGCGCTCAGAAATTTTGGAATATGTGCGAAGCGAGGAAGGGTGCAGGCACGTCAAGCAGCTCAGACTCCTGGGTGATGTCCCAGTTTTGGCTCGAGCGGCTGATGTTTGTCTGCGCAGGTACTTCTCCGTAACCCCCTATAGGGTGAAGATCCGGAATAGATAATTCTGGGAAATTGAGGAAGATCCAGAATCTCATGGGATCATCTGGAATTTACTCCAAGAATCCAAAGACACAAGTTTGTATTCCTTTGGGAAAGGGAGTATTTGCATATCAGGTTACCGCTATCTTGGAATGTGCACAGATAAACCTAGACAGAAGTTATGCGGACCGACACATAACCATATACACATATACCAAGCGGCAATCATGGCCCTGAGTAGATATACAGATATACCATCAACTCAGGGCTTGCTACTGAATGTCGAGAACGTCTTGCTGACTTATCAAGGCGGAACATAGTGTGGCTAGAATGGATTCCGGCCCAGTTTGGTTTTGAAGGTAGTGAAAGGGCAAGCGCATCGGCGGTAGAGAGGGCGGCACCTCCCTTTAGCGGCATAAGCCCGACCTTGGACCTTATAAAATAAGCAATCAATAAGGAGACGAGGAATTGGTTTGGGAGCCAACACCTAGCTCATAAGAATGCTCTACAGGTTCTAAGGCAGTCCACGCTCCTATTGAGGGATTATACTGATGAACATGCTAGAGCAGCTGTAGAACTACCAAGAGTAGGTTGAGACTCTTAACGGAGCACTGCTGTCTGAGGAACCACCTGCATAACTTAGGTTCAGAAGAAAGTCCCATATGTAGGGGCTGCGGCATGGATGACGAACCGTCGGTATCCTAGTGTGTCTACATTAGACTGTACTAGTCCCTGTTATGGCCCTTGAGGACAATGCAGGCATCTACTTAAGAGCATCGAGTCCTTTATTGCAGGACGTGTCTCCATGTATACATAAGTAGCAGAAATGCACAGAGGGCCCGCCAGTGGCGTCAGCGCCTTGGCTTGAGCTTAACTTGGCCGAGTTTTGCCTCAACCTATTAGTAGTAGCCAATTCGTAGTCTTCTAGCAACCCGTGCATTATATCTTTAAAACTCGGTGAGTAGTAGCGGGTCAACGATGGGTTAAATTTCACAGAGAGCTGTATTTCTGTTGCTCCAATGGATTTGCCAGAGTTTGCGGGTCAAGGCCTTGAATAAGAATTTCAGGTCTTGGCTCAGCTGGAAACAAAATTGTGTAGACAGAAATAAAAATAAACATGAAGGACACGAGAATAATGATAAAAAAGTAATATTTTTAGAAGAAGGGAAAATATGAATACCAATAATAGGACCAACAGGACAGATTAATTAGAACTATATAATTAGGTGGATGGAGATGACTGAGACACGATTTAGAAAAATTTGTCTAAATAACAGGAGGAGATACTGTAAAAATATTTGTCAGTATCAAACTAGTTACAGAAGGCCATGGGAAATTTAGGAGAAATTACAACGGAATATTAAAAAACACCTCCTAAGAAGAAACATATATGAATAAGACACCCGAGAAGATGCAAGGAGAGAAAGAACCAATAATTGATTATATTCCATATGAGGATGGGAATAGAAACACCGTAATGAATACAATAGGACGAAATCGACAGTAACCACTATGAGAATAAAGAAAAAAATGTGAAAGTAGATAAGAGGAAGAAGAAAAAACAACACCCCAAAGTTTCCAACATTTGGAGTCATATGAACTAAGAAAAATTAAGAACAGCTCAGAAATATCCAGGACTAGAAACGAAATAAGTCAAATCAGTAATGTAAATAAGGTCACCGGACACTTTGCGAGCATGAAAATTGATTAATCTCTATGTGGGACCAAAAAAATTATAAAAGAACAAATTCAAGCTACAAAAATGCATAGAGGTACTTAAAAAGTATTAAATGAACTTAGTTGTGTGAAAGCACCGATAACGGTAAGGTAGGATAAGATATTTTTATGAAGGCTGAATTGGAGCCGAAACGTCGAAAAATATTTCTATTAAATCACTTTATCCAATAAACTAGATCAAATAACAAAAAAAAGGCTTAAGAAGAGTAGGTCATATTAGTAACTATAAACGTATCTTAGGAAGGAGCAAGGAAACTAGCTAAACAGAGAAGCTAGGAATAAAATTAGATTATGATTAGGAAATATGATAGAAGAATCCCTATACAAACTTTGTGGTGGAAGGGTGTACATTATAACAGCGCCAAGGTACGTACCGTTTCATGAAATTTACTGTTTGGACCCCTACTCTGTGGAATCTCTTTACGTTATTTTTTTAAAATGGAACTAACTGTTTCAGAATAAATCCACAGTATATTGAAAAAATGGTAATAATTCTAAAATTGTCATTTTCTTACAATTTTTCCAATATATTGTGAAATTATTTAGAAACAGTTCCATTTTGAAAAACTACCATTGGTAGTATGATTATGTTAAATCAGTAGTTACGAAATTACAAAGTAATGATTAATACACAAACAGCAATTTTAAAAAAAAACAATTTGAAATAGAATTTTTTTTTATTAAAATTATGAATCTACCCGGCGACAAATGGTTAGATAGAAATGGCAAAAAATGGAAAAAATAACAATATTAAATATGATATAGCGAATGGTATAGCGAAACAATAAGAAAATCATTAACTGTCAGGTAGTTCCAGTAGGTAAATTCCACGATGTCACTGTTTTACAGAGTCCAGACCTCCTGGTATACGTCCAGCAGAGTACAGAAAATCCATACGTATAAAAACAACTACGCAGATGAAGATGTACAAAAAAATTCAAGACCAAAACAAATTTGATGAACCCCTAGGACAAGGTTTTCGGCGGGATCAGAACTTAGATTCCAAATCCGATGAAAACGATATAAATGAACGGTTTTGAAGATTAAAACTAACTTTTCCGTATCTGTGGCCCCAAACAATAGTCTATCATAAAATTGTTACTTGTATACACTTCGGGATATGTATCGTGCTAACAAACCGAAATTTCTTCAAAAATAACCAAAAATTTAGTATATATGGATTTATAGGACCCGCTGTACTTGCTCTAGTCAATTGAAAATCATATTCAATCATAAAATTGATCAATCGTATACTCTCGGGGGGCTGTATCGTGCCAACAAACTGAAAATTCTCCAAAAATTTGGTACTTCAAGTACCATAGCACCCGTTGTACTAGCTTAAATAAGCTGAATATCGATAGGGTTGATATTGGAGACCCTCTGAATAATATCCAATTATAAAATTGGTCACTTTTAAAAACTCCGGAGGTTGTATTGTGCTAACAAATTAATTCTAGTCCAAAAATGACAAAAATATCGTACTTAAAGTACTGTAGCACCTGTTGTAGTGGCTCTGGTGAGCTGAAAATCAATAGGGTTTATCAGTGAGATGTCCTGAATAATATTCAATCATAAAATTGATGACTTGTTGAACTACGGAGACTGTATCGTGCTAACAAACTGAAATTTCTCAAAAAATTACAAAATGTCGTACTTCAAGTACCATAGCACCCGTTTTACTGGCTCTGGTGCAATAGGGTTCATCTGTGACATGTCCTTGACCATATTCAATCATAAAATGGCTGACTTTTTGCACTCCGGAGGCAGTATCGTGCTAACAAGACATGTAAGGAAAAGTGGCCGACGGCAACGACGACGACGACGACGACGACGACGACATACACACAGGATTTTTTTTTCTAAAAACCGTTTTTTCGTGTTGTTGTTGATAGAAAACGTAAAAATAACTAAAAAAAAATTTCAAATTTCCAACTTTTTTTGGGGTAAACCAATACTTTTCTCGCATATAGATAGGTTGACGGAAAAGTAATAACTGGTCATTCGCCAGTTAAACCAAATAAACGGTACCAATAAATTTCCATAATTCAGTGTATTATAATATTTTGACCTTGGTGTAGCTATATCCAAACAAGCAGTCAGCCTTACAACAAAATGGCTACACCTGGTATGATGAACTTAGTTCTCAGTTGCCTCGTCGAACAAATGTTGGAGAACTAACTCACTTCAGATCCTTGACGTTCTAGCCACAGTTTATAGTTTATAAAAGCAGTTGGCTCACTCGTTGTCTGCACTTTGGATCTTCAAGCTACACTTTTTTCACTGCGCATCCTGAATTTGTTTTCCACGCGCATGGAGGTGAGGTCAACTGATATAATCATGACTTGGAAACTCATTAAAACAAAACTGTGCCTTAGCTAACTTCTACCGGAAATCATACTAACCTCCAACTAACAAACGAAATACCTATCAACAAGGTGATTTCATGCATAGAACAAAGTTCAACGTTACAATGAAGCTGTGATGCTAAATTCAATATATTTTATTCTAACATTCGAGATATTATTGTGCTGTCATATTTAATTCCAGTACGTGATTTTGATGAGCTGCAGATAAATTCCATAATAGTATAATACAAATGAACAGTTAACACATAACATTATCATCTGTAATCAACTTATTCACTAAAAATTGATTGTATCAAGTCTGTTGACTTCGTCCTAAAAATACTATTATATTGTACAAAAATTCAGCAGGCTAGTTATTATTTGTATCATGTTTGTGGTTGTTAAAATTTAGGTCACTCATTAACGGCAAATAAGCGTGAAATGACCACTTCCAAATCATAAAATAACCGTCTTTCACTGATAATTTTATTGTTCCATTGCATTTAACAATATCTTCTCAACCACCTTCTTCATCTTGACTGAAAGTGACTAAGGAATATCTTATTTGTACGTAGACCTGTCACGTTCTTGGCAGAAACACGGAATTTTTTTAAGTAATTTTTACGATGTAAGTAGTCATACGGTAGACGGAAAGTCTTTACGAAAGTATTTAAAATGCTTCATACCCAATAAACGAAAATTTCAAACAACGTGTGTGAACTATTTTTTTACATAAAATACTTAAAAGACAATAAAACTCACTTAACGAATACTGGTGTTCTCCAGTGACGTACGCTACTAAAGAAATTAGTAATACTTTGTTTAAAATCATCATACACTGTGTCTACAGGGAAGATACATTTTTGTTTCTAGTTTATGCGAAAAATATGAAACCTATGAATTTTCAAACTAAGTTAATAATAAATTATCTTACGTCATTACATAAGCAATGAAACTTTAAATTGTCATCAATAGTAAATTTTACTTATAATTAATAACAAAAATATCGATAAAGGATTATGTGAGGAAACTAACAGTAAACTAAAGATCCTACCAAAACTGCCATCTACGGATGTCAGTAAAACTTTTCGAAATGTACACATCTCAATTGACTCTAGAAAGAATAATTTCTCGATTTAATACACAAAGTAATGAAATTTAAATAACGTAAAATATCATGTCGTTTATGAAATGTAACCAACTGTTCCTATTTTCAATTGATACATACTACGAAACATTCTTTTAAATAATTCTCAATTTGATTACATGAGGCTTTTACTTAATGAAGATCCATACTGAATGATGAAATAAAACAATTTAATTTGTTAAAAACTTCATTTACATGAACTAATGTTCAATTTAAACTGGTTGACGCGTTTCACTAACACAGTAGCTTTCTCAAAACTAATGATTCAATATATTCAGTGCATGAATACATAATTCAATTATACTAATGTTAACAAAGGGATTCAAAGAAATTACCTGGAAATTCAGTCACTACAAACATTCCTAACCTATCTTCTAGGTAAAAAGGTTTAATAAAGGAGAGTGATTGATATCTATTTGGTCGTTAAGAAGGTTACCTGAATATTTATTTTTGTTTATATCAAGAGTCTCTAATGAATTTAAACTAAAGGATCTGCCTACTACATTTGAAATTTCAAAATTTGGGTCAAGAATGTGTTGGTTTTCTAATAAATGATTTGAATACTTTGTGTTCCAAAATTCTAGTTTCCAATTTCTAGAAGTTCTTCCGATATTTTGTCATTAGCACATTTTAGTTTATAGACTCCCGATTTTTTTTAATTTTGAAGATTTAGTTTTGTTATAATTAATGAGTTTGGATAAATTGTAATCAGTTTTAAGGCAAATATTCATGTCTAAAGTTCCTAAAAATGGTTTAATTTGGATGGTGCTCCAAAGTATGTTAAGCTTTCAAATTATTTATTATTATTTTTATCAGAAGGGAATACTTGTTCTAAATTCTGTTTTTTTATCATTTAATTTATGATATTGTCAATCAAATTTGAATCATAATTATTATTAAGTGCTATTTGTTTTATGATATTTAATTCTTTGTTACAATTATTAGGATTTATTTTTCAAATTATACCTTCATCCGTTTTGAGAAAGCTACTGTGTTAATGAAACGTGTCATATAAATGAATTTTTAAGCAGATCAAATTGTTTTATTTCGTCGTTCAATTCTCAATGCATTGACTGAAATCTATTCACATAAAATTTGTATATACATACATATAGTAAAAACCAAATAAAGTTGGGTTTACGTCACCTAGGGCGTATTTCTATCGCATGTGTGGCCACATTTCCATCGAAAAGTGCATATACTTAAATTTGTTAATTAATCGGTTCCAAAGATAAACCAATCAATAAAAAAACTTTTGTACCAAAATAACGTATATGCAATATAGCTTTATTGGGTTTAGACGTCCCTCGATGTAAACATTTGTGTTAAAAATTTAATAAAGAAGCCTCCAATTATTGACGGTAAAATAGTCACTGCCAGAAATAATGTCATGTTGCCGCGTTGTTTGTGACTTGTCTACTCGTGTATTGTCATCGATTTTTGAGGTCAAAGTTACGTGCTTTATAAAATTTTCTTGTGAGAAATATTTATAATCATAACTGTTTTTGTTTTCAAAACAACAAAGCATTTTCTTCTGTGATTGTTAAAATGTCCAAACAGCTGAATAGCCGATGCAAAGAACTTGTGGCTCCGTTAGTAAATTATTTTGAACAAGAACGGAATAATAATGGTCCTTTGTTGCCCTTAAATGCTTTACAAGAGGTAGGTAATACGTGAATAAAATATCCTTATTTTACTTTACGAAAATTTCTATTATTTTAGCGTGTAGCTGCTGCTTTTAAAATCAGTGTAAGAACAGTGAGCAAAATTTGTCAAACAAAGAAAAAAGGTGAAGAGTTTGAGTCGCCAAAGAAAAAACGTTGCGCTCATAAACGAGTAACAAATACAGAAACTTTAAATACAAGCTCTATTCGTGATACCATTTACAACATGTACCAGAGAAGTAAGTATAATTACGACAGTTGTATATTTACCATATTTTTATTTCTGTATGCTTTTAGAGCAGCACATAACGATTCAATCATTGTGGTCCCAACTAAGAGAAAAGAATTATTTAATGGTAGTACCAATTCTTTAAATATATTGCTCAAAGAACTTGGGTTTAAGTGGATGAAATATAATTCACGACGAGGACTTATGGAATTCCCTGATGTGGTTTTGGAAGAGTAGAATTCTGAAGTTATTATAAAGAAGCAAAGGACGAAGGTATATACCAATTTGTGTTCATCGATGAAACCTGGATATTTCAAAATGGCATCATAGGTCATTCATGGCAAAATGAAAATATCAAGAGTGTTAAAACCACTAAAACCGATGGCAAAAGGTTTGTTGTATTGCAAAACATAAGTGGTTACTTGAACAATATTTAGATAATATTATTACAGATATATCATATTCCATGCTGGAAATGGAAACGGATTTATTGAAGGTGCTGAAGCAATATTTTGTTCAAAAACCCAACTTAATGATTATTATGGGGAAATGGACCAGGCAAATTTCTTGAAATGGTTTGAATATCAGTTGCTGCAAAATTTAGAGATTCCTTCTCTAATTATACTTGATAATGCACCTCATCACAGCATTTTATTGCATAAAACTCCAAATAGAGGATGGTTAAAATGTGCTATTCAGAAATGGTTAACAGAAAAAAAACATTCCCTACTCTCACATGATGTTCAAAACAGAACTGTTGCAAATCGTTTCTCAGTAAATATACAGATATATTCTTACTTATTGCCATTTATTTCAAACATTTTTTTGTTTTTTGTTTAGAAATAAGCCACCAATCAAGTATATAGTGGACGATATGGCAGAACAGTATGGACAGAAAGTTTTACGTCTTCCTCCTTACCATTGCATATTCAACTCTATCGAATTAATTTGGGGCATAGCAAAAAATTACTACAATAAGCATACTGGTAGGGATGGTAACAGTGCGAATAACTGCCTGAACATGTGGCCCGAGGCACTGCACATGATAACTCCTGATATGTGGAAAAATTATATACAACATACTGAAAGAGATTTAAATGGTATGAGAGGGAAATAATATTTGATCGTCCAGAAATTAGTACGATAGTTATAAATTTCAATAGTGAAGAGAGTGACACTGATGTTGAATCAGATGAAGAAAATGAACAAGAATTTGAATCTGCCTAGTTTCATTTCACAATATGTTGATTTGTTTAATGTTAGTTTTTGTCTTTGATAATACGTTCATACATACATACATACATATTTTATTTTATTGCTGGTATTTTTATTATATTTATTTATTAAAAGATTTGGTAAGTCAGTAATAGCCTTACCACTTTTATTCTAGAATTCCTTACTTTGTGAAATCTATTCATAAATTTAATTGACAAAAAACGTAAATGAAAAAACGCCACACTATATTAAACAAAAATCATCAAACCATCGATGATTTTGTAGTTTTCATTTATAATATTGTGAAATTTTCTACATTCACGTTTTTTGTTGACTTCAGTTATTTTCTGTTAATTTCCATATTTCGTGAACATTCTGACAACGCTACAAATGTTCACAATGATGACGTAAACGCTACTTTATTTGGTTTTTACTATAGTTATGTTTACAGGATTCACGGGTTTGAGGAGGGCTTATTGTCAGCCGTGCTGAAAGTTACTTCCCACTCTAGTGCGGAAAGTAATTCCCGCACGCGTGAGAATAAAGGTCACTTTTCATGGGAGACTAGCCATTCTACAGTATTTCCTTCACTGGTTCGAATATTTTGCACACTAGATAAAGTGTGGCCATTCTTTATTTCTAGTAAATTTGAAGTGAATTTTTCACAGTTTGTACGAACATTTCTAGTTTGCTAACATTTGATCATTATCCTCTTAAATTACTGGCTGCCACCCAATAAACTCTGACTTCTTTTTCTTTTATTCACATGAATATACATGGTCTGCTGAAACTCAGTTATTGATATTCTAGAAGCTAGCACAAGCTGCATTTACTGCTGTATATAGCTTGTTAATGAACGTTAATTTCATGATAAATAGGTGTCAATAAATGTACAATATAATCAATTTTAAATAAAAAGGATTTTTATTCTACAGTGCTGTAAATGAAATACCAAGCGCTATTTTATGAAATTGCAAGTTTAATTTTTGGTATTATTAAAAATTGATATGTACAATTTTTGAAATTAACGGGCCATGTTTGTATTGTGATTGTCTTGACGAACAGTCATCATACGGAAAATATACCTTTGCTCCAAGAAAAGATCATTTAATTCAGATATTCAAGAGTTGTGCTTCGAATACCAATACTTCCCGCTGTAAGAATAAAAATAAAAATACGCGAAAAATCGCCAGGCCGCTAGAAAACTTGGTTGGTAACATGTATGTGAGAATTTGTAGGAACCAGTCATTTCAATTGCCGTTGTGAATATTATCCATTCATATAGGTACCTGCCAGAGGCCATTTTGGTGTAAAGCTTATGTAGTTCACGTGGTACGATTCTGCTCCTGGTACGCCTTGACATCCTATATTTTGCTAGATGTTATGTCTTGTTAAGCAGCCAAATATTGGGGCCGTTAAACGGATTTGTGAATTTCTGACTCATCGGGCAATTTCAGCCTAGGGTTAGAAAATTTGGTTGATTCTTTTGGCCTTCAAGTCTGGGATATTTTTTGAGGTGAAACTTTGATTTTCTGCACCGAACCTGTGCACTTCTGGTTTCTAAGAAATCGTAACATCGAGGGAATTCAGCTACTAGTAACTACCGTAAATATTTTTAAGAAATCCATCATTTTCTTATTCTTTTTTTATATAAATACATACATTAACCTGTTTTTTATAATTGTGTACTGGACGTTTTCTTCTATTGAACATTATAATTTTTTTTAATTCACTTTTCTGGCCAAACCAGTTTACCTTCATATACGATAAAATCATTTCTTTGCTACTTGAAATAAATTCAAATTGAATTGTAATTCTCTTAATTTTTGCTGATAAATACATATATAATATACTTACTTTGTGAAATTGTAACTGTGTTGGTTTGACATAACGAATTATATTTAGGGTCATATATGTATACCAACGTCACATACATTTGCGATACGTTATATATATATATATATATATATATATATATATATATGTTTATATACATATACATATCGGTATCTATTGTGCGTCCGTACAAGGAAATGTATTTGTGCGTCCCCTCGAAAGACTAAATTCTTAGATATTTTGGTAGTGTATATTTACTCTTTTGTGCATCTAGAGCTGCACCCAGCCGTAAGTATTTGAACTTCCAACATATACGTTTTTGTCTGATTTGCATTTAATTATACATCCATGCAAGGTTGCCAAGTTTTCCACAAAAGTATAGATGATTTATTTCATTGAAAGCCCATTCTGCGTCCGTTCAAATCAAATGATTTTAAAGTCATCTCTCCAAATTTCAGATCGATATTCCAATTATTGTGGACGCTACGAATTTTTAAGCTGGACCGTGCACGTTTATGTCTAACGAAACTTGGTATTCGAAATTTGAAATTTTCATAATCCACATTTTTACTTGTCATATAAATTGCATCACGGATATCCACTAATTCGACCTCGTAGATTCCGAGAATCCAAACAAAAAATTTATAGGACAATCAGGTCAGAAGTTACGAATGTGAAAAATAACAATACTTTGTCATATGTTCGATGTCGCATCAAAAAATTCTGAATTCCGCGTCTCATCAAAAATTACTAATTGTCTATATACTAATTCTATGCCGTTGAATCCAACGATAGGTTGAAAATTTCCGTACGATAAGTAGTTTAGAAGTTACACATAAAATAACGTTCAAAGAAAATCGTTGTCCACATAACTTCTCTAATTGTGTACCGCGCGTGAGAATGTAAGAGTCCACTTTTCGCGTCGCATCGAAAAGAACTAGGAGTCAACGTATTAAGCAGACTACGCTGATTCAAAATCCATGTCATATAACATTCTACGGCATTCTGTTTAGAAGTTACAAGCAAAAGAAGTTCTACATTTTACATAATTTCACTTTGCGTTCACCGCGATACAAAAGTATAATTCCTATGGTATTGTCGACTTTTTCTACGTGCGTGTACTATCTGATAGTCACCTCTCCAAATTTCAGATTGATATTCCAATTATTGTGGACGCTACGAATTGTTAAGCTCGACCGTGCACGTTTATGTCTAACGAAAAAAGGTATTCGAAATTCGAAATTTTCAAAATCCACATTTTCAATTGTCATATAAATTGTATCACGGATATCCACTAATTCGACCTCGTAGATTCCGGAAATCTAAACTAAAAATTTGTAGGACAATCAGTTCAGAAGTTACGAATGTGAAAAATAACACTACTTTGTCATATGTTCGATGTCGCATCAAAAAATTTCAAATTTCGCGTCTCATCAAAAATTACTTTTCGCGTCGCATCGAAAAGTACTAGATGTCAACGCATTAAGCAGACTGCGCTGATTTAAAATCCGTGTCATATAACATTCTACGACATTCTGTTTAGAAGTTACAAGCAAAAGAAGTTTTACATTTTATATAATCTCACTTTGCGTTCACAGCGCTGAAAAAATATAATTCCTATGGTATCATCGATTTTTTTCTACGTTTGTGTACTATCTTAGAGTCATCTCTCCAAATTTCAGATCGATATTCCAATTACTGTAAACGATACGAATTTTTAATCTTGACCGTGCAGGTTTATGTCTAACGAAACTTGGTTTTCGAAATTCGAAATTTTCAAAATCCACATTTTCACTTGTCATATAAATTGCGTCACGGATATCCACTAATTCGACCTCGTAGATTCCGAAAATCCAAATAACAACTTCGTAGAACAATTAGTTTCGAAGTTATGGACCATTGAAATATCAAAAAATTTCTTGACAAATTCCCATGTATATGTATGCAAAATATTCCATTTTTGGATGAAATCTTGTTTGTCTAAATTTATATTTTACTTTATCAATTCAATATCGTAGAGCTCAAAAATTTGCATATAAACGTTGTAGGACATTTGGTTGAGAAGTTACTCTCGATGAAATTGTGAAAAAAATATCGTTTTCTACATAATCTCACGTTGCGTTATCCGAGTTTGGAAAATATAATTCCTATGGCATTCTCGATAATTTTCTACGTTTGTGTACTATCTGACAGTTATCTCTACAAATTTCAGATCGATATTCCAAGTATTGTGGACGCTACGAATTGTTAAGCTCGACCGTGCACGTTTATGTCTATCAAAACTTGGTATTCCAAAATCAAAATTTCTAAATCCAGAGTTTAGGTTTGCTGTTCACTTTTAAGGTGCATATCTACTAAACTGACCTTGTAGATTCCAAAAATGTGCTCAAAAGTATCGTAGAACGTGTATTTTAGAAATAAGACTTGATCAAATTCTTAAAAAAATTGTTTTTCACATAACCTCACTTTCCGTCCACCGCGTTTCCAAAATACTATTTCTACGTGTTTGCAAATTTTATAGCATGTTCAGTCACTCCCTTCGCGCTTACAAAATTTCATTCCTACGCGTCTCTTGATTGACCTAAATCATGTAATAAAAAATTTCAAACTTTTCTATTTATCAATTCCCATGAATATAAAATATTTTATTTTTTTATTA
Organism: Galeruca laticollis; assembly: GCA_963921935.1. NCBI lineage: Eukaryota > Metazoa > Arthropoda > Insecta > Coleoptera > Chrysomelidae > Galeruca > Galeruca laticollis. Next base: position 62,287,294 of record OY998178.1, on the reverse strand, counting down.
AATGCAATATATTTAGTGAAGGAACCGTTAGGTACTTTATATTGGCACAGTCTGTATCCAATTGGTTTATTATACCATTAACGAAATGTGAACATGTGTTAAATTTCGTTGAGCGGTATCTTTTTACCAAAACTCAACAATACTGGAAAAAAGTAATAAAAATAATTTCTGCATTTTAGCCTATTGCAAATATTATTATTGTTTATGGTGGACCCTCGGTATATTTTATTATTCAAATCCTCAATATTATGTTTACTTAAATTATTTTACTGTATCCTCTACAGATAGAAATAATTCTAAAATATCCACTTCACAGATCCCATCATATAATTTCAATAAATATCACTCCAATATAATCCATCTGCCTCACCTTTTACTTCGCCCAAAGATAATTCTTTTCCAGTTGGTATATAATACATTTTAAAAATTTAGGTAGTAAAGGCAATAAATATAACTTTATAAATAATGGGTAGAGTATTCTGCTTATATAAATAGTCGTTGAATGTATTGTAATATTATTTTCAAAATACAGTGCTTCTGTGGTGTTTGGTGAATTTGATAGTATATTTTTGACATTTTCTACATCTGAATAATTATTAAAAACGTTATTCAATTGTTTTTCTTTGTGTTAGTAGTGTTGTAAGTGCAATTTATTTTAGTGTATAATATGGGTGATGTTGTTAGACGTGTTAGAGGTGGAAGACAATACTTTTTCACTGTTCCGTTCGCTATCGGTAGTGTGTCTCGTGAGGTATGTAAGAAAAAACTCTTAGTTGCTATTAAAAAATTTTATTTATTAGCAACTTTTCCCGAAGGTCCTATCAATTTTGAAAGGCCAATGCAAGCGTATTTTGATGATGCTATACTGCAACAAAATCGCGTTGACTTGATTCCTTATATACGAGGTAATGATGAAGAATATGTTCCACCTGTCGGTAATGTATATAATTCGAATAATCAATGCGTAGTTTCGTATTGCATCGCTGTAGAAGATAACAATCAATTGCATGCCATACGTAATTTGGCATTTCATATTCATGCCTATGTTGAATTTATGCATGAGTGCTTTGTTAATGAACTCAAGTGTTATTTGACATTTATTTATAACAATAACCCTGGCATTAATGTGTTGCCTGCTAGAAATAAGAAGTCACTTCTAAGATACATAACCAAAGAAGATAAATCTCCCTTATATAATGTGTCTCTTGACGATTTACATTTCAATTATCAGTTGTATGTGTGGGTGTCTAGTAATAACCAAACATTTTCTTGTTCAGATGATTTTGTAGTAAAAAATCGAAGACACCGTAAATTTCTTGAAAAATATAAGAATGAATTTGTAAGAACTGAATTAGCTGCATCAAATGCAGAATTTGACAGGAAATATATGAAACCTGTGAAAACTGTTAGGTTTACGTTGTGGACAATGGAAGTCGTTATGTGGTTTAATGGGTTTATACGAGCAGTGGAAAATCATAAACGCCCTCAATTATATTTGTATGGAGATGCCAATATGGGTAAATCCACATTTATAATTCAAGATTTATTAAATCGGCATATGATGGATCGGGCATTTTATCCGTCTTCCGATCCATTTTTTTTAGAAGGTCTTGACTCTTCATTCCATAAAGTCATATTATTTGAACAATTCAATCTAAAACATTATGACATATCGATATTAAAGACATTGTTAGAAGGTAGACCTACGGTGGTAAGGAGAAAGCATAAAACCACTCAAGTTATTAAATGGTTGTATCCCGTAGTAATGATATCTAATTTTATGTTGGATAATGATGTTGATCCAGCTCTGTTAGTACGACTTAAGATCGTACATGCTAATGAGAAGTATTACGAACATCCTATCACAGATTGTTCACCTATTTTACCTACAGTATCTACCGAAGATAACGTAATTTTAATATCTGATGATGAATAATATATTAAAAATATCGCATGCGAAATGTGTATATTCTACTTATTTATTATTATTAAGTTGTGATATTATCGAAACATAAATATCAGTTCAGTATATGCAATTTCATATTTACGAACTTTCTGTCTTCTTGTAATATTCATCCACTGTCGAAAATTCCAATTAATATGTAGTCATGTATTTTCTATTCATATCGTATACATATAATTTTAGTGGCAGTTGGTATACCAATTGGAATATTTCAAAATATATGTAGTATCAGTTCCATAATATAATTTTGAAAAGAAATTCATGTGTATGTAATTTCACTTCCCTTTGACCTTGTTGTATATAAAATTGCATTAATATTATATTACTTATTTTTTGTTCATACATTATTGGAGAGTATTAGTTTAAATTCTTTATCAAATTTCCAATTATTATGTACTATATAAATTATTAATTGAGATCATAGATTATCGAAACATGCTATTATCAATTACAAAATGTAAAAACCCATATTATATGTTTTACAATAAATTTCAAGTGCAATATTCACTAATTCTACCTCTTATATTCCAGAAATGTGCATAAAATCTTCGTATTAAATTCAGTTTTCAAGTTATAGATAATAGAACTTTTAAGAATTCTTTTATCTAGTCGCCAATTGTTTATTTATATATTATACATATAATTCTAGTGATAGTTGGTATATCAATTTGAATATTTCAAAATATACGTAATATCGTCTCCGGATTATCGTATTATAATAATTTACTAATTCGACACAGTATATATCGAAATGAAATATTAAATTCCTCTAAAGCATATAATGAAAAACTTTATTTTTTTCTATTCATAAATTCCAATGTGTATAAAATATTTTATTGTCTTATCAAATGTTGAATATTGGTAAAAAGAATCTTAACATTACGTATTACCAGTACTGGATATATTCAAATTATTTAGATATTATTTCCAAAGTGTGAAAACATTACAAGTATCCTTTGTACGATGCGGTAGGAATCTACCTTTTTGTACCACTCTACAACAACACTTGTGAGATGTAAATTATTGTTGAATTTTAGGATATTATTAATATTTAGCGATGGTCTGTCGGTCTTTTCTATTATTCATCATCAGATATAATAATTTCTTAGTATTCACCATAAAATTTTAGCTCCTTCTGGAAGGGACGAATTGGTAGGTTCATTTGGAAGAAGATATTATAAACTTTATTATTTTTGCGAATGTATATATAGTTGGGAAACCTTGTCAAATATTCATTTTTATTTCAATAATATCTATAGTGTTTTGTAAAACGTGTATCTACAAACATTTGGTCAGTTTTTCAAATTTTCATTATGTTAAGTCAAGTATGTTCAAAAATGTCTTCGAAAAAATTTATACTACGTTATATTATTTTTATTTCATATAAGAGTTTTGGTGGTAATTCTTTCGAATATAATGGTGTATTTTAATTACAATGTTTTCAATTTTAATTCCAGAAGTCTATATAGTACTGAATTTTACCAAATTTTCTTGTTTCGAATGATAAAATTTTCAAAATTCAGTTTAAAATTTCGAATTTTTTGTGAGTTAATTATGAAATTATCAATGTTTGTACATCTATAAGTTCGGTTAGTGAATATAGGTAATAAATTAAATAACTTTAAATTCAATCTTAAAATTTTTAACAAATGATAAGAAAATTTCTATCCCTTTTATTCTAAATCTACGTGGTATATCGAAAATACCTCAAAGTATTTTGAATAATATTAATTCTAATATATTCGCAATTAGGAGATTTCTTAGATAATGATAAATTTTGTCTTTAAGTTGTAAATCATTTTCAAGTTTCCTTTCTTATAAAAATATCGTTGAGAGGTCTATTGTGTGTTCCATATCTTTGCTAACACCTTGAATTTGATATCAATATTACGAGTTCGAATGCGGTTCATATTTCAGATAAAAATTCCAATTATAGTGGACTGTATGAATTTTTAACCGCTACCGTTTACTTTTAATCATAGCGAGACTTGTGATTTTAAATTTCCAAATCCACAGTTCAGGTTTTTTGTTGATGTTTAAGGTGTATATCTACTAATTCGACCCTGTAGATTTCAAAACTGTGCTCAAAAACTTAGTAGACCAATTATTTTAGAAGTTATGGACCCTTGAACTATCAAAAATTTTTGGCAAATTTCCATATATGCAAAATATTCGATTTCTGGATGAAATTTTTTTTATCGAATTTTATGTTTGAAATTATTAATTCAATATCTTAGATTTCAAAAATCCGCATCAGACTTGTGTAGGATACTCAGTTTGTCCGATATAAATAATTGAACGTTGAATAATTTGCCGTTTTGGTATCTATTTGCTATATAATCTCACTTCCCGTCCACCGCGTTTCCAAAATAATATTCTTATGTGGCTCCTGATATCTTTCTTCTTCATAAAATTTTTCCGTCCACTGCGTTTCCAAAATACTATTCCTACAGATCTGAAAATTTTATGGCACGTTCAGTCACTCTCGTGGAGCATGCAGTTCAAATTTCAAATCAAAATACCCATTATTGTGTACTCTACGCAGGTTTAACCGTCTCCGTGTACTTGCAATTATAGTGAGACTTGTGATTTTAAATTTCAAAATTTCAAAATCCAGAATTTAAGTTACCTTTCCACGTTTAAGGTGCACATCTACTAATTCGACCTTTTAGATTCAAAAAATGTGCTTAAAATTGTCGTAGACTGTGTATTTTAGAAGGTGAACTTGATAAAATTGATAAAAAAAATTGTTTTCCACATAGCCTCCCTTTTCGCCCACCGTGTTTCCAAAATACTATTTCTACGTATCTGCAAGTTTCAAAACATGTTTAGTCACTCCCATCGAGCATGCAGTTCAAACTTCAAATCAAAATTCCGATTAATATGGACTCTACGAAGGTTTAAGCGTCACCGTCTACTTGCAATTATAGCGAGACTTGTGATGTTAAATTTCAAAATCCAGAGTTTAGGTTTTTTGTTGATATTTAAGGTGTATTTCTACTAATTCGAAACTATAGATTTCAAAAATATGCTCAAAAACTTCGTAGACCAGTTATTTTAGAAGTTATGTACCATTGAACTATCAAAAAAATACTGACAAATTTCCATGTATTATGTATGTAAAATATTCGATTTTTGAATGAAACGGTTAAAAAAAATGTTTTCCACATAACCCCACTTTCCGTCCACCGCGTTTCCAAAATACTATTTCTACGTGTCTGCAAATATCATGGCATATTGAGTCACTACCATCAAGCATGCAGTTCAAATTTCAAATCAAAATTCCCATTATTGTGGACTCCGCGAAGGTTCAGCCGTCATCGTGTCGTGTACTTGCAATTATAGCGAGCCTTGTGATTTTAAATTTCAAGATTTCGAAATCCAGAGTTTAGGTTTTTTGTTGATGTTTAAGGTGTATATCTACTAATTCGACCCTGTAGATCTCAAAACTGTGCTCAAAAACTTCGTAGACCAATTATTTTAGAAGTTATGTACCACTGAACTATCAAAAAATTTTTGACAAATTTCCATGTATTATGGTATGCAAAATATTCGATTTTTGGATGAAATTATAGCGAGCCTTGTGATTTTAAATTTCAAAATACAGAGTTTAGGTTTTTTGTTGATGTTTAAGGTGTATATCTACTAATTCGACCCTGTAGATTTCAAAACTGTGCTCAAAAACTTCGTAGACCAATTATTTTAGAAGTTATGTACCACTGAACTATCAAAAAAATTTTGACAAATTTCCATGTATTATGGTATGCAAAATATTCGATTTTTGAATGAAATTATAGCGAGCCTTGTGATTTTAAATTTCAAAATACAGAGTTTAGGTTTTTTGTTGATGTTTAAGGTGTATATCTACTAATTCGACCCTGTAGATTTCAAAACTGTGCTCAAAAACTTCGTAGACCAATTATTTTAGAAGTAATGTACCACTGAACTATCAAAAAAAATTTTGACAAATTTCCATGTACTATGGTATGCAAAATATTCGATTTTTGGATGAAATTATAGCGAGCCTTGTGATTTTAAATTTCAAAATTTCAAAATCCAGAGTTTAGGTTTTTTGTTGATGTTTAAGGTGTATATCTACTAATTCGACCCTGTAGATTTCAAAACTGTGCTCAAAAACTTCGTAGACCAATTATTTTAGAAGTTATGTACCATTGAACTATCAAAAAAATTTTGAGAAATTTCCATGTATTATGTATGCAAAATATTCGATTTTTGAATGAATTTTTTTTTTTCGAATTTTATGTTTGGAATTATTAATTCAATATCTTAGATTCTAAAAATCCGCATGAAACTTGAGTAGGATATTCAGTTTGTCCGATATTAATAATTGAACGTTGAATAATTTGCCGTTTTGGTATCTATTTCCTATATAATCTCACTTCCCGTCCACCGCGTTTCCAAAATAATATTCTTATGTGGCTCCTGATATCTTTTTTATGTTCAGTCACTATTCAAGACTATCCTTTTCAAATTACAGATCAATATTCCAATTATTGTGGACTCTCCGAAGTTTTAATCGCTACCGTGTACTTTTACTCATAGCGAATGAATTTCAAATCAAAATTCCGATTAATATGGACTCTACGAAGGTTTAAGCGTCACCGTGTACTTGCAATTATAGCGAGACTTGTGATGTTAAATTTCAAAATTTCAAAATCCAGAGTTTATGTTTCCTGTTCACTTCTAAGGTGTATATTTACTAATTTTAACACGTAGATCCCAAAAATGGGTCTGTAGGACATTTAGTTTAGAAGTTACAACTTGAAAAATTTCGAAAAAAAAAAAAAGTTCTTCATAAAATTTTTCCGTCCACTGCGTTTCCAAATTACTATTCCTACAGATCTGAAAATTTTATGGCACGTTCAGTCACTCTCATCGAGCATGCAGTTCAAATTTCAAATCAAAATACCCATTATTGTGTACTCTACGCAGGTTTAACCGTCTCCGTGTACTTGCAATTATAGCGAGACTTGTGATTTTAAATTTCAAAATTTCAAAATCCAGAATTTGAGTTACCTTTCCACTTTTAAGGTGCACATCTACTAATTCGACCTTTTAGATTCCAAAAATGTGCCTAAAATTTTCGTAGACCATGTATTTTAGAAGGTAAACTTGATAAAATTGATAAAAAAAATTGTTTTCCACATAACCTCCCTTTCCGTCCACCGTGTTTCCAAAATACTATTTTTACGTATCTCCAAGTTGCAAAACATGTTTATTCACTCCCATCGAGCATGCAATTCTACTTTCAAAACAAAATTCCGATTAATATGGACTCTACGCAGGTTTAACCGTCACAGTGTACTTGCAATTTGTGATTTTAAATTTCAATATTTCAAAATCCACATTTCATTGCATTGTTTATCATAATATTAACTTCGCTTCTATTGTTTTTGCTGTTGTCAGATTATGTTACGTAATTATCGATGGACTATCAGTTTCCTGTATATAGCGTAATATTAATATTTGCATACGTATTTTGGCATTTCATATTCATGCCTATGTTGAATTTAGGCATGAGTGCTCTGTTAATGAACTCAAGTGTTATTTGACATATATCTATAACAATAATCGTAGCATTATCGTGTTGCCTGCTAGAAATAAAAAGTCAAAACTAAGATACATAACCAAAGAAGATGTATCTCCCTTATATAATGTGTCTCTTGACGATTTACATTTTAATTATCAGTTGTTTGTGTCTAGTAACAACCAAACATTTTCTTGTTTATATGATTTTGTAGTTAAAAATCGAACACACTATAAATTTCTTGAAGAATATAAGAACAAATTTGTGAGAACTAAATTAGTTGAATCAAATACAGGAAATATATGAAACCTTTGCAAATTGTTAGGTTTACGTTGTGGACATTGGAAGTCGTTATGTTCAAGATTTATTAAATCGGCATATGATGGAACGGGCATTTTATCCGTCTTCCGATCCATTTTTTTATAAAGTCTTTACCCTTCATTCCATAAAGTTATATTATTCGAATAATATATTAGAAATATCGCATAAGGAAAAAACATAATACTAGTCAAAAAAAATTTATTTTTCACATTGTGTTTGTTTCCAATTATCCAGTATATAAAATGCATAATTACAAAAAATGTCTCTCGTCTTCCGATTTGATTTTTATAGAAGGTATTAACCTTTCATTTCATAAATTACTTATATTTGAGGAGTTCAAGTTAAAATATTATGACATATCCATATTAAAAAACAGTTATAAAAATTCACAAAACTATTAGTTATCAAGTGTAGTTAACTGCTTATAATGATTTCTAATATTCTATGTTATCTTGATGTGTAAATTGAAATAATTGTCATATGAAATATTTGAATTTTATGTTTGTATCATTAGTAATTAGAGCAGATAGACAACATATGTATCAATCGTAGCGTATAGCAAATTAATATCCAGAATAACGACCACCGATCCGTCTACGTCTAATATAGCGGTACCATCTACTTCTTATCGAGCAACATAGCTCTCCTCTTGCAATACAGCAGTACCATCTACTTCCTATAAGGCAACATAGCTGTTCTCCTCCTATACATCAACAGTTCTGATGGCTTCTAGGGCGGCTTATGGATTTCCCCAAAGAAGGTGAAGCAGCTATCTGTGGAAATCTGCAACAAAAGTTGGTAAGTATCAAAAAATTTGTTTTACTTTTGATAAAAATGTCACATGTATTTATATACAGGGTGTTCATTTCAGGACTTCCCACCCTAATTTCCTCGAAATGTGTGTATTTTAAAAAAAATCCTGGGACACGGCAACAAATATATCGAAGGCAACGCGCCCACTTTCACCCCCGCCAGGGGGAGTTGCCAACTTCAAAATCTTGAATAGGAAGGGGTATCGAGTTATACCTCATTTTAAAGGGCTTTTGAATATCTACACGCTGGTTTTAGTTTTTTATAAATTGATCGATTCGTTGTCGAGATATTTAGGAAAATCTATTTGCTGCTTCGTACCATTAAAATAAAAACTGCAACTGTTTATCCTCATTCCTTTTATCAAAACTAAATTACCATATTGTACACAGATTTTCATTTTAATAATTGCTCAAAATGTTGCCCATTGTTGGCCAAACAATGGTATAACCGCTGTTCAAATTCGTGACGCACATTTTCAAACAATTCTGTTCGAATTGCTCGACATTCTGCAGTAATCCTTTGTCGAAGGTCTCCTATATTTTGTGGCGGGGATGTGTAGTGTAAACAACTGATTTTAAATGTCCCCATAGAAAAAAATCACATGGTGCTAGATCTGGGGACCTAGCTTGCCACTCTATAGGTCCTCTTCGCCCTATCCATTTACCGGGATATACATTGTTCAACCACTGACGGACCAGAAGCACATAATGGGGGGGAGCTCCATCTTGCTGAAAATATAACTCATTTTCGTCAAGAAAGTTGTTGCCATCTCTATCCAGTTGATTTTCAATTGCTTCGGTAATTAACGGATTGATCGTATTTTCTAGCATATTCAAGAACATCTCACCATTTAGATTACCATTTATAAACAATAGACCAATTACTTGATTTCCTGGTATACCGGCCCATACATTAATTTTTTGGGGATGCTGGGTATGCCCTTCGACAAATACATGGTCATTTTCATTGCTCCAATATCTGCAATTATGTTTGTTGACAAAACCATTTAAATAAAAAGTACACTCATCAGTGAAGCAGATATTTTTCTATAAATTCGTTATTGTTATTAATAATTGTAGTCATTTGTTCACAAAACTCAATTCTGTCAAAATCGTCTTCACTTAACTCTTGACATACTTTCATTTCATAGATAAGGAATTTATAAATTTTTGTAATTTTGTAGACAGAGCCTAAGGAAATTCCAGTTGCAGCAGAAATGGTACGTAACGAATTATTAGGATTCATACCAAAATAACCTATCACTTTAATTTGAGTGGCTTCATTCAAAACTCTTTGCTGATCATGTTTTAAATTTGCAACAGATCCTGTTTGAGTAAATTTGGCGAGAAGATTTAGGACATACCTATGAGAGGTGTTCTTATCTGGGTGCCTTTCATTAAATATTGCAGCAGTTCGTCGAGCACATTGGTTTTCGGCGCCGTAAATTAACACTATTTCAACTTTTTCAGCTAAAGTGTAAACCATTTTTAATAAATTGCTTTTTCACACAACTGGTAAGTATGGTAAACAATTCAATAGGTATCATGTCTTTTATTTTCTCTATCAAAAACATTATTTTGCATTTTTTTATACAAAAAAGTTGAGAGGAATAACAAAACAAACAATTACAGTTTTTATTTTAATGGTACGAAGCAGCAAACAGATTTTCCTAAATATTTCGACAACGAATCGATCAATCGAAAAAAACAAAAGCCGTCGTGTAGAGATTAAAAAAACCTTTAAAATGAGGTATAACTCGATACCCCTTCCTATTTAAGATTTTGAAGTTGGTAACTCCCCCTGGCGGGGGGTGAAAGGGGGCGCGTTGCCTTTATGATAAAAAGTTGTCCCCTTCGATATATTTGTTGACGTGTCCCAGGATTTTTTTTAAATATACACATTTCGAGAAAATTAGGGTGGGAAGTCCTGAAATGAACACCCTGTATCATAATAACAGGTATATCTTTTATTTTTACAGATAATATTCAGACCGTGTATGTTTACGGATGTGTAATTATGGAGGATGTATTTCAGAATCACTACTATTTCAGCAGTCCGTCGATTTCCAATAAGTAATTGCCCAGAATCATATTGCATTTGAAGATACATATTAGGAGAAAAAAACATCTGTATTCTATGTTCAATACCATATGTAAAATAATTAAGATATTTCTTGCGGGTAGGCATATAAAACCATTACGCAATATATTCAGAGGTATCCAGCATGAGTTGCAGCACATGATTGTAAGTATATATAGATGTGATTCCATGTGTTATATTATATTTTGTTAAACCCAATGATGTATGCAATGCTTCAATTTTAATATATTTTGGTGGTTGCCCGGTTTATCCTGGTTGTATCAGATTCCCGCAAAAATATATTTTTGAGAAAAATTAAATTATGTATTTCAGAATTGTATTAATTACTTGTATGCTAATTTATTTTTATGATTGTTACAGTTTGAACATTTAGCTTGCATTTTTGTCCACGACCGCAAGATGTTGCAAAGTCTTCTGGCTCGTCGGATTATATCAGTTCCGGTCAATTAATGTTGCCATAATTGCTGCTGCTGTCATCTTCGTCGCCATCGCCGCTTCCTTTGCTGTCGCTATCTTTGTCTCCGTTGCCGTTGCCATCTCCTCCTCCGTTGCCGTCGCCGTACTCGCCTCTGTTGCCATCGCCATATCTGCCTCCGTTGTCGTCGTTATTTCTGCTTCCGTTGTCGTCGCTATACCCGACAGTAACGTCACGTTATATAGTTATTTATGTAGATACTATTAAGTTTATATCTACAACTACATTCATAATTTTTCGACTCTTATTGGAAACATTGAATTTGCAACTGTTTATTATTTTCAATGTTATGTTGTTAAATTAAATAATAATTGTTACTACCGTATCTGCTATATAGGTATACCTATATGTTTTATCATGTGTATCTGTATTTGTGTATTATTTTCAAAGCTATATTTTGCTAAATCATAATTCTCTATATGCTATTTAGGTATACCTATGTTGTATTATTTGCATCTGTATCTAGTTATTATATTCAAATTTCTGTTTTACTAGATATTAATTTCCAACACTGTATCCACTATATATGTATAGGATCTATATTGTATTATTTGTATTTATTCAGGATTTTCAAATGTTGGACCTATGAATAATAATTTGTAATATCGTATCTATCATATATTTATTATCATCAAGTCTGTGTATTAATGAATAATAATTGTCAATACTGTATCTGCTATATATATATATATATATATATATATATATATATATATATATATATATATATATATGTGTGTGTGTAAATTGTAATAAATAATAATAATTTTCAACGCTGTATCTGGTATACATATATATCTATGTAATAATATTTGTATTTTCATCATTTGTCTTTTGTTTTCAAAGTTATGTTTTAATAAATATTAATTGTCAATACCGTATTTGCTCTTATTCTTTATCCAATTTCTCTCCATTAATTCACGTTCATATGTGAAAAAAGTGTTTGGAATTACCTTGATGGTCTGCCGGTTCAGATGGAAATCCACTTTCGTCTGTATAATTACTTATATTATACATATGAGTCTCACTCGGATAATTCCTTGTAATCCCTGTCAATGGAAATTGTTCAAAATAAATGAATATATATGGATATATAAGTAAGTATATGAACATTTCTATATATATTATTATAAATTATTATTAATGTATGTTCTATGTTTTAATGTATAATTTTAAATTTTACCTCCTTCCTTTTTTTTGTTCCTACGAATCTCCTTGTATATTTATGTATTGTTTTATAATTTTTTTATCCGGCTAGCTATAATTATGATTGAGGTTTTTGTTCTCAGGTTGCGGTTCCCTCAATGTAACATTTACCATTAAAATAAGAAATTTGTATGAATGATTTTATTATATCAAATGCAAATTGTCAATATATAAATCAAACTTTATAAACCTTACCTCAATATATTATCAGTATTCGTCTTCAAGTCAATATTAATTACCATTTAGATGTTATTTGTAAATATTCAATAAATATTATTTTTATTATTCTCAAATTGATTTGTGTAAAGTGAATTACTTATCGTACTGACCCTGTATTTCAAGTAAACATTTCTACATCTCCACTCGACAACGAGGAATAATGGTCATGCGTGGTGGTAGTTTCTCTCTCTCTAATTCTAATCATTAGGATGTCAACATGTGGTTCTAAATTGTAAATGTGTTCTAAATGTTATTGAAAATCAATATAACCTAACCTATCCTTTATCTACTCGTATGCTAAATGTTGGTTATGTATTTTTCTATATGGATTAATATTGTGCTGTTTGGAATATTATATAAGGTAAGCTTCCTTTTTTATACTAATTTCAACAATCCCATCTAAATATATAAAAACCCTTAAAACTATCAAATATACAACTAACAAATAAATGCGAATTCAGCTGATTTATGAGTGTTCGTTTGTAGGTTAATTCTGATCCATAATATACCTAAATAAAATTCACCAAGTCTTTGTATTGGACAAAATAACATCAGAGCTGCACACAGATGTTATATACACCTCTGTAGAAAATGAAATGTTTCTTTCTTCACTTGGAATAAGTAATTTGGCAGTTGATAAAATTTCCAGTCAATAAAAATGATAAATATCTTACCACTTTCTGGTTCAAAATTACATAGGATGTCTCTCACAGGTTAGATTCCTCCACAATACTAATATTCTGGCTTTATTTCTAACTTTCCATTTTTAATTTACTAGTTTTTACAAACAAAAAAAACCAATTTCATCACTTCTGCTGTCTTTTCATCTCATCCTTCCCCAACAACGCCGTCTTTCAATTTTTTTGTCAACAAACATTTGTGTTTTATTTCTGTCATTGTAAAGATAATGTCACATGTTTATTCGCGGCTACTATCTGTCACTTCACCAATTAAAATTGAGAATATGATTTGTTTAGATACAAAGATTATTTACACTATATGCAAACAGTGTAATAAAATTTAAACTATTTGTATAGGTTTATAAGAATAATTCTGATATACCAGATTTGCTATTGCTTCTAAATCTTTGTCTTTTCCATTTTTAAATATTGTTAGACTTACATCTATACTATATAGTGTGTCCCAAAATCAATAATTATTATAATATTCTCTAGCGAAAACATAATAATATACTTATTACCTATATCCGTTCCTAGTTATGTAACCTTCAATTGGACTTACCAACTTTAGATGGTTTCAGTTTCCCCCAACTTCATTTTCAAAATATTATTATCTGTCTGATTGTTTTTTTTCATATTTTGAAAATGTAATTCTTACTTGAAATTATTTTCATTCCTTTTTAACTCCATTTATATCTAATATGAACTCGAATAGGTTAGATTAATTAATATTTCATAAAAGATTTCAATTTCATTAATTTCTTATATCTTATTATCAAACACTAATTATTTGTATGACATGATTTTTAAAATGCTGCTCCTTGTTGAATTTATACAAGTTTTGCACATGTATTGTCCCTCTCAATTGATTACTATATGGGTTCCTTAAAACATAGCTATTCTCTTATGCCTTGTCTACTATATAAGGTCCATTAAATGGTAGTTTCAGCTTAGCACATTGGTTTAATTTTTTATCGGCAACTTGCAAACATCTTTCTATTACCCAATCTCTATCTTTAAATGTTGTTGGTCTTTTAATTTTTCTATTTCTTTGTTCTATGTATCGATCAGCAACTCTTTTAATTTGTACATTGAATTTTTCTATCATCCCATCTCTTTGTAATATCTCCAACTCTTTCTTCCCTCTATCCTTCAATTTGTAAGGTACTGTCATTACCATCTATCACATTATCACTCTTTTCTGCAACGTCTACTTCTTCTTTATTTCCATACTTCAATTTTTCATCTTCATATTTCAATTTTTCATTTTTAACATTACTTATCTTCTTCATCTCCTCCTCTACTTTCTCTATCATATTCAATCGTACCCATTTTCTATTTAACCGAATTTTCTTTTCTTCATAATTTACTATTGCTTCATATTTTTCGAGTACATCGTTTCCTATTATTATACTTGTTTCTAGGTTTGGAACAGCTAGTAGTTGACAATTAAGTATTGCTTCTTCCACTTGTAAATTTATATCATACAATTTGTTTGCCTCACATAGTTTTCGATTATTTATACCTGTTAACATTACCTTAGGAATTTTTATTTCTCTTTCTTTTAAATAATTATTGTCGTTTATTAATTTTAAATCAATAAAAGATGCTTCGCTTCCTGTATCAATTAAAATTTGAAATGTTTTATCATTAATTTTTTCCTCAATATACAATAAACCAGATAAATTTTCTTTTTCTAATTTCTCATTTAAATTTATGAATTATCTGGGGTGACATAATGCAAAACTTTGATATAGAAAGCAACTTTTTGAAAATCCTGTCCGTCATTTGTATGTTCGTCTTGTTTGTGCCTGTCCCTGTCTATATGACGTACTTGTTCGACAATAATTTCCTGTCTATTATCGTTCCTTATTTCTCTATCAACAATACCTCTTGCATAACTGTCTTGATTGTTCCTCTTTGATTGTCTATCTTCTCTTATCATTGTTGTTATTATTTTGTCTGTTATTCACACTGTTAGTTTGATTAAGTTGTTCGTCTCTGTTTCTGTTGTTGTGAGTGTTATTATTATTTTTTCTTTCTTGGTTATATTAATATCTGTTATTATCATAATAATTACTGTTGTAATTATAATTCCTCCAATCAGTTCTGCTATTTTCATTTCTCTGATTATTGTAATTGTTATTTCTTCTTGTAGGTTCATTTTGATTTATGTTCCAATTTCTCCTATAATTATTATTTAGATTTCTATCATTCCAATCATTCTGTCTTACTACATTCTGTTGAGCTTCATTCAGGTTTCTTTCTCCGCTTCTTCTCTCAACTCTTTGCAAATATTGACATAAACTGTCTATTGTTTTAATTATTTTCAATGGCAATGGTCTCTCTTATTTGTTCCTTGAAGTGTCTGGACATATACAACATAATCTCTTTTTCCTGAAGTCGCGGATTCAAATGGATTACCATAGCATACATTTGCAAAACATAGGTATTCAATGAATTACCTCTATTTTCTTCATAGCTGCCGAAATATATTCTTGTCAATTCTCTTCTTATTCTTCTTTCTTTCTCTTCTTGGTCGTCTTCCAATTTTGTTAGATTATCCTCCATTTCTTTTAATTTTCGTTTTTATTAATTTCTCTCGTTTCTGTTGCTACCTTCTTCTAATTGTATTTCTTGAATTATTCTATTTTCCATTTGGTTATTTTTTCTTTATTTTTGTCAATTCTTTCACCATAATCTTGAAACTTTAGTTCAGTGTCAAATTTTCCTTTCATTCCATCTTCTATACCTCCCATTACTTCCCTCATTTGTCCTAATTTCTCATCGATCTTGCTCTCCATTTGTCTTCTATATCCATCTCTATCTTGTACCAATCCTTTTTTCAACTGTTCAAATTTTTCTTCTAGATTTATTCTTACGTTTCTTTCTAATTCTGCCATTCCATTTTGTATTTCTTCTATATTTTTGTGCAAATCTGCGTTACCAGCTTCCAATTTTCTACTTAATTCTGCATTACCAGCTTCTAATTTTCTATTTAAATCTGCATTTTCTTCGTTTACACTAATCATTAACCCACTATGTAAATAAATGTTACAGTTATGTTAATTCAACATCACATTGTGATAATTTTCTTCCTTTTTTTTCTCTTGTTTTCATCACATGCACATCTATACAACCGCTTATGCCCAGCTTGTGGCTGTTAACTTTTGTGATGTTTCAATTTAACTTCTCAGCGATGTTGAAGCGCTGCCCTTTCACATTAATGTGATGTTACTAGAACTTCCTCAAAAGGAAGTCTTCATAACGAACTAAAAACAACATTTCTGTTACATTCTGAAATGCCTTTTAACATCTTGTCGATGTTAGTGCAATGTTCAAAAAATAACATCTTATCAATGATCTAAATGCAACATTTCAAAAACAATACAGTGTATTCTCGTAGATGCTGTATGGACATTACATAAACCTCTAAATGATATACCTCAAAACATTCTGGATGACATCCTATAGATGTTTCTGTGCCTAATCAGCAAATACAGGGTGAACAACTAAGAACGCCGGCTGTCGGCCATATTTCAAAAAATAGTCATAGTACAACTTTAAAAAATACCTTCAGGAAAATGACCCTGAAAAATCGTTGGAAAATATTTTTGAGTTCCTAAAATATCTCCTATGGGGTGGAATGAACACTTAAAAACATAATACTGTGATTATCTCCAAAAAAAGACATACTAAACGTATCCTAGAAATACAATGTTTGATATATTGTTGAGATTATGAAAAAACGTAGTTAGAGACTTTTTGTCTTCATTGTTCAAGTAAGGGGTGGGGGAAGGTTCAACCCAAACAACAAATGTCGTAACACTTTTTTTGTTAATCGACATCCATGTTTTTGGCTTCATTTGAAAGAGTTTTTCCTTTTTAATAAGAAATGCTTAACAAAAATAACAAAATTGGACAATTTTGTCAACGCCTTGATAAAAGTCCACAATTTTCCCATTTTTCTCAGAAATTTCAAATGAAATGAGGCATTTTTTAAATTCGGATGAAAAGGGGTTAAAAAATAGGAATCTATTCCAAGATATAAGATTTACAATATCAGATACAAAAACTAAAAAAAAGCTTCAATTTACATTTGAAATTTCCGAGTGGATACAAAATTATCTAATTTTGTTATCAATCTTATTTAACAGAAAAACTTTTAAATGCAGCTAAAATCATTAATATCGGTTAAAAAACGAAAAAGTTCATTTGTTCATAAGTTTGAACCTTTCCCACCCATTATTCTCCAAATAATTGCAGAAAATCTCCTTAATTAAATTTATTCATAATCTATTCCAAGATATAAGATTTACAATATCAGATATAAAAATTAAAAAAAAGCTTCAAATTACATTTGAAATTTCCGAGTGGATACAAAATTATCTAATTTTGTTATCAATCTTATTAAACAGAAAAACTTTTAAATGCAGCTAAAATCATTAATATCGGTTAAAAAACGAAAAAGTTATACATTTGTTCATAAGTTTGAACCTTTCCCACCCATTATTCTTCAAATAATTGCAAAAAATCTCCTTAATTAAATTTATTTATAATCTATTCCAAGATATAAGATTTACAATATCAGATATAAAAATTAAAAAAAAGCTTCAATTTACATTTGAAATTTCCGAGTGGATACAAAATTATCTAATTTTGTTATCAATCTTATTAAACAGAAAAACTTTCAAATGCAGCTAAAATCATTAATATCGGTTAAAAAACGAAAAAGTTATACATTTGTTCATAAGTTTGAACCTTTCCCACCCATTATTCTTCAAATAATTGCAGAAAATCTCCTTAATTAAATTTATTCATGATCTGATCAAGATTTCAAAAATTGTATTTTTAGGACACCTTTAGTATGTTTTTTTGGAGTATTATGTTTTCGAGTGTTCATTCCACCCCCAGCGGATATTTTAGAGGCTGCAAAATATTTTCCAGCAATTTTTCAGGATCCCTTACCTAAAGGTAAGTTTTTTGAAAGTTGTACCATGATTCTTTTCTGAGATGTGGCCTACAGTCGTTCTTAGTTGTTCATCATGTACATTTAAAATAAAATAGCAAAAAAGCAATAGAGGATTTAAAACGTTTATTCCCTATTAATGAACAGTACAGTAAATTTGAAAAAAAAACAGGTACAAAATTAGAAAAAAAAATATCTTGTCCAGCAATCCAACCTAAAAAAAATAGAATTGTGTAAGCATACTACATAACAAGTCTGGGAAGTGGAAACTATTGAACACATTCAGTGAAAGCAAGAGATAAAAAAGGGTATATTAATCCGTAGTTACCATAACGTAACATACTTTGAAACTGAATTAATAAAGTTTAACGGATACACATACATTACAGCTAGTTTACAGAATATATTAGAATAGTTTTATAATTATATTACAACTAATAAAAAATTCACACCATAAAGATTTAATGAAACATTACGTTACATCAACAGAAATCCAAACTGATTAATGAAAATTCTATCGTTTACTTACGGTTACTTTTTTCGAGGGCCTCAACCATTCCATAACGTACACTTCAACGATACATGCGGGGTTTTTCAAAGGAATAATTACATATTTTATTTCGAGAAGTGACTTTTCATGATTTACCTTCTCACTACATTTGGCAGGTAAATTCAGGTGTGCTTGAAAATTCATACTTCTTTTCTGTATAAAATAATATACTATTCTCATCTTGTTATTTTCATCCTGGAACAAATTGTATATTACCATCGTGGAACTGTAACTTAACCCTGCAGTGGTAGCGGCGGGTCTCCCAGACCCGAACAGCACGTCAACCACGTGACCTTCAGAGGTGCGCCGGTATTTTAATTTTATATTCCAGCTATCTTCCTGAATTGGTTAGTAGTAACTTATCGTCGCTAGAGGAAGGTTATACGGCTTTTGAATTTATCGTAAATAATTCATTCGGGTCCACGAAACCCGGCGCTACCAAAAGTGCAATAGTTTCAATTGTAAGTACTTTTTTGAATTTCTATTATTTTGAGACTTCTAGTGTATGTGGATAGTACTTTTTTACCATTCGTTCTCCATTATAGATGATGAATTACGAGGCTGAACAAAGAAGACTTCTGCGTTCGTTTGAAGAAGTTCCATCTGATGACAACATTGAAATGGATTCACAAGATTCAGATGAAGAAGATAACGTGGAAGTACAATCAGAAGCATCTGATACAGAACAAGATGCATCTTCTTCTGATTCTGATGACGAAAATAATTTCGAATCCAGAAGACATTGGTTACCCACTTTCACAGCTCCAGATGGAACACTTTGGTGGAAACACTCATTACAATCCAAAAGGCAGAAAACCCGTAGAGAAAATATAATTTTACGTTTACCTGGTGTTACGCAAGCTGCAAAACAAGCAAAATCTGCTATAGAGTGTTGGGATTTGTTTTTTCTGACGACATTCTAGAGACAATAGTTGATTATACCAATAAGTATATTGTAAAAATGGCCCCAAACTATGAAAGAGAGAGATCAGCATGACCTACGGATATAATCGAAATAAAAGCTCTTCTGGGACTTTTATATCTAGCAGGATGTTTGAAGGGAGCCAGATTAAATCTTGAAGAATTGTGGGATAGAAAAGGTTGTGGAGTAGAAATGTTTTGGTTGACAATGTCTCTGGGAAGATTTCGTTTTCTCCTTAGAATGCTGAGATTAGATGATTGGGAAACCCGAGATTATAGAAAATCACTAGATAGACTGGCTCCAATAAGATATGTTTTCGATAAATTTGTCAATAATTGTAAGAAGCATTATACAGTTGGAACATGTGTGACAATTGATGAAAAATTAGAGGCCTTTAGAGGTAGATGTGGATTCAGACAATACTTGCCGAAGAAGCCAAATAAATATGGATTGAAAATATTCGCATTAGTGGATTCAAAGATGTTTTATACTAAAAATCTAGAGGTGTATGTTGGTCAACAACCTGATGGACCGTATAATGTGAAAACGGATGCAAAAAGTTTAGTCGAACGGTTGATATCTCCCATATCTGGAATGGCAAGGAATCTTACCTGCGATAAGTGGTTCACAACATTTCCTCTAATACAAACTATTCTGAAAAATCATAATCTAACATATGTAGGTACGATAAGGAAAAACCGTCGTGGACTTCCCTTGCAATTCAAAAATACCAAGCTCAGACCTGTAGCTTCAAGTATGTTTGCTTTTCAGATAGACATGACTTTAGTTTCCTATGTCCCGAAACCAAACAAAAACGTTTTACTTGCTTCTAGTTTACATCACGACGATATTATAGACAAATCAACTGGCAAAGACAACAAACCCGAAATTATAACTTTTTATAATTCAACAAAAGGTGGAGTCGATACAGTAGACCAACTGTGTTCCAGGTATAATGTAGCACGTAATACTAGAAGATGGCCAATGGTAATATTCTATTCCATTCTAAATGTAGGAGGAATGAATGCTCAGGTAATATATAGTAGCAATAAACCTGATTCAAACTTGAAGCGCAGAAAATTTCTAAAAACTGTCGCCCTATCTTTATTAGATGAACATCTGAAAAGAAGGTCAAGAGCTGAAAACGTGTCCAACGATGTCAAAAAAAGACGCAGGGAAACAGCAAATACAGAAGAATTGCATGAAGTGCCCGAAGGTACAAAAAAACGATGTGTCAAATGTAAAAATGATAATAAAATCGAAGTACTATTGTAAAAAGTGCCACATTTTTCAATGTCTCAAACACGTGAATATTTACTGTGAAAAGTGTTCCAACTGAATAAAATTTGATTTTTCTTCAGTATATTCCATTAATAATCAACACACTTCTTCAATAGAATTTGACCTTATCCTCCTTTTTCCGAAATAAATCTTCAACAGAAAAAAAAATGGTATCTGATATTGAAAATGAGAGGTTGACAAATTTTATTTTCAAATAAATACAAAACTTGATTTGAATAACGAAATTATGGGGGCATATAAAGAGTTATTATCAAAGAAATTATAGAAAAAAAGTAAAAAATATAGCAATGTATTTTTAGGAAGTACATATGATATCAATGTCGGGTCTATTAGACCCGGCGCTATCCAAATTGTATGACATATGGGCGCTACCACTGCGGGGTTAATGGAAACTAAGCATAACTAATACACTGTATACAAAAAAAACTACTTATGAAGAAGATATATGAACACATTATCAAGTTAAATTAGTTTATAATTAATTGTATCCAATTGAGTATCCAATAGCTGTGTTTCTACAATAATAAATAATTGAATGCTGTTTGTTGACTGGAGCATTCAGTATCATAAGTTAAATATTCTTCAACTAGATTATTATAGGTACCCTTGTAAGGGACAGCTACAGCTTATTTATTGTATTCAGTTAATTTTCAAATGGAAATGAGCTTTTCAATAGAAATTTCTGTTTTTGAAGTCTTAAACAGTCTCTAATTGTTCACAAGAATTGTTAGTAATAATGTTAAAATTTTCTAAACCTGCAAAACTATATTGATGGCTAAGACTACTACTAAAAAAACTAGAACTAGAGATACTTGATTCTATATTTTTTGTACTGTTTAATACAATGTTTGTATCAGACTATCTGAAATAGTTACTCCCCTTTCAATACATAATTACCAACTATTTGTTTTTTATTTTATTTGTGTAAGTAGCTTCTGAAACATCTTCAACATCGAAAATATTTTCTTCTAGATTTAAATATCTGCCAACATATGAGCACGTTTTATTATTAATAATAATATCTACCCTATTGCAATATCAAGTTTTTTGTAGGGTATAATGCATATCTAGGATTTGAAATATTGTGAATCGTTTTCAAAATATACTTACTAGGTAATATCAATGTATAATAGCCGATTAAAGTATTGAATGAGTAAGTTTTAATAATTATGATTTTGGAATAGGTACTTACCGATAACAATTGTTGTTCGTCCATTATAACAAGAATCATAACTAAGTATAGAAACTGTAGCTTAGTATGAAATAACGAAAACGAAGTACTATTTGCAAAATATGCGCTTCCTGCAAATAAAATATAACACATAACTGAAAACCATCCGCCATTTCATGCTTGTCATTTTTGTTTCCACAGATAACTACTGTATGTTTCGTTCATCAGTTCCTCTTCTGTTTTATTCTTTTTTATGTTACTGTGATGTTTAATATGAGATATTACTGAGAGTTTTATGAACTAACGTCGTACAGACGTAATAAGTACGATGTTAATACAAATTATTCCGAAAGATGTAAAAGTAAATGCAACATGTGATCATCTTAGAAATAAGTTAATTTGTAATATTACCGTAACGTTCTGTATGTGACATTAGTGAGAAGTATACAAATTACCATCGTATGGATGTTTCCTATAGGAAGTTACTAAGAAGAAGTTCATAGGATGTGTATGTAACTGCGAATTCAAGTATTACTGTGTACATCGAAAATATGTTTTATTTACATGACATGGATGTTAATAGAGTTGGTAATAAAATCAAGACATCAAGGAGATATTTTATTAACGTTTTAAATGAACATCACGAAAAGTCTCTAAAAAGAACATCACAAAAAAGACTTGTTATGTTTATTGTTTAGTGGGAAGCTTCTTATCAAATTATGTAGGCTATCCATCTCCTTTTTTTCTTGTCCTGGTTGTTGTTGTGCTGGTGTCTCTATTCCAATGTCTTCTGTGTTTGATGTAGATTGTTCTTCATCCCCCTTCTTTGTATTGTCTTTTTTAGTCCTTGTATTTGGCATTATTGTATGTTTTGTACTTGTCAAATTGTCTTTATTTTTTCGTTTTAATTTTATTTTATGTGGTCTACGTTTATGTTGTAATGAAAAGAATTATTTTAATAATTTATAGTTTATCTGATTTGATGAGTCCAATTGAATTTTCAGAGCTAAATTTATTAAGAGCCAAATTATTTTTAGAGCCTTACGTTGGGTTCGCCAATTCATTATTTCTTATTATTTATGATTTTAATTTTTTTAACAAATCCTACCAAAAATTTTAAAACGCCCCACGTTGCTGGGCCAATTTATTATTAATTATTATTAATGTATGTTCTGTGTTTTAATGTATAATTTTAAATTTTACCTTGTATATTTATTTATTATGTTTTATAATTTCCTTATCCGGCTAGCTATTATTATGATTGAGATTTTTGTTCTCAGGTTGCGGTTCCCTCAATCATCATTAAAATAAAAAATTTGTATGAATGATTTTCATATATCAAATGCAAATTGTCATTATATGAATTAAACTTTATTAACCTCACCTCAATATATTATCAGTATTACTCTGCAACTCAATATTATTTACCATTTAGATGTTATTTGTAAATATTCAATAAATACTATTTTCATTATTCACAAATTGATTTGTGTAAAGTGAATTACTTATCGTACTGACCCTGTATTTCAAGTAAACATTTCTACATCTCCATTCGACAACGAGGAATGATGGTCATGCGTGTTGGTAGTTTCTCTCTCTCTAATTCTGATGATTAGGATGTCAACATGTGGTTCTAAATTGTAAATGTGTTCTTACCACTTTCTGGTTTGAAATTACATAGGATGTCTCTCACAGGTTAGTTTCCTCCAAAATACTAATATTCTGGTTTTATTTCTAACTTTCCATTTTATATTTACTACTTTTTACAAAAAAAACCAATTCATCACTTCTGCTGTCTTTTCATCTCATCCTTCCCCAACAACGCCGTCTTTCAATTTTTTTGTCAACAAACACTTTTGTTTAATTTCTGTCATTGTAAAGATAATGTCACATGTATATTCGCAGCTACTACCTGTCACTTCACCAATTAAAATTAAGAATATGTTTTGCTTAGATACAAAGATTATTTACACTATATGCAAACAGTGTATTAAAATTTAAACTATTTGTATAGGTTTATAAAGATAATTCTGATATATCAAATTTGCTTCTAGATCTTATTGTTAGACTTACATCTATACTATAAAGTGTGTCCCAAAATCAATAATTATTATAATATTCTCTAACGAAAACATAATAAACTTATTACCTATAACCTTTTCTAGTTATGTAACCTCCAATTGAACTTACCAACTTTAGATGGTTTCAATAGATATATATATATATATATATATATATATATATATATATATTAGGTTTCATTACTCCGTACTGTAAAAAAGTGTATTTTAATATTACAAAGCTAGGACAAAAAACGGGTCGTGGCATTTATTAAACTATTATGGGTAGGCAGTGTACATAATATATCTTTATATAAAGTGTGATATATTGTTCAAAAATTAGAATGCACTCACACTTGTGATTATTTCGTTTTTCACATTCATTAGAAAAATATGTTAATTCGTTCATCGATGTGATCATCTCTTCTTCTCGAAATATTGCTAGTTTATCTCCCGCCAATTATAATTGGATAGTGTGCCTAGTCTCTTCGTGTACATGGAACTAAAATTTTCCAAATGTAACATATACAACATTATCTACGCTTCATTGTTAATTG
Organism: Galeruca laticollis; assembly: GCA_963921935.1. Classification (NCBI taxonomy): domain Eukaryota; kingdom Metazoa; phylum Arthropoda; class Insecta; order Coleoptera; family Chrysomelidae; genus Galeruca; species Galeruca laticollis. Next base: position 62,262,438 of record OY998178.1, on the reverse strand, counting down.
TTTTGCATAACTACTAATTTTACGAAAGTCATTAAAAGCGAAAGATATGCGAGAATAAAGCGGGCAACTCATCATTAAATGAGGTAAAGTTTCAAGTTACGTTCCAGGGAGTCCTCTACATCGTATGTTTTTAATTAACATTTTGCCTTCGACTAACGAATTACAAAAGTCGCTTAGTACACATAGAAATTAAATTTTCGAAATATAGCGTATACAACACTATCTCCCCTTCATTGTTAATTGTGTTGCATAACTACTAAATTTGCCAAAACTATTATTATTCCTCGCATTTACTGCTGATATATATGACAAACCTCTATTTAGGAAACTACAATTACTCCTTCTATAGAACACTATCCGACAATGTCTAAATATAGAGAAAGTGGTAAATTCACTTTGTCTATGTATCATATTGCACGAGTAGAGTCTAATCATAGACAAAGTTGTATTTTCGATTTGTTTATGGATCTATGTTTTCGTGTAATTTCTATTCGAATGCGCATCTATGTTATCAGAATGGATTTGAAGTCAAAAATTATTATTGCTGTTCTCATCTACTGTTTATATATATATATATATAATATATATATATATATATATATATATATATATATATATATATATATATATATATATATATATGACAAACCCTCATTTTAAAAACAACAATCAGGCCTTCTTCACAAAATCATTCGACAGTGTTTAATTATAGAGAAAGTGTTATCACTATTTGTCTATGAATTTATTTTTACAAGTAATTTCTGTTCGAATGCATAATTATTACTAAAACAACAATTAGACCTTCCTCACAAAAGTATTTTATAATATTTTGTATACTACAAAGTGCTATCTAAAAAAACCAGTTCTCCCAATTTGCCATAATATTAAGTATAATACTTAATTACAAAAGTATAATATAGGAATATATAAATAAAACCAGTGTTATCATAAATAAAGTTTATTGTTAATTATAATAATTGTAATATATTTCTGCAGATCCCTCAATGAACTGGAAATCGTCCTTTTACCATTTCTAGTGGTGAATATGAATCCTTGTTCACGTTTAATTTGGTATTGTACATGATGAAGCATGTTTATCCGAATTCATATTACTGATGTCCCATCATGATTCTCTTCTTACTCGTCCATATAAACCCTGTATATAAAAATTTTGATTAAAATTAAATCTAGAATGTGTTAATTCACACTTACATCATCCCATTCAATCTGTATTTAGCTCTATTGCTATTAAAATAGTCGATTTGCCCCCATTATGTATTTACCCCCGAATATACGTATGAATTAAAATTTCGTTATTTTTGTGAAAAATGGCGTTTTGGAATGTATATTCTACTCATCCACGTTTATATCAATGCAGTCAGTCCATTTTAAGCTCTGTACCTACCAAAATGGACATATTGGGCCCCATTTTTGTTCCCAGAATATACGTATGAATTAAAATTTTGTTATTATTGTGGAAAATGACATTTTTGGATGTATATTCTACTTATCCACGTTTATAACAATGCATTCAATCCATTTTAAGCTCTGTACCTACCAAAATGGACGCATTGGGCCCCATTTTTTTCCCCGAATATACGTATGAATTAAAATTTTGTTATTTTTGTGAAATATGGCATTTTTGGATGTATATTCTACTTATACACGTTTATATCTATACATTCAATCCATTTTAAGCCCTGTACCTACCAAAATGGACATATTGGGCCCCATTTTTTTCTCCGAATATACGTATGAACTAAAATTTTATTTTTGCAAAAAATAGCATTTTTGGATGTATATTCTACTTATCCACGTTTATATCAATGCATTCAATCCATTTCCAGCCATGTACCTACCAAAATGGACATATTGGGCCACATTTTTGTTCCCCGAATTCTCTCAGGATTCATTGTAATACCAGTGTCACTTAAAACATATCCTAAATAATTTACTTCCCTTTTATAAAACTGACATTTTTCCAAATTTAATTTAAGTCCTGCATTTTCTAATTCATTTAATATTATTTCTAAATGTTTTTGATGTTTCTCTTCTGTTTCAGAAAAAACCAAGATGTCATCTATGTAATGGAGAGTGAAATGTTCATAAGGGTTCAATATCATATGCAGAGTTCGTACCAAAGCAGCTCAAGAACTTTGCAGTCCGAATGGCACCACACAAAATTGGTATACCACTCCATCTACCATGAATGCAGTGTATGGTCTACTACGATGATCCAATGGAATTAACCAAAAACTATGCTTTAAATCTAATTTAGAAAATATATTAGCCTTTGTAATTCTTCCAAATATACCTTCAATATTCAAAGGACTTTCATATTGTTTTTTAGTGAATGTATTTATATTCCTAGCATCCCAACATAGTCTAATATCTCCAGATTTTTTCTTCACACAGTTTATGGTACTTATATACTGTGAATTATATCGTTCAATTATACCATCTACATTTTAGTTATTTCTTGATATACTTCTTGTTTTAATTTATATGGTATTGAATATGTCTTGACCTTAAAATTTTTTATTTCTGGAATAACTTCTATTTTGTGCACATATCTAGTTGCAACACATAATTTCTTTAATTTTGAGTTTAGTGATGTTTTGGTCTTTGTAAATAATTTTTGTGTTTTGAAAATCAAATTCATGTTTCTCATTTGTTTCATGTTTATGAAGTGCAGTTGAAGCATTTTTTGTGTATTTATGACCATTTGATCGATTGTCTAAGTATTGGGTGGTCATTCCGACATATTTTTTTGGACAATTAAGACAAGAAATAGAGTATATTAAATTAGATTGTTTTTTAATTGGGTTTCTGCTTTTTAAAGGTGTGAAGGCAGTTGATGTAGGGTAGTGTGACTTATGACATACTTGAATATTTTGTTTTTTAAGTATATATTTTAATTTTTCTGATAATTCATTTGTATAATGTAATGCTACATATTTTTGTGGGGTATTTATCTTGGTTTTAAATTTCGAGGCATTGTAATATTTTAATGTTCGTTGTTTTTGAATGTTTCTAATAAAGTTTGGAGGATAACCATTTTCTATGAGTATTTCTTCCATTTTCTTTAAAATTTCTGGACGATAATCAGAAGAAGTTAGTTTTATGGCTCGATCTATTAATCCAATGACTACGCTTCTCCTTTGATTTTTAGAGTGATATGAATTAAAATTTAAATATCTACCTGACCATGTATGTTTGTTGTAAAGTTTCGTTTTGATATTGTTATTATTATTGTTTCTAATTAGTGTTAAATCTAAAAAATTAATGCAACCATTCACCTCTATTTCATGTGTGAACTGAAGTTTGGAATTAAAGTTATTGAATTTATGTAATATTTTGGGTATTTGATTTTCTGGTATAGCTAATATACAGTCATCTACGTAACGTTTAAAGAAAATTAAATCTGTAGAAGTATTTTGTAAAACACGTTCTTCTAAAAATTCCATAACTAATTGTGCTATACATGAGGAAATTGGTGAGCCCATTGCACAACCATCAATTTGTTGGTAAAAATTGTCTTTATATTGAAAATAGTTGTTATTTAATATCATTTTTAATCCATTAATAAATTCTTCACAAGAAAGAGACGTATGTGATCTTAGAAGATTCTATTTCTCTTTAATTATATATATATATATATATATATATATATATATATATATATATATATATATATATAAAATACGAGTGAAGTGAAATTAGAATAGTGATAGATAGAAATAGTTAAACATGCATTAGAAGGAAGAAATGGAAGCTAGATAATCATTTATGTACAGCGTGAACAATGATGGATCGAATTAATTATAACAAGTAAGTACAATACTATATCTATTAATTAAAATGCCTGGATATCCATGTATACGATATGATATTCATCATATTTTAATGTTTTTGGCCTTTTTGTGAAAATTATTATTGAAACGTTCAAAATGTATTTTATTATTCACTATTTACTCTTTTTGGAATTCCAAAATTAATATTTAAAAAGCACAGACCTTAATTTTTATCTTCGGTATAGCTATACACTGTACTGCTGCTAACGTCACCCAGTAATTTCACTTTTTATATCATTTTATTAAAAAATTTTGTAGAGGACATTTATACTGATGCTCTCTATTCTATAACCCAAGCGCCACTTCTTTTGTTTCACAAATCAACAAACTTTTTCCCCATAAAATGCAAAACCTCCTTTTCACTGTTTTTTACACAATAATTGTTGATTTGAATGTTTTTAGTTCAAAATGTAAAATTAATTATTTTAGCAGTTCTGGAGGATAACAGCACTTATTTGCATATGTTCATATCGTCTTAGGGATTCCATGAAATGCCTTTTTCATTTGTCACAATATCATATTTTGTTATATTTCCCGTTCCAAGGTATATTTATTTAAATTAAATTATAAAAAATCTACAACGTAAAATAACGATTAATATATATGTAACTTGAGTGAATGAAAACGACGAATACTTAGTGTGTATTAGTTTATTACTTTACAGCTAAGCGCTTAGCTGGAAAGTAATAAACTAATACACACTGAGTATTCGTCGTTTTCATTCACTCAATTTACATCTAGTGTGTACACCATATCCACAGACATTTATATATGTAACTGTCTAGTTTTAAATTTTCGAATTTTTACTAATTTTATAATATATAAACTATTAGTTATTTCCAAATTTGCCTTTAGTATTCAATATTTAATTAATAACCAACAAATTGAAGTTGGCCAAAAAGTCACTAATTTTTGTTACTTCCTGTTTCTTAAACTCTTTCAAATTACCATACTTCCTTGACAGATAGCTTGGCTCTGGTTCGTCTGTCAACCTACTATAAAGTCTTTCCAACTCTTTTTCAAATTCAATCCCTTTCTATCATCGTCTGTAAATATTGATAACCAATTATTGAGTTTAATACTAATTCATGTTATTTCAGGTTTTAAATGATACTACATTATAATTATCCAGATATTTACATGGCAGTGTTCAGAATAATTTGAAATATGTTGACATTGACTTGACCTGGGATTAATTGTTAATGTAAAATTTTGTACTAATTTGAACAATGCTATTAGAATTTTTTATTCATTATCCTTCAATTTCATTTTGGTAACTGTTTTTCTCAATATCTGATAATACTTCTGCTCATTTCATTCTATTTTTTTATATTAAATCTTAGTTTTTAACTTGGTTGTGTCTACTGGTACACCCGACGTATTAATATAACATCTTTATGTTTGTTCACATTTGTGAATTATTTAAATATAATAGAGGACTAGTTCAATATATATATATATATATATATATATATATATATATATATATATATTGCACTATTTTATGACAACTACAAAAACAAGTTACCTGTATTCTGCACTCCTCTAATATAATTTTAATTTACTTTAACATTTTCATAAATTAGACGTAGTTGTAGATACATATTTATACGAAGATAATAATTTCTTTTAAAGTACTCATAGTAAACTGACTTTCTATCTAAAATAGAGAAAAGTGAATTAATTATTAGTAAACAAATAGAGTACATTTTAAATTTGAAGCTGTATGATTTCAATGAGACATATTCGGTTTGTGAAGTTGAATGTCAATGACACGATTGTAAATAATGAATACCACAAAAATATTTGGAAGGAATCACAATTAAATTATTATGAATGGATAATCTAAGATAACAAGTAATTTAAAAATGATATATCCAAAGAATTACATATGTAAATATCAAATTTATTATTCTATTCATCATATAGTAAGTAATAGTGAATTGATAAATTTTGACAGACCAATGTTAAAAAGTTGAGATTTATGGTTTGAAATAAACATTGCATAACAATAGACATTCAGAAAGAATCTAGTGACATGTGAAAGGGAGACAGGAAAAAGTTTGTTGATAAAAAAAGGGGGAGATGAAGTTGGTTTTTTGGAAGGATGAGAGGTTTTTATGGGCGAAGATACTTGAAATATGACAAAAAGTAAGAGAATTTAAGAATTTCGATGAAAGAGACAATAATAACTAGTTGCTACATATTAAAATACTCACCGAATTGAAATTTCCGAACGAATATATTTTTTGTGGCGAGAAATCCAGACTTCAACAATCCGTTCTACAACATTCTGCAAGCAGACATTTTAGTGCGACTATAAGCAATAATTAAAGGACTTAAAAGGTCAGTGAACGTTTATTACTTAACAGATGTACATCTAAAAAAGAAAGTAAAGTTAACAATAAACAAAGAAAGATCGATCTATATTTTACAGACATTATATTATTAAAGACAATTACCCACCTCATCAATATAAAAACCCATGAACATTCATATAGTATAAGAAATCATTATTTTTAAACAATAATAAATTAACATATGTAATTCATTTCATTAATATTTTACATTTATTCAGTTTGTATATAATCTTTGGTTTATTCAGTAAAAATTTTTTCTTCTTATCGCTTTAATACAACTTTTATCATTTCAACTAACATAGAGATCGTTCCCATAGAAAAACATTGGATATTCAACTATACAGGCGAATATGAGACATGTTGACGAGACCACTTATAGGTATATAGGAAAGACAGGGGTGTAACGCACTTTTTGCATTTAAACTAAACTAAAATTTCAAAATTTTAACAAGACGATCAAAAATACAAATAAAAATAATCGACAGGATTGTGTAGTTTTGATAAAATATTAAAATAAATGAAATTATGATATCACAATGAATTGCCAATAAAAATAAAGTTTAAACATACATAAAAATATCACAATAAGTGTCACCACTAATTTGGAGTGCAACAATATATAAGATATCATAATATATATATATATATATATATATATATATATATATATATATATATATATATTAATACATATACTCTATCTAAATTCTGAAGAAAACTTTGAAATAAAGAAAAATGTACATATTTGGATGTAATACTAGTGATATACAATGTATTATAAATAATTTAAAAGATTCAATATGCAAATAAAATTTGACATTACAATTTCGAATGACAATAATGCAGAAGATACTTAATGATACATAGATTTTATAAAGATTTTAAAAAAAGAATACAGATGTCGCTGGTAGCAAAATTACAATTAGAATTAAAGAATGAAAATCTCTCTTTGTTATATGAAAACATAAATTTGTATTTTTTTTAAAAAAAGGAATTTTTTGGTAACCAAAGGAGAACAGAATTATTTATGGAAAAAGTTTAGGGAGTTGATTTTGAACCCCTCTCGAAAGAACATCTAATATGAGTTCTCTCAAATTTGCTGAATAATATAATAGTAATTGATATATTAAAACAGCATCAGATTATAATAATTAGCATGATAAGATCAGTGCGTGAATAATTCCTTAAATAATTATATTGAAATAGTGTTAGTGATTTTTCCGGGTTCTAAATTAAAAATTTAGAAAAGTGGTTCCGGCGATTCTAAAAGACGTGCTTAGAATCAGAACGAGTGATCCTGATACCTAGTTGGTGAGTCCAGTCCAGATTTTATAAATTATTTTTCAAGAATTAACAGGCCTTTAAATAAAATTAAGATAGATGCATCTATATCACATTTTTGAATACTGACAAAATTAACGTTAAAGATATATAAAATTTCACCTGAAGAGAAGAGAAAATTTTTTGAATAGACAATTTTATCGCATATAGTTATTTGACATTTATACACGTCAAGTGTAATTTTCGACGATTTGAACGTTTAGAATAAGTAGTTAATTAGGTTGTTCTTCTAGTATATAGGTTGTTTTTTTAATTTTAAGGTTCGTAGAAAGTACGATTATTGTTCTTTATTATATTTTGGGAATAATAATTCATTTTCACTTGTTATCTGATGGTATATAATATATAATTTTTGATTCCTACTCACTTTGGTATTAATTCAACTCCTATTTCATTGAATTTGAAAAATTTTGGATCCTATAAAACTTTTGATATAATCAGTGACATTTAGTTAATTTTCAGTGACAGAAAAATTGTAGATGTCATTAGATAATTTAATGGTCTTAGAATATATTGAACAAGCAGTCACTATAGATTTGCAATAGTATAATTGACAATTTTGGAATATTCTTCGGAAATTTATAAATTTAAAATTTAAATTATTAATTTTTTTTAATCTTTGAACCCTCCCTGAGGTAAGAGCGAGTAAGTCGATTTTGAAGTAATTTATCTTTCAGAATATAAAATTTCATATTCATCTGAGCCGGGCATAATAATTTGACAATTCCTGTCAAAATTTCAAATAGGTTATATTCAGTGATAAAGGTGTTTTCACATTAGTGTAGTAACTACCACGATTGTAACAACAGCATCTAATAATCAAATTTCAAATAAAATCATATAATACATAATTATAAAAACAGTAGAACATTAAATATATTATAATTTGGCGCCCAACGTGGGGCGAATTAAGAATTTTTTTTGATAATTATGTTGACGTTAACATTATAATAATTGTCACCCAAAACGTGGGATGATTAAAACTGTGCATATAATTATAAAAATATTAAAAATTTATTGACATTATAAAAAAAATTTAAATATTTACGATGGAACAAAGAATGACGTTAAGAGATGGTAAACAGGTAGGAGTTGAAAGTGGATCCGATGAAGAAAGGGAAGAACAGGAGGATAGTAGACGGGAACCCCAAGGAGGAACAAATAGCAATGATCATTGGATGCAACAATTTCTTTTGAAAATGAATGAGAATATGAATAGGAAATTTGAAGAAAATAGGGCAGATATGAATAGTATGGAAAAGAATATGCGAGGAGATATGTATACAATGAGGGAGGAGATTAAGGGGGATATTAACAATATCACAGGAAACATGGACAGGCTGGAAAAGAAAATAGAAGAAGGAAAAATTGAAAATTTAAAGGAGATTAAGAAAATTAGGGAAGAAAATAATGAATTTAGAAAGAAAATTGAAAAGGTGAAAGAGGATATGAAGAGCCAGAAGGAAAATTTGCGCATGGAAATTCAAGAAATTGGCATTAAAATCAGGGAAGATACAAACAAGCAGGTGGTAGAAGAAGTTCAAGAACTAGGAAGATGCCTAGAAGAAAATTTATCTGGAGTAATTCAAGTAGAAGTGAAGAAACAAAATGAGAATTTAATTGAAGAGATACAGTCCATTAAAGTACAAGGACAAACAAATGAAGAAGTAATGCAAATATATGAACAGAATTTGAATAAAAAATTTAATGATTTAAATGGAAGGATAGAGGAACAAACACGAACGTGTATTAAAAGGAGTGAAAATATAGACAAATTATTTAACCAGGAATTGGAGAAAATGAATAGAAAATTACATGAAACTGTAGAAGAAATAGAAGATAATCTAAAACGGAATGGAGGTGGAACGATGTATACTGGAAATATCGACTTTGGAGTGAAATTTGATGGTAATATAAATTTAATTCACCCAAAAGTATTTATCAAAATAATCAAAAGTAGGATGAGAGGAATAAGGGACATTGTAGAGAAAAAAATCATTATCAGAGGAATGTTATCTGGACATGCTTTATTGTGGTTTTGCAATAAAGAGGAACAAATACCCGATGTCGAAGAATTTGAAAAACAATTTTTAAAATATTTTTGGGGGGAGATACAACAGGCGAGTTTCAGAGAGAAACTATACTTTGGGAAATTTTATTATAACCAGAGTAAAAATTTCAATGCATATGCAATGAAAATGTACAACAACGCACAGTATTTGGAGCCAAGCATGCGAGAAGAAGAAATGGTGTTATATATTTCCAGACATTTCAACCAACAAGTATCTGAAACTATAGGGATACAAAATATCAAGACGATGGAAGGTTTATCAAATTATTTACTCAGACTTGAAAGAAGTAATAATGAAAAAAGAAATGAAATTAAAAATTTTAATGGAATAGGGGGAAATGGAGATGGACATTACAGAAGAGATATGAATAATACATATGAAAATAGAAACTATAAAAACAGGGATTTTTATAACCAAAGAAATGATAGACATGTAGACAGGAATTATAGAACTGAAAATAAAAATTATAGAAATGAAGACCGAAGATATGGAAATGGAAATAAAAATAATGATAATAAGTACTTTGAAAATAGAAGAGATACCAGAAATTCGGACAGAAGAAATGATAATGAAGACAGAATTGAAAATTGGCGACAGGATAGACGGACAGGAACAAATAATTATTATGATCGAAGAAACTTTGAAAGAAGAAATGATGATAGAAGAAATGATACGTTGGAAAACCAAGACAGAAACTATGATAGAAGAAATCAAGAAATAGGAGACAGGAGACAAGTAAACATAATACAAGAACAAGAAAGATATGAGGATCATAGTCAAACTGTAGATAGAAATTTTACTTAAACCGCTTTCACGTGCTTAATATTATTTTTTCTAAGTACGAACATCCAAGAGAATTTGTTGATATTGGGGAAATTGGGGAAATGCATGACAATTTAGGTTTAATATTCATTAAAGGGAAAATACAAAATATAGGATGTAAAATTCTGATAGATACAGGATCAGAAGTAACGTTGATAAGTGAAAGGATTATAGACAAGTGCAAAAAAAATAATATTATGGTGGTAAATACAAATAGATTATCACTAGTGGGAGCGAATAATAAAAAACTATATGATACAAGTAAAATGATAATTGAGGAATTACAAATAGGAAATAATTCGTTTAAAATACAAATGCTGGTCGTAAAGAATTTAATTTATGATATAGTATTAGGTTCCGATGAATTAGACAATCACAAAATGATTATCAATTATAAAGAAAAGTTGATGAATTGTAAAGGAGAAGATATTCATTTCCTCAAACAAGAAACAAACAAATTAGAAGAAGATACATTTTATGTAATGAATCAAATCAATGAAGAACCTAAAATAGATTTAAATTTGTGTAAACAAAAATATGTGAAAATTGTAATGGAATTGATAAGACAATACAACAGATTATTCAATGAAGAAGTACAAGTAGCAAGGAAATATATACATAAACTGGAAATGAATAGAGATATATCGAATTTCAAAGTAAGGACATATCCAATTCCATATAAATTGAAGGATGAAGTATACCATGAATTAGAAAATATGTTAAAAGATGGAATAATAGAAAGATCAAATTCACCATATATTAATGCAGTTACGTGTGTACGAAAAAAATCTGGAGAAATAAGAATACGTTTAGATGCAAGAAATATCAATAGCTACACAAAGAAACAATACGAAAGTCCCATGAATATCGATAGTATATTTGGTAGAATTACTAATGCAAACATATTTTCAAAATTAGATCTGAAACATAGTTTTTGGTTAATTCCTTTAGAAAAAGAAAGTCGGAAATATTCTGCGTTTATGATAGATGGAGTGGTATATCAATTCTGTGTGGTACCTTTCGGATTACAGAGCTCATGTGCAGCTTAAGTAAGAACACTTCACACTATTTTAAACAAATATGAAAATTTCATACTTCATTATATAGATGATATCCTTATATATTCGGAAAATGAAGAAAAACATCAAGAGCATTTGAACATTATTTTCGAAGAACTAGAAAATGCTGGATTAAAATTAAACATAGAAAAATGTAAATTTTATCAAGAGGAGATAAATTATTTGGGATATGTTTTGAACACTAAAGAAGTTTCTATGGATCCTGATCGAATTAAGACAATTTTAGAATATAAACAACCAACAAATTTTAAAACTTTGAGAGGGTTTCTAGGAATTTTAAACTATTTCAAACGATTGATACCGGATCTTAGTAGAAAAGAAATACCATTAATTGAACTATTAAAAAAAGGTGTAAAATGGCATTGGAATGACAAACGGGAAAAAGCATTTAGAGAACTAAAGGAAGACTTTACAAATAATCTCAAGGTATATCACCCACAGTATGATAAACAATTTATTTTGAGAACAGATGCATCAGCTGATCGTTTTGCTGGAGTACTGATACAAGAACAGGAAAAAGGAGAAGTACCTATTAGTTTCATATCTAGGGTTACTAAAATGCATGAAAGGAAACAGAACTTGAAATGGCAAGCGTGGTATTTTGTATCACTAAATTGAGATTTTTTTTATTAGGAGCTAAATTCATTATAGAAACTGATCATTCAGCTTTGACAGCTATGCTTAAAAATAGATATGCGAATAATAGAATACATCGCTGGATTTTATTATTACAAGAATATGATTTCGAAATAAAATACATTCCTGGAAAACAGAATATTGTTGCAGATGCTTTAAGTAGAGAGACAGAAACCACATTTGAACGGAGAAAGTATAAAATTGGTATAAATAGAATGCTACAAGAGGAAGGATTATATTCATTGAATAGAATTAGGAAAGATCAACAAAATTTGGAATCAAATTATAAAAATAATGCTATTAATATAGAGGAAATATGGTATAAATGTCTGGAAGATAGAGAAGTATTTGTAATTACACAAGATTATGCAAAGGAAATTTTGAAAAATTTACATGAAGAACATGGACATGTTGGGACTAGGAAGTTATGGATGCTTTTTAGAGAAAACTATATAACAAAAAAGGATTTAGCAATTGCCAAAAATATTTGTAAAGTGTGTGCCATATGTCAACTAGCAAAAGAAAAAAATTATCACAATAAAAATTTGACAAAATCAATAGTTGCACAGAAGCCATTACATATTGTTGCTATAGATTTCATAAGCAATTTAATACCGAGCATACAAGAGAATAAACACATATTTGTTATAACTGATATTTTTACGAAATTTGTTAAAGTTCACCCATGCAAAAGAACCAATGCAAAAACTGTGATAGAGATTTTAAAAATGTACATAAAAAAATATGGAACGCCAAAAACAATAATATTAGATCATGCAACTTATTTTGAAAATGAAAAACTAGCTAAATTTAGTCAAAATCAAGAAATTAAGTTGAACTTTATTAGCATTAGGAAACCATCGTCAAATCCAGCTGAGAGATACATCAAAGAGATAAACAAGTACTTACGAATTTTATGTAATCAGGATCACTGTCAATGGGAAAATAATTTAAATCACGTAGAAAGATTCCTTAACCAAATACCTCATGGTGTTACAAATGAATGCCCAGAATATTTATTTACTGGCACAATACCCCAAAGAAATTGGATAGTGAATCGAAAATTGGAAATGGAAGATGTTTTGAATAGGGTGAATGAAAGACTGCAGAAGCTAAAAAATATATTAAAAGGATGAACCAAAAAAATAAAAAGAAGACAGTTTTTGAAAACGGAGAATTGGTGATTGTAAGATCATTGCAAGTTGCAAAAAGATCAGAGAATAGTTGCGCAAAATTATTGCTACCGTTTGAGGGACCTTATGTAGTAGGTAACGAAGGAGCACAAAATAGTTACCAATTATTAGACCCCATTACGGGAAATGAAAGAGGAGTTTTTAACATAGAACAGGTATATAAATATTATACTTAACTTGAAACAAATGATATAATGTTACGTGAAATTTTAATAGATATAGTAGATTTAAGAAGTTTTATAGGAATTAGGAATAATAGTTTAATTTGATTGAAGATAAATTTTAGAGATAATTATTTGAAAGATATAACTATGTTACTAAGATATTAGTATGATATTTGGCAATTTTGAAAGATAAATTATAATTATATGCAAGAATCGATTTATCATTCTTTTATTAGGGGGATTTAATACATATACTCTATCTAAATTCTAAAGAAAACATTGAAATAAAGAAAAATGTACATATTTGGATGTAATACTAGTGATATACAATGTATTATAAATAATTTAAAAGATTCAATATGCAAATAAAATTTGACATCACAATTTCGAATGACAATAATGCAGAAGATACTTAATGATACATAGATTTTATAAAGATTTTAAAAAAAGAATACAGATGTCGCTGGTAGCAAAATTACAATTAGAATTAAATAATGAAAATCTCTCTTTGTTATATGAAAACATAAATTTGTATTTTTTTTTAAAGAAGGAATTTTTTGGTAACCCAAGGAGAACAGAATTATTTATGGAAAAAGTTTAGGGAGTTGATTTTGAACCCCTCTCGAGAGAACATCTAATATGAGTTCTCTCAAATTTGCTGAATAATATAATAGTAATTGATATATTAAAATAGCATCAGATTATACTAATTAGCATGATAAGATCAGTGCGTGAATAATTCCTTAAATAATTATATTGAAATAGTGTTAGTGATTTTTCCGGGTTCTAAATTAAAAATTTAGAAAAGTGGTTCCGGCGATTCTAAAAGACGTGCTTAGAATCAGAACGAGTGATCCTGATACCTAGTTGGTGAGTCCAGTCCAGATTTTATAAATTATTTTTCAAGAATTAACAGGCCTTTAAATAAAATTAAGATAGATGCATCTATATCACATTTTTGAATACTGACAAAATTAACGTTAAAGATATATAAAATTTCACCTGAAGAGAAGAGAAAATTTTTTGAATAGACAATTTTATCGCATATAGTTATTTGACATTTATACACGTCAAGTGTAATTTTCGACGATTTGAACGTTTAGAATAAGTAGTTAATTAGGTTGTTCTTCTAGTATATAGGTTGTTTTTTTAATTTTAAGGTTCGTAGAAAGTACGATTATTGTTCTTTATTATATTTTGGGAATAATAATTCATTTTCACTTGTTATCTGATGGTATATAATATATAATTTTTGATTCCAACTCACTTTGGTATTAATTCAACTCCTATTTCATTGAATTTGAAATATTTTGGATTCTATAAAACTTTTGATATAATCAGTGACATTTAGTTAATTTTCAGTGACAGAAAAATTGTAGATGTCATTAGATAATTTAATGGTCTTAGAATATATTGAACAAGCAGTCACTATAGATTTGCAATAGTATAATTGACAATTTTGGAATATTCTTTGGAAATTTATAAATTTAAAATTTAAATTATTACTTTTTTTTAATCTTTGAACCCTCCCTGAGGTAAGAGCGAGTAAGTCGATTTTGTAGTAATTTATCTTTCAGAATATAAAATTTCATATTCATCTGAGCCGGGCATAATAATTTGACAATTCCTGTCAAAATTTCAAATAGGTTATATTCAGTGATAAAGGTGTTTTCACATTAGTGTAGTTACTACCACGATTGTAACAACAGCATCTAATAATCAAATTTCAAATAAAATCATATAATACATAATTATAAAAACAGTAGAACATTAAATATATTATAATATATATATATATATATATATATATATATATATATATATATTAATACAGATCCTCTATTTGAAATTTAAAGAATAAGTAAACCATAAGGAAGTTTATTTAATTTTGGCTGCCATATTTTCGATACACACTGTACTATATGTAAATTATTAAAATTTGGAAGATTCAGTAGAAATATCAAAACATGACATTTCATAATTTCGATGACATTTATGTAGAATATATCTAATGATAGATAGAACATAATAGGATTTGGATAAAATATTTGAAATTGCAAAATATAGAGGTCTCTGCTAGCAACATTACAAATGTAATAAAATAATTTCAAAATCTCACATGGAAAATCATAGATTAGTAATTTTTTTAAAAAACAAGAAAAATCGGTAACCAACGGAAAGGAGAATTATTTATTTTATAAAAATTTAGTCAGTAGTTTTTTATCCTTTGAAGAGACAACATCAGAATTAGAGTTTTCTCAACTTTTTGGTGGATTGTATAAATTGTATATCATACAATCAGATGAATAACCCATATGATAAAGCCAGTGCGTGTATAATTCGGATAAGAATTGCATCGTGAAAAGTGTATGTGGTTCCAGTTTTCTAAATTGTATATATTAACAAAGTTTGCAGAATTCTAAATACGTTTAGAATACGAACGAAGTTTTCCTGATCCATTTGGTGAGTCAACTCCCGTTTTTAAATTTATTTCTCGAGAAATATCAGGCCTGTTTAAATATAGTTGGAAATTTAGATGCATCTATATAATAAATTTTGAAATATACCAAAATTATCGATACATATATCAGTTTTAACATCAAGTGAATAGACAATTTGAGCAGAAATTTCGTTATTTGACATTGATACACGTCAAGTGTAAATTACACAAGTTGAACGTTTGATAATAATAATTTATTAGGTTAAATTCTAGCATAGTTGTATTCTAATTTTAAGTTTTTGTAAAAATTTCGACTGTTGTTCTTTAATGGTATTTTTTGGGAATAATAATTTTGTTGAATTTGCGTATCTGATAGTATAATATATAATTTGATTCTAACTCCCTGTAGTATTCATTCAGTATCCAATCTCGTTGAACTTATCATTTTACATTCACAGAATTTTCAATTTAATCAGTGACATTTGGTTGATTTTTTTGTGACAGTAAAATAGTAAATATCATAAAATAATTAAAGGGCCTTTTATTATATTGAATTAACAGTTATTCGAGAGTTTGATAATAGTGAAACATTTAATTTGGAAATACGTTTAAAAAACAAATAAATTTGAAGAATTAATTTTGAACATCTTTGATCTAACCCTGAGATAGGAGTAATAGGTCGATTGTATATAAATTCATCTTTAGATTGATATTTATTGGCTCCGGGCATATTTTTTTGACAACCACTGTCAAAATTGAAATATAATACGTAATTAAGTTGCATGTACAATTATTGTCGCTGCGACAACATATTATAAGTTGTCTCCACATCGTAGGGCAATTAGAATTGAAGAATATTAAATATTTAAAGGATTGTAAATATTATAAATTTGGCACCCAAAACGTGGGGCGATTGGAATTTTGCATATAACTTATAAAAATTTAGAAATTTATTGACATTATCATGAAAGAATTAAATATCTACGATGGAAGGAAGAATGACGTTAAGAGATGGTAAACAGACAGGAGTTGAAAGTAGATCTGAAGAAGAAAGGGAAGAAAGGAGTTATGGAAGAGGTGATTTTCAGGTGCAGTACTTGGAACAAGGAAGGGAACAATCAGAAGAAGTTTTGACGGGAGATGAAGCAGGAAAACAGGATAGAAGATGTGAACCACAAGGAGGAACAAATAGCAATGATCAGTGGATGCAACAATTTTTTATGAAAATGGAGGAGAATAGGAAGGCGGACATGAATAAACTGAATGAGAATATGAATAGTATGAGGGAAGATATGAATAATATGAGGGGAGAAATGAATGAGAATATGAATGATATAAAGGGGAACATGAATCACTTGGAAAAGAAAATTGATGAGGTGAAAATGGAAAGTTTGAATGAGATTAAGAAAGTTAGGGAAAAGAATGAGCAATTTAGGAAGCAGATAGAAAAGGTGAAAGAAGATATGAAGGGCCAGAATGAAAATTTATGGATGGAAATTCAAGAAAATGGCATTAAAATCAGGGAAGATACAAACAAGCAGGTCGTAGAAGAAGTTCAAGAACTAGGAAGATGCCTAGAAGAAAATTTATCTGGAGTAATTCAATTGTAAGTAAAGAAACAAAATGAAAACATAATTGAAGAGATACAGTCTATAAAAGTACAAGGACAAACAAATGAAGAAGTAATGCAAATATATGAACAGAACTTGAATAAGAAATTTGATGACTTAAATGGAAGGATGTAAGAACAAACAGGAACGTGTAAAAAAAGGAGTGAAAATATAGACAAACTATTTAACAAGGAATTGGAGGAAATGAATAGAAAATTACAAGAAACTATAGAAGATAATCTAAAACGGAATGGAGGTGGAATGATGTATACTGGAAATATCGATATTGGGGTGAAATTTGATGGAAATATAAATGTAATTTACCCAAAAGTATTTATCAAAATAATCAAAAGCAGAATGAGAGGAATAAGAGACATTGTAGAGAAGAAAATTATTATCAGAGGAATGTTATGCGGACATGCTTTATTGTGGTTCTGCAATAAAGAGGAACAAATACCTGATGTGGATGAATTTGGAAAACAATTTTTAAAATATTTTTGGGGGGAAATCCAACAGGTAAGTTTCAGAGAGAAACTATACTTTGGAAAATTTGATTACAACCAGAGTAGAAATTTCAATGCATATGCAATGAAAATGTACAATAATGCACAGTATTTAGAGCGAAGTATGCGAGAAGAAGAAATGGTTCTATATATATCCAGACATTTTGATCAACAAGTATCGGAAACTATTGGTATACAAAATATCAAGACAATGGAAGGTTTATCCAATTATTTAATGAGACTCGAAAGAAGTGATAATGAAAAAAGAAATGAAATTAAAAATTTTAATGGAATAGGGGGGAATGGAGATGGACATTACAGATGAGACACGAATAATACATATGAAAATAGAAACTATAGAAACAGGGATTTTGATAACCGAAGAAATGATAGACATGTAGACAGGAATTATAGAAATTATAGAAATTAAGACCGAAGATATGGAAATGGAAATAAAAATAATGATAAAAGTACTTTGAAAATAGAAGAGATATCAGAAATTTGGACAGAAGAAATGATAATGAAAACAGAAGTGAAAATTGGCGACAAGATAGACGGATAGGAACAAATAATTATTATGATCGAAGAAACTTTGGAAGAAGAAATGATGGTAGAAGAAATGGTACGTTGGAAAACCAAGAAAGAAACTATGATAGAAGAAATCAAGAAATAGAAGACAGGAGACAAGTAAACATAATACAAGAACAAGAAAGATATGATGATCATAGTCAAACTGTAGATAAAAATTTTACTTATACCGCTTTCACGTGCATAATATTATTTTGTCTAAGTACGAACATCCAAGAAAATTTGTTAAAGTTTACCCATGTAAGAAAACCAATGCAAAAACTGTGATAATGTTTTTAAAAATGTACATTGAAAAATATGGAACTCCAATAACAATAATTTTAGACTATGCAACGTATTTCGAAAGTGAAAGATTAGCAAAGTTTAGTCAAAATCAGGAAATTAAGTTGAACTTTATTAGCATAAGGAAACCATCGTCAAATCCAACAGAAAGATACATTAAAGAGATAAACAAATATCTAAGAATATTGTGTAATCAGGATCACTGTCAATGAGAAAATAATTTAAATCAAGTGGAAAGATTTTTGAATCAAGTACCTCATGGTATTACAAATGAATGCCCAGAGTATTCATTTACAGGCATAATACTTCAAAGAAATTGGATAGTCAATCGAAAATCAGAAATGGAAGATGTTATGAATAAGGAATATGAAAGATTACAAATACAAGCTAAGAAATATATTAAAAATATGAATAAAAAAAAGAAAAAGAAGACTGTTTTTGAAAAAGAAGAATTGGTAATAGTAAGATCATTACAAGTTGCAGAAAGATCGGAGAATCGTTGCGCGAAATTATTACTACCATTTGAGGGACCTTATGTTGTAGATAATGAAGGAGCACAAAAGAGTTATCAATTACTAGACCCCACTACCGGTAATGAAAGAGGAGTTTCTAATATAGAACAGGTGTATAAATATTATGCATAACTTGGAACAAATGATATTATGTTACGTGAAATTTTAAGATAGATATAATAGAGTTAATGAGCTTTATGGAATTAGTAACAATAATTTAATTTGAATTAAAATTAAGATTTTTTTTATTAGTTAATAATCATTTTCAGAACAGTACTAGTATACTGGAATAATAGGATATTATTTGGAAATTTTAAAGATGAAATTATAATAATATACAATAATCGATTTCTCATTCTTTTATTAGGGGGATTTAATACAGATCCTCTATTTGAAATTTAAAGAATAAGTAAAACATAAGGAAATTTATTTAATTTTGGCTGCCATACTTTCGATACACACTGTACTATATGTAAATTATTAAATTTTGAAAGATTCAGTAGAAATATCAAACATGACATTTCATAATTTCGATGACATTTGTGTAGAATATATCTAATGATAGATAGAACATAATAGGACTTGGAGAAAATATTTGAAATTGCAAAATATAGAGGTCTCTGCTAGCAAAATTACAAATGTAATAAAAGAATTTCAAAATCTCATTTGGTTATTGGAAATCATAGAAAAGTAATTTTTTTAAAAAAATAGAAAAATCGGTAACCGACGGAAAGGAGAATTATTTATTTTATAAAAATTTAGTCAGTAGTTTTTTATCGTTTGAAGAGACATCAGAATTAGAGTTGTCTCAATTTTTTGATAGAGTGTATAAATTGTATATTATACAATCAGCTAAATTACCCATATGATAAAGCCAGTGCGTGTATAATTCGGATAACAATTGCATCGTAAAAAGTGTATGTGGTTCCAGTTTTCTAAATCGTATATATTGAGAAAGTTTGCAGAATTCTAAATACGTTTAGAATACGAACGAGTTTTGCTGATCCATTTGGTGTGTCCACTCCAGTTTTTAAATTTATTTCTCGAGAAATATCAGGCCTATTTAAATACAGTTGAAAATTTAGATGCATCTATATAAGAAATTTTGAAATATACCAAAATTATTGATACATATATCAGTTTTAACATCAAGTGAATAGACAATTTGAGCAGAAATTTCGTTATTTGACATTGATACACGTCAAGTGTAAATTACACAAGTTGAACGTTTGATAATAATAATTAATTAGGTTAAATTCTAGCATAGTTGTATTCTAATTTTAAGTTTTTGTAGAAATTACGACTGTTGTTCTTTAATGGTATTTTTTGGGAATAATAATTTTGTTGAATTTGCGTATCAGATAGTATAATATATAATTTGAATCTACTCCCTGTAGTATTCATTCAGTATCCAATCTCGTTGAACTTATCATCTTACATTCATAGAATTTTCAATTTAATCAGTGACATTTGGTTGATTTTTTTGTGACAGTAAAATAGTAAATGTCATAAAATAATTAAAGGTCCTTTTATTATATTGAATTAACAGTTATTCGAGAGTTTGATAATAATGAAACATTTAATTTGGAAATACGTTAAAAAAACAAATAAATTTGAAGAATTAATTTTGAACAACTTTGATCTCACCCTGAGATAGGAGTAATAGGTCGATTGTATATAAATTCATCTTTAGATTGATATTTATTGGCGCTGGGCATATTTTTTTGACAACCACTGTCAAAATTGAAATAGAATACGTACTCAAGTTGCATGTACAATAATTGTCGCTGCGACAACATATTATAAGTTGTCTCCACATCGTAGGGCAATTACAATTAAAGAATATTAAGTATATAATATTAAAAATATTACATTATATATATATATATATATATATATATATATATATATATATATATAATCGATATTTTTTGTGGGGATGTGGCAATAAGACTCCGGTGTAAATTCCTTTAATTATTTATTCCCGAGCTATCGAATAACTTTTATTCATTATTAAGGGCTAAAATTGATTGGTCAATGTTATCATTATTAATAATTAGATGAAATAATAAATACTTACATAAAATCTATAGCGAATTTTGGAAAAGTTGTAAATGTTTATAATAAATTCTTTTAAACATAAATCAATGGAAAACTCAAAAAACAATATGACAATAAACAAACTATTTGATCCTGAAATACTATAATTTTGATTTATTTATCATAAAAATAAAGATGGTTATGAATGTTTTTTTTCATAATCTACAATATATGCATAGATACCACTAAGGTTATTTGAGTCTGTTTTTTTATTTATGACATAATTTTGTTCTGCAATAAACGTTGTTTCCAAAAAAAGACGTTTTTTATAATTACTTTCTATTGCTAAAACTTTCGCACATTGATAATTCATAGAATGGTCTTCATAATATGAATTATCAATCTGCCAAAGTTTTAGCCATAGAAAGTGATTATAGAAAACGTCTTCTTTTGGAAACAACGTATATTGCAGAACCAAAATTATGTCATAAATAAAAAGACAGACTTAACTAACCTTAGTGTTATCTATGCATATCTTTTAGATTATGAAAAAAGACCAAACATTCATAACCATCTTTATTTTCATGATAAATAAGTCAAAATTATAGTAGTTCAGGATCAAATAGTTTGTTTATTGTCATATTGTTTTTTGAGTTTTTCATTGATTTATGTTTGAAAGACTTTATCGTAAAAATTTACAACTGTTCCACAATTCGCTATAGATTTTATGTAAGTATTTATTATTCCATTTAATTGTTAATAATGATAATATTGACCATTCAATTTTATCCCTTGATAATGAGTAAAAGTTATTCGAAAGCTCGGGAATAGATATCTAAAAGAATTTACTTTGGAGTCTTATTGCTACATCCCCACAGAAAATATCCATTAAAAATAAGTTGACAAATATCTTTCTTCAAATTAAAATATGAATATATATATATATATATATATATATATATATATATATATATATATATATATATATATATATATATATATATATATTTTATAATGGATTGTTATTGTTGTATACTTTGCCGACAATACCACTATAATTGTTATATTATCAATTTAATATATTCAACTCTTGTATAGCTAGCTCAGTAATGAAATAAAGAAAATTTTTTTATGTATTTATATATTTAGGTAGAGAGAATGAGAAACTCTTACTACTCTTTGGGTTCCGGAAGTGATTTTAACTCTTTATCTCCAACACTTTATATATGAATCATTCAAATAACTTTTACTATATTTTATTTTATATTATTTGGTGCGCCTATGGATAGAAAATTTCAATATAGCAATCGATTCCAAATGTCACTCATATCAGTTGAAGTAATATATATATGAAAACAATGATTTCATGAATACATTTATTACTACACATATATTATATGAGTCAAGAAATATGTATTATCAATTTAAACAAAGTGATGAAATCTTATATGCTAATATAAAATTATTAAGTCGAAAAATGAAAATTGTTCAATAGAAATGGTAAGTACTTAAGTTTCTGTTATCAGTTTTATCAGAACCTTTTTTTTTAAATTTTAATAGTTTCAGATTCTATTTCTTTGACTTTTACCATAGATGTACATCTGTAACCTAAATGTTGGTACCAACAAAGACAAATTAAACACTAACCTGATCCACAATCCACTCATCTTCCTTTCTTGAAGAGTTATCTTCCCAAAAACAAGCTGTGGACAGGTCCGCCGACCTTATAATGCTTCTTTACAGGATTTCTTATTTCAGGAAACAATTATTTGTGATTTCTATTAGTTTCTAGCTTCTTAGATTTAATTGCTCTATAATGTTTATTTCAGTAACTTTCCATTAAGTATCATCTCCAATTGAATTGATTGAATTTTAAATATTCATTTTATTCTGACATCACCTCCAATAACTTGTATGTCTTGTTTCATCTATTGTATGTAGCTTCTTATATCTTCATTTGTTTGGACCTTTTTAGTACAAATTTCTTAGTTTTTATCTAAATTTCTTATAATTTTATCTCCAATACTCTATTTCATCTCCGCATCTCAAAATTCTTTTTCAACAACCACCCGCCTTTCTTTTTATTTTTCGTTGCTATCCGAAATCATAAATATCTTGATTTCAGATTCATTTTCTAATTCCTAATATATAATTACAAACCATAAAATTCACATCTTTCTTGACTCAATAAATATAGATTTCTATGGTTCTGCTTCTTTTTCAATTTATAACCTTATTCCAGTCAATTTATAAAATGATTTTTTTTGACATTTGTGACATTATTTGATATATATAACCAAAACTCTCTAAATGTTGAATAATTAAGTTATTACATGTTTATTTATTGTATCTATTATTAATGTTCAATGAATATTTTTAGAATATGGATTACATGTTTCTTTTAATTAAGGAATTTTGATTTATAACTTGTTATTTATTACTTACAATGGATTGTCGATATGCTTCTTAAATGAACTACTGTGTTTAAAGGTAAGTTTTATCCTTTTTATTCAAATTTCTTATTACTATTGCTCATATATTGTATTCCATTATGAATAGATTACTTCATCAATAAATTCTTTTGGTATCATATTAAAGATATTGAATCAAATGTTCCAAACTTCAATATATTTGTGAGAGTGAGAATTTCAAATATACTTCCATCTAAGTAGTGAAGAACTATCTCCTCTATATATATATATTTTTTACTTTTATAAGGTAATAGATATTATGTATCCTGATCAAAATAGGTGCTAATAATTCTCTAACACTTATCAGATGATGTATATATGCTCCAGAATATTTTGTACATGTAAGACATATACAGTTTTTTTTTAAGTACTGCATTTAAATCTTCTGTATATTGGAAATATTTTCATTAACCGATACTGGTTTATATAATTCTGTGTAGTATGCTGATATGAGTTATATTATTTTAGTTTCTGTGTTCTTGAATTATGTTCAATATATATACATATATATATATATATATATATATATATATATATATATATATATATATATTATAAAATCATTCTAATCATTGTTCACGGTGATCTAGAATGTTTTACTATAAAATTCATTTAATAGTACTCATTTTTTTTATTTATTTACAATAATCTATTGTTATTGAATCCACTTCATACATTTTTATTTTTCAATTAAAATGAGTCATTGATTTGTTATTATACCTAATTAACCTATCCCTAATTTATTACATAATCTTACACCTTATTCCTACAAACGATTAACTCCTTTTTTAACATTAAATATTTACTCATTATCATTTTTTCATAGGTTAAATCTATAGAATTTCATTGAGCTTTGGATAGAATCGATACAATTGATCCACATTGAAAATTCCTTGGATATTGCCAGTCACAGGATGTACAAGCTTATATTTATTTATACCGTTTGACGTCTCTACTTTATATGGACCTTCGTATAGTAATTGTAACTTTGCACAGATATTACGCTTATGATTAGGAACTCTAATTGCTTTGATTAATACTAGTTCTCCTTCATTGAAAGTAGTTCTTTTCTTAATTCTCTTGTTTCGTTTTTTAATATATTTTTCTGCATTCTTGGAAATTCTTTCCCACGTTTCATTTATTATTTGTTCATATTTCTCCATGTTTTCTGGTATCCATGGTCTTTCAGGTACTATGTTCTTCATAAATAATATGGGTGCTCTTCCAGTCACTTCATGTGGCACATTATTTAAACAGAATTCTATATTTTTCAAATTCTTTTCCCAGTTTCGTTGTTGGTTATGAACAAGTAATCTTACACATTTGATAACTTCTCTGATATATCTCTCAGTTTGATTAGCACATGGATGTCTAATACTTGTAAAATGAGGCTTCACCTTTGATTTTTTCAAACATGTTTCAAAATTTTCGTTATAGAAATAAGTTGCGTTATCCATCAAACTGTTTTCTGGTATGCCTATTTCTAGAAAGTAGCTTGTCAGGCATTTCTTTAGCGTCTTCTTATCTGTTCGTTGACATGGATATCATGTTACATATTTTGAAAAGGCATCTACGACTACAAATATGTTTTGATTACCCTCTTTACTAGGTATTATACTCGAAATGAAATCTACTGTTATAACTTCAAGAGGACGTTTCTAATGATTTTGGCATATTTTCGTTGTGATGATTTTTTCCTTTTCCAAGTTGACAAAGTTCACATCTAGTAACTATACTTTTTGTGATGGATAAATCTTTCTTTGCAATGTAGTTTTCCCTAAAGATATTATGCAATTTTCGTATTCCTAAATGATTTTATCGCAAATGTAATTCTTTGATTATTTTTCTCGTCAATTTTTTTGTTATTACATATAACTTCTTTTGCTTAATAATTTTGAATATTGTGTTGCCCTTTGTTTGGCAGTTCTGTTTTTCTTTTTCTGTCAAATTTTTCTGGTCTTCCATTATTGTATGTACTGAAAATATACCTACTTCCTTCTTCATAAAGTTTACTCCTACGTATTTGTTTCTTTTTGTTTTGCTCTCTCCATCCATTCTTGTTAAAGCGTCTGGAACTATGTTCTTGACACCAGGTATATATTCAATATCGAATGAATATTCCTGTGAAAGCAAAGCCCATCTATGTATCCTGTTGTTTCCATACTTGTTTTTCAAAATAGTTGTGAGAGATTGGTTGTCTGTCTCAATGATAAATTTGTTACCTAATAAGAAAAATCTTAAATTGTTCACACAAAAAAGTATGCTTGCTAACTCCATTTCGCTAACGCTATAGTTTTTCTCAGCCTTTTATGTAATTCTGGATACAAATGAAATGGGAACTTTTCCATATTCGTGATGTTGTACCAAGCTTCCAGCAAATCTATTCTGTGAAGCATCTGTTCTTAGGATGAATGTTTTCGTGTAATCGGGGTGATATAATTTCACGTTCTCTGTGAACTCTTCTTTAATTAGTAGGTCTTTTATATTCTTTGATAATTTTTATCCTATCTGGATCCATGCTTACGCCATCTTCATCAATTTTATAACCAAGATATACTACTTCTTCCTTGTAAAATTGGCATTTTTTTATGTTGAATTTTAATCCAGCTTCATCCAAAGCTTTTAAAATTATTTCTATACGTTTGATATGTTCATCTTCTTCTTCCGATTATATTAAAATATCATCAATGTAGTGTAGTGTAAATTTTTCATATTGGTTTAAAATCTTATGAAGAGCTTTGAGTAGAGCTGACGTAGCCGATTGTGTTCCAAATGGTACTACTTTGAATCTATAAACTACTCCATCTACCATGAACCCAGTATAATCTCTGCTATTTATATCCAGTGGTATCAACCAAAAACTATGTTTAAAGTCCAGTTTCATGAAAATTTTTGTTTTTGAAATACGGCCAAGTATCGCTTCTATATTTAATGGTGCCTCGAATTCAGGTATAGAATGTTTATTTAGGTTTCTAGCATCTAGACAGATTCTCATGTCTCCATATCTTTTCTGTACAATTACAATGGGGTTTATATATGAAGGTTTACTATATTTTATGATTTCGTCTTCTATTAATTTCCTAATTGCATTTTATCCTTAGATTTGTATGGAATTGGGTAATTATTTGCTCTGAAAGTTTCCATATCCTTCACCTTCAGACTATGTACAAAATTTTTAGCAACTCTTGCTTCTCCATTGAATAAACCTTCATATTTTCTCAACAATTTCCATACTTCTTCTTTTCTTCCTCTTCCAAAATCCAAATGTACTTCTTTCCATATGCCTTCTTCATAATTATCACATCCCATATTATATTTTAAATAATTATTAATATCATTTTCTTCATATTCTCCATTCCATATTCCATTTTCACAATTATTATATTTCATATTATCTTCAAAACAATCATCAATATCCTTTTCTTCATCTAAAACTATTTCTTCATCTCTTCTTTCTTCAAATTCATTTTTTTTATCATAACAATCATTATTCATTACTTTTTCTACTAATTCCAGTCTGCTATCTTTTGCAATCTTCATAATTTTCTTTTTCCTTGTTTATTCTCTGTTCTCATTAAATTTAACTGCAATTTCATTAACGCCTATCGTTCTTGTTTCATAGTTGATATCTATTTTATGTTTTAGTAATTCATCTGAACCCAATAAAACATCATATTCCATCTCTTGTATGACCAGTAGTTGTACTTCCAAGTGGATATATTGTAATTATAATTTTACAATAATGGATTTGTTAACTTCGCTAAACTTTTTCGCATTAAGACCAATTAAATTTACTTTCGGCACTTTTATAAGATGTTTTTGCATGTTTAATTTATTTACAATGCTTTCAGTAATCAATGATGTTTCTGAACCTGTGTCAATTAGAATGTTTACATTTGAATTTAATAATTTCCCTGTGATAGATACTAATAAATTGTTTTCTATATTTTCTAGGCAATCTATTTCTTTGAGGAATTCTCTAGGATGGACATAACTATATCGATTGCGTGCTACACCATCTTTCAATGAAAATTCTGATTAGTGGCGTTTTGTACACCACCATCAGCAGTTGTCGTAATAGGAGAATGTTCATTATTCGAAGACTCATCCAGTTCTATGCGATTGTTTGGAGAGTTTGTTCTGCTTTGGCTGCTAGCTCTCCTATGGAAGTTAACTCGTCTATTTTGACCGTTGTTACCGCTTCGATTCAAGTTACCATCAGAGTTTCTTCTCACAAAGTGGTCGCCCTGATGATTATTATTGTTTGAATTATTGTCATTATTATAACCATTATTGTTGTTATTATTATTAGTCCTGTTATGATTGTATCTTCTATTGTTATTATAATTATTGTGTATATTGTTGTAGTTATTTCTACCCCTTCCTTGGTTATTGTAGTTATAGTTGTTTGTTGGATAATTACCAAATCTCGAATTATGTGTCCTATTATTTATGTTACTATTAATATTTCTATTATTTTCATTGTAATCGTAGCTTGTATTACTGAAATAATTCCCGGTATTATTTCTGTTTGTACTCTCTATGTTTCGGCTGTAATTTGAATTATTTCTTCTATCGTTTTGTTTGATACGATTGTTCGTTAAATTTCTTTCTATTCTCATCAGGTAATTGGATAGTTGTTCAAAAGTCTTAATGTTTTGTATCGCTAGAGTTTCTGCTATTTGAGACTTGAAATGTCTGGATAAAAACATTATTATTTCCTCCTCCTTTATTATGGGTTCCAAATGCTGTGCTTGTGAATAGAGTAGTAACATAGTATTTCCTCTATTCTCATTATACCGTCCAAAGTATAATCTCTTTCTAACTTCACCTTGAGTTATTTCACCCCAATACAATTTTAGAAAGGCAGTTTCAAATTCTTTGAAATTGTTAAAATCTATTTCATTGCTCGTGAACCACAATAGAGCTTGTCCTGTTAGGTGTTTCCTTAATACCTCCCTGATATCCTCGAAGTTTCTTATATATTTGATGTTGTTTGTTAATATTCTTAGGAATATTTTAGGGTGTATTATTCTGATGTTCCCATCAAATTTAATACTCTCTTCGTTCCCCCCTTGATATGTATAAGTGATCATTCCTTGTTCACTTTTTAGTTGCATCTTCATTTGTTCCAATTCATTTTTCATATCCTTTTTTGTATCGTTTCTTGTCTTAATTATATCTTTTGCGGTTTCTTCTCTTACTTCATGTATTTTTTTTTCACATCACTTCTGATGGATTCCATGTCCCTCCCATGTTTAATTATGCTTCTTTTCGCATCTTCTATTTCCTTCTTTCCGGATTTTTGTATTATTTCTACTGCTCTGGTAATATTTACTTCCGTGACCTTCTTCGTTTTTTCTATCGAATTTTGTTCCTGGTTTATGAATTTTTCTTCCTGGTTTTCTAAACTTTTTTCCATTTTTTCTTGCTTTCTTCTAATTTCCGCTACCTTTTCATCTTGTTTCTCTAATTTTAATTCCATGGAGTTATTCATCCTTTCAATTTTTTGATTTTGCTCGTCCATCTTCTCTCTAATTATTTCTTTCAAGTATTCCTTCTGTTCTTCTATTTTCTCCAACATGCTCTTACGATCTTCTTGTTGTTTTTCTATTTTCTCCATAATTTTCTTACTACCTTCTTGTTGTTCTTCTATTTTCTCCATCATTTTCTTACTATCTTCTTGTTCTTCTATTTTCTCCATCATTTCTCGTGCCTCGCTTTCTTTTCGCCGTATACAACTTCGTATCCTGCACTATCTACTGTACAGTACTGTCGGTCTTTGCGCCGGTAAGGCAACTAACTTTATATACCCTTTTGAGCCTAGAAATTTCCAGAACATTCGCATCGTCGGTTCCCGTATATTCCTCACTTGTATCTCGATTTTCTCGAACTCGAAGAAAACCAGTGGCGTTTCGTCACACTGTTGAATAGGACACTGTCGCTAGACAAGAGCATTTACACACCAACTCAATAGTTGTTATAAGAGTATTTATGTCGGATTCTGATGTAGGATTGTGTATTGAATGTTTCAAAATACTTCACACTAAACTAATTCTTGAGTGAATTTATTTCAATAAATTAATAGAATTAAATATGTGGTTGAAATAAATCAAAAAATGCGTGACAATTATTTTACCATTTTTTTCGAAAATGTCCGACTGTTAAGTGGTTGAATCGAACACTAAAAATTGACGTATCCTGAGAGTAAATCGAACACTCATTTTTATCCAATTTTGATGTGGGACAATGCTGGTGTGCACCAATGCATATATCGGAAACGCTATTAATATACACTGTTGGGAACATTACGAGTGAACATACGTTCTAGCGTCAATGTGTTGGAAAGAGACAAAATACATATAAATTCAGTGAATTATTCTTTTTCGCTAACAGGATATCATAAAGTGGAAAACGTGCACTGAATCTAAACATATGTCTGGTAGGCATTTACTTCCAGTTTTATCAATAAACAAGAAACGCATTCAGGCTATTACTAGTCACTTTACCACAGCAAAATGTTGTATAAACAACTCATTATGTTAAAGATCGCAATGAAAGAAGTTAATGTTAGAAATACAGATGTGTAATGTGAACAGTATAGTTTATTAATTGAGAAATAATAAGATTGTACTATACTGACAGCTTAATGCAATGAACAATAAAAAAATCAACATTACTTAGTTTATCCCTTCATGATTAATTCACAAAAAGAAATTATTCAGTAGTAATAAACTAATTCACTATATCAATTCGGGTAGTACACGCTAATATGATTTGAACGATAAATTAAAATCTACCTAATAGGTATTTGAAATAAGTACCACTAAAAAATCACTGGAAGATAGCTAAAAAAATTATATTTGTCGATATTGAGGGTACAATTAATGGATATAAGCATATTAGTTTTCATTAAATCATAATTAATAATCTATGGCAACAATACAGAGTTCAAAAGCGACAATATGTTGTAATAAAACAAGCGTTTTCAGTGTATCACCATTTTCGTTAAGAGGATATCATAAAATAAGAAATAAGTCGTATGCTAATATTTGTTCAACTGCTTCTCGTTTTGAAAATATCTCAATGTGAACCGCCTCTGTTTCCTACGCTCCTGATAAAACGATTTCGCTTAGAGCTTTAATTCTTCTACTTTTATCTGTCCTCTCTCTTCATTTTCAATCCACGCGTGCCCTTAAAAATTTCCTTTTTGTTCGTGAGAGATCAGTCACATTCAATTTCAAAGTTAAACGATAACCTCTCACGGCCAAAGGGATCTTATAATGGGCACATGGCGTTACCAGTGTGTTAGAGAATGACAATCATGAGACAGAGAATTGAAAGCCATCGTAGATTATTATACCAGACGAATACGAATCGCGCGTGCGCCTCTTGAAGATGTTTAAATGTACAATCTGGGTAGCTCAGAACTGGGTTTATTCGAACATTTGATTTAAGCTCATTGAACAATTGAGACGTTTTATTTTTTAATTTATTACATATCATCATATTACTATTATTTAAAAAATCTAGGCACTTTCATTGGAATTCGATCTTATTTTTATTTTCGTTTTTTTTTAATTTGTACTGTGTGTGTCTTTACACAGAGAATTCGTTCTCATTTGTATACAAACGATAAAGATACCAAATGTTTTTTACAAACACATTCGAAACACAGCAGATGTTTCGAGACCAATTTCACGTTGCCAAATCTGGAAAAAAGTAAAGGTTTTAACCGCTTTCAAACTGAAAACTAGAACAATTTCCAGCATTACAATGAAATATTCAACGAATAGATGGAATTGATTATATCTTGATCTGTTACAACCTCTTGAATTATCATAATTAAAATCTTCTTATTACTTGTTCTCGTGTTAGAACAATGTATTTTACAATTAATATAAATATACAATGAAAATTGGCAATACTGTTAGAAGCTACAAAAAGTAAAAGGCCGGCGTTGTGGGTTTTCCACTTATGAGATCCTGTTAGCGAAAAATGAGAATTGAGATATTCGGAAACACATATTATTATTAATACAAATTTTATTTCGCATGTTATGTTACTTATTCCAATACTAACCGAACTAATATAGTGAATTAGATTATCACTACTGAATTATTTCTTTGTAAACTAATCATGAAGGGATAAACGAGAGTAATGTTGATTTTTTTTATTGTTCATTACATTAAGCATCAGTTTAGTACAATCTTATTATTTCTCAATTAATAAACTAAACTGTCCACATTACACGTCTGTATTTGCACGTCTCTTGAAAGCGGATCCTACCAGACATACCTTTACACGTGGTAGGAGTATATTTCTACCGTTTTCCACTTTATTATATCCTGTTAGCGACAAAGAATGATACACTGAATTTATATGTATTTTGTTTCTTTCTAACACATTGATGATAAAACATATGTGCCCTCATAATTTTCCTAACACTGTATATTTAGCACTATGTCAGTTTTTCAAACAGCTTTGTTTTTTGCTGATGATATATATTTTAGTGACAAAGGACACGCGAATAATTTTATTTAGTGGTGCTTATTAATTAATTTTAAAATGTTCATAAAAGCAACCAAACGACCACAACAACAAACAAAATGGTATATAAAACAGATAACAATAAAAATATGCAGAACAGAAAAATATGTATATTTCAGATTTAATTTTTTGTTTATTAAAATTTGAAAATTATTATATTATTTTGTTTCCAGAGGGGTTGCCCCTCCCTGCCATTCGCTGGCTACGATCAACGTAAATATAATCAGACGCCAACTTTCAGCGCAGCTGTTCTTGACAATATTCGGCAAACATGTCGTGAAAATTATAGCGATGTATGGCAAAATTGCGTAGCACAGGTTATTCAAACAGAGAACGAATATATTGTTTTACTGCCTATAGTACCAGCCTTGAAACGATTCTACTTCAGAAGATTCTGACAATTCCAGTTAGGTAATAAATTCTTTCAAATCAGTTTACGTCAAGGTATCTCAAAAGCACCGTGTCTGTTTCTTTCTATTAGATAACGTATTTTCAAGAGCCAATAAAAAAGCAAAAAATGACAAAAAACAGCAAAAAGTAACAAACATAAAAATTTACAACTATTTCAATTTTCTACATTAATTTGAACGAACAAAATTATATCATACTTTTCGAATCTATAAAACGTTTATTGGGATTAAACATATCTTTATTCACATTGACTTTAGAAGGACTATAACAATTTGTTTCAACAATTCTAATTTGATAGTTGTGTAAAGTAGATACGCTGAGTCTTTTCCATCACGTGACTGATACGACATCAACCATATGCATCTTAATCACAACAATACAACAAACGCTTGTATTGAGTTTCGCTATTTTTCCGTTATTAGAAGAAGACAGTACCAACATAGTATGTGTTGAATAATATCGTCAACTAAGTCACGTGATGGAAAAGCTTCACTGTTTCTGCTGTAGACAATAACGTTTATTTACCAATTGTGAAATAAACTTTTCTCATCAGAACCTTGAATAATCAAAAATTTTCTTAATTTGTGTATATTTTTAAGTACTTAATTCTCAAACCAGTAATAATTTCAAAATCTACAGTTCATCCATTAGATACGGCTAACATACACCATGAGAAATGAGGAAAGCTATGAGTTTTAATCCGACATAAAATCTTGGAAAGATATCAACGGGAGAAATATATCCGATAATCCCGATCAACAAAACAATAGTTTCCGATTTAGGTCATATGATACTAAGTATGAATGGGAATTTCGCTAAATCCTAAATGGGGAGAATAACCGATGGGTAAAATTCACCTACTTTTATTTTGTTCATGAAGGGTATAACCATATTGATTCTGTATAACGTTTTCTTTTCTGATTGTACGTTATAAGAACTCAATAGAATAGTTCCGCATTGTTGCTCACATCATAGGAAAATGTTTTTACTGCGCTTATGTGAATAGACTTACAAAGTAACGTAGATCCAACTCCCAGTATAATGTTTTTTCCATTTCATTCTGAAAGAATGCAAATATATACTTTTAAAACTACCCGGATGCGGTAATTGGTATTATAATACGTAATG
This sequence comes from Galeruca laticollis, assembly GCA_963921935.1. Taxonomy (NCBI): domain Eukaryota; kingdom Metazoa; phylum Arthropoda; class Insecta; order Coleoptera; family Chrysomelidae; genus Galeruca; species Galeruca laticollis. The sequence goes on along the minus strand of OY998178.1, from coordinate 62,228,382 downwards.
GAGATGTTGACTGTATACAAATAAAAACATTATTTTAACGTAAGGTGGTATATTTCATCCCACAAATACTAGAAACACAATATTACTCCTTGTTCATAAGCCGGTTAATTATTAATTGAAATAAATAAAATTGGAATGAATCAGTCACAAGTAACGTACCATTGAACACCAATCAGACTTCCTGACATCATCTGTTCCCAATTTATTAAAAAATCATTCGAAAAAAGCAATTGTTCAGTTAACTTACATTACAATTTTTACTACTTTGCTACTTGATGTAATACCAATTATAATAAAATTTAGTGTCTTTATGGGGTTAAATAGAATGGCTAGACAATGGATGGCTACGACGTGATAGCCCTGACCTCTACCCGAGTATAGTCAAGATACTAAACTATTCGACCGAATAAGGTAGAGCTCTGTCTGAGGAGTAGAAAATATTATTTATTTAACCAAGTACTTTAGAAGAACGGTAATAGATATAGGAGAAGGAGTGAGAATAATGTATTTTAAAAGATATTACATATGAAAAGATTGAAACGCCATTAAATAATTGTTAAAAGTATGCAGATTAAATCTACAATTCTTTTTAATACCGGAAGTCAACTTTAATTCAATTGAACAACATTGTATATGTCAACAAATCTTTGATATCACTATTTATTAAACCTTTACATTATCATTTGTTGTTGCAAAACGTTAAAATTATGAATGAGAACATGAATGAAATGAAAGTCGAAAATGTAATACAGGAGGACAACATAGCTAAATTAGGAACACAGATGAGAATGAATAATATTATAATAAAAATAATCTCAGAAAAGGCAAGGGCGGTTCCTGGACTAATTGGGGAGGGAGGGTGCAATATTGTATTTTTTCTATTACTAGCTGTGAAGTTGACAATTATTGCGTCATCTAACCGAGAAGTTGATTTTCTCTATTAGTGGTTAATAATTTTTTCTATTGTTAACCTAGGTCGATAATGGACAAATTCAAATGTTTTGATAATTCAGGGATAATAGCTTAATAAAAACTAGTGCAACATAATTTTGTATAAGTACCCAGGAGATTGTGTTTAACATATTTACTGCTTGAAATTACCTAACAAGATAAAAGTATTTCAATAAAACTGTCATTAGTTCAAAATTCGCGCTCAACCAAAAATTTCTGATGACATGAGGAGTGCGTTAATAATATATGGGTGATGTGAGGAGCGAAAACAGTGTCAGTGTCAGTCAGACGATGGAGTAAACGCCTAGGGAAAAATCAGTTTGAACGATTTGTAGATTGACACTATCAAAATTTTACATTGAAATGTGTTGTTTATTTTCCGTTAATTTTAGAAAAACGAGGATCGAGGAATGTTTTTACCTTCAACATCATCACCAGTGGAATTTGAAAATCTTCTGTTGTTAGAAACTGGTAGCTAACCTTGATCACATACACAAATAATATATTACTTTCTCTGTGGTGACCCATACAACATGGGATATTCATAGAATAATCTTTAAATACACCAAAAAGTATAAGAATATTCCGAATCAACTAAGAATATTCTTATAATATTATTATTATTTTTGAATATTCTATTAATATTCCTTAGTGAATATTCACAGAACAAGCCTGATGAATATTCTTAAAATATTCATTTTAGAATATTATCAAATTGAATATTCTTAAAACATTCATTTAAGAATATTACCAAACTGAATATTCCTAGCATATTCTTTTAAGCATATTTACTTATGATTAAAGAAAATAATTTTCACATGGGACGAAAGTTGTAGTTCAAACATTTATCCGGATATTCAACCCTACGCATAGGTGTAAATAGTTAAAATAACCTTCATACAAATAATAAATATAATATATCAAATTAAACCATGTATTAAACTCATTGAAGTTCAGATTGAGATTATAAGATAAGAAAAAGTTATAAAAATATCCTGGATATGAACACTACATAAATGGTTGATACGGTGTGGATATAATGTTATTCGTCATATCGTCGTGTGATAAAAAGGGAACAAAGATATAAATGATAATTATAACATTCAGCATAAAGCCAAATAAAGACAGGTACCCAATCGCGTCAACAAAAAGCCGCCAGCCAATTAAAATGCAACTGGCGTTCTCTGTACACACGTTTATTGGTTAATTTCTAATATCATGTGTGGTGGGCTTAAGTCTGGCATGCTAAAAGTCAAGTGTCAATAGGTTCGTTTCTCTTCCGTTTTATCTAATATCAACCTATAAACTGGAGTGGATTGACATCCACCCATAGCTTAAATATATTATAAATAAAATATCCACCATTTTAATGTTTAGCTAAGAATACACCAACACAAACTGGCGAATCTTCGACTTTTAGACAGTTAATTTACTGAATGGGCAGGTGTGACGTGTGATAGACGCCATGTTTCAACTTTCAAACAAGTTATATCAGAGACAACACACCATGTTTAACCAAAAAATATTCTTGTGCTTCAATCAAAGTTTATTTTGATTTTGTTTTCAATAATATCGTGACTAGTGGAACTCTCAGTGAGAAATTATTGTATTTGTTATGGGATGAATAACTTGTGCAGTTCGTGGATGTCACTCAAGAACAGGAGAAGGAATAATTATGTTTGGATTTCCCAGAGACCCTGTGAGGTAAGAGTTTGTTTCTATATGCAATATATTATAGGTATATATTACTTTTTTAATATTTTACATGAATCTATGCATCGTAAGTTGTGTAATTCTCTATATTTTTGGTTTTTAACGTTGATCTGTCCCTCAGCCTTTAATAACATGAAATAATAATATGTACTACAATAAGCTTTCTGCTGACGAGCCCTGTTCAGCTAAAAATATGTTGAATAATAAATTAGTAGTTAATATAGACATGTGAATAACTACATTTATTTACTTTTTAGGGCACACTTTTGGTTGGAAGATTGTAACTGTGCAGATTTGTTTGGAAAGACTACAGATGCTTTACAATAGAATTATAGGTTGTGTGAACTTCACTGTCAGGAAAAATTTATTTCCAAAGGAGGATATCCCAAGCGTTTTTTTCAGCTAGCTGTGCCTACCCTATTTCCATGGTTAAAATGCAAAGGTCACATTTTATTGAATGATCCAACAAAAATAGTTACTCAGTCTGGTAAATATTAAATTTAAGTAGACATTATAATCGGCTGTTTTTGATATTAATTTTTTGTCATCTGGCCGCATATAAATAAATTTGTATAAGAGAATATCCTGGTATTGAGATCATGGAAACAAAAAAAATAAAACATTTATATCGGTTTATAAAACTAAGTCAACATTCATTTAAACAAGTAAATTATCTTAAGAACTTGAGGCTGGTAAAAACTTACATGAGAAGAGCATGCAATAATTAATCACCATATGCTTTGGTATTTAAGCGACAGTACAGAATACCAGTGTCAATGTAATGTATTCTGCATAGTGACAAATTTAAGAAAATATCGATATTTTTTATACTCATATTTGTAAAATTTCTACAAATGATTACTACAATTACTTTTATAATTGCAGATACCACACCATTACAGCAACCGGCACATTCATCTCAGGTCGTCGCAATACATTCTAGTGACTGTGAGGATATAACGCAAGTTTATGAATCCATACGCTGCCAGCTTTTAACACCGCCTTACCCGAACAGGTAAATTGATATATCTGATTGCAAAACGTCAACAATAAGGATATTTTTCAGTTATACCTCAGTTATGTAGCTTTAACCGGACAGTTTTATCCATTTGGGTTTAGCTAAAAGCTCGCAGTGTGTGGGCCCTATAAATATTTATAAATTTTAAAAGATTAACTCTATATTTTTTAATAGAAACAAGTATTTGGTCAATTTTGTTTTTTCTTTATTTTTCATTCCTCACAAGAGAATGTAAGTATCTATAAATATTTATTTTACGAAACTGATGTTCAACAAGTAGATTGATGCTTTATATATTTTGTGAAGCTCTGTCGTTTTGGTTTAAAAACGATAATTATAGTTGAATATTTTTAAATTTTAAAAGTTTATAGAGAGTTATAAAGTTTATGATTGTCTAATAAAAATTTGGACAATTTAATATTGAATTTTATTTTATTATGCTTAGGTAGTTAAAATATATTTTTTTCTTAGGTGTAACCAGAATTAAGCACTAATGTTATTGGACTCATGTTCTGAATCCAATTTGTGCCTGTGCCACTTTATTCACTTTAGAAGCCACCATCAAGTGAATGGTCGAGTAGCGACTTCCATCAGTTATGAAAATTTATTGATTTACAGAAATTTGAAAAAAGTGCATTTACATGAATCCTATGTACTAACCCTCCCCTCTCCCCCCATTAAATGTATGGTTCTGAACATTCTGAGGATATTCCTGCAATATTCTGAATATACAAAGAATATCCCCTGAATATACAATTTGAAATAATTCTACAAAATTCCAAATGAATCTACCATGAATATTCATAGTATATATTGAATATTCTGGAAACATTCATTGAAGAACATTCTTAGATAATGCTTTTCTCAATATTCTCAGAATAATCCTAGCTTATATATAATACGAAAAAGAATATTCATTTGGGAATATTCTCTGAATATTTAGGATATTCCCATTTTCACTTTCTAGGAATATTCCAAAAGGCATAAAGATATTCTTGGTATTTTTAGAGAATATTCCAATATGCCAAAATGAATATTCCACGGATATTTATAGAATATCTAATGTTGTCTGGGGAAGCATATGTTAAATGTTTTGTGAACGCTCACTTTGTACCCAAGTGTTGTGAACGCACTACCACTGTAATTGTTCAAAGTTCAAAATAAAACATAAACCACGTTTTGTGAAATTTTTGGATGTGATCGTATAACTGGTTTCGTTAATTCGTTGCACTTAATATTGGTGATTATGAACTATAGGAATAATGGGTATTCTATTGCTGTGTGATTAAATTATACCTACATGATTTTTATAAGACATTTTTTATTTTTTATTTTTGTCTTAACCTTAGCTAGTAGTGGGAAAAAATATATATACATCACGGTGGTGAAGACATTTATAAACCTCGCACCTTATTCCGCTCGGGGCAAAGCCTCTCGCGAAATAATTTTGGTGCTCGGTTGATAATAATAGTCTTCACCTTGGTGTATAATATACTATTTTTATAGGTTTTACTGCTTGTGAATGAGTCATTGATTGCTAGTCATTTATGCAATAATCACCATTTTAGTCCATAAACAAATTTTCTCTTCATTGATACAAACTCCTGACAAATTTTTTTATCTAGCTTGTTGGAAATGTTAATTTCAGCTAATTCAAGGTGTATTAGTACTCTAATTACTTCAATAATTTTCTTAGGTATATGTTCATGAATGAAAATACTACTAACACTTGTTTGTGTTATAAATAATTTAATCAATCCAAAGATTGCAAACAATTCTACCCTACTTAATTTTTCATAAACTATTAGAAAATAAACTGTTTAAAAGATTAAAACTAACTTTTCCGCATCTGTGGCCCTGAATAATATTCTATCATGAAACTGTCTCTTGTATACACTTCGGGAGTTGTATCGTGCTAACAAACAGAAATTTGTCCAAAAATAAACAAAAATGTAATATATCTGGAGTTATAGGACCCGCTGTACTCCCTCTAGTCAACTGAAAAGCAATAGGGTACATCTTTAAGACACCTTGAACAATATTAAATCATGAAATTGGTCACTTGTATACACTCTGGAGGCTGTATCTTGCCAACAAACTGAAAATTCTCCAAAAATGACAAAAACTTGGTACTTCAAGTACCATAGAACCCAGTGTACTAGCTTTAGTGAGCTGAATATGAATAGGATTCATCTTTGAGATGCTCTGAATAATATCCAATCATAAAATTGGTCAGTTGAATATACCCCGGAGGCTGTATCGTGCTAACAAACTTAAATTTCTCCAAAAATGACAAGAATATCGTACTTAAAGTACTATAGCACCTGCTTCACTAGCTCTGGTGAGCTGAAAATCAATATGGTTCATCTGTGAAGTGTCCGGAATAATATTCGATCAGAAAATTGGTCACTTGTATATACTCCGGAGGCTGTATCGTGCTAACAAACTTGAATTTCCCCAAAAATTACAAAAATATCGTAATTAACTGTCTCGACCCTTACTTCGTGGAATATGCTCATATTATTGTTTTTAAATGAAACTCTTGGTCTCTAATTAATTCCACAATATAATTAAAGTTATTGAAAATTCTAAAAAATTTTCCAGAATTTTCAATAACTTTTTAATTTTTTAGAATTTTCAATAACTTTTATTATATTGTGGAATTAACTAGAAACCAAGAGTTTCATTTAAAAACTAAAATATCGTACTTAAAGTACTATACCACCTGTTGTACTGGCTCTGGGGTTCATCTGTGAAGTGTCCTGAATAATATTCAATCATAAAATTGGTGACTTTATGAACTACGGAAGCTGTATCGTGCTAACAAACTGAAATTTCCCAAAAAATTACTAAAATGTTGCACTTCTAGTACCATAGCACCCGTTGTGCTGGCTCTGGTGAGCTGAAAATCAATAGGGTTCATCTGTGACATGTCCTTAACAATATTCAATCATAAAATTGGTGACTTGTTGCACTCCGGAGGCTGTATCGTGCTAACAAGACATGTAACGAAAAGTGGCCGATGACAACGACGACGATGACACAGCATTTTTTTTCTAAAAACCGTTTTTTGGGTTGTTGTTGATGGAAAACGTGAAAATAAGTCAGAAAAAATTTTCAAATTTCCTACTTTTTTTGGGGTAAACCAAAACTTTTCTCGCATATTAGATAGGTCGGGAGGAAAAGTAATATTTTAAAACAGTACCCTACAGGCATTTCTTCCAAAGTTAGTTTGAAAAAGATTATTTTACCAGGGCTCTGCGACATTTCGTTAATAAGAGCTTTAAGTTTATACTGAGTAATATCGTTAAATTTACCACTACATATCGGTGGCCCTTGTTTACAAGCTACGGGTAGCACAGCTTATTTTGAATACAGTTGGGTTTGATTTGTTTTGTGATATTCGTGAAATGGTTTTCTGGATACATACCTTTTAACGTAAATGATAAATCTAACAAATTGCTTATTAATGACGATTCACATCAATAATGAAATTCCTGCTAATAATGTAATATAAGCTATTATATCCAAATTAATGATGACATACATCTTAATAGTGCAATTGTAATTAATAACAATTAAAATGTGAAACAATTTTGGGAGAATTGAAAAATCTGGATGTGCATATTCAAGTTCAATACGTCATTATAAATATGTATTCATACTTCAAAGCTGAAAATATCAGTTAAACTCAAAAAGAAGTAATTAAAAGAATATGCAAGTTAACTGAAATTAATTATTCCACCGTTTATTCAGTAATTAAACGTGGCGTTATGATTGAACACCGTAAAAACTGAAACATATCGCTAGCTATTGGATACATAATGCATCATCAGCTAGACGTGATTCGACGAATAGTTCAAGTATTGCAATTCCAATTGCAAGGTTTTAAAAATTTTAAATATAAATCATTAGAAATAGACAAATTTTAATAGAATGTGGTTTAAAGTAGGATAAATTAGTCCATTGTATATTATAGAATAGCCCCGTATTGTGGTACTTCGTGAAAATTATTCAAGACAGATTTCAAGTTATAGAGAAAGTTATGGAAGCATAGTTTATTTACATGAAATGTGGTTCGACACTCGCGATGTAATTCAATGCAGTTGGGCAGATAATTCACAAAATTGTATCTCAAATGCGCCGTGCTCGGAGGGAAAACGTGCAATATTTTCGCACGCTGTGAATGAAAATGGCTTTGTATCAAACGCTTTACTTATTCCAGCAAAAAATGTCAATAACGATATACTTGATAAATCAATAATTTTTAAAAATATATCTGATTTAAAAGTAAAATTGATACGTCACTGATCAGTTCCTTTTAAAAAATTTACCGTTTTTTTTATACATTTTTCAACTGACTTTGGAAGAAGTATAACATCTCTATTTAGAGTGATCAGATTATAGCTGAAATGTAATAGTAATTACGTCTATATGCGAAGAGCCGAAGCTCTAGCCTGATCAACCAAATCAAAAGTAGAAACCTGTTGTGCGGACTCGAGTGAGCTGAACTTAAATAGTAGATGGAGATTCAATGATATGAAATTCTTGAAAAATGTCAACCAGAAACATAGATACCATAATCTAATCCAATTAGCAAAAACCTGAATAGGGCAAATAGTCGAGGATGACAACAACTCATATTTTTTCTGCTCTTAGAATAATGTTTAATATATTACCAATGTCTTGCTAGAACCCAATTATTGAAAATTATATATATACTCATTATAATTACCAAACAATGATTACGGTAAACTGTTTTTTTTTTTCAGTTTATTTGAACACAACTTTTGAGAATTCTTTTAATGAATTTTTCAAATAATTGGAAAAAATTAACAGAAGATGAAAAAATTTGGTGAACTGTTTAACCATAATTAAAAAATTATTTGTACATTACCTTGAAGCTCAGTTTTGATAATAATACGCAGTGAACACAGTTTAAATAATATTTTATAAAAGTAGTACCTACTCAGTTCACAAATTTTTTCCACTGGTCTAATGTATGCCATATTAATTCTATAGGTTGAGGTGTATTATTTGTTTTTGTTTTAAAATGCCTTCATTTACAATATTTTATAGTTTACAGTTTACAATTGTATACAAGATATATTCACAAAAAGGCAGTATTCTGGCAATCCTGCTACAATTGTGTTTGTATGTGGACGAATATGGCACCTTGCATTTACGTATTATCCATTTGTTATGGCTTGTTAACTAACTTTCTACCGTGTTCATAAATATGATTCCACAGCTATTTCGACTAGTATATCCCTGAAAAGCAGATGAAAAGCAGGGTTTCAAAACGAACAGTGTGATCAGGTAATGAGAGACAAAAACATGACAGATGTTCTTTATACTGGGATGTTTGTTTTGTACGTTGAAATGTTCAATTGATTAGGGGTAACTAGAACCAGAAGCATACATCCACTATCACGGGTGTTTTCTGCGCTGGTTAAGATGTACGATGTCGTAAGTTACATTGATAAAAATCTCTTTTCAACAGTTGCTTGGCATGGAGCAATGAAGCCTGCAAGAAGTTGCATGCAATTTCTTGCAAGGTCAAAATATTGCATATATGATAAGTCTTGCATGTTGCTTGATATGCAAGGCAAATAGAAAACTTCAAAAAAAATATGGCAGCAACAAAAATCCCGAATCTACAAAAAAGTTAGCTTTAAAAAAATGTACTACAGTCAATCAACTGCTCTTGCTTACATTTGGATGGTTGTTTTTGTTTAACCAAAAGTAACTTGATTTCTTCCTAGAATTGCAACTTGCATGCATAGAAATGGCACCAAACCCATAAAACTGCAATTACGAGATCTATAGTTCACCAAAGTTAGCCCCCACATAAAAATGTTTTTCAGTTACTTACGATTTTTTTCTAAATCGATATGGCTTTAATTTAAGATACGCCCTCATATTGGCCTCCCTATTGCAATTTTTTGTCACTATTGAGAAATAAATATCCATTTATGATTTTTCACGTATAAATAGTGTTTTTTGTTGCTTTAAATTGCCTGTTTTTTGTTTAATCAACAATTCTATAAGCTAAATACCTACATTTGTATTGCACATGCGTCAAGTTTGCGGTTTAAAGCAATATTTCTAACGAAGCTAATTTTGCAGTAATGAAATTTTGCAATAATTACTATCAAATTAAAAAATATTACTATTATCAACGTGGATTAATTAGTGATTCTAAGAGAGCATGTAAAGAGCAATTAATTGGTATACAATTTGATAAAAATAAATCACTTATTCTCTATCCTCATTCCGTAATGGGTAAAAGTTTAAACGGTGATGGGAAGATTATTATTTTGCTGAATTATTTAAGGGCAATGGAATCTTTGCCAAAGTACCTTCGATGGGTAAAGTGAAGGTTGACGGGTGAAGGTCATAGTTATGATGGAAATTTTAAGGAAGTATAAGAAAATGGACGGCGTTTCTTACTCGAAATAGAATATAATAATAATAATTGAAATATTTAGAGGAAGGCTGCCTAAATCGTTCCACGTTTTACATTTTATTTTTTCGACCTTATATGAAAAACCTGTGCAAAAGTACCATAACCCTAAGAAGTACTGGCTATTTAGACAAATTTATATAAATTTTAGTCAATAATATGGTGATATTTTGTGCAAAGTAAAACACTTGTTGTAATGTGATGCAATCGGTACGGTTTATTTAACCAGTTGCCTAAATCGTTCCTCCCCCTTCCTAAATCGTACCACCATGGTTAAAGTTGAAAATATAATGAATCAATGAATAAAACGGCAAGAATGATTGAAGAAACTTTTTGTCTATTGCAGTATTTTCTTATACTTAAAGATACAAAATTTTATTTGTCATCTTTTGGAAGCTAAACAGTTTCTCCTGGTCTGCGTTTGTTTTAAGAACTACAATTTGAGCAAACAAACTTTTTGACGTTTGCCTTTGAGCCAGCACAACTTTCGTGAACCCATTTACTGCAAACCGAGCAAAACCACTCTTCAGGTTCGATTTCAACGATAACGTTACACTGGGCAGAAGTTCCATCTTGGTTTAGGATTGCTAGATTTGGATCCGTCTTCAAATCGACATCCTCCTGTGGTTGTTTTTTGCTTATCGATGTCTCCGTGGTCGACTTATTTGTTAGAATATGTGACTAATCTGCAACATCTTGACTAGATTTTGTCCCTTTCATTATTTTAGAAAAAGGTATAATTTTCATCTGGAGCTATTCAACCTTTTCTTTAGCCAGCTTAAGCTATGAGCTAGCTGAATTTCATTTTTGTAGGGCCTACTGGTTAATATAACTGCTTTTTGCATTTTTGTTTTAGTTGGTTCTGGAAGCAGACAGATTATTTCAATCGGAACATTCAGATTTGAAATTAGACTTGTTGACCTGTTAGGTGTACTTCAACACCAAGAGGCTGATTTTCACCCATGAAAGTTTTCTTTTGATCTCAACATTAACTGTCTTCTTGATTCTGATATAAAGTTGTGTTGAGTCAGTCTGCTGGCGAAAAGACTGACTCTTTAAAGATAGAGGAGTCCACTGGCCATACACCACTGCACTTGAATCTAATACACGAATTCTCATTCATCGCAGCCTTGCCATATGCTTCACTCACTAATTGTGAGATCTGGTATTGAGTGACTATTAAGGCAAGATTTGTTCGCAGCCATTTTTCTACCGGTTGGACGAAGTAACCTTTAAAAGGTTTGAAAAATGACCTGTCTAATGGCTGCAGTCGATGCGTTGTGTGTTCTGGTAACTGAAGCATAATCACTCCAGCGTCTCGAGCATTTACCGATGATTCTAATGAGTAAAATGGTCATCAAGAAGAAGAAGAACTTTTCTCTCTTTATTTGGCTTTACAATATAAATGAAGTGAAGAAGCCACTTAACAAAAAGATCTGAATGTATCCATCCGCTCACTGATACATCAACTAAACTTCCAGGCGGAGCTCCAACCATCAATTCATTACACATTCTCATTCTTTTGAAAATATTCAGGGGTGGAATCTACATGCCTGCAGCACTTGCACAGCACACAACAGTTGTATTTACTCCTCTTTTTCCACTCGATATCGACCCTACAGCACGCTCCCCTTTCTCACTTATCAACTTCTGACATTTGTTTTGTACGGTGCTTACGCCTGTCTCGTCGATATTAAAAGTAGTAGTAGCATCATTTTTATCATGTTCACAGTATTTTTCAAGATTTTGAAGAATTCGTTGACAATGTCTTTAGAAAATCCTTGTGCCCTTGCCAAGGCTTGAGGCTCACGAAGGGAGCTGACCTTGTGGCGTTTCATGAAGTTGTAATACCACTTCTTACCAGCGATCTGCTTCTCCTCATCAAATACGTGAGGGATACTATTTCTTATTGCAATTTGAAATACGAATCTACGCACGTCCGTTATTGTGAGCCCAAAAATACGAACATCTAGTTTTTTTAGATGGTCTAGAAGCTGTTGCTCTACATCGGGTGGTAATGTAGGGTGATGCCCCATTGCTTTGGTACCTTCATTGACCTTTACATTTTTACTATCTAAATGACGCTTGAGGGTCGGTTTTGGATTTTCGTACTGTTTAGAGCACTGGTTGAAACCCATATCTCCGTTCCTATAAGCAGCTAGAGCTCTCTCCATATCCTCTTCATTTCACGCTCCATACTTTCATTTTGTCATTCTTAAACACAAAAATTGTGTTACATTCAAATCAGCTATTTTATTTATTCAAAAAACCAACCAATCCCTGCAATCTAACATTATTCATACACAAAAATTACAAATATGGAACATGGAATGTAATGGGTTCCTAAATCGTACCGGTACGATTTGAGAAACCATTAAAGGTACGATTTAGGCAACTGTGACTCGTAGCAAACATAGTCTTATTTCTTACCCAACACATACGTAGAAGCACAAACCGGTCCATCAAAACACTCTAAATTAATGCTAGTTTTGCAAACTAATAATAAACTACTATTTCTAAAACACTATCAACTATCTCCAAAACAGAAAATCGTTTACAACAACTTAAAGAGTAATCGCACACGCACCAAACTTTGTCTCCCCACTACAACCAAGCACTAGTTGCTAGTAGCGCCGCACGAGCGCTGTAGTAACTTTATTTCTTATTAAAATTAAGGTGATACGATTTAGGAAACTCTCCTCTATATTCTCTACATTTTGTGAAACGCCAACGTTACTTCATAACAGCATGATAATATGGAATTTTATAAATTAAACTGTATACTAGCTCGTAATTCGTCCTCATCTGGTACGATACCGTATTATTATTGTATCCTTAAAATCTCCAAATCTTTAAGATGGCTAATTTTGGGTAAAGACACGTACGGGATCTTTCCGTAAATTGTGGCCTTAGAATTATTCCTTTTTGAGTTTAGTTGATTATAATATATGAAACCATCAACAATTAGTAAAGTGTTTAATTTCATAATCCAAACCAAATAAAATTCCAATAGGTTATGTGTCCAGTCTACCATAGCTTATAAATAGTGCATGTAGGTAGTTAACACGTTCGTTAATAATTAACGGAAGAGACAAAAATTGAATTCACTGTTTTGTGAAATTTCTAGAAAGAAAAATGGACAATAAAAATTCTAAATGGAACATTATCGCGTTCAATGGTGAGAAGTGCAGTGCGTGAAAATTTCGTATCAGATCACTTTTGACCGAATGGGATGTGTTAAACGTTATCGATAAAGATATTCCTAAAACAACATCACCCTAATGGAATAAGAAAAACACTCTTGCAAAGAACACTGTTATAGAGTACTTGAATGATGCAATTCCTAGTTTTCCTAAAGATAATAATGTAGCAAAATCTATATTACAAAAATTAGATCAAGTGTATGAGCGAAGAAGTGTAGCTACATAATTAACCCTGAGGAAGCAATTATTGAGTCTGAAGCTGCGAGGTGATGAAACATTAATATTCAATTTATTATTGTTACGAACTCGCACACCGAAGTAGATACTAAGTACAGTCCTGTAACCGTATGTTAACGGAGTTAAAAAAATAGCGAGCGCGACGAATTCTGAGAAGGTGTATTGGGATTTTTAGTGACCGTTCTCATACACATGTTCTCCGAAGATATTTTAAGGATTGAGCCGGCATTTCGAGAAATATTCAGAAAAAAAAAGAAACATTCAAGAGGGGCGATTGTTTCTGCGTAAGCCGCAAACTAGAATTATCTAGAAAAAAAAGCCACTTATATATGAAGGAACGACCAGCGGGAGAAGTCGGTATATAAAGTGATCTCGCGATATAAACAGGGATCAAGTAAATAGCCTAAGTAGTGAAGTGTTCATTGTCACTTGAGGTCAGAACTGGCCTAAGTCACATTTTTAAAATTTTACAGGAGAAGCTGTTTTTTGTATATATAAAAAACCTTTTGAAGAATGTTCTCCAAAATTTAGTCAAATCATCTTTAGAGGCATTAAAACAAAATAAGGTATAATGAATTATCCTATTCCATTGTTTTTAGAAAATAATGGACATAGGCTACCTAAAGCACCTTGGATACATATTCCATGTCCATCATTTTACATAAGCTACTAAGTATTTGGAAATACATAGGAAAGTACCACAGGAAACATATTCAAAGTATTTAATGATTGCACTGTTTCGCGGAATACCAAGAAACATCGATCAGTAGCTGCATCCTCAACGGAAGCTGAATACATGGCACTTTTTGAAGCCACGCGACAAGCAAAGTGGTTAAGAGCATTAACAAATTGTATAACATTAGTAAATCCGTATCTTATAATAATATATGAGGGCATGTATCAACAATGCGACGAAACTAAAATTGCCAAACACATTAATTTTAAATACCATTATACATGGGAAAACATTCAAAACAAGGTTATAACACTGAAATTTTTATCCACAGAGTAACCACCTGCCGCCGGGTACACATCAGTAGATTTGTACGTAGTTCGTCGCTGTTAGTTGGGATATTTATTGATGTGGAGGGGGTGAAGAATCTACCCGGCGCGTCTCCAGGTGGCGGATAGGAGAAGGGCATCTGAGATGATTTTATATGAGGAGGAGGTCTGCGGAGATAAACCTGGGGGCTCGCTGTGTTTAAAAACTCAACTGGCAGCTCTCGAATACCCTGCCGCGGACTAACTTTACCTGTACCAGCTGTAGTACCGTGGCTAAGGGATTGCACACAGGGTTACGATGCCCGGTGAAATTTCGAGCTTACCTCGAAATCACCTGTTATACCAATGTCTCCTGGCTGTCTGTGGCCAAGTCAGTCTCGCGGGCCAGTGGAATGGGGGAGGGGGCCTTGGCTTTAATGCCCGGACCAAGAGGAGACAACCTCATTAAAAACCTAAAGACAAGTTGGGAAACCAGGCCGAAGAATGCGTGGCTATATAGAAGAATAGTCCTTACTGGTTTCGATCTTGGAATACCCTTGAGAACTCCATTGTATTGAATCCCTTACTTCTGCATGTGAGGCACTGCAGCGGTGGACTGTAATGGCCCTAGCTTCTCGTGGGACCATTTATTGACAGAGAATGTAAAACTTCCACCGGAAAAGTAGTGGAGAAAACTTCCACCTCTTCATCCGGGAACCTCACAGACGGAAAAAAGGCCAAACGGTACAAAGTTCGTATGCCGTTCGACCTCCCAAAACTGGAAAAACCGGGCGGCATAGACAACCAACTGAGAAAAGGCCTCAGTGAAGCAGGGGTGCGAAAATACCTTCGACTCCTCAATCAGGGAATATCCCCTGAGGAGGCCAGGAAGCAGGCTATTCAGCGTCCAAGCCCCCCGTAGGCACCTCCAACGGGGAAGACAGAGCTTAAAAGAGGCCCGGAGAATATCACCCCTCCGCAACGACCTCTAAGCAAGAAACCAAAAACAGCTGCAACGGTAACCGGCCAAGACACTGGTTACGCAGCAGCTGTCAAAACAGAGAAGGCTTTTAGGGTGGGAATAATGCCCAAGAATTATCCTGGGGTCATCCTGAAAGCAGAGCAGCTCTCCACACTGGAAGACACTCTGGTGGAAGAGCTGTGCCAGAGCAAAGAGAAGGGAATCCACTTCTCAGGTATCCATTTACGTTGTGGAATGATACTGGTGTACTGTGGGTTACAAGAATCGACAGA
This sequence comes from Galeruca laticollis, assembly GCA_963921935.1. Taxonomy (NCBI): domain Eukaryota; kingdom Metazoa; phylum Arthropoda; class Insecta; order Coleoptera; family Chrysomelidae; genus Galeruca; species Galeruca laticollis. The sequence continues at coordinate 62,212,559 of OY998178.1, read as the reverse complement.
CTGGCTCATGAGGTCAGCGCCGAAATTGAACTCTTGGCAAGGACCCGAATTGGTGGCTCGAAGTGGAGAGGACATCCCAAAGCCTGTCACCATAACGCTGTTCTTCCCAAGAAGCCACGACATGAATTGAAGAAGATCCTCCAACTTGTCGAGGTTCAGAACTCCAACCTCACTACTGGGGCTAAGAAGATCCTAAACTCTAAAGAAGAGGGAGAGGGAACTATACTCACAGTAGGGATCGATCACCAATCTGGGGAGGCTCTGAAGGCAGGAGGTTACGCGCTCAACTTTCGGGTGTATCCCTGTCTCGGGGAAAGAAAAAGAACCCCGCGGTGGATCCAAAGGACATGGAGATATCCTCCACATTCAGAAACTCTGGAAAATGGGAAAAATGCGAAAACTGCATCCCGGGAAACTGAGTGGAGCAGCCTGGAGGTCGAAAGTCTGACTCTAGATCAAGAAACCTTCTCGAACTCCGAGGAATATATTGCCATGGTGGTCGTGGAGGGTCAGGGAAAGACGAAGGAGGGGGATGAATAGAGGCTTAGTAACTCGGTCTCTTTCATCCATAATAATTCACTCTCACGTTCACGAATGTAGCTCAGATTAACCTGCATCACGCGAAGGGTGCTTGACTACAACTAGATATTGTACTGATCCAAGAACCATCGATCAACAAAAAAGGCTAAATCAAAGGTTTGGCATGCAAGGATTCCAAATTGATTTATGATCAAAGGCAAGTATCTCCGCGTGCTTGTGTGATCATAAGAAATAACATAAAATATATTTGTGTTTCAGAATACGTGTCACGGGACATTGTTCCAATCATGGTTCACCTCAACATTGGGGGTATCAACCGAGACATCGTCATTTCCTCTGCCTACTTCGCTGGAGACGGGCCGATGACACAGCCAGAAGAAGTACATGAGCTAGTGAGACACTGCAATAGCAGGCGGCTGCCAATTATAATTGATTGTGATGCCAACGCACACAATACCGTGTGGGGAAGCACTATTAACACCACAAAAGGTGAGAGTGTTTATTAGAAATCTCTGAGCAGATAACCTTGAGACCTTAAATGTGGGGACAACCCCCACCTTTGTCACGAGAGCAAGAGAAGAGGTCTTGGACGTAACAACTGTTAATGTTGCTCTTAGGAAAAATGTAAAAGAATGGAGGGTGATGAGCGAGCCATCACTTTCCGACCATAGGATCATCGAATTTAGGATAGAGGGAAATACCACCTTGATTCGTACAATCCCAAGTCCTAGAAATACTGATTTGGAACAAGTCGAAGTGAATGGGGTAAATCACCCGCACTACGACCTGGAACAAAGAGTCGAACAGATCAGTGAGGCAATCATGGAAGCTTTTTATTCCAGTTACCCACTGTCAAGAGCTCGTTCGGAAATGCACTTTCCAACAAAAATATCCACCAAACCATAAATGGCTGGATAAATAACAAGCTCTCAAAAAGAGCGATAAAAATCTGTGTGGATGATGTAACCATCAGAGGCTTGGTTGTAAAAGGTTGTCCAAAGGGAGGGCTGCTCTCGCCACTACTGTGGAACATGGTCTTAGACTCCTTGGTCAGCCACCTCAACGAGAGCAACTTCCACACCATAGTATACGCAGATGACTTAGTGATTCTACAGGAAGATTCGAGGAGACACTCTGCTCATTAATGCAAGAGGCCCTCGATATCATGGAACGATGGTGCAGAGACCATTCGCTGTCAATAAATCCAAAAAAGACGGAGATGGTTCTTTTCACGAAAAGAAGGAAGCTTGCAAAACATCAAGCCCCAAAGCTCCTAGATACCAAACTTAATTTATCTTCAGATGTGAAATATTTACGGGTCACCTTTGACAGTAAGTTAACGTGGAACTCTCACTTAGAAAACAGAGTTGAAAAAGCATATATTTCTTATGAGCTGTGTCGTAGAACCATCGGCCGCACCTGGGGAATGTGACCTAGGGTCGCTGCCTGGATCTACACTGCCATCATCAGACCTATGCTAACGTACGGCGCGATTGCCTGATGAGCTAAAGCAAACCAGCCAACAGTCGTCCGTAAATTGGATCAAATCCAAAGATAAGCATGCCTCAACACTACAGGAGGCATGAGAACCACACCAACATGAGCTATGGAGGTAATCCTCGGTCTCACTCCCCTTGACATATACATCAAAGAGGTTGTTTTGATGTCCATGACACGTCTACGCTCTACCGGTATACAACCTGATGTAGGATCCGGTAAACTGAGACGTAACTTGTGGCATGAGGCCCTCAGGGAGGTCCCACTGCTGCAGGCCAATACGGACTCGATTCCACCGCGATATGCCTTCAACAGGCACTACAAGGTGATCTTTAAAAACAACGAACAACACCCTACGGAAGAACACGCAATCCGCATCTTCACAGACGGGTCTAAATCAAATGTTGGCTCAGGATGTGGAATTTTCGCCAGACCCCTGAATCTAAACATAAAATGGGCAATGGGCTGCAATGCAAGTGTTGCTCAAACAGAGCTCACTGCTATCTGCATCGCTGCAAAAGAGATTACCAAAAGGAAAGCCACAGGTAATAACGTATATATCCTTACGGACAGTAGACAAACACTACTAGCCCTGAACAGACCACGTATTACATCAGGCCTAGTATTAGAATGTCACATGGCCTTAATCGAAGCCTGTGACAACAACACGGTCACTTTAGGCTGGATTAAGGGCCATGAGAAATCGAAATGAAACCGTATTGCAGACTCGCTAGGCAGAAGGCAGCCTCCCAAAAGCTTTTGGGACCTGGCACTTCCATTGGTCTATCGGCATCAGCGACGGTCGACCTATTAAAGGAACACTCCCTTAATAAGTTTAAGGGTATATGGGACGACGCAGAAGGCTGCAGGCTTGCCAAGGAACTGCTACAATATCCGGAAAGCAAAGTAGCCAAAAAATACGTGACTATGAACAGGCGGAACCTACGAACAGCCACAGGTATTCTGACTGGTCACTGCCACCTACGAAAACACCTCCACAGACTGGGTCTCTCGGACACCCCACTTTGTAGTGGATGTGAGCAAGACGATGAGACTGTCGAGCTTATTCTTTGTGAATGTCAGACATTCTCTCATCTTAGGTTTCATGTATTCGGCGAGCACAGGCTAACATATGCCAGTATGAGGGAACTTAATTCAGGCGACGTTATCGACTACTTCAGAGAAGTAGGCTGGATGACGAGCTAGAATGAAGTTTTGAACCTCAGAAGGATGCACAGTGGGCCAATTGTGACCTAAGTGCTGTGGGGTCTACCCACCCTTCCAACTTTTACAGATACAGATCCGAGATTAAGATCGCAGCGTTACCTAACTGTCAAGTCGAAACTACTGTAGATGTGTATATGGGGTGTTAATATTATGGTTTATTGTTGTTCTCTCAATGTTGCATTATGTTTTCTTTTATAAATAATTAAGTGACTCTTCTCAAACTATATGCTCATTATATTGAAAACTTTTTTCTCAGTTCCGTTAAACGTATAGGTAAAATGTTCATTTTGTTAAGTTTATAGGTACTGAAGATTTTAATTTAGTATATATTAGTATAATAGATGTGCTCATTTTTAATAGTACCTAATCTTCAATAATACTAATGTTACATAATACATAAAATATAACATCTAAGAACTAAAAATGTAATCAATTATGTATGTATTATATATATATATATATATATATATATATATATATATATATATATATATATATATATATAATATATATTAATGTAAATCAGTGCCGTGGGGGTGGGGTAACTACCTCCCTTATATACGCATCTGCTAGGTAAATTGAATAATTATTTCAACATACTTCTAGGAATGTAATATTTAAAATGGAGTAAACACACAAAAATATATTTCGATATATGTTGTCCAAATAATAATTTATTTTGCTAAGCTTTTCTTGCATCTACCATTTCGAATTCTCCTTTAGTATTTGTATTCTAAATTTTCCACTTTCTGGAAATCGATGGAACTCAACTGTACGTTTTTATTTCTTATCGATTTGTGAGACTGAGCAATATATTCACGACTGTATATCGCACATTTCTATTAACAAATATAAAAATGGTTCCTAAATTAAACGTAACACTTAGTATCCAATATAAATTACGAAAAATAAAGTCCAATACCATTGTATAAGGATAGGCCTATCCTTATACAATGCCAATACACCCGAAACAAATGGTGAACAAGCAACTATTCCAATTTAAACACACATTTAAAGAAGTTCACTTCAACGCCGTTTGGCACCATATCCAAATCAGCTGAGCTTTATCTACCCACGATTGTGTACTTGTGATCAAGAAATATCGCATCATACAACTTACGTTGCACTGCAGGTTGTATTGCCCCATGTCAAGCGGCCTTAATATTTTATAGTGGACATAAAAACTTGCCAATTATTATCTAAATAATTATAAAAATTCATATGTCAATTTCTCTTCTGATTTCTGAGAATTTGTTAATGTACTTACGGAGGAAATTGTAAATTTTACAATGAGTATATTGGAACTGTATTTTCCATCCTCTCTAAAATAATGTCAATTAAAATGACTACCTTGTTCCTTGGTGTAACCATCAATTATAATGAAATTTGTAATTTCATTGAGTTGAATAAAATGGCTAGACAATGGCTCCGACGTGATGGCGCTGACCTCTATCCGAGGATAGTCAAGATAGTACCGTATACGACCAAATAGGGTAGAGCAATCTGCCTGAGGAGTAGAAATTTATTCTTTGTTGAGCCTAGTACTTTAGAAGAACGGTAATAGATGGAGTAGAAGGAGTTAGAATAATGTATTTTAAAAGAGATTTACTACGAAGAGACACCCTGTTCTTCAGCTGCTTTTCAGAGATCTACAAGTGGAAATAGCTGTGGAGTCATATTTATGAATACGCGACAAAGTAAATTACGGAACGAAAATAAATGGATAATGCAAAAAAGCAAGGTGCCATATACACACATGTCAAACGATTGTACCAGGATTGCCAGAACATCGGCCCTATTATTTCTGAATACAATTGTTCAAAAGTTGGATTCATCCAACACACAATCTGAAGGAAACCATCAGGAAAAGCAAATGTTTGGTGATACTTTCAATATGTGTTTCTGGTTAACTTCGATTGTTTCACCTATTCAGGTTTTTGCCAATGAGATTTTTTAATTATTTTTCAGTTAGATATTTTTCTAAAATTTCATGATGAATTGTAGCCCTACCTACTGGCGTTTTTCCAAGCGAACTGAAAGCGCTAATAATAATTTCTACTCCTACTACAGGTTTCTCCAATTTACCAGTCGGAGAATTAAGATTTCAGTTCGACACGTATAGATGGCAGACATAGCTATAATTTATAATAAAATTAAAATTAGGTATAGTACGTTAATTCATAATTTCATATTTTATTGAGCGCCAGTCACATAAAATATTATTTATGTAATATATATCTTTATATACATTATTTATTTTAACTCTATCTCAGGGTATTGAGTTCCTTCCTATCATATTTTTCTTTCATCTAGTTAAAATTAAAGTCCATTCAAATCAAGTTCACTATATATATTGAAATATTGATAGATTGGTTTTCTAACAAATGGTTTCCATATTATTTACAAGATAATTTATAAATTCCAGTTCAAAATCTTAATGCCTAATTTTTATCATGTTATCAAAATTATTAAATTTTTGTATTTCTAATCAAATCATTTATAAATTTACAAATCTTGGTTTGAAGTATACTTTTTATCCTAAATTCACCTTAGAAAAAAAATAATAATAACACAGTTTATAAAACATTCAATGTGATTATGCTTGAATATTTTATCACTTCTTTTATATCTCTTTCTGATGGATTTGCCGCTGGATGTCTTATACTGGTGAAACTAATTTTTATGTTATTATTCTTGCAAAATTTTTTGCTTCCAAAATATGTTGCATTATCTATAATACATTTCTTTGGCTTTCCAACTTCTTCAAAATATTTTTCCAAACATATTTTTATTTCTTTGAAATTTGTTCTTTTACATGATTATAATTTTGTTAATTTAGAAATTGTATCAACAATAACCAAAATATGTTTCTTTCCCTCATAGCTTTCAATACTCAAAAAATCCATTGCAATAATTTCCAGACATTATTTCGCTATTATTGTCTGGAGTTCTATTTTGAACTTTTCCTAGTTGAAAAATATTACATATTTTTGTTATCTCGTTTGCAATACTTATATTTTTCTTACAAACATATGTTTGTCTGAACATGAGCCATATTTTTCTTGATCCTATGTGTCCATATCTTTCATGTAATTGTTTCATAATTCTTTTTGCAAGTTCTTTAGTTATAACATAAACTTCCTTCCCAATAATTTCTTTCACAAACATTCTTTCATAATTTTTATTTATTACTTTCTTATCAATTTCTAATTTTTCTTGATCTTTGTGTATATCTTGTAAACTAAATATTCCTTCCTCTTTTAATATGTTTACTCCAATTTTATCTTTCAGTTGATTCAGTCTTTCCTGTTCATCATATCGAGTCAATTAGTCAACTAAATTATCCATTTTTCCAGAAATATATTTCATTTAAAAGAATATTCTTGCAGTAACAATGACCATCGATGTATTCTACTATTAGCAAATTTATTATTTAATATTGACAGTAATGCAGAATGATCTGATTCTATTATAAAAACATTTCCTAATAAATAAAATCTCAATTTATTTATACAATCAATTATATTATACTACCTAATTCTAATTCTGGAGCTGTATAATTTCGTTCATATTTCTTAGTTAAACGTGAAAGAAAATAAATAGGTTATTCTTTACCATTATATCTTTTTAAAAGAACTCCTGCACAACGATGTATGGAAGCATCTGTTCTTAATATAAATTGTTCGTTTTAATTTGGATGATAAATTCTCAAATTTTGTGATATTTCATTCTCTATATGTGAGAATGCTTTATCCCTTTGTTCTGTCATCTTTCCTTAATAATTCAACTAATGTTATTTCCTGTTGACTTGAATCTGGTATTATTCTTTTAAAATAATTCAACATACCAATAAATGTTCTTAATATTTTCAAATTATATGGTCTTTTAACATTTTTCATATTCTTTGCGGATCCATTTCAATACTATCCTGTTTTAATTTGAATCCCAAATACGTAATTTCTTTTTGGTAGAATTTATATTTTTTTAAATTCACTTTTAATCCAGCTGTGTCTAATTCATTTAGAATTATTTCAATATGTTCCTTATATAAATTTTCATCTTTTGAATAAATTAATATGTCATTGACATAATGTGAAACAAATTCATCATATTTGTCTAAAATGTTGTGTAGTACTCGAACTAACACAGCACAGGCAGATTGTACTACCTTAAACTGGTATATCACTCCATTTATTTGAAAACCTGTATATTTCCGACTATTTGGGTGTAATGGTATTAACCAAAAACTATGTTTCTGGTCAATCTTTGTAAATAACACTACTTCTGATATACTCCCAAACATTGCAACAACAATTAATGGTGCTTCATATTGTGGCACTGTGAACTTATTAATCATACAGGCATCAATACATAATCGCAAATCTATATTTAATTTTGGAACTATTACAATTGGATTTATATTTTTTTTATTACTTCTTTCAATTATACCTTGTTGTAACATAATTGTTATTTCTTTATTTACTTGATTTTTATATTTATTGGGAATGGGATAAGTTTTACTTTTAAAATCTTCTATATTTTTCACTTCAATCTTATATCCTCCAGTCATTCAATTTTCCTTAGATACAAGATTTTTGTATTCATTTAATATATCTTTTATTTCATCCAGTCTTTTTTTCGGACATTCAAATTCTACTACTCCTTCGTTTCTACTCTCTTCCTTTCTCTTACACATATTACTATTTTTACTTTGATTCTCATTTTCTTAGTTTTCATTTCTTTCTTCAAAATCAATCTTTATTCCTTGTATCTCCATTTTTCATAATTTATTTTACTTTTATATTTCTCCAACTCATCTGTCCCCATAATTATATCAAATTCCATTTTATGTTCAATAAGTAATTGCATAATTATTTTGTTTCCATTTATTTTCAGTTCCAAATTAATAGCTTTATTTATTTAATAGATTTTCTTTCCATTGGCTCCATTTATGTTTGCTTCTGCTATTCTGATCAAAATTTTTTGTACTTGTTCAGTTCCGTTTTTGACAATGAGATTAGATTATATTATACGTCAGTTCCAATAATTAGCTTCTTATAACACACTGTCTGAAGATACCGTGCGAAAAAATCGTAGTTTGGTAATATTTTCAACATTATACAAATAACAGAATAAATTATGTGTTCATGTTATCCTCGACAATTTTCCCTATTTAGGTTTTTGCCTATTGCGTTGGAATATGGTATCTATATTCAATTGATTTGCAATATACTAGCTTTTTTCAAAGCAACCGGAAAAAAAAAATTCTATTCCTGTGACCAGGTTCTACTTTTCATTCGGTTGATCAGTCTAGAGTTTTGGCTTTTCACATTTACTTGTCAGTACTATTACATCTCAGCTACAGGGACTATACAAGACAGTGGCGGAAATTCCACCTCTATCGGTGAGGATTATTTAAGGTTTCTGCCCACCAACTTTCAAAATGAGTTGAAGCTCTATTTCTTACACATTCCCTAAGGGTAATGCATACTTATATTTAGCTGATCAGTATTCTCCAGGAGCATATTGAGGTTAAGAAAGCAAATTTTTCGGTTCGTAATGTTGTCCTCGAATACTTTGGTAGAATAGAAATTGTGTTTTCCCATTTCGATTACTGTAAAGGGATTTTTTTCCTCTACATTCCTAATTACGATATGCCACTCTTCAGGAATAAAAATATTAGGATGAAACTTTTTTCCTTTTCTATCAGTCCAAAATCATGATAACAGGGAAGATACGAGTGACCACTGAGCAAAAATTTGTGGTCAATTGCTGCCACTGTACAATCTGGTGACACAGTGATGTGATTAGAGAGCACAGACATTTTTATATTGCGGTTCTGGCCTCCGCATTGACCGGAATACATTATAACTTTATTTGAAGTTACAAAGTTCTTGATGTGGTATAAAAGGCAAGAGCCTATTTCTTGGGGACCTCTTGAGGCAAATGTTTCATCGCATACAAACATGAAAGACCAATCAGTTCCCATATCGTGAATACCGAAGCAGTAAGTCCATAGTTGTCTTTTATAATAGCATATCCCTGTTTTTAGTACCGGTGTTGGCAAAGTTTTTATCAAATCAAAACATATTACGGAGATCTCTCCATTTCTCGAAATCTCAGTGTCACTTTTGAGTCCGTCTCTGGCACTTTCAGCTTTCCTCTGATGTAATTCTCTGTAAATTTCCAATTGTATTTTTTGTGTTTCATCTCCTTTCTGGCTTCCTGTGTAGGCTGTTACTTTTTCCAGATACCCTGTAGTATACATTTTATTTCGTTTAATAAGTTAACCACCCCTCTTTAGCATCATCTAGTTGTTAAGATAAAATTATGAATATTTATTTTGATATAAATGTATTACTTTTAAGACACCTAGTATGGTGATATATTCTATTGCCGATCAGTCTGCGACTCAAAATTTTAAGTAAAGGACCTCGTGAATGAGGTTGTAAATATTAATAAAAGGGCAAAGCAGCGATGCATAGGTCCTATTTTTCCGACCATTCCGCTCGTTTTCTGACGAGACCATTCCGACCATTTCTTGACCGTCTTCTGTGACCGATTCGCGAAACTGGTTTTCGCGCACGAGGTTAGCGAATATAAAAATTATTTTGTAAACAATTATTTTCGTTATAAATTCATCCGTTTTTGTCCTAACATCAGATTTCTGCGTATTTGTGTACAATCTCGAACTAAAAACTTATTTTTGTCTAAACATTTGATTTAATACATTAGGTTGTTGTAATATTAATATAAAGCTAGGTTATTTGATCTGAAATACCATGGAATAATCTCATACCTGTACTAGGCCGGTGCAAATTCTGAGATGTTTCCAAGTCGAGTTTGATTTAAACTACAAATCATATTCTCATGAGTGTTTACTGCATAGGCCGGAGCACAAAGGAGAGGTTTTGGGATTCTGTTGTTTAATGCTCATACATTGAGGCATTGGCGGTAAAGGTACGGTTTCGCTGGTGCGACTGCGATTGCGACTGCGATTGCGACTGCGATTGCGACTGCGACTGCGACTGCGACTGCGACTAATCGCAAAGGACTGCTTCAATGATATTGTATGTTTACGGTTTCGCTCGTGCGTTCCGACTAAACGCGACTGTGATCGAGTTGCAGCCGTTGCGTCCCGACTGCTAGACAGACCAGTCAAATCATCATACCTGAATATTTGATTTAGTACAATAGGCCGTTGTAAAATTAATATAAAACTAAGTTATTTGATCTGAAATAACATAATCTCGTATAAGTACTAGGTCTGTGCAAAATTCGAGAGGTTTCCAAGTCAAGTTTGATTTGAATACGAAATAATCTCATGCGTGTTCTCTGCCTAGGCCGGAACACAAAGGAGAGGCTTTCGGATTCTGTTGTTTAATTCTTATCTACATAATTGATTCATTGCAATAGGTCATTCTAATATTAATATAATACTAGGTTATTTGATCTGAAACAATTATGAATGATCTCGTACATGTACGCTGCCTAAGTCGGTGCAAAATTCGATAGGTTTCCAAGGCAATTTTGATTTGAAAAATACGAAATAATCTCAAGCGTGTTCGCTGCCTAGGCCGGAGCACACAGGAGAGGTTTTCGAATTCGGTTGTTTAATTCTTATCTTAATATTGGATTTAGTACAATAGGCCATTGTAATATCAATATTAGCAGGTTAAGTGCCGGAATGTTAAATAATTTTACTTCCTTATTGGCCGATCACTTTTTTTTAACAAATTGCCTTTCTATATTCCTTTTCAATTCCAAATTAATGTTAATGTACATCCTCATCTATGATTTTCAGTCAAAAAAATGTGTTTTTTAATGTGAGTCCAGGTTGCAGTTTCACGGCCACCACCAAATTTCTTATAGCGGGATGCCATTGTGAGTCCAATGTGGCGTTTCGATTTACTTCTCAATTCACGTTTGCGAAGCATGTTGAAAGCGACGAAACAGACCGCTAATTTATTTGTATGCAGATTAGAGCGGTACAATGCAGTCGTACGACAAAGAACAAGGAAACTTTCAAAAATATTGGCAAGAAATTATGTCGGGGAAGAATAATCGGTTAATGAGTTTTTATTTGACGATGTTTATCTTTCGCACGAGTACCAGCCGTCATCGTCATCAGAGGACAGTAATAGTGCTAGTGAATACGAATTGCGTGCTCAAGAACAAAGTCGAAAAAGAAAACGTGTGACCGTAAATATCATAAACGTGAGTACTAAATCGGTGGAACTGGCTATACCATCCAACGGTAACGAACAAGAAATACTAATTCCCGGGATTCTATGGATGAAGCTATAGAATTCGTCATTGCACAAAATACTAATGACTCCGAAGAGCAAATTTTGGAAGGACGCATATCAGTGGCCAATGCAATGAATGCAGCTATTGTCTGGGGCCCTGTCAACGGTGCTCTTCTTCTCACAGTGCCATATCCGTGATCGGACGTAGGCGACCTCTCACTTCTACCTGTGTTGTGCTCTCCAGTTACCACAGATAGAAGGAACCTACAGTTTAACGACGGATCCGAACGTCTATATTGAGAGGCTGTACTAAGCAGAATACTGTCGGTGGATTGCCATTGCCTTCCGACAGGTGGCTCTCCGAATATTTAATTATGATGTTAACTAGGCTCGGGTTTGATCCCGGGGCCTCTCGGTTAGCAGACAGAGCACCATTCCACTAGACTACGGAGACCACGGTGATAATTTACATAAACTCACGTTTGAGGACAAATATTCTGCAGGTTTCAGTGGGTACTTGTATGAAAACTTCTACGACAAATCTCCCTTAGAATTTTATGAATATTTTGTAGACGATGATATTTTATTTATAATGGTGAGTAGGAACCTCCATATTATTTTTCCCAACTTAGGTTGCGGTAATATTTTAGGTCAAAGAGACAAATCGTTACGCCCTGCAGTGCCAAGAGAAAAATAAGAAGAAGAGTGCACGTATTGCTACTTGGCGTAACACTGATGTCGCGGAAATGAAACGATTTCTTGGTATAATTATCTGGATGGTATTATGCCATTTTTCATCGTTGCAGTCATATTGGTCGAATAATACCATTTATTTGGACCACATCAAACATATAATGCCAAGGAACCGCTTCCAGATATTATGGATAACGGTTCATTTCACCGACAATTCTGTTATAAACGATGATCGTTTACAAAAAATCACCCCATTGATTACGAGACTGAAGCACAAATTCAAGGCAGCCATCATTCTCAAAGAACACGTCTGCATTGACGAAACTTGAGTGCCATTACAAGGGCGACTAAAATTCAAACAGTATATTGCCAACAAAAGGAAAGTTTGGGATAGAGATTTTCAAACTTTGTCTGAGAGGTGATTAAACATACGATTTCAATGTGTATTGTGGAAAAGAACATGTCGAAGGCTGCAGCGTACCAACAAATGTGGTAATGAAACTCATGGATGGGCTGCTTGACAAAGGACGAACTCTTGCGATGGACAACTATTACACCTCGGTCACACTTGCTCATGAACTGTTCACCGAAAAGCTTATATGATTGGTACACTACGTGCTAACCGCAAGTATAATTCTAAAAACGTTATTTCCAAGAAATTCAAAGTAAGCGAACATGTCGCTGAACAAAGTAACTCAGGCATCGTTATTCAAAAATGGAATGACAAGCGCGATGTACTGATGATTAGTACCAAATTTGACGACGAAATGGTGAAAATTCAGAAGGCACGCGGTGATGTTGTCAAGCCAAAGAATGTATTCGAATATAATAAATATAAAAGCTTCATTAATATATCATACCAAATGGAAAGTTATAATTCGGCGATACGTAAAGGAATAAAGTGGTACCGAAAATTGTCGGTGGGGCTCTTGACCGGTACAGCATTTATAAATGCGTATGTCGTACATCAAAGTATTGTCAACGAATGAATGGCAATTACCAAATTCAAGGAACAGGTGATTTTATTGCCGTACCAGCTCTTGTCCTTACGGACGAACACAAACTTAGCGACGTTGGTTGTGCTGGCAGAAGACGATGCACAGTATGCTACGCAAATATGTCAAACGAACAAGGAAGGCAAGTAGCACAGAGAAGAGCCCCAAAAACCCCGTTGAAGTGCGATACTTGTGAAAAATTCTATTGCCTAGACTATTTTTTTGTTACACATTCAGTGAAAAAATCTTAAATTAGTAGCTACGTTAGAAATAGGTTTGTTGCTGTATTATATTTGTTTTATGTGAAAATTAACTTTAGTTTTACCTTGATTTTCAACATTACTCTCTTGTTATTTGTATTTTTTGTGGAAAATAAAGCTTGAATTTATTTTACTTTGAATTACGGACAATATGAGACATGTGATTCCAGCTTGTACTCTCAGAAGCACAGTCCAAATACGATTTCTAGACCATCTGGCCGAGCCGAAAACGCTCCCGTGTATTTTAAATGAGAGAGAGAGAGAGAGAGAGAGAAGCTTTATTGTCATGAAAAATTATACAATTTTATGGACAAAACAAAATAATTTGAAAATAGATAAGTTTAAAAAAGTATATAAAAAATAATATAAAGATATAAAAAATACTAACAATACAAAACGTAATATATAAAAATACAAATTTAAATTAATAATTATAATACAATGTTACCATCGTACATCCTACCAAATATTTAACAACGCCAATGTAACTCAAAAGTCTATGGTTAGGTTAGGTACATTGCAGAATTCTGCCACTGAATAGTAAGGTGTCTCAAGCAGAAGCGCTGTTGTCAATCTCCGGAACCTATTGAATATATTTGCCACTTTCAATTCTAAAGGTAGCTGATTGAATCGTTTTTTGGCATTGAAGGTGATGGAATTTTTTACCAGATCAGAGGTGGGTATTGTTAATTATATATCGAAATTTTTTCTTCTAGTAGAGTAACTATGAATTTGCCTCTCAGTTAAATTGTGAAAGTGTTTTCGAACCAAACACACTGATTACAAAATGAATAGAGCAGAAAGAGTTAAAATTTTGTATCGATTAAAATAGAGTTCGCAATGCGTCCTACGACTCAAACCATAAATGTAACGAACAGCTCTTTTTTGTAGTTTGAAAATAGATGTGAAGAGGTGCAAACTACAAGACCCCCAGAAAGGCAAGTAATAGCGAAGGTGCGATCCGAACAAAGAGTAGTGAGTTGTTAAAGCAGTACAAGAATCAAGTTGTTAAGACACATGTTCAATGGCAAAACAAGCCGAGGATAATTTTTTGGCTAAAATGTCTACATGTACAGACCATTTAAGGGCACTGTCAATATGGAGACCAAGAAACTTGATCGAATTTGAAGATCTTATTACGTCATTGTTCAGTTTGAGAGGTGTAAAACTCCTTTGTAAGATAAAATTAAAGTTTACCCAGTGTTAAAACAAAGCTCGTTTGAGTCAAACCAGGACTTAATAGTAATGAGATCTTTGCCTATGGTAGAATGTAAAATTCGTATATCTGAACTGCTCCAGGTTACACTAGTGCCATCGGAAAATAAAGTGAATTTACCATTAATTCGTAAGCCTGTGACATCGTTAATGAATACCAAGAAAAGAATTGGACCTGAAACTGAACCGTGGGATACACCACTGGTAACTGGTAAATTATTCGAAACATTTCCATTTGCTCGTACCAGTGGGTTTCTACATTCCAGGTTAGATTCAAACCATTTTAAAGGAATACCACGGATGCCATAATATTCTATTTTATCTATCAAAATTTCACGATCGACACAATCGAAGGCCTTTGCGAAGTCACAAAAAACCGAAGCCGTGAAAGGTTTATTATTAAGAGAGGTATATGTTTAATTAAGAACAGAAAACATTGTGTTGCTAGTACATTTATTAGGTGTGAAACCGAATTATTGGAATTTCAAGAATTTATATTTGAAAAGAGAAGGCAGTAGACAGCTCTTCATTAGTCTTCCAACTATCTTCGATAAGATTGGTAATAAGGCAATAGGACGATAGTTACTAGTATTCTATTTCTCGCCACCCTTGTGGAGGGGAACAATTATAGCTATTTTTAGACAGTTAGGACAGAGACCTTTTTCAAAAGATTTATTGATTAGGGAACATAAAACGTTAATCACCGCATTCGGAATATTAAGCTGACAACCCATCATTGCCACAGGAAGTTTAGTTTTGAATGCTGAGTATGGTTTGCAATAACTCAAATTTATATATTGGTTTGAGGAAGAAACTATCAGTGATGCTTTTAGAAGGAACGGGGAAAGAAAGAGCATCACGACTTGGAGATATTTTAGAGCTAATATTCTTACTAAAGTTTCTGAAATAATTGTTCGTCTGGGTCGAGTTCAATAAAGTTTGAGGAACGATTTTTGTTCCTTCAATCATTGATAACAGACCAAGTTTCTGTCGTGGAATTTTTAGCTCTTGAGATGCGATTGTTATAATAGTATTGTTCAATAGCTTTGATAGTTTTCCGGTACAATATTTTATAGTTATTGATATAATTGAGTATGTGAAGATTGTCTGTGAATTTTTTAATGTACGTTATTGATCTCATATTCTTAGATAAAGTAGATGTTCCTTTCATAGACCATGATTTGTGATGTTTAGTTTTACGAGACTGAAGAGGAGATGATGTATTGAAGCACCCAATATTTTCAGTAAGATGAATCCAATCAATTGCTAAACATAAATTATGGAATTTGGTGAAATTTTGTTGAGAGAAAATCCTCTCCAACTGACTGTTTTTCTTTAGAGATTTACGAGGTAATACAAATTCGGCGAAAATTGCTTCATGGTCAGAGAGACCTGAGTTGATTACTAAGTGTTTCACATCATGGGGTAGAAATCCGGAAACTATGTAATCTAAAATTGACGAAGTTGTTTTAGTATTACCAGTTGGTGAATCCACGTGCATATTTAGATCAAACGACTCAAAAATATTCACCAAAGACCTTTGAGTGGCATAATTATTAGTAAAGTCTGTATTGAAGTCACCGTCACCTCTTAACAGGTAGAGTGTCAAGTAAAATTAGAAGGTTCTCAAAAAAAGAATGAACATTTGATTTAGGTGGTTTGTGAATACAAATTATATATAAATCCAAATTTTTGTTGTGAGTTATGGAAAATTCAAAAGTATTTTCTACTTGTAGAAAATCATATTTTATTACAGCCGAGAAGTCCTTGCCAGTAGATAAAATTAGGGTTCTACCGTGAGCTGAATTACTCCTGCCATATCTACTAATAACTCGATATTTTTTAATAAAAGCAGGTTAGTTTGCTTGTAGCCAGTGTTCAGTAATAGCAACTATCTGCGGGAACCCCAATTCCTCCCAAAACAAATACAACTCGTCCGTTTAATTGCGTATTGACTGAATATCAATTAGAACCATTCCTAATTTACTGTCCTTAAAACTAAGTGACGATTGTAGTTCCTCTGAACACGTCCTATCAACAAAATGTTTTTCTTGGAAGAATCGGCAGTAAAGTAACGGCTATTACACTCTCTAATTCTTTGTTGGTGAATTCTCCGTTCCGAGGTTATGTAAGTCCTGTAGGTGGATAGATCTTCATCCACTTCAACTGAGCTAATGCCATAAAAATCGTGAAAGTTATAATAACTTGCACTTAAAGCTATGGGATCAACGGGCAGACCCTCGGATGCTAAAAACACATTTACACTTGTGGAAGTATAACCTTCAAAACATACAGACGATGGTTTGTCATGTAGATAGACGACGAATAACTTGAGAGATGATAAAATAGCCGGTTCTCTTAATCTAGACATAATATAACGCTTGTCTCCAGTAGAGGACTCCTGTGTTGGTCTGACTGTAGGAGGAGTCATCGGGTCCAGCGAAAAGTTAGTGTGATTGTGTGAATCTTTTGTAAACTGAAATGATTCATCACACGAAAAGCTGTTTGATTTACATACGGCTATAGCATGTTTGTCAGACGTGATGGCTACTACTACGGGACGAGAAGCATCAGAACTTTTACTTGCAGGCCGTATTACTTGATTAACTGTCACAGGCTGAAGAGAATCCATCGTCAGAGGAGGCGAGTGTTCTTCGGATAATTAAGATTCAATTTACCATTTTAATGAAACTCCAGGTGGCCATACATCATTGTTAAACAATTTGCTAGCAGACATTTTTGTTTGAAAACCAATTTTAAATATTGATGTTTTTGATTCATTGCTTGGATTGATTAGGGGAAAGCAACGAATGAACTCTGTAAAACCCATCTTTTCTTTTACATGATGTACAATATGATTTGTGGTGAAGCCTGCAGGAAGGTTGTTGACTATTACATAATGCCACCTATGATTATGGCTAGGGGATAAGTTGTTCGAAACTTCTGTAATACTAGCTACCTCAGGAGATGTTTCAGTTTATGTAGAGGATGATGTAATCTAGGTGGGACGCTTCTTCTGATTATTGTTATTAATTTGGGTGTTCATATCTTTTACTAAACTGGATATATGAATTAAATCACTTTTCAAATTATGCAAATGTTCTTTTATCTCCAGGGATGAGAAAACATGGGTATGAATTTTCGTTGTTTTTCCGGAATCGTTGAAATGCATAGAAGATATGTTGAAGAGATTATGTTCCATATCCTGTACTGATTTAAGCAACAAATCTGGCTTAAAGACAGTAAACATGTCGGCTATTCCATGAGATTCCATTTGCATTCATTCTTTAACCCTTCAGTGCACGGGTGAAATTTTAGTACATAAAGGAACGACTCGGGTCTTACAGACCCAGAAGAAAAACTGTATATATTTTCAATTGAACATTTTTATTATGCAAAATAACATTACACATTATCTAAATAAACATTTTACTTCCTATTTTTGACAGAAAACAACGTTTTAATTTTTGAAAAGATCAGTAACAATTATAAAAAAAAAATTATATTTTTTTGTCCATAAATGTTACATACCCTATAGAAAATTAACGTTTCAAATTTCGTCAGCACGCACATGACATACATATCTGGAATGTTCTAAACAAATATATTCCTTACAAATTTTGCTTTTAAAACGTGTTTTGCGATCTTTACAAAAGCTACAACGACCTCTTTTATTACCCTCGACAGCTACTGTTTCAGGTACCTGGACACCGCTAATTTTTGCAGCATGGTATCGTATTTCTCTGGTCAAATGCGAAGATGTTACTCTTTCTTTCATATGCTCCATTACCAATTGAATTCCAAGCTATTTCAGAAATATCCTCCTCTGTTTTCCTAATGGTGATGAAGGATCATTACTTCTTTTTATAATGAATGCGTTAATCGCAGACACGTTCAATAAATTGTAGAAAATGACCATCGACCACCTCCTGGTGTTTCTGGCAACATTTTACTTGGCACAAAGTTGACCCACTACATCAACACCACATTTTGTCATATTATAGATAGTGATTATTTCCGATTTATCATCTTCACCAGTGCTTTCATCGATGAAGTCGTCATGGTGCATCGTAGACGGAAGAATAACATGTTTCTTTTTTTTTGGTTTATAGGAAACAACGGTCATATTTTCAGTAAACCCAAACATACTCGACTTCTCTGGTCTTGCAATAGAGATACATTCTTTTGGTAATTGTAGCTTATTTTTCCGCATAGTACCGACAACCGTCAACTTATAGATCACTAGTAAATTTTCAGCACATTCCACCGAAGTGAACCAATTGTCCATAGTAATGTCTCGGTTTGATTGAGCAATCGGTTGAACAATTCTTTCAACTACATCATAGGCTGCGTTGCTCACTCTGTATGGACCCTCTGGCTGCTTACCTGCATACATTTCTAGGCTCAGGGTGTAAAACGTTCGAGCATCGGCTAATGAAAAAACTTTCAACCCATATCGGGCAGGCTTGTTGGGAATGTACATCCTGAAGCTGCAGCGACCTCGGAAAGCTACCAACATTTCATCGATGGTCGCATATTGCCCGATGGTATAACATTTCTGAAAATGTCTAACAATGGCTTCAAAAACTTGTCTAATGGGAGCGAGATTATCTTCTCGTTTACGTTTCTCTCTGGTATGTTTGTTGTCGAATCGTAGGCATCGTATCAAAAATCGAAATATTCTCAAAGCCATTGTAGCAGGAAAAATGTCTACGCCAGTTGCCCAGAACTCAAAAATATTTGTTCGGCCGCTATGGTATACTCCGATCAGATATAGTAGACCAAACAAGGCTTTCAGCTTAGTTATTGTAATTGATCTTACATCAGAGCTGTCTTGGTAACGATTGGCAATAGTTTCGATATAAATGTTAGTGCACTCTAAAATGTTCATGGTTATATCCGCGTCAAAAAATAAGTCCTAACACTGTTTCTCCGTAGAAGCATTTTTTGCATCACCAATCACTTCTGGCAGTTTGGATATAATATTGTGCTGTCTAGTTCTCACGTTTTTCGGAGGACACATTTTATTCCATTTAAACCCATTTTTGGCTTCATAATATAAGTGAGCCCTTTTACCATGTGAAATGCTCGGCGTAGGATTTTCAGGTTCATCTGACGAAGTAATCTCCTGCTCTGAATCGGTATCGTGATCGCTGTGCTCACATGTTCTGTCGTCTGCATCGGAAACGTCAGATTCTTCTATAGTGTCTTCCTCGTCCGTAGGCACCTCATCATACAACTTCTGCAGCCAATTGATATTTTTTTCGTATGGATCTGACATTTTTCAATCTAAATTTATACTATTTCACTTTTTCACCTTTATATTTTTCAAAATAAAAACTTACCAGAAGGAACGGGTTGGGTCTGTCAGGACGAAACAAGCGATGACACCTAAACAAATTACCGAACAGGACTGATGTATATACTAATTCATATCGTCCGACACGAGGAAGAGGTACCAAGTCAGGTGAAGTCGGCCGAAGTCGCGTTTGCGCGTTCTCGCACCTGGAAAATAGCTTTGGGTCCGTAAGACCCGACCCGTGCACTAAAGGGTTAATAACATATCGTATATCTCAGTAATAGTTAATACGCTGTCAGTTAACTGATTTATATGATTTGCTAGCGAGTCAAATATTTCATGAGGAATCTGATTCTTGGTTGAATCAGAAATTTTATCATTAAGGTATCTCAAATTAGGGAATCGCAGAGTATACAAAAAAAGCGCAAGTTGTTGAACTTCTGGGAAAGTAGAATTTTTGTAGTAGCTTTGTCAAGTCCTGTACAGTTCATACAGAAAAATCGTTGACATTCACCGCTGCATCGAAGCTTATCATATTTATCTATTTCTAAAAATTCCTTACAGCAATTTTCACATTTGTATCCAGCCATATCTATATCAAGGTCACTGTCGATACTAAACAAAAACGAACTTACGCTAGATAACAGTGACTAAAATAACAAAAATCAAAACAAACAACAAACACACGTATTAATAGTCGGACTGCGAAAATAAATCCAAAACAAACACAACCGATCGATACGACAGTCGAACTAATACTGAACTGAGGTTTAACTAAGTAAGGGGAGGGGGTATTTTCTTTTTCTTGATGGTGCAAATGAGTGCATTATTAGTGGATTCCGATGCCACTTGTTTTTTTTGAAAATTATCATTGGGGGGGGCAACTTCACTCTATATATTGAGGTTTAACTAAGTAAGGGGAGGGAGGATTTTCTTTTTCTTGGTCGTGCAAATGAGTGCATTACAAGTGGATTCCGATGCCACTTGTTTTTTATAAAAATTATGATCGGGGGGGGGGGCAACTTCACTCTTTATATTGAGGTTTAACTAAATAAGGGTTGGGGGGAATTTATTTTTCTTGGTGGTGCAAATAAGTGCATTAAAAGTGGATTCCGATGCCACTTGATTTTTTTTTAGAATTATGATTGGGGGGGGGCAACTTCACTCTATATATTGAGGTTTAACTAAATAAGGATTGGGGAGATCTTATTTTTTTTGGTGGTGCAAATAAGTGCATTAGAAGTGGATTCCGATGCCACTTGCTTTTTTTGAAAATTATCATGGGGGGGTCTTCACCAGCTAGCTAGCGTGTATTTCCCCCCATAAACAAATAGCTATAGTCTCTCGGGAAATGTTGTGCAAAGAAAATAATTCATGGAGCATATTGGTGCATTAGGAGTGCATTATGACCATATATGTTTTTGTTGAAAATTTCGGTTGGGGGGAGGGGTCAGCTTCACTGAGCTCGAAATAATCTCATGCGTGTTCGCTGCCTAGGCCGGAACAGGTTATTTGATCTGAAATTACTTGGAAATAACTCCTACATGTACGTTGCCTAGAGTGGTGCAAAATTTAAGAGGTTTCCAAGGCAATTGAGATTAGTTTATTGTTTGTTTTCTTTCTGCTATTGTTTATCATATACTCAAATATTAATAATCTTATCACTAGTGATTTTAACCGTTTTCACCGGCATCTCGACATACTACTAAACTCCTGCACTTTAGTTTATGCTTATTCTGTAAAAAAGCTAGTATTTATTGCTTGGTGTTGGGATGCTGTTGGTTTTAATAATAACGTAGTTATTTAGTGTAGAAACTTATAGATTGTAATAGCCCTGTAGTAACTCTAAATTAGTTTCATTGTTTATTTAAATATACATCATTTTTACGTTTGAATAAAATTCATAACTTCAAAAGAAACTAGTAGTTTAATTTTCCGATAGTTGTAAACAATTTAAACCTGTTTTTACACTACGTACTCCGTCAATGTCATTAACAACAGACCCTTGGAATTACTGAAGCCGTGGGTGTCATAGTGACGACCGTAAATCTTCTGATTAAATTAAACTTCAAAATTTAATTTCTTCTTGTTTAGTTTCTAATAATAGATTTGAAATTGGTATTTTTTGAATCTTTTTCAAAATAATGAAGATGTTAATTTCCTTGTTTTGCATTTTTCTGTAATTTTTTCATCACATTTGTAAAAGACAAATGGATACCATACGGACACACAAATAACGTGACATTATCCAATATCAAAGCGAAGTTTTTTTCAATTGTGTCTTTGAAAATTAAATACCATGGTTTATTCCAATGCGGATAGGGTAGATATCATTTCGCTTCATTTTATGAACAATAGGTAAGTGTGCCAATGTAACGGCTCAGTTGTTCATGGAAAAATATCAAGATAAAGGTCAGGAAGCAAGGGCGTAGCCAGGATTTATAACACGGGGGGGGGCACAACATGGTCCATGGTCGTCAGAAATGTAAAATTTTAGGATAAAAAGAACAGGCAAATGGAAACAAAGCTTTGAGATTCTTCACTATGCAGTCCTGATTTTCCTTCAAAAATTTTCGATGCACACTCATCAAACACAACCCAATCAGTCTGTCATCACCCATTGTACTCCTGAACCAGGTTTTTACCCTTCGTAGCGTACTGAACGATCTTTCCACGGTAGCAGTAGTGGATGGGAAAGCACTTAATATTAGCAGTGCATGCCTTGTTGCAGGGAAAAAAACATTAGCCTTCCCCTAAAATGCAGCCTCTTCAATGTCCTTTGATTTGTCCTCTGCTAAATTCTTTATTGTCCACATATTGTACAACAAATCTAATTCTGCAGACACATCACCCAACTTATAAAATTCCATGAAAGATTCTGCATTATTTTTGAAATCTTTTGAAGCCATTTAGAGCATGCTTGAAGAATGAAGACAAGTTAAAGCAAAAGCAGGTGTATTTTCGTTGGAGAATCTAGCATCCAAAGATAAAGTTAAAGAATCAAGATAGGGGATGATTATTGACCGCTTCCAGTATTCAACTGCAGACTCAGACGGTTTATTACTTCTGTGTACTTGCTTTTGAGTGACTCATGGTACTGACAACTCAACCCCTACTTTCTCTGCGATATCAAGTGATTGTTTAAATGAATCATAAGAAACATTAGCTTAAGCCTAAGATGAATATTGGTTTAGTAACTGCACAGTGCAAATAGTAGGCAGATTTTCTTGTTGCATAGTTTCCTTCGACAGATAGATGTTCTAGCGCTTTGACAACGTCAGTGAAGCTTCCTGAAACTTTTTTATGCTCTCATATTTTACCGGCCATCTGGTCTCACAGAACCTTGAAAGATTTGGAACCGATTTCCTACGGGCCGGCGATTCACGAAAAAAGTTTAAAGTTAAAGACACATAACCGTTGCAATGGTGTTTCTTATTTCTGGTAGCATCATTGACCACAAGATTTAGTCTGTGGCTGGAGCAATGTAAAAATAAAGATTTAGCCTACTTTTTTTAAGAATAGCCTGTACACCACCTTCTTTGCCGGCCATCGTGGAACACCCGTCAAATCCGAATTCCAAACAATTATCGGCGGAAAAATTATTATCATCTAAAAAAACTTTGAATTGCGCTAGCAATTGTAGAAGCTTCTTAAAATTCTAACTCAATGTAGCCTACAAATTCCTTCCTGATTATTTTTAGGCTTTCATCATAATCCAATAGAAAGCTGCTATTTTCCAGTGATATCTGCTGTTTCATCAGCCATTACAGCATAATCTTTTGCCCGTTTATAGTCTTCGATTATTTTTTCTTTGATAACACCAACGCATAATTGTATGATCTCAGTTTGAATTGTTGGTGAGGTATAGACTGCGTTTTTTGACATTTATCCAAGTGGACCTTTAGCTTCTCATCACCACAGCTAATCCTCGAATTTAAAAGGTCAAAGAAAACTCCCTCATTTCTTTCTTTTCCTCTATGCGGCAAATCATGAATTCCAAAAAATATTATGCATGAAATAATTGCTGACAATATTTGTTCATTTTCTTCAATCGTCTTATGGTGTCCTATTTGCAACTGGACATCAACAGGAGCATTTTCAAGAAATGCTTTTGCAGCAGCCGTTGAAGACTTGTGGTAATGGCTGCCAACGTGCTTTCTACAACATCCATGTACATCCTCAAACTTCATGTAAGGCCTTACCATGAATGATTCCAAAACTCCTTTAACTGAAGCAATTATTGGCGGAAATAAAACACAATACAAACATGGTATTTTGATCTAACCAGCGATTGTTAAATTTCCTTTTCAAGTGAATGGCATCAGAAGCAAAATCCTAATTGGATGATTGAACCCAATGGTTTGTCAACAATTCCTTCTTTTTTTAGAAGGCAAGTTATTGGTACAACTAACATAACGACCTTATGTCATTTTCATGGTAATCATCGCGTTCTTCAGTTTGTTTAGAGGTCTCAGTTCCAAAGACAGCTTCATGTAGATTCGAAGAACTACATGAGCCTCCTTCAAAAATAGATTCCGATTTTGATGTTCCGACCATTTTATTTTCATCTTCATCACAATCATTGCTTCCACTTCCACTGCTGTCATCATGAAGTTTTTTCCGCTTTAGAGATTTTTGACCTAAAAATAATAACCTAATATCATTCTTGTTCTTAGTCCCTAGTATAAAAATTAGTATAAAACAGAACTACCATGTAATGATAGCTTATAATGTAGCGTGGATATACTATATCTGATGTTAATATTTTTTCTCTAGATTGAAAACAAAAAAAAGTTTTTATATTCAGTCCCATTTGAGGTATCAGCTGTCAAAATCGGTGCATTATTGTAATTTTTGTTATAACTAGATTAGAAGGCAAAAAAGTCGGCATCATAATACTATAAAATATATCAAATTATAATAATTATACACAAAATCTTTTGCCAAAGCTAATAAAATTTTATTCACAAAGATACAAACAAAGAGTAAAGAACAATTGGCATTTTTGTAAAGGGCTGCAATTGAATTTTTTTCCATACGTTGCGATACAAAAACGGCCGACAATGAAAAAAAATAATTTTGGACAAAAATTAACAGCGGATATAACATATCTACATTATAAGCTATCATTACATGGTAGTTTCGTTTTATTTGGTGCTGGTCGAGCAACCAATTTTCAAATTTTTGGACCATTTCTAATGGAATGACTCTAAAGTTTTGATTGAAAATTTAGATTTCTACTGAAATTATTTACCTTACCTCTTTGTAACCACTTTCTTATATCCATATTGTCTTTTCTGTCTCTTTATTCTGTGGTAAAACTATTGTTTCTCGTGCCTCGCTTTCTATTCGCCGTATGCAACTTTGTATCCTGCACTATGTACTCTACTGTACTGTCTGTCTTCGCGCCGGATAGGGAACTGACTTTATATACCCTTTAGAGCCTAGAAATTGCCAGAACATTAGCAACGCCGGTTCCCGTATATCCCTCACTTGTATCTAGATTTTCTCGAACTTGAAGAAAATCAGTGGCGTTTCGTTATACTATTAAATAGGACACTGTCGCTAGACAAGAGCACTTACACACCAACTCAATAGTAGTATTTATTTCGGATTCAGATGTAGGATTGTGTATGGAATGTATCAAAATATATCACACTAAAACTACTCATTGAGTAGATTTATTTTAATTAATTAATAGGAATAAAAATTGTAGTTAAATGAAAACAAAAAGAAAGTGACAATTTTTTTACCATTTTTCTCAAAAATGTCCAACTGTTAATTGGTTGAATCGAACACTAAAAATTGACATATCCTGAGAGTAAATTGAACACTCCTTTTTATACAATTCTGGTGAGGGACAATTATGGTGTGCACTAATGCATAGATCGAAAACGCTATTAATACATATTTAACACTACGTTAGTTTTTCAAACAGCTTTGTTTTTTGTCCATGAAATATATTTTAGTGACAAAGGACACACGAATAATTTTATTTATTAGAGCTTATTAATTAATTTTGAAAAGTTCATAAAAGCAACCAAACGACCACAACAACAACCAAAATATATAGATCAGATAACAAAAAAAAATATGCAGGACAGAAAAATATGTTTATTTTACATTTATTTTTTTGTTCATTAAAATTTAAAAATTATTTAATTTATTTTTGCTTCCAGGGGGAGGGGACAGTTGCCCCACGAGGGGACAGTTGCCCCACCCTGCCCTTCGCTGGCTACGCTAATGCCAGGAAGTATATTCTAGAGTTAGTATAGTTAGTGAAGTTGCAGTTTTGGGACATGTTAATCTAGATCCTACATTAAATGCAAGGAAATTATCATCTTGGTCTGAAGTCAATCCATCCGTATAAAATACGTTCAGAGTAGGAACTTAATGACGATGATTATGACCGCTATTTGCAATTTTTCGAAATAATATTAGCGAACGATCTATAGCTTCTTTTTAATATCTGTTTCCCCGATGAATGCAGCTTTGCAATGAATGGTACTGTAAATCGTCATAATTGCCGCTACTGGTCTGATATAAATCGAAGAATTTTCCAAACGGTGCATACACAGCAACCGCAAAAATTCACTGTATGCGCTATCATTTTCGGTGACCAGCTGGTGGGTCCATATTCTTTACCTGTTTACTTGACTGGCGATGGTTATTTGTAAGATGTTATTATCTTGGTCGATATTATTGACATTGACCAACAGTATAGTGAAGATCATTTGAATGACGACAGTACTCCTCCGCATTATGCTTTGATTTTTCGTCAGTATTTAGACCAACATTTTCCACGGCACTGGATTGGGAGAACAGATAGCATTGGATATCCTCCATGGTCACCAGCTTTGTCGCTCCTGATTTTTTTTCTGGGGATGCATCAAAAGTGAAATCTCCAAAACAAAACCAGCCTCTCTAGAAGATTTGCGTCAAAGAATGGTCGAGGAGTGCCATCGAATCACTCTGGCAATTCTTCGGAATGTGCAAGAACGTTTCGAATAAAATCTTTATTATTGTATGGACGAGGGTGGTCATCAATTTGAACATTTAATTTTACTAAGTAAGTAAACAACTAAACATGATTCAAATTTTATAATGCTATTCATTAAAAAGTATTATCCCGAATATTATAATTTATAGACTGTTGTAAAGAGAATTAGAAGGGCTTTGAACCGATAATTTACTCCACTTCTGATGCCATTTAAATATTTTGAGATGCTGCTTACTTCCGCTACGGGGGAACGTAGCGCAGTAAAAAATACCGGAAAAAAGAGTTTGATCAAAAATCTCTGCGTTTTCTTAAACCATTGACGCAGTTCCTGATAATGGCTGTTTCGCTTCCGTCCAGACAATCTTTATAATTCCAAGGGGATAAAGAAGCAGCATAACAAAAAATTTCACTCAGACTTAAATGATTTACTAAAACCAATAAATAAACATATGCTTTGTCCTATATGCACAACGCACAACATTTCTTTATGTTCGTTTATTAAATTACTTGTTTAAAGCATATCCATATTTAAATCAAATGGGTTTTCGGCATCTAAGTAACCGTTAATTATGTCTATGGGTTTCAATTTGGTTGATGAGTGTAATGTATGATTATATGCTAGGATAATATATTTCATTTTAGCAAATAAATGTTACAGTCATGTTAATTCAACATCACATTGCGATAATGTTCTTCCTTTTTCTCTTCTTGTTTTCGTCACATGCACATCTATACAACCGCTTATGCCCAGCTTGTGACTGTTAACTTTTGTGATGTTTCAACTTAACTTCTCAACGATGTTGAAGTGCTGCCTTTTTACATTACTGTGATGTTACTAGAACGTCCTCAAAAGGAAGTCTTTATAACGAACTAAAAACAACATTTTTTTTATTGATGCCTCATATTAGCTTTTTAAAGCACGCGTCAGCGTGTTTAAATCGAACTTTCAAACACGCGCGTTTCTTAAAGTCCCCATGGTAACAACAACAACTTGAGAAACGTAAGTATCAATGACAACTTTTTTATTAGTTTTTAAATTGTATATTATCATTGGGAACCAATGTCTTATTTGGTTTTTTCTGCAAAATAAATTTATTTATTCATATATAGATTGTTTCCCTTTAAATATAAATAAAGAAACTTTTTGATTATTGATCTGACTCAACTTAACTAAAAATAAATACTATTTGACGTTCACGAAACTTGGCTGGGCATCGAGGATGGACTTCCATTTTTTTGTAGTAATAATATAATAATAATATTTTATGATTCCAAAGTGCACCAATGAAAAAAAATAGCGTAAAGTATTCGTGGATAACTGGTCTTTCAAACACTTGCTCTATCTCGAGCACTCGGCTGCGCCGTCGTGCTCGAAAAATCGCGCGTGTTTCAAAGACCTCTCTATCCACTTATACTTTAATATACTATTTTGTTACATTTTGAAATGCCTTTTAACATCTTGTAGATGTTGAAGCAGTCATGGAATGTAAATTTACCTGTGTAAGCAAAATTGTTATGTTTTATTGTTTTATTTCAGCGAGGTCGTTATGCTGCTGTTTCAGCAATACGAACTTTCGTTATTGTTAATCACAATCAAATCAGAGAGAATGACTTTATATTTCATAGTGAAAACATCTTAATATTGTGAATTAATTTGAAATAAAAGTTTTTAAAAATATTAATTGTGATTTCAAACTTATAAAGTGGCGTAGTCAATAGGATACTGAAAGGGATTTTATAGTATCAGCCATTAGTTCAGTGAATCTACGCAGTAAGAAGAAAGAAAAACGGAAATTTATAGAAGAAAAGAAGAAATGAAGTTAACCATATCACTGTAAGTTGCTAATTCCTTCAATTTTATGTCATTCTCTTCACCTATTGCATTATATATTGACGAAAATTGCCTTAGTGTGAATAGTTTTAATATTAGTCATTTTGAAGACGATATATCTCTTGATTTAATAGAAGAATTTAGTAATTTATCTATTGAAGATTCAATTAATAATTATTTTAATTTGAATAGTAATATAAATAATTTAACAATGTCAATCCCAAAATTTGATACTTAACTTTTAGATATTGTCCCGAGATTTAACGGAAATCCTTTGGAACTATCTTCTTTTATTGATATTAGTAATACATTAATAAATACTTATTGGGATACTACTAACACAAATTGCATTCAAAATATAAGTCTTATATATGGAATTTACTCAAAATTAGTAGGCGATGCTAAAGAAGTATATAGTGTTTGTATAGATAAAAGTTGGAAATCTGTTAAAGAAGCTTTAATTGCACATTTTGGTGATCAACGCGATGAAAATGGTTTACTTTTTGATTTAGACCAGTTAAGACAATGTAACACTGAAAATCCTTTACATTTTTATACTAGAGTTATGTCAAATTTAAGTTCATTACATAATTATGTCGATCTTCACGAGACTGGAGACGCTATTAGAATAAAAAAGACTTTCTATGATACTCATGCTCTTAAAATATTTTTGTGTGGTTTAAAAGAACCATTAGGTTCAACTATTCGTGCTATGAAACCCAAATCGATAGCAGAAGCTAGACAACAAATAGTTTCAGAAAATAATATAAGATATTTACAGAGACAAAATTTTGATAATTCTAGAACGAGACCTGTACTAAGACAAAACTCTCACAATAATTCTCCCAATTCCCAGTTTAACGTCCCACAACCTAATTTCCAAAACACTTTTCAAAATCCTAACCACTTTCCCCGTAGCCCAATTAATATACAACCACGTCCGCCCCCAAATCAAAAATACCTCACTAATCGTCAAGTTTTTGGCCCTCAAAGAAATCAAAATGTCTTCAGGCCAAACCCTCAAACTTCACAACAAAGACCCACTCCTATGAGTGGAATATCAAACAACACTTTTAGAAAACCATCAAATAACTTTCAGAGACCCATTCCTATGAGCGGAACTTCAAATTATTCTATAAATCGCCCATCCACATCTGCATATCGACATCCCGCACCACCTCAGCGAAATTTTATATCGGAAGAATTATACAATTCCCAAAATCCATACGACATGTCCCAAAATCCATACGACATGCCCCAAAATCCATATGACATGCCCCAAAATCCTTATGATATTCCCCAAAATTATTACGATTTCAATTCATTCAATTTACAACAAGAAGATAACCAATATTTCCATTATAATAACGAAAAAACTTTAGATAATACAAATAACGAAACTTGTGACAACCCTCAACAAGGAAATTTTCACGAAACAGCCTCAAATCCAACAACCACATAGAATTACATTTTATCTATGATAGAACAGACCTTCCTTATATAAAAATTGATAACCCACCTTTGAAACTTCTAATCGACACAGGTGCTACTAGATCATTCATTAATCCTGAAATTGCCGAAAATTTTTTTTCCGAATATATCGTGAAAGAGCCTTTCACTATTTGCTCTTTATTCCAAACAACGACCAGAAATTATTGTGCTAAAATTCCTGTATTTTCAGAATTCGATACAAATCAAACAATAAATTTTTGTATTCTCAAATTTCATCATTTTTTTGATGGCCGTATCGGCTATGATACATTAAAACATTTAGGTGTTGAACTAGATCTCAAAAATTTACTTCTTAAAACAAATAATGCCCAACTTCCTCTTTCACACTACGAAAGTAATAGAAAATTATTATTTTTTGCCAGAATCGAAACTAATTCTATCGAATCTGTAAAAATTCCAGTAAATCTTCGTAACGGTATTGTTGGTATACCGCCAACCAAATTATTCAATTGTTTAATTAGAGATGGAATATTTCAAGCAGAAAATGGTTATGTTCCTGTCGATATTATAAACAACACGGATAATATCGAAGAAATCTATCTATATGAACCAATTAAAACCTCTCCTATTGAAAATGAATACGATTTTTTTCATGTATCAGTAATATCTTCTCCCGACAATAATACCAACACAAATGACGTGACAGAACTAATACGTACTTCCCACTTAAATGAAGAAGAAAAATTTCATATTATCAAACTTTGTAGAAAATATTCAGATATATTTTACAGAGAAAACTCTCCTTTAACTTTCACTTATCAAGTCAAGCACCAAATAAAAACAACTGACGAAATTCCCGTCTATACAAAATCCTACAGATACCCTTTCATACATAAACCCGAAGTTGAAAGACAAATAAATGATATGCTAGAAAAAGGAATAATACGCCCAAGCGATTCTCCTTGGCGTAGTCCAATTTGGCTAGTTAGCAAAAAACCCAAATGCTTCCGGTAGAAAAAAATGGCGCATTGTTGTAGACTATCGCAAACTCAATGAAAAAACTATCAATGATCGTTACGCTTATCCCGATTTTAATAAAGAATTTATTCTAGCTACAGATGCTAGCAATGTTGCTATAGGCGCAACTTTATCACAAGCACCAATCGGTCAAGATAAACCTATTGCTTTTGCTTCACGGACACTTAATGATGCAGAAATATCTTATTCTACAATAGAAAAGGAACTTTTAGCTATAGTTTACGCTACAAAATATTTTAGACCTTATATTTTTGGTAGAAAATTCAAAATTGTTACGGATCACAAACCCTTGCAGTGGTTTATGTCCTTAAAAGAACCAAATTCTCGATTAGTCCGCTGGAGACTGAAACTAGAAGAGTTCGATTATCAAATTGTATACAAAAAAGGTAAATCAAATAGCAACGCAGACGCCTTAAGTAGAATAGAAATTCACCCTGTTGACTCTACACCATTTCTTCAATACATGAAAGAATTTAACGAAAACGTTAACGAACCTCCCGATTTGGACAATTCCTCTATGATCTCCCAAATAGATCCAGATAACGACATCGAAATAATTCATACAAACCAAGAAGACCCAATTTCAGGAATACACATTACAGATAGAGCTCTTAATAATTTTCTTAATCAAATTGTTATAATAAAAGTAGATAAAAACCCTCGTCAAGAAATAAAAAAGTTGTTTGATAAAAATGTTAGAACTAGATGGCAATTATATGTTACTAACGAATCTTTCAAATCTCAAATCATAACATTCCTCAAAGAATATGGCGTTCCTAAGAAACAATACGCATTTTTCTTTCAAAATGATGACAACGAAACTCTCTATAAAAATATGTGTAGATTCGTACCAGAAATTTTCAAACATTCTGCTTACAAATTACTTGAGTCAAATATTCTCCTTTTTGATGTAATTAATCAAAACAGGCAACAGAATCTGATAGAAACTTGTCACGAAGGCATAACAAATCACAGAGGCATAAATGTAACTATTCAAGAACTGAAAAATAGATATTTTTGGCCCAAATTAAATGAAGATGTTAAAAATTTTATAAATAATTGTAACATATGTCAACAAGCGAAATATGAAAGACTCCCACCTTTAATTAAATTACAATTAACTCCCACACCTACTAAACCATTCGAAACTGTGCATATAGATGTTTCTAAATTTGAAAATACTATGGCATGAACAATTTGCGACATCTTCTCTAAATTTGCTCAAGCTTACATCATCCCATCACTTTCAGCTCTTCATGTGTATTAATCCTTATTAAAATTTATCCCCGCTTTAAAATACCCTAAAATATAATTTCAGATAATGGAACTGAATTTAGTCAGAACCTAATCAAAGAATTTGCCAAGTTGTACAAAATAAATTGGCACTATACTCTTCCTTTCAACCCTAATAGCAATGCAATTGCCGAGAGATTTCACTCAACTCTCTTAGAACATATGAGAACTCTTTCGATAACCAAACCAAAGCTCACTCCAGTTATAGGGTATAATAATTCCATACACACCGCGACAAAACAAAAGCCAATAGACCTACTTTTCGGACATTTAGAACTTAAAGACCCTTTCGATATAGATTCTGACGTACAACTTATTAATCACCAACTTAACGAACACAAAGAAACAATGAAAACAGTATATGACAAATTACATAAAAGTTCACTGGAAAACAAATCAAAGACTATCGAAAAACGAAACGAGAAACGCTCTGATGCTCCTATCATCGAGCCCGGTACTATTTGTTACAAAAAACAAACAGACAGACAAGCAAAAACAGAACCCCCTTACAAACCTGAACATATTCTCAAATCAGAAGGACTTACTGTTACAACTCCCCAAAATACTTACCACAAACTTTTGTTTCAACCTCCTAGAAAACTGGCTAACGTTATTTTACAGGATGACGATACTCACACTGACAATGAACCAGAATCAGTCTTAAAGACAATCCCGGTATTCTACCCTTCAAATTAGGAAATGCTAAAGTTAAAATTGCAACCCACACTTTTCTCCATTATATTCTCGAAAAACCTATCCAAGACTAAATAAATTCTCTAACGCTTACATATAAACAATTAAGAAACGTAATTTACAATTCAAAGCTCCTAATAGACTTGCACTTTTTACAATATACAAACACTTACGTCTTGAAGTTGAAAATATAAATCAAAAAATGTTTTCACTAGGATCTCTTGTAAAATTTATTTCAGGTAACTTAGACGAACAAGATGCTATAGAAATGCACAATAGTATTTCTCAATTAGAAAATAGTCAAAACAATATCATAAGTAAACTGAATAATCACGTATCACTTAATCAGAAATCAATGAATGCTATAAATGATACATTGTCAACAATAAACAGAAACCAAATGTCAATTGCTAATAAAATAAAAGAAATACAAATAATATTAAACGAAACTAGAAGTAACCCTAATCAATACTTAGAAATGAGAGATATTTTAGATCAAATAAATTAAATTTAGTTTAGACTTAGTTTTATGCTTTTTAGCAAATATAGAAAATTCAATAAGTTTCTCCATTTTAAATACAGTACACCCTAGTTTAATCTCTTCGGATAATTTCAGAGAAATCATTAGAGATTTACATACATTTCACAATAAGGATCAAATATTATTTTCTGCAGACGACTCCATAAATTTTTATAAGGTAGTGAAAACAAAAGTAGCTTATTCACATAATAAGTTAATTTTCTATATAGATTTTCCTCTGGTTCACCCAGACTCCTTAGATCATTATCATCTATATTCCGTTCCAAATATAAACCAAACTAATATTATTCCTCAATTACCTTTCCTTATATTGACCAACAATTTATACCAATACCAAGAAGAAGAATGTATAAATCTTCAGTCAATATTCCTGTGCGAACAAAATCGAATCCAACCAATAGAAAAGTCAGATTGCGTTACATCTCTGCTCTCATTCAGCGACACTCATAATTGCAAACAAGTTCCTGTCCACACAATGTTCCAAATTGTTGAAGAAATCAGCAACAGTCATTACATCGGTATTTTTCCAGAACCAATGAAGATCCAATTAAATTGCAAAGAAAGTGACATTTCGATTCTACATGGCACATATCTTTCATCGTTCCACCCAGCTGTCAAATTAATACTTCAACCGTATCATACTCCAATGAAAAAAGTAACATTACAGGACACGTTCTGATGCTAGAAGAAATTGTTCAAGCCTCTTTTCCAATAATGAACGTACAAAAATTGAAGATAGAAAAAACACATTTAGACAAACTTCATCAAATAGTTCTTCAAGAAAAAGATGAAGTCCCGTTAGAAGCAATTCGACTTCACCAAAACATTTCCAAATATGGACTTAGTAGCATCATGATATTAATAATATGATTTTGCAGTTTATACACATTCAAGAAGAGAGATCTCATACTGAATCTTTGCACAAGAAAGAAGACCACCAGGAGTCCTGACATCACTCAAGTAGCTCCACCGCCCTTACGCCCTTGAGTTCCATTTGAAGAGGGAGGAGTTATGGAATGTAAATTTACCTGTATGAGCAAAATTGTTATGTTTTATTGTTTTATTTCAGCGAGGTCGTTATGCTGCTGTTTCAGCAATACGAACTTTCGTTTCTGTTAATCACAATCAAATCAGAAAGAATTACTTTATATTTGATAGTGAAAACATCTAAATATTGTTAATTAATTTGAAATAAAAGTTTTTAAAAATATTAATTGTGATTTCAAACTTATGAAGATGCGATGTCTAAAAAACCATTTTACCAATGATCTAAATGCAACATTTCAAAAACAATACAGTGTATTCTCTTGGATGTTGTATGGACATTATTTAAACCTCTAAATAATAACATACCTTAAACTTTCTAGATGACATCCTATAGATGACTCTGTGATTAATCAGCAAATACAGGGTGAACAACTAAGAACGCCTGCTGACGGCCATATTTCAGAAAATAGTCATGGTACAACTTCAAAAAAATTGGGTCAGGAAAATGACCCTAAAAAATCGCTGGAAAACATTTTTGAGTTCCTAAAATATCTGCTAAGAGGTCGAATGAAGACTTAAAAACATACACTGTGATTATCTCCGAAAACAACATAGTAAAGGTATCCTAAAAATAAAGTTTTTGATATATTGATGAGATTATGAAAAAATGTAGTTAGGGACTTTTGGTTCTTATTCTCCAAGTAAGGGGTGGGGGAAGGTTCAAACTTGTTGAAAACAAATGACATAACCTTTTTTTGTTTTTTAACCGATATAAATGTTTTTGGCGTCATTTAAAAGGGTTTTTCCTCTTTAATGAGATATGCTTAACAAAATTGAACAATTTTGTCCATGCTATGTCAAAAAGTTGTCCATTTTCCCATTTTCTCGGAAATTTGGATTGAAATTACGCGTATTTGAAATTCTGATGAAAAACGTAGTGAAAACCGCAAGTCTAAAACTCAATTATATACCAAGATTTACGATATCAGATTTCAAAATAAAAGAATGCTCCATTTTACATTTGCAATTTTCGATCGGCCACAAAATTATCTAATTTTGTTGTAAATCTCATTAAACAGTAAAAACTCTTTTAAATAAAGCTAAAATCATTGATATCGGTTAAAAACGAAAAAGTTATACAAGTCTTTCCCCACCCATTATATGAAGAATAATGGCAAAAAATAACCTTAATTAAATTTTTTCATAATCTCATTAAGATTTCAAAAATTATATTTTCAGGACACTTTTCGTATGTTTTTTTAGAGATAATCACAGTTATGTTTTCGAGTGTTCATTCCACCCTCATCGGATATTTTAGAGACTGCAAAATATTTTCCAGCGATTTTTCAGGGTCACACACCCAAAGGTATTTTTTGCAAGTTGTACCATGATTCTTTACTGAGACATGGCCTACAGCTGTTCTTAGTTGCTCACTCTGTTTATTTGAAATTTAATAGCAAAAAAAACAACAGTACAGTAAATTTGGAAAAAACGGGCACAAAATTAGAACAAATATCCTGTCCAGGAATCCAACCTAAAAAAAATGAAATTGTGTAAGCATACTACATAACAAGTGTGGAAAGTGGAAACTATTGAATGCATTCAGTGAAAGCAAGACATAAGAAAGGGTATATTAATCTATAGTTTCCCTAACGTAACATACTTGAAACAGAATTGATAAAGTTTAACGGATACACATACATTACAGCTAGTTTACAGAAAATTTATTAGAATAACTTTCTAATAATAATAAAACTAATAAAAATGTTACACCATTAAGATTTTATGAAACAATACGGTAAATCAACAGAAATCCAATCTGATCAAAGAAAATTCTATCGTTTACTTACGGTTACTTTTTCTCACATAAGAGTCGATGTTTCGAGTGTTTCAACCATTCCATAACGTACACCTCAAAATCCCTATCTGTGGAACCTTTGAAGGTGTTCTGAACAGCAGCTAAAAAACAATTACTTTAGATCAAATTGTTCCCATGGAGACGTGTGATCGGAACATCATAAACTACATCTAACTATATTCTCAGCCAATCGACTGGGACCCATTTTCCATAAAAAACATTTGGTGCTCTTCAAAGGGATAATAACATATTTTATTCCGAGAAGTGACTTGCCACGGTTTACTTTCTATTACATGCCTCACTCCGTTTGGCAGGTAAATTCAGGCGTACCATGGAAATTTATACTTCTCTTCTTTATAAAATAATCTCATCTCTTATTTTCATTCTGGAACATATTGTGTATTATCATCGTGGAATTGTAACTTAATGAAATCTAAGCATTATTAATACACTGTATACCAAATAAAAACTGCTTATGAAGAAGAGATATGTACACATTATCAAGTTGAATGAGTTTATAATTAATTGTATCCAATTGAGTATCCAATAGTTGTATTACAATATTACTTTCAATCACTTTGCCACAATAAATTTTATCAGATGAACTTGGTTCATAAATAATTGGAACTAATTCGGAATATTTTTCAAACTTATCATGACACTTAATATTTAGTTAAAAAATGTTTACTACTTTTCCTACAAAACTTTATATAAAAATGCAATAGCAGTTAGGACTTCTAATACTGAAAGTTAAATTTTGGTATTGAACTAGTTCATAACTATCTACAGATTTATCATTAATCTTCTATACGGCAATATGATGCTATAATGAATAATTGAATTCTTTCTAGTGTTTTAAATGAAACTTATTGTTTCTAGTTAACTCCACAATATATTGAAAAAATTTTAATTTCATTGAATTCTGTTTGTTGATTGGAGCGTCCAGTGTCATAGGTTACATATTCTTCAACTAGATTAATATACTATTGTAAGGGACATCAAGGGTTTTTTAATTCAGCTTATTTATTCTATATAGTGTATTCTTAAATGGAAATGAGCTTTTTAACAGAAATTTCTGTTTTTAAAGTCTCAAACAGTCTCTAATTGTTCACAAGAATAGTTAGTATTAATGTTAAAAATTTTTAAACCTGCAAAACTATATTGATGGCTGTGACTACTACTATTGCTACTACTACAAAAACTAGACCTATAGATACTTGATTCAATACTTTTTGTATTGTTTAATACAGTGTCCAAATCACACTATCTGAAATAGTTACTCTCCTTTCTTTTCATAATTACCAACTATTTGTTTTTTATTTCATTTATGTAAGTAGCTTCTGAAATATCCAAATCTCTGCCAACATATGAGCATGTTTTATTAATATTAATAATATCTACCTTATTGCAATATTCAGTTCTTTGTAGGTATAATGCATATCTAGGATTTGACATATTGTGAATCGTTTTTGAAATATACCTACTAACTAAAATATTTTAAAAGTTGAAAAAACCCTTATTTTGTAAACTCTATTATATAATTTTAGGGTACATTCCCGCCACCTGGAATTTCAATGTACAGTAGCCGATTAAAGTATTGAATGAGTATTGAGTTTTAATAATTATGATTTTGTATTAGGTACTTACCGATAACTGTTGTTCGTCCATTATAACAGGAACTATAACTTAGTATAGGAACTGTAGCTAAGTAGGCACTAACGAAAACGAAGATCACTTTATTCAAGTACTTCTTGCAAAAAATGTGCTTCCTGCAAATAAAATAAGACACAAAACTGAAAACCACGCCATGTCATTTTTTTCCACAGATCATATAACTACTGTTTGTTCCGTTAGTCAGTTCCTCTTCTGTTTTCTTCTTTTTTTTGTAATTTTCCTGAATAAATCAATCAAACAGCTCACTCAAATATGTGACTGTGATATTTAATATGAGATATTACTGAGAGTTTTATAAACTAATATCGTATAGACTCAATCGCAGGAAGTTACTAAAAATTATTTCGATAGATGTTAAAGTAACTGCAACATGTGATCCTCTTAAAAATATGTTAGTTTGTAATATTACAGTAATGTTTGTATGTGACATTAGTGAGAAGTATACAAGTTAATATCGTATGTTTGTTTCCTATAGGAAGTTGCTTTAAAGAAGTTCATAGGATGTGTGTGTAACTGCGAATTCAGGTATTATTGTGTATATCAAACATATGTTATAATTACATGACATGGATGTTAATAGAGTTGCCAATAAAGTTGAGACATCTCGGAGATATCTTATTACCGTTTTAAGTAAACATCACGAAAAGTCTCTAAAAATATCATCACAACAAAGACTTGTTACGTTTTTTGTTTAGTTTTTTGATATGTTCGTTAAATATGGAATGAATTTTCTCTCCAGGGGAGTTAGATTGGGGGTGATTTGAAGAATAAAAGTGGAATTTGTGTAGACCTAATAATTCAGAGATTACCGTATTCTCTTAATTCTGTACCGTTATCCAAAATTATTTGTTTATGAACACCATGAGGGGAGGAAAAGTTCACCAGGTGATTTGTTATGTTTGTTGAACTCAATGAACTTAGATGATAAGTTTGAGTATACTTAGAAAATGTGTCGATTATGGTGAGAAATTTAGTTTTTTCTATCGTATAGATATGTTCATGAGTTATTTAAATTGGTTTATTTGCTGTAGGTGAAATATTGATTTGCATTTTAATGGGGTTCCTTTCATATTTGCATTGTCGATAAATTTCACAATTATTTATATAAGTTTGAACAGATTGTTTTAAATTCGGCGAATAATATATCTTTGAAATTGCATTAAGTGTTTCATCGATAATTTTTTATTATTTCGGTTCTTTCTGCTTCACTTTTTACAGCTACTAACGTTTTCGTACATCTACGAAATTTTCGTGACTGTCACTTAAACATTTTCCTTACAACTCCGCAAATCGGTTCAAACATACCTTTTTTCCAAATATTTGAATAGGTAGTATGATATCTCGGGCGCCACATATTTTTTATGGAAATAACCATATCGTTTTCGAAATTATTGTCTAAAATGTGTTTCGATGGTGAGTGATAAGAGATCGAATAATCATTTGGTTTTGACCATAAATTTGTTTAGTTGTATTTTAAAGTCGGCTTCTCTTCATCTTTCGAATACGGCATCTCGTCCGTAGTTTTAATTTTACATGTAAAACTTAAGGGTTCGTTTCTTCATAAATATTATTTGAATATTTACCACATAAATTTAAAATTACATCATTTTCTTCTTTGTTCAGATGATCTGTGCTTATCTGGGATAAATCCAACTAGAACTTATATGAATCATCAAAACTATGTATGTTGAACTCTGGAATATTGTCGGCATCAAATTTTACTACTGTCTACTGGTCCGAGAAGTGTTGAGATACTAAACCTGAAGGTGTGCTTTAGAAAATATTTTTATTATAAATAAATTGAAGAAGAAAAGTAAAAAATGTAAAACGCCTTCTATAATAAATACATGAACACTACCTATAACTAATTTATTACATAACATTTATTATGTATATAAAGAACCTCATTCGGTTAAAAATTAAATACAGACTGAGCAATTGTAGTGCATTGATCTTATAATTGGTATTATATTATTCAATTGTTCGTAGTGCTGAGTAAGCAAGAATCCGTTATCGATGGTTATAATACTGCTTATGGGCAAAAATAAGGAGTTGAAAATCAGACATCCAACAACATAGACTTTTTAATTATTTCACCTTACTTCCCAACTCATTACATGGCGATCCTGCAAATATGTATGTATTTAATGCCGAATTCTTTCAAAAGAGTGCATTCGCAGCTAAAATTGCCATTGTAAGTTGTTTTAATTGATTTAACGGAAAATTTTGATTCATAAATGGAATCTGAAAATAATCTATAGGCTGGTTCTGGGTTTATAATGGAATTGCTTGCACCGGGGTCAATCAATATTTTTGAGTCTAGATTTGAGAGGTATATAAATGGAAGTCTAGGGGCTAAATTTATATTATTTATATCAATTCCGAGGCTCGTAATTAAATTTTGAGTTTCATCGTATCGTTCGTTCTGGGGGTTAGCATATGATAATTCATCAGAATTTTCGTCAGTATCTTCAATATTGAACAATTCTTCGACAACTACATTCGGAGGTCCTGTTTGTCTAAAAGAATTTTGTTGTGGAGGTCTATAAGTATTTGCTGTAGATATACTCATTGGGGTTGGTTTGTAATTACTTGTGGAAGGTTGAGAGGGACGATTAAAATTTTGATTATTAGGAGATTGTGTTTGTCTATTATTTGATTGATCATTTGGTCTTTGATAGTTATTTTGGTAATGGAATATTTGATTGTTATCATTATATCTATGAAATGGTCTATAATTAGGGTTTTGAGGAACGTGTGGTCTTTGAGACGAATTATA
This sequence comes from Galeruca laticollis, assembly GCA_963921935.1. Lineage (NCBI taxonomy): Eukaryota > Metazoa > Arthropoda > Insecta > Coleoptera > Chrysomelidae > Galeruca > Galeruca laticollis. The sequence continues at coordinate 62,171,438 of OY998178.1, read as the reverse complement.
ATTATTAAATGAAGGTTGGTTTCTTGGTGATTGATTATATGAAGTATTATGTTTTTGAGGTGGGCGATTTCTTTGATCTTTTTGAGATCTAAGAAAGTTAGCAAATTCAATTTGGGATCTTTCGTTGTCTAATCTTCTACATTCGTACAATGCTTCTTCTAGAGATGGAATTGATATATGAAGTAAATGATCTCTGTAGGGATTTAAGAGACCTGCTTCAAATACCATAAGGGTTTGGTCAGTATACATAATTTCCTTAGAAATTTCAACTTCTCTGTTATCAGAATGTATAGCTAGGTGTTCTTTAAGGACTCGTAATTTTGGAGAAATTTTGTCATGAAAGTCGGAGAATGATTGAGAATGAGTTTGAATAGAAGTATTTACATCGTGTGCTAATATTTCTTCGGATCTAGGATCGACAAAACAAGTGATAAGAGCGGTTTTTAAATCAGACCATTTATCGAAAGATCTATTTATGATTACGTCTCTAGCTGGACCTAATAATTTAGATTTGCTCTAACAGAAAATTGTTGAATAAGTCAATATTTTCGGTTTTTAAAAGAGTTAAATATTTTTCAGATTGTCTTAAATAATATGCTAAATCTTTAGAACCACCGTTATATGTTGGGACAATATTGTTTGCTAGAGATAATTCGATTTGTGAAATTGCAGTAGACATCTCGGTATTAGTATTTATGTTACGACTTAGAGGTAATGGAGATCTGGATCGATCACGATTTTGTGACATTAAGAGATTGATTCCACTAATATATTAATTTTATGCAACCATTAAAATTGGAATGTTTAAATTGCAATTCCAATAACACTTATATTGTAGTAAAAAAATATTATGATATTCAAAACAATTATTAGCGAATAAATAATAAAATTAAAGCAAACACTTACAGGAGAATGCACTGAAGGATCATCTGCGAGCTTGTTCCTTGTCTCTAATTCTCTGAAGGAACTTGAGCCGTCTACTTGAACAACCGTCTTCTTCACTGGAGAAATAGTCGGGTTGGAGTCAGTCTTTTCACACACCGTAACTTGTTTCACACAGTTTATTGGTTCGGATACTATCTTAATGTCTTGATAGAAAACGTAGACGTTTTACCACACAGAAAGGGTATTTTCTACTGACAGTATCCTGTTCGCAGCGCCAGTTGAATTTATCCAATGAAAAATATACTTTTTAAAAAATATTTAATTAAACTTAGTGATCAGTTAAGTTTAACGTTACAATTATGACTATTTCTTTTTTTTTGGTTTACAAAAATGAGGAAATGTATTATAATGCTGAATACAGAGAAAAATATATGATAACAAAATTATACAATTGTGTAAACAGGATGTCTCCACGTGTATGCTGATTAAGAATTATGAATCCAATAATGTGGGAAACGTCCTGTCAACAATTTAATAATAATATTAACAGAATGTCTCCATATGACTAACAGGATGTCTCCATATGACTCACAGTGGTGCGGATAGTAACAGTTATGTGGCCAGTAATTATTATTAGGAACAAAAATTACCAATTTGTAAAAGTGACAAAAAAATGGTAACAAGTAAATCCAAAGAAGAAATTATAAAAGCACAAGCTGGCAATAGCGGCGGCCAAACGGAAGAAAGAAAAGAAGGAGGAAGTTGTTGGTTTAATATTCGCCGTTATTCTTCTCACGGCCCTTTCACTCCTTTGTTACTAAAAAGGAAGTGAAGCCATGCAAAAGAATATTCAACGAGAACTACGAACAGGCCAAGAGCTCGTTTATCAAGAAGTCGATCGCGAATTCAACTGCGAACTTCGACTGGTGGTAACCGCAACGGCACTGGCATCGGAGGAACAAAGCTAGACTGGTGCAATGCATCTAGTTTTGCTACGCGGGAGTTATCAATTCCAACCTCCGGCAATATGTCAAGGATCTTATTACTTTTCAAGTTAAGCGTATGTGTAGAAAGTTAACTATGGTATGTTACTATTTTACTATATTTTATTGTTTATTTTATTCACACTACGCATCCCTACTTCAATTTTTTATAAGAATTTTTGGGTTCGCTTATTTATGTCATACCAAGATAACGATTTTTTTTAAATGACCATATAATAATGGTAATAACTAAGCATAAACTATACAGTTAACTCAAGTTACATGATCCTGTTACGGTTGACTATTTTTTTGTATTTACTATAAGGACGTTCCACTATTTTACGCTATTTTACAACCTGACCTATCTCATGTTCCAAATACATAATTTTCCTAGTAAACAAAGAGGATTAAATTCGCAATATTATTTTGTGCTGATTTAGTTTTAAATATAATATTTTGAGTTAGTATTTAAAGAATAATGTAATGACATTTTCGAAAATAACTTACGGAGATCTTTTAACCAAGCTAACGAATTTAAAAGACGGAATAATACGAGAATCTAAAAGAGTTCTAAAAAAACTAAATCGCCTAAATCAAAAGAAAGCAAAGACAAAGCTAGAGACAATTTATTAACTCTTTTCAATGAATTAGTTGAAATAGTATTAACCCTTTATAAAAATTTGACTGAAGCGCATTTTAAATAAATTAAACCGTTGTTTCATACAGTCCGAGATAGAGTTGTTAGAGCATTTCTAGTTTTGCGTGTTGACTATAAAATCCCGACCTCCTTTACTGAAATAGATCCAGAAATTGAGGAAGAACTATTTACTGACGCAGAAGACAAGGAAGATATAGAAGAAAACCAAAACGTAAAGAATAAATTACAAGCAAACATGCCTCTTACAGCAGTCGAATTTTTCAATTTTGCAAGCAAAATTCTACCTAACGAATTTGATGATTCCGTGGATAAATTGATTTCATTTTAGACGCGTTCTTCATTAGGTGCTAATGTTTAAAACCACGAAAACAACGCGGTAGCTTATACTAAAACTAAGTTAACGGGCAAAGCTAGAGATCTAATTGACGACAACTGTCGAACCATTGAAGACATTCAAAATAGACTACGAAACGGTATTAGACCCGAAACCTCACAATGGGTTACTTCAAAAATTATTAATTTGAGACAAAACCAAAATAATCAAAAATATTTTTCTGACATTGAAGATCTAGCACAAAAACTAAAAAGATCATATATCAACGAAGGCGTGCCTGCAATAACCGCTGAAGATTATACGAAAAACACAGTTGTAAATTATCTGAAAACCAATGCACGTTCTGAAAGAACTATGTTAATCATGGAAGCAGGTAGCTTCCAGACTGCACAAGAAGCCATAACTAAATTTATCGACGCCACATCAGAAAACGAACCTGGTCCTCCGATTTTGTATATTAACGACAGAAATAATGGCAACAGAAGTAGAGGTAACTTTCAAAGAAGGAGAAGTTTTAACTCACACGGACGTTTCAATTCACGTGGACGTTTCAATTTTGACTTTAGACGATAAGACAATACAAACGAACACCAATATAACAACAACGGTCGATACCAGGGTCGATATAACACAGGGACTAGTTACAGAGTTGGACCCAACCGTTTTATAAGAGCCTATGACACAAATTTTACTCCGAAAAACTATGTGGAACCCCAACAAGGTCCATTAGGGCAATCCTAAAAGTATTAAGAATGGACCTGACACTATCAAGTTTCGTAATCATACAAACAGAAATAACAGAAGACCAAGATGTTACAATAATTCCAGATACGGCAGCATATATATCTCTATTTAAAAGAGAAATAATAAACCCTCAACAAATCGTCGATAGGACTTGAATTAGCAAAATTCAACGAGTCACTGAAGGAGTTACAAAATCTGAAGGAATAAAACGAACTAACGTTTGCATAGATGATTTCGTTTTCAATCATATTTTTCACATTGTAGAGAACAATTTTCCTATTCCCGCGGACGTAATATTAGGCAGGGACTTTTTTTAAAGTACCATTGTATGCTTGATTGTTCAAATTGGACTATGACTTCAAAAACAGTGCAACATTACATTATTCTACCAATTTTTGATAGTCCAGAAGATGATGTTTTAATTGTGCCGCCCAGATGCGAGGTTGTGTGTAAATGTCGATCATTACAACACCTTACATGTGATTCAGTAGTAAGAAGCGACAAAATAGCCCCCGAAGTTTTTGTAGCTGGAACTATAATTTCTGTTAAAAGTCCATATCTAAGGATTTTAAATACGAATTTTAATAGCGTCTTGATAAAAAACCAAAAATTCAATACTCTGATTTATCTAATTTTAACATTTAATAAGCAAATGATCAAAATGTCGAAAAATAAAAGGGGAGAAATAAATTCTCATCAAAAGAATTATATACAAATAATATTTCAGAATTTGTAAAAACTGACATGATTAATTTGTGTAAGGAATTTTCCTATATCTTTGCTCTAGAAAAAGACCAACTTACAACAAATAACTTTTATCAACAGAGACTGAAAATAGTAGACCATGCACCAGTCTACGTTAAAAATTATCGAACACCATACACAGAGATGAAAGAAATTGATGCTCAAGTAAATAAAATGCTAAGGGACAAAGTAATGAAACCATCACTATCAGAATACAATAGTCCAATTTTACTAGTACCAAAAAAGCCCAAAAATAACGAAGAGAGAAAATGGCATCTCGTTGTTGACTACACACAAGTTAACAAACGTTTTTGTGCAGATACATTTCCTATAAGCAGAATTGACGAAATTTTAGATGAGTTAGGAAGAGCTAAATGGTTCTCCACGCTGGACTTCATCAAATCCCATTAGAAGAAAGTTCCCGAGATATAACCTCATTTAGCTCTCATTACGGGTCTTTTCGATTTACAAGACTACCATTTGGTCTAAAAGTAAGCCCAAATAGCTTCCAAAGAATAATTAATATTGCATTCGCAGGAATCACTCCCGAGAAAGCTTTTCTATATGTGGACGAATAGTAATAGGTTGTTCAGAAGGTCATCTTTTGCAAAACTTACAGAATGTTTTCAGCACGTGCAAAAAATACAGCTTGAAATTGAACCCAGGCAAGTGCGCATTTCTTCAAAATAACATCACCTATTTAGGAAAATCGATCAGGTCAGGAGGCATTCTACTAGACAAGTCAAAATTTGATATTATTCGAAAATACCCGCAACCAGGAGCACCCGACGACGTAAGAAGATTTACACCCTTTTGTAACTATTATAGATGATTTATAAAAAATTTAGCAGAATTAGCTATGCCTTTAACTGAACTTACTCAAAAAAACTGTCTATTTAAATGGTCTGAAGAATGTTAAAACTCTTCCAAAACGCTGAAAGAACTTCATTGGAAGCCCTAATTTTTACAGTACCCAGATTTCGATAAACCATTTGTTCTAACAACAGACGCATCCAAAGAGGCTTGCGGGGCAATATTGTCTCAATATTTTTGATGGAGAGGATAAACCAATAGCTTTTGCTTCCAGATGTTTTACAAAGGGTGAATCAAACAAAAGCGTATTCGAAAAAGAACTCGCAGCGATTCATTGCGGTATAAACCACTTTAGGCCTTATTAATTCGGAAAATTTTTTTACGTGAAATCTGATCACAGACCGCTAATTTATATTTTCTCAATGAAAAACCCCTTGTCAAAACTAACTAGAATGAGATTAGATCTAGAGGAATATGACTTTGAAATTGAATACATAGAAGGAAAATAAAATATTTTAGCCGACGCATTATCGCGAATAACAATCGAAGACTTAAAAAATATGAACGAAAATTCAGTAAATATACTAGCTGTTACAAGATCTATGGACAGAAAGCCAAATCAGCAAATTAAGCAAAATTAAATAGACACTCATGACGACCCAATCGTGATCCCAAAAATACAAGATATAGGTTACAAATAGCTTACAAAAGAGCAAGAGATTTTATATTCAAAGAGAAAGAAAAGAGAAAATTGATTTATGACAACAATTCTTCAACTTTAAAATTACAGTCAGGGTATTTAGATGTTATTAGCAATGAAGGCAGAGCAAAATTTGATCCTTGGTTCAAAGGTCCTCATGTGGTAGTAAATTTTGATGATATTTATTGTACTTTGAGATATGAAAGTGGGAAAGACATGTAATAAACACGAGATATGACATAGAAAATTTTAAGAACGCCCTATATAGACTATTTTTTTTCAATTCAAAATATCTAATAAATGTTGACCTCAACGAAAGAAATTACTACAGACAAAAATGTGTTATTGCAAGGTTAACAAAACATTTTAGATTACGATTATGTCATGCTTGTTTACTATGTACGTTACGAGTAAAAAACACAAGGTAAAATTTAGAATAAATAACGAAAAAATTGGAATCAAAGCAGAGAAAGTATCTCTCCCCCGGTGAGGCAAGTCTAAGTATTGACGGGCCCTTCACCCCCCAACAGTAATAGTGTGCAGTTTGTGACTAGTGATATTCCAAAACGTGAGTTTTTAAAGTACAATTATTTTATTATCTTGTGTATTGATCGGTGATATTATATTTTCTTTGACTTAACCGGGTGTCCCGACATAGGTAAGGGACCCCACAGTATTTTCGGTCATATCTAGTGTTTCATATATATCAGCGCCCCTCATCTACTGGTAGAGCCTAAACAGTTATAGGTATTTATCTTATGTTCAGGGACCATTTCTCTATATATCTTCTTTTGATTATTTGATTATAGCGTACAGATATTTATATTGTACCAGGGATCATATTTAGTCCTACCTTGAAGTATCAACTGATAACTTTCTCAGTCATATTCCCGGACATCCAGATACCGGAGACATCATAATTAATTTTCTGAATTTTATTGATATAGATTGTATTCTGTATTTTTTTTCCTCTCTTTTCGAGAAATGTAATTAGAGTTAGAAATAGGGGATAAAGATTTTCTTTTTTTTGTATTTTACCAGTTGATTAAATCTCACAAGATCCGTAATTATTTCTTTCCAAATATTTTGGCAATATAGAAATAGGGTTTACAGCTTATCATATTTGATCCGATTTATAAAGTTTCGTTCGATTTCTATTTATTGCCTTAATTTTTGCGGAGGATATCCAACATAATCATTAGGTGTATAGGGTACCATACTCTCACTAGTTAAGTACCAAAAGACATTCCGTTTGTTATTTTATTATTTATGTAGGGTATATCACCTAGGCTATCCAATTATTAGATTGCAAAGCGTACGTATATGGTTTTAATATTTTTTTTGGTAATATATGCTTGCACATATTTTAACCTTTCAGTTTATTTCCTCAACCTCACCCCTCACCACCCCCGTACCAGTCAAATAGGACAGGCCGACTCAAACTGCACTACGAACTCGGGCTTGGCACACTGTATAAGCCAAAGGGGCCTCACGACGACCTTGATCGCTCGAGCCAGGAACAACCCCTTCCTCGAGGTAATCCCTCAGGGAGATTCCTGGTTCTACATTTTGTGCCGGGAGGCACTGGTGACAGCACGCTGCAACGATTTTTGTTCTTTGGATAGGAGTGTACAGAAGGGCCTTCCGGTCACTACCAGCCAGAAATAAAGGAAACCGGAGAGATAATACCTGAACCGAACACATTACCCTGGTGGCAGCAGAATGAAAATAGCAACTACCCATTTATTAGAGTGGTGACAGCGGATTTTTGACCTAGTCAAATAAGTATATTTTCAACTTAATTTCATGAACCTAATAACCTATTAAACCTCATTTTACTTACTTTATATTTGTTGTTTCACAAAAATGTAACGTAAGTAGTTTTGCGCAATTCTACGTAGTTCATAAGTATTGTTCAAATTCCTATTGCGAAACCGTAAATTACATTAATAAAATAATATAGTATTGTCTAGGTAGTTAGTTAATATTAGTGAGGTCTGCAAATTTGCAAATGTTGTAATTTCTCAATGGCGGTGGAGTAAATGAAATACTTCATAAAAATATTGTTTCAATTAGAAAATAATAGAGTTTAATTATTGTTTCTATCTAATGAAAGTTCTCAAATTTGTAAGACATTAACTTCATTAAAAGTAGCTAACTCAATGAATTTCATTTTTGAAAAGTGAAAGATGTAGTGCATTGATCTTATAATTAATATTATATTATTTGTAGTGCTGAGTAAGCATGAAACGGTTACCAATGGTTATAATACTGCTCATGGAAAAAAATAAGGAGTTGGAAATCAGACAACGGACGATATAGACTTTTCAATTATTTCACCTTACTTCCCAACTTATCACACAATTTTTGGAATTAGAATCTTTGTCCTTTTCTGGAAGTAGTGTTAGGTCCGGTCTGATACCTGCTTCGAAATGACTTGCTGCTGGCCAATCTCAAGTAGTGAGTGATGATTTTCTTGGTTCGTTTGTTGTGAAAATTGCGCAGCTGATGTTGTTGTTTGCAAAAAGATACTCTGCTGGTTAGGGAATGACGTGAAATGAGGATTTTGTTCAATATTGGTAAAAAGGAAATTTGTGTTAGCAGGTTCCGCCGATGTGGTTGTATTATGAAGTATCTGTAGCTCTTGGGCATGCTTTTTTGGCCGATTTCTGCTGCATAATACCCTTGATGCCAGGCTTGACTTGGATTTTGTCCATTTGGTTCGGTATTGGTGATAGAATATGATGCATACTAGTTAAATTGTTGCAGTCTGGTTTCCCGTTGAGAAGGAGAGTGCTGGTCTTTAGTTATAATTTTGGAATATCTATTTAAGGATAATATGCCCGCCTCAAATGAAACATCAGAGATAAGTTTTATTGCAAATTTGAGTTCATCAGGATGGACTGCTCGAAGCGACATGTTTTCCAAATCGGTCATGTGAATCTTCCTGGAATAATTCCAATTTTTAACTAATTTTACACATAACTTGTGTTGTTCCATTGTTATTTGAAGCCGTCATATTTTTGCGATTTATAGTGCGGGTAGTTAGCGAGGCACTGGTAGCGGTATCACTAGTCGGAGTAGATTACCGGCTGGTAAGTGGTGTAGCAGGAAAACTCTGATATTCCAAGTCAACCAGGAACAATGAAGTATAACAATTATATAAGAAAATAAAAATACAACCCTGAAGAACGTGTATAAAAAAATGAGGCATGTTTGGTGCTCATTTATAGTTCCATTTTATAAAATTTTATCGATAAAATTAAGTAAACCATAAGAACATGTATTTACTAGTTGCTATAAAGGAAAGAATAATGTAATTTCTGTAATTTCCTTTGTTTTAGTTTCCAACAAGCGAACAGGAGTGGTTACAAATAGCAGCCGACTTTGAAAGATAATGGCAATTTGCAATTTCCCCATTGTTTGGGCAGTATTGATGGCAACCATCTCAGAATTGTTCCTTTCAACGGAAGCAAATCACATTACTTCAACTACAAAAAGACGCACCCTTTAGTTCTCAGGGCAATCGCTAATGCGAACTGTAAGTTTATCTACTGCGATGTTGTCAGAAATGGTAGAATATCTGATGTTGGACTAATTTCTAATACCACATTTTATGAAAAACCAGTCAATAGTGATCTAAAATTTCATAATCCAGAATCTATGTCCAATTCCAACGTAATTCTTCGATATACGTTTATTGTGGATGGGGCTTTTACAATGCGTCTCGATATTATCAAGCCATATGTAAGGAAAACACTCAATAGAGAACGAAGAATTTTTGACTACCGGTTATCCAGAGCTCGTCGTACTACTGAACATACTTTCGGCATTTTAGCGTCCCGATTAAGAGTTCTCCACACTGCTATAAATTTAAAGATCGAAAACATGGACAATATTGTTTTGTTCTGCATTACATAATTTTCCGCGCAAGAAATCACCACAAAATTACACCCTTCCAGAAAGTATGGATACAAAAAATATTACTAGAGATCATTCTCTTGTCTTAGGAGACAGGTGTGACCCTAATTTAATGCATGACCTTCAAAGAGGCCAAATTTTGAATATTTTTAGAGAAAAGTTCTGCGGCTATATTAACAATGCGAGCTGAGTCCCATGGGAAGATCACTTTGTTTCTCAATATGTCGAATTACATGTTATAAAAAGAGAAATACATAATTTTGGACAATAAAATGCTATGAATACCTATTGATTATAATTTTATTATTAATAAATAGACATTACTTACCTCTTTTTCACTTTTCTCTTGATGTGCTTCATCATAGATAGTGTTTATAGACTGTCTTGTTTGATCTTGGTCCTCTAGGAACTCAAGCAAATCAAATTACTATAACGTCGATTTCCAGATATCATCTTCCTGCCTTATTTTGGTAACTGTCTCCTTGATTGCCGTTTCATCAATGTCCTTCTACTTTTCAATTATTATTTCATATGCCTGTGACTTTTTATTCCGATCACTATACTCGGCATTTTTAATTTGCCATAAGCAAGGAAAACTATGATAGAGTTCAATAAATTCTCTTCAAAATTGTCGGGAGCACTGACGAATACCAGACATATTGCTTTTAACTTTTCAAATGCAAAACATATTTAAATACGCATAAAAAAGCAACAAGCTGTACGATACGTACTACGAAAATATAATGGAATAATTTCCAATAAAACGAAAGTTTGTCCACACGCTTGTCCAACTTGTTGAATCTACTTTCATATGATGATACCCCGCACTTCAAATTTTCGACTTATCGAACAACATTATTTCGATCATGCAAGACGTACGTTTTGTGGACTACAAGCGCCGTTTTACTTGATACGACTTATTTGAATCGATAAGTTGTTTGATAAGTCGTTTGTCTAGACCGCCCTTCAAATATAGTAATATATACGAAGTTGTTTCAGTTAATTATTTCTCCAGTAATTTAAACGCCTTACTGCTAACAAATGGAGTAATGTTTTTTATAAAATACTTCCAATCTAGCTTTCTAAGAACGTCACGAACTGAGAGGTTACTCAATAATAACATTTATTCATTCAAGAGTGACTACCCGTCAGGCTAGGGACACTGCAGACCGTTCCATCTATAGAGCCTGTCGAGTAACTAAATCGGTAGATTTAAAAAAATTGCAAAAAATTAACGAAAACTATAACGTCGAAAGTAAACCAATTTTATTGATTTTTATTACTGCGTATGCGCGATGTCATATTGCTCATCCAATTTTTGATCGTTTCGGGTTATCTGTTATCGTTTCTTAGTTCAAGTGTTGAGGTTATTACGTGGTTTCGGTATTTTTGTGTATTTTATAATTGCTATAGTGTAATTTTTATTTGTTGGTTCGTGGATTTATTATTATATGCTTGTTATTAATTGGAAAGACAATGTCAAAGTGTATTGTGAAGTAGTGTACTTGGCAAGTTTTAATGGAAAAATTTGAGTATTTTTTATTTCTTAATCAACAACCATTTTCGTTATTCTTATAAAATACAGAATTTTTACTAATTTAATCGACAACTTTAGAGATCATGGTTGTTTTTCACATTAGCTAAACTGAAAATTGTTGCATTACTAAAACAAATATATCTTTTTATAGTTTTGTTCCTCCAATCCAGGAAAATATAAGTTCAATATGGCTGGAACGCAGTGGTAATAGCTTATTCAATTTGTGGACGAGGAAACAATGGCGGATATGCCCCCTTCTTTAGGAGGGTAATGAAGACAGTTTGATTTGCCTTCCCATATGAGAAGAAATTAACAAAAATTGATGGTAAGTTTTATTTTATTCAATATAGCATGCTATAATTTTGGACATTCTAAAATGTACCCATTGAAAAAAGTTTAATCTGGGTTTTATTTTATGTTATAGATATTTCTTCCGCCATTAAAGATGTTGAGCCATTGCCACCTTCAGCACATGTGGGATATATTCCCTCCACCAGCTTTGGAATGGAAGGTATTGATCCCTCACGGATTTTCATATATAGCCCATGTCATGACAATTTATGGGAAAAGAAAGTGAGTCTAACTTCTGTTGAGCCATTACGTCTAGCGGTAATCAAAAACCCAAAATATAAAATAAAGACAAGAAATAAAAGAAAATAATAAATAAAAAAATAGTTCAGAGATCCAAAAAATATTTAAAAACCAAAAAAAAAATCAGGAATTCCAAAAGAAATCAAAATTTCCAAAAAAAAGTTATTAGAAAAAACAAAAAAAATAAACATTCAAACATTCCTTGATATTTCTTTTGGCTTAGTACAAAAACATGTGTAAACTTATTATTTCAATAGTAAGAGCATAGACATATTTAATACTTTCGGTCAATAAATAAAGGTGTGTTTTAAGCGGAAATGAAATGTTAGATATATTATTTTGAATTTTGTACAGTCACAAGTGCTGTTTAGCACTCTTACATGTAATTACTTGCAACCTTGTATTTATAGAGCTGGGCTTGTATTTACAGAGCAGACTACTTTTTATTTAAAAATATTTCAATTACTTTTGCTCTAACAGTCACAGTAATTATACTCAAATATTGTTTTTCACAGAAAGTTGCCAAGAATAAAAGTTGACTACTCATTGTTAACACTTTTTTTGATAAAGTAGTTAGCAGTTATACTCCAGTAGTTTGTCCAGCTCTGTGTGTTTATATGAGTATAATAATAAGTAAATGAATTAATATAAACTTATCATAAATAATTTTCTATGTTTATCTTGATTTAACATCATTTGAAAATCTAATGATAATCCAATCTAAAATGTATGTTACTCAAATTATTTTTTAATTATTGCATTGATTTTATATTATAGTTTATTTATTGTCATTCTGTTTGTTAAGAAAAGTACTTTGTGAAAGAAATTATTTGTTGTGTATTTTTGTACCAAAATGAATAAATTGTTTGCCATTTGCCATATAATCTATATATGATCTTACATTTGAAACATCAATGATAATCTTCCATGCAGTATATTCAGTTCTAAAAATTGATGATTATACCTTTTTACAAAATATTTCTATAAGTTGGACACATTGCTAAAATAACAAATGTACTTTCCAACAAGAACATCCCACAAACCGTCAATGGCTGGATATATAACATGATCTCAAAAAGAGCAATAAAAATCAGTGTGGATGATGTAACCATCAGAGGCTTGGTTATAAAAGGTTGTCCACAGGGAGGGGTGCTTCCGCCACTAATGTGGAACATCGTCTTAGACTCCTTGGTCAGCCACCTCAATGATAGCAACTTCTACACAATAGCATATGCAGATGACCTAGTGACTCTGCTAACAGGAAGATTCGAGGTGACACTCTGCGCTTTAATGCAGGAGGCCTTCAATATCATAGAACAATGGTGCAGAGACCATTCGCTGTCAATATATCCAAAAAAGATGGAGATGGTTCTTTCCACAAAAATAGAGAGCTTGCAAAGCATCAAGCCCCAAAGCTCCTAGATACCATACTTGATTTCTATTCAGAGTTGGAATACTTAGGGGTCACTTTTGACAGTAAGTTAACATGGAACTCTCACTTATAAAACTGAGTTGAAGAAGCATATATTTCTCATGAGCAGTGTCGTAGAATCATCGGCCGTACCTGGGGAAAGTCACCTAGGGTTGCTGCCTGGATCTACACTGCTATCATCAGACCTATGCTAACGTACGGCGCGATTGCCTGGGAAACTAAAGCAAACCAGCTGAGAGTTGTTCGTAAACTGGACCAAATTCAAAGAACAGCATGCCTCAACACAACAGGGGGCATGAGAACCACACCAACAAGAGCTATGGAGGTAATCCTCGGTCTCACTCCCCTTGACATATACATCAAGGAGGTTGTTTTGATGATCATGACACGTCTACGCTCTACTGATATACAACCTGATGCAGGATCTGGTAAACTGAGACTTAACTTGTGGCATGAGGCCCTCAGGAAGATCCCACTGCTGCAGGCCAATACGGACTCCATTCCACCGCGATATGCCTTCAATAGGACCTATAAGGTAATTTTTAGAAATATCGCACAAGACCTATTGGAAGAAGGCGTAATCTCCATCTTCACAGATGGATCTAAATCCAATGTGGGCTCAGGATGTGGCATTTTTTCTAGATCCCTGAATCCAAACATAAAATGGGGAATGGGCTGCAATGCAGGTAATAATATATACATCATTACGGACAGTAGACAAACACTACTAGCCCTGAACAGGCACGGATCACATGTCCTAGTACTAGAATGTCACATGGCCTCAATCGAAGCCTGTAACAATAACACGGTCAGTTTAGGCTGGATGAAGGGCCATGAGAAATCGAAAGGAAACCGTATTGCAGACTCGCTATCCAGGAAGGCAGCCTCCCAAAAACTCTTGGGACCTGGCACTCTCTTTGGTCTATCGGCAACGGCCGACCTATTAAAGAAACACTCCCTTAATGAGTTTAAGGGTTGATGGGACGACGCAGAAGGCTGCAGGCTTGCCAAGGAACTGCTACAGTATCCGGATAGCAAATTATCCAAAAAATACGTGACTATGAACAGGCGGAACCTACGAACAGCCACGGGTGTTCTGACTGGTCACTGCCACCTACAAAAACACGTCCATAGACTGGGTCTATCTAAAACCCCACTTTGTAGAGGATGTTAACAAGAAGATGAGACTGTCGAACACATACTTTGCGAATGTCAGATACTCTCTTATTTTAGGTTTCAAGTATTCGGCGAACACAGGCTAACATACGCCAATATGAGGGAACTTTATTCAGACGACGTTATCGCCTACTTCAAGGAAGTAGGCTGGATGACGAGCTAGAAGGAAGTTTTGAACCTCAGAAGGATGCACAATGGGCCAATTGTGGCCTAAGAGCTGTGGGGTCACCCACCCTTCAAACTTTTACAGATACAGAGATATTGCTAGTGTTGGGCGATATATCGGTATCACCGGTGAATGGAAAATCACTGTCGTTACCAGGGATTCAAGTCTTGCAGATGCGGGAAATCAGTTTCGTCCATCCGGAATCTAAAACTGAATATATCGGCAATCGACATCAATACCGCCATTCACATATCCCAGTAATCGACTATTTTGCGGCATAATACGCGGACACTTTTGGCACTTTTTAAATGTAGTGACAAACCAAACTACTGTACACTAATCGTTGTGACATACCGACCTCACTCCTACTTGTCATTTGTTACAATGAGAACAAAAATACCTACTTTGTTTATTATTTGTCTTGTTCGCTGTTTCGTAATTTTTGGACTTGACACTATTTAAGTATGCGTTGTTGTATTCCTAATTGTCCCAATTCGACAAAACAGGTGTATAACTTTTTTCGTTTTCTAAGTCGAATGTTCGAAATAGTTGAATGGAAGCCATATACTAAGAACCGAAGTCTATTAGAAACGCGATCAGAGTAAGTTCTCAGTGTTATAATAATTAAAAAATATATCATCAACGTTTTTTTAATTTTTTAAGTATGCATGAGACACTTTACAGAAGATGTTATCTATAGGTTTGCCACAAGATGCAAATTAAAATCTATGAGAGTACCATCCATCGACCTTTCTTGTGTTCGACAAGTTGATAAAACTGCTATTGTACAAGAACCTGATACAGAATAAAAAGTAAATTAGTGGAAATTCAGAACGACAGAAAAACCAAAAAATTTAAAAGAAGGAATCACTTTAGAGTAATTAAGTAGAGGTTTTATGTACAATGAAAAATAAGATGTTTTACTACAGTGGAATTTAAACTTCTAAATTATTAACTGCTCCACTCAGATTTGTTTTTAAATTTGCAAAAGAGTCTATAACTGCCATGGTTCATCAGAAAGGATATACGTGAAAGGAAAAAATATAATAACTCCATTAAACAAAATGTATTTGAAATTGATGAGATTACGATTATGAAACAAAACATTGTCTGACATGTTCCTAACATCAAAATCAGCAGTAGGAAGGATTTACTATAGAACTAGCTGACCCGGCCACGCGTTGCTGTGGCTAAAGTTTTTGTTATATTACATTATAGTAAACAATCTAAGAGGAACAATAAGAGAACATCAGTCACGGAGTCCACTATGCTTTTTCACACAGATGGTATTTGTAAAAAAATATGGTGATCTCCTTATTTGACTTTCTACTACTATAACCCTTTAGTACAATGAAATTATTTACGAACAAAGACGAAAATGTTGATGTTGGTATACAAATTCACTGTATTGAGATTTGAAGGGGAAGTACGTTGAACACAATTAATTAAAATGTTATTACACTTGATATTAAGCAGAAATCAATAGGTACAAAATAAAAATTTAGCAGATTTATTATTTCCATTTAATTTTATAACAAATATAAGTATATTACAGTATAATAGAGTAAATAACATGTGACGCTTAAACTCATGAATGAGGTAGGCAAGGCAGACAGTCTTAAACTTTTAAACATTAATATCTATTTTTTTGAATTATAAATACTTTCAATTCCAATTCAATTTAACACCAATCGGTGCACAATGTTTTTGGTTAACCTGTCTTTAGCTAACACAAATAGATTCGATGGTTTCCCAACACGTGAACACGCAACATATAGTTGCCCATGAGAAAAACATGGATTTTCCAAATCTAAACCACAAATGGACATTGTTTGACCTTGAGATTTATTTATAGACATGGCGAAAGCTAATCGAATTGGAAACTGTAGCCTTTTGAAGGGTATGGTAGAATCTGATGGTATCATCGGAATACGTGGCAGCAGGACCACTTTTCCTTTGAACTTCCCAGCCAAAATGGTTGCTTCAAGAATGTTTCCGGTGATCTTTCTGATGACCAAACGCGTACCGTTACATAATTGAGGTGGATTCAAATTACGGAGGAGAAAACTTGTTATCATAGCACATCGAAATAATAAGTGCTAAATATTTTTTAATAGAGGTTAAATAAAAACAATAAAAAAAAATATTTGTACAACTATTGAAAAAGTTTAGGAAATTGTGTATCATTTTTGCATTTACATTTTAATTAAATTTTATAATTATGTGATAATACTTACATACATATATTCAAATTAAATTATAAAGTTTTGATCAATGAAGCACAAATAAGTAAAAAACAGGATTAATTTCACTGTATTATCTTCATTATAATATGAATTCAATTTACACTTCAGGCTAAGTAACACGTGGCCGGCTATGCTAACACCAAAAATTTGAAAAGTGGAAATAATTGAATTATACGGTATTTCGTTTTAATATGTCACTACAAAATAAATTTAATTAATTTTATAGCGTCAACAACACGTGGTAATTATGCTGTTAAAATGTAGCTTATATGACACGTTCGTAGATTTACGATAGCAGCGCCATCTATTGATTACTTACTTAACCCAGTCGAAAGGTATTGACATCTGTTAGAATCATTTGGACTTAACAGATAATTGTGAATAGTGACTAATAACAGACAAATGATTAGCAATAAATTAAACTTGCGACTATAGTTTGAGATTTAAACTATCCTATCTCTCAAGTTGGATCGAACTGCACATGGTGTGCGAATTTTATTATAATCGGTTAAGTGGTTTAGGAGTCCATTGAGGACAAACATTGTGACACGAGATTTATATATATTTAGATTATCTGACATGAATATTTTTCCACATCGAAACATAATATTTTCTCACTCACCTCCAATTTTTTTTGAAAATGACACAAATGTGTTTAGGCAGTTTCGATTGTACTGAATTCAACATACAAACACAATCGTCTTTGATCGGACAACCACAATGTTACTCCCACTATAAAGAAACCAATACTTTAAAAGGATTAATTATGATAAATCCAATTGGAATCATAATATTTGTATCGAATTTATATACAGGTAATATTTTCAAATTGAATATTCAAAAGTATGGGAATCAAAATGTTTACGTTTACTTTTAATGAAATTGACGGTCTCGACCCTTACTTCGTGGGAACTACTCATATTAATGTTTTAAATGAAACTCACTGTTTCTAGCTAATTCCACAATATAATGAAAAATGTTGAAAATTCTAAAAAATTGACAATTGTCTCGATAACTGAATATCATCGTCAGAATGACAGAAGTTACATTTTATTTGATGCCTACCTGATGTTTAGTAGTTATTTTTGGCTAGACCAACAAATATTGATGCTTAGATCAAATTAGCCCTATGGTGATATCCTGGATATCATTTTTCCATTCAAGATCAGTATAACTGTGCAATGATATGGAAAACCAGGAAAACTATATCTGCTGATCTTTACAATGATCACTTAAGAAGACAGTTTAATAGATCATGCCCAACAAAAAAGTTTTCTAATAATATAAGGGATATTGTTAATAATTCAAATTATCTTTCAAGTGATTACGAAAAGAGGTCTATCATACATAAGAATCCTCATTGTCCACAATCATATGGAACCATTCAATTTCATATAATAACGAAACCAATTAGACCTGTAGCTTCCCAATAATATATTGGCAAAGAGGCTTAATAATATACTTAATAGTTACGGATATGCATCTAGATACTCAATCAGAAATCCAAAAGAACTAATCAAAAAATTGAAAGAAATCAACTTGCAAGATAAGCTTATTTCATTTGATAATTCTAATATGTTCACTAAAATTCCTCCTAAAGAATGTCTAAAACTTATAAGAAAATTACTAGGAGACAAAAATATTATTGCAGGAATAATATCAGATATACTCAGTTCATTTGATGTATGTATTAATCAGAATTATTTCACTTTTTACAAGAAGATATATATTCAAAATGAAGGTTTACCAATGGGAAGCCCCATATCACCTATCTTGGCAAAAATTTTCATGGACAGTTTAGAAAGAAAGATCTTAAAAGTAATATTTCAAAAAATGTTTTATTTTGGTATAGATATGTAGATGACATATTAGCTTGTTTTATGGGTAGTGAACGACAATTAGATGTATTTTTCAACCACGTTAATAATTCAGACCCAAAAATTAAATTAACATTGGAAATTGAAGAAAATAGCTCAATCAATTTTCTTGATTTAAAAATTCAAAGAGTTGATAATGTACTTGCTTATTCAATTTACCGAAAACCTACATACACTGATGTCACAATTCCATATAGTTCCAATTACCCAATGTCACATAAACTAGCGGCATATAATTCAATGATACATAGAGTATTTTCAGTTCCTATGAACAAATGTAGAGAAATTACTACAATTATCCATTGAATATGATATATGAGCTAATTAATAAAAAAGAGGAAAAAGTTGCATTACAACTAATATTTCCTAAACAAACTGAAGGAATAAAAACTTATAAAACCATCACATATGCAGGAAATATTCCTAATAATATTTCAAAGATAATATCTTTAGCAACTAATACAATTCCTTTTAAAACAGAAAGTAACTTAAGTACAAAATTGTTAAATGTAAAAACAAAATTACCACCATTAAAGAAATCAGGTATATATAAACTCAAATGTCCAGAATGTAATGTCGTCTATTTGGGTCAGACCCTTAGAAATTTTGAAATCCGATACAGTGAACACTTACGAGCGTACAGATTAAAACAACCAAATAAATCCCACTTTGCAAAACAGCTACTTGACACCAATCAATAATTGACACCTAACACAGAACTAGAAGTACTACATATTTGTGATAAGAAACAAGAACTGGATTCCCTTGAAGAATTGAGAATTAGAAAATAAGCAGTTAATTGATAAAGGAGATAAAATACTTGACATGGGATCATTGGAACTATATGGAATAGTCACATCAGTGTGTGTTCGTTTTCTGTAAATTGAATTTTTATATCAAGAAAATTGATTTAGTTATTTTCTTTCTATACTGTCAATAAAAATGTTTGGCAAAGTTCGTGATATTAAGCTTCCCAATGGTAAACCTTCTTTTTGAATATAAACCTTATTGTCAAAAGTGGAATAGTTCTGATTGATACATACATCAACCAAATTAAGTAGGTATATCTGATATTGTTCCTGGATTAATACTTTTATCTTCTAGAAATTTTCTAACAAGTGTTAGACATTCTTTTGGAGGAATTTTAGTTGATTGTTTTTAATTTTTTGATTAGTTCTATTAAATTTTTATTTGAGTATCTAGATATGAATCCGTAATTATTAAGTATATTGTTAAGCCTCTTTGCCAATATATTATTAGGAGTATCGACATAAGAAACTACAGGTCTAATTGGTTTCGTTATTTTATGTAATTGAAGGGTTCCATATAATTGTGGACAATGAGGATTCTTATATATGATAGACCTGTTAAAATTCATTTAACATCATGTGTTAATTATCAAACAAAGTTCAAATTAAATATATTTCGCGCGCTCTCCTTGCAAAATTCACGCAAATTCTCATCTTCGAAATTTTCCCCACCTTTTATTTGTTGTTTCCTCGCTTTGCTTCTCTTCACTTGTGTAAAAGTCATTGTGTGAGTAGGTGGGTTGGTTTACCCGTCTAAAAAGGCGGTCATACTCAAATGTCCAAAAGTTTAATGATAGTTAGTTATCGCAGTTTTGATAAATGCCTCTTGAAAAAGGTAAGATGTGTTTGAACTTAGTAATCAAGAAATTAATATAAATTCAAAATTTCAACGGACAGAAGTTCCATCTTTGCTCTTTGTTTCAAGTCAATGTTGCCAAATATCGCCATAAGACAATTCCTAATTAAAATGTAAATACCTTTCCATAAATAGCCAACATTAATTGTGTAATGACTAAGTAGTGCCTTATCCTTTCCTATTATACCTACCTGCATTATTGTAAATCTTTTGTGTCCTTGCTGGTGACTATTTTTAACTATTTGTTAAATAATTCATTCATTGAAATATACTTTATAGTAAACCGTTATAATTTATTGTTATTATTGATTCCTTATTTTCCCCTATTTAGGGGTGGTCCTTCGGTTAAACGCAATCATTAGTATGAATAATTATGAACTGGCTACTGTTACGTCACCACACAGTCCTTTGCTTTTTTCTTAATTTTCTTCCCGCAGTTTAATCATACAAGACCTCTTTATGTTTTTTGCTAATATATTATTAGGAGTATTAACATACGGAACTACAGGTCTAATTAGTTTCGATGTTTTATGTAATTTAACGGTACCATATATTTGTGGAGACTGAGGATTATTATTTATGATGTATTTTTTCTCATAAGCATTTAAAAGATAATTTGAATTATCAACAATCTCTCTTACATTATTAGAAAACTTTTTTGTTGGGTCTTCTCTAAGAATTTGTATATCGCTAGATTCTGTAAAGTTATTTATCTTTGATTAATAATCTGCATTTTTTAATATAACAGTGGCATTCCCTTTGGTTTTGTAATTGTTAGGTTATTAGTTTCTACATTATATTTGATTGAGTTTAAAACTGAAATGTCAATTTTCGTTGGACGTTTAACATTTGACAGCTCAATATTATTGATCAAATTGGCAATGTGTAATATCTCATAAAAAAATTGTTTGAATTATATTTTAATAGCATATTGTGCAACTAGTGCGGAAAATAGGATATTTCGTACTAGTGTAACAAGATGATGAACCACAAGACGCAGGCGAGTGACTCATCATCTTGTCACACGAGTACGAAATATCCAGTTTCCACACGAGTTGTACAATATACTTTCCCGACGACCTACATGAAAAAGAAAATATATCGGATGTTAAAAATAGGCTTTAACCACTAATAATACAAGTTTTCACTCATAGACATTTTCTAAGTGAATTGCATTATCCAGAAAGATATTGAAACAGTCTTATGTTATATTTATTTCAATAATGATTAATAGTATTCGTGAAATAAGTCAAATTGATTCTCCCATCATGTATTTTACTAGCCATCATTTTAACGAATATTTATGAAATTGTACAAAAAAGACATGTTTAAATCAATTATAGATACCTACCAATACCAATATTCCTAATTGTAAAGAGAAATTTGTTAGTATATGTCCTACACGAAGCTGTGAAAGTCGCGTTAACATCTGACACTAGTCTTCGGGAATCATAAATTTGGAAAGAAAATGTTATAGTCAATGCAGTTGTGTTATTAGTATCTTATCTATTGATTTCCATTGAATAAAATCCAAGATTGAGATGTTTTGTCCAATATTTTCTACATTTCCATCACCAAGTTCATTCATACTTCTTGTATATGTCGCATTTGCTCTGTCATTTCTTGTCTACCAATTTATATTTTTTTATTATGTGCCCAAACTACTTCTGAAAGATTTTTTACAATACCCTCTCCATTTTTTTCTATCTTCATTATATAGTCAAGTTTTGTGGTATGTTTTATTATGAATATCAGTAATTTATATTGTGTGCAACGTATTATTTGTCGATAGATAGATCTAACGTATAAAAATGGAAATCCAACTGTGCTGGATGCTTGTCGAATGTTAATGACAGCAACTTGTGAATTTATTCAGTTATATTTACCATGTGATATGTACAAACCTATGCAGAGGTTAAGTAAACCTCTAGGATTTTACCGTCACATAGTTCTATTTGGCTGTTAGTTCCACAGAAAGCTAGTAGTATAATTTATTGTTATGTGAGAATATTTATGATGTTTCAAAGTTTGCAGTATATAACAGTGATTAAAATAGAAATTTAGGCAAACAATCCTTTAAAAATTAAGTAGTTAAGTTAGGATAGAGTTTGTTGAAAATAGTAGCTAGGCACTTGCCATAATTTTGACGAGGAGAAAATTTTTTAACAGAAAAAATATAAATTAAAGATATTGGAGAATATTGAAATATTGACCAAATAATTATATTGTATTTAACAAGATAACAATTTGAAAGGAGTTTATATATAGATGCAAAACACATTTTGAAGATTTAAGAAAGGAAAGAATAGTTTAAAGAAAGTTCTGGTTAAATTATCATCAAAATTCAGAAGAAGCGTACGTTGCAGAAGTGTATATAAATATTAAATACGTGTAGAAGATTTGGAAGAGAGAAGAGAACAATTTAGAAAAGTTTGGTTACATTTTTTTATCAAATTCTGAAGTAGTGAACGTCGCAGAAGTTTTTTTTATCATTTGATTTTTAATGTTTTTTGTAGATCGTAATTCAATATATATTTTCTTATAAGGTAATCTTAGCACAGAAAATGATAATAAAAAAATGAAGATGTTTGTTTTGGGAATATAAGAGCTCCTGTATTATTTGAAAGGTAGGGAATTTGCATAAAATAAAAAAAAATGAGAGATACCTAATAATTTTTGTTACAGAAGAAATAATTATAGACCGGGTTACCCAAATAGACAATAGAATCTGAATTTATAGTTTTAAAAACGGTATATAAAAATTATATATAATTCTAATATTATCATAAGAGATAAAATCAAGACATTTGTTAAAAGGAAAGAGTTTGTCCATAGTTCAATATATGTATTCAAATTTGAAATAACATAAATTTATTTTCAACAAAAAATATTAGAAAAACAGATAGATTATTATTACAATTCTTTCAAGAATCGACTACCTGTAGAAGAGTCATATTATATAGAGCTCGAGCAAATATATTTACACTTATTTGAGACAACTACAACTAATTCTGAATCATATTATTAAATTTTACTTACCTTTTGAATGGTAAGTTGGTGCCCTAAAATTTTCTTAACATTAAAGTATTACACTTTATTTTTTAAAAAAATATATACCGACAATATTTACAAGTATTACAATATATTTGAATCTGGGAAAGAATTGAGCATTCAACATACATATTTAGGTACATTTTGGTCTGTATTCAGGTACGATTAGTCTAATAAATGCTGTCTCCAGAGGTATTAACTTATACCCTGGAATACGTTGGCCAATGTAATAATTAGACCCTTCTCTCTCGGGTCCGCTGTCACCAGTGTAACAACTTGCTGTCACCAAATGAAATAAAGCAGCCAAGCGTGAAAAAAGAAGATTCAGTCTCATTTAGGCGGGGACCTCCTGGACTTAAAGCGGTAAATTACCTTTGCCAGGACAGAGTTGATCTTGTTGTTCAGCCTCTTATCCAAATGCACTGCTCACTCTAGAGGGAAAGTCGAGGTAGGGATCTGAATAAAGTTTCGGTACCATGAATTATAAAAAAATCTATTATATATTTCACGCTATAAATTTGACCCAGAAAAAACTATACACTTATAAACAATTTTCTTCATTACGTGAATGGGCCGTATAATTTCGCCTCTACTGCGCAATTGACCTGCCTCACTGTGGGGAATAATTGTCTACTATAAAACAGGTACAAATCGACCGCAGCTAGTTTCTATTTGTCGAATGTCATTGTACTTTACGTAATTAAAACGTAAACGTAGAAAAATTCTGCTGATTTGATAAATTTGATCGGTAACCAGTTCAGTATGTTCTAACAAAAATTCAGTGTTGCAAGTTTTGTTTCCGCGCGAATAAAATATGATTTTTATTTATACCACTAGATATGATTAACAGATATGACCATGTCTGAAAAACAAAATGACTTAATCGCTGAGAAAATTTAGCGATGACCTGGCTTTACGGAGACAAAATCATACGCTCCGGGTAAATGATGTGAATTACAATTAGCCTCGTTTCAAAATTTACCGACCACCTATCTACCGGGTGGGCGAGAATTATGTGATAAAAAAATTATACCTAAATCCTGTCAAGTTAGATATACACAAAAAAATCGTTCCTACAAATCTTGTGTGAAATCTTAGTATAATATCCCACACAATAAAATTATATCTATAAAACGAGCGGTGCCCAAATTATGAGCTAGGACCTACAGATTTAACTGAAGCTATGAACTTGTCCAATAACACAGTAAAAAAATGTCATATATTCAATCTATGCAAACATTTATGTTATCAGTATCAATGTTGGATCAGCGCACCCAAAAAAAAATAATTAAATCTTTTCCAATAAATCTAAGATTTGTTCAAAAACTTACTGTATGGAAACTTCCCTTCTCCTGTCTCTGCTCACTAACTGATTCCGATATTTGTCTAGAAACGGCGGGATAACGCTAAATTTCTAGCACACGGTGTCGAGATATGCTGGATAACGGTCGGAGAGAGAGTTTATTCGGTTTTGTGTTCCCCAGGGGGACAGCGTTCACTGTCAAGGATATCTGAGTATCGCTTCGACGCCCTGACACAACGGAGAGAAACTTCTCCCTATGAACCCGCGAACACTAAAAAAACTGACACCCGTTACCGTGACAGGGAAGGACATTTTCCCTTTGCGTTTTTCGC
Organism: Galeruca laticollis; assembly: GCA_963921935.1. Classification (NCBI taxonomy): domain Eukaryota; kingdom Metazoa; phylum Arthropoda; class Insecta; order Coleoptera; family Chrysomelidae; genus Galeruca; species Galeruca laticollis. Next base: position 62,146,280 of record OY998178.1, on the reverse strand, counting down.
CTGACTTTGTGTTCTGTCTGCCCTGAATTTACTTTTTACCATTCCCCCAAATTTTGTTGGGGGGTTTGTGCTGAATTGTAAAGGTAACATTTCTTGTTTTAGTGTGTCCTCGATTTTTATTGCTAACAGTTTGTATACAAAACAATAAATTACAATTTGCCCTAGTTCATTGTTATGTTGTTGTGAAATGTTATTGTCCTGTCTCATTTTTGTTAAACAAAAAGTTTGTCGAATTCTACTTTTATTATATTGGAAATAAAATATATATTTCACCGTGTGTTCTGAAAGTTACTTATTCAAGTTTGCCCTATTTAATATTCGCTGTTTAGGTTTTAGGATATACTCTAATATAAAACTATATATATATATATATATATATATATATATACATATATATATATATATATATATATATATATATATATATATATATATATTAAAGTATATCTCGACTATGTTTTAAATTATAATATATTATATTCTATATTGTTTTATCGTTGAATTTATTTGTAGCTGTAACTACACTAATATGAAAACACCTTTAGCTAAATATAACCTATAAAATTTTTAATGACAGCAGTTGTCAAATTAATATGCCCGGCTAAATAAATAATAAATTTTATATCCTGAAAGATAAATTAATACCCAATATCAATCAACTCACTCTTTTCTCAGGGAGGGATCAAAGATTTCAAAGAATAATTCAAAATTTATAAATTTCCAAATAATTTTGCAAATCACGTATTATACTATTCAAAACGAAAGTAACTGTTTGACCAATACACTATAAGACAATTAAATTATCTTATGACACATATGAAATTACTGTCAGAAATTAAACCAAATGTCACTTCTAGTACTAAATTTTCTATAGGATGAAATTATCAAATGTAATGAGAATGATTATGAAAAGAGAGCCAAAAGGTGATTAGAATTCAAATTTATATATTATATTATCAAATAAACACTTACAAAAATTAAAACTTTTCAAAAAATATCACAAACGAATACGCAAAAATAAAATTTTCTATCAAAACCTTAATATTATAAACAATCTAAAATTAGAAATTCTTATCTAAATACTTTAACTAAAAGTCCAAACTGACTTATATGTCAATGTAACATTCCCCAATTTCCTTGTAAATTGTCTTTTTCAAAATTTGTCTTGAGTTTACGTAGAATGATATATCAATAATGTTACTATAATTTGATCAAATATTTAAATCATCAGATGCATCTACTTTCGAAATATTTTTTACTAAAGGCCTATTAATTCTCGAGAAATAATATATAATATGGACTGGACTCACCAAACTGGATACAGATAGACTTGTTTGTATTCTAAAGACGTTTTAGAATATCTGGAACAATTTTCTAAATGACTTATTTAGAAACTGGAACAACACTCGCACTTTACCGCTGTAATTCTCTGCGAATAATACACGCACTGGCTTTCAAAAGCAAATTGTGTTAATTTGAAAATAATGCTACAAATTGTTCTGATATTCTCAAATAAATTTGAGACCACTCTTATTCCGATGTTGTCTCTCGAGATATTAAAATTCAACTCTATTTAAAAAATTCTGAGACAACTCTTATTTCGATGTTGTCTCTCGCGATGTTATGAATCAACTAACTAAACTGTTTCCATAAATAACTCTCTTCTCCTTTGGTTACCAAGAATTCTTTTTTTTTAAAAAATACAAATTTACGTTTTCATATACCAAGAGAGATTTTCATTATTTTTTATAAGTGCCATTTTGCCAATAGAGACATCTGTATTCTGGTTTTTCAAATCGTTTTAAAATATATCTGTCATTAAGTCTATTCTGCAGTAATGTCATATGAAATTGAAATGTCAAATTTTATTGGTATATTGAACCTTTCAAATTATTGATAATACAGTGTGTATCACTAGTATTACATCTAAATATGCATATTTTCTTTATTATTAATGTTTTCTTTAGAATTTAGATAGAGGATATGTATTAATATATATATATATATATATAATATGTATATATATATATAATTATATATATATATATATATATATATATATATATATCTTTTTAATATAAGTTTACAATGCTTGTAAATTTACCGCTATTCATAGTTAAACAACGTCAAATGGTTATTGTCTTGCCTTATTCGAGGAAACACTGTATACAACACTGGTCTTCGAATCAGGCTAAATAATTAACTACTATCTGTCACTTCGATATACGGGTTCGAAGAGAATCGATATCTCAACGAAACTTGTGCGCGAGAGCCGATCTTCAGTGTTTCACGATACCAACCCTAACATAAGACGATACAGACCATTTATTAGAAGGGGAAGGTTGCAACCTTTGGAAGAACTCAGGAGAAAAAAAGGTAAGAAGTAATCCTTTGACGATTTTAACTCAACTTTTCTACCCAAATTCAACATTTTTTTTCGCCCTTCGAGCCGGATTTGATGTTTTATCATTTCAAATTTCATAAGTTAGAATATTAATATTTCTATCACTTTAAAATAAATAATAATTTTCGTAATTTTTAAACAGGTAAATTTATTAATACTGAAGGTCAATTGGCATTGGCACTCTTAATTTTTTGCTCTGAAACAATTAACTTTTTGCTAGTTACAGTAAATTTATCGATTAGTTTGGAACTTAAAGGTCATCTTTATTTATTCTGAACAACGGTAACACTGTATACGGTTTGTCTCACACTTATTTAATAATATTTGAAAATAAAAAGAGATATTGTTAATTGTGTATTAGTATACGTTGCGCTTTTTAATGTGACTAACTTATTTCCCGTTTATAGTGGATATTTCACGCCAATATCATTTGTTTCATTTAATAAAACATATTTTGATAATTTAACTCCTACTTTAACGTTCTAGTTTCAATAAGTGACGTTTAACTCTCGATGTAATAAATAGTTGATTGAATACAAAAAAGATTATTTCACCGAAATTTTAGTTGAAATTTTATTCAAGGATTATTTTTGAGATTGAATTTGAACTTTTTCAATACATATATCGTTATCAGTAAGAATAAACATTTCTAAAAGATTTCTTTGGATTCTTTCTCCTTCACAAATAAATAAAAAAATTGCTGCTAGGTTGCGTCAAGCAAAAACACTGAGGGAATCTGCGATGGATAGGATTTCAATTCTTTATAATCTGGCAGAACAAGCTAAAATTGACAAAATTGTCCATAGTCATTTTAAAGCTCGATCATCAGAATTAAAGTCTTTTCACAGTGAATTCAATATGCAACACACTGCTATTATTACAATGTTGTCTGCAAGTGAAGACGCCGACGTAGGTACGGAAAGACTTCTTCGTCAACCAGTGGATGACCAATATTATAATATATTAACGATTCATTCTGAATTATTTGATACTGCTTCTACTTCTGATAACAAGAACCAAACCTCCACAGTCGAGTTACCTAAACTTAATATTCCAGTATTTTCTGGAGACATGAAATTGTGGCCTACTTTTTTTTATTTATATAAATCTCTAATTCATAATAATACATCTCTCTCTAGCGTCGAAAAATTTAGATATATAATTTCATCACTCTCTGGTGAAGCTCTCATTCTCGTTGAAAATATCAATCTTACGGAAGACAATTATGAGGTAGCATACAAAAATTAGTAAAACACTTCCAAAATATTCGTGCATTAGCTACGTTCTACTGGGAACAAATTTATAATACTCATAAAATAAATTTAGAATCTCCAAAAGCGCTGAGGCAAGTGTTGGCACTATTTTTCGAAAATTTAGAAGCTCTTAAAAATTTGGGATAGCCGGTGAACGATTGGAATTTCATACATTTTCAAATGTTAAGCAAAAAAATTGGCTCTGACACGCTTCATCGTTTCGAACAAGAACATCTCTGTCCATCGTCAGATATTCCAAAATACGATGATTTGTATAAGTTTCTTGAGAAATAGTGTGATGCATATGACTCGGTGGTATTGATACACGCCCCAATGAAAAGTATTTCTTCAAGTAACAAATCTGCATTCGTAAAAACTGCAAAACCGCAAAGTTCTGCCTTTCTCACTAATACAGAACAAACTAAATGTGCTCTATGTAAGTCGAATCACACAATATATAAGTACTCTACTTTCTCTTCTAAAACGCCTAAAGAGAGATTTGAGTTACCTAAACAGTATAAATGGTGTACTAATTGCTTAGGTAGTAAACATTCTACCAACAATTGTAGTTCCAGTAGTGGATGCAAAATCTGTCAGAAAAGGCATCTTACCCTGTTACATTTTGTTGAGCCATGTGCTAAGACTAGCGGTGTTGTAGACACTACCTTTCCCTCAATTTTTACTAAAGAATCCAGTTGCCATGACTCAATACCGGGTAGTTATGCTACTGTCTTACATACCTCAGTCTCTTCTTGTAATTTATTGCCTACTGCTCAGGTGGAGGTGCTTGATTCTCGTGGACATTTTCAAAAGTATTAATTGATGGGTGCAGTCAAGTGTCTCTTATTACTGAGAAATGTGCTAAAAGATTAGGTTTACCTCGATTCGATACTCCTATTCAAATTGGTGGAGTAGAGGATAGTGGAACCTTTTCACGCATGTCCATCCATTGTACCTTAAAACCCCTTGGAAAGACAGTCCCATCCTTCAATATATATGCTCAAATATTATCCAAAATTTCAATAATATGCCAGTTCATTCCTTTTCTACTGATTCATTCCCTCACACTGCTAATTTAGATCTGGCTGATAAAACTTTCAACATTTCGTCTTCTATAGACATGCTGCTCGAAGTTGACGTATTCTCAAAAATATTAAAACCTGATAAAATTCGAGAAGCAGAAGGTGAACCGACTGCTGTAAATACGAGTTTTGGATGGATTTTAATGGGAAAAATGAATGTTCCTCACAAAATACTCGTTCATTCCTGTCTATCGTCATGCCCTACTTCTCTAGATTCAACTGTACAAAAATTCTGGGAACTCGAGGGCATCCCTTCATCTTATCAAATATCGGACGAAGATAAGAAATGTGGGACTATCTTCCAAGAGTCTTACATAAGGTTAGGTACTGGTCGTTTCGGTGTTTCTCTTCCCTTCAAAAGTCCTGATCCATTTTTAGGGATACTAGAACACGTGCTCTTAAGAGATGAAAGCCATGGAACTGAGTGTTCTAAAAGATTCTCAGCTGTATTTTGAATATAATAATTTTATGAAAGTCTGCTTGTCTTCAGGCCATATGGTCCGGGTAGAACCTCCCTCGTCATTTGAGAGGGTTTACTATATTCCTCATCACTTCGTAAAAAATCTTAATAGTAATACATCTAGACTGAGGGTTGTTTTTGATGCTTCTTTTAAATCTCCTATGGGTATATCTCTAGATGATTCTCTTTTTGTCGGTCAAAAGTTGCAAAAGGATATCGTAGGAATTTTACTACGATTCAGACTGCATCCCTTCGTTTTTATCACCGATATCAAACATATGTACAGGCAAATCTCAATAACGGAAGAGGATCAGAATTATCAAAGGATTCTCAGGCGATTTTCACCCCAAGATCCTGTTCAAGATTTTAAGCTTACCACTGTAACTTATGGTGTATCATCGGCTCCTTTTCTTGCTCTTCGCACTATTAATCAGTTAGTTCACAAAGAAAGAAAATATTTTCCTCGAGCTGCAACCTCACTTTGTTCAGATATTTATATTGATGATTTCATAACCGGTGCTTTTACTATAGAAGAAGCGAAGCTTTTGCAGTCTGAATTAATTTCCATGTTAGCTGAAGGGGATTTTGTCTTAAGAAAATGGGCATGTAATCATCCCGACTTAATGCAAAATTTACCTCCTGATGATTGTCAACAGTCTCTTTCCTCTTTTGACTCTCATGGTTTTGTAATTAAAGTCTTAGGTCTAAGGTGGAATAATTCTTCAGATACGTTCTCTTATGAAGTTCAGCCTCTCTATGACTTGTTCTGAACTTATAATTCTCTTGGAAGTGGCTGGGATGTATGACCCAGTTGGTTTCCTAGCCCCACTTCCCTTCTTTGCCAAGTATATGCTCCAATACCTCTGGAGTTTAGGCTTGGACTAGGACGAAATTCCTCCCCAAGATCTAATTGATAAATGGGCGCAGTACAAGTCTGAGCTTCCGCTCCTCTCACATATCAGTATACCCCGTTGTTTACCCACGAAGTTTATTTCGTGCGAATTGCATGGCTTCTCTGATAGTTCAGAAAAAGGCTACTCTGCGGTGACCTATTTTAGGTTTACTGGTACAGATAACACCTCTCAGATTTACTCAATTAGTGCCAAAACTCCACTTACAGTCCTTTTAATACCGCGGTTAGAACTGTGTGCAGCAGTTTTGTTAGCTGATTTAATAGACTTTATACTTGGTTCCTTCCAGAGTAAGTTTTTGCGTGGTCTGATTCCATGGTAACCTTATCATGGATTAAATCACCCGCATGGCGTTGGAAAACGTTTGTAAGCCACCGTGTGGCTCACATGCAAGAAAGGGTTGCTGCGGATCGTTGGCAGTTTGTTCAGACGACTTGTAATCCAGCAGATTGTGCCTCCCGAGGCCTACTGCCGGTACAAATTATCAATCATTCTTTGTGGTTTTTTGGCCCTCCATAGTTGATCAACCCAAGGAAGCAGTGGCCAGAATCTTCAATTTCGGTTGTATCTTGTCCCGGAGAAAAACCATTAGTTCTTACTACTTTGGTGTCATTACATACACTCGACTATCTCCTAAACAAATTCTCGTCACCTAATAAAATAAAGCGTGTTATTGGCCATGCCTTCCATTTCATTCATAATATAAAATACTCTACCAGTAAAATATTTGGCCCCTTCACTGATTCCGAATTTCTAAGTGCTCTTTTGATCTTGGTTAAAAGAGTACAACACTTATGTTTCTCATCTGAGATTGAAAATTTGATATAAAGCAGAAACCGTTGTTAATCAAGTTACAAAAAAAGCATAAAAAATCTAACGACACAAATTGTCATAAATTTGATAAAAGCGTAAAAAAAATATGATTGCATCTTTCAATAAGCATTTGTGAATTCTTCATTGTGACGCAGGTATATAACGAAGAAAATGTTAATAATGAAAATATAAAGAAAAGTGTATGAAACCATCGAATTTCATTTTCGCATAATAACCAATTCATACATGGAATAAAATTCATTATCGTCACATTACGACGATTGGTCCTTCAGAGCATTCACCATAAAGGAGAATACGACATTCCGCAATTTTGCTTTTCCAACATTATAAAAGAGGAAAACGCTAAACATGTTCTGCGTTTTTCTCTTTTTTGATGGAAAAGCAAAATTGCGGAATGTCGTTTTCACTTATATTGCACTGAGCTCTGAAGGACCAATCGCCTTAATGTGACGATAATAAATACTTTTACACGTCGATGAATTGAGTGTTATATTGAATGATAACCGATGATAACATGTTCATTTACTATATAATTGTATAGTTTTACATTTTGTTCATGTTGTTTCACAAATAAGAATATTACAATTTCTTATTATATAATGTAGTCGATATCTTTTACTTTTTATGATTCATTTATGACAAGATATGTGTTATGTCTCTTTATGCTTTTTTGTTACTTGACTTTATCCAAACCTTTCAGGAAACCAAATCCTTTATTCACAGTTTTCAGGATTAGCATATGATCAAAAATATCCGGCTATTTCAGCTCGTCAGCACCGGTTGACTGATTTAATCGTAGAAAGTATTGACAAGGAGCACTGTCATCCGGGGATTCAGCATGTACACTTTCTCATTTCTCAAAATTTTTGGATTCTCTCCGCTAAACGAGCATTTCGTGGAATTTTGAACCAACGTCATCGATGTTTCCGACTAAAACCAGTGTCATATACCTCTTTTATGGGAAATTTACCTTCTCGCCGTATCAACCAAATTAAACCCTTTGCTTGTGTTGGGGTGGATTATGGTGGGCCTTTTTTGGTTACACCTCTTAAGGGACGCGGTATCAAGTCTCAAAAGGCATATATCTGCCTTTTTGTATGCTTTGCAACAAAGGCACTTCATCTAGAGTTAGTCTCCAGTCTCTCTTCTGATGCATTCGTATCAGCATCACGTCGCTTTGTAGCACGGCGTGGTAGGTGCTCACAGATTTTTTGCGACAATAGCACTAATTTTATTGGGGCTCCTCGAATGCTCAATGCATATATGCAATTGGCTTCGGAGTCAGAGGGAATTAAGTTTTCATTTTCTCCTCCTTCCGGTCCACATTTTAATGGACTGAGTGAAGTTGGCATAAAGTCTGTAAAATCTCATATTTTCTGTGTCGTAGGATCACAAGTTTTGACTTTTGAGGAGTTTTACACACTCCTAACTCAAAAAGAAGCCATACTGAACTCTAGGCTTTTATATCCCCTAGGTTCGGATCCAAATGATCTTCCGGTACTTACTCCGGGTAAGTTCTTCTTATGTTAGAACCACCAACTGCGGTGCCTGATCCCGATCTCACACATCTAAAATTGAATCAACTGGATCGTTGGCAACTTTTGCAAAGGCTGCAACAAGATGTGTGGAAAAGGTGGCACACAGAATACTTAAATACTCTCCAGTAAAAAAATAAATGGTTAAATAAAGAAAATCCACTGAAACCCGACGATTTAGTCATCATTAAAGAGGATAATTCACCATCCTTATATTGGAAGTTGGGTAGAATTGTAAAAGTGTTTCCTGGTTCAGATGGTATCGCCAGAGTGGCCAATGTTAAGACCGCTCAGGGTCTCCTCCAGAGACCCATGGTAAAGTTATGCCCTTTGCCATCTTTTTCTGTTCAATTTAGTTAAAATACTATGCATTTTGGTGGGGGGTATATTAAGTTCTTAGGATATACTTTAATATAAATCTATATATATATATATATATATATATATATATATATATCTATATATATATATATATATATATTTATATATATATATATATATATATATATATATATGTATATATATATATATATATATATATATATATATATATATATATATTCTCTTCTTAACATATGTTTTCAATGCTTTAAATTGACCGCTATTCATAATTAAACAACGTCAAATGGTTATTGTCTTGCTTTATTCGAGGACACACTGTATAACAACACTGGTCTTCGAAGCAGGCTAAATAATTAACTACTATCTGTCACTTCGATAAACGGGTTCGAAGAGAATAGATATCTCAACGAAACTTTTGCGCGTTTGCCGATATTCGGTGTTTCACGATACCAACCCTAACATAAGAAGATACAATCCATCTATTAGAAGGGGAATGTTGCAACCTTTGGAAGAAGTCAGGAGAAAAAAAGGTAAGAAGTAATCCTTTGACGATTTTAATTCCCAATCGGTCAACTTTTCTACCCAAATTCAACATTCGCATTTATTACATTAGAATAGTAATTATTAATTGTTATATTGGAACAATTGTTTAACACCAATGGAATATTACCATTTTCTTCAATTACACTTTGAACTACCTGAGCATTAATTCCTGTCACATTATTAGTTTCAAATACTATACTCGAAGTTGCTGGTCTTACAGTGACTGATTGTAATTCCAAACTAGATGGGAATGATCTTGATGGTAGTTCCTCTGTGAACGTTGTTGCATGTTCTATAGGGTTATTCGATTGGACATTTTCATTTTTTTATTAATTAATTCACTGATATAACCCTCTGCGATTGTGCTGCTGTTCCAACCACCAAGTTTTTCAAAGTCAATAAGTCACTGCCACTGTTCACTAATATGGTAGCAGAAGAACGCCTGAATGAATGACCAGTGTAGGTTTCTGAGTTTGGTAATTTCAAGAATATAGCGATTTCTTTGGCCATTGCGCCAAACTTGTTTATTCCAACAAACTGGGAGGTATATTTCCCATTTTGGTAATTGATGAAAAATCTCTTATTTTTATCCACCATAGTTTTGGGTCGTAGAACAGCATACTTTTTATACGTTTCATAAAATGTTCCTGTTAATGTAAAAGTTCATGTCACTCTATTTTTTGTGTTAGGAATCTTTACAATTAATGCAGATGTTACATCAGGTAAATCACATATTTTTAAACCGGCTAATTCAGCTCGTCTCAGAGCTCCGCTTATAGCGAATGCTAAGGCAACCTAGAAAAATTAAAATAATCAGTTCTCATTTTTCGAGAAGTGAGCGCTGTATCTTAAGATAAAAAATGAGAACTTAGTCTATATAAGTATATGCAAATCCAATTAAGTTACATGATCAATTCCTCTTCAAATGATGAAAATATTCATAGCAAAAAATCAATAAAAAAAAGGTATTTTGGGGATTGGAATCTACGAGCTTAATCATTCTACTACTTGGGCATACCTTTCGACGAATTAAGTCACCGGCGAATATTAATAACTTTTGGAAACAGTAACTTATGAACATAAAATGAGTATTCATCGTTGTGTTATAAATAAAGTAATATATCTTGAATTACCTTAATTATAAGTGGTAAATTGGTTAAATTGAAAATCTCTTCATAAATATCCTCATCCTAAATCAATCAACTCTACAAATTAAAACATACACCTACCTTGATTAACAAATATTTCTCATCCGGAGCAGTCGCTATAAATTGTTAATTTGTTGAGGGTTCAAAGTACTTGATTTTTTTAGTTCATATCCATGTGAGCGTCTTTTCAGTAGAGCCTTCAATTTTTGGTAATTTCCAATGTTCACGTTATGCTCAGCGATTAATGATGTCCGTAACATAGAGTATATTGACCAGACAGTACTTGTCTTGTAATTGTTCTCCAATTCTTCTATGTAGGCCAATAAAACAACATCGGAGAAGCTTGTCGTATTATTTTTGTCTTTCCATGCCATGAAATTATTATACGCAAGATCATACTATCAGATTAACAAATAAAATAGATATGTTTATTTTGATTTTATCCTGCTCCAAACATCAAGTCATATTCTAAGCTGACTTGCGGACACTTCCACTGCTTTGCCATATTTACAAATTCTCTTTAGTTGCAAGAAAAATGAAATTAGAAGTTTGATTGAAAATGTATTGAAAAGTTATGCAAATGAAAAAAAGTCATACTAATTTATGTATTTGAGTCGCTGCTTTTAAAATTAATCAATAATACTTCTTATATAAATTTTAAACAAGTATTTTTAATACCTTTATGGTTATAACTAAAAGTGGGAACATTGCTCAATATTTTAGTGCCTGTTTTATGTGTCAAGTGTAAGTAAATAATGTCAAACGTAGTTTGTTCATACGAGCGCCATTACCACTAAAGAGTTAACGTTTAGATCTTTCGTTTTGATGAGTGTTTCAAGACTTTTAGTGACAAAATAAACTTTTAAGTTAATTAAATAAATGATTTTGGATTATCACGGTTTGTCAGTGCCAAGTTTGTTAGAAGATCAGCAGAAATTACCAACGCCATGGGTCTACATTACCATCCCCACTTGTTGAAATTCATTCATTATTTTCTTACTGGCGCTTAGTATTGTTGGCCGCAAAAATAAACGTGTTTATGAATGGAATGCCCTCTCTATTGTATATTATTACTCCAAGATCATACTTGCGTTTTGATTTTTCCGATAGCAATTATTTCGTCGTTTCGCTTGCTAAATCACGGACTTCCATGGAAATAGAATCTACCGTTTAATCGTCTGATGAATATTCCGTGTTTTTGTTACAGATATCAGGAGATTCCACTTATATAAATAAGTATAAATTTGTTTACTAAGTAAATCAAATCAACGCCCTGACAGTAGGTATTAATACGTCATGAATTTATTTGCATATATGTCATTGTCACAGCTGCCTACAATTGGGTGAACATCACAGTACAGAGATCTTTTAGGTAAATAAGCACAGCAATCGCATCAGAACAGGTGACTGCGGAATATTTCGCACTAGTGCGAAATAAGTAACTTTCTACGCTAGTTTACAGTAGACTTACACACCAGATGCAATATCTTGCTAACACACCTAAATATCACCAAAAATAACCAAAAATTATCAAAATTCACTAAAAATTACCAAAAATTACCAAAAATTACCAAAAATTATCAAAAATTATCAAAAATTACCAAAAACTACCAAAATTTACCAAAAATTACCAAAAATTACCAAAAATTACCAAAAATTACCAAAAATTATCAAAAATTACCAAAAATTACCAAAAATTACCAAAAATCACCAAAAATTACCAAAAATTACCAAAAATTACTAAAAATTACCAAAAATTACCAAAAATTACCAAAAATTACCAAAAATTATCAAAAATCATCAAAAATTACCAAAAATTACCAAAATACAACCAAAAATTACCAAATTTTTTCAAAAAGTACCAAAAATTTCCAAAAATTTCCAAAAATTACCAAAAATTACCAAAAATTACCAAAAATTACCAAAAACTACCAAAAACTACCAAAAGCACCAAAAACTACCAAAATTACCAAAAATTACCAAAAATTACCAAAAATTACCAAAATTACCAAAAATTACCAAAAATTACCAAAAATTATCGAAAATTATCAAAAAAATACCAATAATTACCAAAAATTACCATAAAATTACCAAAAATGACCAAAAATTACCACAAATTACCAAAAATTACCAAAAATTACCAAAAATTACCAAAAATTACCAAAAATTACCAAAAATTACCAAAAATTACCAAAAATTACCAAAAATTACCAAAAATTACCAAAAATTACCAAAAATTACCAAAAACTAGCAAAAATTACCAAAAATTACCACAAATTACCAAAAATTATCACAAATTACCAAAAATTACCAAAAATCACTAAAAATTACCACAAATTACCAGAAATTACCAAAAATTATCAAGAATTATCATATAATACCAAAACATAACAAAAATTATCAAAAATTACCAAAAAATAACCAAAAACACCAAAAATTACTAAAAATCACCAAAAATTACCAAAAAATACCAAAAACTACCAAAAATTTCCAAAAATTATCAAAAATAACATAAATTACCATGGCATGCTGTTGCACGGGAATTACAACTAAGTTCATTTTTTTCTTCGTTTGCAACCTGCAGTGCAGTTGTGAATGAGGATGATGAAATTTTTACAGCCTCTGAATAAGTTTGGTGTGTTCTAGATTGCTCATATTATACTTAAAGTTTGGAAGCAAAGAAACAATAAGTGAGCAAAACGATAGAGAAATGATTGAGAATACAGAGACTGTAGATACTCCACCTGGCGATTCAAACAAAAATAAAAAAGTAGGTAAATATTTTTCATTTTAGATGTGGATCCAAATTTCAGAAGTTGATAGTAGACGAGACTTTAGAAGTTCGTATTGATGTTTAGTAGTTACTTATTTGAAGTTATGTATATTGAAGAATCATAAACTGAAATCCAAACTAAAATAATTCAATTTATCAAGGGTCTGGAGTATCTGAAAGCCCATCAATGTCAACACCTACAGTAACATAAACTCCGTCAAACACTACCACAGGTAATAAAAACACCGGTAGTGGTACCACATACAAGGGGCATAAGGAACAACAGCTATAGACTTCCCAAGTAAATCATGAACTACAACAGTTCCTGAGTAAACAGAGGGAAAACATTGAGCTCCAAAATAAAGGTTTTGAAACAATGAAAATACTGATGAACCACATTCAGAAGACATCTGAAAATTTCCTTGCTGCAGAACGACGACTTAGACTACAAAGTGCTCGAGGTAACCTACTAAACTCGACCTCTTTGTTAGAAGATACTGCACCACAAACGGGTTTTGGATCTAATGTGCCACCAAACCTGCAAGACATAAGAGGTTTTTAAGGCTCTTGATAGTTCAATTACCGCTTTAAAAACCACAATTGAATCGAACAAAAAATATCAAAACTATCAAGTACCAAGAAATTATACTCTCCATCCAAAATGGGACATGAACATATGGATGGACAAACTTAGATCTGAATTAACATCGAAAGATCTGTAATAGATCCATCAGTAACTGCCCCCAGTAGCTTAGATAAACAAGTATCAATGAAAAGACAACAAGCAGTAAGAGACCCTGTAAAGGTTATACAGAGTCTCAAAGGAGCAAAAAGAGTTGAAAACAATGTCACACATACTTCTGTTAGAACGAAGTTGTACCAACTGAGACTAAAACCTAAGGAGAGCATTGACAATTTTTGGACTAGATTCGACAACATTGTTTTAGAATATGTAAGCTGTGATAACGCAGTACCCCTGTCAGATGAAGAAAAGAGGTCAGCTTTCTACCAAGCTGTCTGTAATGTAATACCAGAAGCCCGGACTGCTTTTTTAATACATCGAAGAATCACAGGTAAATCAATGACTCTAGTTGAGCTGAAGTCTCATTTATTAGAAATGGAAGCTGAGAAAAATTCAAAAACTTCTTCAGAGCAAGGTGCAAGTGCAAACCAAGCAAAAAGGTTTGAAACACGTCACGACAACTGTTATAGATGCAATTAGACGGACTAAAATATCAAAGATTGTCCATTAGAAGCAACTGGCAATTGATATTGTTATATTTGTAAGATCACAACTGATCATAATACAAATAAATGCCCAAAAAATGATGCAGTCAGTCACAGTTCAGGAAAGTCTGAATACAAACGGGGTCGTGGTCACGGTAGAGCTATAGGTACCTTTAGAGGAGCTTCGACTTCGAGAGGTTTCGGTGGTAAATCCAGAGGATATATCAAAACCACCCATAAAACGTTCAAGAAGCAAGCAGTTCCACTAAAGCATGGTGACAAAAAAAAGCCACGAGCACGACTAGCAGGTATGAATCTTGAGTGTTTTAATAATGCAGAACATGTTATTTTCATTGCGGACTCCGGTGCAACCGAGCACATAATAAACAAAAGTTTGATTTTAAGTAATTTTAAACACTGCTCAGGTGAAGTAATTAGAAGTGCAAATAAAAATAAAGCTGACATAGAGATAGATGGACTCGGTGACCTCTACTTAAAATCAAAACTCAATAATAGTATATTATATACCGCGGGACTGAAGTAGTACATTTAATCCTGAAGGTAAAGTTTATGGCCCGACCGCAGGGAGGGCCATAATTCACCTGAAGGATTAAATGTACTTCAGTCGCAAGGTATATACGATACTTTTCGTACTTCCGGTATGATTTTATTAATTATTTCAATAATTTCAATCAGTTTTTTCTCTCTTCAACTCATTTAATAAACTGTCTTTAAAATAAGTTACCATAGTAACATTGCGTTGTGACAGTTATAATTTAGAAACATTGTCATTACTAGTGTCATTGTAAATTTGAATATTAACGTTAATTACCATTCTAATTAATTATATTTTTCAATAAAATATCCCTTAAATTCGTTTGTTTGTGATTTAATCGTTCCGGGAGTTTCGTCAATATTTAATCCCGGAGGGATTAAATGTGACACTTTAGTACCTGTCACAAGGGAGTGAAGTTGTCACTTTAGGCCCGGAAGTACGAAAAATAAAATTTACTAATGTATTATCCGCAGAAAATATCGCCAACAATTTAATCTCACTTAGATGATTTGCAGATGCAGGCTTATGTATATTTTCAGATGATAAGAAAATAGGAATATTTGACAAAGAAACAGGTGAGACATGTTTGACGGGGAAATATGTTAAACCAAATTGGCTCATCACTTTTGAAGTGAAATCCGTTAGAGAAAATAATTTGTCAGGTTATACAACGTACTTTTGTACTGCCGAAATTATTTCTCCAAATGGGTTTCCCGAACAGTCTCAGACGTTAGTTGATTTAAATTGACATGAGATGGAGGGAGTTTTGGATGAATCTTCCCATAAATCACACCCGTCTAAGGTTGGGAGGGAGAGTCAGAAGGAGGAACTTACAGAGTTAGATAGAAATCATTTGGAAGCAGAAGTCACAGACTTCATACTAGATGAACAAACTCTAGATAGGAGAATTTGAGATTTCAATTCAACTGATGCTTGAGAAGAATTTAATAATATTAAAGGTACAGAAAATAATATACAGCAAATGGAAACAATTGAAATAGATGAAGGAATGTTATGGCACATAAGATTAGGTCATCCAAGTTTAAATTACTTAAAGGAACTGAAGAACAGTCGTTGTATAATGTGACATTTAAAAAAAATATTTCAGATTGTGAAACCTGTATTCTTGCTAAGATGAAAAAATTAGCCTTTAAAGAATCTAGACTGATAGCAGATAGACTGTTACACACTATCCATGTAGACACTATGGGGCAATTTAAGATAAATTCGTTCCCAGCTTATACATTATTGTGTTTTTAGACGACTTTCCTAGGTATGCGGAAATATATTCTATTAAAAATAAAAATGAAGCAGCTAATTGTTTACAAACCTTTATAACTACAGCTAGAAATTTATTGGGTAAAAATGAAAAAGTGTACTACATCAGAACTGATAATGCTAGGGAGTTCACAGGAGGCGAATTTTTAGATGTTATGGATAAAGAAAAGATAGAATCAGATTATGCACCTCCATATACTCCAGAGTTGAATGGTACAGCAGAGAGGTTCAACAAAACAATTCAACAGAAAATTAGATCGTTGTTGTTTGATTCTGGCCTACCTAAATCAATGTGGATATTGGCGGCTAAAACAGCTGTTAATATGTAGGTACAATCGCACACCTCACGAAACGAATGGTCTTATATCGCCAATAAACAAACTCAATGCAAGAATAAACACACATATGAATGAAATTAGAAGGTTTGGGTGTTAAGCTTATCTTAAAATTCCAATAACAGAAAATAAGTTTTCTGAAAAAGCAATAAGGCAATACTCGTAGGTTACTCACGTACGGGATATGTATTGTGGGAACCAACCTCGGGTAAATTTTTAAACTCTACACATGTCAGGTTCAATGAAAAATTAGTATACAAGGACGTGTACAAAACTAGAGATTTAGAAGTTGAGTCTTCTCCGATAATTGAAAAACAATTTGACGCAGAAGTAGATGACAATTCATTTGACAAGGAAATGAACCCTGAATCTTCCCATTCAAATAATCAATTAACGAAAGACTCAGGTGTAACATCAATTCAGCCTGACGAGCCCAGAAAACGCAAACTATATGAAAACGTATCAAATGACACCAAATCAGAGAAGCTAAGAATTTCAAAGATAAAACCAAAGCCCGATATAGATGAAAACTTCGTTCATGCCAAAACAATAGAAAAGTTCAAGACGGTAGAAATAGAGGAATTTATACACGCTATGATTGCCTTTATTACCAAAGATTCTAGTTATTACAAAGAATGTTTGCTGTGCGAAGACAGTGTTGAATGGAAAAATGCAATTGAAGGAGAACTTAAATCAATAGAAGATAATAAAGTCTACGAACTGGTGGACAGACCCGTAGATGTCCATATATTGAACTATAGATGGGTTTTTGAAACTAAATTTGGCAAAACTGGAGAGAACATCTATAAAGCTAGAGTGGTTGGAAGAGGTTTCTTAGATACAAACGAGTATGAGTTGAAAGAAACCTATGCTCCGGTGTCAAGACTTCCAGTATTCAAATTGAAATTTGCAATCATAAATAAACTTGATTTAGATGCAAGACAAAAGGACGTTATAACAGCTTTTCTCTACGGCACTTTGGAAAGGACTATTTTTATGGAGAGCTCAGAAGGCTATGATTGCAGTGATTATGTTAGAAAAACAAAAGTCTGGGAACTCTAGAAAGCTCTATATAGATTGAGAATTAGCCCTATAAGATGGAATAAAACGTTCACCAATGAAGCACTAAAATTAGGCTTAGAGAATGACGTAAATGAGCCGTGCTTATTCACTTGGAGAAAAGAAGAAAAAATTGCCATTGTAATCTTATACGTAGATGATATGATTGCAGCCAGTAACGACCCAGAAAAACAAGACGATATCATAAATCATCTCAGGAACGTGTTCGAGATAAAAATTATGGGTGAACCAGAAAAGTTTCTTGGAATGAAGATTATCCGTGATAGAGGTAAACGTGAAATGTCTATTTCACAGTCTGAATACACTGAAAAAATCCGAGAACGATTCAACATGAAAGAATGTAATGCACACGACACACCTATGATTACTAGACAAGTCAAAAGCAGGAACATGAAAGACGAAGATAAATCAAAAGAGTTTAATGTTTTGACTGTGCACCTTATGGGGTATGATACGTATGAAGTTTTTATTAGGCACCTAGTGGAACGATGGAAAGATAAGTGCCATGTAGAACTGAAATGTCACTTTGTTTGCAACTTAGTTGAATGTTTATTGTTTCTGGAAAAATACTGATGTAATGGATATTGTTGACTTCTTCTACAATTTAGGAGGTTGTCAGGACAGGTAGGTACTTGTTCACAGTTATGTGTGTCACTAAATGAGAGTATAGATGTAACACAATCTGGTTTCTCTATTGGCTGGATTCGGTTTTGTTCGCAAAAGAATATTTGTACATTCTTCTTCTTGTTATTGTTATAAGTTTTTGCTCAATATTAGGAAAGGTATTTGAGGAATATTAATGGTTTGGTTTATATTTGGAACGGAATAACGATGATAATGATCGGGGGAGTCTGGAGAATATATTATAATGATTTAAAATAGGTGGATCCAACTTGATGTGAATGACCTGGAATTAAAGAAAGTTTCATGTAATAAAATAATTATTATTAGTTATTACAAAAATATCATAACATTAATTAATTTGAAACACCCTGTATAGGAATTACCTTAGAATAAATTGAATTAAAATTTGGTAATAAATAGAATGTGAACAGCTTAGAGTAAAAATAATGATAATTATTAAATATTTTTACTAATCTCAATAAATAATTTTAGAACTGACACACTATTTGTAGAGTGTGATAGAGATTGTATTCCAAACCGATCTATGTTATTAATTTTAAAATTTTGTGAAGTGACAGTGTTTAATCGCGAATTGAATCAACCGATTAGAAAAGAGTGTAGTTGATACAGAGCATTGATATTTAAACATGTGAAAGGACCGTAAAATATCAATAGGAATAAAAAAATGACATTAGAACGATTGGATCACAGGGAAAGTGGTCTTGGAAAAAAAAATAAAATATAAAAAAATGTGAGTGGTTGTTGATTTTGAAACAGGAAAAGAGGTACAAATTTTGGAAATGATAAAAAGTGAAAAAAAACGTAAAATCAAAAGAAAAATACCAAAATTGATACCAGAGAATATGAAAAATCAAAGGCACTGACCTTGTAAGAGATTTGTCCATTTGTTCTCGACTAGGAAGTGGTGTGCTTTGTTTATCCTATATTTTAACCTTGACTGTGGATAAGGTCCCAGCATTTCAACGGATACCGTATGCAGTTTATTCCAGAGAAGGTTTATTTTACTTTCTATAATAGTGTGTATAAAATCAGCATGAAATTCTGATTAATTTTTATCCCACATAGCAGAAAAACGAATATATTTGGTCAAAGTTCCTGAAAGCTGATAACCTACAAAATTGCTCATCGTAAAGTATTTATTTTTCAATTGTGTATTTCTTATTCATTTAGTTAGCTAAGATTGTTGATATTAATAGTTATACATTCAAAAGAAGCTTACCTTATTTAAACAAATATTCCAAAGCAACTCAATAACACTTCTTCAAATAAATAAATCACATCCATCGTGTAGTTGAATGCCGTCGCCGAATTACGGTCGAAATTAGAAACATTTACTGTGTATTTGCGCATGCCCCCAAACCACATTATTTAACAGATTCATATTTTTGTTACGAGAGAAACACAAGTAACTTTTATTAATAAATAAATAGGATGAAAAGAAAGATGGAGAATATTCGATTGCAGTGTAAATTTGCAAATTATTAAAAAAGAGGTGTATAAAGGTTAAAAAATTTTTTTATTAAAGTTTACATTCAAATTTATTCACAGATCTCCAATATTCATTTGATGAAACATTTATATAATAAGCAATCTAAGTTATTCTATTGGAAAAAATTTTAATTGAGGAGACGGCAACCTGGGATAAAGAGTCGAAACCCTTTTAATAGCTAGCCGGATTATCAAATAATAACACCACCCTTATAAAACATAATAATATATTGAAAAGTAACCTATTATGTGAATAAGCTACTTTTCTTTTCACTATCTAATAGAAATTTAAGAAGCCATCTGCAGAAAATAATATTTTTTCATTCTTATCGTGAAATTTATGTTAATCTCTTATGATTTCTCTCAAATTATCTGGAAAGATTAAACTTCGGTATACTGTATTTGGAATGGAGAAACTTATAGAATTTTCGATATCTGTTAAGCTTAAAACCAAGTCTAAACTAAATTTGAATTCATCTAAAATATCGCTTATTTCTCAGTTTTGATCAGTATTACTCCAAGATTCGTTTAAAATTGTTGTTATTTATTTGATTTTATTAGCAACTGATGTTTGGTTCTTATTTAATGTCGACAATGTGTCATTTACAACATTCATTGATTTCTGATTAAGCGAAATGTAATTATTGAGTTCACTTATAATTTGGTTTTGACTCTTTTCTAGTTGAGAAATACTGTTGTGAATTTCTATGGCATCTTGTTCATCTAAATTCCCAGAAATAAATTCTACAAGAAATCCTAGAGGATTAATTAGTGCTCTTTAAAATAGATTATGAGGAAAAATTGAAAATATTTTTTTGGATTATATTTTCAGCTACAAGACGTGTTTGTGAAAAGTACAATTCTATTAGGATTATATAATTTATTTGGTCTAGGATAGGTTTTGCGGGAATATAATGGAGAAAAGTGTGTGTTGCAATTTTAACTTTAGCGCTTCCTAATTTGAGGGGCAAAATACCGGGATTGGCTTTAAGATTGTGAACTTAAACTTTTTGGTTCATTGTCAGAGGGAGTATCGTCATCCTGTAAAATAACGGTTGTCAGGAGGTTTAAAAAAAGTTTGTGGTAAATATTTTGGGGTGTTGTAACGGCAATTCCATCTGATTCGACATGTTCAGGTTTGTAAGGGGGTTTTGTCTGTTCTTTGTTGTTTTTGTTTTGTAACAACACCGCCTTCATTTTGTTTCTCGATAGTATTTGATTTGTTTCCACGTAAACTTTCATGTAATTTGTCATATACTGTTTTCATTGTTTCTTTGTGCTCTTAAGTCTTTAAGTTCAAAATGTCCAATAAGAAGCTTCACCGGCTTTTCTTTTGTCGCGGTGGATGCGTAGTTATTAATTCCTATAACCGAATAACTAATTTTTTCGAATAAATTGAGCTTTGGTTTCGTTATTGAAAGGGTTCTTATATATTCTAGGAGAGTTGAGTGAAATATGTTGGCATTTGCATTTCTAAATGAAAAAGACTATCCATCTCGAATCTAGTCTGTAGGTAAATAGCAGTAAGTAAAACTCATAATCGGTACTACAGCATATATTAGTGAAAGTTGAAGAAGGGAAACTAGTTTCAGCTCACTGAGCCATCATCAGGCCTGTAAAAGGTATCAAGATAAGAATAGGAATTCACAACATGTCGAATCACCTTAATGAATTGAAAGAGGAAGCCGTCACATGTCCATGGAATCAAGCAGACTCCGACATATGTCGGTGGAAAATATGGGGATTTACTGTAGGGGAAATCATCAATAAAAATAGTAATGAAAAAATCTTCATTACTATGTAAAACGTCGAACACAGTAAAATAAAATTAAACAAAACAAAACAGGACAACATTAAAAAAAGTCATAAAAATTGTTTGGTCAAAGTATAAAAGAAAACAAAACTGGACATCGTCGTATGACAGAATATGTCCGAAGCTAAACCCAGTATTGTAGTGTGTAAGAGCACAAAGCACAATGACTCAGTAAATGCCAAATAGACAAGATGGTCGGAGAACTGACAAATGACAAGGACCAATGACGGCCCTCAATAACAAAAAGAAAGAAAAATCTTTCAAAACAGAGATGAATGAGACATAGTAACTGTCATGTAAAGAAATTATCTAAAACACAGCAAATATAAGAGCACAGAGTCTTGTAACAATATCATAAAGTAAAAGTAAAAACTATATTAAGCCACGACAATTAAGAAAAAGAAGAATGAACATAAAAGACCAAAAATATTCTAATAAGTCGTGACACATAAGTTAAAATTTATGAAATGAGAACCTTGAAAGAAAATAACGATTGAAGCACATCAAAAATCAATATAAAATACATCAAAAGTGTAAAATAATTGTGAATATCTGAAATCTAAAGTAAGTATTTATCAGTATAAAAGAAGAATCAGAAAATGACAATAATTGTGGAAGAAGAAAGAAAATAACTGAAGTTGACTGATAAACAAATACATCATGTGTTATCAAACTAAGAGCTTCAAAAGTTAAGGAATAAATAGTCCTCTAAAGGTTGTAATTGTTCATTCAAACATAAGATCGAAGGATCGTTATATATGCGACGTATTTCAGACATCTGTAAAAGAGATGTCTGAAATACGTCGTATATATAACGATCCTTCGATCTTATGTTTGAATGAACAATTACAACGATCTTTCGATCTTATGTTTGAATGAACAATTACAACCCTTTAGAGGACTATTTATTCCTTAACTTTTGAAGCTCTTAGTTTGATAACATATGATGTATTTGTTTATCAGTCAACTTCAGTTATTTTCTTTCTTCTTTCACGATTATTGTCATTTTCTGATTCTTCTTTCATACTGATAAATACTTACTTTAGATTACAGATATTCACAATTATTTTACACTTTTGATGTATTGTATATTGATTTTTGATGTGCTTCAATTGTTATTTTCTTTCAAGGTTCTCACTTCATAAATTTTAACTTATGTGTCACAACTTATTAGAATACTTTTGGCCTTTTATGTTTATTCTTCTTTTTCTTAATTGTCGTGACTTAATATAGTTTTTACTTTTACTTTATGATATTGTTACAAGACTCTGTGCCCTTACATTTGCTGTGTCTTAGATAATTTCTTTACATGACAGTTACTATGTCTCATTCATCTCTGTTTTGAAAGATTTTCCCTTCTTTTTGTTATTGAGGGCCGGCATTGGTCCTTGTCATTTGTCAGTTCTCCGACCATCTTGTCTATTTGGGATTTACTGAGTCATTGTGCTTAGTGCTCTTACACACTACAATACTGGGCTTAGCTTCGGACATATTCTGTCATACGACGATGTCCAGTATTGTTTTCTTTTATACTTTGACCAAACAATTTTTAATATTGTCCTGTTTTGTTTTGTTTAATTTTATTTTAATGTGTTCGACGTTTTACATAGTAATGAAGATTTTTTCATTACTATTTTTATTGATGATGTCCCCTACAGTAAATCGCCATATTTTCCACTGACATATGTCGGAGTCTGCTTATGCCACGGACATGTGACGGCTTCCTCTTACAATTTATTAGGGTAATTCGACATGTTGTGAATTCCTATTTTTATCTTGATACCTTTTACAGGCCTGATGATGGCTCGGTGAGCCGAAACTAGTTGCCCTTCTTCAACTTTCACTAATATATGCTGTAGTACTGATTTTGAGTTTTACTTACTGCTATTTGCATTTCTATTTGGGTTGGAAGGAAGAGTGTAGTGCCAATTTATATTGTACAACTTAGCTAATTCTTTGAATAGATTCTGACTAAATTCAGTTCCATTGTCTGAGATTATATTTTCGGGTATTTCAAAGCAGTATAGAAATTTTTATAAATATTGATAAACATGCGGAGCTGAAAGTGATAGGATGGTGTAAAGTGCGTTTTGTAAGTGTGCGTTTAATGAGGTTTGTGGGACAGTATGTGAAGAGGGGTGTGAGATTAGGGTGTGTGCAGACGACGTGTGTCT
Source organism: Galeruca laticollis (assembly GCA_963921935.1). Taxonomy (NCBI): domain Eukaryota; kingdom Metazoa; phylum Arthropoda; class Insecta; order Coleoptera; family Chrysomelidae; genus Galeruca; species Galeruca laticollis. The sequence continues at coordinate 62,122,399 of OY998178.1, read as the reverse complement.
GTTATGTAGGGCAAAGGGAGAGACGGAGATAGAAAAAAGGAGGAGAGGATGTGTAGGAAGATTGTGGAGCGGACTAGAAGTGGCGAAAGAGAAGTCCGTGGGATTGCTAGTGAAGGGACAAGTAAGAGAATTCTTATAGAGGAATCTGTGGAATACCTAGGGGTGTTGCGAGATAGCCAACTGTCATCAGAACTCATATGGTAGAGGCGGCACGGAAGCCGAAAGTAAGGGCAGCATATCTGGAGAGATTGATGTGTATTGCGAAAGGATCGGGAGAGTGTATGAGGTGGGTATTGGTAGTACTGTAGAACAGAGTTAAAGAGAGGGGAGGAATTCCAGGGCTAAGCCACTGCCGCGAGAGCAGTGAGGAATACTCCTGAGGGTGTTGCAGAGGTACAGGACAGTGGGTGGACTAGCAGCAGCGGTGGTGTCAAGGTCCTACCCATCGCACGTGATGGTTAGAATCAGGAACAAACGTTGGAGGTATGTAACCAGAGAGGAAGTACAGGTATGGATGGAGGAGTAAGTGGAGAAAAGGTGGAGGAGTATGAGGGCGCGCTAAAATAAGCGATTGGGAGTAGGAGATATTGGATAGACCGGAAGTTCGGGGAGGCGAGCAGCTTGACACAGGTGCTTACTGGACATGGGTCGAGAGTAGGTTACCTTCATAAGATTGGGAATTGGAGTGTGCGGGAGGTGTGAAGTAGAGGATGATGTGGGACATATGTTTAGATTCTGGAAGAATGAGGAGGTGTTGGAAAAGTTGGAGAAGAAAATAGGGGAGGTGGTGTATTGGGAAAACATGGTGCAGATAATGCTGAGGGGGAGGAGGAATAAATGGAGTTAAGTAGTGTATATGGCATGAGAAATACGAGTGACTGTAGGGAGAAGATGATGGAGTGATCGGAAAGTGTGTGGAGTACCGCCACCCGTCTCGAAGTATGCTAGGGTAGTGATTCCGAGACGTGCGGACGGCGAATGAAAGTGGGTTTGGTTCCTGAAAAATACCTATCCGAACATGAAATTCACATCTCAGCACGAAAAATAGAAGTCTTGAGATGTGTACATGGCACAAAGTTTTGGTAACATCGTTTGATGGCAGTTTGCATGATAGATTTTGATGAACACAATTGTAAAAATATAAGCGAGAGAGAGAGAGAGAGAAAGAGAGTCAGACAGAGAGAGAGAGCAAGACAGAGAGAGAGAGAGAAAGGGAGAGAGCGAGGGATAATAAATCCCCAGAAATGAACATATACCACAGTACAATAAAACATCTACAAATCCTTCCTCATGTCAAAATTATTTTGCCAGATAGAGAGAGAGAGAGAGAGACAGAGGGAGAGAGCGATGGATAATAAATCCCCAGAAATAAACATATTCCACAGTACTATAAAACATCTACAAATCCTTCTTCATGTCAAAATTATTTTGATGATTTAATTTGCACATACAATTTTGATGGGGATGCCTTCATAAACAACAACGGACATGCAGCTGCATAAGTAACCTGCAGCACGAAATACACATTCCGTATACCACCGCACTGGAGCATATATACAGGAGAAACTACTGCTATTTTGGAGAAAAGTATTAATAACAGCCTTTAAAAATGACCATTGGATCAAATTCGGGAAAAAATGTAAAGATATAGCATAGGAATCAAAAACTATGCGCTAAAGTCATTATGAACAGAAAGAAAGTGATCAGTGATCTAAACTGGAAACAAGCAGCAGACTTGGCATGAAACTGACGATAGTGGAAGAAATTCGAAGATAAATAAGTGTACCTAACCCTACACCTTCAAATGGTAGAAGGGTTTACTGACTAAGAGGTCTATTTTTAGTATGAACAGTAATGTCACGCTATTGTTTATTTTTCACTAGTTGAGAAGCCTTAATAAACAGTTTTATGTGTCGGTTAATTTCAAAAACATAGTAATATATCCGACCATTGCCTCAAAATTGACATTGAAAATGCACCATCTAGTAAACATCAATATATTTTAATAAATTTTAACTTATACACTGGGTGCATATACTACTTCAATTGAATGAAGTTCCATAATTTTTGGAGCAGCAATAAACTAGAAATTAAATAATGTGTTGAAGCACTTTGTAAATTCATGCACACGTCTAGTTTAAGATTGGTATCTTTCTGTAATAAAGTTGTTTCTTCGATATTTTGTATTTCATCCTGAGTCACTGTTGATCCATTGGTAACTTAACCTGCAGGTGATAGTGAAAGCCAAGGAAGACTTCAGCGGCACGAAGAAACCTTATAACGACTTTAACTAAATGTGGCCCAGTGATTGTAGCAGTTAAAAGGTTACCTAATCATTTCTGATTATTTGACATCTAAAATGATTTAACAAAAGCTCATTTCTATACCTTGTACTTATTATTTTAGACTTATATGCAGAAGTCGACGACAACATCGAAGTCTCATATTTTGTCTCCGTCTGTTCGTCCGTTTTCAGTTTCAACGGATGAACGGTAAGTATTAGAGCTTAGGTATAAACGGATTCAGAATCAGCATAATTGAAATCTCTCCCTTGCAGAAAAATTTGATCTTTGTCTTCTATTTACTTATTTAGTGTATTGTTTAGTTGAAATTATAAAACATGAACATTTATAAATGGACTGAGCGATCCATATTCAGTAGTGTAGTGAAAACGGACCGAGAAGTACCAGGAAGACCAAACGTTGTTTTGGCAGGTATTCACCGTAGTCGTTGTGTCTCTATCTAGAGAGTGGTCAATTTTGTGAGAATATCGCTCAGTCCATTCCTATGTTTATGTTATGTCATAAAACGTTTTATGTTAACATTATATACGGATTATTTGTCACTGGAGTTTTTTAGGTTGGTTTTGGTTGTCACACCTACTTCTTCTCATCAATGCCCTGTCTATGTTCTATAATTTCAACTAAACAATTCAATAAATATTCAATAAATAAGTAAATAGGAGACGAAGATCAAATTTTTCTGCATGGGAGAGGTTTCAGATTATGTTGATTCTAAATCCGTTTATACCTAAGCTCTAACACTTACTGTTCATCCGTTAAAACTGAAAACGGACGAACAGACGGAGATTAAATATAAGACTTCGATGTTGTCGTTGACTTCTGCATATAAGTCTAAAATAATAAGTACAAGGTATATAAATGAGCTTTTGTTAAATTATTTTAAATGTTAAATAATCAGAAATGATTAGGTAACCTTTTAACTGCTGCAATCACTGGGCCACATTTAGTTAAAGTCGTTATAAGGTTTCTTCGTGCCGCTGAAGTCTTCCTTGGCTTTCACTATCCCCTGCAGGTTAAGTTACCAATGGATCAACAGTGACTCAGGATGAAAAACAAAATATCCAAGAAACAACTTTATTACAGAATGATACCAATCTTAAAGTACACGAGTGCATGAATTTACAAAGTGTTTCAACACATTATTTAATTTCTAGTTTATTGCTGCTCCAAAAATTATGGAACTTCATTCAATTGAAGTAGTATAAGCACCCAGTCTATAAGTTAAAATTTATTGAAATATATTGATGTTTACTAGATGGTGCATTTTCAATGTCAATTTTGAGGCAATGGTCAGATATATTACTATGTTTTTAAAATTAACAGACACATAAAACTGTTTATTAAGGCTTCTCAACTAGTGAAGAATAAACAATAGCGTGACATTACTGTTCATACTAAAAATAGACCTCTTAGTCAGTAAACCCTTCTACCATTGGAAGGTGTAGGGTTAGGTACACTTATTTATCTTCGAATTTCTTCCACTATCGTCAGTTTCGTGCCAATTCTGCTGCTTGTTTCCAGTTTAGATTACTGATCACTTTTTTTCTGTTCATAATGACTTTAGCGCATAGTTTTTAATTCCTATGCAATATATTTACATTTTTTCCCGAATTTGATCCTATGGTCATTTTTAAAAGCTGTTATTAATACTTTTCTCCACAATAGCAGTAGTTTCTCCTGTATACATTCTCCAGTGCGGTGGTATACGGAATGTGTATTTCGTGCTGCAGGTTACTTATGCAGCTGCATGTCCGTTGTGGTTTGTGAAGGCATCCTCATCAAAATTGTATGTGGCTGGATACTTGGAAATTGAATCATCAAAATAATTTTGACATGAGGAAGGATTTGTAGATGTTCTATAGTACTGTGGGATATGTTTATTTCTGTTGATTCATTATCCATCGCTCTCTCCCATTCTCTCTCTCTCTCTATCTGGCAATATAATTTTGACATGAGAAAGGATTTGAAGATGTTTTATAGTACTGTGGGATATGTATATTTTTGGGGATTTATTATCCCTCGCTCTCTCCCTCTCTCTCTCTCTCTCTGTCTTGCTCTCTTACTCTGCCTGGATCTCTCTCTCTCGCTCATATTTTTACGATTGTGTTCATCAAAATCTATCATACAAACTGCCATCAAACGATGTTAGCAAAACTTTGTGCCGTGTACACATCTCAAGACTTCTATTTTCCGTGCTGAGATGTGAAACTCATGTTCGTATAGGTCCTTTTTAGGAACCAAACCCACCTTCATTCGCCGTTACGAACGTGTCGGAATCACTACCCTAGCATACTTCGAGACGGGCGGCGGTACTTCAAACACTTTCCGATCACTCCATCATTATATCCCTACTATCACTCATATTTCTCATGCCATATGAAGCCCTCTCTTCCCCCTAATCATGCTCTTCACTACATCACTTACCTCCATTCATTCCTTCTTCCCCTCAGCATGATCTTCACCATGTTTTCCCAATACACCACCTCCCCTATTTTCTTCTCCAACTTTTCCAACATTTCCTCATTCTTCCAGCATCTAAACATATGCCCCACATCATCCTCTACTTCACACCTCTCGCACACTCCAATTCCCAATCTTGTGAAGGTAATCTACTCTCGACCCATGTCCAGTGAGCACCTGTGTCAAATAGCTCACCTCCCCGAACTTCCGGTCTAACCAATATCTCCTACTCCCAATTGCTTATTTTAGCGCGCCCTCATACTCCTCAACCTTTTCTCCACTTACTCCTCCATCCATTACTGTACTTCCTCTCTGGTTGCATACCTCCAACGTTTGTTCCTGGTTCTAACCATCACGAACGATGGGTAGGACCTTGACACCACCACTGCTACCAGTCCACCCACTGTCCTGTACCCCTGCAACACCCTCAGAAGTATTCCTCACTGATCTCGCAGCAGTGGCTTAGCCCTGGAATTCATCCCCTCTCTTTATCTCTGCTCTACCGTGCTATCAATACCCACCTCATACACTCTCCCGACCCTCTCGCATTACACATCAATCTCTCCAGCCATGCTGCCCTTACTTTCGGCTTCTGTGCCGCCTCTACCATATAAGTTCTGATGACAGTTTGCTATCTCGCCACACCCCTAGGTATTTCACAGATTCCTTCATACGAATTTTCTTACCCGTCCCTTCACTAGCAATCCCACGGACTTTTCTTTCGCCACTTCTAGTCCGCTCCACAATCTTCCTACACATCCTCTCGCCCTTTTTTCTATCTCCGTCTCTCCCTTTGCCGTACATACCAGACACACGTCGTCTGCATACACCCTAATCTCACACCCCTCTTCACATACTGTCCCACAAACCTCATGAAACACACCCTTCCAGAACGCACCTTACACCATCCTATCACTTTCGACTCCGCATGTGTATCAATCTTTATTAAAATGTATATCCTGCTTTAGAACATCCGAAAATATTATCTCAGACAATGGAACTGAATTTAGTCAGAATTTATTCAAAGAATTTGCTAAGCTGTACAATATAAATTGGCACTACACTCTTCCTTTCAACCCAAATAGAAATGCAAATGTCAAAATATTACACTCAACTCTCCTAGACTATATGAGAACCCTTTCAATAACCAAACCAAAGCTCAGTTTATTCGAAATAATTAGTTATTCGGTTATAGGATATAACTACGTATCCATCGCGATGAAAGAAAAGCCGGTAAATCTTCTTATCAGACATTTTGAACTTAAAGACACTCTTGATAAAAATTCTGACATACAACTTATCAATTACTGTAGAACACAAAGTAATAATGAGAACAGAATATGACAAATTACATAAAAGTTTACGTGGAAACAAATCAAAGACTATCGAGAAACAAAATGATGGCGGTGTTGTTACAAAACAAAAACAACAAAGCAAAAACAAAACCCCCTTACAAACCTGCGTTTTACACCTTTCAAATAACCCCATAAGAAAAAGTCTAACGGTGATTGATCAGGCGATCTTGGGGGCCATTCAATGGAACCTCTTCTACAAACTCAATGTGCGGGAAAATGTTGATCTAAATAGTCACGTACATGATCTACATAGTCTTGTAGAGCGCCATCCTGTTGAAAAAAAAATCATTTTCTGGGATGTGATCAATGTTTTCCATCATCTCCACAATTTGAGGGTAGATGAGGTCTTCGAGCGAACTAAGATAAGATTCACCCGTCAAGTTATGAGGTAGGAAAAACGGAACAACAATATTATTTTCAAAAATCCCAGCCCACACATTCAATTTTTGTTGAGCCTGTGTATGTTGTTCTCTCATAGCTGCAGGATTTGCATCACTACAGTATCTGCAGTTATGTCTGTTCACGTGACCATTGAGAAAGAACGTGCATTCGTCAGGAAAGCATATCGAATATAAAAAGTGGTGGTTGTCCACCTGTCTTCTAGTCATCTCCTCACAAAATTAGATAAGGCGATCTGGATCGTCTTCGTTGAGCTCTTGCACGAGATGCATCTTATAGGGATGGAATTTATGCTGTTTCAAGACCCTCTGAATGCTTCTACGTAGAATTCCTGTAGCTGCTGCTATTTGTTTCATGCTTGAAGTGGTATCCAATGTAACATGTCCCAAAAGTGCAACCTGTGTAGCCTCGTTAGTAACAGGATGTTGTCTCTCATATTTTCTATTCGAAACATTTCCGGTCTCCATGATCTTAGATATTAAATTTATCACGTAGGTATGTCTCATATTCTTACCGGGATGACGTTCAATAAAAACTCTTGCAGCTGCCCGTGCAGACTCGTTGTTTCTGAAATAGTGTGCAACAATTTCAGTTTTGTCTGCAGTGGTGTGAACCATGATAATTAGATTAATTTACTTTGAAGTAGAGAGTGAAGGAATTTCACTGAAATGAAACTAGGTACCCGTAAAATTCTACTAAAAATATTTCTTATCACGTCATTAGCTGACAAACATCTTTTATGCTATTTCAGTAATAAATGAGAAAAGGTTTATAATTTAAAAGGTATAAGGGGTTTAATTTTTTACTGCTTTTTTTATTTCTCTCTTTTTTTTGTGAAAATAATAACATTTTATTGGAACTGACAGTAATCCATTGTGATCGGTGATCACGTTGCTATTTTTTCGGCTATGTGAAAATTGACATTTCGTATAAAAAAATTACTGTATATATAGAATGACTCTCATGGTTTGACATTTACATGCCGTAGACAGTTTGTTCGGTGTCATGGCTTTTGTGAGGGGAGGGTGTAGTTGTGTCACTCGGCAACTGCCGTTATCTGTGATTACAAATCGATATATTTTTGACAGACAATAGTGTGAACCCATTACAGCTACAATATGGTACACATTTCTGTAATTTGATACTATAGTTGAATCGCAATCGGTGCGGAGTAATAAATCAAAAGTTTATGGGACTTGCTCAGCACACGTGCACCAAACAAAATTTGTAATTTTATCCTACCAGCTGTAATGAATGTTGGGAAAACAAGAAATTCATTGGTGCCGATGGGTATTGTAGAAAGATAACAATGACCGAGTATTATCTTAATACTTTCTAGGGGTATAAGAGGCGTAGGCTTAGGAACAGTATTAGGGGTTCGTAGGTATTATTGTTATTATTTCTTGTATTGCTTAAGTATTAAATTATGAAAATACGTAGACATCGCATTAAATAAGTGTAGCTTATAATGTTGACCGTCAAGTTGTGGCTCGAATTCTAAATAATACCATGTTGTGATAGGTACTAATTGTAATTTGCTTACCAAATTAATATAAACATGCCACTCGTAAATTGTTGTAAATTTTTCTTCCTTCATCTTAGTCTAGATTAGTAAGTGCTAATGTCTCTAAATCAATGTCGGAATCACAATCATCACTTGAGGAGTCATTATTTATTGAAACTATTAATGGTGTCACTGTAATGTCTGCATCTACGATTTTGTCCAGATTCCACATGTTTTCTTCCTCTTTTAATACATGATGAATTGCTTTTTGCCAATTTTCTTTAGTAACTTGTAATTGGTACCTGTCTAATAATGCTTGCACATCTTTCAGTAAGAATGTAGTATTATGTCGACCTATAAAACTTTTCACTTGTGCCCATATCAGTTCTATCGGATTTAATTGGCAGTGTTATGGGGGAAGTCGCACTACGTCAATACTACGTTTTTTGCTAGTTCGTCCACTGCGTATTGAGCAGGAGGCTTATTCAATTTTATAATTCGTAGAAGTTCCGGTTTGACTGATTTTTGAGGAAAATTAATATTTTTGCCTGTTAGCCATGCAATGATCTCTTGTTTTCTCCATGATGTGTTTGACACCTTCTCAATGTGACGAGAATAGTAACTAGCGTTATCTAATACTATGACTGAACCTTTTGATATTAGGTCAATCATCTTCCCAAAATATTCCTCAAAACGTCGGCGTTCATATCTTTATGGTAGTCTCCAGTTTTTTTAGATCGAAATAATAAACAGCCACTATATAAAAACCCATTATCACTACCAATATGAGTTATGATTAGACGTCGTCCTTTACCGGATGGACTCTTCAATCCTGTAGATAATCCTTCTTAAAAAGCCTGTCGTGAAGTTTGAATGTTGGTATCCTGCCACATTGTACTGACAGTGTAGCCTTCATTCACCCATGTCTCATCCAAGTAAAATATTGGTTTGCCTTCTGCACGTAATTTAAAAATTGTTCTTGGATATCTCCGTCTCCAACAAATAATTCACTTTCTTATCATGTTTTGCCCATTCAAATTTTAATTCCTGTAACGTTTCCCGTAGTTTCGTTCGGCCCATTTTAGGGAAATATGGATCTTTATTCATTTCATCCAAAATTTTAGCTAGTGTTGGGATTTTCTCACTAAAATAAAATTCGTGCACTTTAGTTCTTCTGTGAATTCAACGTTCTTTTCACCGCCTGCATTTTTCTTTGCGGATTTAATAACTCCACTTTCCGCTTCACTTCGAATTTTGTATATTGTTGATTTGCTTACGCCTGTCATATTACTGGTCTTTGCAACAATGTCATCTAGTGAACCTTGGGGATTTTCAGTTCTTAAGTGATTATAAACATTGTTTATTATTACTTTCTCGTTCACCGACAACGCTGACTTTTTCGTACGCTTCACAGATGTAATCCCGGAACCATCCTGCGAATTCTCTGCAATTGTCACTATTAACCGGAACTAATAATCACAATAATTACTTTATTAAAAATATCAAGGGAGCAAGTTCTTTCTAAATTCACTAGATGAATAATTGCAGACTGCAACTACCTGAAACAAAAATACACAAATTCCATACTTAGCTAGGGGAATTCTCTCTGAAATTATAATCCCACGCCGTCTGCCTGATGTCATTAAGACTCGCAATACTTCTTGAAAATTGTTTCAACAATGATAATATGCAAGTTGTTTATATGTTTATAAAAGAAATTACAACCGAATACACCAAAATAATATAGGCATTTAATAATATTCGTGATAAATATTTCAGTAATCCGAATGTCTCTATACCTTAAAAATAACAATAGGTACCCACCCCTGAAATGACCTGTTACGACAGTTTCATTACTCCGTACCGATTGCGATTTTACTATAATATATACTTTTTGTGTATTATTATGGATTGTGCAATTATGCACGTCAGTATACTTCAATCTACCACTTCATATTATTTGAGTAAATAAGTTTAAATTTTTCATATATTTTCTTGAACTAAATATTTTCTACTTTTTGAAAAGTATAATTAATTTAAATTTATTTAATATATTTTGTTTATTCTATTGGTCTACCATTTTAAGAAAATTTCATTAGTGAGTCTATATTTTCAAAATTGTTCATGTTTCTTTATTTGGTGAAGTAATATCATAGTTATATAAATAAAGTGGTGCCCGCAGTTAATATAACATTTTATTGGTAAAACTTTAGCAAAAGTTCTCATGACTTTTGCTCACCGATTAAGTTGGCGTCCGCATTTATGTAGCATATTAGTTGCTAAATCAAAACCTAAATAAATTTGGCTACATGATATCATGGTAACTCTGTCGAGTTATCACGACCCAGTGAAGGACCTAGGAAGACAGATTAACAAAGCGACTGCCATATCGGGCTGCTTAAAGCAAACAATATGGGCAAACGAATACATGCGAAAGGATAGCAAGGTTAGGATCTATAAGACTTGTATCAGGCCAATCATGACATACGGAATAGAAACCAGAGAAGAAACCAACAAAACGAAAAGCATGCTTAGAGTAGCCGAAATGAAAACGCTCAGGACTATAGTGGGAAAAACAAGAAGGGACCGAGTTAGAAACAATGACATCAGGGAACAATGTGGAGTACAAGACATCGTAAGATGGGGGAGACAAAGAAGAAGACATTGGTACGCTCATGTGAGAAGAATGGAGGAGAGCAGACTGCCACGCATCGCACTTGAAGGGAAACCAACAGGGAAAAGAGCACCCGGTAGACCACCTAAGAGATGGAAGGACAGTTGGCAGTCCACCTCCCAGGAAACGATAAAGAGGAACCTTCAAAACTAACAGATCGCAAGATCTTAAATACGAATAAGAAGAAGAAGATATCATGGTGAAAAATTGGTTTCTTAACTCCTGCAAATAGGTCAATGTAACAGGTTCCGAAACGTTATGAATGTAACTCTATTCATTCATATTGTCCTCCAGGAATACTGATGAAAACCTATTTCCTTACGTTACGGGAACTAAAACCATAGCTCCTCGGGTAAGCGAAACTGCACGTTCCAAACCAAATTGAAGTTCCCGCCATCCACGTCGGATTTTTCTACGACCGTCTTAGAATTAAGATTAATCACTAAACACAATCCAGAACCAATCCTCATTCCACTGGGCACCGGGGACTTCTTAATGTCTTTGAGTTTTTGGTAGGATGAGATGCGGCCGAAAGAGCTGCAGTTCAAACGATCATATTTTACGATAAATTCACCTTATAGAGAGGTGTTTTTTGTAGCAACCAATAATTGATTAGCAATTGATATTGTGATACTGAACTGATCCCTAAAAGCATGTCTACTCAAAAGCCGATCTTCGCGGTCATTAGTCCGTGGCGGAGATCTTCTATCCAGGTATGGCTTATGGCTTTACATTTCAGGAATTTTTCATATTTACAGTAAGATTGGATTTAAGTATTCTTTCTTGCATCCGTTCATTTCCTGTTTGTATTATCGTTACACTTAATTAATTAAGTGTTACTACTTTTTCAAACGTATACCTCTGTTATTAAGTTTCTTTCGGTGTTTCCGATTTTCTTACCTACTATCATATGTTTTGATTCATCTGCGTTGATTTCCATTTCAAGTTCTTTTACCTCCTTGTCTACCGTTTCTATCGCTTTTATAATTTCTTGTCTTGAATTTGCTACTATGGTTAAATCGTCTGTATATTATATAATTTGAACTTGGTTTGTTATGATGTTTTTGATTTCTAGTTTTGCTGTTTTTAATCTACCCTACAATACCAAATTGAATGAAATTGGCGAAATCGAGTCTCATTCTTTGACTCCCTTATTCACATGCAACTGCTCTGATGTAACTCCTTGAAATTTCTCTCTCGTTTGGTATTAGCCATTGTCATTTACAGCAATTCTGTTAGTTTTTTATTAATATCTTTCTAACCGTTTCATTCATTTTTTCTGTCGATATTGTCAAAAGCAAAGTTAAAATTTGTATAAACTTCTCCTTGTGTTCCTATGCTTTTTCAAATATTTATTCTAGCATATGTTTTGCATTAATAGTTGATCTACTAAGGCTTGAACCCGTTTTGATAGTTACCTAACAAATTTTTTGTTTCTGCGTTTAATTTGGTGTTGATCAGATTACCCAGGATTTTATATACATGGTCCAACAATGTTTTTTCTCGGTGATTTTTGCATTGTTCTCTGTCTCCTTTTTTGTAAATAGGTGTCATTATTTCCCAATCCCATTCCTGTGTCATTTTATCTTGTATCCATATTTAGTGAATTAAGATATGTAAATGTTGAGATGTAGTTTTTGCCAGCATATTCCAATAATTCGGACTATAATTCAACTTGTCCTCGAGATTTACTATTTTTAAATTTTCTTATTATTCCGTTAAGTACTTCTTTTATTGGATATTTTCCTTTTTGTATTTGTTATGGTACGATGTTGTTTTCTAGGAGGTATTTTGTGTCTTCACTCAAGACTGATATAACAATGTCTCCAGATTTCAACCATTTTTTGTGGATCGTTTCCTTTTTGCCCAGTTTCGTTTATAAACCTATAACCCTTTGACTGTTATCTCTCGAAATGTCGTGCATGGTCCTTTTAAAATTGAGTATTAACTCTCTCAAGTATATCTCTCTACGCATCGCTTCTCCTATCCATGTTAGTTAATCTTTCTTTGGTGTCTTCGCTTTTCTGTTCACGTATTCCATCATAGCATTATAGTGGATGCATTTCTGCCTACACTATTAGCAATATCTAGAAGCTTCACACATTTCTTTTATTCAGCCCCTAACAAATTCACTTAGTTGCTGGATATTATTGCTACTACGTACACAAGGCGTAATAAACTGATATTCTTATGGTAACAAGATTACAATCAATCCGACAATATCATTTACGTCTATAGCAAAAACATAAAGATCTAGTAAACAAACACCTGCAGTCATTCGGTCATATACCTATACCCTCTTTCAAATCATATTCAAATTCAAAGAATTATTGAAGAATATGTACCCAGTCTATCTGCGGAAATTTATTAAAATATATTGGTGTTTTCAAGGTTCCGCATTTTCATTGTCATACAGTACCTATATGTATATAAAAATTAACTTGTCTAATAATTAATTAAAATCTATTATGTTTATGCGCAATTCTAGTCTATTGTTCATTTCATTTCCTCTTTCTATGGATGATAATGTTGAATTCGCAGCAAATATTCTCCTAGTCGATTTGATTTTATCTAAGGTCAGCTGGAATACGGTTTGACATTGGAACTTAACTTTGCAAGTTAATCCGTTCCCATCGTTTAAAACATTGCTAACATTTTTGAGAAGAATTGCCAATTGTACATCAGCAAAGATCAGTTATCTGTCCTGCATGTAATAGTTCTCATATATTGTACATTTGTGAAAAATTTCGTTGATGATCCGTTGAAAACCGTCGACCAGATGATCGTTTGTGTGTTAATTGCCTTGGGAAAGGGCATGGAGTTAAATCATGTAAAACACAGGCCTTGTGTACAAAGTGTAAGGAACGTCATCATACCTTCTTACACATATCAGTTAAACGGAGTACATCCGAGACTTCTCAACACATCGAAGTATCAGAACAGAGACAGATATCACTAGTAGTAAATGCGCGCTAACAAGAAATGTGATGTTATTTGCATCAGCGAGCCCAATACCAAAAAGTGTGAAACTGGGAATAGAAATGTATACGTAAACCGTACCAAAGACGCTTTAATTGTTAATGTAAATGCCTGTTTTGAATGTGCGCAGTGGGAACTGTTTTGTATGTGTCTAGTATACGAACCTGTTTGTAATGTCAGTGTATATCTCCTCAAAAATCCCTTTTCAAAGCTTCCAATACTGCTTAGGGGAGTTGCAGGATGTAGTTCTGCGCCTGCGGCATGGGAACAAAAACAACCCATTTGTGATAACTGGAGATTTTATCTCAGAGAACGAAGTGTGGGAGGGGGGGCAAAGTAACAAACCGTGGGGGCAGGGAATTCTTGTCCTGGTGCAATGCCATGAACTTAAATGTCATTGAAAGTAATATCTCCTCCATATATCATCATATTGTCTACTTCATATGATTGTTGGTTCCCATTCTTATCAAGACTCTAATAATATTAAATTGTAGCTCAAATTTACTCCTCTACACTACCTAAAACTTTACAATGTTCTCGTAATTTTTGTTTTTCTACCACTTCACTTCTTTTACATAATTTCTCGCCTCCCCCTATTTTTTATATTTGTCACAAGATTTTACAACTCAAATCCTAAGTTTAAAATATTTTTCTAAATACACTTTAATTACCCAAAAATTTTTCAACCCCCATTTCTTATATCCTCCCCTTCATCGGCGCTATGTGTGGACGTTTGTTACCCCACTAATAATCATTATCATTTAGCCTCAAGATGGCCATTGTGGGCCGGAACTAGTTGCTCAGCTTATGGAGGCTTTGTAAAACTTCATTAAAATAAAATAACTTTGTGACATTTTGACTTTGAGTTTTTCATTAGTTAAATGTCATTAATGACGAACTTGTCTCCACGCTTGTTAGAGACACTGGGCAATCATACATCGATCTTACTGTGGTGTGTGACCGAATACAACGACAAGACCCTCAGTGGACGGTGCTTGTGGATCCTGACGTGACGGAACACATGTTTATTTTAACCGAACTCCCAAGCGTGAAGCCTGTAGTCAAGAAAAGGAAAACAAGGTTTGGTGATTCGAATAAAGAATTACTAATTCACATGTTTAGAGAAAAGACCAGTGGTATGCTGGATCCTACGAGTATTTCTGATCTGGTAAGTCGCATCCGCAATGCTTACCAAGAATGCACACCGAGGGTTTGCTGCAATGAGGACTATCGCTTGCCTTACTGGTGAAAAGAGTCAATACAGGAGGCCATCTTAGATGTTCATCACAAGAGGCGTCTCTTTCAGATAATAAGGAATGACCTAAACCGGCGTGAATAAAAATAAAGAGAATACAAGATTGCCAAAAATCTGCTAGAGACTGGAATCAAAACATTAAAAAGGCGAGCTTGGCAAAACCTTTGTAATGACCTCGAAGACGACATATTTGGCCAGGGATTCCAAATAACAAGAGCTCAATTGCAAAAAATACCGACTCGTGTTGAAATGTCAAGGGAGGAGAAGGAGAGACATTTTATGGAGCTATATATTCAAAGAGAAAACAGCGACAAAAAGAACTAACTGTGATACAAGACTGTGATATGCTTAAACACCAGGAAATATTGGATGCCTGTTATAGAATCAAGATTGGCAAAGCCCCAGGCCCAGGTAATATAGCATCTGTGATAATAAAATCTGACTAAAAGTAATGTCCAGTTTTTTATAATTCGATTTAACCTGGCAGTGTTTTCCAGAAGAATCGAAAAGAGCCAAGCTATCGCTTATCGAGAAACCAAGAAAGTCGCCCGACGACCTTGCAAAATATCGCCCAATTTACATATTAGACGAAATTGGAAGAGTTCACGAAAGACTCTTAAATACCCGGTTGATTGCGGAATTGCAAAACAAAATTGACTGCTTCCAAGAAAACCAATTTGGATTCCGTGAAGGACGGTCTACTTCACATGCAATGGAAAAGATTCAAGACATGGTAGCAGCTAACAAAGGAAAACATTGTGCATTAATCTTGGTGGATGTTAAAAATGCGTTTAACACCGCATCCTGTACAGTCACCAGCTAACAGCTTAACAGAATAGAGGTGAGTGCATATCTTAAGAACATTTGAAATTCCTACATGGATAAAAGAGTAATTATCCTGAAGAGAGACTTTGCAACACAAGTTTTTAGTGGCGTTCTACAGGGCTCGGTTCTCGGCCCTAGTATGTGGAATATTTGAATGAACCTGCCAAAGCCAAGTGGAGTTGTAATAATGTGCTATGCTGACGATCCAGCGGTATTCGTAGCTTCTCGGATCTCCAACGAAATGATTAATAAGGCAAACCCTACTCTTGATCATGTATTTCATTGGATGACTCAACACTATCTAGAGATTGCTTCTGAAAAAACCGAAGCTATTCTTCTTAGCTACAAAAGAAAGACCGATGCGATAAAATTTAAAATGCAAAGCCAAGAAATAAAACCCCAGGGATCAGTTGAATATTTGGGAATTCACCTAGACCGAAGGCTAAATATGACAAACCACATCCGAGAAACCTGTCTGAGGGCTGAAAAAACGATGAAGGCTCTAAATTGTCTTTTACAAAATGTAAGAGGACCATCAGCACCGAAGCGGCGAATACTAACGATGGTGTGTCAAAGTGTAATCTTATACGGCGCGCCAATTTGAGCCCTCAGTACATATTTAGAAGTCAACAAAATAAGACTTATGAAGACACATCGAAGCATTGCACTAAGAGTATGTTCTGCTTACTGCACCGTTTCAGATGCATCTGCAATGATTATTGCTGGTGCTCATTCCGCTGCACATTCTGGCGGAAGAGAGGAGGAGAATATTCCACATAGCTGATGCAGCTTCTGTTGTCCAAAAACAGGGAGAGGGGGAGGACCCTGCAGCAATGGCAGGAAGAGTGGCAGACCGGCCCAGAAACTTGGACCAGGCGCATCATTCGAGATATCCGACCTTGGCACAATAGGAAATGGGGGACAGTATGTTACGCGCTTTATTTATTATTGTCTACTCGCTAGCTCCAGAAGTGCAACCTCGTGTCCAAGCTCAGTTCGGTCGGGGGTGGGTATGCGAAAATTCTTTTGTTATTTGGTTGTTGAAAATGGGCGCCACCAGTTAAATTTCAATGAGCCAGCCCTAACTAGTAGACCGCCACGATGGTGAGGGTGGAGCAGACAATATAATAGATGTTAGGTATTACAAGAGGGGAGAACAAGAAACACCCTTGTAACAAGTATCCTACCATCTTACTCAGTTCCTCTAAGGCTACGGTACTTTCGGAACTTTTACTTTTAAAATTAAAAAAAAAGAGTTGAAAATTCTGCGGGTCAGCTGTAGATGACCCAAATCAACCTGTCTTCGAATGCCCACAATGGGCAGAGAAGCGCCAAGGACTCTGCTCAGATTTAGGGGAAATAAGTACAAACAACGTCATTGACAAGATGCTTAAATGTGAAAATGGGTGGAGTAAGGTAACAGATTCCATAACTTATGTGATAAGCACGAAAGAAAAAGTTCAGTTACGAGCCCAGGCAAATGCAGATGATTAGGCAATATCCCTTTCTTTCTTGAGGAGATGTCTTAACGGCGGGTCCAAGAAGGAAAGTCGAAGTTCTTAAAAAAGTAAAAGTTTTAGTGGGTCGGGGGTCACCCCATCCCCACACTCCCCCAAGTCGAAATACCAATGCCTGGAGGGTCTACTAGCATATTTCCTAAACCTCTTTGAAAAAAAAGCAGTTAATGCGCTGTCTAACGACATAATAGTCACCTCAGTGCTTGATATTCTAGACAAGGATTAAAGACCTATTCAGTACCGAGGCTTGCTTGATACCTGCTCCACTACCAATGTCATCACTCAGCGGCTTTCTGATATCTTAAGATTGAAGAGGACAACATGTAATGTACCCGTAAGAGCTTTAAATGCCATGACCACGTACTGCACCGAATTAACAACGGCTACCATCAAGTCACGGATAAACGCGTTTAAAAAGACATTAACATTTTTAATCGTACCAGCTATGTCTCACGTTATACCAGATCAACAGATCCAGCGTGAGTTGATAAAGATACCCGCTAATCTCAAATTAGCATATCCACATTTCCATCGACCTGCACCAGTCGATATACTGTTAGGAGCTGGCACCACTCTTTCATTATTGTCTGTAGGACAAATCAAGTTATCCGCTCCTAATCAAGAAGAATTATACCTTCAAAAAACAATGCTAGGTTGGATAATAGGCGGTGCCGCCCCTTCCAATGTGCCAGCAAAGTCAAATTGTTATGTTACCACTTCTCCTATAGACTTCGATTTTCATAAATCTTGGAAGATAGAAAAATGTCCCAGAATCAAAAAATTCTCAGAGGAAGAATAAAAATGTGAACAACATTTCCGGATGCACGTAACTAGAGAGTCGAGTGGGCACTATGTAGTTGCCCTACCTTTTAACCCGCAGGCACATAAGCTCGGTAAATCTTACTGTTTCGTAAGAGGAAGATTTGATAGTATTGAACTTAAATTGAACCAAACGCCTGCCCTAAACTGTTATGTGAAGAAGTTTAAGATGACTATTCAAACCAACGTCACATATCACGCATTGTGGACAATCCGTCGACATCATACGGTTATTATTTACCTCCACACACCGTTATTAAGGACTACTAAAGTCCGTGTGGTATATGATGGTTCATTAAAGACTTTCACGGGCGTATCATAGAATGACGTCCTGTACACCGGTCCTAATATTCAACCGGATTTCTCCACACCATTGATTCAGTTTCGTGAACATCTCATCGTGATTACAGGCGACTTGAAACAAAGGTATCGACAATTCCGTGTGATAAGCGAAGATCGTGAATTTTACCGTGTCATTTGGAGAGATAAACAGAAAAATCTGCACATTTTCGAATTGAATACCGTCACATTCGGTATCACTTGCGCCTCGTACTTAGCCATCCGATGTTTGCATCAATTAAGTGGAGATGAAAGTAAAAGGTATCTCGTAGCCGCCCCATTGTTAATAACCGAATTTCATGTGGATGATCTCCTCAGTGGCGCTAAGAGTCAAGAGAAAGCAAAAATCATAATACAAGAGATGAATGGAATCCTTTCCGCCGCCGGTCTAACAATGAGACAATGGGCGTCCAACGACTCCTCTTTGTTAGAAAATATACCTGCCGAAAATGAAAACCCGAGATTGCAACTGGGTGACACTACATTGAAAACATTAGGCATTCACTGGGATTCGCAGAACGACACGATTATATATACCGTTAATCCTATTCAAACAATTAGGATTACTAACGAGATTATATTATCCGAAGTTGCAAAAATATTCGACCCTTCAGGATTATTGGCTCCAGTTATTATACTTGCGAAAATCATTTTACAAAATTTTTGGCATTATAAGCTTGATTGGGACGAATCGTTGCCTATCGAATTACATAGTAAATGGCAAAAATATTGCCAACAATTACCGTCAATTACTTTGTTGTCATCTCAACGTACCGTGATTACCGCCGATGCTAAAGAAGTTCAATTGCTTGGATATTCCGACGCTAGTGAAAGAGCATACGGTGCATGCGATTATTTACGCACTATAGATCACCCAGGAAATAGTAAAGTGCAATTGTTTTGTGCTAAGTCCCGTGTTGCGCCTATTCAGACGAGAACAATACCGAGATTAGAGCTGTGCGGGGCACACCTCTTGTCTACATTAATGGAAATTGTAAATACGGGCCTCCGAAAAGAAGTTCAAACCTTTTATTGGTCCAATTATAAAACTATATTACGTTGGTCTCAAGCTTGTCCTCGACGATTGATAAATCCTTTTCGGTACAAAGAAGGGATAATGAGGGCAGGCGACCGTTTGATTGTGTCTAATTCAACATTTGACGCTCAATACTCCGTTATCTTGCTTAAAAATAGACATGTGATCATTTTAGTTATTAGTTTTCAGAAAAAACATTTGCCATCTGTAATTCAGCAAACTTTATACTCGATACGTCGTACATATGTGGTTATTGACGGACGTAGTCGAATGTGTACACATATGAAACTATGTTGTACCTGCTTCAAGGCAATTTTCCCTCAGCCACCACGTGTTGGGACATTATGTGAAGCAATATTGAAAGGCTTTTAAAAGCATTTGTACAAAGTCGCCGGTAGAGACTTGCTATTTACGTATCGACGATTCAATGTGTTAATTATTGAAAACGAAACTAATATTTCCTCTGACCCGACCGATTCTATCACCCTTATTCCTGGCAGTTTTTTAATTTGTTGACCAACTTGCGAAGTCGTGATTATCCCACGACTCCCAGTAAACGTATGTCCCACGGGAAGCATATACTTAAGATTTAACCGCATTTCTGAACACGGTGGAGCAAGGAATACATGAACGAGTTAACTGTTCGCACCTAATGGGAAAAAACCGGTCCTGATATTCATGAAGGGAATGTCGTCTTACTACAAGAAGACAACATCCCACTCTCACAATGGGCACTGGGAATAATACGGAAGCGATATCCCGGTAGTGACGGTGTATATTTTATTTACGATAAAAGACGATGATGTTATTTTTAGTTACTTTCCAGCTTATTAGAATAAATATTAATTTACCAACCGTGAATACAATTTATCCTCAACAGCCAGAGCAGTTTACAGCTAACGGGTTGGCAAAACTTCAAGACGTTGTAAAATCAACTGATAAAATTCCCTAGTTTGTTTTGACGTTTATTGACCTTCGTTCATCGTCTAATATTTACAAGTTTTTTTGGTGCTTTTAAATACATTGCTTCTTTAAGATTAAAAAACAGTTATTTTCATAACTAATTATTTAGACAAATCTGCAGTGTGTGGTTAATGAAAGGCCGAAGCAGCTGAACAGGAAATGTCAAGAGATGGTAACATCTTTGTTGAGCTACTTTGAACGAGAATGCCGAAATGGGGACCCGATTCTCTCACTTACTGCTGTAGGAGACGTAAATAATAGTATTCGCTATTTGTATTCATCATTATTCATATTTTTGTTACATACTTGAATGTAAATGATTAAATGTTTTTAATGTTAGGTTAGGTTAATCAAATTTGATAATATATTATTCTCTCATTAATTGAAGTAATTATATTGTAGAGAGTTGTAGAAGCTTTACAACTTACCGTTACCACTGTTTACCGTACTGCCGCCAAGCATAATAGAGGTGAACAGCCTAAAATCCCACCTAAAAAGAGACAACGCATAAAACCTACTGTTGAAAATGATAACTTTGATCAAAATGCTTTCCAAAATGTTATACACGAAATGTATGGAAACAGTGAGTATATTGAATTACTGTTTTATTTTATTCACAATTAACTAACACAATAATTTTTTAGAGGAACACACAAACTTTAAAACTTTAAGAGACAAACTCCAGGAGCGTGAACTCTTTAATGGTTGTTTAACATCACTATGGAATATAGTGAAAAATATTGGATTCAAATACCAAATAGATGATCCTCGTCGTGGTTTAATGGAGTTGCCTTATATTGCATTAAAACGTGTACATTTTCTACATGAATATGTCAAGATATAAAGGGAAGGTTCATATCAATTTGTGTTTTTGGATGAGACCTGGATATTTGAAGACGGTACTGTTGGACGTTCTGGGCAAAATTCTAATCATAGAAGCGTAAAAAAGAACAAAATTGGTGGTTCAAGGTAATTGAATAATAAAATTTAGCAATTAATTTATGATGTGCTAACATTCCTGCCATGAAAAGATCTTTTCAAATATTTACTAGTCACACTATTTTATTCAAATCTATATAATTATTAATAGTTGTTATCTCATTATTGTAGGTATATAAGATTCCATGCTGGTTTCTGTTCTGGATTTATTCCTGGAGCAGGGCTGGTTTTTCTATCCAAAAAACAAGGTGGTGATTACCACGGTGAAATGAACCGAGACATTTTTTTGCATTGGTCTGAATACCAGCTTCCAGTGAACTTGGAAGAACCTGACACAATTGTAATGGACAATGCAAGTTATCACAGTACAGTGATCAATAAAGTACCAACAACAGCTACCAAAAAGGCTGATATACAGAACTGGTTGATACAAATTGATATTCCTTTTGAAAATACTTTCCTCAAAACCCAATTATTGGATTTAGTACAACGGTAAGTTGATATAAACATTTTTCAATATATTATGGTAATACTTAGATAACTTATTTTGTTTGAATATATGCATTTTTGTAGGAATAAACCACCAACAGTATATGAAGCTGACATATTATCTGAAAAATATGGTCACAAAGTGCTTCGACTTTCCCCTTACCACTGTATGTTCAACCCAATTGAACATATTTGGGGCATAGTTAAAATTTTTTATAGGGATCATGTGGGAACTGATGGTTTTTCAACAGAACAAGCAAAGACAGTAGAGCACACTTAAAAAATTATACAAGATGGGTGGGATAGAGAAGTAGTATTTGATAGACAGGATGTGCATCCACTTATCATAAATTTTGATAGTGACGATGAAGATAGTGATGATTTTGTAGTGGAGTAGTGGAAATCTTGTGTTTTATTTTTTGTATATTTTTATCGAAATTGCTTCATTTCCACCTTTTCAAAATCACTAATAACTATTATTAAATTAATTAGGAACAGTTATTTTATAATACACAAATTAAAACAACGACCACAGTATCTTTACATAAATAATACTGATAAAAAGGGAGATTTTTTATTTTTTTATCTTGTAACAAGATTCTGTTTTGCGTATCTATATTTTTCTTTTCCATTCTATTTTTATTATAATAAATATAATAGTTATTGTATAAAGAAACAATATTTAAATTTGCATGAAGATGATTACAGCTTGTATTGATTCCTTTTAGCGTAAACATTTGCAGTGCTCTTGAAGATGCTTCTATAGAGCATATAATAAGGTATAAGGACCTACAGTTCGTCATTCAACTCTCTTTTATGTAAAATAATTAAATGTTTATTCGAATATAGAATGATTGGTTACTGTTTCCTGTATCTTATCCATAGTTTTCCACGAATAAATATTCATATTAAATTAATCAAGCCTATCATACAAGCCTTATATTATTAAATAAATATTTTTCACTTACGCCCTATGACGCACGGAACAATGAAAAAGAAGAACTGTAAATCTAACAACAGATTGACTTTTCTAGTTTTCGTTTAATAAATGAAAAAATTACAGCTTGACCACATCACAATATTTTGTTTTGCAACGTCATCGTCTTTTTATCGTTATTAAACTATAGTAGATACTGTTCTAGTGAAAACTGCGAAACCTTCAGTTGTCCGAAATGTGAAAGAGGTAGCGTTACTTCCGATTCTACCATCTAACTCAGAAGCTAAACATTTATAGAATTTATAATTCATCGTATTCTCTCAACAGGAGGAGTATGATCAAGATTAGGAAATCTTGAATTATATATTCTACGATACTTTTAGAAACGTGTAAAATATTTGTAGATATTAAACTCATGATTCTTCTTTTCGTCATTGTATACATTTAAGGCGTAAATTTAGTTCATTTGCTAGCGTTGTAAAAATGTGTTAAATAATTGGTAGATCTTTTTGTATTATTTCGGTGTTGTTGTAAATTCATGGGGTAGATTCACTTTATTTTCAGCTTTGTTAAATATTCTAAGATATCACGTTTCGCACTAATAATTGTAAACAGTACTGTTGGAGCAATGAAATAACACATTTTGAAATTCGTGAAAAACATATTGCCGCATTGTGTTTGAAATCCTATAGTTGAAAATGTAGGAAAATGCCACGATTCACACTATTATTTATTGTGTTGTAAAACCCCTAAAATGTTATTACTTGGAGCAAAACTAAAATTGTAACTCATTGTCACGTTGTGCGTGAATTTTTATGGTAGATGATCGGAAGGAGTGTAATAAATGTTTGAATAACTTTTCGGAGTAAAAAAGTCACAATAGTCTCGCTTTTTGAACGTTCAATGGAAATTGAAATATCTATTGAAGGCCTACATTGTTGATTCTTGTCGATGATTCTGGCAAGTCAAATCATACTGGCCAATAGGAAATGTTTATTTCCTTTTAGTCAACCCAATCCACGTGTAAACACGCCCCTTGCAAAATTTCTATTTAACACGTCTTACAACGTGGAGAAGTCAGTTCCTAATTCAGTACATCACTCAACAACAAAGTTAGTTATGAGCTCATCGCTCAATGAACGAAGTGAGTTCAACACTCATTCACACTTAGTGAAGCAAATATCACATAGTTACGCAATCGGTTTGTAAGTTATCGGTTACATTATTAACGAGTCAGTTGGTTGAATAGTGAATCGGTACCTTAAATAGTGCAACAGAGTCGAAACTCAAGTTCTAAGTGTAATTCAAGTCGAAATACATCGTTTCACCTCAATTAAGTCAAACACGTCGTTTCTCGAATCGTTTTCGAGTTCATCACTCAATTAGTTCATAACTCAGTTCAACACTCAATCGAGTTCATCGCGTTGTCAATACATACAGAAGTAACTTCACTCAAAGTCAAACAGTCAGATTCACTAAGTCCAACATATCGTTACTTAGTTCCTATACGAAACAAGTGAGTATTCATTAAATCGAAACATAAAGTACCTTCCGATCTGCAACCACCGAAGTTCAAACATTCATAACTTTCTACTATTTTTGTGAATTTGTACATGATAAATTATTAATTTCGACATTAATTTTGTCATGAAATTAACTGTCTCGACCCTTACTTCATGAAATCTACTCATATTAGTGTTTTAAATGAAGGTCAATGATTCTAGCTAACTCCACAATAAAATGAAAAATGTTGAAAATTCAGTTATCGAAACAATTATTTAGAAGTTTCAACATTTTTCATCATATTGTGGAATTAGCTAAAAACATTGAGTTTCATTTAAAACATTAATTTTGTCCAATTGAGATTATTAATCTAGTTGAATATCTACGCCGGTCGACGAAGTTCAACTTGAAATATAATCAAAAACAGGTGTCATTATTTCCCTATTCCATTCCTGTGGCATTTTATTTTGTATCCATATTTGGTGTATTAAGAGATGTAACTGTTGATTTAGATTTTGACCAGCATATTCCAATAATTCTGACTCTAACTCAACTTGTCCTAGAGATTTATTATTTTTTAATTTTCTTATTACTCTGTTAAGTTCTTCTTCCATTGGATATTTTCCTACTTGTATTTGTTGTGGTACGATGCTTTTTTCTAGGAGGTATTCTTCACTCAAAACTGATATAACAATGTCTCCAGATTTCGACCATTTTTTGTGGATCGTTTTCTTTTTGCCCAGTTTCGTTTATAAACCCTGTGACTGTTATGTATCGGAATGTCGTGCATTGTCTTTTCAGAATTAAGTATTAACTCTTTCCAAAATATCCCTCTTCGCTTTGCTTCTCCTATCACTATTAGTTATTCTTTCTTTGTCTTCGCTGTTCTGTTCAGGTATCCCATCATCGCATTATAGTGGATGAATTTCTGCCTACACTATCAGCAATATTTAGAAGCTTCGCGCTTTACTATTATTCGGCCTCTTCCAAATTCACTTAGTTGCTGTAAATTATTGCTACTATGTACAAAAGGAGTCATAAGCTAATAGTCTTATGGTAACAAGATTACAGTAAAGTCGACAATATCATTTACGTCTATAGCAAAAACATAAAAATCTGATAAACAAACACTCGCAGTCATTCGGTCATATACCTAGAACCTCTTTCAAATCATGTTCAAATTTAAAGAGTTATTGTAGAATATGTACCCAGTCTATCTGCGAAAATTTATTGAAATATATTGGTGTTTACAAGGTTTTGCATTTTCATTGTCAGTACCTATTTGTATATAAAAATTAACTTGTCTAATAATCAATTAAAATCTATTATATTTATGCGCCATTCTAGTCTATTGTTTATTTCATTTCCTCTCCCTATAGATGATAATGTTGAGTTCCGAGCGAATATTTTTGCTCATTACAATCATTGTAAATTACAGCTTTCAAAATAGCATAGTAAAGCAGGAAGGGGTTCAGTCCATAGATAAAATTGAATAATTCGTATTACGAATATACTGACTGATACTGCAAGACATAAACTGCATTTCATTCCAATCATTCCTATTCTCTTATTATGAGCTTCCTCGATCTGATTTCCAGCTACTCTTCTCAGGTCGGCAATCGACCCAGGAGTAGGTCTTCCCACACTTATATTCCCATCCCTGGGTTTACATTCCAAGATTCGTTCCGTACATCGCCCAACTTAAGTCCTGGCTAAATGACCAGCCCGATAGTTTTCTCGACTGCAGGTAGTCTGAACTACGGAGGAGATTCTAATAATAACAAAACATACGAGATGATGATTATAATGATTATTAGTGTTTTAAATTAAACTCAAGTTTTCTAGCTAATTCCACAATATATATTGTGGAATTAGCTAGAAACGTTGAGTTTCATTCATAACACTAATATGAGTAGATTCCACGGAGTAAGGGTCGATACAGTTAATTTCATTTATAATGATTATTATCATGAAAACTGTGAACCTATCAGCATTCCTAAAGAAGCTTATACCTACTTATGTATTGTTCGGCTCAGCCATTTTCGATATAACTAAGTGCTTCTACGCTGTATACATGGTGTGTATTGAGTTTATAAAAAAGTGGTGGACATATTTCACCATAATCCTTGTATACGTAACGTCACCCCTTCTAAGTCACCTCCTTAAAAAAATTAAATTCCGAGGGGGTCCAGTGATCACTCTTTAAAGAGATTTTTTAATTTTACTCACAATCGTCTAAAAATTGTTTTTATAAAACGTATCAATTAGTTTGTGGAAATAACTGTTAAATTTACTTTGGAACTTATTAAAAGACACGAAGAATAGAATTTAAATGATTGTAAAATATGGTGCAAATTGATATCCGTTGACTTCCATAGAATGGTACAGTCCATTTTCAAATGCTTCGCGCACATCTTCTGTGCACATCTACTGTTAATAAAAGGCTTTCCCGACCGATTCTTTGACGTAATTCTTGTAGAGATTCAGGTTGTGTTGCAAATACCTTCGATTTAAAATGATTCCAGAGAAAGAAATCTAAAGGGTTTTAATTGGGTGACCAGGCTGGACATTCTTTAGGTCCTTTTCTCCCATTTCATCGACCAGGAAAATGATTATTTAGAAATTTTTGGGATGAACACTACTTCGCTGTACGCCAGATGCTGAAGACGATAACCGCTCACGAGAAAATAATACAGGAAAAATAGTGATGACAGATTTACAAAAATGTTTACCAAACCAGGAACTCTGAGGAACAAGGGAGAAAATAAACAAGTTTTTATTGAATGCTCCATACGACAAATATGACTACAAATATTGGTATTGATTTACAATAAACGTTTAACATAGTTAATTTGTTTTTTTCTGATTTTATTTATAAATGTGTGGGTAACGTTTATACTGGGAATAGCTGCAGATTGTAGAAGAGAAGATTGAAAATTTATGAGATCGAAAATAGGGGAAATTTCTACTCATCACGATCCCAGATTCAAAAACTCATACAAGTTGGCTTTTTAAGTTTATTGGAAAATCCAGCACAAAAATCAATTTGATACATTTATATCAAAAGTATGCTAATCTGAGACCAAAAAAGGCCACCAGAAATCATTTCATTTTAACATATACAAATGGAAAATGTACAAAACAAGTAGTTGGTGAGGTAAGGTTAGGTTAGGCACTTTTTCGAGAACTCCATCGCTAATTGCGCAATAGTTGAGTTTACTGCATCCAGAATATACAGGTCACACGTTCCGACGTACTTCCGCATCGCAAGTAGTTGATCGGGGTGGGGACATTCTTCAATTAAAACAACATGGAGGATGGAAATTTACTGCTGTTGCCGAAGGTTATGTGAAAAATTATCTCACTGCAAAAATTAATTTTGCTCCATGATTTCTACAAGATGCTAATGTCATCAGTTTTTATATCCTACATGCAGCATCATTTGAGAATCAAGCAGAGACGAATTTGACTGTTACAAATATTCACAATTCAAATGAAGCTTTATCCATATATCAAACAGAAACAAACGTGACTGAATCGAAAATTCACATTAGTCAACCAAACAATTGCTTTTTCAATATTCACATTGCGAAATAAAACTAAAATACATAATTTAGTTGTTACTATTTCTTAATATTATTGTATGCATCAATTAGTTGTAATTTACTGAAGTAGTTTAATTAAAATACATGGATAAAGTGTATTTTTTTCACTCATCTTCAACTTTTCCATTTGTGAAGAAAGTTCCACTTTATGTATTTGTTGCATAAATTACTATTTTAGTTCAGTGTCATGGTTCAGTGTCATGGTTCAGTGTCAGGGTTCAGTGTCAGGGTTCATTTTCAGGTTCAGTGTCAGGTTCAGTGACAGGTTTGAAATTGTAATTATTGATGTTATGTATTTCTAACAATTTTATTCTTTTTGACAGATTCATTTTTTATTGGTAAACTTATACTTGTATTCGACTTAAAATTTTTGACTCCAATAACGGCTTAACGTAAGTAAATTAAGTTAAATACATATTTTTTTTAATGCAAACTATGTTATGTCACTAAAAAAAGACTGCCATCAAATAAAAAAAATCTGTGGCTGAAGGATTTAATTCCAAGCCAATCTCCCCCCCCCTCCACACATACGCTAAAAAAATATATAATTAAAATAAAAAAATTACTGTTTCGACCTTTACTCTGCGGAATCTACTTATATTACGTTTTCAAATGAAACTAACTTTTTATCTAGAAACAGTTAGTTTCATTCCAAAACACTAAATCAGTTGCTTTATCCAGAATATTAAATTAAAGTTATATATTTAAAAATAAGTCAATAAAAAACTCGTTGTTTTTCTGAAAAACAAAATAGGATAGGCAGATCATTGGAAAATAAGTTGGGTTTGTTCAGTAAAATAATTTCGTATCTGCATTCGTTTTCAAGATACAGGGTATTGAAAAAACAAAATGTATTCACATTTTTCACGATTATGTTGGAGCTACTATTAACATTGTAATAACATGTTTAACGAATATGTTTTGAAAGCTGACATATCGCATACACTTATTTTATACCTCTCACAGAGGGCGCAAGTTCCTAGTAGTTTTGAATATATGTTTTTATAATTTGCGTATAAAAGAGTCTTCATTATAACTTCGTTTATTGTGTCACAATGAAGTCTCTTTGACCACTTTTCTAATAAGTTTTAGTGTCATTCAGTTGGTTATTGTATGTAGTATGTATTTTTATTTGCCATTTGACTTTGAGCTTCAAACAAATTTTAAAATGGTTTAGCGATGTTCTAGCTAACAAATTATTATATCAAATGGTCTTTATGGTGAATTTGAATGAATTATAAATCAACCCTTTGAGATCCAGTGCACATGTGTATGTACATAGGTTGTGTCCATTATATATAAATACCAAATATCCACTGGAGTGTAACATAACTGTAGCACATTGTTTCTACATGTATTCTAAGTCTCATAGATCACGCCACCAGCTAACCACAAGAAATAATTTTAGGCGCCTTTTTGATCTTAGATGTAACCTACAAAATTTTACGTAGAAGTACTCAAGATATAAGCTGTGGTAATCTGAGTTTCTATTGCAAATATCGCTGAGAATATTTTTACTAGTGTTCCTAATAGGTGAGTACTTATTCTAAATTGTAAAATAATCACATGCAATCAAAATTTGTCTCGTAAATTCAATTATTGTCCATGTACATGCTTATGTGCAAAGGGTCTGAAGTAATTTTTTCCTTTTTACATATGCATGTACAAATGGTCTGAAGTGATTATTTTCTTTTTACGTATGCATCTACGAATGGTCAGATATATATATGTACATATATATCGTGTATCAATGGATGTACAATAAACATATCAGCAGTTTCTATTTCAGAACAATCTCAGAATATGAGTGGCAGAAAAGTGAACAGTTTGGAAAATCCAATGCACGTCCAAGAGTTGATTGATATGATACAAGATGGTAATTTATCTGATATAGAGAAGATCGAGGCACCTGGGAATGAGAGCTCTGATGACGATGATGGAGTTTTAGATTACTTGGATAGCAGACCTCAGAAACGATTAGGAGCTGATGTCTTGAACAGAAAAGAATCCCAAACAGAAGAAGGCATCTTTAATGAAAAGGAAGTTGATGAAAGCCATCAACCGAATGCAATTAAATGCGCACAATTATTATTTGATAGAGATACATTGGATGAACATATTTCAGCCAATGGTACTGTTGATTCACATTCAACAAATGGAAAAAATGTTGATGAATCTGTGGTACAATCTGAACCTAGAAACAATCAAAATGAAAAGACTGAAATTGAGACTGATGAAGACATTTCAGATGCATACAATCCAGACGAAAACGCTGATTTAGATAAAAAACACTTGACAGGAAAAATAAGGATACTAGAATTAAAAAAAGTAATGTAACTAAAAGAGTGATAAAATGGAACGAGAGATCACTGAAAATTCATGCATCCGATTCAATACTTTCCAAAATATATGACAGATAGTTTATTTGAAAGTATATCAACATACACAAATATTTATGCGCTGCAACAAGGAAAGACCTTTAGATAGACAAGTCCACAAAAAATAAAAATATTGTTTGCATTACATATAACTATTGGAACGCTAAATAAATTCCCTAAAATAAGAATGTATTGGAAAAGAAGTCTAGGCATTCAAATATTTTTGAACAATATGTCTAGAGACAGATTCTTTCAATTGAGGTCATGTTTACATTTGTTAAATAATTTAGAACGGCCAGATGGTTGCAGAGATAAATTGTGTAAGGTTCGTCCTATTATAGAAGCTGTAAGAAACAGGTGCCTACAGCTTCAGCTTGAACAGCAACTTTGTGTCGATGAGCAAATGATCCCCTTTACACGACAGTTATCGATTAAGCAATATATAGAGGGAAAGCCGTGCCCATGGGGCCTGAAAGTATATGTTCTTTGTGGAAGAAGTGGTTAATCATACGATTTCTTGTTTTACCTGGGTCAGACCACAAAGATTCATCCAGACAATAAAAAGGAGAAGGATCAAGTGTTGTGCTTCAACTATGCGAACGAATTGGTACAAATGAAGGGAATAAGTGGTATTTCGACAATAATTTTTCTTTACATGATCTATTCAGAAAATTAACCACCAAAAAAATATCTGCTGCTGGTACTGTTAGAATAAATAGATTTTACCAGCCTCCTCTACTGTCAGATGCAGAAATGAAAAAAATTAGATAGAGGCTCAGTAGATGAAGTCGTTAATTCCGATCAAGACGTAGTTGTGGTGAAATGGTTAGATAGAAAAATGGTCAAATTGGCCTCAAATTATGTCTGCAAAGGAAATACCAATACTGTTAAAGGATGGGATAAAAACCGGAGCCAATATGTTGATTTAAGCAGACCAGAAATTGTTAAGCATTACAATCATGGAATAGGAGAAGTCGATTCCATCGACCAGATGATCAGCTACTATCGGATAGTCTGGAAAATGGACACTTCGTGTAATAATGCACATGATCTACTTTGCCCTGACAAACAGCTGGATAGAATACCGGAAAGACTGCGACCAGTGTAATATACCTCAGAAAATGCAGATGAAGTATCTTGTCTTGATAACTAGTTGCTGAGAGTCTGATATACAAGAGTAATCCAGTGAGTAAGCTAAAACGAGGAAGACCATCTTCATCGTCGCCAACTCCTTCAGTATTCATAAGACATGGAGAAACCAGACGTGGCTATGACATTCAGACAGATGACGTCGGTCATTCACACTTGTTTTATCAAAACAAGTAAGCTACAAGGTGCAAAAATGTTGATTGTGAGGGACGCAGTCATATTTTCTGTTCCGAATGTAATATTCACTTATGTTTGCTGAAAGCTTGGAATTATTTTAAGGCTTTTCATAATAAATAGTAATGATACATTTTTTTGACCTGGATCTGTTTTGGGACCAGTTGTACATACTCATGCACAAAAAGTTATTTCTTTAGTAAAAATGAAAATAAAGTGTTTTTTATTTAACTTGTTTATTCAAGTAGTCTCAATACCAAAATGTCCAAAAATAGTTTTTTTCCAATAACTTAAAAGTTAGGTCTCAAAGGGTTAAAATATTTATAAATAAAGTACGCTAACGTTTATTCTTCAGTTATTTGTAAATTTTTTATTTTTATATTGTATAGGATCAATATATAAGTATACATAACGTTCGATTTTTTGATAAATTACCAGATATCTATGTGAATATGTATTATAGAAATAATTCTATTGATGATAAAATTTAATTAGATCGCAAGCATATACGAAGAAGCTCTTTTTTGAATAAATAACCATCCTCTGATTGCTTATATGAAAGTTTGTTTACAATTTACACAATTATTCGAACGTAATATGACAAAAGTCAAAAGTGCTGAATAAAACCATCTGTGATCTGACCAATAAGGAATCTACAGAATTGCCAACTTGAATTCAAACCACTCCTCCTAGTTAAAAAAATAAATAAATGCGAATTATAAAAAATATTGTGTAAAGCTTGTGTCACAATAACTTTCTGTAGTACTCGTGATTTGCGCCATTCACCTCTTCTCGATTCGCTGCGCAAACGTCACTCGTACTTTAACTCGTAACGTTAACTCGAAAATAATTTATACCAGCATTAGTTATAACTGCATCATTTTCAAATCAAAATATTCCATTACACAGTATCCAATTTTATCAAGAGTACCTTTTTGGTGTAAAATTAAATGATGTTTGAATCACCTGAATCTTGGGTAATAAAATATAACCTCAAAAAAGATATGTTTAAAACTACTCGGTACTGAACAGTTTAACTACCGACCTCTGGGAAAGGCGTATATACAAACAAATGTATGCGATTTGACAGTTTTAAGAACATATTCGTGAACATTTTTATTACAATGTTCCAGTAGTTTCGACATAATCGTAAAAAATCTGTATAAATTTTGTTTTTTCAATACTATGTATCTTGAAAAGTGAAAATTTTATACTAAGCAAACCCCGCTTATTTTGCAGTGATCTTCCTACACTAGCAAGGAGGCCAACTCTTTTGAAACACACTGTGAATTGAGAAATTGACTTCAAAACTCTTCCTATTTTAAACCATTGTTGGGATTGAATCCACAGATGTGCTTCAATTACTATTTTTTTTTACTATTTTTCTTTGAGTCACTGATATCTATCAAATTTCGGAAAATTTGATACAAACAATGATAAACACAATTTGTGTCATGATTACTCCAGATTAAAAAGCTTTCCATGCTAAGGCGGCATTAAAGACAATGTAATCATGAAATTAACAATATAAAATAATCGACTATTGTTTTTATTCGCGTCAAAAATAAACAAAGCACAGATAAACAGTCATAATGGTAGGTATAAATATAAGAACAGGATCGTACTATCATTTCGGAATTTTCCGCTGACGAAGATCGAAAACCATTTATTCCAAAGGTTTATGGACTACCAAAAATTCATAAAGAAACATTAAGTTTACGTCCAATGATCTCATGCATAGAATCACCTAATGAGAAAATTCATACACACAATTCATAACTGATAAACTTACAATATCTTATTAGTCTAGATGTTGTGTCGCTTTTCAATAATATACCGATCAATTGAGTGAAAAATAGCATCACCAAATATTGGAATACCATTCAAAATTCATGTATATTCAATATTGACCAGTTTTGGGAATTAGTAGACTTTGGCTACACCACTTCTGTTTTGCTTTTAATGATGCATTTTATAAACAAGTTTTTGGTACACCACTGGGAAGTTCTCTATCACCAATTTTTGCACAATATGTCATGGACGATTTGATCGCTGAGTGTGTTGGGAATTTACCATTTGATATTCCTTTTTTTAAAAAATATGTAGATGATATTATCACAGCTGTTCCTGAAGATGGTGTTGAAACCATTCTCAATATTTTTAATGGTTACAATCAATACATACAATTCACAGTTGAAAATGAACTTAACAGATGTGTACAATTGTTTTGGACACAAAGTTAATGAGGACCAATGAAATCGTAAGTGAAACCGTCTAGTTCAGGTAGATACCTCAACATTAAGACCAATCAACCCTACAAAATTAAGGTTAACTTGATAAAAACCTTAAAATATTGATTGATACCCTTAAAAAAATACGTATCCTATCAAACTACTCGAGATATTGATTTACAACACTCCTGGCGAGCATATGGTCGATCATATAAATAGTAATGAGAGTGATCCAGATGCTAATTTTAGTAACACTCTGCGGGTTATTTCTGTATTCTTTCCTTATATTAAAGATCTATCGGAAAAAATCATTGAAGAATTCAAGGGGACCAATGTAAAAATTGTTCAAAGAACAACTAAACTCTTTTACTAAGTTAAAACAGTCGGAGGATTCCCCGATGAAAACTAATGTAATAAACAGTATCCCTTGTGAAAACTGCAATAAAAAGTATGTAGGAATGACATCTCGAAACTTGAAATCACGGTGTGCTCAACATAAAAGCGATGCAAGGTTAAAAAAGGGAAAATGTGCATTATCAGAACATGTAGACTTTGACAAAGTTGAGATTCTTGATGTTGAAAGAAACTATAACAAACGAAAGTTTTTGGAAATGTATCATATTAGTATCATTAAGGTACCAATGAATAGAAAGTCTGACATTGAATCACTTAGTAAGATTTATACATATTTGTTACACTTTAATAATGTCCACCACGGAAACGAGGAGATTGATTCCCAAATTAATGTTTTGAGTTGATGTTTGACTGAGGTGACAGGTCAGTCAAATGTTGATAATACTAACATTATTTAGTATTTCAATTTAAAGATTTTTTTTGCATTATGGCTAAGACAGCTCAGTTGCGAATGCAGATGATTTCCAAACAGTCGGGCCTCAACGTGAGAGGTTAGGTATAGGATCTAACCTCTCACGTTGAGGCCCGACCATGTTTTACAAATTACAGCTCTTACATTACTTTTCGTAACCAACATTATCAGTGTTATTGGTTTTGTTATATCATTATTATTTCTTTTCATGGAAATTAACATCAGGCGAAAGTGGAGATCGTCAGTAATTATGCGGGGTAATTATGCGGGTGGGTTTTGTCTGGCTTTTTTGTCTACCAATAGTAAATGCTGGAATGGGTTGGCAATTTGGGAATACCAAATGTGAGAGGTTTGAGTGTTCGCTGACTGTTGACTTATTTCGTCATCCCAATTTTTTACATTCTACAAAAGACAGGTGGCAGCTGTTGACAATAGTACGGATAAATTTAATAGTGAAATTCTTCAATCTCATCGTGATCGTAGATGTGGACATTGGTCTTTTACTGTTTTTCTTTAAAATTTTCACCAAGCACCAAAAGCCTTAACAGAATGTCTTAGAAGTTTGGATTTTTACTAAACAATTTTACTTCAACCTTTCAATCGCCCCCCGTAAACAATACCTACCGACCTTCAGTCGATTTAATGTTGAAATAGATATTCAGTAAAATCATTTTATTCCTTGTACGTGTTTTGTTTTTTAAAAAGCAGGAAAAAATCCTGACTCTCATTAAATGTAAGGAACTAGAGTTGGTCGACGTTTTGTTTAGTGGATGAAAGTTTTCCTGGAATTTGTGAAATGTGGGTTTAATTTGGATACCACTCTGTTTTAGTAGCCCTTTTTCTTTTTGAGTGAATTACCCAAGAATTTATTTGTTGTTGTTGTTGTTTACATATCACTCGATATTCGTACATCCTCTTTGTTGTTCACTCTGGGTCGGAAGATTTAGGCGGGGGGGCTATAAGCGCCTCAGTATCGATGTTGTTTGTTATCCCGAAGACTCGGGATAAATTAAATTTCTTTGTTGTTGTTGTTTACATATCACGCGATATTCGTACATCTTCTTTATATATATATATATATATATATATATATATATATATATATATATATATACATATTTATAAATAACAAGATGTTATATATAAATATATAGGGTACAAGGTTAACCATTAATCGTTAACCGTTTACCTTCAGGTTTAAGGTATATAAATAATAGGTACGATATCAGTATTTACTAGTCCATATGCCTTGGTGTACGAACTTTGCCCATACTTTTTGGCCTGTAGCTAGTGCTGTTGCCTCGTTCCATGATTTGTTTCTTTCTTGTAGTATTGCAGCTACTTGATCATTTCAAGATTTTTTCGGTCTTCCTCTATTATTTTTCTTGATGTACCTCTCTCGTCCATATTCGTTTAATTTGTCGAATTCCTCCCATTAAGCTGAGGTGGCCCAACCATTCCAATTTTCATTTTTGAGTATAGAATCACACCTAACTCTTCCCTAATTACCTCGGATCGTATTCTATCCTTATGTGTTACGTCTTTGGCTTCTCGAAGATATTTCATGTCGATTACTTGTAATCTGCTCTTTTGTGGTTGGTTTAGTATCCAGCTTTCACTCTCTTAAGTTAGGGTTGGTCTAACCGTCGTCTTGTATACTGTAATTTTTGTTCTTTTGCTCACATCTATTTTCCTCATAAGAGACCTATTCAAGCTATGGTACACTTTTGCTGAATTGATAGTTATTTCTTTCTACATGTTACCTTCTCTTTCTAGTACTGTACTTATCGTCATTAGCTTGTTGGATTCCTTCTTGTCGCAGCTTTATTTTAATTTGTTAATTTCCATTCCGGATTACCATCACTTTTGTTCTATTAATATTGATTGATTGATTGATTGTGAAGTTCGTCTTCCCATATTGTTAGATTAGCTTGTAGGTATCTTTCTGTTGGTGCGTGAATCATGAGATCGTCGGCAAATGCACATTCAGAGAAGTAGTCTAGCATTAATTTGTTGTATCGTATACGAGTTTTCCGAATCTTCCTTTATAATGTTGTGATGACATCGTCAATAGCTAATTTAAATAACGTTGAGCTCATCACACCACCTTGCTTTGGTCCTTTGTTTAGACTTTATATTGTTTTTCCGTACATAGCACTTATTCTTTTCTCATAATAGCATAATAGCACTAATTCGTTTCGGATAAGCTATGTAGTCCCTCCATTAATTTCTCATTTATATTGAACTCTTCCATATGTTTTTTGTGATATCGTGCCAAACGTTTCTTCCATGTCTACGAATACTAAGTATATTTGGGAAGCTTTGTTCTGGTCTTCAATATTAGTTGTTTTCTCGTAAAAATGTTATCATTTGCGTTTCTCCCGTTCCTAAATCCACTTTGTGCATCTAATAGTTGTTCAACTATAACATTTTTTAGTCCTTTTCCCAGCATGTACTCATACGTTCTTAATGCGACCTTTAATTGGCACAGTTTCGATTATTTCCTTTTAAGGCTTATTTCAGAATGAAATAGGGCTGTTGTAGAGAGTAGCATGACGCGACTTCGGAAAAATTTCAATGCAGTTTTTCGTTTTGGTGTTCCTAGATGCCAAAATCACCCTCCGTTCCATATATATATATATATATATATATATACAAATTGAAAAATATCTTTTTTGGGGATTGCAGCAAAAGAAGAAAAATACACTCTATTCAATTCTCCAAGCTTTCGTAAATCTTTATTTACATCATCAGGGAACTACAATAAGGAAAGAACTCTTCCACAAAACTATGTTAAGGTCAGTCTGGATGTGGTTTCACTTTTTAGCAATGTTTATTTAGCAGTTATACGTTCAGTTCACAAACACTGGCCATCCATTTGTGCGGAGTGTAATATTGATATTGATATGTTCATTGAGTTGATTGAATTCCTGTTCAGTTCTACCTGCTTTTCTTTTAATAATAAATTTTACAAACAGACTTTTGGTACTCCTATGGGAGCTAGTATTTCTCCGATATTAGCGTGCTATGTAATGGATGATCTGTTGGACGTGTTCCTTCCGGTACTTCCTTTCAATGTACTTTTCATCAAGAAATATGTAGATGATATAATCCTGGCTTGCCCTGTGGACTCCACCCAAGATCTCCTTTTCACCTTTAATAGTTATGATCCTTACATTCAGTTTACTGTCGAAACAGAAAACTCTAACATGGCTGTCCCCTTTATAGATACTTTATGGACTAGGTCTCCTGATAATGTGATTATAATTGATTGGTATAGAAAACAAAGTAGCTCTGGGAGATATCTCAACTACAATTCTTACCATAAATTTAGCATTAAGGTTAACTTGGTTAAACAAATGACAGCTAGAGTTATGAACCTCTCTGACCCTGTGTTTAGAAATAAGAATCGTGATATTCTCTTCAATTTGTTCCTAGACAATTCCTATCCAAAACAGTTACTAAGAAAGATCATCTTCAACACGTCTTCTGTTTTATCACATACTTCAATACAATCAATTGACACAGCAGGTGCAGCTGAGTTGGATCCTCTCTCGGCCTCTAGAACGATTCCTTCCGTTTTAACGGTTTCTCTGCCTTATATAAAGGAAATTACGCCCAGACTTACTAGGATTTTTTCACAATACTTACAGAATGTTAGGTTTGCCTGCAGGAGTTCCTTGATTGTTAAGTCAATTTATAGTCCTTTGAAAGACAAGATACCTGTCGTGGATTGTAGTAATGTTGTTTATAAGCTGTGTTGTAACAGTTGTGACCTCTCATATATTGGTCAAACCTCCCAAAAAATTTCTAGCCGTGTATCCCTCCATAAAAGTGATATAAGGTTACATCCTGAAAGATGTTCTCTGGCTAATCATGTCTCCTCGTTGGATCATGTCATTGATTTTGAAGGAGTTAAAATCCTTTCTCGTGAGAGAAGTTATAACAAAAGATTGTTTTTAGAAATGGCTTTCATCTTCCAAGAAGAAGGTTGTATGAATAGGAAGACTGACATTCAGAATTTGAGTAATCTCTACTCCCTCCTCCTAACGCTTGATAAGCACAATTGTCTTCATATTAATAACAATAATAATAATAGTAATGATAATAATAATAGTTTTCATTAGTTTTCTACTTTTGTCATCATGGTAGGTGTTCCCCCTTTTATTAAAAGATCCATAATACTATTAATAATAATAATAAATAACATCAATAATCACATATTAATTCTCGTTAATGTGAATTTCATTGGAATGATATTTCACAACAGTTCCATAATTTTGGTACCACCCCGGTATTCTCTTGAAACTTTCAATTCGATTGTTTCAGTGTCTCGCGTCATTGCAAAGATCGATTCTTTTCATTCATTTAGTAATGATGAATGCTGTACTTAACCTGACATTTTCAGTTTCCGCCATTATGCTCACAAGTCCGCGTGGGTGTGTGGATTTTCGATTTTTAATGTTTTACCTTTTTACTTTTTAATAATGTTTTAAATTTGAACCAGTAGTAGGCAAATGTATTGCCGACTGGACCTATTTCTTAAATGACTTGCTGTTGTACACTTTTCCTGTATCAAGATCTATGATGCAATCTCGATCAATGTAAGTTGTAGAAATGTTTGTAAGAACACTTTTTATAATTTATGTTTTTCTTTCCTTATTGTAGTTCCCTGATGATGTAAATAAAGATTTACGAAAGCTTGGAGAATTGAATAGAGTGTATTTTCCTTCTTTTGCTGCAATCCCCAAAAAAGATATTTTTCAATTTGTGTTCTAATTGATCAGCAACGATATATATATATATATATATATATGTGTTATAACGGAATTTGTAAGCACGATAGAGGGCGTATTTTTTGACGGATCGAAATCGCTACAAAAATCGGTTAGGCCAAAATTCTTGGACGAGGTCGTTAACGGGCCAAATCGGCCCAGTAAAAACAAAAGGGCGGCCTGCCAAAGTTGAAAAAAAATCGTATTTCCTTTGTTTTTCATTTGACGTAAAAATTTACTGGGCTTTTTCATAGACCTTAACACCTTCTACAACTTTTGTGTTTAACATTTTTCTCTAAATCGTACATTAAAGTATTTATTCAAGAAAATTCACAAATTTTCCAGAATTTTTCATATTTTTTTGTTTTTGATTTGATGCCAGAATGTTACTTTGGTTTTTTGTACATCTCAAAACATTCTATGACTTTTGTATTTAATTTTTCATTTTGGGTTTTTTGCAAACATGTTAC
Source organism: Galeruca laticollis (assembly GCA_963921935.1). NCBI lineage: Eukaryota > Metazoa > Arthropoda > Insecta > Coleoptera > Chrysomelidae > Galeruca > Galeruca laticollis. Next base: position 62,082,495 of record OY998178.1, on the reverse strand, counting down.
TGAAATAAGCCTCTCCAATTGGTCCTGTGCCATTGGGATTTTTTAAAATGGGCGCACTTATTCCTACTTTACATTCATCAGGCACCTTGTTTTCCTGCCATGCTCAATTGAACATTCTAGTCAGAATTGCTACTCATTTGTATCGCAACTTTCTTAACTTAACATCTCTAAAGTTATTTTATCGTGTCCTGCTAACATCCATAATTTCATGTGTGGTATTGCATCTGTAAATTCATCTTCCTGAATCTGTTTTCCCATGTCTTTATTGTAGATGATTGCTCTTTCCGTGTAGTTGGTGTTTTGTATTTATGTGGTCAAAAGTTCATGAAAGTATTTTCTGCCTTTACTTATTTGCACTACTAGTTTCTGTAGTTTGTACGACCTTATACTTTCGTTAGAATTATTGGATGATTCGACTTTTGATTTTGGTGTTATCGGTATTCCCAATTTCACAGTTAGCAAGTAAAAGTCACTGTAGATTTTTCAGCCCATCTTCTGACATGGATGTCAAAAATCTTTCCTGTGTTCTCTATTCGCAAGCACGTAATCTATTATAAACTTTTCGTTTCGGCTTCTAACTTCTCTAGTGTACTTGTGTATGTCACGTTGTTGATAGAATGTATAGCTTATGATATTACTGTTGTCCATACAGAAATCCAGCATGCTATCTTCGTTGTTATTCTTGAACTGCTCACCGTGGTTTACCAAAACATCTGCTGTAGCCAGTGTTCTTTTCTCAACTCGACTATTAAAATATCGTGCTATTAATATTCTTCCACATTCATTTCCGATCTTCTCCATTAGTTTTCTCCACTCATCTTCGTTATGTCCGTACACTATTACTATAGTTGTATTGTCTTTCTATTTTCAATATTCTCTATATCACAAAGCTCTCAAGTTATCTTGCGTGTATCTCATTTATTATACGTTCGACAGCTTCTGCAGCCTTGTCCTTAATTTAGTTTCTACACCGCTGTATATTATCATACGTCCATTCATTTCAAACATTCCCTGTCTCTTTTTCTTCAATAAGTTTTTGTTATTTTCACTTCAAAGTTCTTATATAACTAGTTCCCATTATAAAAAAATTTTTGGTTTCCTCTTTGATATATTTTGTGTTTATCATTTTCGTCGTCCTTTTGCATTGCAGTTGTCGCGTTGGTAGTTGTTCAGGTTTTTGGATCATTGATAGTTTATATCAGCATGTTTTCATGGTCGCACTAAGTTAATTGTTTCCCATTAATAGTTAACTGTCCATATCCTATTGTTACTCTATTTTCTTGGTTTCTATCTTTAGTTAGTCTAATTCGGCACGTCTGTTTCTGCTCGTGTTTAGTCGTTGTCAATGTCCATGTAGGTTCTTTAGTTTTTCTTGTGTTGTCAAATACGTTTCTTGCCTGACGAGTTTTGCAGTTCTACAATAGACTTCTTCTTTCCAATTGTGTAGACATATTTCGTTTTAATGTCAGTTTCTAGATGGGTTCTATTGAAATTCAATATTTCCTCTTTTGAATTCGTGTTATATTGATATCCTAATTATAATCCTGGAACAAGTATATTATTTTTCCGTTTGTCTTTTTAAATTCTTTCGATTCTTAGTTGCATTTCTATCATTGGTTTTTTTCATTTTTATATTTTCCTCCTGCAAGATGTTATTTGCTTTGGATAATTGATGCATTTTTGGTTTGTATTCTTCTCCAACCTCTCTGAATTCATTGATGAAACTGGTCATTATATTGCAGATGACGTCTATTTTTTCACCATTATATCCCGATATTTGATCATTCTGAAAATACCTAATTCTCCGCCGCTGGATTTAGATCTATGTAAAATAAACTGTAAACTAACGTAACTAGGGCGGCCCCATAAATCGACATCTTTTTGAGATAAATGGCATATTACGGAGATTCTGTGATTTGTATAATTGTTTTCGGTTTTATTTTGATTATTAAAGTCAAGTACCCCATTTCATTGATTAAAATATTGAATTATAAGAATAATTCTAGCAATAGAAGTCCCTAAAAAGCATTAACTATAATCATTAATAACATGATATCAGAAATGGCATGACAGGCGAAAAGCATGAATCCATAATTTTTATATTTCATGCAGTTGAAATGAGAAACTGAAAAAAAGAATTTAAAATTATGGATTTAGGATTTAATTTTCGCCATAGATATAATATGCTATATTTTAATTATACATATACATAGCTTCATGGCTATAATATCTCTATTTTTAACTTACGTATGAAATTTCCGTCCATCCTACTCATTATTACAACCAAACGCGACAGACGAAATCATCGTGTATTTAAACTAGAAGTATTTGTCTTTGTATAACACGAATACTCCTTTAAAAGATCAAAATATAATTTTCACACCGGCTTCTAAAATGTCATACGAGACTTAACGCTTTCAAAACTGCACTACTAAACACTTTCTAGATTCTGTTTCAACCCATAATTAGATAAAAAACTGGTATAGTCTGATTAGATCCAAAAAATGTGAATAATTATCTCAGGTACGATTTAGCAAAATATAAGAGAATGGGTAGGAGAGAGAAAGGTTACCGTCTCAATGAGTATATCTTTGTCGTTGCCCCTGACACAAAAATGCTTACATTAGTCAACGGTTGGTCCTATCCGGGTACAGGTTGGCAAATTAATTTTGGCATATATATTTTTAATGACCGTTAATACTCAAATTTCTTATATTTTCATGGGTTGAGTAGTAGACAAGCCTCTACGGAGGCAAAATCAATAAAAAGGTTTGGAAATGGTTTAAATAAAATAGACCGAAACGTTACCACTATAAGCAAGTCATTTTATTTCTGACCGAAACCCATGAAAATATAAGAAATTTGATTTTGGCAGTTGACGATGCATGAGAAAGCCATACAACTTGACAACGTTGTAAACGCAGTTACCGGGAAGTGCAGACGACGTACATTCCGCATGCAAAGTTTTAAAGGTTGTGAGAGTAACACAATATTTTGAATTTGAAAATAATAAATTGTAGCACATGTATATTGCTACATAAAATCGAGTTTACAAAACAAAATAACAACGATATGTTCTTTATTATCAATTAAATGAATGAGGAAATAGAAACCATTCGATTTTTCTACGAAAATTGGTGTTTTTTGTACAGACATAATTATTTATTGCTTCAATACCCATACGGAGAATTTTATAATTACAATTTATTATTTTATGTGATGTAAATAATATATAGATTCCAAATGACAAACTTTCAACTTTACTTCAAATTAATATCTTTAATGTGGTCCCTTCATAATATTCGTCATTGAGGTTTATTTGTATATGAATTGGAAGTCTAGTAGATTTTGTAGATAAAGCGTAAAATATGATAAGGATTGTTAAACGACTTTCCAAATTTAACGATGGCCAACAATTTTTCCTATCTGTTCGATGTAATGGTTACTGACCTACCTACCTTTTAAGCTTTCTAGAACTGTTATTCTTAATAATATGTAGTAGATAATAATGTGAAAATTCGGGTTTATACATAAAATTTGAAAAACAAATTGGAGAAATCGCCTTTAGATATGGTCTAATAAGTATACTAATAATATGAATAAAATATTAAAGCTTTTTTGTGGTAGATATTTCTACTTTCATATGTGAATTTTTGGGGTTTTTGCAAATATTTACTATGAAAGGGATGTTCTATCCCTTCACACTTTCTATAGAATTAGGACTGGCAAAACAAAAAAATCTCGGTTCTGGGTGCTGTCAATTATTGTTTATTTAGAGCTATGTACAGATGTGCTACAAATATTATATTACTCTAATGGAATTAGTCTCTAATATCTACAATTTTATAACAACTATTTACATTTTTACATTTGTTGCGTTTATTGTATTCAGTCATACCACCTACAAACAAACACTAAACACTATAATGAAGAATATGTTTTAAATGTACAGGGATCGTCAACAGAAAAATAATTATGTGCATCTATAAATGATTCTTCAAAATCACTTTCTATATCAACTTCATCATCATCGCTATTTCCGCCTTCGGCCAAATTAATAATAATATTATCTACATCAGTATATAAAAGTGGTTCATTGTTCATAAATTCATTTTCAATCTTTTTAACATGGTCACATCTAACGTTCCAATGATTTGCAGAAAATTCATTACAGAATTCTTCAACCTTTGTAAAATTGAAGATAACATTTCGTTTAGCCACATATTCTTTAAGTGCCGCCCAAACCTATTCGATCGGGATTGAGTCCGGGTGATAAGGGGGTAGCCTTAAAACTTGCAATCCATGTTGAATAAACAATTCACAAGTTTTATATTGCGGTTAGTACATTTTTGCAACGTTATAAAGATCCGGTTCTCTGTAATATATGTTTATTTCAGAAAGCCAGTTTTTTAATTGTTATTAAGTCCGAGCAGGCGTAGGTAATCTTTCATTTAGATCATTGTGATATGGGGCGTTATCAATTACCACAACAGCGTTTTTTGGTAGGTTTGGAATAAGTTTTTCTTGTACCCACTTCTCATAATTTTCGTACGCCATTTCATTATGATAATCTCCTATTTTTGACTGGGAGTTCCACATAATATCAGCATTAAATAGAAAACCATTTTCACTTCCTGCATGCACAATGATAAGCATATTACCTTTTGAAACGAGTTTTCTTAATCCTTCGTTACTCTTGTCGCTCCATCCCTTAAGGTTGTTGTGATATGAACGAATGTATGTTTCATCCATATAAATGATAGGTTTGTTCTATTCTCTGCACTTTTTTATGTTTCTCAAATATAGTAGGCGTGAATGTCTGATTTGGCGACGTTCCAATAACAAACTTCTGATGTTTTCCATGTTGATCCAACGATAACTCAAAGAATGTATTTGTTTCCGCAGAGATTCGCGACTTCCTGCGAAGCCATAACAATTTGCAAAGGTTTGGTGTACATTTCTTAACGTGGGTACTTTTTTCTCGGATATGTGATAATTTATTATACACCTTCTAAGCACAGTTTTGTCGAATTAATCCATACAGATACTGGACGTTCTTTGTTTTTTAGTAGGCACATCAGTGGCAGCATTACTTCCTGGCAGCGCTTCTTTTTAATACGGAAAAGCATTCTTTGGCTTAGCAGCAGAAACTCGTTCAATGACCTGACAATAAAATAAGTCGATATAAATGTTGTAATAAAAGTTTTACTTATGTGTATTTTTATACAAATAAAATGAGGAAGTGGTTAAATTCGTTTTCAGTGACCGTTCGTTGAAATAAACATGTTTGACGTGGTTTTCGGCCATTTAAACGCATGAGCCGCAGGCATGCAAAAACAAAAAATGTCTCGTTTAAATTGCTCTAAATGGACTTAAAGTGGCGTCGATTTGTTTGTCATGATGACATAACGGTGCATAAAATTGACACATGAGTGCATAAAATAAATAAATTAATTTGTACGAAAATCGATTTAAAAAATTCACTATCGAGTGTAAATTTGTTGAATAATTACTTTAGATCAAAAGATTTATTGCAATAATTGAAACTCACCTTTGTTAATGGAATTGTCTACTCACCATTGTTTGCCTCTTCGGTCATGAAATTTAAAACGTACATAATTATTTCACAATACTGCTCACTCAACTTTTTATGAACAACTCTACTTCCTAGCGTAACATCCACCACGATCAGGTTCTTCTAGATGAAATAATATTCCTCAACTTTTTAAATAAAAATTCAAAATACACACAATTCCTTCAAACTTCCCCCCTCTCTCTCTCTCCCTCTCTCTCTCTCTCCCGTTCTCTCTCTCTCTCTCGCTCTCCCCCTCTCTCTCTCGCTTTCAATAATTGATATTATTAACATAATGAGCTGCGATAGGCAAACTGAACATGTTATTTGTAACAATAGTTTGCGAGAATCCTTGAAAATTACGCTAAAATTTGAGATAGTGGAAGAACTAATTGCTTGGATAGTAAGTTACAGCTTAAAACCCGATTCTGAGTTTGTGGAGTTTGCCCGGGAAATTTGTAGAAGCATTAGGGTTAGGAAAATGAATAGTTTAATTAGTAATAACCTGCCTAAAAGTCGTTTGTTCATGTTTTAAGCGCACCGATACATCCATACAAGCTTATGAAAGTTTTATGAAGTACAGTCGATTCTATGAAGGGAAAAATACTGTTTCATGTAATCACTGTTCAACTCAGAAACAGAGGAAGAGTTACTGACAATGGAATAATTTTTTCTCTCGAGACCGATCACTTTTGAATATTGAACGAACTTCATCTCACTTTTCTGTCGTTCTTTTAGCAGGGTTCAAATACTCCAGAACGAGACTTGTATGATTTGAATTAGCAGAGCGTCAATAAAAAATTAAGGGAAAAAAACCTTTACCCAGAAACGCAACAATCAAAATATTTCAGAAGGAATAGTCGTTAATTGTAGATTGATATTTTTCTTCCATTATTGTGAAGAGAAAGAAATTGACTTATCTTTCGAATAATAATGAGATGCTATGTAATAGTTCTGGAATTGCCTATTCATACTTAAACTTTTAACAACTGACTATTATTCGATATGATAGAGAAGAGCTGGAACATGGAAAAGTGATACAAATAAAAAACATAATTGGAAACTTTGGTGAAAAATTACGAGTTATTTAAAACAACCCAGAAAAAGAGAAAACCATAATATCACAAAATTGACTGAAATCGCTCTAGGAAAATCCAATTATTATCTATATCATCTGAGAAATGTTTGACAATATAAAACAATGCCTATTCTTACTTCTATTGATGACAGAACAATTGTAAATATGAATTTATCATCAAATAATACTGCAAGTGGTCAAATAATGTCTCAAATCACTTAATACGGCCCTGAGAAATTGAATAATTCATATTCACGGAAAACTAGACAAATATTTGATTTAAATGGTTTTTCTTTTAGTACAGTTATACGTTCTAGTGAGATCAACATGTTACAATCGGCGCAGGTAAGTTTACTACATGAAAACTTAAGAATAGTAGTCGATCATAAAAATACGAAATTAGTGAAACCTCCAGCATAATACATATATTTAAGTGTAGTACGTTTGTTATAGAATTCAAGTTTTTATAATTTGATGTTATCCAACATTAAGATTATGGAAATTGTTCCAGCTCTTTGCTGTTTGAAATTGATCACTATAGCAAAAGAAAAAATCATTTGATTGTGTTTGGACTGAAATCAAAAACCGTTCTATAAAACAACTGTACATTCCCAAAATTTAAAAGTAATTAATGATGACGTGTGTAACTTCATCAATTAACTTTTCAGTGATGAGTACCATTGTAACTCTCATTTAATTTCTATTCCTATTTCATATTTTCTCCAAAAATGTCAAGGCGGTTGAACATATACGTATTTGGATGACTGAATTTGATCCATTTATGCCAAACTTTCCTCTTTCATTGTGCATGTGCGTGGATAAATATGGTACAGAATATTCATTCAAAGTTTCCCAGTTTTGCTGGATGAAAGTATATACTGGAAAATTCAACGGTCATTTCATTTTTGAGTCTACTATACAAAGTAGCTCACCATTCTCTCTCTCTCTCTCTCTCTCTCTCTCTCTCTCTCTCACTGAGTTATTGGAGAGAGACTTCTGTTTGATTGAAGATGTTTGTTATTAAAACTGTACAAAAAATAGATTCATGCGTACTTACTTATTCAGATAGTAAAGAAGGATTTTGAAATTTGTCAATTCAAATAAAGAAATCTGTCCTTGGTGTTGATATTCAGATGTTATTTTTTTTGCTGTAATCATAATTTTCTAGTTTCATGGATTGATTTGAGCATTATAATAGTTTTGTATAGTGATCGAATGAACTATCATCTGGAAAATTCAGCCGATATTTTGTTTTGTATTCACACTACAAACTCGCTGATTTATTATGATATCAGAAAATGGACTTTCTCCTGCTTAAGAGTCCATCTATTGTGAGATAACTATAACTGTTCTTTAACAAAATAAAACTAGACAATGCTCAGGATATAGATAACAGTTTTGACACGTTTTCTCAAGCAACTATACGATTTCCAATGGTTACAATTCTCATAATGAGCTGAACAATTATGCCGTTATAAATATTACCAGTAACTGTGAAAAAAAAGTTTTGGCGCCCTTGAAAAAATTGAGACCTCAAACTGCTGTCGGAATAGACGGTTCAGTTATTATTTTCAAATTACTGTTTTAAATGAAACTAACTGTTTCTAAATAATTCTACAAATATACTGTGGAATTATCTAGAAACAGTAAGTTTCATTTAAAACAGTAATATAAGTAAATTCCTCGAAATAAGAATCAAAACAGTGAATTTTATTATTTTCCACTCAATTTCGAAAAATTCCAATTTTCCAGTTAAATGAAAGGCCTCATATATATATATATATATATATATATATATATATATATATTATATATATACATATATATATATATATACATATATATATACATATATATATATATATATATATATATTAATACATATACTCTATCTAAATTCTAAAGAAAACATTGAAATAAAGAAAAATGTACATATTTGGATGTAATACTAGTGATATACAATGTATTATAAATAATTTAAAAGATTCAATATGCAAATAAAATTTGACATTACAATTTCGAATGACAATAATGCAGAAGATACTTAATGATACATAGATTTTATAAAGATTTTAAAAAAAGAATACAGATGTCGCTGGTAGCAAAATTACAATTAGAATTAAAGAATGAAAATCTCTCTTTGTTATATGAAAACATAAATTTGTATTTTTTTTTGAAAAGGAATTTTTTGGTAACCAAAGGAGAACAGAATTATTTATGGAAAAAGTTTAGTTAGTTGATTTTGAACCCCTCTCGAGAGAACATCTAATATGAGTTCTCTCAAATTTGCTGAATAATATAATAGTAATTGATATATTAAAATAGCATCAGATTATAATAATTAGCATGATAAGATCAGTGCGTGAATAATTCCTTAAATAATTATATTGAAATAGTGTTAGTGATTTTTCCGGGTTCTAAATTATAAATTTAGAAAAGTGGTTCCGGAGATTCTAAAAGACGTACTTAGAATCAGAACGAGTGATCCTGATACCTAGTTGGTGAGTCCAGTCCAGATTTTATAAATTATTTTTCAAGAATTAACAGCCCATTAAATAAAATTAAGATAGATGCATCTATATCACATTTTTGAATACTGACAAAATTAACGTTAAAGATATATAAAATTTCACCTGAAGAGGAGAGAAAATTTTTTTGAGTAGACAATTTTATCGCATATAGTTATTTGACATTTATACACGTCAAGTGTAATTTTCGACGATTTGAACGTTTAGAATAAGTAGTTAATTAGGTTGTTCTTCTAGTATATAGGTTGTTTTTTTTTAATTTTAAGGTTCGTAGAAAGTACGATTATTGTTCTTTATTATATTTTGGGAATAATAATTCATTTTCACTTGTTATCTGATGGTATATAATATATAATTTTTGATTCCAACTCACTTTGGTATTAATTCAACTCCTATTTCATTGAATTTGAAAAATTTTGGATCCTATAAAACTTTTGATATAATCAGTGACATTTAGTTAATTTTCAGTGACAGAAAAATTGTAGATGTCATTAGATAATTTAATGGTCTTAGAATATATTGAACAAGCAGTCACTATAGATTTGCAATAGTATAATTGACAATTTTGGAATATTCTTTGGAAATTTATAAATTTAAAATTTTAAATTATTAATTTTTTTTAATCTTTGAACCCTCCCTGAGGTAAGAGCGAGTAAGTCGATTTTGTAGTAATTTATCTTTCAGAATATAAAATTTAATATTCATCTGAGCCGGGCATAATAATTTGACAATTCCTGTCAAAATTTCAAATAGGTTATATTCAGTGATAAAGGTGTTTTCACATTAGTGTAGTTACTACCACGATTGTAACAACAGCATCTAATAATCAAATTTCAAATAAAATCATATAATACATAATGATAAAAACAGTAGAACATTAAAAATATATTATAATTTGGCGGCCCAACGTGTGGCGAATTAAGAATTTTTCTTGATAATTAGGTTGACGTTAACATTATAATAATTGTCACCCAAAACGTGGGGTGATTAAAACTGTGCATATAATTATAAAAATATTAAAAATTTATTGACATTATTATAAAAAAAATTTAAATATTTACGATGGAACAAAGAATGCCGTTAAGAGATGGTAAACAGGTAGGAGTTGAAAGTGGATCCGATGAAGAAAGGGAAGAACAGGAGGATAGTTGACGGGAACCCCAAGGAGGAACAAATAGCAATGATCATTGGATGCAACAATTTCTTTTGAAAATGAATGAGAATATGAATAGGAAATTTGAAGAAAATAGGGCAGATATGAATAGTATGGAAAAGAATATGCGAGGAGATATGTATACAATGAGGGAGGAGATTAAGGGGGATATTAACAATATCACAGGAAATATGGACAGGCTGGAAAAGAAAATAGAAGAAGGAAAAATTGAAAATTTAAAGGAGATTAAGAAAATTAGGGAAGAAAATAATGAATTTAGAAAGAAAATTGAAAAGGTGAAAGAGGATATGAAGGGCCAGAAGGAAAATTTGCGCATGGAAATTCAAGAAATTGGCATTAAAATCAGGGAAGATACAAACAAGCAGGTGGTAGAAGAAGTTCAAGAACTAGGAAGATGCCTAGAAGAAAATTTATCTGGAGTAATTCAAGTAAAAGTGAAGAAACATAATGAGAATTTAATTGAAGAGATACAGTCCATTAAAGTACAAGGACAAACAAATGAAGAAGTAATGCAAATATATGAACAGAATTTGAATAAGAAATTTAATGATTTAAATGGAAGGATAGAGGAACAAACAGGAACGTGTATTAAAAGGAGTGAAAATATAGACAAATTATTTAACCAGGAATTGGAGAAAATGAATAGAAAATTACATGAAACTGTAGAAGAAATAGAAGATAATCTAAAACGGAATGGAGGTGGAACGATGTATACTGGAAATATCGACTTTGGAGTGAAATTTGATGGTAATATAAATGTAATTCACCCAAAAGTATTTATCAAAATAATCAAAAGTAGGATGAGAGGAATAAGGGACATTGTAGAGAAAAAAATCATTATTAGAGGAATGTTATCTGGGACATGCTTTATTGTGGTTTTGCAATAAAGAGGAACAAATACCCGATGTCGAAGAATTTGAAAAACAATTTTTAAAATATTTTTGGGGGGAGATACAACAGGCGAGTTTCAGAGAGAAACTATACTTTGGGAAATTTGATTATAACCAGAGTAAAAATTTCAATGCATATGCAATGAAAATGTACAACAACGCACAGTATTTGGAGCCAAGCATGCGAGAAGAAGAAATGGTGTTATATATTTCCAGACATTCCAACCAACAAGTATCTGAAACTATAGGGATACAAAATATCGAGACGATGGAAGGTTTATCAAATTATTTACTCAGACTTGAAAGAAGTAATAATGAAAAAAGAAATGAAATTAAAAATTTTAATGGAATAGAGGGAAATGGAGATGGACATCACAGAAGAGATATGAATAATACATATGAAAATAGAAACTATAGAAACAGGGATTTTGATAACCGAAGAAATGATAGACATGTAGACAGGAATTATAGAACTGAAAATAGAAATTATAGAAATGAAGACCGATGATATGGAAATGGAAATAAAAATAATGATAATAAGTACTTTGAAAATAGAAGAGATACCAGAAATTCGGACAGAAGAAATGATAATGAAGACAGAATTGAAAATTGGCGACAGTATAGACGGACAGGAACAAATAATTATTATGATCGAAAAAACTTTGAAAGAAGAAATGATGATAGAAGAAATGATACGTTGGAAAACCAAGACAGAAACTATGATAGAAGAAATCAAGAAATAGGAGACAGGAGACAAGTAAACATAATACAAGAACAAGAAAGATATGAGGATCATAGTCAAACTGTAGATAGAAAGTTTACTTAAACCGCTTTCACGTGCATAATATTATTTTTTCTAACTACGAACATCCAAGAGAATTTGTTGATATTGGGGAAATTGGAGAAATGCATGACAATTTAGGTTTAATATTCATTAAAGGGAAAATACAAAATATAGGATGTAAAATTCTGATAGATACAGGATCAGAAGTAACGTTGATAGGTGAAAGGATTATAGACAAGTGCAAAAAAAATAATATTATGGTGGTAAATACAAATAGATTATCACTAGTGGGAGAGAATAATAAAAAACTATATGATACAAGTAAAATGATAATTGAGGAATTACAAATAGAAAATAATTCGTTTAAAGTACAAATGCTGGTCGTAAAGAATTTAATTTATGATATAGTATTAGGTTCCGATGAATTAGACAATCACAAAATGATTATCAATTATAAAGAAAAGTTGATGAATTGTAAAGGAGAAGATATTCATTTCCTCAAACAAGAAACAAACAAATTAGAAGAAGATACATTTTATGTAATGAATCAAATCAATGAAGAACCTAAAATAGATTTAAATTTGTGTAAACAAAAATATGTGAAAATTGTAATGGAATTGATAAGACAATACAACAGATTATTCCATGAAGAAGTACAAGTAGCAAGGAAATATATACATAAAATGGAAATGAATAGAGACATATCGAATTTCAAAGTAAGGACATATCCAATTCCATATAAATTGAAGGATGAAGTATACCATGAATTAGAAAATATGTTAAAAGATGGAATAATAGAAAGATCAAATTCACCATATATTAATGCAGTTACGTGTGTACGAAATAAATCTGGAGAAATAAGAATATGATTTCGAAATAAAATACATTCCTGGAAAACAGAATATTGTTGCAGATGCTTTAAGTAGAGAGACAGAAACCACATTTGAACGGAGAAAGTATAAAATTGGTATAAATAGAATGCTACAAGAGGAAGGATTATATTCATGGGATAGAATTAGGAAAGATCAACAAAATTTGGAATCAAATTATAAAAATAATGCTATTAATATAGAGGAAATATGGTATAAATGTCTGGAAGATAGAGAAGTATTTGTAATTACACAAGATTATGCAAAGGAAATTTTGAAAAATTTACATGAAGAACATGGACATTTTGGGACTAGGAAGTTATGGATGCTTTTTAGAGAAAACTATATAACAAAAAAGGATTTAGCAATTGCCAAAAATATTTGTAAAGTGTGTGCCATATGTCAACTAGCAAAAGAAAAAAATTATCACAATAAAAATTTGACAAAATCAATAGTTGCACAGAAGCCATTACAAATTGTTGCTATAGATTTCATAAGCAATTTAATACCGAGCATACAAGAGAATAAACACATATTTGTTATCACTGATATTTTTACGAAATTTGTTAAAAATTACCCATGCAAAAGAACCAATGCAAAAACTGTGATAGAGATTTTAAAAATGTACATTAAAAAATATGGAACGCCAAAAACAATAATATTAGATCATGCAACTTATTTTGAAAGTGAAAAACTAGCTAAATTTAGTCAAAATCAAGAAATTAAGTTGAACTTTATTAGCATTAGGAAACCATCGTCAAATCCAGCTGAGAGATACATCAAAGAGATAAACAAGTACTTACGAATTTTATGTAATCAGGATCACTGTCAATGGGAAAATAATTCAAATCACGTAGAAAGATTCCTTAACCAAATACCTCATGGTGTTACAAATGAATGCCCAGAATATTTATTTACTGGCACAATACCCCAAAGAAATTGGATAGTGAATCGAAAATTGGAAATGGAAGATGTTTTGAATAGGGTGAATGAAAGACTGCAGAAGCAAGCTAAAAAATATATTAAAAGGATGAACCAAAAAAAATAAAAAGAAGACAGTTTTTGAAAAAGGAGAATTGGTGATTGTAAGATCATTGCAAGTTGCAAAAAGATCAGAGAATAGTTGCGTAAAATCATTGCTACCGTTTGAGGGACCTTATGTAGTAGGTAACGAAGGAGCACAAAATAGTTACCAATTATTAGACCCCATTACGGGAAATGAAAGAGGAGTTTTTAACATAGAACAGGTATATAAATATTATACTTAACTTGGAACAAATGATATTATGTTACGTGAAATTTTAATAGATATAGTAGATTTAAGAGGTTTTATAGGAATTAGGAATAATAGTTTAATTTGATTGAAGATAAATTTTAGAGATAATTATTTGAAAGATATAACTATGTTACTAAGATATTAGTATGATATTTGGCAATTTTGAAAGATAAATTATAATTATATGCATGAATCGATTTATCATTCTTTTATTAGGGGGATTTAATACATATACTCTATCTAAATTCGGAAGAAAACATTGAAATAAAGAAAAATGTACATATTTGGATGTAATACTAGTGATATACAATGTATTATAAATAATTTAAAAGATTCAATATGCAAATAAAATTTGACATTACAATTTCGAATGACAATAATGCAGAAGATACTTAATGATACATAGATTTTATAAAGATTTTAAAAAACCAATACAGATGTCGCTGGTAGCAAAATTACAATTAGAATTAAAGAATGAAAATCTCTTTTTGTTATATGAAAACATAAATTTGTATTTTTTTTAAAAAAGGAATTTTTTGGTAACCAACGGTGAACAGAATTATTTATGAAAAAAGTTTAGTTAGTTGATTTTGAACCCCTCTCGAGAGAACATCTAATATGAGTTCTCTCAAATTTGCTGAGTAATATAATAGTAATTGATATATTAAAATAGCATCAGATTATAATAATTAGCATGATAAGATCAGTGCGTGAATAATTCCTTAAATAATTATATTGAAATAGTGTTAGTGATTTTTCCGGGTTCTAAATTATAAATTTAGAAAAGTGGTTCCGGCGATTCTAAAAGACGTGCTTAGAATCAGAACGAGTGATCCTGATACCTAGTTGGTGAGTCCAGTCCAGATTTTATAAATTATTTTTCAAGAATTAACAGCCCTTTAAATAAAATTAAGATAGATGCATCTATATCACATTTTTGAATACTGACAAAATTAACGTTAAAGATATATAAAATTTCACCTGAAGAGAAGAGAAAATTTTTTTTAATAGACAATTTTATCGCATATAGTTATTTGACATTTATACACGTCAAGTGTAATTTTCGACGATTTGAACGTTTAGAATAAGTAGTTAATTAGGTTGTTCTTCTAGTATATAGGTTGTTTTTTTTAATTTTAAGGTTCGTAGAAAGTACGATTATTGTTCTTTATTATATTTTGGGAATAATACTTCATTTTCACTTGTTATCTGATGGTATATAATATATAATTTTTGATTCCAACTCACTTTGGTATTAATTCAACTCCTATTTCATTGAATTTGAAAAATTTTGGATCCTATAAAACTTTTGATATAATCAGTGACATTTAGTTAATTTTCAGTGACAGAAAAATTGTAGATGTCATTAGATAATTTAATGGTCTTGGAATATATTGAACAAGCAGTCACTATAGATTTGCAATAGTATAATTGACAATTTTGGAATATTCTTTGGAAATTTATAAATTTAAAATTTTAAATTATTAATTTTTTTTAATCTTTGAACCCTCCCTGCGGTAAGAGCGAGTAAGTCGATTTTGTAGTAATTTATCTTTCAGAATATAAAATTTCCTATTCATCTGAGCCGGGCATAATAATTTGACAATTCCTGTAAAAATTTCAAATGGGTTATATTCAGTGATAAAGGTGTTTTCACATTAGTGTAGTTACTACCACGATTGTAACAACAGCATCTAATAATCAAATTTCAAATAAAATCATATAATACATAATTATAAAAACAGTAGAACATTAAAAATATATTATAATATATATATATATATATATATATATATATATATTTAGTTTTTGGAGCATCGGTATCCCGTCTGTGCTCACAATAAATACTATTCTTTCCCTTTTAAATCTCTATATTTCGCAATTACTTTATTGCTTCATCAGGAGTTAACTAAAATAATATACGGTCACATACAACTATAATGAAATGTCATGATAAAACACACTCACAGATCAGAGTATAAACGCTATCAGCACACAGTTAAAATTAAAGGCAATCACCAGCATCTTACATGAGGTACTCCACCAGCAAGTGAGGCATGTACCACTTAATTTTATTTTTAATAATACGTTTTTTACCTTCAACCAAAAATTTTATCGGCAATGTTTTAGCACTCCAATGGGATCGCCAATAAGTCCTATCATTGCAACAATAATTTTGGATGCACTCCTGAATAATGTCATCCCAATATTACCTTTTCGAATGCCTTTTGTCTACAAATATGTGAATGATCTGTTGTGCTCCGTCCCTACTGATGAATCTCAGGAGACACTAAACATCTTTAATTCGTTCAATCCACACCTACAATACACCCTTGAAGTGGAGAACGATCGCAGTATACCTTTTTTAGATACCAAGCTGATTAGAAATAGGTTTTCTAACCATCCAAAAAGTCAGAAATATAAAAAACAGAATCTTACATATCAGCGATGACACCCTCTTAAATAAAAACCTTAAGAAATTGTACGATATTTTTCTCAACCACGGTTACCCAGGATATATTTTGAAAAAACTAATATACAATTTTGACTTTTTTGATGGTCCAAGAGAGAGCGGAAGTTCTCTGCAATATACATATAAAAAAGTACCATATGTAGAAGAATTAACAAATGCTATTACAGCTATTTTTTAACCGTTTCCAAATATAAAAATCGCCAAATACAATGTAAGAAGTAGTCGATCGATATTTACAAAAACAAAAGATGTGACTCCACTTCAGTTTCATTCGCATGTGATTTACAGAATTTCTTGCTCGAATTGTCCTAAATGTTATATTGGTCAAACGTCTCAATGGCTCAGACAATGGTTGACACAACACAGAAGTGACTGCCGATTAGGAAAAAATGTGTGTGCCACGGTAAATCACCATCAAACCACCGGACAAACACTGGATTACGATAATGTTGACATAATCCGATATGAGAATAATTAAAGAAGGAGGCTGTTCCTTGAAATGTGTGAAATTAAAAAGCAACCACATGTGGTCAACTACAAAATAGATGTGAACCAAATAAGTACCATCTACTCGAACCTCCTTAAAATTTAACATTCTGGCTGTTTTTCTTCTTTTTTCGTTGACTTTCACTGGACTATTGTATAAATTATAAAGAAGTTATTATCATAAAAAGAAAAAATTATAAAAAAGAACAAAAGAAATAATTATCGTTTCAATTTATTGTGATTAGGTATTTGGTTTTCATTAAGAATTTCAAGTTTTAAAGTAGTACATGCCTCACTTGCTGGTGGAGTACCTCATGTAAGATGCTGGTGATTGCCTTTAATTTTAACTGTGTGCTGATAGCGTTTATACTTTGATCTGTAAGTGTGTTTTATCATGAAATTTCATTATAGTTAGTTGTATGTGACCGTATATTATTTTAGTTAACTCCTGATGGAGCAATAAAATAATTACGGAATATAGAGATTTAAAAGGAAAAGAGTTGTATTTATTGTATGCACAGACCGGATCCCGATACTCCAAAAACTAATTAAATAACGATAGACGGTCGAGAAAGAACTTACGTTGTTTTCGTATTCATATATATATATATATATATATATATATATATAACAACATATATATATATATATATATATATATATATATCCTATATTCTAAAAAGAATAATAGAAATTATATATCCAATTATCGACCAATAACTATTCTAAGGTGTTTGAATTAGTTATACATGGCTTATGTCAGGTAGATCAACTATCACCAATTTATTCTGTAGATGTACTATTAAATTACTTCTCCAAAGCCTATGACAGAATAAATCTCAATATTTTACTAGTTGAACTGGACGCTCTGGGACTTCATCCAAAACTAATAAATCTCCTTAAATCATATATTATTTATCAGATCGACCGTAATTTGTGAAATGTCTTGTGTATAAATCAAGAGTTTTTCATAAAACCTCTGGAGTACTTCAGGGCTCTGTCTTGGGGCTACTACGTTTTATTCTAGATATGACATTATATCTAAAATCGACGTAAAAGATCTGTTATATGCTGACGATATCAAGTTAATTCACAGATTAAATTGGATCCATGATTGTATCAAGCTACAAAATAATGTCGAACTTCTAAATAACTGGTGTGTAGAAAATGAGTTGTATCTCAATGTCAGTAAGTGGTAAGTGCAGTGTAATGTCTTTTTGCAGGAAGAACTTGAGCATCATGTTTCAATATAAATAAGCACAACTTTTATTGGGCTTATTAATAAAATCACTGCAAGCGCATATCACTTTCTTGGATTCGTAATTAGAAACATGAGAATATTCAAATATTTTACTAGAAAGAATTTATTGTTTTCTGCATTCATACGATCCAAACTGGAATATACCAGTGTTATATGGAATCTTATTTATAGTATACATATTTTGAGACATTAACGTATCCAGAGGCCCCTCTTCAAGTCAGCATGATTCATTCTGGATGATCGATTTGGCGCACACAGTCTGCTGAGAAGGCAGTCAATGGATTCTATTTTATTTTTGCAGAACATTGTACATCTAAAATTAGATTGTAATTATCTATTTTCTATATTAGATCATCATATTTCTAGGTTCATTCTAATATCGTAAACTGCACCCAATCTTCAATTAAGGCATAGTATTTTAGATACATAAATCAATGCATTCTACTTGTAAAACAATTTTTATAATTATTTTTAATCCGAATTTTGATTGGTATTATTCATTGAGTAGCGTAGATTGATAGATATATTATTTGAATTGCATCTTCTTTGCCAGTGCTTGTGCAATTTGTGGCCTCTTATAATATATCTAGTGAGTATACACGATTGTAATGTTTCCTGATATATTGTTGAATGTTATTTATTATAGTACTACTAACCTTGTCCTGTAAATGGGGTACATCCCGTAGGATATTGTAAATACATACATAATTTCAAGTTTCGGAGTGTAATTCGGAAATTTATAGATTGTAAATTTTTACTGACAACCTCTGTTTGAATATACATTTTTTCAAAACAATTTTCAGAAGAGAAGAACAAAATGGCTAGATGATTGATATTGAATTAGTATTTCCCATTAGCCTATAACCCTTTAATGCATGATTTTTGGAATTTAAAAAAAATGTTTTTGTGATGGCAATAAGGTTTATAATTCGAGAAAAATATGGGAAAACATCTATATTACAAAAAAAATACAGAATTGACAAAAAAAAGCTTTGTTGCAAATTTACAACTTTATGCAAATATTGTAATTTAGGTAGGTTGCAAAAATGCAACTATACGCGTTTAGTGGTCTCCAATGATGCAGTCACTATTCATGGAACGCTTTAAAACAATTGTTTTTTTATTTAAACATAGTACAACTCCGCATTTTTAACACATAATGTATGTGTAACCACTGCATTTAGGCAGTTTACATCTGGTGCGCTTCTCGCCGAAAAGAGGCCAATGGGCAACTTGATCGGTTCTCACCGGCAAAGTATGTTGAGCATTTCCGCTACGTTTTTTCGCTTACACTTCCAATTCAATGGCGGTAGGTCTACCCCGTATTGGAGTGTTCTTTATTGAGCTATAGCATAAACAATGTGCAGCTCTAAATTTAGACTGGGGCAATATGGTTTTTTGTAGACCTTTTGCAGTTAAAACTTTTTTGCATAAAATCCAAGAGTTCGCTATGGTGATATTTAGTAAATGACAGAATAATATGCACAGATACCATTTTCTACTTCTCAAAAGTATTTTGTGTCTGCCAATCATGCTGTCCATCAGATCTACCCCTTCCATATGCTTGTTTGTTTGTAACAACTCACGATATTAGGACACTCTACTCCTATTTTACTCCTACTCTGTTTATCAAATCGTTTGACAGTACTCAGAGGAAGTTTACCAATATATGATGACAAGAGTGTGACATTCTTGTTATCTTTCCAAATTGTGCATGAAATATCTACTCTATGAACAGTAGCCACATACTCTTCAGAAAATCCTCGATTTTCTTTTCTAAAATCAGTATGTGTAGGTAACGGATTATTCGGTATCATGTCCCTCCTTACCATACCTAAAGAAGGAATACCTCTTTCAGATAGGTGTACCATGACTTTAACAGAAGTATAATAATTATCGTAGTTTTGCATATTAGGAATAATACGAGACAGACGTACAATGATATTTGAAGACGCACCTAAATTCGGTTCATTGTTTATTGTAGGAGGTTCTTGTCCTGAGTAAATTTCGAATTGGTATGAAAATCCTGAAATTCCAGCAATTACGAAAAGTTTGAAGCCCCATTTGTTGGGTTCTTTAGAAAGGTACTGCTTCATAAAATGTCCAATTCTGGTGGAACAAATTTGTTCATCGATAGAAAGAGTGGGTTCCATCGTAACACTCTTGAATTTTTCATTTAAATAATCAATGATTGAACGAATTTTATGCAGTACATCGTGGTTAGGATTATTACGTGGCAAATGATCATCATTATTGTTAAAATGGATAAATTGTTTTATATCCTCAAACTTATTTATCGGCATCACATTTCGTACATGGTCATATCCTATTTATGTGCTCCAAAAGGATCGTAAGCTGGGAATATTTATTATGGACATGTGATAGCAAATGCCTGTAAATTGTTTGATGGCTGAAGCAGAAAAATGTTTTGGATTATTCGGATTTTTCTATGTAGGGCATAAATTAGTTTGTTCTGCAATAGACTGAAAAAAATACTCCCTACAAAAATATTTAAAAAAATTGAATGGAGTTTCTAATGCCATAACATCAGGTGCTAATTCAGTTTTTCCGTGGAACAGGGTTTGCTGTTCATTCAAAATAATATTACGGCAATGTCATTTCAGTTCATCATAGGCACTTTTTTTATTCTGCCTTCCAGTTTTTTCTAAATGATGAAGATTGATGTTCATTTGAATTTCGTTCTCCACCCTGTATATTCACAGTAGTTCTTTCACCAACTGTTTGTTCTTCGTCTTCTTCATTGTTTTTATTTGGTTCAAATATGTATTGATCTTCTTCTTCACTAAGGTTTTCTCCCTCACTTATTTCACTGTCCATAGGTAAATGTTCGTCATAAGTAGGGTCAGAAATGCTGCCATCATCTGAAAAATCTAGTCCGTTCTCGCTGTCTGACCCTTTCTCCCAACTTTCAAGTAATTCTTTCTCGGTCAATGCTTCTTTATTACTATTCAAGATTTTGCTATTTTGAGTCGTATATGCACAATTTTGCAAACCTGCAACAAACACCAAACTGTCAAAATGAGCGACTAAATAATAAAATTTATTATTGATGACATACCTTCTTCTTCTTCTTCTTTAGATGCACAGTATTATTTTCTTTTTTATTTAAACGAAAACATGATAATACTATTTGCTAGAAACTTGGATTATGTACACTATGCAGAGTAAACCATGACTAACTGAATTTGTTTCAAATAACTGAATAACACCATCATCTAGATGATTGAAGTGTGTGTAAATTTGTAGTGTAGACGCTATGCATTTACCAAAATTTATCGACTTTTAGCAAATTCCCTTATGAATTTTTAGAACGTTGTAAATTTGCAACAGTATGCATTTAAGGGAACTTGAGTTGTTCCGTGTATTATTTGGATACCCAGTTACAATTACACATTGCAATGAGTTAAATTTTTTTCTTGAAGTGTTATCTCATTAGGAGAATTTACGAGGAAGTCCCTTCACACAAGGGGAGCTGAGTGGATGAGCATGAGTCGTGAGTTCAGATTTAGCTAGTAGTTGATGAGGCAGAGTTAAAAATGGATAGAAATTTTTTACATGAAATACACAATTCTCACACATATTCAGGCTCAAACGATTAAGATGACCAACTTAAATAATGCTATTTTGAATGATAATTACCTATTGATTTCTATTCCTTTTAGAATTCCAAAACAGTAACGACAATTTTTAGATTGGTAATTAGGAGGTGAATATTGGGTTCAAACGGGTAGCGGCTGTAGCGGACGCCTCAACCGAATCAAAATCTTGATCATCAAAAGCATTTTAACGCACTAAATATGAATATATTGTTGCAAAGAACATAAAAAACTATTAATTTCAATTAAGAAAGGCTTATTGCCTGCACAATTTACAATGATTGAGAGAGAAATTATTTTGAGGTTTAGATTTTTTTCTTGACAGCTAATAATGCTTGACATTATTATATTTTTTTTGAACATAGAATTGCCCCCCGGGAAAATATACAAAAAAAACTTAAATTAAATAAGTAAACCTCTATATGGCTAACATTTACTTATGCTAATATAAAGTTGGTTTGGCTAAACGTAGCATAACTAGTAAATGACTACTAAATAACCCTAGTTATCTTTCTACATGACATTAATTATCGTATATAGATCTAGTTTGCTCTAGTTTGCAAATATCCTGTTTTTGTTTTTATCTGTACTGACCTAACAAGACCATCACTTCCTTCAAATATATTAACAACTCTACCAAGAGGCCATTGCAAAGGAGAGACATTATCTCCAATTAATAATACTAAGGATCCATTTTCGATATTGTTTCTAATATTATGCCACTTAGGGCAGCTAAGTAATTGTGACAAATAAGCCTTATGCCAAGCTCGCCAAAAATTTTGCCTGATTCTTGTACATTTTTGACAAAAGTTCAAATAATTTATATTTTTATTAGATATTTCAGGTTCAGGAATAGCGGTTATTGCCTGATTAATTAAAAAATTAGCAGGCGTTAAAAATGTAAATTCTGTGAAATCACTAGTAAAGGGTGTGATGGGCCTCGAATTTAAAATCCCTTCTATCTGAATAATAACTGTATTAAATTGTTCATATGTTAAATTTAAGTTTCCAATTATTCTTTTGAAATGAAATTTTGTAGATTTCACAACAAGCCTCCCAGAGCTCTCACCAGGTTGGGCTAAAGCTAGGAATAATTTTGAACTCTACAGAGTGTGAATTACAATAATATGTAACAACCATCTGGTGAATCTGAGATTTACATAAGTTATACAATTGTTTTAATTGGTTTTTGGCTCCCTTGAAGGTAGCAGCATTCACGCAGTGTACAGTTTGAGGAAGGACTCTTCGCGAACAAAACCTTTTAAAGGATGCAAGGAAGCAATTGGTTGTCATATTCGACACTAGCTCCAAATGAGTACATATATTTTGTGATAATATACACTAAAAGGCAGACATACCGTAATGTTGAATTTGCTGCCCCAAGTTATGTAGAGTCCTCAAATGTTGCCTTACTAAGTTCGGATGATGTCCCATTTGAGATTGGCTGGTAATCCAATAACGAATTTACATGATGAATAATTACTAAACATTTGTTGTCGTATATTCTATCTAAAAGATCTAAAGCTTGCTTATAGGATTCGTTTGTCAATGGTAAACCATCTATTAATGAGAGAGAATCATCTTTAAGATACCTTTTAAGATAGACCAATTTTTGCACTGATGTAAATGAAGTATCTTGATCAATAACATCTTCCAATATGTCCAGGAAAAGTTTGTAGTTAGTATAATGTTGCCATCGAATGGTGTAATATGTAGTTGTGGAAGCCTGCTAGGAGGAGTCTTGTCTGGAATTCCATTATTAAGCTTAATGTTTTGACAATTTCGCTTGATGTCCGTCATAATTCTAAAAAACCTTTCTTCGGTTTCATCCTCTGAGCCAGGTTCTTCATTGTTTATGATTAATAAGTCAAGTCACCACTGTTGTAATTTGCCAAGCCTTTTTGTAACTCCTCCTTACGGACCTCTATGCCTTAAGTGTCTATTAGCACTTGGGTCTTTTGCTCGTTTATGAAGATTTTCGTACGTGTTAACAGCGATTCAAACAATCCTATTGCCTTTCTAATTCGCTTTGAGTCGTCTTCCTTTGGCGGCATCGTAAATTTGATCGAAAATCTCAATGTAAACCGTTTAAACTAAGCTGAAATATACGCAACAAAACAATACAATTAGTTCTTTTTTCTTCCTTATCGGAATTGACGTGATTTAATGGAATGACTCGTACTGAAAATTTTACGATTGATCCAAATTTTTCATTTACTTACTATTGATGGCGTCTTCCGTTGAAATATTGCTAATTCCCATTGGCCTCTTGCCTTTCATATGTTGTCTCACGCACTCCCCGGGCGACACATTAGGCACACTCCCAAAATGGTATGAAATCTGACGGAACCAACAAAAACTATTACTTTTCCAGGTACAATGTATGTCGACTTCGTCACGGCACCAAGTTTTTATGTTGCAATGAACATAAAAAAACTATTAATTTCAATTAAAAAAGGTTTATTGCTTGCACAATTTACAAGGATTGAGAGAGAAGTTATTTTGACGTTTACATTTTGTTCTTGACAGCTAATGTTGCTTGACATTATTATATATTTTTTTAAACAATAATAATTGATAAAAACATTTTTGTACTATCTAAACACATGCATTAGCAATAATCTGTCAACATAGAATGTTTATCCCAATTTTTTAATTAGGACCTTGCTTTTCTAATCAGTTAATATTTACCAGTTGAAAGTTAACATAAAAACCATGATTATTTCGTAACTAGAGACCTAGTTGTTTTTTCACTTTTTGGAGCTATTCTAAAAGGATACAGAAAATATCCCAGTTTAAAAATTTTGAAATTATTATTTTCCACTTTTTTATTAACAATAAAATGTATTAAAAAATTAATAAAGTAAATAAAGCAATCAAAAAACAATTTTTTTCCAACTATTGTTATTATTTTTGCTTCATATTGCTCAGTTGAATGAAACTTTTTATGTATTTCGTGTAAATTTACACGAAATACTACAAAAGTTTTATTCAACTTAAATTCAGACGTGTACACATCTTGAAGGTTTTTAATTCTTGTTGCTCAAACCTATATAATAATATTCTCTCAAAATATTTAACTTCAATTATATAAATTATTATTATAAACAAATACATTGTTATTAAGTTTTAGAAATTTTTGTTTCTGGAACTTAATCCCTGATGAAAACAAAGATTTTTAAGAAAAAAATCGTTTCTTGAAATATTTTTTATATTGACGAAAAACAATTTTTTTGAGCTACTAAATATTAATATTAAACGACCATTTTTTCAAATAATTATTTATCACGTACTTCCATAATACGAAAGAAAAATTTTTGCTATTAGATTTTCATTTGTTTTTGAACAAACAGTTTGTAGTTAACGAATGAATATTTTTTTAAATACTACAAAATTTCTTGGAAACAACCATATGTTTATTTTTACGTGATAGTATAATCTATATCAAGGGAGAAATAGTCGAAATTCAATACGGGTATAAAGATTGCTTTCCCAAGCCGTAGTTCAAGTAGTTTGTAAGTTATTTTAATAACAATGGAGAAAAACAGAAAGGAACCGACAAGTACAAGGGTACAATATATTTTTTTCTACAACTGCTATGAAAAGTAGCATATTTCTCATAGCTTACTTAATTTCAAAACCATATATTGCTCACACTGTGAGAAATATTATTTCTCACGGCACTGTGCCCACACTACATACATTTATATGGAGAATCCAGTAGGGGATCCTCGATGCCCAGCCAATTTCAGAAACTTATACTCGATGCCCGTTCGTCTTCGGTGGGTGGTCCTCGATGCTTAGACTTTTTCTATAAAACTATTTACTTGTATTCTTTTAATTTGTGCAGTTGTAGAAAAAGTATAGTGTGCACCATGTGCGAAAAGTACTTTTCTCACTCGTGTGTTTGCGGCACTCGCCCTTGGCTCGTGCAACAAACTTCCACACTCGTGAGAAAAGTTGAACTTTTCCCACTTGTTGCACAATATACTATTTCTTCGATCGTGGGAAAAGTGACACTATTTTGACCTGTTTTCTATGCGCTAAGCTCAACATTCCAGAATAGTGGACAGTTGCTAAGCAATTAGAAAATAACAGTGCGGTAATATTTTTACCGCACTGCTGTAGCGTGCGGTAATGTTACAAATGGATTATTACAATAAAATGAAGCAAAGTATGGTTTTAACTTTTATAGGTATTGATAAAGCTGTTGTAAAAGAAACATCTAATTTATAACGATATTCTTGAACACCAATTAATTGTTGTTAATATTTACATTTATTGTACAGTTTGTACAATTTGTAAATTGTACTGGAGGGCAACGAGAATTTATAGACGTTGAAGCTGCATGGCTAATTATTTGGTTTATCTCGTTTCGATCATTTTCATTTAAAGTCGAGGCAGGGGTGTTGAATATTCTATTAGCCACTTCTACTTCAATATTAAGTGGTTCGTCAATATATTCTTCCGCCGCATTGGAAGATTTCCATCGTCCGTGGTGCTTTAAAGGAAGAATATCAGTTCCAGCATCTACCAAATGTGTTGCCGATGATCTTCGGGAACAATTTCCTGTATGATATTAACTGTCTCGACCCTTACTTCATGGAATCTACTCATATTAGTGTTTTAAATGAAACTCACGGTTTCTAGTTAATACCACAATATAATAAAATTTGTTGAAAATTCTAAAAAATTGACATATGTTTCGATAAATCAATATCATCGTCAGAATGACAGAAGTTACGTTTCATTTGATGCCTACCTGATGTTTAGTAGTTATTTTTGGCTACACCAGGAAGTGACCTAACTTGTGATTGACTTAATATATGTTAATAGAAAAAATAAGGAGATGTGATATTACTAATATTGAAGCTTAGATATTATTAGCCCTATGGTGATATCCTGGATATCATTTTTACAATTAAGATCAGTATAACTGTGCAATGATATAGAAAACTAGGAAAATTATATCTGCTGATCTTTACAATTATCACTTAAGAAGACAGTTTATTAGTGGATAACTCTCTAGATTTAACTGGTCATTGACAACTTCATATTGTGGGTTTTTTGAATGTCTTCTAATTTCCAATTCTTCAAGGAAATCCAGTTCTGGTTTCTTTTCACAAATATGCAGGTATATATAAACTCAAATGTCCAGAATGTAATGCTGTCTATTTGGGTCATACCCTCAGGAATTTTGAAATCCCATACAGTGAACACTTACGGCATACAGATTAAAACAACCAGATAAATCCCAGTACTCAAAACATCTACTTGACACCAATAATTCATTGACACCTTACATAAAACTAGAAGTGCTGCATATTTGTGGAAAGAAACAAGAACTGGATTTCCTTGAAGAATTGGAAATTAGAAGACATTTAAGAAACCCACAATATGAAGATGTCAATGAACAGTTAAATCTAGGGAGTTCTCCACTAATAAACTCTCTTCTTAAGTAATAATTGTAAAGATCAGCAGATATAGTTTTCCTGGTTTTCTATATCATTGCACAGTTATACTGATCTTAGTTGGAAAAATGATATCCAGGATATCCCCATAGGGCTAATAATATCTAAGCTTCAATATTCGTAATATCACATCTTCTTCTTTTTTCTAATAACATATATTGTCAATCACAAGTTAGGTCACTTCTTGGTCCAGCCTAAAATAATTACTATAATAATAATAACATCAGGTAGGCATCAAATGAAATGTAACTTCTGTCATTCTGACGATGATATTGATTTATCGAAACAATTGTCAATTTTTTAGAATTTTCAACAATTTTTATTATATTGTTGTATTAACTAGAAACCGTGGGTTTCATTTGAAACACTAATGTCCCGTATATTCTGTCGGATTTGGCAACTGTAAATAACTTGCAACAATTTGCGGCATTTTTCCAAATTGATTTATTCCAATGACTGGCTTCCATCCTTTTCCCTTGTTGAATTTAAAAAAAATCAAGAATTTTGAAAATCATTAGGCTTAAATGATACGTACTTTCTATAAACATTTAAAAATGTTTCGTTAATGATAAATGATTTCGGTTTATTTGTTTTTGTTTCTGGTATTTTAACAAGTTTTTTGAACCGAAATCTTCTATATCCTGAACTTTCATTCATCTCATCTCGTCGACAGGTTCCTGCTATTCCAAATATTAGAGCTACTTAAAAAGTGATCAAAAATTGTATATTTCGTATTTTGTGAATTTTAAGTAATACTATTTCATCTCTATCTGCTTACTTTCGCCGATAAAAATATGTCATCTGGGGCCTTTAAAATGAATTTCTGAACTTGTTCCAGGGTCAAAATTTTGAACTTTTTTGGTTTGTATCCTGTGGCTTGACGTTTTGAAAATGCTCTCAGTTTTTGGTACTGGGCAATATTAATATTATTTTTAACAGACAAAGTTGATCGAAGCATGGAATAATGTGCCCACAAAGTCGAAGATTTCATTGTTTTAGCCAAATCAGCAACATATGCCATCACTACATTCTCAGAAAAGGGTACACTGTTGTTTTTTCTGCAAAAATCCATGAGGCGTTGGTACGCAAGTTCATACTTCTCTCTGGATTTCGCCGGAAATAAATTAAGTGAAGCCGCGTTCGCGGCTTCTACTAGTTAAGGGGTAACAAATAATCACTATCAGTGTTCATGTTCACTTATTATTTTTTAATTACTTATGAAATACGCTTCAAACAAAACCGGCTTGAAAATAATTTTACTTTTGTCATAACAAAGTAATTTCCATGATAACTACTTCTATATTTCAATATGAACATAGAGAAACCTATCTAAACTTACTTGATAACATCTTGAATTAAATATTTTTCAATTAGTTTTTTAAATGTAAATCAACGATCGAAGAAAAAATAGTATGTATAATTCGTGGGAAAAGCATATTCCCAAACTACTGTGTTACCAGACTCGTCGCTACGCTCCTCGTCTGGTAATTATCACAGTCGTTTGGGAATATTATGCTTTTCCCACTAATTATACAATATACTATAATATTCATATGAAAAATAGCAACAAACTTTTTGCATAAAAATAGACGTATAGTATATAATATTTTGTAGCATTCAAAAAATATTGCATAAAAATTAATTTGTTCATAACAAATTGTTTGTTTCAACACAAATGAAAATTTAATAACAAAACTTGTTCTATGAAAATATGAAAGTAGGTGATAAAAAAAATGGTTTCTTAATAATTATATTTAGTGGCACATAGAAATTTTTAATTAACTGGTGCGTTTTTTGTCAATAAGTATTATTTTAACCAACGACTGGTTTTCCAAAACTCATTATTTCCATCAGGGATTAAATTCCCAGTTGAATTTTTCAAAAAACTCAATAATGCATTTGTTGATAACAATTATTTAACGTTCCGGCACTGCCGTAACGATTTCCTTGTCGAACACTGCCGCCGGATTGAGATTCCGCACTCCAAAATGGGCCTCAAAAGTTTGGTTTTGTCAAAATTTGGCCTGTAAGTTAGATCCGATATTTTTCAGTGTGTGTCACAGATGAACCATATCAATTTTCAGCTCAATAAAGCGTGTACTGCGGGTTCTATAAATCTAGATATACAACATTTTTGGTTATTTTTGATACACTACATTTTTGGTTATTTTTGGAGAAATTTCGGTTTGCTAGCACGATATAGCCTCCGAAGTGTATACAAGTGACGGTTTTATGATAGGATATTGCTCAGGGCGTCCTACAGATGCGGAAAACTTAGTATTGATCTTTAAAAACGTTTATTTTCCTAAAAAGCGTCTTTTCGTGTTTTTCTTGCTGAAAAACGAAATAACTCAAATTTTTATTCCAAAATTGCAACTTTTTTGTCGTGAACCAATACCAGAGATTCACTGGCTTGGCTTTAAAAAGCCAATTCAAGCCAAGCTTTTAAAAATACCAAGCCAAGCCTAGCCATTTTTTCTCAAGCCAAGCCAAGCTTTTTTTTTGAAAAAAGCTTGAACTACCAAGCTTTTTCAAGTCTAGTTTTCAGGCTTTTGAAGGGATTAACTGTTACCAATAGTTTATTAAAAAAAATTAAACTAACTAGATAATCTATTTAATGTTCTCAGCGGAAGTTTTTGGGATGTGCGTTGAAAAAAAGGTTTTATGCTCAATTACCAATTCTCTTGTCGAATATCTTCCAATACAGTTCTATAAGGAAACTTTTAGGATATGCGTTGAATAGAAGAAGAGGAAAGTCTCAAAAAAGAGAACTGATTTAGGTATAAAACCTTATCATTATCGATCTACATTTATTTCTATCCTATCATATATTTCTGTATCAGTACAAAAAATATACCTAACATGCTCAATTATATATACTTGCATGTATGAGAAATATTATATTCACGATAATTATGAAAATTAATTATAATAAATTGGGTCATACAGATTTGAAAGCTCATCTTTCGGAATTCGAATCATCCGTCATAAAAATTTTCGGAAAAACTTGCCCGCAAAATGAATTTGGCACAGAGTCTTTTAACAGTTGAAATCCTGCTTACTGACTGTCCTGAAGTTATGATTATTGGCGAAGGTACTGCACCAATTTGGCAGGGTGTCAGTAAAAATGTTAAACAGTGATTTAGTGCATGCAGAATCATGTACTGTCAACAAATACAATATCTTTGGCGAATGGCAAATTATGTGCTTTTTGCATTATTTTAGTTACTGCTATGACAGAAAATGGGTTTTCTGAATAATTATCTCCTCTGACTGGATTTCTTCTTGTTTCTCAGAAATTTTCTGAAAAAAAATACTGTGCAGAATTTCAAAACTATTTATAGAATATTTTTTGAAAACTTCTTGTTGGTGTTCCTTAGAAAGAATTAGATTTTTTTCATTGTGTATTTTATATTTGAAACAAGTTTTTATAACTAATTCAGATAATTATATTTTTTTAAGAATATTAGGCAATTATCATAGTTTCTTTATAATAATAATAATGATAATGTTTATTTGTACTATACATCTACAGATAGAAAATTTTAAATAAAAAAAGTACAAATGAACTGTTAACCACGAAGTAAACTAAGTTTACTTGTATGTGGCAAAAACACATTAAACAATTAAACTGTATATAATACAATGTAATATGACTTATTAATATCTTAAATCTAACCAGAACTGAAAATTATAAACAATATAGAATTTACAAGAACTTTAACATTGTAAAAGATATAAAAATAAAAACACTGAAGATATAGGATGGATGCTATTTACATTATAACTATTTCTCTTTTCTATATATAGCCTTTTCTTCACTTCAATCAATCAAGTTGTTTATAAAATCTCTCGGCTTACTGCTGACAAAATCTCTTAATTTTCTTTTGTATGATGATAGTATGGTGACTTCCCTAACTTCACTCGGAAGTAAATTATATAATTTAGGGCCTAAATAGGTAAAGTTTTTTTGACCAAACGTTTTTTGCGTATGTGGTGTAATAAATGTTGTTTTATTTCGCGTTTCGTATTGGTGGCCTGGAGTTCTCAGTTCCGTCTTATGTGTATGTTGAATAATACATACATTTATAAAAAATATTTGCCTAGGACCAAATATTTCGCTTTCCTTATATAATGTATTACTTGGACAATCATAACCTCGGTGAAGAATTGTCCTAATAAAACGTTTTTGAAGGATTTCTAATGGTAGTAGGTACGTCTTAGAAACTCCGCCCCATCCCATCATTCCATAATTAATGTGTGGTTCCACTAGACTTCTACAAACTATTTTTCTTTGTTTTAAGTTAAGTATTTTACATATTTCCTTAAATTTGAATAGAATGCAACGTAGCTTCTTTAGTAGATATTGTATATGCTGATCCCATCTCAAATTATGATCTATAATGATACCAAGATACTTTACTTTGTTAACTGGATAAATAATTATTTGATAATCGAGTAAGAACTATAATATGTGAAGAAACAGGCAAATTAATAAATGAAATGTAAAAATGATAAATGAAAATTGTCAAGATATTGTTTTTACATACAGCAATATCATATTGTGTTTGATTATGTATAGGATTTACCTGCATTATACTATCATCTCTAACCGACAAATGCAACAGGTCGTCTCGACATTCTGACCCCTGATTTAGCGCATGTAGTAACATTATGCCACTCAAAATAGCCACATCGAATTTGATTGGTAAGATTTTCGGACTATGGCTAGAATGGGTGGCAGAATGTTTTGATGCCGCCGGTAGGTTAATTTTGTGGGACCGCGATGTGCCATATTGCAAAAAACGCCGGCCAATACCAGTATGGCCGAGTTAACCCCCACAGTCCGACTCCATCACGAGTGACGGTTCCTAACAACTTTTCCTTGTAACATTTTTGCGTAGTTTTAAAAATAAGCATACTTAACTCTGGAATGAAAATCAAATATTTGCCCCTACCTTGTATACGGTTGGATTTTAGAAGTTTTTTTTTCATGCGTCTTTTGACTCCCGTATATACAGACACAAAGTAACATAATGACTCGATAACTCATTTCTTTATAGCGTTACTAGCAAAACTCAAATACAATACAATAGTTTATGTTTTCATTACTACACTAGCTAACCCGTTGTCCTGTCATAGTTATGAATATTCGACACGAACTGGAATAAATAATGAAATAAATATATTTCAATAACATAATATTTACTATAATGCTTATTGATACACAACAATGATAGTTTGCGACACACCAAGGGCCGTAGCAATATAATTTTCAAATAGGGTAAAGTTGGTAGAGACGCCCCACTTTTTTTTAACTTGACCTAAATTTTAAGAAAATAATTATTAGCAGAAAATAAGCATGTTTTATGGTAAGACATAGTAACTCCAGTATTCAAAAAAGGGGATAAATGTATAACATCCAACTACCGCCCAATTTCTTTGATTACATCAATTGTTAAAGTGTTTGAAAAGACATTCAAAAGTAGATTAAGCAACTTCTTTATTAAAAATAGTATAATTTCGCCCTTACAATTTGGTTTTAGAAAAAAATTGTCTACTAATGATGCTATTTCGAAGCTAGTCGGAGGTATTTACAAATTATTGGATGAGAGTAAACCAACAGCTTGTGTGTTTCTGAATCTTGCAAAGGCGTTTGACACTGTCAGTCATGCGCAGTTGTTTGATGCCTTGCGGGACGCAGGTATACGAGGTGTAGCATTGGAGCTTATGGCAAGTTATCTAAATTGTCGTAAACAACGTGTGAAAATAGGCAGAGTGCTTAGTGAGGAAAAAAATATCAAATTTGGGGTACCACAGGGGACAGTACTTGGACCACTATCATTCTCCCTATATATTAATAATCTACTTACTTCTCATAAAAGTACGGGACAGATTATCAGTTTCGCAGATGACACTGCCATTCTGTATAGTGCCGAAAATTGGGATGAGCTAAAAAGGAAAATGGACTTTTAAAAGAAAACCTTCAACTTTTGATACAATCAGGTTATGCATTTACTCGTTTATTAATTTTAATTTCATTATCCTATTTTTTAACATTCATTTTATCATGACCTATTTATTTAATTTTATTTATTTATTCATCATTATTTACTTTATTGTGAGAGCCAACCTGTTCCTAGTCAGATACAACAAAATAATGAGAACAATCTGACCTTAAAAAAATAGCATTTCACCTGTACGTTTGACAACACTAAAGGAGAATAGTATTGAATTTAATAAGAATGTTATTTTTGATATCATCTATTAAATGTCACTTAATTATTTATAAATGGAGATATGCAAAAAGGGCGTTAAACACTAAACCACACTATTACCTTTCTTAATTAACTATACGTCAAAGTATTTATTTTGTTATTGTGAAGCATGTCCCCCTGGTGTTACTTCGAACGCACTACCCCTGATAGATATCTTTGTAACGCGATTCTCAGTGCGTCCACGCATATGTTGATCTGTGGCGTATTTGATTGTCGTAACGTTATTGGTTAATGAACGTTTTGACATCTCGAGTGTATTCTGATTGGCTGGCTGGATTGAACACGAGGGTTCTAGTTTTGTATGTGGACATTCATTGTTCGTTGGTTATTTAATGGTGTGAGCCGTTGAATTTTATATCACATTTTGGGATGAAATAATTAAATATTTCACCTTATACTAAGGGATAACCGACGTGTGAAACATATTTCCCGGGTATCGCTGACGATTTTTTCCAGTTGTTGGAGATTACAGACCCGTGGAAATACCACCTTTTTGAGAAAATATTACAACGCAATAGGTGTTTTTTTATGGTGTAATTCGAGTCGGATGTTAATTTGCATACAAAAACTTGTCAGAGAGAAAACATCATTTAAGTAGGCCTCAATTACCACATATAGGAAGATAACAGCCCTATATTAGGACTCGATGTTGCCAAATGGGTTCTTTCTCTTCTTTCTCATCTTTGTCTTTTTTCTCTCCTTGTTTTGGGCTTTGGTTATTATTTTAAATAACTCCAACGTGGGATACTGTTAGGGTCAACTTTGAGTTACATCAACTCATATGGGAGAAAATTTGGATTTTTAACGTGGTCTTGAGGAGTACGATATGGGTTCGTACAGCTTTCTACAGGAGTAGGAGTTGGTAGCCACCGCTAGCAGTCATCGAACAACAGATTGTGGATTTCATGCAATTTTGAAA
Source organism: Galeruca laticollis (assembly GCA_963921935.1). Classification (NCBI taxonomy): domain Eukaryota; kingdom Metazoa; phylum Arthropoda; class Insecta; order Coleoptera; family Chrysomelidae; genus Galeruca; species Galeruca laticollis. The sequence goes on along the minus strand of OY998178.1, from coordinate 62,047,819 downwards.
TTTTGAGTTGTTTATGTGAAGTACATTTTGCCTATAATATCAGTTGGTGTGTGCTGCAGATCATTGATTTGTCCGTTACTGTAAGCATCTTGTGGTAGTCAGTTTATGACTATACTTACGTTAATCAAGTATTAATCAGTATGATCAACATATAATATCAGATTATAGTTGTCATATCATTTACAATTTGCGAATGTGGATTGGTGATAACTACACACATTGTAAGGTTAGGTAAACGTTACTGTGGCTATTAAATTTTAATATTTTGAGTTATTCAAGTTGTCGGTAGTAATCGTATGACCTCATATGATATTATATTTTAATATTTTCAAATTTCATATCTAATTGCGTAAACGTTATTCTGTGCCATAGATAGGTATTGTATACTGTATTGATTCAACCGTATAGTGTATTCGAGACTCAAGTATACTGTTTTCTCATTTTTATCAGGTAATTGAGTACTCGTTTGGGAAATTTCATTTGTATGTAAATACCGGTTGGTACATATTTATATCCAACTAACAATCCAAGCTGTAACGTAGGATTTCAATTGGGGGAATTATTGGATTTTACTTGGGGGGAGCTAATGGATTTTACTTGAGAGGTTATATATGATTTTACTAGAGGGGTTTGTAGGATTTTATTTGGGGGAAATTATTGGATTTCACTAGGGGGTTTATATAGATTCTTACCTATATAGGGTTTTAATAGAGGAATTTATAGGACTTTAAAATGCCATTGGGTACTTGATGGTACAGCTTGTCATAACTCTTCCGTACAAACTGTGGTTCTCAGGGATTGAGTTAATACTGGGGAGTGATACATTGGTTTTGAAGGTACGGGATATATATTTTTGCTTGGGATATTTGTATATAAATTTGTAAATATATTTTTTGTATATCATTCAATCGATAGGGGGATTTCACTTACCTATGAAAAGGTTAGGATTTATGGGATTTTAGGACATTTGGGGGAATTTCTAGTAATTTTTGTAATTTTATGATACACTTGTACGTAGTAGCTGTGCTATCTTGACTTTGTTAGATTTTCTTGACCGAACATTCATTAAACTTAAAATGGGGTATTTGACATCTGACTTTTATTTCTCCACCTATTTGGTAGTCTTAGGGCGGGAAAACTTGTGTAGGTAGTTGTCGGGAGGCAAGATTGCCTAGCGCCCTTTTACATTTTATTTGGTCTTCGAACAACGGACCCCCCCCCGTCTCCTCAAGAGTTAGAGGCAACGCCTAAATGCGCAAATATGCACCGAGTTTGAGGTTGAAGAATGTTAGTGTGAATTACGGCAGGTGGCACTGCATTGCAAATGCGAGCCGTACTGGATATTGTTTGAAGTTGAATGGCACACACGTTCGGCATCATAAGGATGCTTGGAGTCAAAACACCTTCGCCTTTGTACTTTCGTTTGAAAATGTATAAAGTCCGGTGCATTTCCAGAAACCAATATATGTAGTGGCTCTAGAGACGGTATCAATAACGTTAATTTGAGTTGGCCACTGGAGATTGCTATGCAATGTGGACACCTTCATTAGTCCCATAGCCGATTTGCTATGAACTAACCATTGAAATGGAAACAGAAAATACAATAAATATTTGTGATGGGTCTGTATCAAATGACAATGAAGGTAGAATTTTTACAAATTAGTATTCGAAACCACTTGCTTTACACATGTACTCAAGTTATTAATGTAATACTCTACTATACTAAGAAAAAAGGTTACTAAAAATTGAGGACAGAACAGTTAAGCTATATCTTCCTAAATATAGAAAAGATAGGATATTGTTATAAAATAATTATCCATGAACTTTTATCAATAAACAAACTAAAAATAAGTCCATGCTAATGTTAATCCTAGTCAGCAGATAAATCAAAAAGAAATATATATGTCCTTACCATATGTTCATGATACATCAGAACAAATTAGTAAATGTGTGAAAAAGCAAAAATTTAAAGCGTCTCAAGGTTAAAAAAATACAAACAAACAATTCTTCTCAAAAATAAATCCAAAAATTCCTAAAAACAAGCAAACACATAGAGTCTATCAAATTCAATGCAATGAATGCAATTAGACCTATGTTGGCCAAAGTGGACAAAATCTTCAAAAAATAATTCAAGCATACAAATATTCAAAAACCGCTGCTTTATCAAATCATTGCAAAGATACTGGACCCAGAATGGAATAGGTGAGTTGCGCGCAATGGTTAAAATTTTACCTTATTTAATAAGGGGTGTCCCAGGTAGTAACCGTCAAGGGATTATCGGCATTCCCGGAATACGTAGTTTTGACGATAATGCAAAGGGGTGCTTATGCTAATAAAATGAGGAAAAACCCAAAATACCGTGAATAGGATATTTGTTGTAATATAATTTCAAGACAATAACAAGCCAATAAATGTTCTGTTATCGGGACTGCCCTAAGAGTTTACCCGGGCGGGGATAGGGAATAGGCAGGGGTTTTATTAGAATTCTATCTTAACAAATATTTTACGGGTGGTATTTTATTCGTCTTTGAACTGTTGTACAACAAAGATGGAGATTAAGTGTGAAGTTATGTTAAGTGAGAAGGGCAAAACTCTTCTAGTAGTAAACCGTGGAAAATGTAGAACGATTGCATCTGGTAAAACTTATTGGCGTTGTACAGCAAAAATGTGCAAAGCAAAACTATATACCGTGGGCGAAAATAAAATTGTGGAAAGTGAATGAGTGCATAATCATGAAGTGGATAGTACTCTCGATAGACAAGAACTTAGTAACAGCGTGAAAAGAAAGGCTGTTGAAGGTATTTCTGAGCGACCGATGAAGTTAATCCATGAAGAGTTGAAAAACTGTCCTGAATTGGTGAACAATCTGTCGTTAAAGGACTTGGATTATACCAGAAAGAATATTAATTCTGCATGTCGTACGTTCTTGCCTCCTCTACCAAAAATTATTCAAGATATACATGAAGCGTTAATATGTCTGGACATCAAAACATTATAACAGGACAGTTTTCTGCTAGTCAACGATACTGACAATAATATTGTTATATTTTCTTGTTTTCCAAATTCAAATTTTCTGTGTTCCTCTGATGTAATTTATATGTACGGAACTTTCCAATATTGCGTGCAATACTTTTATCAATTTTTCACTCTGCATGCGTAAAAAATGGACAGTATGTGCCAGTAGTGTTCGCTCTATTACCTTCTAACACCAAAGATGTTTACGAGAAATTATTCCTGCACATTGTGTCAGAATGTAATAGGTTTGAACTTGGTTTAAATGCAAAAAAAACTATTATTGACTTTGAGATTGCCATACATTTGGCTGTTAAAGCTATTTTTCCAACATCTGAAATAAGAGGCTGCCTTTTTCATTCAAAGCAAGCCTGGTATCGTAAAATTATGCAGAATTACAATGATTTAAAATCAGATATTGGAAAAAATGGCTCAAACATTTGTTCGGTCTACCGTTTGTCGATCCGCTTCAAGTATCTGAAATATTTTGTTTTCATTTAATGCCAGATAAACCAGAGCATATTTGAGTGACTGAATTTTCTGATTATTTGGTCGAAAATTATATTTATGAGGAATCTAAGTTTCCTCCCATATTGTGGGCAGAAATGTCATCAAGTGTTATACGTTCCACTAACGAATGTGAATCGTTTCATGCACATTTCAATAAAAGTTTTTATTCCTCGCATCCTAATATGTTCACTTTTATTAATGTACTTTTAACTTATCAAACAAATACATATACTGAAATAAGAAGCGCTAATAATAATATTAATAAACAGCTTTATGAGAAAGCAAAGAAAAAACAGATATTTTTAGATCAACAAATACATCTTTATAGAACCAATGTAATAGACTTAAAAACTTTTGTAAAATCCGTGTCTTATCATTCCTGAAATAAATGTCCAAATACCTTTACCATTTAAGTTATTTTATATTTCCTTAATCTCCTTAATTTTTTGTTTATCTTGTTGCGCGCAATTCGGCTCCTAATTTTGGTGGTCTTACTCTTATTCAGGTAGAAAATGACCGCTGCGCGCAACTCATCCCTGTCCGACCCAGAATGGTTCTTATTTTCTTTCGTTCGCTTGTTCTCAATTTATTTCCTCACATTTTCGTCATAGTGATCGTTTCAGGCGCATACATTGTTATGGGCCATATATCACGACTACGAAAACTAACCAAAAATCGATATTAAATTATATATTTTTATATAAAGCGTGATTGTGGTGAACTAACTAATATGAACAATTACTTCTCAATAAAATCGTTGAACAAACAAAAAATGGATAAACGTTTAGATAGACTATGCAGTGTGCACTTAGTAATAACTAAAGAATACATTAATTTTTTTATTGCTAGATACCGATGTTAAAATTTTCGTCAAATTTTATGAGATTTCCCAATTTTCTGAGCAATTTTTTTAATTTTTCGTTCTGTAAGAACCTTCTACAGAGATCATAAAGAAAAGATGAATAAACGCAGGTAAGTCGTTCTCAAGTTATGGCGTGACCAAGGGAAATAGGGATTCATTTTTACATAGGTTCGCTCACAGGGTGAATCTTTTGGTACTGACAAAATTTCTTTCAAATAGCAACCTCCGTAAATCTTTCTTATTATTTGTTATTCTATTAACTTAACAATATAACAGTGGAAACCGCATGTCGCTCTATTTATTAGTTTTAAAGTTATGGAGACTTGGAAGAGAAAAATAATGAGAGATATTTTTTGCTGCAATCAGGTATATCTGTATCAAAAACTCAACGTTGCTATTGATCATGACAGTAACAAATTAGTTAGTAGAAGCTATAGAGAAATCATTCATCTAATAATTATTGTACAATTAGGAGCACAATTACAAAAACTATGGGACTGTGAATCACTTTGAAGGATTAGCATCCGCATCTAATAATGAAGTATCCTCAGATACATTACAAACTATTATAGAAAATTCAGTGACATAAATTAGGCAAAGTTCATTATAATCTATTCGTTTAGTGGGCGAAGCAAATCACGTGACTGGGAGGCAATAACAATAATGCGCCACAGGGCAGCTCTCTCTAAAATGAATGTACCTATACTCGCATATACCTGTTTATATATTTTCATGGAATTTTTACTTGCCAACCTTGTATCTTCATAAATCTGTAACTTTTTGGATACATTAACAATACAATATCAACAATACATCTTTAAAATATAAATGAGACTCCAACTTTGAAATGTATGTTTTTATTTAATAGTGTAAATCTTGTTTAAACATTTAAATATTATACTTATATATGAAATTTAAAAGTTTATATGAAATGAATGAAATAAGTTACCCAACACATTGATATCTATATTTAGTTAGTCGAGGTCATCTTCACTTGATTCATCATCGGTTTCAAAAGCTTTAATAATTGGTTCTATACTTTCCTCTCCCACCTTGTTATGCTCCCACATATTTTTTTCCTCTTTAGTTATGTGTTCTATTACTTTCTACAGTTATGGGTTATTATTAAACGATCACCTTTCCCAATTGGAGGCTGTAAACTTGTTGATAAGCATTCTAAAAAGCTTGCCTAGGACTTTTAAACAATTTTCCTTGCCAAACCTAAGAGTGTGTCCTTTATTTAGACATATTATCTCTAAATATAATATTCGTTTTCCATCTGTTCAAAATTTTCGTATTTCCCTCAAATATTTCCATCTCCAACAAATGATCTGTTCTTTTTCCACCAGTGCTGATTTACGATCCAGCTTCGCCCAAATGAAATTTAATTCATGTAAAATTCTCCATTGTTATGTTCTCGTTATTATTGGATAATTTCCGTAATCAATAAGTGTCGATTGTTGGTATTTGCTTATTGAGGTAAAATGAATGAACTTTATTCCTAATAACATATTGAACTTCCTCGTCGATTCCTATAGGTTTTTCCTTGGTGACTTTTTCACAGGTTCCATAATTAAACCTCTTTTTCTGTATTTCAAAGGCTTGTTAATTGTAGTTTCTCCAATTCCTATTGGGGTCTTTCCTCTTGATTGAGAGAAAGAAATACGACTCGTGAATATTTAATTTAATATATATATATATATATATATATATATATATATATATATATATATATATTTCGTGAAAATGCATTGGATTTATTACAGTCAATAATGTCAAATTAGACAGCAGCCAAACTTGATTCACAGTAACTCTAGAATTCTAATAATAACAACAATGGCCTATTTTGACACTACTCTGTGAACGGTACCCGTTGGGTGCTCGTGTACGAAGCAGCACACGCGTTTAGCACAACTGTTTTTACATGTGTAGTTGAAGCTGCACTTTTAAATTTCGCTGGATTTAAACTTGTGGTTAATGTCATTTTTATCACTAACATTCCAAATTGAGAGATTTAGTTTACTCTTCTTGCTGCTCTACTCCTAGGAGTCTACCGACCAAGGCGAAGTTTACATATAAATTCAATTATTTACTTATATACCTAACCAATATTAAAGGGACAGTTTTGGTTTATGAAGATCAACCTTATTTTTTATTGCTTTCACTCAGGTAAATGAATATAGGATACAATGTGATATTGGATAAATCTTATCCATACAAATTAATGCGTTCACAAGAATTTTTTGAGATGATTTTGATCACAGATTGGCATTTTATGAATCCATAGTGCAGAAGGTAGCTACTGCCCGCATTTTTGTAATGAGACAGTTTTTTCTTATTAAGTTATATTTATGCTAAACTGGACAGTTAGTCCCTACTGCAGATGGAGTGATACTAAACCCGATAGATGTGAGGCCATCGAACACAAAGAATTTGGAGAGTAAATGTGTGGTCAGGTATTATTGAAGCTACTGTTATTGATTTTTTTTAAGATAACTGGAATGCATGAAAATGTTTAGAGACTCTACAAACGAATGGTTTCTATAATCAGACAGGTTGATGGTAATAATTTCAATAGAATTGGGTTCCAGCTGGATGGAACATTACCACAATTTGGTCTTGCCATTAGGAATTCTGAATGATGTTTTTAAGGATATATAGATTGGAAGATGATGTTCAAATTGAGTGGGTAGCACTAGCTTCAAATCTTTCACCTTCAGATTACTTTCCATTGGGATACCTTTGTATAAGAACAGAACAATTTGAAACATTTGAATGTTCTTAGGAATGGGATAATGATATTCCCGAAACCAATAACAGATAAAAATTGGCATCATATCCAATCCTATTACTCTGTTATGGAGCATAGGGCATCCACGAAGCTTCTATATATCTTTCTATTTCTAGCTATGTTAGGTTCGTTATGCTTCGCTTCAGTTGCATTGATTTTTGGATTTAAGGTGAGTGAGTTATCAGCTTTCTTCACCGGAGCGTTCGTTACTTCTTCTAATTCCTGATTTTCTTTATCGTTCCCCTTTTTCTCTATTTAATTTTTCTTGATTTTTGCATTTTATTTGGTAATTCATTTCCCTTCTTGTTTTCACAAACTATTTGCCTGTTCGTCGTCTGGGCCACATTTCCGTCTTCAGTTTTCTGCTTTCTCGTCTAGCTTGTTTGCTTCAGTGAATTTCTAGTACCTGTGATAACACCTCATTTTTTCCCGTTCAGTTCCATATTCTGTTAGCCCTCTTCTACGTTAGCACCTCTTTTGTTTTCTCTTCTAGCTGCGTCTCTAATGCTTTTCAGTATTTTTTGTTAATTTCTTGTAAGTTCACTTTCATATGAGTGTTTTTCCCTATAACTTTGATTTTACTTTTTTCTTTGCATTCGACCATTTCCACTATGCATGTTTCTTGCTATATTTTCTGGGCTCTTCGTATCTTAGTTTTCACCAGCACTTCTTCCATTTTTCCACCGCATCTTTGAGTATATCCTCATTATGTAGTCCCTATTGTTGTAAGGTTATTTCGTATTCTATGTTTTTCCGTTCTTTCAATTTTGTCTTCCATCTCTCATTCTTCTCTTTATTTAATCTAGTCCTTTTTCATTGGGACCCACTCTTCCGCCATATTCTTCATTTCTTGTCTACTCTTCTGTATCACTTTTTTGGTGTACTTCATGTCATCATTCATTTATTTGATGTCGTTTTCAATCTCTTGTCTTAATTCTGCCATATCCACATCCTCCTTTAGCTGTCTTTGAGATTCACGTAGCATTTGCTTGATTTCATCCATGTTGAGTTCTGTTGTGTTTTGTTTGGGTGACCGGCCTACTAACTTACGTTCTCGAAGTATTTCTTGTTCCTCTTGTGATATACTTAGCAATTTTCTGCCCTTCAATATTAATGTGTTGATAAAATAACCAAAGAGAAATAAGAAAGTCTCAATTTAATCGTTCACCGTAATTTAAGTCAAGCCTGTATTAATTTTCTATTTAGATCGTTAATCTACAGTTACTGTCTATTCTAACCTGGCCATATTTATGGTTTTTGTCGGCTTCGCAAACGATAAGGTCACCTGCCCCGGTCAACCGTCGGAAGCGATGACCTTCTTTTGCCCTTTTATTTATATGGAATTAATTGAAAATTGTCAGACTTCTGTGTTTACTCACTTTTAGCCTTCTATTGTATGAATTGAAACATTTCACAAACTAAGTGGTGATGTTATTCAAATGTATGAGTTTATAATATCTACGAAACTTTCAGTTACACTGCCATTACCGGAATTTCATGTCTGAGCATTCTTTAAAATATTGCCAAATGGAAGGTGGAGAATATTTTCTACATCTAGTTAAATGAAATATTAGTTGATCATTATTGAAACAATATTTCTCCACATTCACTTTTTCATTTTTTTCATAGCTTTTTTACTTTGAAATTGAAGAAGACTGTGATGATTAGAGATAAGCGTACCATGTACTAAAACATTACATGTTCCAGATCAATCATGCGGGAAACACTTATCCCCAATTTGTGGGAAAAAAATAATACCATATGTTTTAAAAGATCACTGGGATATATTATACTTACACATTAATAACAGATAACATGACCAACGTCAACATGTCGTTACTGTTCTATAGGTATCTGATAAAAACTTGACATAAGGTCTGAACTATCTGCCTAACTGATCCATAATTCGGGGTAACGGAAATTTATCTGTGATTATTTCCTTATTCAGTTGCCTAAAATTGACACAAAGCCTCCATACTTTTTCATGACTTGACGATTTTTTCGGAACAAGCAACACTGGACTATTATAATCTGCAATAGAGGGTTCTATGATTCCTTGGGTTAGAAATTTACCAACTTGACTGTTAAGCTCAGAGTTTTGTGATTGTGGAGTGCGATAATTTTTTATATATACTGGTGTATTGTCTCTTACCAATAGCTTTTGCTCATAAAAATAATTTTGAGAGAAAATTTCATTTTTCAAAGCGAATATGTCTGCATAATTTTCACACAAATTTGTTAAATCATTTCTCAAATATTCGTGTACTTCTAAATTTAACTACTCTCAGTTCTTTCATTCAGTTCTTGCTATCACTCGTCATTGTGTATCCACCAAACAAATCTAAGTTCAATATTTCAATATCTTTAGTTTTTACCGAATAACTCTCATGATTCGTATTGAAAATTGTAACATATGATTGATCTGGCTATAAATACTCCCGGCGCTAGCTCCTGTTGCTCCACTACTTTATCTCTTCCCAAATTCTCAAAATTGTCTACTAATCTGTACACCTCACATATAGGTGGTATTGCTAACGTATCATAATCCGGGTTACCGAAAATCTGGATTGATAATTAATTGCTAGACTAAAAAATCGAATATACAATTATATTTACTCATGAATTCTCTACCAACAATTCCATTAGATGGTATAGGAAAAAAAGTTTCCACTACATGAAAGCAATGATTTAATATAAAGGTTAATGTTCATTTTACCTAAAGTTTTCACTAAGCCTTGTGTTATTTCCTTGATATTTAGTTTGTTGTGATTTGGGCCTAAAGGGTTCAACTCCCAACAGAATTGCCTCAAAGGAAACGTCACATGAAAGAATTGAAATTAAATTATAAGTAATCTACACTAGCTCTATAAATAATAAGTTCTATGACTGAAGTGAGATATGTCATCTGTGCGTCAGATAGAAAAACGAAATGTCTCCGTATGCCGGTTGTTGCAATGACATTTACATGTATTTTGAGTTACTTGTATTAAGTATTTGTTTCCTAGTACCTTTTTTATTGTTCCTGATGGGCATATTTTACTATGTTAATAAAGTCCTTAAAGAGCCAGCGACTTTTATTGGCCCCAGCTATTGAAGGTCTCTTTGTTGTTCAACACGGTGGTGTTGGCATCCGATCATGGGGAATGCCTAGTAATTAAATGGTTTCTACCCATGATTTATCGGTAGTTTGAATTAAATGATGTGGAAAATTATAGAAATTTTGATCAAAGAAATGTCTGCTCCTATATGAAATATAAAATCATATATGTTATCAGATATTTTAGTCTGAATTTCGGTAAAGTTAGATAGTGGCAAGTCTAAATTCTATATTGAATAGGTATCTGAAATCGTGGATTCCTCATTTGTTTTGCTATGCATATTCAAAACGCCAATTTCATTTGATTCACTCTCGTCTCCTCATTTTCTATCTCACATATTCTTACTTTATTATTATTATTGTAATTGCTATTCCTGTCGAATTTTCTATCTGTATTGTGGTAATCTACATATCCATTTCCGCGGTTGTAGTGACTAAATGTCCTTATTTGAGGGTTACCGTTGAAAATTCTGCCAGTGTTCCCTCTTCATATAATTGAATCCTGGTATTATGAAGAAATTTTTATTATCCTTGAAGTGTAATATTTGTTGCTGGCTTACTATGCCTTCAACTGACACCAATTTAGATAGCACTTCTTGCGTAGTTTCGAAATTTCCGGCTACTATAATCGTTTTGGTACAATCCGCCGTGACCATCATCGTTACTGTCTTAACTGGCGCTTCTCTTGTGTATTTTTCTGCTAAGTTCGCTGCCATACCTCCCGACACATATGCTACCTGTAATTTCTCCGCCAATTTTTCCAGTTCCGTCGCATAACTTGTTACATATTTACCATTTTAACGTACTTTGTTCAACTAAGCCAAAAGAAGACTTGAGTTATCTCCTCTTATACCGGATTCACGTTTGTTCCTAATTTCTGTAATCGAATTTTCCGTAGTTGTCTAACTTCTTATCTTGCTGGTTAGTCTAGTTTTGATTAATAGCGCTGCGTTCTCTTCATTCCCTGTTGCATTTAATTGCAATATATATAATGAATCTAAAAATGTTTGTAGTTCACCCGCTTCACCATTGAACAACGTGGGTAGCACCTCACTTGCAAAATTAAAGGAATACGTACAGCCATTTTCACCTGTTTGTACGTTCACATAACTCAAACTGAAAAATATTAACTTTGTCTGGGTGGTTTGTTTTACAATTTACTAATGTACTATTTTGAACGCATTTTAATAATTACCTAAATAAACGTATTTTCCTAATGGATCGTGGTTCACTCGTACTGATTAACCTTAGTTTATTAGTGACCTTATGGTTCAATAACCGTCACAATACGGCGACATTCGCTTTCCATTTGTTTTTGTAATAGTTAATAGATTATCGGAAAATGAAAATATATGAGGGGGTGTATTGTTAATTACACATTTTCTCAACTCACTGTGTGTTTGAAGGGTACATATGTCTCCTTATTTCCGTTGTGGGATAAAAAATATTTATTGAAACACGTCACAAATATATCGTCCGTGCCTAGAATATTTCCAGATATTCACAATTAAATTTGACGTTGTAACTAATCTCTGGGATGATAGTGCTCATTTTTGTTACAAAATCTACAAAACTTCAAAGTTGTTTGTTTGAATGAACAGGCTTTGAATATTACGATGAATTAATTTTTGTCCTCAATGGTTGTTCAGAGCTAAGAAACTTTTTTATAACATTTCTTCTATCTCGTTTTTGTTTGTAAAGAGCGTTTGGTAATATGCTTTTAAGGCAGTTTTTTCTGTTAAAAATGAATTCCTGGAAATGGTGCAGGAAATTTTGGGTGTAACATTCGCAGATTTGTCTGTGAATTTTGAGAATTGAAAATGAAAATGGAAAAGGATGTCTACAATTTCAAATCAATTTATTAGTAATTGGAGTTCAAGTTACATTAAATGATATTGTTACAAATATTACTTCAAATAAACTTTTCACGGTGCGAGTTAAGCCTACAATTAGTGTGAGTCGCATGCAACTTGGCTATTTATTTCGTTGGTACCGTCAGTCATAGGAATAAGAACTTGTTCTATTTTCGCGAGAGAAGTCGATGCGTACATTTCAGGTGGATTTTCACGTACCAACCCAAAAGTTATATTGGAAACGCTCTGACATGGCTATCAGTACTTGTGGTTAAATAGGATAGGGTACTCAAGCGAACTGACACTTTAATGTTAACATGGCGTCTGTGAGGCATACAAAACTGTAGAATGCATTATACAACGCTTGTTTAATGCACTGTAAGAAGTATTTTAATCATTTTCATAATATAATACAGGTGCCATGGGCAATTTCAACATTTTCCATCGGTGTTCACAAGCACCCACACTTTTAAATCAGGTTCGTTCGTCCTTTGTGAATATTTTACATGGGAAAAGAAACAAACAATTATTCGGCTGATTGTGAATGAAAAATAGCAAGTCAGGTACATTGCATCGTACATGATTATTTCACTCATCGTTGTTACTCTCTTCACTCCACATTGAGTTACAAATCCTGCCTCAAAAAACTTGTATACATATAACTTTTAAATGCGTTTAATAGCTCCTTGGTGTAAAAACTCGTTAATACGTATATTTTTTGTACAAATCTGTCAGTGATGTCTGGATGTTGGCTTTTATTGTTATAATAGTTAATCATTGTGGTCATTGTCGCAGAAATTTCAAAATAACACTGAAAACTTAAGATGAACGTGTACACACTAACAGCAGCAAACAGTTTGTATGACCCACAAACGCTTTGAAGTGACAGATCGTCGGTGACCTCTATTGTTTTTTAACGTTCAATGTTTTTTGAAATATTTGGTTTTGGTATACATTTTTCAGTTGCCAAGTCTATTGAACTGTCAGTATCATTTCTAAAAATATCTTGTGGGTGGTTGTGATAAGACCTGGATTCTTGACTATTTGTACTTGATTTATTCTAGAGAAACTAACACTCCTATTTGGTTTATTTTTAGCCACTAATTTTTTTTCTCTATTAGTAATCGTGTATTCCAGAAAAATCGAGATAGCACACATTTTGAGGTTATGACAAAAGAACTGCCACTTTTCCCATAGGTGTGAATGAGTCGAGGTAACATACTATCGAAGCGCTGATTGTATTTCTTCTCGCAGCTACTGGTCTCATTGTGGAAAACTGACTTAAGATGGAGTGACAAAGCATCTTTTCCAATGAGTTTTAGAAAGAATGTAACATCGAACTAACAATTATGATCAAGTAATAAACATAACCTCAAATACCACGAACTCAACTATTTCTACTACTACTCCTACTATTACTGTTCCTTCTACACGTCGCACTTGAATGAAACCATAGCCTATAGATAGATACCTCGATGATGAAATATACATAACAAGAGATAATCAAACTGACGAAATTTTAAGGAAAACTATCTTTTGGCAAACTGAATCATACATTAAAAGCGCTACTACCAAATTTCCTAGAAAGAAAAATATTTGATGGATGTGCTTCGAACACAGACATAAGTAGTGGAAATGGTTTGGTGGGTGCAGTGAGGAGGTGGGCAATACCTTGAGTAGAACTGGGCATGAGATGTGGCCATGTTGAAGGAAAGGAGGTGGAAGAAATCCGTAATGGAGACGGAGATTTAGAAGCATGGGTCGTCACCCTAATCAAGCTGACAAATGTCATTGGAAAATTTAAATTCAATAAAGTATGAGATGTGTCAAAATGAAAAATAAATTTCGGGAGTTTTCTACTATACACCTACGTTTCAGTCAAAATTTCAATAATTTCGATATATCAGTCCAACCATTCTTCGAAAAGAACAAAACAACTACTTTCCTGGCTCATACCATGCAGAATATTGAATATTAAATCCCCTTCGAAGAACGTGGTGTTTCGCAACCGTCAGGAGAAGAGAACAGTTCAGTTTGGATTAGAGACTCCGAACAAGAAGGTATAACGGCACTTTTGGAGAGACCCAAGAAGGTGGAAATCGGTCAGTGTACCATGCCCTTATCCTTACGGTTGCGAATCACCACAGATGTCTGTATAGACAAATGGGTCTATCGACGTCACCATCTTCGAAGGGGATGTAATTCAATATTCTGGGTGATATTAGCCAGGAGAGTAGTTGATTTTCTCTTCGAAGAACGGTCAGAAGACGGATATGTCGAAATTATTGGAATTTTGACTGAAGCGGAGTTGGATAGTCGAAAACCTGAATTTATTCATATATATATATATATATATATATAATCTAAAAACCAATTTATTTGGGAGAAGCAGCAAAATGAACGTGTATTTTTATAACTTTATATTTCCAATATTTCGACAATGAATATTGTCATCATCAGGGAGCTACAGTATAATTAAATACTTAAAAGTTTTGAATAAATGAAAAAACCTAACCTTACTTACAATGTTAGCGAAGTTGTTGGTATTGATGGAAAATATCCAAAACTTCAAGCATATTCATCAACCATAACAGCACAAAAATATGTAAATGAAAACCACAAACATATAATTAAAATCATTTAAAACTTTTGAAAATGTAAATGCCGACAAATTGAAGGTCGAACATGTGCTTCTTAGCAACATTACACATTAAGAGAAGGAAGTTAACTGAACTGTCATGTCAAAAGATCGATCATGACTACCAACTGAAAAGTTGTGAGAAACGTTTGTATTTCTACCACTCCAACAAATAAACATATTATTTGCTCATTATATATGGTGAGCGAAACATTTTTTTCATATTTTACTATTATGTTAATTATTTAAGATGAAAAATTATTATTAAAAATTATTATTGTAATCATTTTAACATCAATATTATTATTATTCAAAAACTAACAGCAATTATACAAAGACAATCAACAGATCAAGAGGTTGATGACTAACAACCTCACTAATCCATAAAAAGCTTATCAGTTGTTAAATAACAGCTATAATTCAGAAAATTATCAAATGAATGTTATCTAAACAGAATCGAATGAACATTCCTGTGCAGATGTGTAATTCTTATCTAGCATCAGTAAATATGAATAGATTTCACTAAGATGATTAAGATGTTTTCTTATTCATACAATTATTAGATTGAAATATGAATGCCATTTTCAAGAATAAATATATAGTTTTCTTTATTCTTGGGATTAGGTCCTTATTATAAATTTAATGAAAACTTAGTTTTAGAAGAAGCATATTTATTAACGTTTAGGCTATACGGTGTAACCTTTATCAAAATACTACAAAAAGATATAAAGCAGTGTCAATATTTGTAAAACATCTTTCAAATCAAAACAGCTTACCACAAAACGATGCATATATCCTCCTCAAAAATTTGAGGAAAGTCATCCTTGTTTTAAAACATTTATTAAAAATAACACGTCAAGAAAACATGAAAAAGTTACTGTAAGTCATAAAGAACATAATCTACTAAAAAGTAATTTCAGTAAACTGAAAACTACCATCCCCAAAATTCAAAATACACATATGGTATACGAAATACCCTGTAACAATTGCAATGGAGTATACATTGGTCAAACCACTCAGAATCTAGAAAATAGAATCAATGTTCACAATTATGACAAAAAAAAATAAAACTGCTGTAAGCAATCACATAAAAGAAAACAACCATAGTTTTAATTTTGATAACATAAAGATACTTGAGATTGAAAATAACAAAGGAAACTGGAATTCTATAAAATGGTATATATTCAAAAAAATAAACATTGCATTAACTCAAAAACTGATACAAATAATCTAAGCACAATATATTACAACCTAATAAATTACCAACATTTCTCAGTGTACTATACTTCAATACATTTTCCAGTGTAGATTTGTATATATGTATATATATCTTTGAGGAGGATATAGGCATCGTTTTATGGTAAGCTGTTTTGATTTGAAAGATGTTTCACAAATTTTGACACTGCTTTTTATCTTTTTGTAGTATTTTGATAAAGGCTACACCGTATAGCCGAAACGTTAATAAATGTGTTTCTTCTAAAACTAAGTTTTCGTTAGAGTTATAATAAGGAGCTAATCCCAAGAATAAAAAAAACAATATATCAAAGAGGTTCAAAAACTTTCCTTCAACAATATATAAATATATATATATATATATATATATATATATATATATATATATATATATATTTATATATATACATAACAAAGGAGATGTAGGAATATCGTGTGATATGTTAACAACAACAACAAAGAGATTCATGGGTAATTCACGCAAAATATATATATAGATTATATATATATATATATATATATATATATATATATTAAGGCGAAAGATTACGTGAGTGAATGCCAATTCTCAATAAAACCAATTATAAATTTTCATCAACACAAACAGTTATATTGAATTGTATGTATCAAATTGGCTCTCATTTAGAGAACGCCAAATAAACATATATATATATATATATATATATATATATATATATATATATCTATATATATATATATCTATATATCTATATATCTATATATCTATATATATATATATATATATATATAAATATATATATATATATATGAATATACACATATTTCATCTGCTCCTCCGTTCCCAATAATGCACTAACATGAGATTCAGTCGAAATAATAATGATGAGAGCTCCTTTTGAACGGAGACCATGATTTATTTCCTGTACTTGTGGTACACGAATTATATGAAACTTCACTTTCATCTAACAAAGGAGGCCGTGAGTATTTATGAAGCAAACAGAAGTTAAGTCCAGGAAAACATTCACGTATTCGGATGAAAAATAAATGTGAAAGTAAATATGGCGGAAAATAATAATGTTGGTGAGGAATAGAGAATAAAATTACAATCATTTATCTACTGGACTCAAATATTTGGATTATATTGAATGGCTCGTTATAAGGGGAGAAGATAATATAAGAAATATTAGAAAACAAGAACAAAAATTTAAGTAATCAAATAAACTGATTAAAAGATGCAAATTTGATATTCAAAAATATTAGATCTAGTTCCGCAAATAAAAATTCAATAAATAACACATTTTGGTAATAATTGGTAAAAAATAAAGCAACATTCGTATTGAGTCTACTAGAAATAAAATATACATAGGTAATTGAAGTAGAAATGTAAAATTCAAAAGTATAATACAATCAAAAGCAATTAGATTTACGAGTATATTTCCAACATAACGTCAACCAATGTTTTTGTTCGGAGACAGTAATTGTATTCAAAAATATTGAATCGATTTTACGTTAAAAAGCATAACTTATCTAAAAACCAAATTTATTGTTTTGACTCTATGTTAATGAAAGGTTATTTGAATTCAAAATAATTGAATTGAATTGAGGCTATATGCGCCTTCTTGTCGATCTTGGTTGTTATCCTGAAAACTCGGGATCTTCCAATTGAAGGCACAAATGAGCGAATGAGCGTTTGGTTTCCCTGCTGAAATCCGTTGTTTTGTGTTTTCCCATGTTTCGATTAACATCTTTGCTTCCAAATTTCACATCCTTATTTGGTTATACCGTGCTTAAGAAGGCAAATGAGCTAGAAACATGCATGTCCGCGGTTACCACTCTGTTTCAGTAGCCCTTCTTCTTTTTGCGTGAATTACCCAAGAATCTCTTTATTGTTATATATATATATATATATATATATATATATATATATATATATATATATATGATATATAAATTGCGGTTGTCTACTAACACCCATGTTTCATTCGAATGATCAATAAGTTCGAAATAGTAGTCTGACTGTTACTCGAAGAGGAGACAAAAATTACTTTTTCCCTTCTTAGTTTTTTTTAAGACCGCCGTAATGCCTTCTTCTTCGGAGTCGCTAATCCAAACTGAAGAGTCCATCTACATTGGTATTAGCCAGGAGACTAGTTGTTTACCTCTTCGAAGAACTTCTACTATCTACCAAAAATTGAGATAACTTTAATTACGATGTTGCCTCTCTGGGATTTCAAACACCACTAACTAAACTTTCTTCAAATAAATAAATCTCCTCTCCTGTGGTTACGAAAAATTTCTTTTTTCAAAAAAAATACTAATTTATGTTTCCCTATAACAAAGAGAGATTTGAATTCTTTTATTATCATTGTAATTCTGATAGCAGAGACATCTTTATTTCAAAATTTCAAATATATTCTCCAAAATGTAATATAATTCTATCATTAAATATATTCTCCATAAACGTCATACGAAAATTAAAATGTCACATTTGATTTGTATACCGAATCTTTCAAAATTAT
Organism: Galeruca laticollis; assembly: GCA_963921935.1. NCBI lineage: Eukaryota > Metazoa > Arthropoda > Insecta > Coleoptera > Chrysomelidae > Galeruca > Galeruca laticollis. The sequence goes on along the minus strand of OY998178.1, from coordinate 62,029,322 downwards.
GGATTATACCTATAATACAGTGTGTATCGAAAGTATTGCATACAAATATAAATAGTTTTTATTATTTCAATGTTTCTTTTACATTTTAAATAGAGGAACTGTATTAAATCCCCCTAATAAAAGAATGACAAACCTATTCTTGTATATTATTATAATTTATCTTTCAAAATTGCCAAATATCTTATTAGTATCCTAGTAAAACATATTAGGATCTTCCAAATGATTATTAACATATTTCTAAAAACTTATCTTCAATCAAATTAAACTATTATCACTAATTCCCATAAAACCTATTAACTCCACTATATCTTTTTTTTAAATTTCATGTAACATACTATTATTTGTTGTTTTAAAATTTCCTATATACATGTTGATAATTTTTTTTATGATCTCAAATGTTTCCAACTCTATTCTACTCTGTCTAAATAATTTATATTGAATTGAATATAATTTTGTTTCAACATTTCTCAATATTCTTCACTTTGATATCATATCTATATTTTCATTAAGCAACCCTCGGTTTTCTTCGACATTCTTCTTTCATACGTCTTTAATAACTCATTTATAAATTCATAATATTCTTCATCACAATCTGTCCAATTACCATTATTTTTCACATCTTCTATTTATTCTATCTCACGAACATAATTATTAGCCATTCTAATTTCTTTTTCACTTAATCCTCCATATTTCATTATCGAATTCTCCACTTTTTCTTCATATTCCTTATTTCCACTCATTACCTCCAATTCTACCAAAATTACATTCCTCTTTATATTCCATAACTCTCTATTATCCTCTTCATTTGCCAATACTTCCCTATGTACCTCCTCAAATTCAATTATTTCACCATTTAATTCTGTCTATCTATTCAAAATCAATTATTTCCTTATATTTCATCAATTCATCAATAACTATGCCTGTTTCTAACTTCTTTATCAACTATGCTTACATATCAACTTCTTTCCCATCCTTTAATTCAATCTTTTTTATCCTAGATTTGCTGAGTTCATATAACTTTCTTCCGTTTGCTATTATAAATGTAATTATTTCATCCTGTCCATCTATTTTGTTGCTTAATTTCATTTCTATTTTCATTATCATTTCTTCTATCAAAGTTTCTAAAATCTCTTCTATTCTCAAAATACTTATTGTCATCAATTTTACCTCCATTTCCATATATTCGTTTTTCATTTCTGTAACTTCTATTTTCACTGCCATAATTCATATCAACATGTCTATCATTTTTCTTTGTCAAACCCTGTTTATATAATTTTCTATTTACATATGTTATTACATATTACTTGTTAATCATAAACCTTTTATTTACATATCGTTATTATTTCCATCCCTTACCATGTACAATTCCCTTCCGTTTCTAGATTTCGTTCCTATAATCCTTTCATATAATTCAATTTTATTTTCTTTTCCTGAACTTCGTTTTATTCTATTCTCTTATTGTTTGATTCTCTTTGAGTTTCTGTAGCTTCTTTCTGGTCTCCACCATAACTTCTTTAATTTTTAAGTCCCATATCCCATCAATTTCTCTCCATAAATAAATGCATTGAAATTTGCATCTCAAATTCTTCTATATCATTGAAATTATTTTCTTATCCACCATAATCTCAATTCGATTCATTTCATTTCCAATTCTCTTAATCAATATTCTTGCATCAATTATTATCATATTTCTAACAAGTTTCACTCTGATTTCGACATTTTCTGTGTAAATTATTCGTTCTTCAATTTGTCTTGTGGTTTCTTCTATCTCTTCCATAGTTTCTTGTAATCTTCTGTTTATTTCCTTTAATTCCCAATTAAGTTGTATCCCTCTATTATAATTATTATTTCTTTTATCATATGTCACGATTTGTTCTACTATATTAACATCTAAGTCTTTCATTTTCCAATAAATATTTCTCTCATAAATTTGCATCACTTCTTCACTTCCTAGGCTCTGTAAATCAATGTCTAACATATCATCTTTTGTTTGTTTTTGTACTGTTATAGACTGTATTTCATCAATTTCCTTCTCAACTTCTTTAATCTCCATTAAACTTTGTATTTTTATAGACTGTATTTCTTCAATTATATTCTTATTTTGTTTGTTTAGTTTCACTTGAATTGTTCTAGACAAATTTTCGTCTATGCATCTATCTAATTATTGTATTTCATCTATCTGTTTTTCTCTAACTCCATTTTCTTGGTCTATTTTCAAATTCTTATTTTGTTCTTCTATATCTACTCTCATATCTGCAATTTGTTCAGTCAATTTCTCGTTTTCATCTCTAATTTTCTTTATTTCATTTAAGGTTTCCATGTTTACTTCTTCTATTTAGTTTTTCATTTTATTACATTTTTTCTGTTCAACGGTATCAACATTTATATTGTCATTTATATTTACATTCATCTTGATCTGCTCATTTATTTCCTGTATCATGCTATCCATGTTATCTAGCATATCATCCGTCTTTTCATTATTATTCTCCTCTATTTTGTCAAAATTTTCCACCATCATGTCTGATTTTTTTCTCAGAATCTACACTTACTTATTCTTCCATTGTGTCCAATTTTCCACTCAAAACTCCCCTCATATCGTTCATATCTACATTCATCTTATCTTCCCTGTCAATCGTTCCTTCCATCTTAGTACTGTTCTCATCTAACGACTTATCCATCTTTTCATCAATGTTCCCCCCTACTCGGTGAACCTTTCTTATCATCATGTCCGATTTCCTATCTTCACTTGTTTCATCATGCAACTTACTCGTTTTCTCCAAAATTCTATTCATAATCTCATTTTGTTTGTTCAATTCTTTATTTAAATCTACATTCACACTATTCATATCTCCCCGCATATTATTCCAAATCTCATTTTGAATGTCCATTTTTTATTCATACAGCTCAAAAATTGTATTAATAGTTCCTTGGTAACTGTACTTATTTGCGTTTCCTGTGTCTTATATTCCCGTTTTCCGTTTCTCAATGTCATTTTTCGTTCCATCGTAGATATTTAATTTTTTTATAATAATGTCAATAAATTTCTATATTTTTATCATGATGTGCTACTTTTTAATTGCCCCACAATGCTGCGTCATTTATTATATATCAATATCGTTATTTTATAGTTGCCCCACGTTTGGGTGACAAATTATAATATATTTAATATTATTTTATAGTTGTCCCACGTTTGGGTGACAAATTATAATTTATCTAATTCTCTATATGATGAATTTTAATTATTTAATTTTAATGTAAAAATTCATATAAAGATTAATTTCAATTCACCTCACGTTGATGTATATTGTCGCAGCGACAATTCTTGTACATACAACTTAAAACTCTATGTAAGAAATTTCTACTTTGACAGTAGTTGTCAAAAATATGCCCGGCTCTAATAAATATTAATTTAGTATTTCTAAAAATGAATTTATACGTATAATCGACCTATTAGTTTTCTCTCAGAGTGGGATCAAACTGTTAAAAAAAATAATTATTCACAAATTTGTTTAAATTTTTACGTATCTCCAAATTATCTGTTTCACTATTGGTCAGAACCTATAGTAAATGTATGTTTAATATTATAAAAGGCACTTTAAATCTCTGATGACGTTTCCAATATTTCTGTCACTGATTTGATCGACAGTTTTATTTAATAAAAAATGTTTAATTTTCTGAAATAATGTTATAAAAAGACTATAGTGAGTAGGAATGCAAAATTCTATATTATATTACTAGATTCAAATACAAATTAATATTCCCAAAATTATCACAACGAAACAACAGTCGTAATTTCTACGAAACTTAAAATTACTACAACCTATATGCTATAAATTAACCTAATGAAAAACGTTTAATAAAATTTCCAATTGTCGATCTAAATCTTGATATGGATAAATGTCAAAAACAAACTTCACTCAAATTTTTCTAGTTCAAAACTTTTCTTCTCTTATGTGAATTTCCTTATATGATTTATTAATTTTGTTTGCAATCAAAAATCTAATAGATGCATCTATGTCAAATTTAATTTGAAAATAGGCCTTATTATTTCTCGAGAAATTATTGTAAAAAAACTGGATCGGACTCACCAACTAATAACTGGACTTCTCGTACAATTCTAATTGATCTTAGAATTCAGGAAACTTTCTAAATTTTATTTAGAAATCTGGAACACATTCACTACACACGTAGCAATTCTTATTCGAATTATGCACGCACTGGCTTTATAATGAAATGGCTTTTGAATCTGGTTGTATATATATACAACTTCTACTATGTACCAAAAATTGAGACAACTCTAATTACGATGTTGCCTCTTTGGGATTTCAAACACTACTAACTAAACTTTCTTCAAATAAATAAATCTCCTCTCGAGTGGTTACGAAAAATTCCTTTTTAAAAAAAAATACTAATTTATGTTTCCCTATAACAAAGAGATATTTGAATTCTTTTATTATCATTGTAATTCTGATAGCAGAGACATCTGTATTTTAAAATTTCAAATATATTCTCCAAAATGTAATATAATTCGGTCTATCATTAAATATATTCTACATAAACATCATCCGAATATTAAAATGTCACATTTGATTTGTATACCGATTCTTGCAAAATGATTGATTATACCTATAATACAGTGTGTATCGAAAGTATTGCATACAAATATAAATGGTTTACCTTATTTCAATGTTTCATTTACATTTTAAATAGAGGAACTGTATTAATATATATATGAATATATATATATATATATATATATATATAATTTATTTTTTTCAATTTCTTGGGTGTCAGGTTGTGTAGTTAATTAAATCATTTTATTGTTACTGACGTTCCGTTCCTGGGTTAGGAACTTTCTCAAAGTTTATTATTGACTGAATCAAGTTTCATCGTTTACAGTTCAAAATTAAAAACACATATACAATAGGTAAAAAACATTCATAAAACAGACATCTAAAACAAGTACCATCGATACAAATTCTACGACATTATACGTATAATGTCGTAGAATTTGTATCGATGGTACTTGTTTTAGATGTCTGTTTTATGAATGTTTTTTACCTATTGTATATGTGTTTTTAATTTTGAACTGTAAACGATGAAACTTGATTCAGTCAATAATAAACTTTGAGAAAGTTCCTAACCCAGGAACGAAACGTCAGTAACAATAAAATGATTTAATTAACTACACAACCTGACACCCAAGAAATTGAAAAAAAAAATTATTTAAGAAGGTTGAAGAAAAAATAATACTTTTATTATATATATATATATATATATATATATATATATATATAACTATAAATATATATATATATATATATATTGTTGTAGATAGAACGACCATATAACATTCATAGAATCCCGATAAAGGATAAAGTAATAATATCTATCAATAAAAAAAAATGTAAATAAAGTACCAAAATTGATAAAATATCTGTATAACGACAGAATCAATTACGATCAATGGGCATAATCATAAAGAAAAATGAATAAATATAAAAAGAATTCATAAACAATTATTCGTAAAACAGTTTTAAAATAATTCTGTAGTTTAAAAAACAACCTTAGACAGAACCTAACAAGCAAACGGAGATCAATAAAATAACGTAACGCTACACGGAATTTTAGACACCCAAAGCATCTGCTTATATTTAAAGAATAAATAGGATGGCAATAATAAAATCAACAGTGCTACGATGATTGATCAATAAATGACATTTAGAATTAGTAAAAACATATATAAGATATGTTAGTTGATATTTAATCATACAAGTATATAGGAAATATAATAATATAAGTAGAAAACTGTAATTACAGGAAATGTCAAAACCTATACGAAATATAATAGTTGACGACAGGTATACCAACATAAAATGTATTTGATTACGAAAGATAAGAATAAAAATAAATGATTACCGACCTAATTTATATGTATAAATGTAATAATATCAAACAAAATAAGAAATGAACTGTATTCATGTATATTATGTAAATATTCAGGTTGTAGGAAATATTAAAATGATATATTTGCATTGACCAATCGGAAGATTTCAAATAATCAATAACATGAAAAAACAATAATAATAAGATGTTAGTGAATTAAAGCAATGACGATGAGGTTATAGTGAGTAAAAAACAATATTTTTATAACAAGTTTAAGTCAGAAAAACAATAAAAACATTAATAAACAAAGTGACCGGTGAACAATAATCAAAGATCTTTCTAGAACATTGCCAGCTTCCGGTTATAAACAATAGAAAGGGTTATGGCGGATAAAATACCCGCGATATAGTTAGTTAGACGTTGGTAACTGAAGAAGCAGGAAGCAAATTGAATGTGATCCAGTTTTTTGTTATAAAAATTTAAGTAATAAGTGTGAATATGTATAAATCAGAAATATAAAAAGTAACTAATAATTAAAATAAGTGCAAAGACAAATCTGTTGAAAACAAAGTCAAGCCAAATAATAATTATCATCAGATAGTTATGAGAAGGAAGATTGCCACCTAAAGCGGGAAAGCGTCATGGATGGATCCAACTGAAGGCGTCGTTTTTGGAGAAAAGAACAAGGTCTGTGGTGTGTTTTAATTAGTAATATTTGGTACCAAATAATAACAAGTGAAATTTAAAATCACAAACACCTGGTAGTAGAAGTTTTAAAATGAATATAATGTACCAGGAAACGTAATAAAAAAACTTACCATTATCAAAATTGTAGATAGATGTATAAATTTCTGTCATGTTGAATTTTATCCGATCACATATATATATAAATATATATATATATATATATATATATATATATATATATATATATATATATATATATAAAACTTTCCACAAAATAACAAACCACAACTAATTTCAGTTTTTTTATCACATGCAAAATTGTTATAATACGTTAAAATAATTTTTTAAAAAAGATCGAAATTAAGTACATAAATATTTCAGATATCTTTTCCATTTCACGGACCGAATAAAACTAAAGTAGTATTTAAAATATTTTCAATAATCCTATTTATGAGAACAAGTAGAAAAAAAGTTACAAATGGTCAAACAACGTTAAACGCAGGTGTTCATATTTTTTTCAAAGAAATATAATGTTTACAAACGTTTACCCAAGTTTATGCAAATGAGTCTGCAAAAGCCATCTCAAAAAGAATGAATAGTTTTTTTTACAATATACAGAAAGTTTGTTTTGATGTGGAAATTTGGATGTATATAGAAAAACCATTATTTTATTTTATAGCATAAGAATTTTAATAAGTAAGAAAAGATAATCATTTATTTTTATACATAATAGGTATATGACTCCAACAATAAAATAAAGCACCAACTATATTTTATATAAGTAATATTTCAATGTTTTCAATTTTTTTTATCTTCAAAATAACATAAAATAAATTCCATTGATGAGTAATGTTGATTTCATTATGATATGCCCAGAACCCTACTGAGTTATAGAGTAGTGTATAAATAAGAGCAGCCGAGGTAATAAAATTTAGGATTCGAATGAAACCACATGCTAATAAATAGCATAATGAATAGGAGGAATTAAAGGTAAAACATATATAAATTAGCTAGCCTAAGAGTGTAATATTTCAATTGTAACAAAACATTAATACATTAAATATTCAAGTTAAATTCACAACTAAAATAATAATTCTCATATATATAAATTTCATATACAATCTATCTCCCAAACGTGGAATAAATAAATTATAGTATTCAAACAACATATCATACATATATAAATAAAACATATTATCATATAAATGAAAATCCATACATATTTAACTTGCTTCCCAACGTAGGGCATTATATATAATAAAGTGGTAATCCTGTTCAATATATATATATATATATATATATATATATATATATACATATATATATATATATACATATATATATATATATATATACATATATATACATATATATATATATATATATATATATATATATATATAAAAAAAATTTTTTATATAACGACTGAAAAATGCTATATAGGTGGGGATAACGGGGATTTCAGTCCAAAGAATCAACGCCAAGATCTTTTGATTACAAAATGCCGCCAAGCTTTCGTGTCCTTTTGACACTTCTTCAGGGCACTATAATACATATACAAATATAAATATGATTTAAAAATAGAGAAATAAATATAAGTACTTACATGTAAAATATTTTAAGTAAATTCAATATAAATAATCATTAAAAAATTTGTAAATGTAAAAATTATATAATTATATTTATTTTTACATTTACAAATTTTTTAATGATTATTTATATTGAATTTACTTAAAATATTTTACATGTAAGTACTTATATTTATTTCTCTATTTTTAAATCATATTTATATTTGTATATGTATTATAGTGCCCTGAAGAAGTGTCAAAAGGACACGAAAGCTTGGCGGCATTTTGTAAATAAAAGATCTTGGCGTTGATTCTTTGTACTGAAATCCCCGTTATCCCCACCTATATATATATATATATATATATATATATCTATATCTAATTCATTTTGTGTCGTTAAAATTATTGTGTTCTTGCAATCTAATCCATGATCATTTTCATGTAGTGTAAAGTTGTTGATGCATATTTAGTTTATTTATGGTCATTTATTCTGTTTTATAAATATTGTGTTGTCAGTCTTATCTAATTTCTTGATAGTTAAATGGGGTATGAACCATCTGATCTCTCAGTCTTTTTAGATTTGTCTGTTAATTTAGTAACTAGCGACGATAGCGTGTTTTCTGATATATGGAATATCTCGATATTGCGTTTCGATAAAATATATTTTACGTATTCAGATAATTGACTTGTAGCTAGGCAGCGCTATATTTAGGTATATTCTTCTCTGGGCTAAGATTTGTTTGAGAATTTGGTTATATGTTGATGTAAAATTTATATGTACAATGTTGAGTGATTCTATTAACTTGATTTGATAGATATTGATTATATTTTTAAGTTTGTTTTTAAGGAGGATTCATCTATTTATGATATATAAATTTTTATTATTGTTTCAGGCACAAAATATGGAGAATCAGACATCCATAATTGGTAGTCTGATTCCATTAACACTAGCAGGTGTAATCGTCGTTCTAATTTTGTATGAATTATGGTTCAGAAATCAACGACATGTTAAGATGGGAAATAAATTTCCGGGACCCAAAGCCATCCCTTTCTTTGGAAATGCCCACATGGCTATCGGAAAGTCCGCATCAGGTATAATTATTTGAGAATTTCTCCTTATACTCTAGTTAGCAAGTGCTTTTTATGGTATTCTGGTACACCTCCTCACTATATTATGATAATACTTCTGAGACATTTTGTGTATTTCATATATTGACAAAATGTATAGAAAATTTATTTGGAAAATAGTTTCGTATTTTACGAATATCTTGAAAATCATGAACATAAAACTTTCTGAAAAGAAGTACTTACCACATCATAGAACACTACGATTAATATTTATAATTTGGTGTAATCATTGAAATTTCATTATTGATATCACTAATATAATTCATTTATAGATATATTCAGTTTGGCAAGCGAAATGTATGCAAAACTTAATATAACTACAGCTAGACTTTGGCTTGGACCTAGATTGATCATTGGAATCGCTGATGCAGATGATGCAGAGGTATGTAAATATAATATGTTTTCACACAACTTAAAATTTTAAACCTCTACCAAACACATGGAATCTTACATTACGATTAATAATCGGGATTTAGGATTCAAATATAGTGATATGTATATGACTTTGATCATTCTTAATATTATATTATGTTATATTATTTCTTCAGTTGTATTACAATATAGAATCAAAGTCTAACGGTATTGATACATAATAGCAATTGTTTCACAATGGAAAACACGATATTGCTACATTGAACAACATATTCGAATATATTTACCAATTCCATTTCGGACATATGAACATGACATATGAAGAAGATACTCATGCACGGTCGGTTTAGATATGCTGATCTACACGTTTCTAGAATGAATAAATATAACCACCAGTGGATTCGCAGATTGTACTACTTTTGATAACAAAGAAATTAAGATTTTTTTATATAGATCAGGTTTCTAATGGGGGCAGATGTCTTCAAAATTACCAATTACATTATTCTATATAACCGTTATTTTCAAATTTCGTGAGCTACGTATGTTGGATTTTCGCTTTTTCATTCTGTTATGTTGGTATACATGTCTGTTATATATGTTGGCAATATCAGCTATTTTGGATGGTCAGTTTGTTTTTGACAGATAAAAAGGTTTGTCGTGTTTTATGTGCTCTTCGATTTTTTACTATTCGAAAATATGGATCAAAGAAACTGTATTAAGTTTTGTGTGAAAAATGAAATTGAATGAGCAAGGACATTTGAAATGTTGACTGTGGCGTTTGGCGAGTCTACTACGAGCAGAACACAAGTTCAATTATGGAAGCGTCCAGAACAGCCAAGACCGAAAGAAGCTCGTCAAATTCGGATTTGCTGTTTTCTTCGACTGCAATGGAGTGGTGCATCATGAATTCTTGCCACAAGGTCGTACGGTCAATAAGGAATACTACCTTATGCGCCGTTTGCGCTAGGCAGTTCTTCAGAAACGCACAGAATTGTGGAAAAGCAATCATGAATTTTGTACCATGATAACGCACCAGCTCACACACCGATGCTTGTGCGTGAGTTTTTGGCCAAAAATAAAACCGTTATCATGTCTCAATCACCGTATTCACCGGACTTGGCCCCCGCTGACTTTTTCCTCTTCCCAAAACTGAAGATACCGATGAAAGGAAAGCGTTTTGCTACGATTGAGGAGATAAAAGAAAACTCGAAACAGGAGCTGTTGGCGATACCAAAAAGCGCGTTTCAGAAGTATTTTGACGATTGGAAAAAACGCTGGCATTAGGAATAATATCTGAGGGGGATTACTTTGAAGGGGACAAGATAGTTATTGATGAATAAATAAATACTTTTTGGAAAAAATTGAAAATAACGGTTATTTTTTATCAGACCTCGTATATAGTTTATTCCATACTTGCTTCAATATCTACTTGCACTTTGAAAATATTAGATGGAAGGACTCCTTCTTTTGACTCATCACCTCAACATATGTGCATTGATTTTAAAGAGTGTAGTTGATAGAGCATCAACTTGCCTTATTCTTGATTCCACTTTTATTTCTTCTGAAACTCCTACATTTGTTTCTATTTTTGTCACTGATCTAACCATCGTCATTTTTGTAAGTCTTACGAGCTTTTCCAGAATTTCTAAGTCTATTCTATCCTGTGCTACCTTTTATCTCGGAACACTGTCAAATGCCTGTCTAAAATCTATAAATTTGATGTATAACTCCAAGGTGGGTTGATAACATTTTTCTATTGTTTGTGTCAATATATGGATTGCGTCTATTGTCGATTTTCTTTCTCTAAATCCTTATTGGTAATCCCCTATTTTCATATACGTGAATTTGGTAAGCCTTTGTCGTATTATTGTTAATGGGACTTAATAAGTGTTATTTCGTAGTGATATACACCTATAATTGTTAAATTCTGTGGGATATCCTTTTTTAGTACTGGTGTTATCCATCCTTTACACCGCTTTATCGGCATCGTTTCCTCTCTCCTTATTTGCCCTATTAATTTTTGAATAGCTTGTAGCAATACTGCGGCTCCATTTTTTATTAATTCGTTGACTATATCATCAGGTCCTGATGCTTTCTTTTGTTTAAGTTGGATAATTATTTCCAAGAATTCTTGATATGCTGCCACTCTTTCTCCATCGAATCCGTCATCTGTTATATCTCTAACTCGGTCTGTTTCTTTTCCATTTGAACATATTTTCGAAGTAGTTTTACCAAAGTATGTTACCTATGTTTCCATTAGTTTAATTCGAGCATTTTGTGCTTAAATGTATCGAAATATTCTACCCCAGTTTATTTTTTCTTTGCGGCATATATTTGCTTCTTTTTTCTATTCATTGGATGTTATAAGTTCTTCTTCCTTTTTTGGTTTTAACCATTCAATCCTTGCTTGCTTTTTTATTTTAATTCTGCTTTCGCCTTCGTTGTCGTACCCTTTTTTCATGTTTCTTATTTTCTCCTGACTAGTAATTTTCCTACCACTTATATGACGCAGTTTTTGAACGTTTTCCCGTAGTTGTTACATATTATTCCTATCTCCATATATTGGGTTTCTATCAATTTTCTCTACATATTTTGTCTGGCTTTACTTTTTGTAGTTTCTCTGTGTTCCATCTTTTTATGTTCTTATATTTGTGCCTTGTACTCACAATAAAGATGCTTCCTCCATTATCATTCGTATGCTCACGTATGAACGAATAAATATATTGAAATATCATTCGCTGGTGAATGTAAGCATGCTTCCCCTAGTATGTCGTAAACATCGCTTTTGTTGTTCTCCTCTTAGTTTTCAGTTGCGAAAGCGTTTATTATTGTTTGTTCTCTATTCTTATGGGAGTCCATCATTTATTGCCTTGCATTCTTGAACATTGTTTTTAATTTTTTCACTTATCATGAATGCTGTTTCATTTCACCCTTGTTTGCTTTCTCCTGAAAAGTATAATTCATTCTCTCGACCATTTCGCCTGACCGTGAATGAAATGCTGTTGTCCTGGTCTTCTTCATTCCCAGCTTGTCGAAAATCTCCTGGAATAGATGGCTTTCGAAATTTCTTATTGGTCGCTGTGGACTTCCAAGGGCACTCCATATCGGCTGATAAATTCTTTTACCAATACATCCGCGACAGTTGTTGCCTCTTCGTTAGGGAGAGCGTAAATTCTCACCCACTTTGTAAAATAATCCATTACAACCAGTATAAATTTGCCACAATTTTCTGTCGTCGGAAATGGTCCAGCGATATCTAAAGCAATCATTTCGAAAGGGCTTACAACATTGTACTGTTTCATGGGTGCCTTTCTCTTGCGATGTGGTCCATCACTCGTAACACAAGTCGTACATTTCTCACACGAGTCCTTCACATCATCGGAGCTGATCATCCAATAAAACCTCTCGCGGATTCACTGGAGTGTTTTCTTCACTCCCAAATGACCTCCCGATGGACTGTGGTGTAAATTCTTCAGTACCTCAGCTACTCTTGTTCTCGGGATAACATCATCGTTCAGAAGGACTCATTTCAACAGCCGTTCTTCCGGGACAAGGGAGTCCCACTGAGCCCAATACGCCTTGAGTGTTGGTGAAAATCTTGACACTTATTGCCAGGTAGGTCGCCGATTTTCTTTCTTCTATTGCCGAATCTTCCTTAGGTGAGGATCATTCTCCTAATGTTCTCTGATCCTGGTGGGTGACCATTCTTCGTTGACTACAGTAGTTCTTGAAACTGCAGCTTCCCTAGATTCCGCCTTGTTACAGTGGAAGCAGTCTACAGGGCATGACGGTCTAGGTAAAAAGTTGGCTTTTCGGTGATTCACATCAGCTGGATGTTCACCCCTGTCTGTTTTTCCCTGCGACTGGAGTTCTTGGGTTGCAGGAGTCTTGGGGCGCTTAGACGGTCTGCGTACGTGCACTAGCTCGCCACACTTTCGTAATTTAATCGTCTCCGGCTTCTTGTCACCTTCTTCCTGCATGGTCCAACCTTTGTTGTATCACGAATATTTCGTGACTGCTTTGCCTTTAATATGTTCTTGGTTTGCAGGAGTCATAGGACACTTACAGAACTGCGTGCAGGTAGGAAGAGGAGAATCACTACCCGACGGATTAGGACTGGCGTATATCGCTACAGATCGTCGACGCGGACAGACTGAGGGGAGCCATATCTGGCTTCTCCCCCTTTAAATCTCCAAGAATCCACGGCATTTATCCAGCTCTAATTCAGTGGGGCCTAGATGACTTAATGCCGCACCTGGTGGGAATCTTCAGATCCTCACTGGCACTGAGGTATATTCCAAAAGGTTGGAGAGAAGTCAAAGTTGTGTTCATACCAAATCCAGGAAGAATGAACCATTCCATTCTAAAAGCATATCGACCCATTAGCCTCTCATCGTTTTCAATGAAGAGCTTGGAGCCTTCTAAATACTCTTGTGATCCAGTACTCGAAGGAACACTCCCTTAATAAGTTTAAGGACAGATGGGACGACGCAGGCTGCAGGCTAGCCAAGGAACTGCTACAGTATCCGGACAGCAAAGTAGCCAAAAAATGCGTGTCCGTGAACAGGCAGAACCTACGAACCACCACGGGTATTCTGACTGGTCACTGCCACCTACGAAAACCCCTCCACAGACCGGGTCTGTCTGATAACCCACTTTGTAGAGGATGTGAACAAGAACATGACTCTCGAACACATTCTTTGTGAATGTCCAACACTCTCTCAATTAAGGTTTTCTGTACTCGGTGAGCACAGGCTACTTACTTCAGGCGACGTTATCGCCTACTTCAAACAAGTAGGCTGGATGATAAGCTAGAAGTAAGTCTGAATCTCAGAAGGATGCACAATGGGCCAATTATGGCCTAAGTGCCGTGGAGTCACCCACCCTACAAATTCCTTCAGATACAGATGCAGATGACGACTTCATATAGTAGGTCTACTAAGTGTCTTCTAATTTCTAATTCTTCAAAGAACTCTAGTTCCTGTTTCCTATCACAAATATGTAGTACTTCCAGTCCTGTGTTAGGTGTTAATGCTAATAAAATGTGTGTGTGAGAGAGAGAGAGAGAGAGAGAGTTATCGACACTGCATTTATAGGAAGCATGCGATCTCAGGAGTCAGTTACCCGTAGGTACATGTGAATGCGATATTTACATTTAATAGAAACGTGCTTTCCGGATGTTCGCCTGACCTTAATCAGATCGATACCCGCTATTAACATTGAAACTATTATTTAGACAATTTAATCTCTTTTCCCTATGATAATGTCTTTTACGATACTGTCTTTTCGGGATCATCACATCATTCCCTCTTGGAAGAGAAAAATTATCGTTGCTAATTTTTCGATACTATCTATAACGTTAACAGTACTCACTGATTGTTTTTTCTTGTTTACTGAACACAACTTGTTTGTTCATGAACTCACTTCACTTTGTTTAGAATTGTTTCCGCTATGGTATTTATACAATTGATTCTTATGAACGGTCTGTGTTTTATTGTTTTGAGATGTAACCTCACAATTTACGCCTTTTATTTCCGTTATTTTAAACGGGCCTAAATAATGTGGATCGAACCTATTTCTCTCCTCAAACTTTAGAATGACTAATTCCCCTACTCTAATGTTTACAAGTGAAGATTCCTTTCCACTATTATTTACTCTAATTATTTTATTTTTTATTAAAAACTGTTTGACTCTTTCATTTGCGTATTGTAACTTATATTTTAACTCTTTATCATATCTTTCAAGATTGTAACACGGTTCTATTTCTACATTTAAGAATTCTGGTGAATTGGGTTTTCTCCCGTGTAATAACTCAAAAGGAGTGTAACCGTGATACGTGTTTGGTGTTGTATTATAACAATATGCAAACATTTTCACAAACTCGCACCAGTTATCCCTAGAATCTTTGATAAAGTTTCTTATATATTCATTAAACGTTCTATGTAATCTTTCACAATTGCCTATTGCTTCATGATGGTATGATGTTGAGAAATTATGTTTTGTTTTCAAAAGTTCTTCATTATTTCATTCTCATATTCCGTTCCTTGATCTGTGCTTATCTCCTTCATCAATCCGTAGTTTGGTATTAAATTGTCAAATATAGCTTTTGCTATTGTGGTTACCTCTTTGTTCCTGACCGGTATCGTGACCGCGTATTTAGGTAGTTCACATAATATTGTGATACAATAACGATTCCCGTTGTTACTTTCTACAAAAGGACCTATTGTGTCTATGTAAATGATATCAAACGGTTTTATAGATGTGTCCGTGATGAAAAATTTTTCCTTATGACTAAGTTTTGCTTCATTCATTTGGCATTTATGACAATTCTTTACATACTTCCTTACATCTTTCTCCATGTTTTTCCACCTAAAATTTGCTCTTAGTTTCAATAATAATCTATTATTTCCTACATGTCCTCCAAACATTGGATCATTGTGGTATCTTTCTAGAATCTTTTGGATCTCTTCTTACCGTACCGTTTTTGGTACTTCGCATATATATACTTGAATATTTTTTAACCTTTGATTTTCTTCTTCTATAAACTCTTATACTGTGCAATTTTTGAATATATCATCATTTGTATATATCTCCATTCTTTTAACTTCATTTTTTACCGATAGCTCCTCAAGCTTTTTCAACGTTCGTTCTAGGTCGAAGTTGTGTATTCCGGTAAATAAGGCTTCACTAAATTTGAATTTATTTTTGATCCGAATGCTCATCCTTAGCGAGATACGGTTATTTTCAAAGTGTAAAATTGGTTATTTATGTGCCTCAAGATTATTTAAAACTTTTATTACTGAAGGTTTTTCTATTCGCTCCTCCTTTGTTTCTTCGTTAATCTTTAGATCCTTTTCTGACTGAGCATTTTCTTTTCGCGTTTGTGCTCTCGTGATTGCCAAGACATGTGAATTATGTATGTATAAATCCTTGAGTTCTTCTATTGATATTCTTGATATACTGTCTGCGTAGTTCGCTACACCTTTGACATACTGTATTTCAAAATCGTTTTCTTCCAAATCGATAAAATTTCACATTTTTCCTAGACAATGTAGTTACCTCTTAAATGATTGAAACTTTTATCGCTGAAAATTTTATTCAACCTTTTCGGATTAGTTCCGTCATTTTCCTTAAACGTTGATTTATTACATCCTGTTTGTATTTCTAATTAATTCTTCTTTTATTCTAGTTCTTATAAACTGTACACGTTGTCATTAATCATTAATGTATTATTAATTATCCTAGCTTTAGCTCCACTTTCTCTCGCCTGTTTCATGTATCTTATTAACTGTTTCCTCTGTTACAGTATATCTTTTGGGTAATCTTCATCAATAAATATTTTTGTTCCTTTCAATTTATTCGTTCGTTCCAAAGTTTCTACTTTCTTATTCACATCTTTTATCATTATTAGTACTGGCCTATTTTTGTTACTGTTTTTATTTCCTATTCTCTTACATTTCAAAATATCTGATTCAACATCTACTGTATTAATAACCTTTTTCATTACATCTAATTTATTTTCTAGTTGTTCCTCATCCTCTTCGTTGTCTTCTTCTATACCATGTATTATCAAATTCTTTTCTCTAAAATTTTTCTGGGTCTGTGTCATGTTTCCTTGCAAAAATTCTGTTTTTTCCTCTAGTTCCATATTTTCCATCCTTAATTCGTAGTTTTTCCTCGTTAACTGTGCTATTTGTCTGCTCATTCCTTCAATCTTATCTTCTATCTTGCATATTCTTCCGTTATTTTTGTGATTATTGTAATTATTATTCCTATTGAATTTCCTATCCTTATTGAAATCTTCGTATCTGCCGTAGTTAATTCCTTGATTAAACTGTCTGAATGTCCTTCCTGAGGGATTACCATTTTAAAATCCTCTGTTGTTTCCTCTCCTATGATTATTCCTAGAGTCAAAGTTTGGCTTCCTGAAGAAATTCCTGTTATCCGTCATGTGCAAAACTTGTTCTTGTCCTACTATACCTTCTACTGATACTAACTTGGATAGTACTTCTTACGTAGTTTCAAAACTTCCGGCTGCTATGATTATTTTTGTTGCATCCGTTGTGGCATTCGTGGTTACTGCCTTAATCGTTACTTCCTTCGTATATTTTTCGGCCAAACGTTCCGGCATCCCTTCCGACACGTATGCTGCCTGTAGTCTCTCAGCTAATTTTTCTATCTCCGTCGCGTACTGTGTTACGTCTTTTCCATTTTGTCTTACTTTACTAAGTTTCGCTAAGAGAAGGCTCGGGTTTCGCTAAGAGAAGGCTTAGGTTATCTCCTCTTATTCCTGATTTAAGTTTATTCTTTATTCCTATAATGGAGTTTTCCGTCTTGATGAAACTTCTGGCTTTTCCCGTTAATTAGTAAAATTGCATTTTCTTCGTTACATGTCGCGTTTATTTGTGGTAGATCTAATGATTCTAAAAATGATTGCAACTTGCTTCTCCGTTGAATTCAGTCGGTAACACCTTACTCGCAAAATTAAAAAAATCATTCATACTTGTCGCCATTTTCAACGGTTTGCTTATTGCTTGTAATACACTAGTATCGATTTCCTCAAATATAGAGGTGGGTATTTCAATAATACAATTTAACGATTGAAATGCCCTAGCAGTTTTATCTCTAATCCTATCTGAATAATTTTTACAACTCTCTTGTTGTACTAAACTTAATTGTTTCCAATTTTTAGCTGTCAACTTAGCAAAATTATTGTAAAGAACTATTATACTATTGATTACTTCAATATGAATATTTGGATTTTTAGGAGTTTCCTTTTTGAAAACCCTTTTTCTCTGTTTATTAATTTCTTCTACAACTGATCTCAACTTATCTTCAAAGTCTTCCCACGTTATTGACATTTATGAGATTCGTTCATAAAAATAGAGTGCATAAGTACTTACAATTTTTATACTGTCACAGTTCCTGATGTCTGCTTTGCTGCAATGCCTCGGTTGATGTCCCTTTTCAACCCTCTTCGATGCGTTTTCCATAATGACCAAATAAATGTCAGGATAAAAGCTACTGTTATGATATACAATAGAACCATTATATGCATTGCAAAACTGTCTAGCTGTACCATAAAATTATTGTTGAGAGTGCCCGTTTCTTTTACCTCTTGTTTAGTAGATGAGTCGCCCATAGTTTCGCTTCTCCAGGGTCCCAAATTTAGATAAACACCATATACTTCCACTTGTCTGAATTAATTTGCAGGTTTATTTACCATTACCATTTGTTGTGCAGGAATATTTACCATTTATTGTCGAACACATGTACATTTACCATTCAATTTTACCATTACCATTATACCATTACCATTTCCATTTTACCATTTAATTTTAGGATCATTTACCATTACCATTTTGTTTGCAGGATCGCCATGTAGTGGCGATGTACATTTTACTATCCATTTTACCATTACCATTATCATTTAGTTTGCAGGGTCGCCATGTGGTGGTTACTTAGCAAGTAGCCCTCGTATATACTACTTTAACCATACAACGATTTATCTTGGAGAAACACTAACCTCGTAACCATTCTTTGAGGGTTGAATAAATAACATCATTTAAAACTCACTGTGATAAACATATTAAGAATGATTAACAGTAATTATAACTACACGATACATACATTTGTACCATTCAAAATAATAACAATGAATCACCAAGAAAGTTATCGACACTTTGCATTCATAGGAAGCATGCGATCTCACGAGTCAGCTACACGATATTAACATTTAATAGAAACGTGCTTTCCGTATGTTCGCCTGACCTTAATCAGATCGATGCCCGCAATAACATTGAAACTATTATTTACACAATTTAATTTCTGTTCCCTATGATAATGTCTTTTTACGATACTGTCTTTTTGGGATCATCACAAGGGGTTCTGGACTTGGGGTAATTTTCTGGGCGGTGGTCTGTTTGGCCGAAAGAAGGGCATATGGCTTTAGACCGTCAAGAATCGGCGGAATGTCCGGTTTGCGTCCATCGATTGCAGTATTTTGGGACTCGGGGCAGTGGGTTGGCATTCATGGGGGGTGTCGTAGGATTGTTGATGGGGTTAGAAATTGTAGGTCGTGTTTTGGTCTTTGGATGGAGGGTTGTCGGGTAATTGAGGGTGTGTTGAGGATTTGGACTTTACAGAGGAAGCATAAGACCTGGTTGGGGATATAAAGGAAGTGCGTTTTGGTTGATTTTCGGGTGTTTGTTTGGAGGAGGTTTGATTTGAAGAGGATTCAGGAGATGGTGTTGAGTAAGAGTGGGTTTTGTTTGAAGTAATTGTTGAGGGTATATTGTGTTTTGGTTTGAACTTTGGGAATTCTTTTCCGTAACGGGACATCACTTCTTTGCCGTGGGGGATTGAGGTATTCCCTGTGGGCTCGATATTCATTATGATCGAATTTGGGGCGGTCGGGGTTGATTGTATGAAGCCAGGTTTCTGTATATGGTGAGAGAGAGCGTTCGGGATGTGTGAAAGGCTTGGCAAATTTACTGCTACGTGTGTGTCTGGAGGACATTATTTGGTTGTGAGTGTAGTATAGGATTTTAGGGTGAAAGCTAACACCGCCAACGGACAGTGCCGGATGGGGTTGCCTCACTAGTTAAAGGTTTCTTGACTTATCATCTTTTAGGAGTTTTATATTTACGTAGGATTTACGTAGGTGCTAAATGTCCTTCCTGCTTCTAGTTGGTATGGCTTGATTAATTGAAAATTAAAAAAAGACACGATTAATTTATTTTTGAGACTTGTTTCAATGGAAACAATTGGATACACTTCCTGGTATATTTAACTGTCGAACTGAATAGTTCGGCGGATCTTGAGGGTTGGTTGGGCTTCTGCGGTGGAGGCGTCCACGTTACCGGTCAAGTTGCTGTGAATTGGTTTGAATCAGTGACCAATTCTGCTGTATCTCCTTCCTCAAGCGATGGACTGGAGCTACTGAGTGAGATTTTGGAAGTGATATTACAGTGATTTTTATTCTTATAAATAATGAATTCTAATTTTTTTCTAAAGAATGGGTACTTCTGCGTTCTAGACACGCAGCGTTCAAAATATATGATACTACATATAAGAGTGACGTATCCCTACTCTCCAAAACTTTCCAATATATTCTTCCAAACTGAAGTCGACACCCCATTAGTGAATTACTCCACAAGGAAACATCTTGTTTTATTCCTGTCTTAAGTACCCGATGTCCATTTCACTGATAAACATTGATTGCATTTTTCTTAGACAATACTGGAATTATTTCTCTTGTCTTTGATCTTATTAAAGCATCACTTGACAACAGTCTATAATTGAAGTTGATGTTTGCAAGCGGCAAGTCACACAATCTATCCACAACCACCCACATCAGTGGGAATCGAATATAAATATTTAGCACTACTTTCAGATCTAAACCTAACCTGGAAAAACACGTGAAATATAAACGACTATGATTTCCACTTAAAACTTGAATGGTTAACGAAGCTTCGCTTGCAAATTTCATTACAAGATAAATTGCCACCATGTAAAGCATTCTCATTCTAATATGGACATCCGAAATAAAGCTCTGGTATTGCAGCAAATGCTATCCAACTCCAACTTTCTAGTCCAAACTACTACGTAGTATAGTTAAAACATACTTGAAGGACGTAATCAGTATATTGAGAGCACATACTCTCTAAAAATTTCTTCTTAACCAGTATGCCTAACAACAAATCAAAATTCTGATTTAGTGGATATTAGTATTAGCCTTTCCAAGGATCAGTGCTCAGATTGCGTTATTAATATTCGTCATTGAAAATATACCTCCTGAATAATTTTTTACAATATAAATAGTTCCTGTGATGTGTGTTCGCCAGCAACTGGATGAGAAAAATAATTGAAGAGAAAAATGGTGATTTTTTACTGTCGGGATCTACATAATATGCGATATTTCTAGGTCGCTTATATTGTAAATATTGATGTTTGAGAATAACTGAAATTCATCAATTTGATCGTGCAATGAATCATTTCAATCTCTAGTCTATAAGAAATTATTTTCCGATATCTTCTATATTGAGTATTATATCTCAATTATGTTAACTGTCACAGTCATTTTTTCATCTTGTGCACGAATTTACTTAATATTCACGTATTATTTTATTTCTAGGTTATATTAGGAAACAGCACACACTTAGAAAAATCACCTGATTATGCATTTTTTGAACCTTGGCTGGGTGATGGATTATTAATTAGTAAAGGTAAATACGTATACACCACCATACCCACGTCAATCTTGATTCCTTTCCATCCCCAATGAAAAGGAATCGCATATCCCAACCACCCCTTCCATCTTTCATATATATCCTACGTCATTAGCAACATTAGTGTACTATTTTCTTGTTTTTTAAGTCCAGGATATTGTTGTTACTTGACACAGGAATATCCAAGAAGAGGACAGTTTTAGACTTCCTATATACTACCAGTTTGTCTTCACCTATCTATCGGTGACAATAATAGGCCCATCATAGTAGATTCTGAAGTCGGAATTTTCCAAAATTATATGCGACATACAGTAAGAAATGTGGGTGCTGATTAACTCCAATTTATTAGCCAGGTGTTTAATGTTTCATAGCTGATTATGCTTGTGTAGGTGATCGATGTTTGCTGTGGATTGACATCCCAGAAATATGTGTTGGATAGTGTCTGATATTTACTGTTACTTTCCACATTGGCCCGAAAAACATTCGAGTTCTCAACAAATTATCTTATGTAGTTGTTGGTTGCTGATTATCTGCAGAGCTATCATGAACCGCTTCGCTTAGTTTTGCTTCGTGTAACAATGCTCCTTCCACTTTTTTCGACTGCTTCTTCATCGGTGTACGGCTGCTTCGAGCCATGATGATGTCGTACATTTAGTGGGTTTTGAGCCCTCTCTACGCACTTTCCAGTATCTGTCCGGATTTCCAGGACGACATCATGGCTTGCCTAATTTGCAGGAGAAAAGATAATACCTGCTCTTGTGACAAACCTATGTAGATTCCATGTTGGGATCCATTGGACAAAAATTATTTTAAGTTGTTTAGGGCTCACCCTTTTCCTTTTCTTAGCAAAGTGGTCCTAAGAAGGGATGTTTTTGGATGATAACGTTTGCGTTTTATTCTGACAGTTGGCTTTTGAGTGTCTTCCCAATCAGTTTCTACCACTCCAGTATTTCGAAGGAGTGCGATAGAGCCAACATGGCATATGTGTTAATTCCTTAAAACAGATTTTCTATATTGCATTCGGATTATGGCATATATCTTAGTCTCTGAGGTTGTCATGTTTAGTTTTGGCCTGCGACTGATTCAATACTTTTGCCTATTGAAAACCTGGACGATATCTGTACTAGGAGCGTTATGTCTCCGTTGATAACTTCCCCTTCATCGTGTTCAGTTTCTTGCACCAGTCCAATCTAAATTCCGTCTATATATCACTGGAAATGTTTTGGTGATATTGTATAAATACTGAATTTCCTGGACAATGGTATATGGTTAATTATCATCTATATTCAAGTGACGGGTACAATGTAGCTGATATTCCTACCCGTTTTGAGTTTAAAACCATGTTCCATATTGTCGAGCATATGCTAAAAGGAATTTATTACCAAAAAAACACACTGGACTCAAGGAGTTGGAAACCGAAGCTAGTTTTCCAGTACTTTATTGACGACTCAAAAGAAGTGACTGAGGGAGAACGAATTGGTAAATCTGTAAAACCTGGACAAGTCAGGAATTGAAACTTCATCAAATGCCTGCTCGTAGTATACAAAAGCTGTGTCAAGATAACGCTGTGACTTCTTAGCCCGTTTGAGATATCCTTGTTTCTTCCATCGTTTTCTTCATAAGAATATTGATTCGAACTACATGGTTGTAAATGCGGTTGATATACAAGACATTTTGTACAAACCTGGCAGACAAGTGTTTGGTCTATACTGATTGCGATAATTGGTTCTAGATTATTTTGGAAGCATGTGAGTGAAAAATAACGGTACATCTCCTGTACATGATGTCATAGGGCACGTGTAAATTCTTTGCCATGGCTTCATAAAGCAATGGAAATGTTTTGAATGTGATGAACATTCAGAGTCTTCCAGTTAGTGCCTTTCATGGCTTCAGATTCCCCGCTACTAGGATCTCTAAAATCATTTGTTTACTGTAACTGTTTATCTTCGTATCTTATCCATGGAGCATTTGCCTTGTGTATGTGTATGGATTATATCAAATGGACGACCATTTGTGTGTAAGGTAATCCCTTTGAGCTTCCAAGTGTTGTTGCTTTACGCTAGAAATAAAAGAAGAGAGTAGATCTCACGATCCTCCTGTGCTTGGTTAGCAGTAGCTCTGCTTAGAGTCATGCTATGTCTGCCGCTATCCGAGAAAGAAAGGGAATCAGTGTAACTCAATGAACAATGAAACGGTCCGTACTAGAGTTCAGAGAATATTTACGCAATAACGTCATTCGCGATAGAACCAGAGTGACATACTAGTAACGGATGTCATGAGTCGAGTAGAGAAGATCAAATGAAAATGGATCAGACATGTAGTAAGAGAAAACACACGGAAATGAACTCAAAATAACAAATTGGAAACCACGAAAAAATGAAAGAAGCACGTGGAAACCGCAGATGAGGTGGATAGTTGACGTGAGGAAGCTGAAAAGAGAATAATGGACCAGAGTCGCAAAAGATAGAAACGCGTGGAAACATATGGAAGAGGTCTCTGTCCAGCAGCGGATGACCATAAACTGAAATACAAGAGTGTAGAGGATCAAGTAATGTTTTTTGTTCAAATAAAAATGAATTTCAAACCATACAGATAAGACTCAAGTTAGGTAAGTGTGGGAAGCTGATGGCACATCCATTGTAATTTTCCTAATCCCAATCACTCTTTTTTCCTTTTGGCTTATTACATACCACTATGCCTTGCGATTTTTAAACTCTCCTTTTGTTATTAAATGCTTCACTTTTTGTGGCATACTAAGTCGAGATTTATTTAAATTAAAAATTCAGTCTACTAAAATGATACAATTACTCTGATATTCCTTAACTCAATCACCTAAACCCATAATAAAATACTGAATATTTCATTTATAATATATGATCCACTTCAAATGAATTTTAGGTATAGGTGCATATTGAGCATGGTGTTTTAACTAAATTTTGTTTTATTAGGTGATAAATGGAAGTCTCACAGGAAAATGATTGCTCCTACTTTCCACACATCAATCTTGAAGTCTTTCATGCCAGTTTTTAACAAAAATGCTGCAGCTTTAGTTGAATCTTTCAGAAAAGAGAAAGGGAAGATCTTCGATTGTCACGATTACATGAGTAGTACAACTGTGGATACTCTATTAGGTTAGTCTGGTTCAGTACTATCAACAATAGGTGTTTATCCATGTCTTGAAAAGTATTGATGGTTAAAACTAATTATTGCATCCAAATTTGCAATTTATTTGAAAGTAAAACTGAATTTTATACAAAAATAGGAAAAAGTGTTTCGTAATTCATTCCATTTGAATTTTGACAATTTTCTTCTGATTTGATTTGGATCTAAATTAATTTGGAAAGTGAATAATACCAAATTAGAAATTCTCAATACCAACATTCACTCGCACGCGGACGGAGAGTATCCCAATCACCAAAATACGCGATCGAAAATAAATATTCCTTAACCCATTACCGCCCAGTGTTGCTATATGGCAACAGTATACACGCTGCATTCTTAATAGCTTTCGAGAGAGTGGGACACAATTTAAAGTAACGGTGGAGACTCTATTCGATGCTCAATGCTAATTCGTCGAATTTATAACAGCAGTTGAATTGAATTCGTAGTTAATATACACTACTTTTGAAAAAATTATTTTTATTTCTACAAACTAAATTGAGACTTTACAACTAGAAAGCTATATAAAATCTGAATGTGATAATGAAAAACGGTATAAAGAAAACAATCCGTGAGATTGCAATTCAGCAGTCTAGCGTTCCCATAACTCCTCCGCCATTAGACACAAAATTCAAGGAATTTGTTGAATTTCAGAGTTCCAATTTTTGTGGACCATTCTGGATTCCTTGGCCTTAGCTTCTTCTTCGCGTTCTTCTTCTTAGAATTAATTTTACAGTCAATACAAAATAATTATTAATATAATGAAATAAATAAAAATAGTCGGAATATTAAAATTTGCAGATATTATTAAAGACGAAATGTTGGCGATTTTTTGTTTTTGAATGTCTAAAGCACTTTGAACATATTTAAAGTCGTCTAAATTGATAGAATTTAATTGGATTGGTTCCATCTGCAAATTTGCTACTTCACTTGAAAATGTTAAATTTGGAAGGTTTATTAAATTCAGTTCAGTTTGATAATTTCCAAAATGTTCAATTTTAATACCATCAATGTCCACTTCGCACTCCGAATCAAGTTCTATAATAAAAGTTCACTGAACTGGAAAATTGTCTTTGTTAGATCCGCACTTTTGAATAACTACACTTATTTCAGGAGATATTGGAATCCAATGATTCTCCTCTAATTTTTGGATTCGTAATTAAGACATTCGAACAGTTAGCTGCTGGCATGATGAGACGTTCTTGAAGTAGCGAAGCATCTGGATTTCACATGGGATTTCTTCTTGGATGATAATGGGTCCATTCTGGTAGCAAATGTACTGTTCAGATGAAACTTCTGGACAATTCTCGTCGAAAGACATATAGGCAAAGTCATTTAGGATAAGGAATTCCGATTGAGGTAGAATTACTTTGAAGGAGTTTTGTGTGGGTACAGGCAATGAGTATATGTGGAAATAATTATACGTTTCGCTTTCTACTATAGGAATTTCTAAGATAAATA
Source organism: Galeruca laticollis (assembly GCA_963921935.1). Classification (NCBI taxonomy): domain Eukaryota; kingdom Metazoa; phylum Arthropoda; class Insecta; order Coleoptera; family Chrysomelidae; genus Galeruca; species Galeruca laticollis. The sequence continues at coordinate 62,002,831 of OY998178.1, read as the reverse complement.
CTATTTTGTATCATTTGGTATAACATTTTACTTCTGTGACCTTTTCATATAAAAGAATATTTTCTACTTTTGGTTCAAATGGAAGCTTATTGAATTTCAATTGTCCATTTACAATCATTATTTCAATTAAAAGTTCTCTAGGTACAATTATTGAATTATGAACTGTATTCGTTTTGGAAAATGTGATAGCTACTTCGATTTTCTCTAGAATATTGTGAATTAATTGAAAAGTTGGAGCGATTTGAGAAACCAATGTATCCGTGACATAAAGGTGATAATTTCCTTTTTCTTGTTCGTAATAAGTTTCAATTTCCTCTATTCGTTTCAATAAAGTTTGTTGATTTGGTGCCAATGTGTTTGTATTATTTTTAAAAATATTAACAGAATTTTGAAGTGTTATTTGTGAATTGACTATATTTTTAAATTTTAATTGATCCTCAGAAAGTGTGTTATTGCTTTATCATATTTTTCTGCATCGTTTTGATCTAGATTGCCCGTTAAAGATTTAATTATTGAGCCAAGTCCGTTTATTATTCCTCTTTTGATTCTTATATTAAAAACTGGATTTATCTGATTTAACTGGATTTGTATTTTTTGTTCTAAATTTAATATTAGGTTGCACATACTTTCAAATTCATGGATTAACACGGATTTATCTTGATTCTTTGGAAATGTTTGCTGAATTCTTTTAAAGTGATTTTGTACAGCTTCAAAATGGGTAACTATATTTGAAATCAATTTTATTTTGAGCATTGCCTAATTTATAAGGTAGAACACCGGGGTTATTATTTAAGTTATGGAGTCTTGGGTGGTTTGATCCCTCATGGATGTGGATGGACAACCTGTAACAGTTGGAGGTTGTCTTAGTTCCTTTATATGTATTATCTCTTTCTTATTTTCATTTTTCTTAGAAGTTATTTCTACTTTATTCCTATATAAAAATTCGGTTATTTCATAAGGTCCTATAAATTTATCTTTTTTACTACGATAACGCAAGTTTTTCTTAAACACTTTTGTCCTAACTTAATATCAGTATTAGTATTACCTTTTTGATTATTCTTATCTACAATTTTATCTTTTTGTTTTTCTATTGTTCCTTTTACATTTTCATATACATGTTTAAGTTTTTCCTTAGGATTTTCAGCATAATCTGACTGAAATGCTGCGTGAATAAAAATTTCATTTGGATTTCGCGAATTAGTGTGTCCGAAGGTTAATTCGAAAGGGGTTAATTTAGTGCTAGTATGTATTGAGCTATTGTAACCTAAATTTGCATAGTCAATTAAATCCACTTCATTGGGGTGCATTTCTTTTAGAATTCTGAGATGTTCTATTAGACTGGAATTGAATAGTTCTGCTACACTGTTTGATTCGTGATGTCCTACAGTGCCAAAATGTATTTTTATTTCATGTGAATTCGAAATTGCTTTTACAGTATCATCATTAAATTCAGTACCATGGTCAAGAATATTTTTTTCTGGTAGTCCAAAAGAACAAAAGTATTTTATTAATGCTGTATTTACATGAATAGCCGTTTTGCCTTCGACTTGGTATGCTTGTGCGAACTTTGAAAATGCGTCAATAATAGTTAAATATATTTTATTGTTGTAATGAAATAAATCTATGTGAACAATTTGAAAAGGTTTTGATGCTGTTTCAGTTATTACCAGAGGTGCTTATGGAGGATGTCTGCCATATTTTGTGCGTTGACAAATATCACACGAATTTATATATTCAGTATTAGTAGTTTCCATATTTTTCCAATAATAGTTTTGGTTTGAATATTCATACGTTTCTACAATACCACGATGGTTACTTTTGCCAACGTGATGATGTTTTATTAGCATTATTTGTTCTTCCTTTTCCTTGATTGTGTTTACTTGTTTTAAGCATCTAATTAATTTTGGGCCTTTTTCCGAAAATTGTACTAAATATATTTTATTGAAATTGTTATAAAGAGAATCATTGTGAAAATACATGCAGTAACAACGTTTCATAATTGTGTAGTCTTTTAAAAATTCGAGTATAAAATTTTCATTATTTTGGGTCGGAATTTTAACGTTTATTATCTTATGATTTTCGTAAGATTCCTGTTCAACTGTTAATTTAGGATATGGATGGGGTGTGACTATAATTTGATTAACTTTATTAAAAATTATTTCGTCATATATTCGTATACCGTCATTTGTTGTTTCATTAAACGTGGTGTGTTGTGTATTTGAGTCGGTGTCAATTGTGTCAGCTGATTGCAAATTGGCATCGGTTATATTGTCATTCATTTGTTCGTCTATAAGGTCATTGAAAAATTGGTCTAAATCATGAGGATCTGTAATTTCGTGAGGATTATTAATCATTGAATCATTTTCGAGTGCGTTAATAACTACTCTAGAAAGTGCATCGCAATTAGAATTTAAAGTACCTTTTTTGTAAATTATTTCATAGTCGAATTCTTCCAAACGTAATCACCAGCATATTAATTTTGAATTCGGTTCTCTGAGATTGAATAGCCAAATTAAAGGACGATGGTCACAATATATTTTAAATCGTTTACCGTACTGATATGGTCTAAAGTATTTACAAGCCCATACTATGGCAAGGAATTCTCTCTCAATAGTACTATATTTTTGTTCAGAGTTATTTATGGTTCTTGAAACGTATGCAATTGGTCTATCCGAACCAATTGGACCTTCAGATAATACTGCGCCTAATGCTACGTTTGATGCGTCCGTGGTTAAAACAAAGGGCTTAGAAAAGTCTAGATACTGAAGGTGAATTGATTAATAGATTTTTAAAAGCTGAGATGAAATTTTGATCGTGTTTGACTTTAGCATTCTTTTTCAGAGATAAGGTTAACGGTTTGGTTATTTTAGCGAAATATTCAATGTATCGTCTATAATAACCTAATAGTCCTAAAAAGCTTTTGATGTCCTTTTGAGTTTTTGGTATAGGATAATTTTTTATTGGTCTTATCTTCTCAGGATTTGGCTTTACTTCGTCTGGTGTAATAACATGTCCTAAGTACGCGACTTCTTTTCTTAGAAAATCAGATTTATCAAGTTGGATTTTGAAATTCGATCGGCGTAATCGGTCAAATACTGTCTTAAGTCTCTCTACGTGCTCTTCCAAGGATGTAGAGTAGATTAAAATGTCGTCTAAGTATACTAAACATATTCCGTTATTTAAACCTCGTAAAATGTTATCCATAACTCTTTGGAATGTAGAAGGAGATGAACGTAGTCCCATTGGCATACGTTTAAATTCCCAATGTACGTATTGAGTTGAAAATGCTGTCTTCGGAATGTCCTCTTCGTGCATTTGGATTTGGTGGAATCCGCTAGCTAGGTCTAGAGTACTAAAATATTGACTTTTGCCTAATTTGTCTAAAATTTCCGTAATGTTTGGTAATGGGTATTTATCTGGTATGGTTTTTTCGTTCAATTTGCGGTAGTCTATTACTAAACGGGTTTTTTTTATTAGATTTGTCTGTTTTCTTCGGCACAATCCAAATTGGAGATGAGTACGGAGAATTGGAAGGTTGGATAATACCTTGATTAAGCATTTTGTTTATTTGTGTTTTGACTTCTTCTTTATAAATTTCGGGATAACGATATGTCTTAGTAAATATTGGGGTATCGGCTGTTAAACTTATTTTGTGTTTTATTTGATTGGTGAAAGAGAGCGGTATCTCTTCACAATAAAAAATGTCACGATAGTCATAACATAATTTTTTGATAACGTCTTTTTCTTCTGGATTGCAATGATTTAGATCAATATTTTTCAAATTTGTCTTTAAAATATGGTCATGTTGTATACTAATTTCATGATCAGTTTCCATTTTTTCAATGAAATTAATTTCGTTTATATTTAAAATTCCAATATCGATTGTTTCGAAAAATTCGATTTTTTCAGATTTAGTGTTAGAGTTTATTATCGTAGTAAAAGCAAAGTAATTTTCTACATTTACTACAGCGACCGGCATCTCCATATGAGGTGCAAACTTTTTATATTCTAAAAGTCCGGTGCCTTGTTTCATTCTCACTGGTTTTTCAACTTTTTGTTAAGTTCTAGGCGGTATTATTAAGTGATATGTTTGATATTAAGGATTTTGAATATTCGATATTTCATTTTCAATTTCGTATATTATTGGAATTTTTGTGAATGGAGTTACGATAAATTTTGAGTTCATATCTATTGAAGCTTTTAATTGTTTCAATAAATCAACGCCTATTAATCCGTCATATTTATCGCTAAATTTGAAGAGATAGAATTTGTGATATTCTGAAACTCTAAAAATTTTAAAAATTGGTATTACTATTACTTCATATGTTACACTATGAGCCTGCATGTAGTGGTAGGGTGGATTGAGTAGCCCTACGACCATGTTGCCAGTCCCAAGCCTGGATAAAGGAGGAGGGTTGAGCATAAGGCTAACAACCTTATCTCGTAAAAACCCACTTGTTTTGAAACCTCAACAGGAGCCTCGGAAATGGACTGATCAACGGAAACGACAACGGCATTGGAATATGGATTGGAATATAGGTACTTGGAACGTATTGAGCTGGTATAGACCAGGTGCAGCCCAATTGGCTGTTGAAGTTTTAGAAAAATATAGAATGGACATAACAGCAGTACAGGAAATTAGATGGCTCAATTCTGGCAACACTAAGATCAGTAAATCGGTAGTACTATATAGTGGGAAAGAGGACACACATTAGTTGGGAACAGGTTTTGTTATAAAGGAAGAACTGATGAGTGAACTAATCTCTTTTAAACCCATAAATGAGAGAATATGCTCCATCCGGTTGCGTGGAAAATGGTACAACATATCACTAATAGCAGTACATGCACCAACCGAGGAAGCCGAAGAAGGGACCAAGGATGCTTTCTATGAACGACTAGAACAAACAGTAAATGAAATACCAAAGGAAGATATGATGCTGGTTCTAGGAGATTATAACGCCAAAGTAGGAAGAGAAGAGATATCACAACTACAGTTTGGAAAGCACAGCTTACATGCTCCTTCTAACGACAACGGAAACAGGCTAGTCGACTTTGCAGTTTCGAATAACCTATTGATAAAATCTCATGTTCTCTCATAAAGATATACACAAGCAGACATGGATATCTAACGACGGTATAACAAGGAATCAGATCGATCACGTACTGATAGACAGCAGACACGGATCTAACATAATAGACGTTAGAAGCTGTAGGGGAGCCGATGGAGATACGGATCATATTTTGATAAAAGCCAAAACTAGACTACGACTAGCTGCAAGGAAGGAGAAAAGCCAGAAGAAAGAAGTACAGTGGAATATCGAAAAACTAAAACAACAAGAAGTTAAAGATCGATATCAACAAAAAATAGAACAAGAATGCAGAGAAATAAATATGCAGAATCTAGAAGTAGAAGAGATGTGGAAGACAATAAAGGAAACAATCCGAGAGGCCAGCAAAGAAATCCTTGGAGAAAAACAAAATACAAAAAAGAAGCTATGGTTCGATACAGAATGTCAAGATCTTAACGGAGAAAAGTATGGAGCAAGAACTAAGATGTTACAAAACCCATCAGAGGAAAACAGGAATAAGTTCCATAACCTAAGAAACATAATGCGAAAACTTACGAGAGAAAAGAAAAGAGAATGGCAAAATGAACAACTACAGGAATTGGAAACAAACAGAGCACATGTGAACATAAGAAAATTCTATGAACAAGTTAGCACGCATAAAAAAGGATTTCGCCCAAGAACCACTACAATGCTTATGAACAATGAAGGTGAACTTATGACTAGTGAACAAGAGATCCTCGACACCTGGAGAGAATACTTTAACAAATTACTTAATATAGAAGACCCGACATACCAAGAAGAGGATAAGCGATATATGGCTGAAGTTTGGGTTGATCCACCATCCATTGAAGAAACAACTCAATTAATAAAACAACTAAAAAATAATAAAGCAGCAGGAAGAAGTGGCATTCCCGCGGAATGCCTAAAGGAAGGTGGGCATAGAATAGTGGAGACTATACATCAGCTAATACAAAAAATATGGGAACAGGAATCGATGCCAGACGAATGGAAGGAAGGAGTTATTATACCAATACATAAGAAGGGAAATAGATTGGCATGCAACAACTACCGAGGTATCACACTCCTTAACACATCATATAAAGTGTTGTCTAATATAATTAAAAAGCGAATAACACCGTACTCAGAAGAAATAGTTGGAGAATACCAAAGTGGATTCAGAAGGAAACGGTCAACAACAGACCAACTTTTTACGTTAAGACAACTGTTAGAAAAATGCTGGGAATTTAATAGAGACCTACACAATTTATTCGTAGACTTTAAACAAGCGTATGATAGCATCATCAGAGCAAGCTTATGGACAGCACTAGAAGAACTTGGAATACCCGGCAAACTTATAAGAATGATAAAAGTATGTGTTGAAGGATCATACAGTTCAATTAAAATAGAAGGTCACGACAGCGAAACCTTTGAAATAACAACTAGACTTAAACAAGGGGATGCACTGTCGCCGGCTCTATTTAACATAGCCTTGGAGAAGGTAGTAAGACGAACCGAACTAACTACGAACATATTCGGCCATAATGGACACTGCCTGATTCTAGCTTATGCAGATGATCTAGATGTTGTAGGAAGAAGTACAGTTAACGTGAAGGAAGTCTTTATAAAACTAGAGAAATAGGCAAAGAAAATGGGACTGAAAGTCAATGAGGAAAAAACGAAGTATATGCATATGACACGAAACGTAGGACGAGATCGAATACGTCAAAATGTTACTATGGACGAATACAACTTCGAACATGTACAGACTTTTCAATATCTTGGAGCTCTAATAACATCAGATAATAACGTTAAAGTAGAAATTAAACAGCGTATACTTCAAGGAAATAAATGCTATTATGCAACCCAATAATTATTAAGATCAAGGACTCTGACAAGGCAAACAAAAATAAACATATATAAAACTATTATAAGACCAGTTGTAACATACGGCAGCGAAACATGGACCATGATGGTACAAGACACGCTACTACTCAATCGTTTCGAAAGAAAGATCCTTAGGAAAATATACGGAGGAGTCTGGGATCAACAAACAGTGCGGTATAGGAGGCACACGAACAATGAGGTATATGAACTATATAATAGCTCAAGTATAGTACAAGAAATTAAATCCAACAGATTAAGATGGCTGGGACATGTCCAGAGGAGTAATGACTCAAGGCTAATTAAAATGGTCTGGGAAGAAGCCCCTAACAACAAAAGACCACTTGGGCGCCCAAAACTTCGATGGCGTGATAATATACACAAGGACCTGCAAACTTTGGGAGTCCTTAATTGGGAAGAAAGTACTCAGGATCGACATGAATGGAGGAGAATTGTTGAGGCGGCCAATACCCACCCCGGGTTGTAGAGCCATGGATGGATGGACTTTGTATTTGAAAATCTTCTTTAAAAATTTAATTTGGATAAAATTGATTAGCTAAAGCAGGTTTACTTATACTACGAGTACTACCTGTATCGATTAAAAAATTTGCTTTTAGTTCGGGGATGTAAATATGTGGTAAATTTGCTCTGGATATATTTAAAGTTATTAGGGGGGATTGTTCTGTGAGGCTTCTTGTTGAAAATTTTCATTTGGGTCTTGAGAAATTTGATAAGGATCATCGAATTGATATTGATTAGAATTGTCATATTCTGGTTATGTTTCATCGGTTTCATGTGGATTAAAATAATCAAAATTTTGGACATCATTGGTTTGGTATGAGCATTCAGTTTGTATTTGATTCTCAAACGGGTTATCGAATTCATAATTTTGATTTACATCATGTGCAAACAGTTCTGTGGACGTAAATTTACTCTGAGGTGTTAACATTGTATTACCTGATGATGTGTCCATTGGAGTAGATTTGTATGATTTGTTGGGATTTGATTGATTTCTGCTTTGATTTGAGGGTGCTGTCATTATCTGGCTTTGCCTGGGTTGATTGGAAAATGGTTGACTCTGAGTTTTAAAAGTATTATTGTTCCTCCACTGGAGTTGTGAATTTTGAATTAAAGGACGATTGAAATTATTAAAATTCTGTTGTGGTTGCGAGAATTGATTATTAGATACACCTGGATTTGAATTTCGATTAATTGGAATAGTGGGTTGAGAAGGTGGCGAATTGAAATGTTGGTAATTAGCATTGCTATTCTGGAAAAAATTGGGATGATGATTAGTTGCCCTGGATGGAGTGATTCTCGGTAATGGTTTGTAAGATTGACAGTTAAACCTCTAATAAAAGTTTTAATTGCTAAATCGTTATAATTTTTTATTTTAATAGTTTTTTCTCCAATTGGATCATTTGAAGCATTTAATTTTGAAATTACTAAGATACGTGCTTCCTGATATCGCATACCGAAATTGTATAGTGTTTCATTCTTTAATGGTCTCAAAACAAACATGTTCGTAATTCAGTTCTTTGAACCTATAAGCATTAAAGATCTACTTTCTAATTTACTTAACAATGCGCATAATAAAAAACTATTTAATTGTGGATTTGTTGCATCGAAAAATTGAGAAATTAGTGTGTCACAGTTATCTAGAAAAATATTTAGAGTATGAGGATTACCCTCGTATTGTGAGATAGTATCAATATATAATTTCAATAATTGATAGTTTGGATTAGTCATTGCTTCAATCGATCAGATGAAATTCATCAACACTAGGCGCTTATAATCTGCAAATCGGATAGTTTTATATTCTCACTCCAGAAAAGATTTATCGTTGGCAGAAGCGTTAGACATCGCATTCAATGATTATATCGAAGGTGATCTTTACCTTGAGCAACCGGAGCCGAATGTGGATACAGATGAAGATTCCGCAAATGAAGAAGAGGGAGGGTAAATTATATAATTTTTATATTTTTTCACTGTAATAAAATAATAATTATTACATTGGTAGGTTAGTTGATAACCTTACTTCTCGGCTATTACGCGCTACTGCCGAAATCAAGATGCCAAACAATGACAGAATAGGGGGAGTTGAAGTCATTGTGCAGATTGAAATACCTATGGACGCTCAGGAGTTTGAGACGATTCAGCCTACTCCTGCGTCAACTCTGTTGGATGAAAATGTGATACAATGGTTGGACAAGAGAATAAATAAAAAAAACTTTCAAACCAACCGGGTAGTTCGGTGGAGATTTTGATCTTGAACAAAATTCCATATTGCCTCAAGCAAACTATTCAGAATACGAAGTCATGTCTGCAGTTGAAATTTTCGAACAATTCATTGATGCGGATATTATAGACTATTTAGTGAATGAGAGCCGACGATATGCTTTGTTCTTGAACCGCCCGTATCCAAAAATCACTAGTGATGAAATTCGTTGTTTTATTGCTATTCTATTCGTTACAATCTTTCTTCAAAGAAAAACTAATGGGACCCCAGTGACGATATGCACAATACAGCTGTTTTCATGCGATGCGCCGTAACCGTTTTCTGGAGATTTGTCGATTCATACATTGTGCGGATAAAACTTAAATGGATCAAATGGATAAAGCATGGAATATAAGGTCTTTTATGGAAATGCTGGAAAAAAATGCATAAAAAATTTCATCGCACAAAGAGACTTATCTTATGATATGGTGAAATATTATGGTAGCCATAGCTGCAAACAATTTATCAGGGGCAAGCCCAGAAGATTTGGTTATAAAGTATGGAGCATCAATACCAAAGATGGCTACCTAGTGAACTTCGACCTCTATCAGGGAAAGAGTCCCAAAGCAATTGCGCAATATGATATGTTATTTGATAAAGCTGCGAACCTACTGCTGATAATTATGGATGAACTTCCATTGATAAAAAGAGATCAACGTTATCATTTTTATATGGACAATTTATTTTCAAATCCTGCATTATATACCATCCTGAGATTTAGAGGCTCTGCTATTGGCACAATACGGGAAAACCGAATTCCAGCTCAATGCCCTATAACGAACAAAAATTTGTTCACAAAAAAAATCTCGTGGTACTTTTGAAACTGTTGTAGAAAAAACAGATGGTCATCTATAAATTCGATGGACTAGCGGTACTCAAGAAGTGGGATGAGTTAAAAGATTTTCTCAGCAGCAACAGCGTAATATAATGATTCAACGGCTATTCACTATCGCAAAATATAACACATTTATGGAAGAACTAATCAAATGGATCCAAATCTAGCATGCTATCAAATAGGAGTCAGGGGCAAGAAATTGTACTGGCCTCTTTTTACATGGCTCCTAGACGTAGCGTTGCAAAACAGTTGGCTATTATATAACAAATCTCGGAAAGGAAAAATGTCGCAATTGGATTTCAGAAGAGAAATAGCCAATGTATATTTGAAAAAATATCAATTCCAAAAAGAACTGGGAGAAGAACAGCTTCTATAGAATCTTCTTCTGATACCCGAACATCAAATGACAGATTCGATCGAACTGACCACTTCGTCCAACATACACCGGAAAATAAGAAGAGACTGTGTGCTGCAAGTACCTACATGCAAATCAATCGTCAGAACCATGTGTGCGAAGTGCAATGTTGCATTGTGTATAAACTGTTTCAAGCCTTTCCACCTATGTTAGTTCAATATTTTCGTTTGTCATATGAGTTTACGAATAAATTCCTAATGAAAATAAATCGTACTTGAACTGCCTTTCATGGAACGAAGACTGCAATCTATTATATTTCCTATCAAGCTACCTAATTAGATATTTTACTTATCATGGGCGCCCAGTGTTGCCATATGGCAACATCAGATATCTTGAAAACTAACTTGTTGATATTTTTTCCAGTCTTATTGTGTATTTTTTAGTATTTTCACTGGAGGAAATGATGAGACCCAAAAATAATCTGGGCGGTAATGGGTTAAACACCAAAATCCCTATTATATGGAAACTGTATAATTGTATTAAGAATCTTACTGTAATTATTCCTTCAAGAACATTGCAACAATTTCAACGAAATGAAATGAATGGAAATATTCCATCTACTCACAAAATATATTTACACACTGAACAACAATAACAACCTTTTTCTTCTAGAAACGGCAATGGGTGTGACTAAGACGTCATCGGATAATACTGGATTCGACTATGCCATGGCTGTAATGCGGTAAGTTACATTGCCAAAAATTTTGGAACAATTTTAATAATCAAGTCGAAACTCTTTTATCAGCTCCTCACAGTCATTACGACTCCTCGTCACAAGTTTTTGAATACAAGTACGTTCGCACAACGGTTAAATTCCAAAAACTCTAATAAATCATAAACTTTTGCCGATTCTTCTCTCTAGACCAGAGACATCCCAAATCCACGAAAACAACATCAAACTCTGTACTTCTAAAATTTTCCGACACCTTGCCAGCCAAATATCATAACTATCCGCAACACAGCGTGGTTCGTCGTCCATCAAGAGACAGCAAAACCTCCTAATTCTAGAAACTTTTGCTCACCTCATCCTATGCACTTCTAAAACTTCCTTGCTTCCAAATATCAACCCTCGTCGCTGGCCGAGATAACCTTCCCTACGGACCATTTTCTAATGAAAAGCCAGCTCCATCGCTTTAATCCTATAAGTGTTTTCTAGACACTTTTTCCTTTTGTTCTAGACACTTTTTTGCCCACTCGGCTGTCCCAGCTGACCCTCCAAAAACACAAAACTCAATCAATGAACGTTGCATTACGACCCCAAAAACACCCCCAACTCTAACCCTTCAGAGGAAACTAATCCTTTTTCAGGACAAACAAAACAAATTTCCCAACTTTTAAATAAAAATCCCCTTTAATCACAAATATTTTTCGAACTTCTCCTTCTCCCCTAACGACACTATCATTGGAGCGACACGTTCTGTCGAACACATGCCTCAATCTCGTCTATATCTTTCCACTTGAGTCACAAGTATAACCTCACCTATCAATACTGTTTTCACTTCAAATATCTATTTTATTATCTTCATATTTTTAATTGCATACCAATACATTGTATATGGTACTCGAACGTCATAGTTTTTTAATTATGTAGCATACAAAAATATTGTTTCATTTTTGACTCGTACTAAGGCAGAAAACTCTCTTTTAATTATGATTTATTATGAATTACTATTATTAGTTATGACATGTATTCTCTCTTCACGCCTTCCTATCTTCTCTTGTCAAATATCTCAATCGTTTTCTCTCGATGTAAACCTTTTTTCTTTGAACTTTACCTACTATAATATCAAATCCATATTTATCTTTGGTTTCTCGGAAGTTGGTATTTGGTTATATACGTAGAATCTATCAAATTTTCCATTTTCGATCACATGAAGCGAATGCTCACACCATCTCAGTTCTTATCATTTTCTCATACAATATTATAATCTGCAGTATTTCTTTTATACCCTAAATCCTATCTGCCCCTCTCTAATTTCATTTCACATTTACGTTCATGACTTAACTCATAAGACTGAATTATGATTTCTCTTTTCACATCTGCATCCATTTTTATACCTAATTTATTTGATACCCAAATACAAAACGCACTAGTAATAATCTTAAAAATATCGTAGTGATACGATTTATACTAATTAATTTACTCTATTTCAACGCTGCATAACACTGTATATTGCTAACTTCAGATGTTCGGTTGTCTGCTCTACCTATCTTTTCATTGGTGGCCACCGAACTATTTGAGTCATAAATTGTATTGCCGAACGCAACCGCAAAGTCGATGAATGCAGCCAAAGCCACTTATTTGTTTTATATTGTATTTTATTTTAAAATACCCTGTAAATATCTTTCTTGATTTATTTCCAAAATTCCTTTATATCTGTCATAACGAATATCTGAAACAATTTTTTTTTAATTCGCATTTATCCTCAATCTCAAAATTATTAATCATTTCATCTTTGCATTTGTTGATAATTGTTAAATGTGTACCACACAGTATAATGTCATCCACGTAAAGGGATGAGTAAATTATATCTACTTCGGTCTTTTTATAGTACAAACAGTATCCATTTCCAGATCTACAAAATTCTAAATTTATTAAAAAACTATTTTTCATCTTGTTCAATCATTTAGATGCTTGTTTGAAGGCATACAGGTATTTATTTAGTTTTACTATTTTGCCTGGTTTACATTATACTCCCACTGGTGGATGAATATGTTTATATATATATATATATATATATATATATATATATATATATATATAAAACTGGTGAATATTGGGGAAAGCAGCAAGAAGAAAACGGAAAACGTGTACTCTTAACGGAAAATTTTCAAGCTTTCGAGGATGATTGTCCTCATCATCAGGAATACTGAAATGGAAAAACAGCATTAAGATACTGTAGTTGATAAGTAATATATAATATAGAAGAAATCGCAACAGGTGCGAACTTACCTCCGAATTGAGGTTAGGATCCATTATGTTATATAAAAATAAACTACGGACATTCAAGTATGAAACAGTTCACTAAAAAAGGTTTAAAATAGCACAATCACGATCAGATGACTAAAAAAGCCAACATCTAACACCATTTTGCAGACAAACAAAACACGAGTGCTTTTTTATTGTCAAAAGCCGGCAGGAAACTGATATCAAATTCTTCTAATTTGGAGGGATTGAATTGACAGGCAATGATGCCAACCAATAGTTGAGTGGATGAATGTGACAACAAGTACTGTAAGAGAATGGTCTCCGTTGTGAAAGTTCCTATTAAGGATGGAAAAGAAGAATGCAGAGGGGTTGAGAAATTGCATTCATAAGAAAGAAGAAGAGGAAATTGATATATCCCAATGGTAAGAGTTTTGTTGTTATACAGTTTCCTGCCGGCTTTTGACAATAAAAAAGCACTCGTGTTTCGTTTGTCTGCAAAATGGTGTTAGATGTTGGCTTTTTTAGTCATCTGATTGTGATTGTGATATTTTAAACCTTTTTTAGTGAACTGTTTCATACTTGAATGTCCGTAGTTTATTTTTATATAACATAATGGATCCTAACCTCAATTCGGAGGTAAGTTCGCACCTGTTGCGATTTCTTCTATATTATATATTACTTATCAACTACAGTATCTTAATGCTGTTTTTCCATTACAGTATTCCTGATGATGAGGACAATCATCCTCGAAAGCTTGAAAATTTTCCGTTAAGAGTACACGTTTTCCGTTTTCTTCTTGCTGCTTTCCCCAATATTCACCAGTTTTATTCCTAACAGTCAGCAAAGACTATCTTCCTTATATATATATATATATATATATATATATATATATATATCTATATACACAAATTGAAAAATATCTTTTTGGGGATTGCAGCAAAAGAAGAAAAATACATTCTATTCAATTCTCCAAGCTTTCGTAAATCTTTATTTACATCATCAGGGAACTACAATAAGGAAAGAAAAACATAAATTATAAAAAGTGTTCTTACAAACATTTCTACAACTTACATTGATCGAGATTGCATCATAGATCTTGAATACAAAAAAAGTGTACAACAGCAAGTCATTTATGAAATAGGTCCAGTCGGCAATACATTTGCCTACTACTGGTTCAAATTTAAAACATTATTAAAAAGTAAAAAGGTAAAACATTAAAAATCGAAAATCCACACACCCACGCGGACTTGTGAGCATAATGGCGGAAACTGAAAATGTCAGGTTAAGTACAGCATTCATCATTACTAAATGAATGAAAAGAATCGATCTTTGCAATGACGCGAGACACTGAAACAATCGAATTGAAAGTTTCAAGAGAATACCGGGGTGGTACCAAAATTATGGAACTGTTGTGAAATATCATTCCAATGAAATTCACAACGAGAATTAATATGTGATTACTGATGTTGTTGTGTCAGCAATGATCACGGCGTTTTTCGCTTTTCAGCTATATATATATATATATATATATATATATATATATATATATACATAATAAGCATCGAATAGATTAATGGGTATTGCACGCAAATAGAAGAGTGGTAACCGCAGACATGCATGTTTCTGGCTCATTAGCCGTCATCGGTACGGTACAACCAAGAAAATATGTGAAACATGAACGTGCAGCAGTACCGTCTTTAAATATCCAGGTCTCATCCAAAACACACAAATTGATATAAACCTTATCTTTTTATCTTGACATATTCATGTAGAAAAAGTAAACGTTTAATGCAATATGTGGCAACTCCATTAAACTACGTCGATGATCATATTATTGGTATTTGAATCCAATATTTTTCACTATCTTCCAGAGTGATGATAAACACACATTAAAGAGTTCACGCTCCTGGAGTTTGTGTTTTAAAATTTTCAAGGTTATGTGATCCTCTGAAAAAATATAGTGTTAGTTAATTGTGAATAAAATAAAACAGTAAATTCAATATACTCACTGTTTTCATACATTTCGTATATAACATTTCGGAAATCATTTTGATGGAAGTTATCAATTTCAACAATAGGTTTTATGCGTTGTCTCTTTTTAGGTGGGCTTTTAGGCTCTTCACCTATATTATGCTTGGCGGCAATACGGTTAACAGTGGTCCCGCTAAGTTGTGAAGCTTCTGCCACTCTCTACAATATAATTACTTCAATTTGTGAATGAATAATATATTATCAAATTTAATTAACCTAACATTAAAAATATTTAACCATTAACATTTAAATATGTAACAATAATATTATTAATGATGAATACAAATAGCGATTACTATTACTAACGTCTCTTACAGCAGTAAGCGGAATAAGCGAGCCCCAGTTTCGGCATTCTCGTTCAAAATAGCTCAACAAAGATGTTACCATCTTTTGACATTTTCTGTTCAGCTGCTTCGGCATTTTATTAACCACACACTGCAAATTTTCCTAAATAATTAGTTATGAAAATTACTGTTTTTTTAATTAGTGTTTTTAAATGAAACTCAAGGTCTCTAGTTAATTCCACAATATAATACAAGTTATTGAAAATTCTAAAAATTGACAATTGTTTCGATAAATCAATATCATGATATTGATTTATCGAAACAATTGTCAATTTTTAGAATTTTCAATAACTTGTATTACATTGTGGAATTAACTAGAGACCTTGAGTTTCATTTAAAAACACTAATATGAGCATATTCCACGAAGTAAGGGTCGAGACAGTCAATGTTTTTTTAATCTTAAAGAAGTAATGAACTAAAAAGCACCAAAAAAACTTGTAAATATTAGACGATGATCGAATGTCAATAAACGTCAAAACAAACTGGGGAATATTACCAGTTGATTTGACAACGTCTTGAAGTTTTGCCAATCCGTTAGCTCTAAATTGCTCTGGCTGGTGAGGATAAATTGTATTCACGGTAGATAAATTAATATTTATTCTGATAAGCAGGAAAGTAAAAAATACATCATCGTCTTTTTATAGTAAATAAACTATATTTCCTCTCAACTAGCCATTTATTAATGCGTTCTTCACATTCAATTGTTGATAATAAAATTTAATTAAATTGAAGTCCCACTGATAATAATGCTATTGTGGTTATTTTGGCCACAGGTGAATGAATTTCATTACAATCAAAATATCCCTTTTGCGCAAAACCCCTGACTAGCAAACCAGTTTTATAATTATCACTCATTTGTTCTTCTAACGGCCTTTTATCAAATACCCATTTAATATTTTTAACATTCTTAGGCATTGGTTGATCTATCCAAATTTTATTTTTTGCTATTGAACTTGTTTCTCTTTTAATCGCTTTTATCCATGTCCTCCTCTCTTTTATCATTCATTTTTCCCACTGTTTTAGTTACGATTTCAACATATTACATTGCATCAAAAGCCATGTACATTTTAAATTCGTTGTATATGTTAAGTTTTCACCTAGTTCGTTTTTCTTGTATTTCTTGTTCTTTGTCTTGTAAATTATCTTTTGTGATGCCTGTATCTCTTCTTGTATTTCTTGTCTCACTTCTTCTTGTTCCTCATCACGTTCTTCCATTATTGTATTTTTGTTATCAACTTTTCTTTTTTTCTCTGTCTCCACTTCTTCATCAAAAATTACATTGCGATGACTACCTTCTTTTCCATAACATCCTGTATTGTATATCCTGTCATTGTATATCCTGTCATTGTATATCCTGTCATTGTATATCCTGTCATTGTATATCCTGTCATTGTATATCCTGTCATTGTATATCCTGTAATTGTATATCCTGTCATTGTATATCCTGTCATTGTATATCCTGTCATTGTATATCCAATCATCAAACACTCCTCTGCTTTGGAATTAAACTTATTTCTAAATTGTTTCGAGATGTGGTAATATGCAGTAGACCGAAAAACTTTTAAATTATTGATAGCGGGTTTCTTTCCATTCCATATTTCAATTGGAGTAACTTGTAAAACACTACTTGGATTTCCATTTAGAGCATATTATGCTGCTACTCGAACTGCTTGGCTCCAAAATTCCTTATGCATATTAGCATTTTGCATTATGGTCCTTACTTTATCCAACAGGCTTCTATTAAAACGTTCTGCCTCACCATTTTGTTCATGACTAATAGGTGTTGTAAAGTGATTAAATGTCCCATTGTCCCTGCAAAATTGCTTCATTTCGTTTCTAATGTATTCTTTTCCATTTTCACATCGTAATGTAGCTAATTTTAAATTGAACTTAGCCTGAACCATTTCCACATAATCATACACTTCACTCGTAGCTTTAATAAGATGAACATAAACAAAACTTGAGTAATCGTCTATGAAACTTTCAAAGTACGTACCTTGTTCATTACTAATTGTTTCTAGATAATTTCACAATATATTTAAAAAATGTTAAAAATTCTAAGAAATTGACAATTGCTTCGATATGGCTATCGTCGTCAATTTCTTAGAATTTTTAACATTTTTTCAATATATTGTAGAGTTGTCTAAAAACAGTTAGTTTCATTTAAAAGAATAATACTAGTAGATTCCACAGAGTGATGGTCGAAACAGTAAATTTCTTTAAGTTACCAAATTATTTTTAATTCATTTTTCTAAATTTGCACCCTAATCTTTTATGACATAATTTTACTTCATTCCGATTAAATTTGCATCGCTATATATTAGGACTTTCCCATTAAAAAAAATAAATTTGCACTTTCTCACCTTTTTACAGACAATAAATTTTCCCTTGAATTTGGAACATATCCAACATTTTCAATTGTACATTTTATTTCTTTCCCAATAGCCTTACTAAAAACTTCGATATTTCCTACCCAAATGGCTTCCATATAACTGTTGCTTTTTGCCACCGCTAATTTAATAGGGTTTTGAAATTTCATAAAATCATAAAGATACAATTTGTCATTTACTAAATGATAATACACCCTAAATCAATATAAAATACTAAATTTTGATTACTTACAGATTGGTAACATTCTCCTAAATTAGAGTTTAAATTTGACAAAAAACAAAATCCTTTTCCATCTCGCCCCTTACCAACTACAGTTTCTTCCCGATTTTCTATATAGTTTGCTACTTTATTATTGTTACTGTCCTGATACTCATTCCCATAATTTGTTCTATAATTTGTTCCGTCATATATTCTTCTTCATTAACCAACTCCTCCTCTATAACCATTTCCTTAAAAGTTTCCTTCTCGATTTCCCCTAAGAATTCCATAACCTCGAAAACTACTTTGACCTCCCACAAAACTGCTTTTGCTTGAACCTCTGTTTCCTCCGCTTTGATTATACACTGCTCCCGGATTTCGATAATTTTTCTATAATGACCTCTTTTGCCACAAGCTTGACATACACCTGGACGATAAGTTGAAAAGGGTGATGGGTTTACATTAACTTGCTGATCTTTGCTGCTTTCACTACTGGCTTCATACAATGCATTTTTCCTTTCAACTTCGGTTCTTAACTTAGTTTCTGCTGAACTTATTGTCAAATCTTCTGGTGGCACCATTTCTAATATAGTTATCACAGTTTCAATCATTTTCGGTCTAGCGAGTAATAAACTATAAACAATATTTTGTTCTTACATGTTTGCCCCTATAGTATTTGATTGTCTTATGGTTTGATCAAAATAAGAGAAAAACTTATGTAATTTTGAACCATCTTCAAGTTTCATAGACAATAATTTTCTTCTAAGAATTAAACATCACCATATACTGAAAACTGTATCTCTTCCTCTAATTAAATCAATTTGCGAATCGTCCAAGCACTGTACTATAATATACTTACATTCATTGTCCTTCTCGTTTGCTTCAGCCCGAAGCTTGCCACTTTTATAATCAAAATCATTAAATTCCTTTTCAGTACCTTCCAACACATCTTTTTCGTAGAACAAAATACCCATACGAAAATTCCATGTGTGATAATTTGAATCAGTTGATAGTTTCACATTAAAATAGTTTTCAATGCCAATACTATTTCTTATGCTAACCTCCATTTCACTCTTTTTATACAACTGACTTTTATAATGTTTACTTGGGACCTGGGCCCATAACCTGTTGTTTTTGTTGAGACGGCTTTTCGTTGTTATTAAAAGTATTCGGACTCCATTTACACTTTATTTACAACCATTCAAATTCACATTACTACATTCCTTCTGCAAATAAAGTGCACAAAATACCATTCATTTTGTTAGGCAAACCGGTGAAACATAAGACTAAAATTTTTCTTAGGAACAACCATAGACTAACTACATACAAAGAACACTGAACGATTACATTGGAATATTATACTATACTCGATAGTCGAAATTCTGTAAAGTGACTCATCGCTCTTACTGTCCATAAAATCAGTTGCAGAAGCGAACTTCATGAGCGCATCATTTTTGAAGGGTTCTTAATAGTCCTAAATAAAAAATAAATAGAAAATGTTCTTGTACGCTCTGGCGTTTAAATTTAAGAGAACAGAAATACGAAATTATTATGGTAGGTGTCATTATGTATATACAGGGTGTTACCAAGAATAATACACATTTTTAAGGATGAGCTATAATAAGATGTATATAAAAAAGTCGATAGTCGAAATTCTGTAAAGTGACGTCATCGGTTATCTACCGATTTAAAGTGAACTCCATGAGCGTATCATAGTTTAAGGGTGCGAATACTGAAATATCTGGAATTTCAATTTTTAACATTTGAAATAATAACTTATCACAAGTTGTTCATAAGTAAGTTAAAACAAAATAAAAAAATGTTTAAAAGTCAATTCCAACTTACTACTACTAAAACTAAAAAAAAGTTGTTTGTCAAGACCAAAATAAATTACCAATAAGTATAGGTATGTTGCGAGGTCACTTGTAAAATGTCTGACTAACTGGAAGCGGTATCACTCCCAGACGACTCCTCAGAATCATCGCTTTCTCCTCCTATATCGATAATGAGTGGTTCCGTCATTACTTCTACACGTATGTCTAAATCCCAAAACTTTATTTCTTCTTTTAATACGTGTTGAATACATTTACGCCAACTCTCAGCAGTAACGGTATGCAGCGCCTCGTCAAACAGTTTCTCAACGTCAGCCATTTTGAATGTACTGTTTTTTCTCGCAACATAATTTTTCACTTGGGCCCAAACCAGCTCGATGGGGTTTAACTCACAGTGGTAGGGAGGAAGTCTAACAACTGAGACGTTGAAATCTTTCGCCATTTCATCGACAACGTACTTAATATAACTGCTTTTATGTTTCCGTACGAGAGATAATAATTCAACTTTTAGCATTGCCTCGTTGTGCGGAATGCTTTTACTCTCTAACCAATCAATTATAACCCTCTTGCGGCTAGCTGAAGTAGGTATTTGCTCCAGTCGACGAGAGTGGTATGAAGCATTATCCATAACTATCACTGAACCAGGAGTTACCTTTGTTAAAATTGATCTAAACCATGTTTCAAACCGGTTACCATCCATCTCTTCATGGTAATCGACAGTTTTTTTGGACTGAAAACTTAGTAATCCACCTTCTACAAATCCTTCCTCGCTGCCAATGTGAGTGATAATCAGTCGACGTCCTTTCCCAGAGGGAGCTTTTAAACCGGAAGAGAAACCCTCCATAAAGGCTTGTCGATTGCTTCGTATATTCATGTCTTGCCACACTTTTGACATAGTGTGGCCTTCATTTAACCATGTTTCGTCAAGATAATATATGTGCCGTCCTTCGTTACGAAACTGTCGTATCTGTTTTAAATAATTTCTCCTCCATTCCACAATGTCATTTCGTTCAATTAAGGCACTGTTTCTACTTTTTGTTTGGTAACGAAAATTCATTAATTTTAAAGTTCGTCTCAAAACTTTATCACGGATGTTTGGTAAAGTATCATCAGCTTCTATTACCTTGCTCAATTTAGCTACCGAGGGGATTTCATTCCTAAAATAAAAAGAATGTATTTCTCTACGTATAGCATTCCGTGTTTGGTCGTCCAAAACAATTTTCTTTCTTCCCCTACTTTCCGGTTTACAGTTTTCACCTCGTTCTCTTGTCAAAGATCCGTCCCGCGATTTCTTTAGAATATTGTATATAGTAATCTCAGAAACTTTAGTTAAATAACTGCACTTAATCACAGCGTCACTAACACCCAACTGTTTGTCCATGGCACGCAGTCCTTCGTACACATTTAATATGAGGACTTTTTCTTCCCGAATTAAATTGTTACGACGCCGTTTTTTATCGCCAACACCGCTACACTCCGCCATTATTGTCACTAAATATACCGATATAAATATTACAATAAATACCAATAATAACCGATTTATCACACAAAACCACAACACAAATACTGATGTTACGCTCATGAAGAGAATAAACACCTCACATAACTGTTTACTATCACTGTCTCATTCGCGTAGCTCGATCTATCTATCTCGTTCTCAAAGCCGGAACATTGAAGCGACTCTCCAACATTGTCAAATCGGCGAGTTTTTCACAACAAACTTTGCGTTCAAGAAATATACATAAACACTTTATTTCACATTTCAAGTAAACTAATTATTATTAGTCTGCTTGAAATTTGAAATAAATATATTAAATTGGTATTGACTTAATTACATTGCATCTTTTGTACCTGAAATATTGACACAATGGATTTGAAGTGTATTTATAAAATACAGCATTTCTCTCTAGAATACATATGGCAACTGCGCTTTAACCAAAGTGTTGATTAGATAGCTCTGACTCACTTTACACAATTTCGACTATCGAGTATAGCGCCATCTATAGAAGAAAGCATTAGGTACTCAAAATCTATACTAGATTTCTATACATCAACAATATTGGTAATTCTGAACACAACAAGGAAGAGCTATCGAGCTTTCTACAGTTATTGTTAAAGAAGAAGTGCTTCCTGAAATGTAATTCTTAATACGGTTTACTACCACTACACCAACACTCACTATTACACTGACGCGCGTTCTGTTAAATAAATTACGGTCCTCAGTATCGAAACGCGCGTCAGACAGTATAAGAGTGAGTAATGATGTAGTTGTAGTAAATAGTGGGTTCAGGGATCAGTAAAAGTATCACCAACAGTTCCAGTAATTACAACTTGGAAATGTTATTGATTCTATAAACTATCATCATTGTAATAAATATCCAAAAAATTATGACAAAATTCTCTCATTCGACTTTCACTAGGTCCTTCAGCAGTTAATGGAGTTTCGAACTTGATATAATCAAATAAAGAGCTACCACGTGAATTGCGATATCAAATTTGCCATGTGAATAAATTTGAATACTTTTTAGCATGTGCAATATCCTTCACCAGAGACATATGAAGTTTTATTTGAGGCCCGATATACTATTCAACTTAACTAGCTTCAGTAAACTACAAGTTAGTCTTTTGAAGATCATACACGATCTTACAAACGCAGTAAGTCTTAAATTTCGTTACATTTTGATTTAACAATATTTATTTATTCTGAGGATAAAATCTTAGTCATTTATATCATTTCTCCAATTTCTTTATGACAAATTGAGGAATTTATACTTTTTATAAAGGGAAGCGTCCATTTTTAGGTAATTAGGAGGAAGAAAGAAAATTACTTTGAAAGAGAAAAGAAGGGAGTAACAAGTTTATATGGTCACGCGGTGAAAACTAGTAAATTTGATGACCACGGTCAAATGATAGAAAATCGAGATTATATCATGTCCAATTATTTACGAGATGATTTGGATGAGATTGATGAAAATGATGTTGGTAAGAAATCATAACCGGCAAATTATACTGTTATTGAAGTTGGAATATTTGTTTTGGTCGGTTGCCCTGATGTATGATTAGTTTCCTCTGCAGGGCTCGGTTGGGGGTATTTTGAGAGTTGTAGTGCGTGTTCATATATTGAGTTTGGTGTATTGGGTGCTTAGCTGAAAATTGGCCTGGTTGAAGGTGTATGGAAAATTTGAGAAAGTGATTAAAAAGAAAATTAAAAGGTGTGTAATTGAGGTTTTTCGCTAGAAAGTGTTCCGGAGGAGAAGCATTCTCGGTTTAATTTTTTTTGGAATTTATTGAATTTTTTTTGAATTAATAAAAATAACAATCAAACAAGCAAATGGGCAGGTACAGCTGCCTTATGTCGATTCGTCGGTCCATTTGGCTAGTGAATAAATTCACCATGCTACAAAAAAACCGCAGAAAACCTGTAACGCCGACGGGTGGGTGGGGGCGTTTGGAATATGGGTTTGTCAGAAGTGTTGAATAAATTGAAATTTGTAAGATATGTGAGAGTTATTGAAAATGATTATTGAAGATAGGGAATTGTGCGGATACTCAAGATAGTAGAAATATGTGTGAGAAAGACATAGAAGATTGAATGTGTGAGACATTGCAAATGCCTGATTTTATCGGATTGAGATTTGGGAATCGTCTAGTTAGTCAATGTATACTTCGGGGAGGTCGTCGTAAGCCGTGGCTGGTAGCCGTACTGGAGAAAATGGGAGTTTCCTCTTGGGTTTTCTGCCGAAGGGCCGTCTGTTAGCGATTCACGATATGAGGAGTGCCTTTTTCGAGATTTCGTTGCCCGATTCGATAGTGCGACTAACGTATCAGGCTTGTGAATTGTTAAGAAGGGAAGGAATTGGCTCGATCTCGAAATTGACATATATAGTGTTACTGGGTGAGTAGGGTGCCTTGTATTGGCAGTATCCAAGAATTGACTGCTCAAAAGTTCGAAGCTTTTTAACGAGATTGTCGGAAAGGGTGCAATAGACGTTTGATCTATAGTCGATTATGGGACGAATGTATGTCTTATACGTATGAAGTCGAAAGTCGAAAGTCGAAAGCTTGTGCCGAGCGCTTTAAGAATGTCAACTCGTCTTCGGACTTTATCTAATGTGTCTGTTAGGTCGGCCATCAAGTTGAGAGTGTGAGTAAATCGCAGTTCCAAAGAAACGGCTTCCCAGCGGATTTCGAGTTATTCTCACCAGAGCACGAGGCGAGAGTTTGTTGGTAGAAGTCGTTAGCTCCCAGTGGAAGGGTATTTAAACACGATGGCTTGGCTTCTCTGAGTATTGTGCCAGGCCACGCGCTATTTCCTGCAACAATTTGAAAATCGTGTCAGTAGATTTTGGGGTCGAATGTTGAGAGAGCGAATATCACTGGCGGAAATGCTTAATACGGTGCGGTCCGCATATAATTGGATATTGTCCTGGGGGTATCGTGGTACGAGTGTATCATACGTATAAATTATGTATAATAGTGGAGCGAGTATCGAGCCTTGAGGAATACCAGTTTGGGGTATTAATGAGTCGGATAAGGTATAACCAACTTTCACGCTTATTGATCGGTCGGTTAGATAGGAATATAATGATTTTACAGTTTGATTACGTAATCGGATGCTCAGTAGCTTTTTCACAAGTCCGTCATGGCAGACTTGATCTAAAGCTTTTTGAACGTCCTTGAAAATGGCGTCTAAACAGCGTCGTTGATGTAGAGCTCGGATGACGATGGTTTGAAGGTCAATGGTGGCGTTCTGACAAGAGTGGCCTGGCCTGAATCCGAATTGAAATACCGGAATTATATTATTTTCGGTACAGGAAACCCAGATTCTCCCTTTTAACAAATTTTCAAATATTTTACCTACGACGCTGATTAATGAAATCGGGTAGGATTCAGGCTTTGTAGGGTCTTTGCCGGGTTTGGGGAGAAGAACTACGTTGGCTGATTTCCAACAATAAGGGAAGTAAGAGAATGCCAAGCAGACGTTCAACAGAGGGCGGAGCGTAGGGAAAATCTCTTCTGGCAGGATTTTTAAGTGCCTGTCACGAGAATTCGTCGTGCCCGGGGGCACTGTTGGTCTCCGCTCGGCACGCCTTCTGAACTCCTTCGATTATGAAGGGTGTGAGAAACGAAGAGTTCGCATTTAGCGGAATATAGACGTGTGGGCTTCGAGTTATGTGACGGGTGAGGAGGTTTGCTTCGATGGCAAGTCTCTGAGGAAGCTTAGATTGTCAGGTGGTGTAAAGACAGTTTGTAGGTTATTTTTGAAGGGCGGTGGCTTTGTCTTCAGGGGTGTAGATTTTCTGTCCTTGCACTTCGAGATGTGATTCCACCTTCCTCTTAAGGTCGACAAAGCGGTAGAATTTTTGCCAAACCACGCGCCCTTGCCTGAAGGTCAGTCCGGCTGTATCGGCCTTCCATTTTTTCTGTTTTCCAGCATTAATTTCGTACCAAATCTGGGCATTTAGACGGTTCCATTGTGTCTTGACAGCGAGATTCCGAGTGCGGACCTATAATCTGTATATTTTCTGACTGATTTTGAGAAGCATATGTTGCGGAAGTGCATGATAGTTGGTGTTTATGGTGGTGAGAGGTACGGCGATGTTTTGTGCATCGATTAGGAGGGATTGGAATTCCTCTGCGTGATTATCTATGTCATCAGTCGTCTGATTAATGACGGGTTGTGGCCGATTAGAGGAGACGTGGTTTGCGAAGGAATCCCAATCTGCTTTTTTGAAATCGCGATATGTGAAGCATGTTGACGGTGGTGGTATTGGATTATGTAAAGAGGTGTTGACCAGTAGTGGGACATGGTCTGAGGTGATGGGGTCTTCTATAGAGTATCCGTCGTCTATACGGATTGTTAACCTGTTAGTGCAGATTATGTGATCGACAATGGAGGAGCCTAGGTGACCAATTAGGGCTGGATTATTGTTTTCAATCCGAGAGATGAAAAGAGAGACTAGATGATCGGCGAGTGATCTGCCGCTTGGGTTGGTTTGTGTGTCACCAAATAGAATATTGATATTACTTTTTGGGATGTTTATAGTAAGAAAAGAAGGTGGCCGTGGTAATATTACCCGATTTGTCGATGTCTATGCAATCCAGGTTCTGCTGAGACAGAAATGTTGGGTGCGGGTGTGGGGAAGCGGGGAGTCCGTTTCGGACGAGAAGTCCGTTGTCATGACAGTAGGAGTTCCTGTCTAAGTGGAATGTGGTGTAGCCAGCAAAGCGAGGGGAATTTTTCAAAAGAGTGTCGGTGATAGATAATATTTGTATATTTTGGGAATGTAAAATGTAAAAATAAGATGTCGCTTTCTGGCTAGAACTTGGCAATTCACGGTCCGGATTTTAAAATCCCTAACTTAATTTTGGCGTTTCTGAGTAAAGGCAAAGTCTGCGCAGTTGCCCGCGCCACTAGGGGCGCTACATATGTAAAATAAGGGGACGAGGTGAGTAAGGGTATCGGTCACTAGGCCACGGGTTCTCGGGACGGCGTTCATGATGATTGTCGCTAAAATCTCGATCAAGATTTTAGAGTCGGTGGAAAGGTCATATGGGGTCTGTGGTTTTTCAATGGTGATGCTAGCGGTTTATTGAGAGGTTTTCGGTGTTTTCAACGGATTCTGACATCGGGGATGGTAGGCGAGGTGCGAGCCACCGCAATTTTTACAGAGAGTATCATTGGCCCTAGAGAAATTGTTGGGTTTGTGGTTTGATACCACATGAGGGACAGACCGGTTTTGCCTTGCATGTTTCAGAAAGGTCCCCAGTGGTGGAGCATCTCTTGTAGTATTTGGATACTGCGGGTAGTGGATTGGTAGGGTTTGAGGCTTCACATTGATGTGAGAAACCCTTAAACATGATGCCCCTGTCAGAATTCGGAACATGGATGTAGGCTTGTTTAGACATCGGGAGATGATACGTTAGGATCTGGTGAAGGTGAAGTTAACTTCGTTGAGGAGGATGTCCTCAAATTCCTTCTCGGTCAGGGATGTGTCTACATTTCTGCATACAAAAAAGAAGGAGGGCTTGCGGGTTCTAGATTGTGAGCGGGCTCGCGGAGGTGGATTCAGGAGGACGATGGTGACCTGGAGGTCACCGATGGCGTTTCGGATTCTGTTGGCAAGAGATTTCCCTCCCACTGGGAGGTGTATTTGGAAGGTAAGTTTCAGATATTCCGAGTTTGAAGTGTAGGTGTCAGTTGGGAAGGTCGGTTTTGTTGGGCAGTTCGTAGTTGTTGGGTGGAGCGGAGTTGTTGTGTTGACTGCTGTTGAGTTGGTTGTTGTTGTTGGGTGGTGGGGGCGGGGTAGGGATTCTTCTAGTTCTCTTGGGTATGTCACCCAAGAGAGTGAAGTTCTTCTCTGGTGTTTAACGGTTGGTTATGGGAGTCGTGTTCACAGAGATATGTGAACTGGGGCGAGCGGTATGGAGAGAGGCATGGGATTTGTCAGAGTGTAGTTGATTGAGTTCCCGGATTGCGTCGTCTAGTGGGGTTGAACGGTTGGTTTTAGGGGATGAGACCGTTCGTCGAAACTCATCGTGGGATGAGATAGAGGATACAGGCTACGGGTGTTGTATGGGGAGCGTTTTTTGGAGAACATTGCAAGTTGGTTGTGGGGCATAAGGGGAAGAAACAGAAGGTGGTTTCGTTTGTGACTCTGTCTGTAACCAATTGACTCACATATTTTTTTTTCAATTGCCCACGTATTACGTATTATCATCCGACTTTGTCTAATATTGTAAAGTTTTCATTTCGGGCTGCTGTTTATATCCCGTTCTTTAAACACCTTGCTTCATCTTGCATTCACTACCAACCTGTACTTTCTACTCTCGGTTTTTTATCCACATTTTGTTCTTCTTCTCTGTATTCACTCTTGTCTTCCCCCTATTTTCGGGATAATTAAATTGTTCAAGACTTATTCTCCTAAAATATATATAATACAAATATATTGAGTGTCTAAAAAATCCACACTTCTCTTCGGTAGCCAGGCGGTGTACCTACTATATTTTCCCAATTCACAATTATCATTTTCCTAGCGGATATAGATTAAAAATATTTGTGGGATTTGTTAAATTGAAAATAAACAATGAATATTGCATAGACAGAAACTGCAAATACAAATTAGAACCAGTTAATTATTGAAGGATAGATTGGTACTTTGTACCTTATTAACGTTAATCCATATTCGTTACCAATAGAAGTCATGTCCAATATCTCAGAGGTTTTATCCATTTCAATTCAGAAACTCGCGATTCTCGAGAATATTTTATAAGAAAGTCCATAAAAATGGTGGAAAAAGCTTTTGATGGTACCAACAATCTGACCAGTTTCAAAATACTATTAATTTGTTTATCAGAAAGAACTAAATACAAGCTTAGCAGTAAAATTGATACATTGCTTAGTAATCTGAATATAATTGTTCACCTAAGATCATTGGCCTGGGTTGTTTTTCAGAATTTTTTATCTGATCTGAAAAAATTACAATTGAAAGCTGTAACTGCAATCAATTCTAGCAATCTACTCCCACCACTGACTTTAAAAGTGAATTTTTTGAATAGGCAATAGAAGATTTGTTACAATAGCTAAATTATTGAGGAAAATAGTTATTATTATAGATGCCTAAATATTTACGAATGACACAAACTGAATTTTGTTCTGTATTTTAGGGGAAAAGAAGAGATTGGCTTTTTTGGATTATATGATTGAAGCCAGTCAAACTAAAGGAAACGTTTTGACAGACACTGACATTAATGAAGAAGTCAACACTATCATGTTTGAGGTTAGTTTGGTTAGTTTTATATATAGCATGGTCTTTCTATATTGGTAGTAAATGAATGTAATAAAAATGATAATCGCTAGTCAACAAAAAATTGTCAGATATGAAGAATTGTGCTGCGTTTGTACTCTAATGTTTGTTTATTTGTGATAGAGTCGCAGGAACTACTATTGAGCGGTATTGAATTCTAATTTGAAAATTTTCTGGCGAATGATTGCATCATCAATCCATTCGAATGCTTTCGCATCAATCTGTTTGCACAGTAATAGCTTAAATACTAACTTTTTAGTTATTATTGGACAATTATTCATGAATCCATGATCCAATTGTACAGACGATTTGCTAGATTGTTTGGAACAGATTCTTGTATCATATAGGCCGAAAAAGTGTGACGTCAGAACATGGCCGCTGACAGTTACTGAGGGAAAACAAATCAATTATTTAACTCATGTCTTGTCTTGACTGTTGTAATATTTTAAAAGTTTATTCGTTTTTTCATTTGTAAAGTGACACTGCAGTGACTATCAAGTGATTATGCCTTATTGCTTCGTTCCTAAATGTCCATCATACTCTATATCTACGACATATCCACTGTTTAAACTGTCTTCGGATTTCTTTAACACTTTAAATAAATTACAAAACTGCTCCACAATGCTCGACAAATTAATAATAGCCATGTTTAAGCATATTACAAATGTAAAATGAACGTAAATAAATATTTGTTTTCCCTCAGTAACTGTCAGCGGCTATGTTTATGGCGTCATATCTTTATCGGTCTATTAGATTTAGGCATGGTACAAACTTTGACAACTTTCCAGATATTTGCGTAAGTGAAACTGCTCAATATTAGAATAATAAAAATTTCAAAAGGGAAGAACTCTCTAAACAAATTAGGTGAATCTCAGGTGAATATGCGTTAACGAAAGGAACAAAGTTAATATAGAAATAAATTGAATCAATAGTCTGGATATTTCATTCATTATTTATATCCCAATGCTAATAATTTACAGGGCCACGATACAACTGCGGCAGCGTCAAGTTTCACATTATGCATATTAGGTATATATCCCGATATTCAGCAGAAAGTTTTCATGGAACTTAAAGAAATATTTGCTGATGATCTTCATAGACCAATTACGTTTAATGATACTATGCAAATGAAATACCTAGAAAGGGTGATCTTTGAAACCCTGAGAATGTATCCACCTGTACCTATCATTGCTAGAAAAGTGAATGAAGACGTCAAATTAGGTAAGCTTTTTCAAAATAAGTTTAATTCATTTTCATCAATGAGATTCAAATAATAGAAATATCTTATTCCAATTATATTTATTTTCAATTTATACTAATAAAAATATCTGTACCTTGAGTGAAAATTGCTGAATATCAGCATCATAATGAACGATTCAAGGAACAAACCTCGCTCTTCATCACTTCCTCAAGTCTAATATTCACTTTGTTATAGGTTGGAAAATTAGATAAATCTAAGTCTATTCATACAAACAACAGACAGACACTTTGTGGACTTTCGATTGTAACTATCACGAATTTTTCGTGTTGACTGTGGAGATCACTACAAAATATTATGTGAAGTTTAAGCGTATGATATTAGGGTTGTAGCCTTAGTCAACTTTGAATCATACCTAAACAACAAAAAACAATTTGATGAAGGTTACTTCTAAGTAATTGAAGTTGTTAAACAATCGCAAGTCCACTTTAAGGTTTGGTATCCTTTCTTTTATTCATAAATACCATTATTAACGTGAAGGTCAACCGGGATATATTTTGATTAATTAGGAATTCGAACACTGTTTGAGAATAAAATAATGATAGTAGTATTGAAGATGAACTACCAACAAATTCTTGCCACTCAAAATCTTTTGTGGGAAAATTTGAATGGACAATCACTGAATCTACCAAGAGAGGGCATTTGGTTCTGCGACAACACTAATCTAGAAACTCGAGAAGTTGAAGTCCATTGAATTTGTTGATCAATGATAATGTGAAGGAAGCACCCTGCAGAATTCTCACTATGTTGTTTGCTTATTTGTGTCAAACTTTAGGGAGCTACTGTTGAATACGACGAAATGAATGACGAACTAACACACACTTATAACTCACAAATTTGGGACATATATTATATGACGACCCCTGTACCCAGTTGTTACAAATTTCGATATAACCCTTGAGTAACCCAATTAAAGCGGCAGTGTTATAGAGTATACAATGGTTACGTTACGTGTCACATTCATCAGTTTTGGGGTCACGTTCCATCGAACTGCTGTGTTTCTTCACGATTCTTGAAGTATGCAGCTTCGCAGCTTACTTACCGAATATCCGAAAAATACAGAATAAGGTCCTACTATAGTAAGTGATATAAGCTGCAAGTACCGCATAGGGAACCCCATCGGTCCATACCGCAACCGAAACCAAGTTTCTGTGATATTTCCAACTGCAATGTTTTTAGCCACGATTGTCCCCAGGGCCGTATCTAGGTGTTTGCCGCGCCCAGGCAGTCTATCAGCTACCGCCCTTTTTCCCGCACATTAGTGTTTTGCTGGTAAAAATACATTACAATACCAATAGCTTAAGTGAACATTAAATCAGCAAATTTTTATTTAATAGGAAGCAGCAAATTTTTATTCAAAAGAAGATGAAACTGAATTTATTTAAATAAATAGTTTATTATGATGAACTAAACATTGCCATTCATTTTTATTTATTATATATTATCCCACAAACGATAACTTATTAAGTACCGACTTAATTAACCTACTTCATTTTTTGATTTACTGTTACTGATTATTAACTACAGGTTTACCTAGGGGAGAGTTGGACAAAACGGGATAGCTAACGTTTTTTGACCCGACACACTATAGCCAAGCTATATACGGTTTGTTTATTGTAATATTTTCATTGAACCTTTTCCATATTCAAATATGGTTATTTTTAAATATCTCGACGATACTATAGAATAAATCATA
Source organism: Galeruca laticollis (assembly GCA_963921935.1). NCBI lineage: Eukaryota > Metazoa > Arthropoda > Insecta > Coleoptera > Chrysomelidae > Galeruca > Galeruca laticollis. Next base: position 61,970,867 of record OY998178.1, on the reverse strand, counting down.
TTTTTTTAAAAAGGTGAAATATCCCGTTTTGCCCTCATTGTCGGGTAAAATGGGATGGGAAAGATATTAAAGTAAAATATATTTATTGAACTTGAAAACCGAACACATTATGCATTTTATTTTTTTATAAAAACAAATTAACAGTTTAGCACCGACGTAAATCGCATGAGTACGGTTCACCATTTTTCTCCACCCCAGCACAAGCTTCGTGAGCCTAACGTCGACAGTCCTGGCACATTACCCAACCATCGTTCGCCTAAGATTTAGAATACAGTTCTGTATAATAAATGCAAGCTTCTTCGTCATTCTCCTCATCTTCTGAACTGCTGCTCTTATTTTTATTTTCTTCCTTCTGGTTTCTAACCTTAGTGGTACATTTTTTCTTTCTTAATACCTACTTTCCCTTTTTCTTCAAAATTTAGTTCGGGCTTCTGGATAGGCTTATTTTCTTTATATGCTTCAAGTTCTTCTTTATAAGTTGTTGAAGTTAGCACAGCCGTTACCCCCATCCTTTATCATCAGCATTAATTTTTCTCTCTGCGTGAGGAAATATCACAACTTGTTGAGGTGTTTCTTCAAATTTCGTGGTAGTGTATGAAGAGGAGGGGGTCACATTTGCATAGAAATTGCTGCAAGATAGAGGAGGTGGAGTATTACACAAATTCTCCTTATTTTTAAGCAGCTTTCATTTATGCGTTTCCGAAAAGCTTACCTATCTGGGATATTGTAACTGGTCGCCCTGGAAGTTGCTGCATCCATTTTTGAACCTCTCACGTATAATATATGAACTGGCGACATAAGACTGGCGTCGAGCGGTTCAAGCGATGCGTCGTATGAAGTGGAAATCAGGGCATTACAATACCGTTACGCCTAGCTTTCTATATAATGTCTAGGTTTTTTATATGTGTAGTATGTCCGTCCAAAAGTAAGAGGACAGGATTTTCTTTAGAGGGTTTGGAAAACTCAACAAATTGATTAGACCATTTCGAAAAAATTTCTTCTTGCATCCATCCTGATGAATGATAAAAGATTTACTTCCAGGAAGAGCATCATCTAACAGCTCTGGCTTTGCTCTGGATCTGGGAAATATGAACGTGGGCGGCATAAACACGCCAGTAGTGCTTATGCAAATTTCCACAGTGACAAGAATGCCGCGTTCTGCTGAGAATATACACCCAACTTGCCTTTTCACACGCAGTGATAAACATTTACACTTTTTTTCTGGTACTGTCATTATACCCGTCTCATCGACGTTGTAAATCCGTTCGGGTGGAATTTTATATTTTTCAAGCACGTCGGAGAGTAACGAGAAAAAATTTTGTACAGCAAGGCAATTAAAATCCATGGCTCTAGCAAGTGATATTGGCTCAGGGGTGCGAAGTTCATCGTTTGGATGTCTCCTTAGACAACTGTATAACCAAGCTTTACCTGCCATTTTTTGTTCCTGTTAAATTGATTAGCTAAGCCATTGCGTTGAGCTAACTGAAAAGCCAAACTGCGAAAGTCTTTCAAAGTACAACCAAGTAATCGCGATTCCTTAGACAAAATGTGTTGCACCAATTCTTCTTCTTGCTCAGTAGAGAAAACCGGTCTGTGACGCCCTAGACCCTTTTTTGCTGCATCTAATCATTCGATAGACCAATTTTTTATCTTTTTCAATCGGGCTTCAATAGTAGTCCGAGGTACACCAAATTGTTCCGAAGCCTAAAGATGAACCATTCTTCCTTCGAGAACCTCTTCCACCGCCTGGCGCATACTTTCCTCATTCCAAGACTGCCGATCGGTTGTTCTTTTATACTTTCCCATCTTGTAACAGGCTTGTAAAAAAATAAAATTCAAAATCCTCTATAAAATCTATACGGTTTTTGGTTGGACAAAACGGGATAGTATCCAGTTTTAGCCGACCGCTTGGTATCTCATTTTGCCAGACTGCAGGTTTCAAAATGTTTTGTTAAAATGCTTATGGAAAGAACTAGTTATCATATTCACAAATTCAACAAAATATAGTTAAATATTTACAGATTCTTGAAAAATACTTACTTTTATTGATTTTGTTTGTTCAAACTGAAAAAATCCATATTAACTGCTGATAAAACTAAATAGCATAACCACACTTTTTTAAACTGCCACCTGCCGCTCACTACACAACACGAATTAAGCGGAAGAATCAACTACTATATTTAAACAAATGTTATTTTTACCAAATTACACACCTGCTTGCCAGATGACGTTGCTTGTTTTTAAATATTGGCTGGTATCCCGTTTTAGCCGACTATTCTGTTTTGTCCAACTGTCCCCTATAATGTAACCCGCTCATTTTATATTAAAATTATATTTATAAAATTAGTGATTGATGTCTTCTTCAACTTCCGAGAATCTATCTCTAAGGTCCACATAGTCTAAGTCATACACTGTTGCAGAATTTAGATTCAGAAATGTCAAAAAATTCAAGCGATCTTGAGACATTGAAGTACGTAAATAGTTTTTATTCCGTTTTAGAGCTAAAAACGACCGTTCACCAGAACAATTTGCAATTGGTGTCATATTCGCAAGGCTATTTCCGTATTTGGATAAACATCTGTTACGTTTTGAGAAATTATTAGGTGATACATTTCAGAAAAGGAAGTTGGGTGGATTCTCCAAAGAAACTAAAAAAGACCTAAATGAAGGACTTCATTAGGAAAGTCCGTGTCTAAATCCTTAGTGTAGTGCTTCTGTAATTGTGAAGTGGCTTCAAGAATGTCTTCGCTTTTCATACTTGATAATGAATTTCAGAAACCAAATGTCTCACAAAAATTTACATAAGCCGCTTCTCTGATTTTGAGTTGATTGAAAAGTCGGTCAATAATTATTGTGAAAGTGTTTATGCGGAAGTTGTCCCGAGCTGAAAATTCAACTTCACCGTCGCGAGTCTCATCGCTGTGAAGTTGGCGTTTTGTAGTGCGAACTTTACTGACCTCGTTATTCTGCTCTGTAGCTCATTGTAGAGCTTTTGTTTCGTATGTATGGTATTCGTCTCTCATGCGACTCACAAAGGAGGTACGTGAATAATACAATTGCATCACTACATGAACGTCTATATTTGGTTCTTATAGTTTTTTTGATACCACTCCAATTTCAAAAATAGAATCCCAAACTGCCGCCATAATTGCTGTTTCAAGTCGACTAAGTTGACTGAAAAGACCTCTAGCTTCACAACGTATTTGGGGTTTTTCTGATACATCCTCGTGAAGTGAGGTTAGTGCTATGATCATGTTTTCTCAATTTCGATTTAAACTTGAGCATGCGTCCTCGCGAGCAGAACATCGAGTAGGACAGAGCTTTTTTATTGACAATATATCTGTTGAAGACGATATTTGTGAATTTAGGATCTCTCATTGATGTGTGGATGTTGAAAAGGATGTATACAGGATTTAAAGGAAAAAGAAAAAATCACAAGCTTCTTGACAACTTTCCGTAGCACTGGTCCCAACTAAATTTAAAGAATGTGCGGAACATGTTATGTATTCCGCAAATGGGTTCTTTGATTCGAGCTTGCAGTCCACTATAAACTCCAGACATATTGGCCGCTTTGTCATAAGACTGTCCTCTGCAATTTGATATATCCAAGCCTAGAGATGAAATAAAATTCAGAACGGCCTTGGCTAGTTCTTCCGATTCGTGTCCAGTATTTGGCAGAAATCCCAAGAAATGTTCAAATGGAAAATCAAAGACTTTCACATGTCTAATTACAAAAGAAAGTTGAAGAAAGAAAGTTGAAGAAATATATGTAATATCTGGGGTTGAATCAACGATGATTGAAAAATATCAAGATTCCTGTCCGTTTAGAAATACGTCTGGCAAAAACGGATCAAAATCAGCAATCAGGTCTAACGACATAATGTAATTGCCACTGTGGACTGATCCAATTTTTTCGTCAGTGCCTTGAAACAAAAGTCCCCTTGCTACCAATGCTTTAGTTACAGCGACAACTCCTCTAAGAACATTTCACCAATACCTTATTTTTTTATCTACCTGAGCAGTGAATTTCATATCTACCCTTTGCTTTAAGTTTGATCGTTTTTTTTAAAGATATGACACAGTTGTTTTGTTCGGAGGAATTCTCGTGGTGATCAAGTCGGCTGATAACATTTTTCTAATCATTAAACCCTTCCGCAAACTGTTTCTCCATGCATTAGCTTCCGCTGAAATACTTCTTTCTTCAGATATCTGCAAAGAATCAGTATATTGTATTTTGGAATAAGCAAAATTTAGGTCAATGTTTTACTTATAGCCATGAGTAGCTACGAATTCCCGTACATATTCATTTATCTGCCAATTAGCACGATCGTCTGATATTGGTACTATTGTTGGTGATACGGTGGTATATCTGGTACTGGTTGTTGTTCATCAATGGTTTCGGCTTCTTTTTCTAACTAGATACTGCTGAAACAGTCGATGGAGCAGATGGAGATTAGAATTATCCGAATATAAGTATGGCATAATATATAAACCTGTCAAATTTAATTCTGTGCCAGACACATTCACTAGAATTCACTGTAATCTAGCAACTAACGGACAAACATTGGATAAATTACACACTACTCTCTATCATCCTGGAGTTACTCGTTTATATCATTATGTTAGAAGTACAAATTTGGCATTTTCAATAGATGAAATAAGAAGAATAACAAATATGTGTCCGATATGCTGCGAATTGAAACCACGAATTGTCAAGTTATCAGGAAAATTGATAAAAGCGACAGCACCGTTTGAGAGGCCTAATATCGATTTTAAGGGACCTCTACCTTTCACGTCACAGAATCGATATTTGTTAGTGATAATTGACGAATATCCACGATTTCCTTTTTCCTTCTCATGTTCTGATGTGTCAGCAGCGACGGTAATACAGAGTTTACATAATCACCGAATAGCGAGTCGATGCCATCGTGGTTGTTGACTCCCGGAAAAGTACTTATGCGTCATCAAGTGAGGTCATCTAAATACGAACCACTCTTCGACGGAGTAGATCTATTAGAAGCAGACTCTAATCATGCCCTTGTCCGTTTCCAGAATAGCCGAGAATTGACAGTATCTCTGAAACACTTAGCTCCTTGTGGCGAAAGAAAAGAAGTTACGAATAGCCATCAAACTGAAGCAGATTCTCAAACACAAGGTGGCACCAATTACCTAGAATCTACTACCAATGATATAATGCAGTCTCTGAATACCTACGACTCTTCTGAAATACCCCAACAACCCAAAAATTTTAAAACGTCTAGCACTGAAGCCCCAGTAATAGAGCTGATTCCAAGTCATTTACAAGATTTCGTCATTAATACTAAGGGCGACAAATGTAGTATATTTGATAAGTTGGTTATTTAAAGTTTAGCGTTTTTAATGAACACATACTTAGTTTTAATATTTGTCGCGAATGTTTCTTTACTTGACATAATAATTTTCTACGTTGTCATTAATTATCTTGAATTATGTAGAATAAAGTTCGTGTATTGAGAGTTTAATTATTTCTGTTCAGATCAATGATAATAAAATTTGCCGCACCTCATTTTTTTCCCTCTAGGCAGCTGCCAAGTGGATAAAATAGCCTTGATTGTCCCACCTAATACCCATCTTCATATCACAATTCCAGTACATCGACATTGCAGATGAGAAAAACTTAACTAATGTCGAGAAAATCAAAACAATAACAGACCACGACCCAATTCTTACACAATTTAAAATCAAATATATCGTCATGAAAATATATCAATTCGTTTTCTCATATAAAACAGATGCAAACAAGAAAAATTTAAGTAATGTCTACCAAATTAAAACAATAACAGACCACGACACAGTTCTTATACAATTAAAAATCAATTACGTCATCAAAATATATTAATCTGTTTTTGCATATAGATCAGCAGATTGGACACAGCTAAGGAAGGCCATAAATGACAAACAATAAATAACAACATTTCACAACTCGACAACTTACTTGGCTCGCAATGCCACTTCTACTAGGCAAACCCGTAATACCTCAGGAAGTACATGCACTACCGAGCTACATTATCGAACTCATGAAGTGGGAAAATTCACTTCGGAAAAAGCAATTGCCAGAGATAATGCTGATGATAAATATATATTGAAATATGATCAAAACTAATTTGAATAATTAAAGACTATTGGTATTTTTTATAAATCGAAATTTTGAAACTTCTCAATGTTGGAAACTTTGTGAAATATTTTCAAATCAATTTCAATAGCTTCATTGACAATATCGAAGAACATAATAAAATAAACGGTTTTAAAGAATAAAACTTTTTCGCATCCGTGAGTCGCCCTGAACAATATCCTATCATGAAAATGTCACTTGTATACACTCCGGAGGCTGTATAGTGCTAACAAATCAAAATTTCTCCAAAAATAACCAAAAGTGTAGTGTATCTGGATGTATAGGACCCGTTGTACTCACTCTAGTGAGTTGAAAATCAATGAGCTTCATCTATAAGACGCCCTGAATAATATGCAATTATAAAATTGGTCACTCGTATACACTCCGGAGGCTGTATCGTGGTAACAACTCGAAATTTCTCCAAAAATGTGGCACTCCAACCGTACCACTCGTTGTACTAGATCTAGTGAGCTGAAAATCAATAGAGTTCATCTGTGAGACGCCCTGAATGATATCTCATTATAAAATTGTTCACTTGTATAAGCACTCTAGGCTGTACCGTGTTAACCAACTGAAATTTCTCCATGAATGACAAGAATGTCGTACTTGGAGTTAAATTGCACCCGTTGTACTGGCTCTGTTGAGCTGAGAATCAATTTGTTTCATTTGTAAAATGATTTGAATAATATTCAATCATAAAATTGGTGACTTGTTGCACTCCGAAGGCTGTATCGTGCTAACACACTGAAATTTCTACACAAATCACAAAAATGTCTTACTTCAAGTACCATATCTTCAGTTGTACTGCCTCTGGTGATCTGAAAACCAATATGGTCCATCTGTGAGTGGTCCTGAAGTTGTTACACTCCGGAGGCTGTATCGTGCTAACAAGACATGGTACGAAAAGTGGCCGACGGCGGCGAAATACGCACAGGACTTTTTTTCTTGTAAAAAATGTTTTCTGTGTGTTGTTCTTGCTTGAAAACGTAAAAATAACACGAAGAAAATCCAAAATTCCAATTTTTTTTTTAGGTAAACCAATACTTTTCTGTCATATTTGATAGCTTGGGCGGAGAAGTAATCGTTAACATGGTTTCTGAACTTTCCAGTCAATAACAGCAGAGGACATCATTCAACTAAAAATCAAAAAGCTCAGGGCGATGACAAAATATGTAACAACTCATTTGAGAACCTCCGTCGCAAAGCCATCGAATTCACCCAGAAGCTCAGAATCAGAAATCGCGTATAGGACGATCGTGATGATGGATTTAACATTATTGTGCCCTTTCCTTACATTTGTTCACTCGAAACTTCTTAGTAGGGGTGACGGCTATGCTTTGCAAAACTGGTGTCGTGTATTGTCAATAGCCTACCATCCACCCATACACTACAAGTTGCACACACCATAACTACATCTGCCATGTTGTCTTCTCGTTTTGTAGCCCAACTGCTTCCTAGGCATTACGTTTGGTCGAATGTTCTATGGGAAACAATATTTTATGAGCTGTGCAAAGCTTTGGTACGCTATCATAAGGCTGAAAAGTACTATCTACGATAGTGTAACAAAACTCTTGGGTAGAAGTTTGTCCGTCAGCATACATTTCTGACTCATTATATCGCACATATTAGAATGAAACTTTTTATAAACAAGGACCTGTTTTAATCTAATCTAACCAACTGTGTTTACTGTGTGTTTGTCAAAAATATATTGTAATATTATTATTTCTTAGTTTGATTGATTTGAACACTAACACCAATGAAATATTGACACGATGTTACTCCTCTTATAAATTGGAGCTGGATATACTTGATAAGAAAATTTCAAATCACTAAATTGGGAACGTGACGATTATTCCAATTTATTCATTCCCTTTAATAAATTTGACTATTGATTATGAATAATTTTCTGTTTTCTAGTTTCCGGTGATTACACGATTCCAGCGGGCACTACTGTCATTATTTGTCAATATTATATGCATCGCAATGAAAAATACTGGAAAAATCCGACAAAATTTGATCCTGACAATTTCCTACCCGAAAACTGCCAAGGGAGACATTATTATTCATACATTCCATTCAGCGCTGGACCTAGAAGTTGTGTAGGTTGGTATGAATGTAAAGTTTTATTTTGAAAATATTTCACAATGAATAATAATATATTACTTGTTACAGTGCAACAGAAGTAGCTTGGCGGTCAAAGGTCACAAACTATAAACTCTAATTAAAATAAAAATATAACACGTAAAATAATAAAATATCAAAAAGCACTAAAATTTATGTCTCGGATTGTACTTTCGAAGTGAAGCCGACAAGAGTTGGGAGAAAATTAATTTAAAACGTATATACAGCGGATTTTGCTACTGCGCACACGGCCTTCGCTCGCCAAGCTTCTTCCGTTGTACTGTACGTACCTGACTGTAATATAATTACAACTGAGGTTGTAATCTGTTTTCAGGAATTCTGCTCGATAGAGTTTGTATGTTAGATGGAAGGTTCACAATTAATTTCTTTATTAGCAAAATGTATTGTACCTCTTTCCACCCGGATATATTTTTTTACATATTGTTGCAAAACTTTATTAAACCTTGTATTAGGAAGTCCAGAAAAATAGAAAGAAAAATGTTAAAAATACAGTTTTCCGGAAAATGTACCCTCACTATCGTGAGACTTAGGAATAATTTGCAAGTCGCACGATCGTGAGTGTTGCATTTTTCTATACCTATGTGTGAATGATACATTAAACTTTCTTGAAAATATTTATTTTCTTCTATGGTTTTGTTGGTACAACATAAAACAATTGTTATTGCATGAAAAGCACAAGTACACATCACATTTAGCACTTTAAATTTTGAAATGACTACTGCATTCTTCAAAGAGGCAAGATCTGGGTGCTTTATCCCATCAAAAATTGGCGAGTGGTCATACCCATCATACCTTTTACCTAGAGATGGTTTTGTTGGTCTGTATTGCTTCTTTATTGGTGGCTCTCCAATTTCATCCTATTCAGAGTCGCGTGTATCACTCTCACGCTTTCTGCCAGGAAAAGCGGTTAAAGCATCCGCAACACTGAGTCCAAAATCCAACAATTCCAATGTTTTCTTTCGTGGAGAATCATTCGCTAGGCACTCTTTTTTATATAGTCTCCATGAATTTACTAAGGCTAAGTCCCAAAAATGGATAAGGACTATTAATGTTCACTTATTTGTCCTCAAGAACGTCCGATAATACTCCATCTGTTGATCTAATATATCTACCCCACCCATATCACTTTTACGCCAAACCTATCTAATATGCGAGAAAAGTATTGGTTTACCCCAGAAAAAGTTGGAATTTTGAAATTTTTTTTTCAATTATTTTTACGTTTTCCAACAACAACAAACCGAAAAAACTCTTTTTAGGAAAAAAATCCTGTGTGTATGTCGTCGTCGTCGTCGTTGTTGTCGTCGGCCACGTTTCCTTACATGACTTGGTAGCACGATAAACAGCCTCCTGAGTGCAATATGTCACCAATTTTATGATGGAATATTGTTGAGAACATGTTATACATGAACCATATTGATTCTCAGCTCACCAGAGCCAGTACAACGAGTGCTATGGTACTTGAAGTACGACATTTTGTCATTTTTTGAGAAATTTCAGTTTGTTAGCACGATACAGCCTCCGGAATTCAATAAGTCACAAGTTTTATGATTGAATATTGTTCAGGACATATCACTACTGATGAATCCTATTGATTTTCAGCTTACCAGAGCCAATACAACAGGTGCTACAGTACTTTACGTACCAAATTTTTGTCATTTTTGGAGAATTTTCAGTTTCTTAGCACGATACAGCCTTCAGACAGTATACGATTGATCAGTTTTATGATTGAATCTTGTTCAAGGTGTCTCACAGATTTACCCTATTGATTTTCAGTTGACTAGGGCGAGTGTAGCGGATCCTATAAATCCAGATATACTGAGTTTTTGGTTATTTTTGGAGAAATTTCGGTTTGTTAACACGATACATCCCCCGAAGTGAATACCAGTAACAATTTTATTATGGAATATTGTTCAGGGCCACAAATTCGGAAAAGTTAGTTCTAATCTTTAAAACCGTTTATTTTCATTGTATATTTTGATGACTTTCGGGATACATACATCGACGTGGCTTTTTGTTTACTTATCTCATATTTTTACATTGCTGGAAGTCCCAGCCTCTGTGCAATTTGAGGCTATGAAGACGAATTTGTTCTCATCCTATCTCACGATCACAACTGGCTCCCTGACATACTGCTCACTTTCTCCACGAGCCATATCTTCATCCTTTTCAAATTTGAGAGCACTACGATCTGGAATACTGTTGTTCACTATCGTGCCCGAGCTGTGTAATCTCAATTTTTCCATCGCTTCTATTACAGGGACAATGGTGAAATACCTTTCATGATATACGCAGATGCCTGAAAGAATTACAGATGGACCCAAACCCAATGAAGTTTCTTCAAACATTGTTTTTGCTCCTTTGTAAATAGCAAAATCGAGCATTATTCCATCACTAGTAGTCAACACAAAATTTTTAAGTCCTATCGGCCGCGGTTCATTTTTTACAACATGGCGTAAAGAACATCGTCCACTAAATGGGATCATGTGTTCATCTATGGAGTAATACGACGGAAGTCGTTGTAGTCTGTTGCAAGTGTCAAGTACCTTGTTAACCCTTTCAGCCCTGAATTTTTAAAACGTCGAAAAAAAAATTTTTTATGGTGAATTATTAATTGTATTCTTTACAAGAACTTCTCCACCGAATATTAACTATTTCCCACCATAGATATAAAAACTAGGAAGCCGTGGCAAATGCCACCATCAGGTTTGAAGGTAAACAAATCACTGAAAATGGAAACTTAAATTTTATTCATTTCATTACATTTAATTCAATTACATACTAACTATACTTAATAATTAACTCATTTTTCATGAAAATTCTTGAAACAGTTTTTGAATTTTGATAAACAAAGAGGTACTTGACATTTTTCACATTGGATTCGTGAACGCCCTCCACAAGTGTCGAGCTTACAGCGCTGCTCATGACCAACTTTGTGTACTGGCCAGTGGCCCAGGTTATCATACCTTACATCGTTGACAGGAACTGTTTGAGGTTTTTGGCGTTTGGTTGGTACTGGTGAACTTCTTGAGCTACCAGACAGTACGGGTGAATTCCTCGAACTACTGGATAATGGTCTACCTCGTTTTGGTGTACTGGTTAGACAACCCGAAAATGCCAAACCTTCTGCTATTGACATAGCAAACTGCAATAAATCCATTCTGGCTTTTTTTATCACCCCATCATGTTCCATATTAGAACAATATTCTAACCAAGCATTGCAAACAGCTAAATTGAAATAGTGGAAAATAACTCTCAAAGTCCATTTCTTTGATCGAATGAAGGTGCGATAAAGTGCAATTAGAAAATCACTCTTATCCACTCCTCCCATTGATGTATTATACAGGCGTATAATTGCTGGACGTTTCACCATCACATAGGCCCCTTCTTTCCTATCCCATCTCCTGACCTCATCTTCTGGTTCGATGCCAACAAAATTTGATGCCATATTGACAGCTTTATTGTCATACCAACGAACTACCACAATTGTCTTATCCTCTGCAACGAATGAATCACAGCTTCCACGGCCAATTTTCTTCATTTGATTTTCGGGTTTCAACGGACACTTTTCGAGCCTATTAGCGCGAATGGTTCCTGCCATGAAAATACCCTTTTCTAGTAACTCTTGTAATAAAAACAACGAAGTGAAGTAGTTGTCACAGAATAGTTTGTGTCCTTTATGTTCAGGAATTCTATTTGATAAATGGATTACTAGTCCATTAGTAGCTGAATAATTTTCTCGCAAATTGGCTGGTAGAGTGGTAGTGCCTTGGTATATAATAGAACGATATATGATACCAGAGGCACCACAAAGCATGAACACCTTTACTCCCCATGGGTTTGGCTTCCCTTTTAGATATTGCTTCACGACAAGTTGGCCCTTGAATGGAATTATGGATTCGTCAATACAAAGATTTTCTTCCAGTACTAAATCCTCACACCGCTTCTCAAACGACCTGACTAATGGACGGACTTTCCAGAGTTTATCATCATCATTACGTTCTTCGTTGATATCAACAATATGTAAATTGTTTCTCAGCAATTCAAATCTATTACGTGATAATCGAATATCATCTAGGAATTTTATTTTTGTGGCAGGGGACCAATACATCCTCAGTCTGGGAAAGCGAATTATACCCATAAGTATATGCAGAGCGACAAGTTTACCGATTTCATGTTCATCTGTGTTGATATTTTTTCCGCTTTTGTGAATGGAATACATGTTCGTTTTCTCTGCTATTTCAGTGAATATTTCGTTCGGAAAATACTCGTGAAAATACATCAACGGAGTCTTACCCTGATGAGAATCTTCTTCACCATTCTCAGATGGACTGAAATCAATGTTAGGTGGTGAAAACCGACTTCTCTCCCAAACAATGTTCTTTTTTTCATTTTTCTTCTTCGGTTTTTGTCGTCGCAATGTTTCTGCCAACAATGCCAATGGAATGTTTTCATCGTCATCAGATTCTTCATTATCGGGTTCATCTTCTATTAGTTCATTTTCTGGTTCATCATCTGTATCTTCCTGAATTCCATCAATTTCATTTTCTTCTTCTACATCAGAGTCAGGTAGAGCTGATATAGCAGCCTGCGCATCCTTCAAAGTTACTTTCTGAGCAACTGTTCTCAATTTCCCATAAAAGTTCATTGGGGGTATGCCATCATCATCTATAAAAATTATATAGATATATAAGAATAGAAAGGAAATTATGAATATTTTTTGTATACAATTTTGCATGAAACCCTAGTGGTGGCAATTGCGTACACAAATTTCGACGCGGTATGGCGATGACTATTTGTGAAGGTATCCACGAATTTCTTTCATCTGACTAATTATGCGCTATTACAATTTAGATACCACCCAAAATAACACATAGATTTGCTTTTATATAATGATTATATGTACTTACTGAAAGCATTGTTCAGGTAATTTGGATCCATACTTGCAACACATCCAATCAGCGTCTCTCAGATACGTGAATAGGACAATGATAAATAAATACTAGTCATGATCTGCCCTAGACATACTATAAAGAGGTGACATCTATTGGCCGGGGGTAAAAGTTGATGTTCTGAGTGTGACAGAACACTGTAAATATACCGGTGGCAATTGCCACCGGCAGGGCCGAAAGGGTTAATCATAATTTGGACTTTCCACAATGGGTTGGATTTTTCCTCATCGGTTGGTCTGTCGTGATCTATGACATGAAGAGCATTTTGCAAAGCCATAAATGGGCCACGAGAAATTTTGTCCCATATTAGCAATAACTTTGTATTAGCTCGCCAGTACATGAGCAATCTGGGATAGGGAAAGTGTCAAGTACCTTGTTAATCATAATTTGGACTTTCCACAATGGGTTGGATTTTTCCTCATCGGTTGGTCTGTCGTGATCTATGACATGAAGAGCATTTTGCAAAGCCATAAATGGGCCACGAGAAATTTTGTCCCATATTAGCAATAACTTTGTATTAGCTCGCCAGTACATGAGCAATCTGGGATAGGGAATACATCCCATGATGATGTGAACACCAAGCAATTTTGCTATTTCGGCCTTGCTTTTTTTAAGATGTTCTCCTGTTTTTTGCATGTAGTGAAGATTTGTACATCTAGCGACCTCCTCATGAATGTGTCATCAAAATAATCCCAAAAATATTCCGTTGGGAATTTTTTCCAGGGTTTCGGTTTTTGCATTTGCTTTTGTTTCTGGACCCTTGATGAAAATTGTACGTCAGGATCGACAATTCCATCTGAGGAATCTCCCTCAGATTCGATAACATCCTTTCTCTCAGATCCGTTGTCATTGTCTCTCTCAGATCTGTTATCAGTGTCGTTCTCAGATACGTTGTCATCGTCGTCTGCTAACGTGTTAACAAGGCGCGATTCTGTTTCCATGTCTTCGCCATGGCATTCATCAATATCGGAATTAGTTCCATCTTCCAATATTTCATTTTGAGACAATTCAGACAAGTTAAGTCCTGAAATCGAAAAGGGGGAACTAATTTATTCAGTTACTAAACATGAAATCTGATAGAAAACTCGAGCAAAAAATATTATCCGAATTTCAAATTACGACCGAGGTATCACGATCGTGCGACTAAAATTTTGGATTAAATTTATTCCGAACTTGTGAAAAATAAATGCTAATATGAAGTAGCAATGTGTTGTTCAATACCTTTACAACATAATGAACGAAAAACAAAGTTTAGTACTGAGCAAAAAACCCAAAAAACGTACATACTTGAACGCTTCTTACGGTCATAAAACGCAGCCATCTTCAAAATCAAATCACTACTGACTGAGAATTTAAAACAAAACGCCGGTAAGTACGTGAGTAGGGAGGTACTCTCACGATCGATTAATGCCGATTGCGATCCCAAAAATTAATTTCGGTAGGTTCTGGTATTTTACTAATACACTCGCACGCTCGTGTCTCCACGGGTGGAAAGGGGTACTGTACGAAGGTTCATTGACCTAATACAGTTTCATAGCTACTAACAGGCTTTTATTTGGAATGTGCTTATTTAAAAATTTTGATTGGAATAAGATGCTTGATTATTCGTTGGAATTCTTTCTTGTTCAATTTCTCTCCTTCTTTCTTCACTTCTACTTTTCCCTGTCCCTTCGTTTTCTAAACTTCCATTTATTATCTTCCCTTATTACTTCATTCCACATTTCCCTTCGTAAATAATCTTCCTCTTGCTATATTTTTCAATTTTCTGTCCTGCATTCTATTCCCACGACAATCCCGTAACACCACTAGCTAGTTCCCGTATTCGACGTACATTTTCTATTACACGCTGTTTTATATTCTTCAATTATTTTATATTGTTTCAATTTTCTTGTGTTCCCTTATTTGTCGTCTTAAGCTCGTTTTTCATTTGATGTAAATTTTCTTCCAAAATCTCTCTTAAGTTTATTACAGCGATTTACATTTTTTTATTCAAATTGTCCAATTTCTGTTCATGTTTTTGTGCTTCTTGATTTACTCTAATTCCTTTTCTACTATTTACTCTAATTCCTTGAGTCTCTACTTCTCTTCTAATTTCCACTACTTCTTCTTGTGTATATCGAATCTGTGCTTGTAACATTTCCTTTTAATAATTATTTATCTCTCCTACTACTTTCTTGCCTGTTATACTCGTATTCTTCAAATCCTTGTTTAATTTCATATTATTATCCTTCAAGTTCAGATTATTTTGTTCTTTCTTAGTGTTACTGCCTTTCCTTTGCTGTCCCATATTCTCATCAAATCCTGTAACGTAACTTGCGATTCTTGTTCTCCATTGGCACTTGCATCTACTTGTCTTAGTTCTGAGTTTGTTCCGCCTCATTGGTATCCACTCCTGAAGTCTCCCATGTATTTTTCTGTGATTTATAAGAGCTATGTTCATCCTGAGATTTATTCAATTTCCGACTACGTAGATCCATTTTGTATTTTATTTTAAATGCTTCAAATGGATTTGTACAATTATTTAAGCAACAGATATTAACTTATTTATTCTGCTTGGAAATGTACAGTTATCTATTACTATAATAAAGTACCACGTAGAGTGAATCATACCATTATTATCGTTTGAAGAGGCTCAGACCACAGTTAACCCACAGATAGATGAGACTGATTGTGGCGCCATCTAAAGAGCCAGTCTACTAAACAACTGAGTGATGTAATTTTAGGCTTTGGCGGATTGACGGTATATTCAAATATACTGTATTTTAATTATTTTATTTCAAAATAGCCATTCATAGTGCATCATTTGACATTTCATTCTATTTAACTCCATTAACTAAATAATGATTAGATGTTGAGTCAAATTAAATGAAATATCAAATGATGGACCATAAATGGTTAATTAAATTGAAAAAATAAAGCAATAATCATATAAACAATTTATTTATTTTGGTATAAAAATACACAACAAATAATTTCTTTCACAAAGTACTTTTCTCAACAAACATAATGACAACAAATAAATTATAGTGTAAAAACCATTAAAAAATATTTTGAGTAACATACATTCTAGATTGGAGTATCATTAGATTTTCAAATGATGTTAAATCAAGATAAAAGTAGGAAATTATGTATGATAAGTTTATATTAATTTATTATTACACTCGTATAAACACACAGAGCTGGACAAACTGCAGGAGTATAACTGCTACTCACCTAATAAAAAAAAGTGTTAGCAATAAGTTGTTAACTACTATTTTTGGCAACTTTCTGTGAAAGAAAACATTTGAGTATAATCACTGTGAATGTAAAAGTAATTAAAATATTTTTATAGGAAAAGTTGTTAAATACTGCCCAGCTCTGTAAATACAAGGTGCCAAGTAATTACATATAAGAGTGCTAAACAGCACTTGTGACTGTACAACATTTAAAATAATATATCTAACATTTCTTTCCACTTAGAACACATCTTTATTTCTGTACTGGAAGTATTAAATAGGTTTATAACACAAGCCTTAACCTAGTATATTGCATATTTGTATATTTCTACATTTAAAAGCATTCCATTCTTATGAAACCATTGCATAAGGCAGTTTAAGTTACTCTGCAGCTCCTGGCAGTCTATGATTGTTAAAATGTTTCTTAAGGGCTCTTAAAAATCCCACCGTCTCATGGAGTCCTTTCTCGTTTCTGGTTGAGGTTCTACAAGTAAACACACAAAATAACAATAAATAAGTAAACACACAAATATGTTTGAAAATTTATGTCAACAAAAGAAAACAAAATGCGCTTACTATCGAAATAATAAGTTTACACATGTTTTTGTACTAAGCCAAAAAAATATCAAAAAATGTTTGAATGTATACATTTGGTTGGGTTTTTTTATTCCCTTTTTTGAAGCTTTCGATTTTTAAAGGAATTCTTGATTTTTAACTATTTTTCTATTTTTTGACTTTATTGGATATTTTGGATTTTTGGTTACCGCTAGACCAAATACTTAGACGTAATGCCTCAACAAAAGTTAATACTCACTTTCATTTCCCATAAATTGTCACACCATGGGCTATATATGAAAATCGGGAAGGGATCAATACCTTCCATCCCATAGCTGGTAGAGAGAATATAGCTATAACATAAAATAAAACCCAGATTATTATTTTTTCAATGAATACATTTTAAAATGGAATTGTCTGAGTATAGTGTACATATAAATTTAGTGAATGAAAAGACGAGTACTGAGTATGTCATTTGATTAAAATTCCAGCTAAGCGCTTTCATCCATTCGGTCATTCTCAAAGCTGTCGACAAGAGAAAAACATACAACAGGACAATGTACACACAATGAAATAAAATGTTTGATGTTACATCATTATTTAAGTAAAATTTGTTGAAATTACCCTATAAAGAGGGTGTGCACACATATCATTTAGTTGGTAATAAAATTAGACGTTTCGTTATGTGAATTACAATTGTACACACTCTTTATATAGTAATTTTAACTTATTTTAGTTAAATAATGATGTAACATCAAACATTTTATTCCATTGAATGTAGCAGTTACAGGGTTTGATGTTTTTTGACACTTTCTGTATATTTTTTTCTTCACGAGAGCTTTCAGAATGGTCTAATGGATGAAAGCGCTTAGCTGGAATTTTAATAAAATTACACACTCAGTACTCGTCTTTTCGTTCACTCAATTTACATTTTAAAATGTCCAAAATTATAGCATGCTATATTGAATACAATAAAACTTACCATCAATTTTTGTTAATTTCCACTCATATGGGAAGGCAAATCAAACTGTCTTAATAACCTCTCTTCGTCTATCTCAAATCTAAAGAAACACTGTTTTGGAAAATGAGGGGATCATATCCTCTATCGTTTCTTCGTCGACAAATTTAATAATTTATTACCACTGCTTTTCACCCATATTAATTTTATCTTCCTGGGTTAGAGGAACAAAACTGTAAAAAGAAATATTTACTCTATTAATGCAGCAATTTTCAGTTTAGCTAATGTAAAGAACAATCATGATCTCTAAAGTTGTCGATTAAATTAGTAAAAATTCTCTGTGTTTTATAAAAATGAAGATAATGGTTGTTAATTGTGAAAGAAAAAATGCTCAAATTTTTTTAATAAAACTTACCGAGTACACCACTTATTGGACTCCTTCAGAATACACTTTGACATTGTCTTTTCAATTAATAACAATAAAGCAACGAAACAACAGATAAATATTACACTATAGCAATTAAAAAATACACCAAAATACCGTAACCTTAAAATAACCTCTACACTTGAACTAAGAAATGATAACAGTATAACATATAACATGTGGGGATGAGGACCTCTGATGGGGACGAGCAATATGATATCGCGCATACGCAGTTATAAAAATCAATAAAATTAGATTACTAACGACGTTACAGTTTTCGTTGATTTTTTGGAATTATCTACCGATTTTAGTTACTCGACGGGCTCTATAGATGGCACGGTCTGCAGTGTCCCTAGCCTGGTTCAGACTCGCATCTTTATCACCAACTCATAAGCGTACCATGACATTTAATATTTACAGACACAAGTATTTAATTACTAAAAAAAATTATCTTCTAGCAATGTAGATATAAATGGTTTTGTGCATTAAAAAATGATTTTCTTTTAAAAATGTTCCTACCAAAAGACTGGTTGAGAGAAAAACCTGCAGCCTCGACGGGGAGATTGGGGCTCGCGGATTCAAGTTGAATTGCATTCGCTCCTGATGGGAATGAAAGCAAAGTGAGCACACCTGCCTATGTTTGTAATAGAGCAGTTGTGTCGATAAATGGACGGAATTAAATGGCGAAGTGTTTCGGCTATGATGTCCCTGGAGTTGAGAATAGCATTCATGAGGGTGACTGTAATGACTTCAATTAGGATTTTAGTATCGGTAGAGAGTTCGAAGGGAACTGGTGGCTTTTCGAGTGAGACTGAGGCTGTCTCTTTAGGGGTTTTAGGCCTGTGTGGGCAGCGAGGCTGGAAAGCGGTAAGGGGACCACCGCAATTTGAGCATGTGGCGGTTCCGGATTTGGGGCAATTTTCGGGATGGTGGCCTGTTTGGCCGCAAAAAAGGCATATCGGTTTAGACCAATTGGAATCAGCGGAATGTCCGGTTTGCGTGCACCATGAAATGAGAGGTCAGAGGTAATGCGTTTCGGAGGCAGTAACGATGCGAAACATCGATGTGGGTTTGTTGGTGGCCTTGGCGATGATTCGCCAAGTTTTGAGGAATGGAATATGTTGATCGTGAAGAATTTCTTCGAATTCTTCGAGGCTGATCGTGTCGTCTACATTCCTGCAGACGAAAGAGAAGGTAGATATAAGTCTTTTGTTTGCTGGTCGGGGTGGACGTTCGGTGGAGTTGAGTATGTTGATGGTAGAATCACCAGTAGAATTGTAATTTCGTCTCAGACTTGTTGAGACCGACATTGGAGAGGACGTTTTGAGTAGGGCTGTTCTATTGAAGTTGACTTTTAGATAGAGAATGTGTCCATTGAGGAGCTCGAGGTTTATTAGAAGGGTGAAGAGGGATTTTTGGGTTGAATATTGTGTTGGGAGGTTTCGGATATTTGTAATTTGTGTGAGTGTCGTGTTGTTGGTGGGGGCTGCTGTAGGATTGTTGATTGGGTTCGGTGTTGTTGGTTGGGTTTTGGTTTTACCGACGAGGCTGAATTTATCTTCGTCGAAGACGGGGGGTTATTGGATGACTGAGGGTGTGGGAGATTGGGATCTTACGGAGTAAGCGTAAGACCTGGTTGGGGATGGGTACGATGTGCGTTTTTCTTGATGTTCGGGTGTTTGTTTAGAGAAGGTATGTTTTGAAGATTGAAGAGATGGTGTTGAGTGTTTTTTTTGGATGTGTGACATGAGGATGCGTTGTGTTTTGTTGGTCTGAGAAGAGGGAATTCTTTCTCGGAGAGGACTGAGGATTCTTGGTCGTCGGACATAAGGTGTGCGTGATAGGTTCTATAGAATTATTTGGAGAATTTGGTGCCAGTGTCTTGAGGGTGTTTTTGCAGCTCTGCTGCTGCGGCGGTGTCTGGAGGACAATGTTGGTTTTGAGTGTGGTGTAGGATATGGGGGTGAAAGCTAACACCGACAGCGGACTCACAGCCGGAGGGAGTTGCCTCCCTAGTTAAATGTTTCCTGACTTACCTAGGTGCTAAATGTCCTTCCTTCTTCTGGTTGGTGTGGCTTGATTGTTTGAAATCTAAAAAACACAATTAATTTATTCCATGAATAGCATTTTGTTTCCAGAGAAACAATTGGATTTACACTTCCTAGTGTAGTTAGTGAACTGTCGAACTGAAAAGTTCGGCAGAACATGGGGTTGGTTTATCTTCTGGTGGAGGCGTCCACGGTGCCGGTGAAGTCGCGGTGAATTGGCTTGAATCAGTGACCAATTAGGACTTGTATGTCCTTCCTCAAGCGATGGACTGGCGCTACTCTGTATAAGATTAAATCCTTGTTTCGTTAAGTAGTTAAGTAAGCCCCAATAAAAGAGATATGCGCACTTTTGTGAGATTCCTCGCACCGCAATATTTCTAGAACGATATGCCGGATCAAAATAATCAAGAGTGCGTTAGATGGGTAGCAGAAAATAGACGAAAGTTTTAACTGATGGTATTTTTCATAAAATTGCAGGATCATATCGAAAATTGCAATATAAAATTCAAACAAAATTAAAAATGGTACCAGAAGTGGAAATACTCGTTTTTCCTGATAAATAAATGTTCTTTAATTAGTTTTATATCGATATTAAATCTATTATAATAAAACACACAACTACATGAATTTGTTTGTTTGTTTGTTTTTTCATAATTATTTTTCCCGAGACTAAAAGATAACCACTTTAAGAATCTATTATTTTTTAAATTTCCTTTAGCATATTTTACTACGTAACCATCTAGAATTCAAGTAATTGCCACTAAAACAATTGGGAAGTTATTACTCCTAAAAATTCATCCACATGTTATATTATACAATACAATTTATTTTATAGTAGTTATATTATGAATACTCATCTACTTGGCGTGAATCAACGTGTTAATAAAATTTTCTGTTTTCACGTAATTATCAATTAATTGTGTAGTTCAATTATATATTAATTACATTCTCACTAGATCATGTATTTTAACTACAAAACTGCCCGGCACAAACACTATTTTCTTGTTGGCCATATGCAAAGCTCCAAAATCTGTGCATGATTTAGATTATCTTTGATATATGCAATTTGTCCAACTGACCAAATTTGATAAACCTGTAATGTGTCAAATCTTCCACCAACTAATGCAGCTACTCTTTAACATATCAATCGTGTTTATTACCAAGTAAAAACTTGGATAGGTAACGATTTAGAACCTCAGGAATAATGGGTTTGGGTGCTAATAAATGAAATTTTGCAAAAAATAACACCGATATTACCACCAGATGAGCTGCTGGACGTAATATTTTGAAACTGCAAAAATAGTTATGGACCACGCTGCATATGCAGAAAATCGGGGTTATAATATTCATCACAACTATGTAGATGAAGAAATTACTTATGATTATGAAATATGCGACGATTAAGAAACATATTTTGTTAATAGCGAAGATGATAATAATGAAACAGAAATTTTAGAGAAAGAAGGTATAGAAGATATTTAAAAATATGGTGAAGGGACTGATAAAAATGGAGAAAACTAAAATTAAAATATACTTCCTTTATTTATTTCCTACATAACATCATTAGGATATGATTAAAATATATTTGAAGGAAGTAATCAATCTCAAATTACGCGAAAACAGTAGAATTTATTAAACGAAAATACATTTTTTTCATAATTATGAATGAGTGAGTAGCTTCGTACGATTGACTCCAAAATTCGCTTGACCTTGCACTATCAGTCCAGGAGGAATCGGCGCATGAGTACCGAAAACTATTCCACCTTTATTTTTTTATGCGATCCTCTTTGAATTGCCCTACTGATGATATAAATGCATGTTGCCATGGGGCAACCTAATACCATATTGTTTAAACCGAAATTGTTTAAACAATTGGAAGGAATTGTTATTTTTCAACCGAACCAAATTTTTACATAATCTTTATTGAAATACAAATAAAAAAGGTCCTATGACTTTTCACGATAAAGTTAATTTTTTTAGAGATGAATTTTTAAAAGTTCGAAAAATCTCAAATTTGGGTACTTTTGACCCATGAAAAATATATTAAAAAAATATAATAAAATATAAATAATATTTTTTTAAATACTTTATACAATAGTTAATAATATTCTTAATAGAGATTCAAGAAAATTTCATTGTTTATACCTGTTTTTTAATTGTTAATTTCGCGCGCTCACAAGTATGCGTCGCTACCTTTAAGTATCGCCGTCTCTCTCTGACTCATGCGCTGCATACGGTCTATCTGTGTCCTGAATAATTATTAATCATTTATCTAAAAAACCATTAACTTTATCAAGATTGGTAAAGAAGCAATGTTATTAATAATTAAATTGCCTACAATTTGTTTTTAACAAAAGTAATTTAAGTATGAATCGGACCATGTATTTAAAATAACTTTTTTGTTATTATCATAGTAATTTATCCATTTTCATCAACAATAATAAGATATAATGGTATTTGAAAATTTTTGGAATCACAATTATATATAAATAATAAGCTTTAGCTCAAACAAACATTTGGAAAAATGCATTGAATCCGGAATATAAAATATTAGATTTTGATTAGTTGGAAATGGGGTTTTGTTTATAAATAAAGGTATTAGGAAAGTATCATTCTCTAGTTTGTATGCGAAATTTGTAAAATCTAATGTTTTATATTCCGGATTCAATGCATTTATCCAAATGTATGTTTTGAGCAAAAGCTTATTATTTATATATAATTGTGATTCCAAAAACTTTTCAAATAACATTATATCTTATTATTGTTGATAAAAATGGATAAATTACTATGATAATAACAAAAAAGTAATTTTAATTACATGTTCCGATTCATACTTACATTACTTTTGTTAAAAACAAATTGTAGATAATTTAATTATTAATAACATTGCTCTCTTTACCAATCTTGATGAAGTTGATGGTTTCTTAGATAGATGATAAATAATGATTCAGGACACAGAGAGGTCGATGCAGCGCATGAGTCAGAGAGAGAAGGCGATACTTAAAGTTAGCGACGCATACTTTTGAGCGCGCGAAATTAACAATTCAAAAACAGGTATAAACAATGAAATTTTCTTAAATCTCTAATAAGAATATTATTAACTATTGTATAAAGAATTAAAAAAAAATATTATTTATATTTTAATTTATTTTTTTAAGATATTTTTCATGGGTCAAAAGTACTCAAATTTGGGATTTTTCGAACCTTTAAAAATTCATATCTCTAAAAATATTAACTTTATTTTGAAAAGTCATAGGACCTTTTTCATTTGTATTTCAATAAAGAATATGAAAAAATGTGTCCGGTTGAAAAATAACAATTCCTTCCAATTGTTTAAACAATTTCGGTTTAAACAATATGGGTTGCCCCATGGCAACATGCATTTATATCATCAGTAGGGCAATTCAAAGAGGATCGCATAAAAAAATTGAGGTGGAATAGCTTTCGGTACTCATGCGCCGATTCCTCCTGGAATATATGTCATATACGGCTGAGCGTTGCGCTCTCACGACGCAATATTTCAAGAACTGTGAGCCATCCAAAAAAATGTTTCAGAATTTAATGATCTACAACTTTGATACTATGTAGAAAAACGATTGGACGTATAAAAATCGAGATATTTACGAAAAACTGATATTCGTGAATATTGACCTTTAATATCAAACGATCCCTAGACGAAATTATTACCTCACATTCCGAAGTTGACCCCTATGGTTTATTGTACTGTACCTATCAGAGCTGTTTACGCTACTACTGCATCTCGCCTTCCAGTTGCAGGGTTCTAATGGGACGGCTTCAAGGAGGTTATATTCTTCACTCTTACAATTCTCTTGACCGAAGCATTTTTTGCGTTGGCTCACAACGGCGAGGTATTCTAGAAGTAGGTGATGCGGAGTTTCATCCTCCTTCCTACACAATCTACACTCGTCAATTTCTGCAAGATCGATCCTCGTCATTAGGTGCTTCCAATGGCGACATTGCCCTGTGAGGAAGCTCGTGAGGATATGTAGCTTGTTTTGACTTAGATCCAAATATCTTTTGGATCTAGCGGTGTCAAAGCTCCGCAGGAACTTTTTGGAGTGATCCAGCCCTGGAAGGCATCGCCAGAGTGCTTCTCTTCCGGTTTCCTACTTCTCTCGAAACTCTTTCATATAGAACCATTTTTCTACATCACAGAGAGGCTTCTGCCCAATAAAGGGCGTTCGTACTCCTTTCTTGGTGAGTGTATTGGCCCCTTCATTTCCTGTGAATCGCGATTGGCCAGGAACCCAGGATAAAGGGACTCTGTTATTCTTGACTAGTTTATCAAGTTTTCTTCGGCACTCCTATACCAACTTTGAGTCAACGACATGGGAGCTCAATGCTTTGATAGCTGCTTGACTATCAGAATAGATCGTTATGTCACATTTCTGATTAGTTTCTTTCCAAGTTCATTCCCACGCCTCTTTCGATCGCAAGTTTCTCTGCCTTAAAGACGCTCGGAGAGAAGCCTAACGATGATGAGTATTTGGTGCAAGGCCCCAATTCTCAAGCGCCAGCTCCTGTCGTGGTTTTTGAGCCATCTGTTTACCAACTGATGGTGTTTTCTTTGAGAGTTTGGGTGGTGTATTCCCTTTCCCAGTCTCTCCTTTTATGTAGCATCGTAGTAAAGTTCTTTTCGATACTAGCTTTCTTGATCATTTCGTCACTGGGAATATTCACTGATGAGATGTATTTTGCTAGAGAAGACAAGGCTCTCTGATTTTAATCTCATTGCCTGAACCAGACGTAGATCTATGAGCTTGTAATTATCTCAAATGCACTAGTTGGGTACGTTCTCCATGGCTCCAATGATGCACAAACAAGTTAGCCTTCGAACATTATCGTGGGTCTTCCTCGTACTGTTCTGACTTGCTTTTGGCATGCCAAACTATTGCCCCATATATAGTTGCCGGTCTCACAATCATGGCGTACATTCATCCCAATATTTTTGGGTTACAGCTAGACTTCTGCACGCCATCAAAGCTTTTATTGATTTACTAGCAGTTATTTCATCATGCGTATTCCAAGTTTACTGATTTATATTAGATGCTTTTACCGTATTAAGCAAGGTGTTTCACAGATGGAGGTGTTCTTTTCCGGAAAAGTGGAATTATAGTGGTCTTGTTTGCCCCAATGACAAGCACCTTTGATCAAAAATTCTGAGGTCTTTCAGTAGTAAATCACACAGGTGATCTCGAACTTGCTTCCGACTAGTAGAACTATGCTATCAGCATAGCTCATAAATTCGGAGCCAAGCTCCGTTAGTCTATAAAGCAACTCATCCACTACGAGGCTACATGGAAAGGGAAATATTAGCCCCCTTGAGGTGTCCCGCGAGTGACTTTATCTGAGGTGGTTTGATTTCCCCCCTGTGTCTCAGCTATTCCCGTCGTCAACCTACACCCATTATACGATGGTTTCATTCACTCCTCGCCTTTTTAGTGCCTGTTTGACAAACAAATGAATTGTGTTGTCAAAGACCCCAGATATACTCGTATCTAGGAATGTGCACATTGCTATTTCATTGTTGCTCATAGTTTTCTGGATGACTTCGGTCAGGGGATACAGACTTGTTTCCGTTGATCTACCCACTCTGTAGGCAAGCTGACATTTATGAAATGGTGTATTTTCAAGATTCTTTGGTCTTATCTAGTTGTCCACTAATTTCTCCATCGTTTTGAGTAGAAACTACGTAAGGCAGATGGGTCTAAAAAATCGGGGATTTGTCCCATCGCTTTCCCTATTTTTAGTATGAAGGTTACTCTTTCCCTTGTCCATTTTGTAGCTATTAGACCCACTGCTAAACTTCTTGCAATCTTAAGCTAGTTAGGATGAATCTACTCAATCCCTTGCTGCAGGAGTACTGGAAATATTCCATCCAGCCTGGTGATTTATATGGTTAAAAGGTACTTATCGTCCATTTCTATCGTTGTCTGGTAAATATTTCCGTAGCAATGTCCCAATCGTCTTTGCGGGATTTTTATGTGTAGTTCATTGCTATTTCAGTGATTGTTGCCGGTTCAGTACCTAAGAAATGGATTCTAGGAAGAAGAATCGATCGTTATCCTTCTCCTTGTGTATGATCCGCCTGGATTTTTCAGCGATAATCTCTGGTTAGTTCCACCCCTTTCCATAACCTTCTGTAGTCTGGCCGCAGTATGAGTAGAAGTGATCTTTTCACAAAAAGCTCAAAAATTATGCATTTTGGCCTTACTAATCTCTTAATTGTATTAAGTAAACTTCCCAGTGAACCCCTGCCAATTTCCGTTACGTTTGGCTCTATCAAAGAGCCGGCGGGCCTCTTTAATGAGATTTGACAGTTTCTCATTCCACCAAGGAGCATCCTTTTCTGAACGATCTTTTGATGATATGTTCCCATAGTTCCCATTATTGCCTCACTGATCTGTTCGACTCTTAGTTCCAGGTCGTGGTGCGGGTGATTTACTCCATTTACTTGTAGAGAGACCAATCCGTATTTCTCAGGATTTAGGATTGAAGGAATCGAGGTGGTACCTCCCTCTGTTCTAAATTCGATGATACCATGGTCGGAAAGTAATGGCTTGCTCATCACCTTTAAATTTTTCACATTTTTCCTAGCAACAACACTATCTATTGTTACGTCCAGGACCTCGTCTCTTGCCCTTGACTGGGGTAAGTAGATACGGTATTGATATGAGACATATCCAAGTAATGGGCATGAAATTATCTGCAAAATCGGAAAATGAAAGATTGAACTTCCATTTGAAAAAAATTTATTCTACAATATTTTTGGTGAAAAAATTGGAATAAAAGAAATTTTGAACGCCATGTATTATACAGGGTGAATCACGACCTACGAGATGGATGTTTATAGCGAAACGGTAATAGTTTTAAAATTTTTATCATTTTAGTAATTTGTACAGGCTACATTTAAAAATTATTTTGAAATATACAAGATGTTCCAATAGAGTGTGGCGTATTGAAGTTATATTTTTTCTTATGGGTTACCCTATATTTTATTGCATTTTCTGATTGCCACTAAAAAATAAAATACTCCTTCATAATGGTTCCCTATACCTAAATACACAGGGTTCCGAGTTATGCTGACTTTCTTAAGAGTTTAATGTCCAACTATTTGGATGTAAGAGAAAATTTGCTAGAATTTGTTATATCAACGAGTTATAAATTTTTTTAGATACATTCACATTTTAAAAAAGTCAGCATAACTCGGAACCTTCTGTATTTAGGTGTAGGGAACCAATATGAAGGAATGTTTTATTTTTTAGGGGCAATCAGAAAATGCAATAAAATATATGGTGTCCCATAAGAAAAAATATAACTTTGATACGCCACACTTTATTGGAACATACTGTATATTTGAAAATAATTTTAAAATGTAGACTATATGAATGTACAAACTACTAAAGTGACAAACATTATGAAACTTTTACCGTTTCGCTATAAACCTGCATCCCGTTTGTCGTGATTCACCCTGTATAAATCAAAATATATACTTTTAAAGACATGTTCCATGTATGTTTAACAAATTATCCAATAATTGATATAAAATTATAAATTCAATTGGGAATGTATCGATTAATTGAAAATATTGATGTAGGATTTATCAAACAAAATTTGAGTGGAATTAAGCGTAAAATCGGGAAATTTGGGAATATTAGGTTTTTTTTATTTGAAATTACACATTTAATATAATTTTCCGTATAATCGGAAGTCCGGTCAAAATATCAATATACCCGTTATATCGAGAAACCGCCTAAAACGAAATTTGATGATTTTATATTTTGAGATGTGTGTTGAAAATGTTACAGACAAACGAATTAATGTTTTTCAGGAAGGAAGTATGCGATGTTGAAGTTAAAAGTACTTCTTGCTGATGTTATAAGGAAATTCGAAATAATATCATTGGACCGAGAAAAAGACTTCAAATTACAGGCTGATATTATTTTGAAGAGAGAAGATGGATTCAACATTAAAGTAGTTGAACGAACTTGAACATTGTAAACATTCAATTTCTGTGTGAATTTTGTAAAGAGAACAACATTGTATATGCTCACTGTTGATTTAACTGTTATTAGATAGTTAAGAAAAAGTAGAATGGTTTTATTTATCCCAGTTTTTTCTCAAAATAATAAGCGGTTAACGAAGCGTGTTTAACGCGGCATCACTCCCTGATACACCTCACTCGTACAAAGAGCGGCCTCTCACGATCCAACTGTTTGACATACCTTAGGTCTGTCAGGCAGTCGAACGTGTGAGGCGGAAGAAGCTTCCGACTTCTATGTCTCTCAGACGGTTTGAAGACTAACGAAAAATCAAAATTTTTGAGACCGAGGTCTGACATACCTAGGTTGACAAACCGCGGTCGGAGCGTATGTGGAGATTACAATTCGCAGACTTATTATTTTACTTCCAAGGTGTCATTTATTTTATTTTCTCAAATAGTTTCCTTTGGAGAAACCAGTTTTTAATCAAACAATGTATTACAAATATTTATATATATATTTCAACAATTAAAATTTAAATAATTAAGTATTTCACGAAAAGTGCAAGAAGTGTTGCCACTGGAGCCATTCCTTACACTATATCTGCGATT
This sequence comes from Galeruca laticollis, assembly GCA_963921935.1. Taxonomy (NCBI): domain Eukaryota; kingdom Metazoa; phylum Arthropoda; class Insecta; order Coleoptera; family Chrysomelidae; genus Galeruca; species Galeruca laticollis. The sequence goes on along the minus strand of OY998178.1, from coordinate 61,941,811 downwards.
TTGGTTTTTTTATGTACTATTGCTACGAAAAATAATGCAAAAAAACTGAATCATCTACTGAAGGATCCATAGCAAACCGACGACTGAGACAGACCTAGGTCTAGGCGTGTATGTGCTTCGTCGGTCTCCGATTTGTCTGTCAGGTGGTAGGAAAAACCTAGGTTTGTCAGACAGTCTCTGGATGCAATCTACTGTCACTCTTATGTGAGGACACACGGTCCTTAAGAAGCCTACCAGTCTGGCCAAACACATAAGAGTGACAGTAGATTGCATCCAGAGAGGTGTGCACTGGGTGAACATGTTTTCAGGGATGGTCATAACATGAACTACGAGGCAGTGAGAGTATTGGCTAAGGAGGGTAAGCTATCTAAGCGTACATTCTTGGAAATGGTATTCATATTTCAATCTAATAATTGTATGAATAAGAAAACTGATCTTAATCATCTTAGTGAAATCTATTCATATTTGCTGATGCTAGATAAGAATTACACATCTGTACAGGAATGTTCATTTGATTCTGTTTAGATCATATTCGTTTGATAATTTTCTGAATTATAGCTGTTATTTAACAACTGATTTGATTTTTATGGATTAGTGAGGCTGTTAGTCATCAACCTCATAATCTGTTGATTGTCTTTGTATAATTGCTGTTAATTTTTGAATAATAATAATATTAATGTTAAAGTAATTACAATAATAATTTTTAATAATAATAATAATAATTTTTTCCTTTTTCATCTTAAATAATTACCATAATAGTAAAATATAAAAAAAAAATTCGCTCACCCTATATAATGAGCAAATAATATGTTTATTTGTTGGAGTGGTAGAAATACAAACGTTTCTCACAACTTTTTAGTTGGTAGTCATGATCGATCTTTTGACATGACAGTTCAGTTAACTTCCTTCTGTTAATGTGTAATGTTGCTAAGAAGCATATGTTCGACCTTCAATTTGTGGGCATTTACATTTTCAAAAGTTTTAAATGATTTTAATTATATGTTTGTGGTTTTCATTTACATATTTTTGTGCTGTTATGGTTGATGAATATGCTTGAAGTTTTCGATATTTGCCATCAATACGTACAACCTCGCTAACATTGTAAGTAAGGTTAGGTTTTTTCATTTATTCAAAGCTTTTAAGTATTTAATTATATTGTAGCTCCCTGATGATGACAATATTCATTGTCGAAATATTGGAAATATAATGTTATAAGAGTATACGTTCGTTTTGCTGCTTCTCCCAAATAAATTGGTTTTTCAATTTTGTTTCTAACTAGTCAGCAAAAGACTACTTTCCACTTCCTTTAAATATATATATATATATATATATATATATATATATATATATATATATATATATATATATCCAATCCTTTAAATATTTAATATTCTTTAATTATAATTGTATGTTGACGCAGCGACAATTACTGTACATGCAACTTAAGTACGTATTCCATTTCAATTTTGACAATGGTTGTCAAAAAAGTATGCCCGGCGCCAATAAATATCAATCTAAAGATGAATTTATATACAATCGACCTATTACCCCTATCTCAGGGTGAGATCAAAGTTGTTCAAAATTAATTCTTCAAATTCATTTGTTTTTTAACGTATTTCCAAATTAAATGTTTCACTCTCGAATAAATGTTAATTCAATATAATAAAAGGCCCTTTAATTATTTTATGTCATTTACTATTTTACTGTCACTAAAAAAATCAACCAAATGTCACTGATTAAATTGAAAATTCTATGAATGTAAAATGATAAGTTCAACGAGATTGGATACTGAATGAATACTACAGGTAGTTGGAGTCAAAATTATATATTATACTATCAGATACGCAAATTCAACAAAATTATTATTCCCAAAAATTACCATAAAAGAACAACAGTCATAACCTCTACAAAAACTTAAAATTAGAATACAACTATGCTAGAATTTAACTTAATTAATTATTATTATCAAAACATTCAACTTGTGTAATTTACACTTGACGTGTATCAATGTCAAATAACGAAATTTCTGCTCAAATTGTCTATTCACTTGATGTTGAAACTGATATATTTATCGATAATTTTGGTATATTTCGAAATTTCTTATATAGATGCATCTAAATTTTCAACTGTATTTAGAAAGGCCTGATATTTCTCGAGAAATAAATTTAAAAACTGGAGTGGAATCACCAAATGGATCAGGATAACTCGTACTTATTCTAAACGTGAGTTTCATTTGAAAACACTGATATTCTAAACGTATTTAGAATTCTGCTAACTTTCTAAATATATACAATTCATAAAACTGGAACCACATACACTTCTTACGATGCAATTCTTATCCGAATTATGCACGCACTGGCTTTAACATATGGGTTATTTATCTGATTGTACATTTGTACAATATACCAAAAAAATTTGAGACAACTCCAATTCTGATGTTGTCTCTTCCAAGGATAAAAAACTACAGACTAAATTTTTATAAAATAAATAATTCTCTTTCCGTTGGTTACCGATTTTTCTTGTTTTTTAATTTAAATACTAATCTATGATTTTCAATAACCAAGTGAGATTTAGAAATTCTTTTATTACATTTGTAATGTTGCTATCAGAGACCTCTATATTTTGCAATTTCAAATATTTTCTCCAAATCCTATTATATTCTATCTATCATTAGACATATTCTACACAAATGTCATCGAAATTTTGGAATGTCATGTTTGATATTTGTACTGAATCTTTCAAAATTTAATAATTTACATATAGTACAGTGTGTATCGAAAGTATGGCAGCCAAAATTTAATAAATTTCCTTATGTTTTACTTATTCTTTAAATTTTAAATAGAGGATCCGTATTTATATATATATATATATATAAAAAATTTTTTTTTTTTTTTTTTTTTTTTTTTTTTTTTTTTTTTTTTTTTATATAACGACTGAAAAATGCTATATAGGTGGGGATAACGGGGATTTCAGTCCAAGGAATCAACGCGAAGATCTTTTATTTACAAAATGCCGCCAAGCTTTCGTGTCCTTTTGACACTTCTTCAGGGCACTATAATACATATACAAATATAAATATGATTTAAAAATGGAGAAATAAATATAAGTACTTACATGTAAAATATTTTAAGTAAATTCAATATAAATAATCATTAAAAAATTTGTAAATGTAAAAATAAATATAATTATAATATACTTGATGTCATATTTCACATAAGACAAATCGATACATAATTTGTTTGTTCGTTACTTAGTTATTTTAATTTTTTTAGGTTACTTTATAATTATTTAATGAAGTTTGAATTTGAGGTTAGATTATAACCTTATAAAATGACTTTGACAGATAATTTGTTTTTGACGTTAATAGAAAAGGAAATAAGGTTAGATTATAACCTGTGAAAATGACTTTGACAAATAATTTCTTATATTTTGACTTTAATAGAAGTGAATTTAATTTTTATGAAATAATCATATAAATAATGAAAAATTATCTATTTTGTTCAATATTCAAAAGGTAGCTATAAATATTACTAAGATTTTCAATGTCACTTTTCTTATTCATACTATTATTTGCCTTGTTGATTTCAACCATTTCAAGAAAATATCTTTTAGACATATTTTGTTCAGTATGTAGAACTTTAGCTTCATTAAATAACATTTTATGGCCTGTTTCGATGGAATGCTGTGTTAATGCACATGATTTTTTGTTAAGTTTTATATCACTTTTATGAGATGTGATGCGATTAGTCAAATTTCTAGAGCTGGTACCGATGTAGTTAAGATCACAGTTATTGCATTTTATTTCATAGACTACATTTGATTTTTTTAAGTCAGGTGTAGAATCTTTCAATTTACTATTTAAATTTCCAATCGTTTTTATATTTTTCTGTGTTATCTTTATATTAGTTTCATTTTTGAAAAGTTTTATTATGTTCTTTGATAAATTTTCAATATTTGGAATTGATAGGTAATTAATATTTTCTACATTTGTATTCCTATCTGTTTCATTGCTAGAGATATTATCATGAATAGTTCTATCAGAAATATTGTTGAAAAGAATTCTATTTAGAAGTGATTTAGGATAAGAATTTTGTAATAAGATATCACGTAAAATTCTTAAATTTTTTTGTTTTAAAGAAGGGTGAACTAGTTTTTCAATTCTATTTTTTAAACAAATAATGAGATTAATTTTCATTTTCTTTGTATGAAAAGAATGATAGTTTATATACCTTCCTGAATTTGTTGGTTTTATATACCAATCGGTAATCAAAGTGTTATCGTTTTTACGGATTATTTTAGTGTCTAAAAATGGAATGCTATTATTTTTTTCAAATTCAACTGTAAATTGTAAATTTTCATTATAACTATTAGAAAAAGTAAATAGTTATAATGAAAATTTACAATTTACAGTTGAATTTGAAAAAAATAATAGCATTCCATTTTTAGACACTAAAATAATCCGTAAAAACGATAACACTTTGATTACCGATTGGTATATAAAACCAACAAATTCAGGAAGGTATATAAACTATCATTCTTTTCATACAAAGAAAATGAAAATTAATCTCATTATTTGTTTAAAAAATAGAATTGAAAAACTAGTTCACCCTTCTTTAAAACAAAAAAATTTAAGAATTTTACGTGATATCTTATTACAAAATTCTTATCCTAAATCACTTCTAAATAGAATTCTTTTCAACAATATTTCTGATAGAACTATTCATGATAATATCTCTAGCAATGAAACAGATAGGAATACAAATGTAGAAAATATTAATTACCTATCAATTCCAAATATTGAAAATTTATCAAAGAACATAATAAAACTTTTCAAAAATGAAACTAATATAAAGATAACACAGAAAAATATAAAAACGATTGGAAATTTAAATAGTAAATTGAAAGATTCTACACCTGACTTAAAAAAATCAAATGTAGTCTATGAAATAAAATGCAATAACTGTGATCTTAACTACATCGGTACCAGCTCTAGAAATTTGACTAATCGCATCACATCTCATAAAAGTGATATAAAACTTAACAAAAAATCATGTGCATTAACACAGCATTCCATCGAAACAGGCCATAAAATGTTATTTAATGAAGCTAAAGTTCTACATACTGAACAAAATATGTCTAAAAGATATTTTCTTGAAATGGTTGAAATCAACAAGGCAAATAATAGTATGAATAAGAAAAGTGACATTGAAAATCTTAGTAATATTTATAGCTACCTTTTGAATATTGAACAAAATAGATAATTTTTCATTATTTATATGATTATTTCATAAAAATTAAATTCACTTCTATTAAAGTCAAAATATAAGAAATTATTTGTCAAAGTCATTTTCACAGGTTATAATCTAACCTTATTTCCTTTTCTATTAACGTCAAAAACAAATTATCTGTCAAAGTCATTTTATAAGGTTATAATCTAACCTCAAATTCAAACTTCATTAAATAATTATAAAGTAACCTAAAAAAATTAAAATAACTAAGTAACGAACAAACAAATTATGTATCGATTTGTCTTATGTGAAATATGACATCAAGTATATTATAATTATATTTATTTTTACATTTACAAATTTTTTAATGATTATTTATATTGAATTTACTTAAAATATTTTACATGTAAGTACTTATATTTATTTCTCCATTTTTAAATCATATTTATATTTGTATATGTATTATAGTGCCCTGAAGAAGTGTCAAAAGGACACGAAAGCTTGGCGGCATTTTGTAAATAAAAGATCTTCGCGTTGATTCCTTGGACTGAAATCCCCGTTATCCCCACCTATATATATATATATATATATATATATATATACATATATATATATATATACATGTATATATATATTAATATATTATTCATTAGTTTTATTTGCTCTATTTTGTGGAGTCTACTTATAATTAGATTATTATCTTTATATATTATTTAAGAATTATTTAGTTTTTTAATTAATTTATTTACAAATGTTGGTTCGGCTAGCTCAAATATATATATATATATATATATATATATATATATATATATATAGTCGGGCATGAGATTTTCACTCCCTTTGAGTTCTGGATTTTAAATACGTTGGTACTCCTAAGTTATGGAACCTATTTTCCTTCATTTTATTTTCCTGATATCAGAATGAAACGACAACGACATACACTCTAATTATATATTTTGTAAGAACTATGACATGAAAATACGAAAAGAAGTATATATATATATATATATCAATATATACAAAATTAAATCTAATACGTTGAAATGAAAAATTAACTATCGCCTAATAAATTTCGAATTAAAATACCTTTATGCTAGAAAATTAAATTTGAATGGCCAAATCGAAATTATTTCAGTTATTTAATTGGTTAACCAATAAAGTACGCAACACTAACCTTGCACTACAGATGTCTTTTTCTGGAACTAACAATTAATCTTCTACACCAACACTTCATTACATGTGTCTACCATATACACCTACTCTGGAACTTGACACGTAATTTTGAAATTATATTCCAGGTATAATTTAAGATATCATATTTTTCTTTTTTATTTTCCAATTCAGACTTCTATTAATTTATGAACATGTTCTAATGGTACTTTCTGTTTGTTTTATTATTTTAATACCTTTCTTTTCTATGTTTTTTAATCCTTTATCTTCTGTACCTTCAATTCACTTTTAAATCTTTTCAAATACCTTCTTAAACTTCATTTACACTTTTTATATACTTCCCTTTACTTATATGAGGAATTCACTTATATTTTATTATAATTTCAAAATTTTATTTAACTATGTCCTCTCTCCAAAATATCACATCCCATACTCCACTTTTTCAAAATCAACAACTCGCCTTTTTCCTGTCCGTTGCTATGGAGAAAAGTCATCATCTCACTAGATTTTTTTTTACAATAATTTACAAATCAGAGGTTTTCATTTGATATCATATTTTTCTTACCTATTTGATGATATTTAATGTTTCTTTATTTCAAAAATAATTCAATTTATCTATTTAAAACTCTACTTCTCCAAAAATATCTCTATTTATAAAAAAAACCTCGCATTGTGTAATACTTTTCCATTCTAAATTAGACAAATCCACAATCTGATACTTTTCAAAAAATATATAATTCTTTTCAATTCCTATTAAAATTTGGTCACGATTATTATTTCTCATAAACTTCGCCTAAAATTATATTTTCAAAAATTATTTATGTGTTTAATTTCATTGTTCCTTCAGATATAAATCAGAATTACATAGTTCTATGAGAACTAACTTCTGTCGCTGGCATCAAATTTCTGTCGCGGGCATTTCATGCTTTGAAAGTAAATTTGATATTGAAATCTTATTGACAGTTCTCTGTGTCATAATAATAATAAACATCAAAAATAATGATTTTGCTACTAATTCTTACTAAACATGATGTATTATAATAATCTAAATACATTTATTCATTTTTTTAGGGTTTTAGATACTTTTTATGACGTATATGCCTTATTTACATGTTACTATATTGTCTAAAGATGATTTATGGTCTGATATATGGGTTGAATTATTTCATGAAGCACTGACACAATGGTAAAGGGTTTGAATGTTATTTTAGCACCTCAATATTTACATTAAACAAACGATATCATAGGTACAAATTCAATATATAACTCATTTTAACTTTATTCACATGATGAAAAACATACAACTTCCGATGTTTTGGTGATTTCCATCCAAATTCACGCTTGAAAATTTCACACACTAACACCTTCAAACCCTTATAGACGTTGTGATGAGCACAATATATATATATATATATATATATATACAATGTGTCCAATTAAGTCGGAACCATGTGGGAAACTTTTTTATTTTTAGTTTTACGAAAAAAAGTCATTCTTCATAAAAAGTTTTTCATGATCTAAAACGTAAAATTCAACCATCAAATGACAACTTTTATCAGTCATATACGAGGTTCGTCAAAAAACATGATTTTCATCAAGTACTTTTATTTTCTACAAAATCAAAATTTGTTATTAAAAAAAGTTGATCATGATATTTTATTTTGCAAATGAAAAGATAAACAAGTTAACTAATATGAAGTAAATAACATTCATAGCAATATAATTAATCCTTCAAATAGTTATTTTTCAATATTTGAACAAAAGATAATGAAAAAATGGAAGTAAAATAATCTATTTTCTGTTTCAATTGACTAAAGCCTCAACATATCCACCATCTCTTTCTAAATATTTAGTGGTTCGTCTATTAAATTCCCTTAATACATGCTTGATTATATCTGCAGTAATTTCCTGACATGCCTCTGTAATTGTCCTTTCCAAATGATCAATATTTTGAAAAGGCCTTTGCAGGTAAACCCTATGTTTTGAGTAACCCCATAAGAAATAATCCAGAGGGGTTGAGTCTGGAGATCTAGCCGGCCAAAAAATGTGCGAATGTCTGTGTATTACTTTGTTATGGAAAGTCGATTCAAGGTATTCCCTCACAGCTATTGTGGTATGGCATGTAGCACCGTCTTGTTGGAACCATGCAGATTGATGGTTTATTAGGGATAGTTCGCTAATAAAATCATTGTATAATTCATTTTGTAAAAACTTAGATAACGTTTAGCATTCATTGATTGTCGAAAAAATATGGTCCTATGATTTTATTTTTGTAAATACCACACTATACCTTGGTCTTGAATGAATATTGGTCTCGTGTTTCGATGGTGAAGTGAGGATTACTGTCACACCACCAGCGATAATTTTGTGAACTGATAGTTCCATTTGATGTGAATGTTGACTCATCGGTAAAAATTATATTTCTCAATAAAAAGGGATACTCTTCTAACTCTCCTTGTATCAACGAGCAGAATTCAAACCGTCTGTCATAATCTCTATCTTTCAATGTATGCACAAACTGAGGTTTGTATGGATGATAACTGTTATTTTTCATAATATTTACCATTGTACCTCTACTTACTTCATTTCGGATCAAAGTCATTCTTTTTCTCAATGACATTTTAGGGTGTTCTACTACAGATAACATCACTTGTAATTGCGTGTCCTCACTGGCGACCCTCTTCTGGCGTTCTTTATTAAAATTATTGTGAACACTTCCAGATGTCTTAAATTTATTTATTATTTTTGAAACTGTCGAATGCTGAACATGTCTATTCTGATGTATGTTATTGAATATAGCTGCTGCTTCTCGATGAGTCTTATAATTATCTCCCACAATCAACACTATTTCAATTTTTCCCTTATTACTTAACCGAACCGCCATTTCTTGTATTTTATAAAATTTAACTAGCGATTAGACGTTTGCTGTCAGTGTGTCCTAGATAACAAATCGTTCTATACGCAAATTGCTAATCTCCTGAATTTGGCAGGGCAATGCTGATACAGAGAAGTTAATAAACACAAAAAAATATATTTTCATGGCAGATGGATAATATTGGATATCTGACAATAATTTTCAATAATGATCAACTTTTTTGATAAAAATTGTCAATATTCTCAAAAATGATAGTACTTTACTCCTGAGCAAAAATTCATATTTTTTACATACCTCGTATACGACTAACAAATTTTGATATCTGATGAGTGCATTCCAGGTTTTGAACCATGCACAACTTTTTATGAATAATAAGTTTTCGTCATAAAACTAAGGATAAAAACGTTTTATATATGGTTCCGACTTCAGTGGACACACTGTATATAATATCAATATTTAAGCTTAATTTCTTATTTTATTTATTAGTATCTATAACTATGTATCAATTTTTGACTCACCTTTAATTACTTTTTAATTATATATTATTTTATATGTTTATTTCACCCGTTAGCTAGCTCAGTTTCTATTTCGGTGCATGAAAATCTGTTCTCCCTTTGAGTTCTGGCGATATATTAATTTGGATTCTAATTAATTAGTAAGAAACAAAAACACATATCTTTATAATAATTTAATTTTGGTGGAATTTTTTTTTTTTATTTAGAAAATAATAGTTGCATCCACCACTAGGGTTATTAGCAACATAACATAACAGTAACATGAAATTACATTTAGGCTGGTAACGTCACTATAACATACAATAATATTTGAATAGCATAATATCAAAGATAGGAATCAGTAATAAGCAACATGGTAACGAGCTTAGTAATTTATATTTTGTTGACTAAACCTATTTCAGAGAGGAATCCGATTGTGTTTTCAAAATGACAGTACACACCAAGAGTTGATTTTAAATCTGCACTTATACTGTACGTCCGGCGTTGTTCCGCGAACCTCGGACACTCGACCATGAAATGTTTAACTGACATTGGCACCTGACACATATCACAGATTTTGTCTTCTTCTCCTTTCAGCAAGTGTTCATGGGTATACTTTGTATGTCCAGTGCGCAAACGGGTGATTATTATTTGGTGTCTTCTTTGGCTAGGGATGTTTCTCCATGGTTTGATATCATCTTTAATTTCTTTAAGTTTCACTACAGATACTGCCCAGACAGATGACCAGTAGTTAGAGACCACATATTTCATATATTTTTTCAGATCAGTATACGGTACTCCCTCTTGCTTTTGAAAGATTGGTTCATTCATGGTTTCACGTGCAATTTTATCAACCCGCTCATTGCCAGAGATCCCAACATGTGACGGGACCCACATGAAGACCAATCGTCTGGATTTTTCCCTAATTGTGTGAACATACTCTTTGATGAGTCTTGTCAGAGGATGATCTGAATAAATGAGTTGTATACCTTGTAACGAGCTTAACGAATCTGTAAGAATTAAAGTATTGTGGATATCTTCATGAGCAGCGTATTTGATTGCTTGAAGGATTGCAAAAAGTTCACCACTATAAATGCTGCATTGTGGAGGTAGTTTGAATCCACTGGATGTATTCGGGCTTAAAAAAGCTGATGCTACTCCTTGGTTTGACTTGGAAGCGTCTGTGTAGATGTGAGTATAATCACAATATTCATTTATTGATGAGAGGAAATGATTGTGAAGCAGACTAGGAATAATTTCAGATTTGTTGAATTTGGAGAGGTATAGGTTGCATGGTGGCAAGGCAATAAGCCAAGGTGGCGTGTCTGAGTTGTTGTTAGGAAGGGTAACTGGGAAAGTCACATTCAATTCGGAACTGAACTTGTTGATCCTCTGATAGAAAGGGTATGTTAGTCCTCTTCGGTTTTCATACAGATTGCGAAAACGGTTTGAAAAGGTGTTATGATATACTGGATGCTGAATATCAGTAGAGACTAAAGATGCATACGCTAAGCTCAGCTGCTGTCGTCGCAGCTGCAATGATGGCTCCCCAGCTTCACTGTAGAGACTCTCAGCGGGCGTTGTCCTGTATGCTCCAAGGGCCAGCCGTATTGCTGTATTGTGTACCGTGTTAACAATTTTCAGAACTGATTTACTTGCTGAGGCATATATTATAGAGCCATAATCGATTTTGGATCTTACTAGAGCTCGATAGAGAAGTAAGAGCGTTTGTCTGTCGGAACCCCAATTTTGGTTTGACAGAATTCTCAGTAGATTGATGCCGCTCTGACATGATGTTCTGAGATGGTTAAGATGGGCATTTCAGTTTAACTTTCTGTCGAAAATCATTCCTAGGTAACGCATCTGTTCCACCACTTGGATATTCCGGCCACATAGTTTCAGATTAGGCAGTGCTAGATCTCTTTTTTTAGTAAAAAACATGCACTTAGTTTTTTCTGGGCACATTTTGAAACCAGTGCATTTCAGCCAACTCTCAATCGAAATCACTGCCTCCTGCAAGTTATTTTGGATTGTGTTAAGATTTTTTCCTCGCGAGTATACCACAAGATCGTCAGCATAAAGGCTAGCTTCTACAGGTTGTTTGATATTCTTCACAGCTTCATTTATCGCAATTAGAAAGAGGGTGACGCTCAAAACCGAACCTTGAGGGGATTCTGTTGCACTCTTTTCACGGAAAGTGTTCCATTAACTTTAACTCTGAAGAATCTTTCTCCCACGAAGTTTTCAGCAAATTTTAGAAGATTGCCATTTATACCCTAGGAGCTCAGCTTTCTAAGAATGTTATATCTCCAGGTCATGTCATAAGCTTTACTTATATCGAAGAAGATTGCTATGGTGTTTTGTTTGTTAGCATACCCTTCGTGAATATATGATTCTAAGTTAATTAGATTGTCTGATGTTGATTTACCTTTCCTAAAACCACTTTGTTTTGGTGTGAGCAGGTGGTTTTTCTCCAGGAACCAAGTGAGTCGATTGTTAACAGTTTTTTCCATCAGCTTGCACATTGTACAAGTTAAGGATATTGGTCTGTATGATTGAGGATCTGTCTTTGGTTTACCATGTTTTATTAACGGAACTATGGTTGCCTCTGACCACTTCTCAGGAAAGACCCCTTCTGTCCATATCTTATTAAATATTTTCAGGAGAATATGCTTAGTTGTATCTGGCATGTTTTGTAGGAAAATGAACGGGATATCATCAGGTCCTGGGCTGGAGTTTTTGAAAGAAACCAGAGCTTCGAGGAATTCTTCATAGGATATAGGTACATTCAAAGGGTTCATTTCATCTTGGGAAACATCAATCCCTTCAGATTCTTCATTATTTTTGTAGTTCAGAAATTCGGGTATGTAGTTTGCACTGTTAGAATTCTTTTCATAGATGTCTGAGAAAATTTGAGAAATTTCGGTACAACTGGAAGTTGATTTTCCCTGATATTCAATCGTGAGATTCCATGGTCTGTTTTATTACATTTAATACGTTTCACTTTGTCCCAGATCGTACTTAGTGGTGTTGAACTGCTAATGGATGATACATATCTTGCCCATGTTTCTTTTCTACTTTTTTTCATGATCCATCGAGCTTTTGCCCTCAGACTCTTAAAAGTTATCAGGTTTCCTGGTGTGTGGTGCCTTTTTAGTCTATTGAAAGCGTGTTTAGAGGATTTTATTGCCTGGTCGCATTCTTGATTCCACCAAGGAACGGGAGTGTGGTTGTTCAGTTGCTTTGTCTTTCCTATTGCTAGTTGGGCTGCATCCGTTATGATTTTGGTAATATCATCAACACATTCATCGATACTATTTCGCATGTGGAAGTGACTAACCTTGGTTTCTATAATATTTGCAAAAAGATTCCAGTCAGCTCTTTTTAGTTTCCATTTTTTTGTCACAATAGGTTCTTCTACAACATGCTGTGAACTTGTGAGTAAGATGGGAAAGTGGTCACTGCCATATAGATAGGGAAAGATGGTAAAATTAAATTGAGTGTGGAGTGAGAGGTCGCTAATGCTGAGATCTATAACACTGGAGTTTCCTGAAAACGAGTTGAAACGAGTTTTTTCTCCGTTGTTAAGTAACGTCATATTGTTAGCATCGATAACATGTTCTAATATACGACCTCTTGTATGTGTGGAGTCGCATCCCCATAGGGTGTTATGGCAATTGAAGTCTCCTAATAATAATCTCGGTTTGGGTATTTGCTGAAAGAGATCATTCAGCTCCTCGTATGTCACGTCACGATTTGGTGGAATGTAGATATTACAAATATTTATCTCTTTAGGGTCCAAAATTTTAATAGCAACTGCTTCAAGGTGGGTTGTTATAGGGATTTTGATTGCACCGTAAGTTTGGTGTATGTAAGTAGAGACGCCACCACTTGCTATGTTTTGATCTGGTCTGTTTTTATGGAAACAAAGATAGTTCCTCAGATTTTGTGAGTAGTCATGTTTAAAATGGGTCTCCTGTAAACATATGATCGAGGGTTTGTTTTCGGAGATAATCAGTTTTAGCATTTCTTGTTGTGTGAAGAACCCATTAAGGTTCCATTGAATGATGGATAGTTCGAAAGTTGATATTATTAATGTGTTTCTTGTGACGATGCGTCGCTTTCAGAATCTGAAGTTAGCGATACTTCTGCTAGCAACTGTTTCGATAATTTTTTCTTAATTTTGGTACACCTACTTTTGATACATCTGTCTTTAAAATATGGGTACACACTACTCAGCATATGAATTAGACCATGCACATCGGTTGTGTACTGTTTCGCCACACTCAGAGGGTCGTTAGAGCCGTATACATTTTCAAAAAAGTCTTTGAGTTGATTGTAGTTGATTACAAAATTTTCTGAATCAATGTATGCTTTAGTTGGTTGCGTGTGTTCTTCGAAACTTGTGGTTTCAGGGCGACTTTTCTTACTTATACTCGACGATGGTTTTCGGAATGGGTCAGATGGTGTATCTTCCGTAGGAGTTAATATTTCTGAGAGGTTCCTCTTATTCGATGCATTAGTCAGGTTGTCTTGGTCGGGAGTGATGGGGGAATCTTCTGGAATTAGGGCGGTTGTAGTATACTCTGGCGGTTCTTCTGGATTTTCGGGAGGGGGCATTGCAGGGGGTTCATTTAGATGTTCAGGTGTCTCAGTTGTACATTGAGAAGATATATGACCATTTTGCTTGCATTTGAAGCAGGTTAGATTATCTAATGATAAGAATATTCGATAGGAGGTATTTTCATGGTTGACCAACATAGACTCCGGGATGACAATATTTTCGGGAGGATTAATGTAGACTTGCCTTCTGAAACTCATTATATGTGCAAAATCTGGATTGGTCATGTTGACTCTGAGAAAGGATATAGGGGATAATAGGCTGAGGCCAAGTTGTTGTAGGGCTTGCTCTAAATGTGAATGTGGGATTGTTGGGCTCACGTTAGATAGGATCAAACGTTCAGATGGAGTTATCAATCTTCTGGCTTGTATAATTTGGTTATTGACACCAATTGCACCGTGGTCATTCATAAAAGTAGTTACTAACTCTGGGCTGGCGAGGTATATACAAATTCTATTATTCGAAATTCTAGATGCGAACAGAATGTGTTTAGGGTTGACGAGTATTCCTAAGGCTAGGAGATATTCTTGGATTTTGGTTCCTTCAATCGCAGGAAATATTATAGCTTGGTTCTTCTCTGGAAATTTTGTTGGCTGTTGTTTACTAAGTACTGAAGAATATGACATGTTTCTTTCGGTTTGTTGGTTAGATTTCTCTATTCTGGTATCCATCGTTGTGGTTTGGGGATTCCTGTAGTCAGAAATCCCCGATTTTGGTGGACTCAATTCAATATTTGAAACTTTTGGCACGGGTCATGTGTACCTGAGTACGGTCCTGCCCTGGTACTTGAAGTACGACATTTTGTCATTTTTTGAGAAATTCCAGTTTGTTAGGACGATACAGCTTCCGGAGTTCAACAAGTCACCAATTTTATGATTGAATATTAGTCAGGACATCTCACAGATGAACCCTATTGATGTTCAGCTCACCAGAGCCAATTCAACAGGTGCTACAGTACTTTAAGTACGATTTTTTCATCATTTTTGGAGAAGTTTCAGTTTTTTAGCAGGATACAGCCTCAGGAGTATATAGAAGTGACCAATTTTATGATTGGATATTATTCAGGGCGTCTCAAAGATAAACCCTATCGATGATCAGCTCACTAAAGCCAGTACAACGGGTGCTATGGTACTTGAAGTACCATATTCTTGTAATTTTTGGAGAATTTTCAGTTTGTTAGCACAATACCAGCCTCCAGAGAGTATATGATTGATGAATTTTATGATTGAATATTGTTCAAGGTCTCTCACAGGTGTACCCTAATGACTTTCAGTTGACTAGAGCGAGTACAGCGGGTCCTATAAATTCAGATATACTACATTTTCGGTTATTTTTGGATAAATTTCGGTTTGTTAGCACGATACATCCCGCGAAGTGTATACAAGTAACAATTTTATGATAGAATATTGTTAAGGGCCACAGATGCGGAAAAGTTAGTCTTAAACTTTAAAACTGTTCATTTTAGGTACCTATTTGAATTTAAATTACAATAATTTGACCATGCTTTTATGTTTGAGGTTTATTTTTATAAATCAATTCAATTTCCTAATATTTTTCACTTGATTTTCTATTAGTATGTCATTTTGTTGTGATTAATTCCAATTAGCTTATTTTTTCTACCACTTTGTTATAAATTCCAATAATTTACCTGTGTTTTATAATTACAAAGGTACTTTTCTCAGTTTAAGGTTTATTTCTCTAATTTAACTCGAGTCTTAAAAATTATCTACTTTATTTTCCCCTCAGAATGTCATAATTTGACGTTCACCTTCCAAAAAATATTTTCCCATTCTGTTTTCATTTTCCTAGCAACGGTCCGTATTTTCATTAGTTTTCATACTAGATAAACATTTTCAATGTCACTGTTTAAATGAAGGACCTCGTGCACTACACTTGCGACCCTTTTATAAATTTCCTACTAATGGCTTTATAGAAATTTATTATCAATTATTGGATTAATAATAATCATAACAGTGAAATTGATTGCTTTTCATGAACCTTCATAAGTCATTTGAATTGAGTTTTGTGTTGAAATTCTCTTATTTTTATCGCAATAACAACAACGAAATATTTGTGCTCAATGATTTCTTCATGATAATCATCAACACAGTCCCTAGCTCTTTTACCAGATAATAATACCGCATTAGTACAAAACCGTCTTTGGTTGCATCGTGTAGTGTTATCATGCGTTTACCTTTATAGCATGGCCGACTTATACAGAAATTATTACTGTTATCCAACCAACCGTAATTCATTACATCATGACTGTCGAACTATGTTTCGTCAAGAAAAATAATGGGTCTATTAGAACGTCGTTAATTTTATACAAATAGCCTTGCCGCCATTGTACGTCACGCGCTTATCAAGTTTTTTGTGTATAAAACCACAACTTATTAGAATTTCAGGAAATATCTTCACGCCTGTATAAATATGTTCTGGATAATCCGCTAATTTTCGCTGTATAACTTCTAAAATCGTAGCCCTGTTCTTCTTTTATGTGTCCTCTACAGATACATCAGCGGACGTCGGCTGGGAGGATTTACATATACTCCATTTTCAATTCAACTATTCAAAAAGGCTGTCTCCAAATCCATTCGTTCTATTTTCCATGTATTTATGCACGCTGCAGATAGCAATATTTTCAGAGTTTCATTCATTCCACTGATGAATAGATGTCATCATTCTCTTCAAACGTTTGATAGAAACCTCTCCCACTAAACAAGAAACAAAATGAGTATTTTTGTGATGTTATTTTTAGAGACTTTTCGTGATGTTTATTTAAAACGTTAATACGGTATCTCCTGGATGTTCAAATTTTATAACCAACTTTATTACCATCCAAGTCATGTAATCGAAACATATTTTTGATGTACACAAAAACCTACTTGAATTCGCAGTTACATATCCTATGAACTTTACTGTGGTGTTACAAATTAACATGTTGCTATGATGATCACATTTTGCAGTTACATTTTCATATTTCGGGAGGGAGCACACTTTTTGCAAGAAGTACAGAAATAAAGTTGTATTCATTTTCGTCAGTTTCCACTTAGCTGTAGTTCTTGTTATAACTGACGAACAACAGTTATCGGTGAGTACCTATTGCAAAATCATAATTATTAAAACTTAAATTTACTCATTCAATATTTTAATCGGCTATTCCACATTGAAATTCCAGGGGGCGGGTTTTATCCTATAATTATATAACAGATTTTACAAAATTGGGTTTTTTTCAATTTTCAATATAATTTAGTTAGTAGGTATATTTATAAACGATTCAGTATATTTGAAATCCTAGATATACATTATACTTAGAAAAAAACTGAATGTTGCAATAATGTAGATTAGATAATTATAGTACAAAAGGCTCATATGATTGCAGAGATTTGGATCTAGAAGAAAACATGTTCAATGTTCAAGATTTTCCAGATGCTACTCACATAAATAAAATTAAAAAAATAGTTGGTATTTATGTATAAAAAGGGGAATAACTTTTTCAGCTGATACGTATTATATGTATTAAATATGTATGATATATATTAAATAAAACAAAAAATATTTAATCAAGTATCTTTAGTTCTAGTTTTTCTAGTAGTAGCAATAGTAGTCATAGCCATCAATATATTTTTGCAGGTTTAGAAAGTTTTAATATTAATACTTAAAATTCTTGTGAATAATTAGAGACTTCAAAAGCAGAAATTTCAGTTGAATAGCAGAATAAGGTTTTTTAAAATAATTTTAGATTATGGATTATTAACAACAATATTTCCCATAATAAAATTTTTTTTATAATTTAATAATTTTTTTATTCAATGAAATATTGGTACAATAATACAGAAAAGATGTGTACAATATAATAAATAATTTAAAAAGTAATTATTGTTAAAAAATACATGAATAAACAAAACAAAGAATCACTGAAGCGCCGAAGACGCTTGTACGTGATATTTTTAAATAATTAAAAATAACTTACAAAACACCGTAAATATATAAAAACGACATACGGCGACCTTATTATATAATACATACATGTTTATTTACAATATAACAGATTGTGATAACAATACATGGTGTTAACAGATTATCGTGAAATGGTTAGTGAGACTTGTTAACAAACATTTAGAGTAAGCCCATTAGAACCAATGGTCGTACATGGGTCCCCTTCCCATTATCATTTACAACTATACATGTTTAGATGTGGAATACATTGTTATACATTTTCTGCTCAATAGCAACAATATAATATATATGAACAGTTATAAAAACAATATAACTGTGGTGTTAGTGATAACAATAAATGCGGTAGCCATACATGGTGGCCAACAATGGTTCAGAAGGAAATAAAATCAATTAGCTATTGATTTGGAGGAAAACAATTATGAAAAAAGTAAGAACTATTCTGTTCATGACACCCAAACATTTAAAATAATAACAGCAACACTGAATTTACTAGGTGAATCGTTGTGGATTAGGTACCAATCCATCAACCTTATTCCATTTTACTTAGTCCAACTCCAAGCAAAGATACTTCACTCAACAATTTTTCTGACGTCGGTTCTAGGTAGATCAAGGACATACGTTTTGAATATTTTTTTTAATAGGTCATCTGAGTTTATGGTTTTTAGGTACTTTTTGTTTATATCAGGCAATACATTAAATTCTCTTGATGACAAATACAGATAATATTTCTGGCCTATGGTTTTGGTGGCTGGCGGTATTTTGAGATTATCTTTCAGTTTGTTACGCGTCGGATAATTGTGGTCAACTTGATCAAGTATTTTCCAGTTTTTGTATAGATATAGTATTATATTATAGATATACATCTGTCTCACATCCATAACTCGTGTCCCTACAAATAATTCATCTGACGGGTAAGTAAATTTTTTGAAGGTTACCTTCAATATTTTTTTTTGTAGAACGTCCAATTGTTTGAGATGACTATAAGGTACTCCACCCCAGCTCAATATACCATATTGTAGCCGTGACTGTACTAATGAGTAATAAATTGTTCTCAGGTGAGTGTAATTCATAATGGTACGTAGAAATTTGAATTTTGGCAATAGACATCTGATAATTTTGCATATGTTAGATACTTGATGATCCCACCTTAGGTGCAAATCGATTATAATACCAAGGTACTTAATTTTATCAGTTATATTAATTTCAATTTGGTTAGATATCAGTAATTTATCAAATTCGGGTAGTCCATTTTTGTAGCTAGAGAAGGGAAAAAAATGTGTTTTATCAAAATTTATGGTTAATAATTTGGAATTAAACCAGTCCGCTATGTTCTTGAAGTCATTTTGAACGACATTTTTTAGGTTCTGCCAAGAGTCTGATGAATATAGGACAGTTGTATCATCAGCGAAGCTTATAATTTCACCGGTTGTTTGCATGGTAAGTAAGCTATTTATGTGAAGGTTAAATAATATAGGACCTAGAACGGTATCCTGGGGTATTCCGTGGCTGATTCTGCTTTCGTGACTTATTTTGTCCTTGATTTTGACGACCTGTTTCCGATCTTTTAGGTAACTGGAGAAAAGGTCAAGCGCAACACCTCGGATGTCCGCTCTAACCAATTCCTCCAGCAGCTGTGAATGATCAACTGTATCAAAGGACTTGGCCAGCTCGAGGAACACACTTAGCGCCGGCTTTCCAGAGTCTACAAATTTATAGATATCACCCACTATTTTTTAAATTGCATTATTTGTGGAGCGGCCCTCTCTGAACCCGTATTGATGGTCAGATATTATATCATGTTTGTTAAAAAAATCATTCAACCTTTTCCTGAGGCATTTCTCAAATTTTTTTGCTATTGATGATATGACCGAAATAGGTCTATAATTCTACAGTAGACATGTTTTCCCTTTTTTGTGGATGGGCGCCACAACCGCTATTTTGAATTCCGAAGGACATACACCTGTACTAAATATTTTATTAATCAGGAAAACTAGGGGATCGATTATTTGGTCGGGAATTTCCTTTAGTGTTTCAGCTTTCCATTGATCTATGCCGGGTGATTTATTTACTTTCAGGTCCATTATTATACGGAGTACTTTTTCTCTAGTTACCGGTTTCAAAAAAAGCGAACTTATCATAGGTGGTTTATGTATATTGGGGGGATATTCTGGTTTCGTAATTTTTCCTGCGAGATTCTTCCCTACATTGATAAAAAAATCATTGAAGGCATTGGCTATATCTGCGTGGTCTGTGATAGTTGTTTGGTCTTCAATATTAATTTTGTTTATTTCATCTAGCTTAATAGACCCTGTTAGATTTGTCATAACTTTCCACACTTGTTTGGAACTTTCTTTGTTTTCGTTTATTAGTTTATCGTAGTATTTTTATTTGGTAATTTTGATGCGTTTATCTGTTCGTTTCCGATATTTATTGTGTGTTACTTTTTTTTCCGGATTAGTGGGGTCATTTTTATGTTCGCGGTATAAATTATTTTTATGATTAGCGGATTCAACTAATCCTTTAGTAATCCACAGTTTCCTTTTGTTTTCTTTCCTTTGGTTTTTTATGTATTTGGTGTTCTGTTCAATTAAAGTATCCAGCACATGCATAAACCTTTTTATTTGTTGTTGGACGTCGTCAGTGTTGTAGATATCACTCCAGTCAGCTTGTAACAAATCATCTTTTAATTTTCCGTATTGAATAGCTTAATAATACTACATTTCGTTTTTTTTAGCAGAATTTCTTTCAATATTTTCATTTGAGGGAAAATTTATAACTGTAGCTTTATGATCGTTTATATTGGCATCTATAACTACGGCAAGACATTTTTTTAAGAAATTATTTGTTTTCGATTTAACAAATATATGATCTAGGCAACTCTTGGAATCACCCTGTATACGAGTATATTTATTGATTACTAAGGTAAAATTGATTGTGCTATAGTTGTCTAGGTAGACGAATACAGTTTGGTTTCCTTCGAGTAGATCCAGATTGATATCCCCAATAAGAATGTGATTATTCATCGTGTTTCTTTTATTTCGTTGGAGGTACTGATCTAGAGATCTCACGAAATTATCGGCATTGGTTGAGGGCGGCCTGTAGATGGAAGTAATAAGAGTATTTACATGATTTCCTGTTTCAACATTTATCTCTAAAGCTTTACACTCATCGATTAAAATTATTTTTTGGTTACACCTGTATTCATTTTTCAGATAGACTAATACCCCATCATTTTTATTTATATCTCCTTCAAAATAGCAGCTTCGGTAATTGTTGAGTTTGAAAATATCTCTATCCAGGAGTTGGAACGTTTCATTTAGAACTATACAATCAAATATTCGAATGCAAGTGTGCCTAATGCAATTTGCAGTTGGTCAATGTTCCTGGAAACACTTCGAATGTTTTGGTGTAGTATTGTGAATTTGCCATTCTTTTGAAATTTTGTTATACAATTGAGTTGACTCATATTATTGTTCTCTAGAGTTTCAAAAGTTTGGTCATGAATGTCTCGAATATAGGGATCAATTTTGATTTCCCCAGACAACAAGCAAGTAAAACTAGTAATATGACACTTATCAAAAAGATTAAATGTTCCAATTTGATGAATCTAGGTATATTGCGGACATTAAGAAGAAACAATTTAACTACTTTGCACTGTTCAAGCGTGTTTCCATTTTTTGATGATGAATTGATTGGAGTAAAAATACCAAGCATGTTAATTATGAGGAAATATTTTCTATAAAATTATGAGGACATATAATGTCCACAATTTAAAGTGCACTGTATACAATGAAAAAGCAACTGAAAACCTATAGATATCCATTACAATAGCATATTAATCGAGTTGAAGAATATCGAACTTATGACAGTGAATGCTCCAATAAACAAGCAGAATTTGATTATTTATTATTGTATCATATTTTCTTAGAGAAGATTAATGATATTTTTGTAGACAGTTATGAACGAGTTCAATACCAAAATTTAACTTTCAGTATTTAGAGTATTAGGGGTTTTGTAGTAAAAATAGTAAACACATTTTAACTAAATAAAAAGCGTCATGTTGAGTTTGAAGAATATTCCAAATTAATTCCAATTTTTTATGAACCATGTGCATCTGATGAAATTTATTGTAGCAAAGTGATTGGAATATTGAAGAAACACCACTATTGGATACAACTCATGATAAACCCATTAAACTTGATAACGTGTTCATATCGTTACTTCATAAATATTTTTTTTCTATACACAATGCTTAGTATTTATTAGGTTACATTTCCACAATGTTAAAATACAATATTTTCCAAGGTGGGATAACAAGATGAAAATAGTATATTATTTTTTACAGAAGAGAAATATGACTTTTCATGACCTGCCAAACGGAGTGAGGCATGCCAATAGAAGATAAACCATGACAAGTTACTTCTCCAAATAAAATATGCTATTATTTCTTTAAAGATCCCCGCAGGTTTCTTATGGAAAATGTGTCACACTCGATCGGCTGAAAATTTAGTATGATGTAGTTTATGACGTTCTGATCAAAGGTCTCCATGGGCACAATTTGATCTGAAGCAGTTGATTTTTATCTGATATTCAGAACACCTTTAAAGGTTTCGCAGATAGGGATTTTGAAGTGTTGGTTATGGAATGGAAGACGCACTCGAAACAACGACTCTTACATGAGAAAAAGTAACCGTAAGTAAACTATAGAAATACCATTAAACAGATTGGATTTCGGTTCATCTACCGTGAACTTTCTTAAACTTTTAATGGCGTGAAATGTTTATTATTTTTAATTTTATTGAAAAACTATTCTATTAAATATTCTGTAAACTAGCTGTAACACATGTGTATCAGTACAAAGAGAGATTAATTCTTCCTGTAATATAATTATAAATGAGTATACAATGTGTTTCGATAAAACTCAATTTTTCCAAAATATTATTTATTTAAGCAAAATTACAATGGTATTATACTTAAAAACCAGTATCGTATTTGTTCTACATTAATTTGTGTACAATTGAAAGTCCCATCGGCATGGCAAGCATTCGAATCTTTTGTAATAAATGCGAATAACAAAGAGATAAATTTATTGTAGAAAATTTCAGAACACACGGTAAAACATATTTATTTTAAATCAAAATAAAAAACTGGAATGCGACCCACATTTTGTTTAGAAAAATAATACGTCAAAACAGATTAGAACAAATAAAACATTTTACTGGGTCAAAGCAAAATAATTGTTTTGAATACAATTATTTTGATAACGAAAATTAGCACGCATCAAAACACAAAAAGTTGATTTTGCAATTCGACAAAAAAACCCCAAACCTAATTCGGGAGAAAAGCAAAAACGAGGTGCAGAGAGCGGCAGCAGGGAGTGCCGGTCGAAAACGCGAAGGGAAAAGTCCTTTCCCTGTCACGGTGGCGGTAGTAGTTTTTTAGTGTTAGCGGTATCAGAGGTAAAGTTCTCTCCGTTGTGTCAGGGTGTAATAGGGATACTGAGATATCCTTGACGGTGAACACTGTCCCCCGTTTCCAGACACAAAAGGATAGAATCACCCTCTACGCTAAGTTCTTTGCAGCATAGCACGATTCCGGTTATTGGCACTACCCGCGGTGGCTAAAAAGATTAGCGAAGAATAAGCAGTATCCAGGCCAGAGAAAAAAAAAGAAGTTTTCCAACGCCGTAAGTTTTTGAACAAGTTCAGATTTAAACTTTGTTTCAGTTTGAGACATTTATTCGTTATTATTTGCGCTAGATTCTGAACTTGGGAGTTATAATTCAAATGTTATACATAGGGACTAGCGATAACAAATATATTTAGTTGATTTCCTGATCTTTCAAGGGAACTGGACACATCTGGTCGTTCTCAGTTAAACATTGCAGGTCCAGGCTCACAAATTTTTGGGGGCACAGCTCGGTCTGTAATATATATAATTTACCGTGTGTGATGATATAATCAAATTTTGCAGATTTTCGCCAACTTGACAAGAGTTAGGATTTCTTCTCTAATTAGTAGTTATTATATTGTTGCGCCACATAATTCGGTTCCACCTCGTAGGTAGGACGGAGATAGAAATTCACGCGAGGTTAATTTGTACATGGTATCAAAAAGGCCGGAGCGTATGATTTTCCATTTTTCTTAGGTTTCAGCGAACTTGTGCTGATAAATAATATAATATAAAAAAATTGTTATCTTTTGTTCAGACGTGATTCGAAATTTCTTATTTATTAGTAAAACACATAAATATTGTAGGTGATTCCAAGACTTGGAATTTCGCAGCTTGAAACGCCAGTGTCGATAAATATTTTATTGTTCTTAGCTCAGCAATATTTTATACGAATGAATTTCACTTTCATTTTGCTATCAAGGTCAATGCGAAAGACCATCGTAAGCTGGAATAACATTTCGATTTAAAAGGTAAACACATATAATATTTTATTTTTCGTCGCGACACCGGTGAATATCACGTTTAGGAGAAAAGAAAAACATACGCCTCTCATGTGCTTTGGAAATACCAAAACGATAAGGGGTTAGTTTAGTTGTTCTAACGCAAGGCGAGGGCTTCGTCATAACTTTGTTTTGTGGGATAGTTACATGTTATACAGGGGTAGGTTAGGATGCACCAATTATAGATAAATGTATAGGTAGTCTTATACCGGGGGACTTTATTTATTTGGGTAATATCGGGATTATTTACATATCATATATATATATATATATATATATACTCTTTTATTATATTTTTTTATACAACCTTGTGGTTCTACCATATTTTATTTATCATCTCTACCCCGTAATTCCCCCCTAGAGAGTGTATAAACAACCTTGGAAGTGAGACAAAACCGGGAGAACAATCCTGTCCTGGCAAAGGAGGATCAAACCGTTCTAAGACCAGGCGTACCCAGCTCAACTCGGACTGGATTTGCCTTACACGCTCAGCCGCACATTGGAGAAAGAAATTGGTGACTCGAAGGTCGGGATCGATCTAGTATTAAGGAAGGTAGGATTTTCTTATTTCAAGTGGTGACAGCGTTTCTTTTATTAATAACCAGTTAAGTGAAGGAGGTATAGATCAGCAGTATAGGGAGTATAGTATTATTGTTACATCTGGTGACAGCAATTGTTAGACTTACTTGAAACTTTCCATGGCGGAGGGCGTTCCATCAAACTTACAGACATCAACTATCATCGTAGAAATTCCATATTCTACACATTTCTTTTGTAAAAATTCATATTTCTGATTACCGCGAACGTAGATACACTCAACATTAGGCATTATACTTTTCAAAATCTCATCCAATTTTAAATAATCAACGTCACCCGAAGAATACTTAATTCCATGGATATGACGTTCCAAGAACTTTATTGTTTTTTGATCTTGATGGCTTAGCAAATGAAATAGTAGTGGTGGCGTAGATATGTAGTGTGTATTTTTAAATCCGATTTCGATGGACAGTTCCTTAGGATGAAATGTACCATTGATGAGGAAGCCTTGAATGTCAATAAATTCTATTCTGATCGTAGTTTATTTGTAACTGACACAATTCCACAATCTGAGTATTATATAATCGTTTTGATAATTTCCGTTAACGGATAATACTACAATAAACAGTCATGTATGATTATACAATATGCTCTAGTATTTGCAGGAAATCCTACACCTGCTTCAATTTTCACTTTAATATCAACAGTCGATGCTCTATTTCCCTCCTCCTGCTTGGAACAGTCTATTAGAAAGAGAGCACGATCTTTGAATGCTTCATAGTCCAATGTTGGATGTACTATGCATGAATTAGTATACCTTCTAAAGAATGATGCGTAATTATGATAGGCAAGAGTATAGTCGTTCTTTCCGAAATCCATCTTTAATCGTTCGGTGGGCCAAAAATCTCCGTTCAAAGCCAATCTTACGTTGTTGGTGTTCCAGTGATCAAATTGCGAGGGATCGTTTGTCTTCTTGTTGCGTCTATCCATTTGAAAGCAGACGATAACATATCGAGGTCTCTCAACAGACGAACTCGTTTTAACTGACCAAATTTCATTTTTAGTGTCTTTCGTCAACGTTGGCAATACACAAAGTTCCCATTTTCTGAACGGAAAGAAAATTGGTCGATTACTTTTTATTTGCTCCATCATACGTAATTTTATTTCATCGTTAGGATAAACGTGCTTAACTTTCAATGTCATGCTATCTATAACAAACTTTATTGTAGTGTTAGATGTCGTAGCACCTGTAGTTATTTCAGTTACTATTACAGCATCATTATCACGACGAGATCGAATGAATCGAAAGGTTTGTTTTCCATACGTAATTTTAGTATAGTCGGTAAATACATTGAAAATGTGTTTTAGAGGAATCAAAAAATTAAATGATTTATCAGCATCATTCAATAGCGGTTTGTTGGGATAATTCCAGCAGGCTATAGCCATTTCTTTCGATTGCGGATTATAACACAACAAACTTCTTACGGTACTTACTATACCAGGATCTCGTACTATTTCTATTTCTTTCCCACTTTGAATGTAGGAACAAGAATCGAAGAGGAATGCACCGCAATTTGGCGCTAGATAAACATGTCCTCCGCCACCACTAACTTCTATTTTTCCCTAAATTTCAAGTTGAGTTTCGTACATGAGAAAAAATACATCAGTTTGTTGGATGTCAAATTCCACAGAATCGCTGTTATTGAATGATTTCACGTAAGGAACATAGGTGTGAAAATCTTCTTTTCTTATCGACTCATCATATTGTGGATCTCGATAAAGGTCAAATATCGAAGATATTTTCATAGGGGATGGATGATCATCAGAACGCACGTACTTTCTTTTTTGCGTTATTCTTTAACTTTAATCCGATTGCTTTGAGGAACGCTCGATTTGAAGGAGTAAGGTTCGTTCGTTTGAACGATCTGCAAGAGACTAATTTGGTTGCAGATGATGAACGACTTTTATAATCGTTGATAAGTAGACCCATTAACGTTCCAATAGATGTAGAAGTAGCGTGCTTTTTTCTCCTCGAAAATTTACTGGTTCAAGATCTTGATCCAACACTCTTACGGTAATGTTGGTGATTTCGTTTGTGCTGCTCACAGGTAAATAAATCGGATTATTCGGTCGTTCGTTGATTGCATAACCAGGCTCCACTGTAATTGGGAAACTGAATATTGTATGAGCAGGCTTATCTCCGTCAACCGATCTTTCAGCAATATTGCAGTCAAATAGTAAAGTTGATATTTTACAAATGTTAACAGGTAGATCAGAACGGTGGACTTTACCAGGATCTAGTATCTTTGGAGAAAATCCTAGTATTTTACCCAAACCATCAGAGTATTCAAAATCGATGGCGTGCCGTCGACTGTAAATTTCACAGTGAAGAGTATTGTTGTTAGGCTTCAAAGATATTAACTAAATTAACTGTCTCGACCCTTACTTCGTGGAATCTATTCATATTAATGTTTTAAATGAAGCTCACGGCTTCTAGTTAATACCACAATATAATAAAAATTGTTGAAAATTCTAAAATATTGACAATTATTTCGATAAATCAATATCATCGTCAGAATGACAGAAGTTACATTTCATTAGATGCCTATCTGATGTTTAGTAGTTATTTTTGGCTAGACCAAGAAGTGACCTAACTTGTGATTGACTTAATATATGTTAATAGAAAAAAGAAGATGTGATATTACAAATATTGAAGCCCTATGATGATATCCTGGATATCATTGTTCCAATTAAGATCAGCATAACTGTGCAATGATATAGAAAACCGGGAAAACTATATCTGCTGATCTTTACAATGATCACTTAAGAAGACAGTTTATTAGTGGAGAACTCCCTAGATTTAACTGTTCATTGACAACTTCATATTGTGGGTTTCCTAAATGTCTTCTAATTTCCAATTCTTCAAGGAATTCCAGTTCTTGTTTCTTTTCACAAATATGCAGCACTTCTAGTTTTGTGTTAGGTGTCAATGAATGATTGGTGTCAAGTAGTTGTTTTGCATAGTGGGATTTATCTGGCTGTTTTAACCTGGATGCTCGTAAGTGTTCACTGTATTGGATTTCAAAATTCCTAAGGGTCTGACCCAAATAGACAGCATTACATTCTGGACATTTCAGTTTATATATACCTGACTTCGGTAATGGTGGTATTTTTGTTTTTCCATTTAAAAATTTTCTACTAACGTTACTTTCTGTTTTAAAAGAAATTGTTGTATTCGTTTCTGAAGATATTATCTTTGAAATACTATTAGAAATATTTCCTGCATATGTGATGGTTTTATAAGTTTTCATTTCATCAGTTTGTTTAGGAAATATTAGTTGTAATGCCACTTTTTCCTCTTTTTTATTAATTAGCTTATTTATCATATCTAATGGATAACCGTTGGATGTTGCTATTTGTCTAATTGTATTAATCTCTCTATCAAAATTACATTTGTTAATAGGAACTCAAAAAGCTCTATGTATCATTGAATTATATGCCGCCAGTTTAAGGGACACGGGATGATTGGAATTAAATGGATTTGTCACATCAGTCTGTGTTGGTTTTCGGTAAATTGAATAATCAAGTACATTATTAACTCTTTGAATTTTTAAATCAAAAAAATTGATAGAGCTATTTCTTCAATCTCTAATGTAAATTTAATTTTTGGGTGTAAATTATTGATGTGGTTGAAAAATACATCTAATTGTCGTTCACTACCCATAAAACAAGCTAATATGTCATCTACATATCTATACCAAAATAAAACATTTTTCGAAATATTACTTTCAAATATCTTTCTTTCTAAATTGTCCATAAAAATGTTTGCCAAAATAGGTGATATACGGCTTCCCATTGGTAAACCTTCATTTTGAATATATATCTTATTGTCAAAAGTGAAATAATTTTGATTAATGCATATATCAAATAAGTTAAGTATATCTGATATTATTCCTGGATTAATATTTTTATCTTCTAGTAATTTTCTTACAAGTATTAGACATTCTTTAGGAGGAATTTTAGTGAACATATTAGTCACATTGAACGAAATGAGATTATAGTTATCTTGCAAGTTGATTGCTTTCAACTTTTTGATTAGTTCTATTGAATTTCTAATTGAGTACTGAGATTCATATCCGTGACTATTAAGTATATTGTTGAGCCTTTCATCGTAATCACTTAAAAGATAATTTGAATTATTAACAATATCCTTTACATTATTAGAAAACTTTTTGTTGGGTTTGCTTTAAGAACTTTTACATCGCTAGATTCTATAAAGTTATATATTTTGGAATTGTAATTTTTAGTCGTCAAAATGACAGTTGTGTTCTCCTTATCAGATTTTGTAACTGTTAGGTTATTATCTTCTACTTTCTTCCTGATTGCATTCAAAACTGTAATGTCATTTTTTGTTTGACGTTTAACTCATGAAGGTTCAATATTTTTGATTAAATTGGCAATTTTTAATTTCTCATTAAGAAAATTATTTGAATTAGGTTTTAAAGCTATTTCTGACTCTGTAGCTATAATTTGTTTAATATTATTCGTAAATTTTGGTGGTATGCTGTACTTTTAAATAAAGGTTTATCTATCTGTGAAATTAGTGTCTGAAAGGTTTTCAAATCGTGGTGCAAAGTGTGTTGGTATTGATATTCTTGAGGTAATTTGTGCCAGTTGTCCAGTAAATCCCAAGGTTTAACTCGTTCTACCAAATACTTTAGGGAATGAGTTTCTAATTCGGCACTTGTAAAAGAGGACAACTGTCTTTCGCTAACCAACCATGCTACTAATGCTTCAGACATTATAGAGGAATTGCAAACAAAAATGTCCACAGTTGATCTGATTGTAATTTTGGTACTGCTCGTAATTGTAAAATATTTTACTGCCTGCTAGATAACTGACAAGTTCTCTGAGAGGCTTCAGATTACCAAATGAATCGAAATATCCAACGCAGTTATTTATCTTTCTATATGCTATCCAATGCGTGCCTGGGTTTTTAGACACATCCAAATTTAGTATTACTGATTCATATCGTCGAGGTCCGTTTTCGGCAGAGAATCGCGCATGTACACACCTCTAAAATATTTTATTTTCAATAATTTGGCAAACTTGATTAATTCATAGTCGAATAGTGCTCTATTGGGTAGCTTCAACGGAAGTTTTTTTTTAAGAATAAGCCATATCCACCTTTAGCGTTCTTCCGCAAATACAATCCTTTAACTATAGACTCCATAGCTTTATTATGACGATGATCTTCTTCCAATTTCTTTTGAGCATTTTTTGCATCGATGACAGTCTTCGCAATGCCCGCAGCACCTCCTGATAATGCTCCTAAAGCTGAAAGTCCAGCAAATAGAGGAATTAGAGGTAAAAAGCCTCCAGATTTAGCCACAGGTATTATTCTAGGTATTGGCACATGTTTTGGTCCTCCAAATTTTTGAATGAGAGATTTTGCTGCTCGCAATGCTAACATCACTGTATCTGCCAGCGAAGATCCCTTTATCATGGATTTCTTCACCTTCATAACCACATCACGATGAAATGATCGACGCTTCTTCATACCCATTCTCAACTTGCGTTTGACCTTCATTCCGTTGGTTACGAACCAGGCGGCTGCCTTTTCACCTAATTTAGCGTCTTTTGACTTTACTCGCTCACAAGCGGCGTTTTCTAGTACCAAATCGGCTTTGTGACGATCTGTGAGTGACTTGTTAGTTGCGATATCGTGATTTTTGCAAGCTGAGTCGAGAGCGTTGACACCTGTATCTCCTCGTAGTAGTCGTTTTTTCAGATGCGTTCCAGCTATATAAGTAGAGGATTTAATATTGTGAAAAAATAAAAATAGTAAAACTTACGTCCACAGTATTGGTAGCCAGGAAAATGAAGCTCAAAAGGCAAATTGTTTATGAGAGAATTTAGCACACCTTCACCTTCGTGAATCAACATGAAGACTGGCTATTTGCTCACGATGGAACCTATAATTATAGCTGCACTGTTTGAAAAAGTATCATAAGATGGATATTGTTAAACAAGAGCAGTCATTAACGATTGAAAATTTCGATAGCGTTTTGGAAAATAGGCGTAGTCGAAAACATGGACTTTTTTTACCAGATTCGTTTCGTGCTATTATTTGCGGTCTCAGCGGAAGTGGGAAAACAAATATTGTGCTATCATTGTTGTTTAATCCAAATAGCGTAAAATTTAAAAATGTCTACGTTTATTCTAAATCTCTATATCAACCAAAATACCAACTGCTCGAAGAAGTATTGACTGATGTAAAAGGTGTGGGATATTATCCGTTTAAGGAAAACGATGAAATTGTAAGTCCTGCACAATCCAAACCGAATTCGATTTTCATTTTTGACGATGTGTCATGACTTTCAAATTACTAACTCGAAATACTCTTTTTAAAAACGTTTATTTTACAAAATGATAGTTCTACGAACTACAACATGAAATCTAGTAACTGACTAACTTTATTTACAACAAGTAATTAGGTAGGTAATAAGGGTCTGCATCTTACACCGTGGAACAGCAACTCATCAGTTTACATGGAAATCGTTGATATAATTCCTCCCCTCGTAAATTCAACTTACGCAGCTAGCGAGGAAGTTGAACGGTTGAGTGGTCCACCTGGGATGGTTTCTTTGCAGTTTTGCAGTACTTCGATGCCCATTTTTTATATATACAGAATACAAAAATAAAAATTAACAATAAATAAATTAATGAGGTCCATATGCTGGGGGTTTTTGAGACTTGTCCGATTGATTTTCTACAAATTTACTTTTCAGCGGTTGAATATCGTCTAGTTCTGCTTCCTCCAAATGAAAGTCCAGATTTGGTGTGGTTGGGAGAAAGGTACTGTTGTCTAGATTTAATAGTAGTATCGGCTGGCTGAAGCTACTATAGAGTTGTTGGTTATTTATGACTGTGTGATGAGCTACTACTTGGCATCTCAAAGGAATTTCTAAGAGATAAGTACCCGCTGTAAGATACTTGGTTTCATCCTGATTTGGACATTTGAAATTTGCTGTATCCTGGAATGGAATGATGTACAACCAGTGGAAATTGTTTAGTTGTTTCAGAAATGGCTTTGACAATTGAAATTTGGAAGTGCGTTTCATTTCAAGTAAGTTTATTTCACAAGGCCTTTCTTCTTGAATTTCCTGCAGGTCTATTCTCGGGCAGACATACTGCTGAGGGAGAATCTCTTTGCAAGGTTTGCTTGAATAAGCGAAGTTGACACCATTCGTAATTAAAAATTTATTCTGAGGTATTATCACCTTAAACTGACTCCCTTCTAGTATTGGAGCCGAAAATAAATGGTAGTAATCAAAAACTTTGGGATATGTTATAGGAATATTTAAAATATATGTAATTTTATTATTATATGAGTAGCAATCAATTTTAATTAATTTTTCGTAGAGTAAAATTTTATCGAATTCAATTTCTAAGGGCAATTCGTTTTTTGTAAATATTTTCTCCAAATTCTTTAATTGTTTAAATAAATCAGAAGTTTTAATTATGCTTGGATGCATCACTTGAAGTTTAGCAAATGTAATTCGAAATTTGCTTGTCTGTTGATTAAATTATGGATAAATTCAATTTTTGTTTCCAAAATTTGTTCGTTATTGGTTATTTGTTCGATGGTTCTATTAAATTTATCAATGAGCGAGACTGATAATGAATTTTGATTTCTTATACTACTAGCTAAATTATTTTGGTTATTTTGTAATTCTTTGATGAGAGTTTCAAATCTTTCTCCATCGTTAGAATCTAAATTTCCAGTGATAGATTTAAAGATTGATCCTATGCCGTTTATAAGGCCTCTTTTAGTTCTTGAAGGATGGGGTAATATTTCTGCTAGCTTATCGTTAATATTGGTTTCTGTGAAGTCAAGCAATTTACAATAATTTGAGAGATCATTAGCGTATTGTATGTTTTGAACAGCAAAGGCCCTAATTTTTGTGGCTTGAATTTGTAATTTATTTATTTCTAAAATAATTGGGTTCAAATCATAATAGTATATAAGTCCATAACTGTACATTCCAATTTTTACGGTTCCTAACTTAAAGGGTAGCAACCCGGCATTGTTAACTAGATTTCTAATTGTTATTTTATCTTGGAGTTCCATAGTTCCAGAAAATCTGAAATAAAGCAAAATTCTACATTCTAAATGATTGTCTTAATATTACGTGTGAAAGTTGTGTAAAAGTATCGTACATAATTTTCAATTTTTCACGTTTTTTCCGGGGACGTTTCAAGTTGTCCATATGTACCTTATCTCTATTTTCAGTTGAAGCTGTTTTATTTGCAAGGTTGACGGTTTTTAATGTGATTGGTAAAGTGTACTTATTAGCGTGTTTTTGACGTATGTGTTTTCTTACATATACTTTCTGATTAGGTTTAAATATTTCCGGTTTGTCTCGGTTTGTATTTAGTTTAGAAGTAATTTTTTCTTTTCGATTAATTAAGTCGGAATTAATTTTTGAGTACAATAATTTTGTTTTTTCTTTGTGATTGTTGATGTAATCATTTAAGAGTATTTTATTTATGTCAATGTCATAAACATCATTATTATTAATATGTCCGTTGACTATATCTATCGGTTTCATTTTTGTACTGGAATGAATCGAATGATTGTAAGCAAGTATAGCATATAACATTTTCATTTTAACTGGGGTTTTTGAGAAACCTTTAGTATTTAGGAGTCGTATATGTTCTATTAGAGTTGGATGGAGTCTTTCTATTTGTTCGTTGGATTGAGGATGATTGGGAGAGGTAAAATGAACTTGAATTTTATGAAGGCTCAGTAATTCTGTTAATACGAAATTTTTGAATTCTGTGCCATTGTCAACTATGATTTGTTTCGGTATGCCGTGATGAGAGAAGAATTTGATAAGATTGTCTACCACTTCTGTACCAGAGGCAGAATTTATGTGATATGCTTGAGCGTATTTAGAAAAGCTATCAATAAAAGTTAAAAATTTTGTTTGTTCGATCGTGAAAGAATCTAAATGAATAATTTCGAACGGATTCGAGGCGGTTGGGGTGATATTTAATTGCATATGTACTGGATTTCGTTCATATTTACTTTGATGGCAAATTTGACATTCGTTTATAAATGTTTGTACGCATTCTTTTAGGTTAGGCCAATAATATTTTTCTTTTAATCTTAAATAAGTTTCATCTATTCCTCGGTGATTTGATTATCCTTCGTGATAGCTTTGTATGATAGTTTTGATCTCTTCTTGATCTGTTACATCTATTAATTTTGTGGTACAACGTTTTAATTGGATTGAATTTGATCTGAAATATTTTTGTAATATTGTCGAAAATGGTTCGTACAATTCGGGGCTTTCGAAATAAACGTGATATAGAATATTTGGTGAAATAAATTCTTTAATAAAATTGATAATGTCTTGTTCTAGGTTATTTTTTGATATTTGCACAGTTATTTGTTTCTTTTTCTCAAATAATATTCTAACTTTAGGTTTCGCTGGAGAATGTAAAACGGAACTAATTATAATTTGATTTTGTCCGACGTTAACTGCGCATTTTGCGATAGGGATACCTATTACCGGATTTTCTTCAGCATTAGAATGAATCGTAAGAGACTCGTTTTCGTCTACGTTGGGTTCATTTTGACGGTCAGGTGTTATCTGCTGTAATGCAGAGTCAGGATTGTTGTCACTTGAGTTTGTTGTCGAAAAATTTTCATTGTCTAGGTCAGCGTCGGGATTTACTATCAGGGATATAGTATCTAGGTCAGGGTTATCGTCTTGAGTTACTTCTGTTGTTGGAATTTTTAGTTGATTTTCAACTGTAAATGGCGAAGGTGTATTGATACTTCATTGTGATTGAGGCGGAATTGGTTCATTGCTAAAATTTATATCGCGGCTCAAAACATCGTCAACATTTTTCCAAAAATTTTCATCATTAAGAATTTCGTTCGTTTCTTTAGTATTTATTTCTATTCTAGATAATGCATCCGCATTAGTATTAAGGCTTCCACGTTTATATACAATTTTATAATCAAATTCATCTAATTTAATTCGCCATCTAATGAGTTTAGAATTTGGGTCTTTTAGAGAAAAAAGCCATTGAAGTGGTTTGTGGTCACAAACAATGGTAAATTTTTTGCCATATAAATAAGGTCGGAAATATTTGGTGGCCCATACAATGGCCAAAAGTTCTTTTTCTGTGGTATCGTAATTGCGTTCAGAATCGTTAAGGGTTCGAGATGCGTAAGCGATTGGAAGATCTTTTCCGATAGGACCTTGGGAAAGCACTGCACCGAGTGCTACATTACTGGCGTCTGTGGTCAAGTTGAAAGGTTTTGTGAAGTCGGGATACTGGAGAATTGGGTCATTGGTCAAAATATTTTTGCATGTTTTGAAGCATGATAAGAATTCGTCATTGTGTTCGATTATCGCGCCCTTTTTTAGGCATTTTGTCAGTGGTTTCGTCAAGTGGGCGAAGTTTTTTATAAAACGTCTATAATATCCCATCAGTCCCAAAAATCCTTTGATTTGTTTAGTAGTTTTGGGTATTGGGTAAACTTTGATGGCTTTAATTTTATCTGGGTTGCATTTCACTCCAGAAGGGGTGACTACATGTCCGAGATAAGCTACTTCTTTTTTGTACACAAAAGGATATCGATAGGTTTTAGCGTAAACAAGGAATCTCGTCGGTGGTTCGTATTTCATGTTTAATTTTGTTCGTGAAAGTAAGTGGTGTGTTTTCGTTATAAAATATGTCAGAATATTCGGAACAAAGTTTGAGTATTTTGGATTTTTCCTCGTCGTTCAAGTGATCTGTTCTAATATTATTCAAATCTAAAGTTTGTGTAGAAGTGTCTTCTAGGTTATTCAATTCGAAATTTTTAAAAGCATTGTTATCAAGTTTTTTTACAGGAAGTGGTTCTGAAAAACTTAATTTAACTGGATTTGTTGTGATATTTAAAATTGTAGTAATTGCTTCTCCATTTCTTGCAATTTATAGCGACTCTGGTATTTCACAACCGTGAAATTTTTGGTGTGGAATGACGATTTCACCATTTTTTTATACTTGTTTTTATTTTGATAACCTTTTCAGTTCTAGGTTCGATAGTAATAGAGTTTATGTCTTTCTGAGTTTTATGAAAATTTAATTTAATTTTACTATGTGGAGTTATTAACCATCCATTCGAAAAGTTTATGTTGGCTTTCAATAATTTCAAGTTATCTAGGCCAATAAGTCCTTGGAATACACTATGGAATTTGAATACATAGAATTTGAGATTTAAATTATCAGATAAATTAAAAATTTTTGAAGAAGGGATTACAGTGCTATATTTATGGGAAGATTCTTGAAAAACTGATTTCACAGTAAATGGGTCATGAGTTACACGTTATCTGAAAAATATTCAAATGCAATTTCGGGATCTATGAAGGATTTTGATGATCCAGAATCTATTAAAAGTTTGATATTATACTCGGGGAATATTATATAAGGCAATTCACTATTATTACTTAAATTTAATGGAATTGATTCAGGGATTATGTTTCCTCTAGATTCTGAGGCGTTTCGTGAAAATTTGTAGAATCTTGATTTGAGGAATCGAAATAATCATTATTGTTTTGTTCTTCAAATTGATATTGTTCGTTTTCAGAATATG
The DNA here is from genome assembly GCA_963921935.1 of Galeruca laticollis. NCBI lineage: Eukaryota > Metazoa > Arthropoda > Insecta > Coleoptera > Chrysomelidae > Galeruca > Galeruca laticollis. Next base: position 61,904,815 of record OY998178.1, on the reverse strand, counting down.
AGTTATCAGGTTTCTTCGTCCTGAATATCGGCATTAAATAATTCCTCGGCTATAAAACTATTTTGTGGTCGAGAATTTCGGAAATGATTTTGATTTGAAGGACCTGGGTGTGAGTTTCTGATATGTGAACTGATTGGGTGACTGTTTACTGTATTTCTTGTGGAAATACTCATGGGTGTGGGTTTTGGTAAATTTAAATTTTGATTTGCTTTGAATGCATTATGGTTCTGCTGAGGTTTGGAGACTTGAGAATTCGTAGGAAAATGTTGGGGTTGTCTTGGAGTTATAGGGCGAACAGGTATAGGTTGAGATGGAAATGATCTCTGTGCTCTAAAGAAATTATTATGTGTATGAGTATTAAATTGAGTTGGATTACTGTTAAAATTCTGTCGTTGTACGGAAGGCTTACCAGAGTATGGCGGTTGCTTTATATTTGTTTTATGAGTAAAATTTTGAAAATAATGTACATTGTCTTCTTTTAAAACATATTGTAAATCTTCGGCTAAATTATTTGGTTTCATGCATCTAATAGTTGTACCTAACGGTTCTTTAAGTCCCGATAAAAATGTTGTTAAAGCTACATTATTATGTAAATTTCTTTTTAGAATTTTTGAGTCATTTTCGATTTCATGAATGTCTACATAACTACACAAAAGATTGAGAATGTTTAAAACTCTATCATTGCTGTGCTTTTTCATTTGATTGTTGTCTCATCATTACTAAATCCCTATTTAGACAAGTTTCGTCTCTCTGATCTGCGAAATTTCTCGTTAAAACATCTCTTAACTCGTTCCAAGTAGATACATTTTGTATATTTACTACTAATTTAGCATTACCAGTTAACTTAGATATTAGACAATTTAATAAATACACATTTTGGAAACAATTTGGTGTGTCTATTCTGTAAAATGAATCAATTAATGATTTACATGGCACACATTTTAGATATTCTGGTTCAAATCCGGCCATGATTAAATTATTATTAATTGAACTTTGATTTAAAATTAGTGAGTCAGTTGAAGGTTCTAATTCTAAACTTTGGAGAATGTTTGATAATTGGTCAACTTCAGACATAAAAATTTATTGTACTTACAATTATAATAGAAGAAATATTTCAAGCATTCCTATAGAGATATACTCCGGTTCGGCAATTTTTGTCTTCCTCAGATGAATATCTCTGCAAAATTGGACTATTGTCGTTCCAATTCCCGTTGATGGACTTCTTCGTGCTTGGAATCGTTTCGGAGTGTGATACACTGGGTGTCCTGACGTTCTAGGAGCCACTCTAAACTTCCACTTGCACAAAACAACTAAGTCCGTAGATTCCGATACTCAGTCAATCGTTAAAACGAAAATTAACGCGTTCGATACGTATTAACTCTGAATATCCTACTGACTGCGCCACTTTCAAATTACTAACTCGAAATACTCTTTTTAAAAATGTTTATTTCACAAAATGATAGTTCTACGAACTACGACAAACAACATGAAATCTAGTAACTGACTAACTTTATTTACAACAAGTAATTTTATATATATAATATTTATGCTGACTGCAGGGTCTGCATCTTACACCGTGGAACAGCAACTTATCAGTTTACATGGAAATCGTTGATATAATTCATGCGACAAACAACAAACCATTCAAGAATATTTTCCCATGTGTAGGCATAAAGGTATCGATGTCTTCTACCTATGTCAGACTTATTCGAAAATACCGAAGCAGCTAATACGCGATAACTGCAATATGATTGTAATGTTTAAACAGGCTGAAATTAACCTTAGACATGCCTTCAACGAACACGTTTCCCCCAACATGTCATTTAAAGAATTCAAGAAAATGTGCTCTGAATGCTGGAATGATAAATATGGCGCTTTGGTTATTGTCAAAGACTTTGATTTACAAGATGGTAGATATCGTGAAGGATTCGATATGTATATAAAAATATAATAATTATTCAACCATTCATTTTTCATTATGATGTCATCTGATGCAGACGCTGTGCGAAAACGAAAAATTGCAGATCTGAAACGAATTATTAGAAAAAAGTATTTATCTTTTAAACTGAACAAAACTGAGCATGATGAGACACTAAATAGAATTTTCAAACCTATATCTAGTCCTCTCAAAGATATCGTAAATATTATGAATACATCTAAGGAAAACAAGCAGATTACAGCATCCTCACAGCCCACATCATCTAAAGAGAAAAAAGAACATGTTCCCAATTTTCTTAGTGATGAAGAATTATACAGTTATGATCCGAAAAATGAATCAGTATTTACGGATGATGATGATAATGGTGAACCTCAAGCGAATACTAGTGAACATTACTCACCACGAACAGTCAACGAGTACATCGAACAATACCTTACAATGGGCCGACAATGTGTCATCGATTTCTTTAACGAAGACTCACAAATCGATGATTTGTATGGTCCAAAGTATAATGCTGAAAACGATCAGTGGACTCTGGGGAATAAACGCATAAACTTTGACGCAAAGAACGGAGATATATTCGTAGAAGGAGATAAAGGATGGGATAGAATACCAGCTACTCCAGGTCTTTACCAATTACTTTTCTACGAACACTCCAAATATACCGAAGATGATTTACCTACACTCAAAATATTATTGGAACGAACGGGGGTTCATTTAAAAAAAGATAGAACACTAAAAGGTTCTCAGAGGTGGGAGTATATTAATATTATTAAAAAGCAATTTATTATAAGACGAAACACTACCACTGCCATCGTAGGTAAAGGTTTACCTGATCACATCATGACCTATAATGATAAAGATATAGAGTACATTTACTAGAACGATGTTAACGAGATTGTTGAAAGACTTAGAGAGTTAATAGTTTCCAAGGATGCAGGTAACACTTCAAATGATAATGAGATTGTTTCTATTATACATGAACTTCGTGAAGCTGATTATATATATTATATATATTGATGTATTCTACTTATTTTCAACATGAGTCTCGACAAGTTTGGTCGACATTCTGATGCATATAAAAAGAAGTTTAATACAAATATGATTGAAGCACGATTAAAAAAACTCGAATTAGCTGAATTGTCTTTGAACACAAGTATTCAGCAAATAAATGACATAATGAAATCATTGATGAGTAATGTATCAACTCAAGAGTATGTAGATAAAGCAATAGAGTCAAATGGTCAATCTATATTGAACAACCTCAAAAAAATGAAAGACAAATTTGATGCAATACACAATGACTGTTATTCAAAAATTGCTACTCTTAATACAAACATTATTCAAATGCCAACAAAAAAATACGTTGATGATCTCATTTCAAAGTCAAATGACAAACAGATACGTCAATTCACAGAAACATATCACACAAAGTGTCTAATCAGCTTTAGAGGCACAAAAAAATTTAACAAGAACTTCTATGTATTGGATACTGAAGGTACAGCGTTTGTATTCCCCTTTGATTGTAAAATTGAAAGCTGTAAACATTCCGCTTCTGATGGGAGTGTTTTATTAAAGAATAATATGGAATATCAGTATCATCAGTTAAGTGGACTTACCATAAAGAAGAACGATAAAGTAGAATTTAAATTGGGTAGTAGAGATTATTTTTGCATGGATCTTCTGGTACAATGTAATTTAGAGGAATAATCTGTCAAGAGAGAGGTTTAACCGCAGATAAGCGAAAGAAAATTGACCTTCTACTTTAAATATAACAAATCAAGTTAAAGTTCTTTGTTCACTACACATCATGTCTGCAGACAAGATTCAACTTGTTAAGGAATTGTATAAACCTTAAGAGCATGATTATACTTTTCATTGCTAATATGTTCATCAGATAGTTTATTATAAAAGTACTTCTTTGAAGGTAATTCCGTTTCATTCAATTTTTCCATTGAGTTTATGTAATCATAGGGAAAAATTCCTTTTTGAGTTAAAAGTCCAAACTGTTTGTCGTCTAAATGTGAAAATTGTGATTTTAAAATGTCTAATTCATCTATATGAAGAGTCTTTTCTAGTTCATCGAGAGATGCTCCTAAAAATCGCAATGAATCAATAAATCTAAACCGCATATTTGTTGAATCATCAACGAATGTGATTGATATGTACTTTTCTTTGTTAATTGGTAATAAGGTCAATCGTCCCGTTTTTGATAAATCTCTTATCATAAAGCGAGAATCGTATCCAGAAAGATTGTGAAAAACCACAGGTATAATAAACTGTTTTTTATAATTTAAATTGCAAGATTGATGTGCAATGCCACGAAAGGTTCCTGTAAACATTACGCTTCTGATGGGAGTGTTTTATTAAAGAATAATATGGAATATCAGTATCATCAGTTAAGTGGACTTACCATAAAGAAGAAAGATAAAGTAGAATTTAAATTGGGTAGTCGAGATTATTTTTGCATGGATCTTCTCGTACAATGTAATTTAGAAGAATAATCTGTCGAGAGAGAGGTTTAACCGCAGATAAGCGAAAGAAAATTGACCTCATAATTTAGATATAACAAATCAAGTTAAAGTTCTTTGTTCACTACACATCATGTCTGCAGACAAGATTCAACTTGTTAAGGAATTGTATAAACCGATTTGATGAAATTATTCACGCCGATGGACAATAATCAAAGGTCTTGATGACTTATGGCAAATGGATCTAGCTGAAATGAGACCGTATGCAAGGCATAATAAAGGATTTAAAATGATTTTGGTAGTAAAAGACTGTTTCTCGAAATTTATGTGGACTCGTCCGCGAAGACTAAAAAGGGTGAAGAAATAACTCGAGCATTTTCAAGTATTATCAGAAGCGGTAGAACGCCAAAAAACCTTCAATCAGATCAAGGAACGGAATTTTACAATACTAATTTCCAATCACTGACGAAAAAACATAATATCAATCATTATAGTACGTTTAGTACAAAGAAAGCAGCAATTGCAGAGAGAGTTATTAGAACGCTCAAAACGAAACTTTATAAACATTTCAGCTTAATTGGAAAATATAAATGGATTGGTATTTTACCTCAAATCACAAAGGAATACAATGACACAAAACATAGTAAAACTGGATACAAACCATTAGAAGTGAATGAAAATAACGAAAAATTGATTTTAAATGAGAAATTCAGTTATTGGAAAATTGCCTGACCTAGAAAGTTAAATGTATGAGATATTGTGCGAATAAGCAAAGCGAAACATGCTTTTGAAAAAGGTTACACTCCGAATTTTCAACTGAATTATTCAAAATTACGAAAGTCAAAGTAACGAGTCCTGTAACGTATTTGATAGAAGATATGACTACATCACCTATTAGAGGTTGTTTCTATGAAGAAGAATTACAAAAAACCAAAAATCCTAACATTTATCTCGTTGAAAAAGTATTAAAGAGGAAACGTAACAAAATATACGTTAAATGGCTAGGGTTAGACAAAAAATATAACAGTTGGATATACGCTGATGATGTAGTATAGATATATTAAATCGAAATCTTCTTTATGAATACATTTCTTAGCAACCAATGCGAACTTTGATTGGTGGTGGGGAGAGTTAAACATATAAATTGGTCGGCATTAATTTAGAAGTCAGTAGTCATCATGAGTCAAGATTCTGGGTATTATAGTGAAGCTAGTGTCACAATGGCATGTAGTGGTAGTAGTAACGATGAAGATTATGATCGTGATTTAGATCAAATTGTACGAAATTATGAAATTGCAATAAAAAAAGAAAAACATTATTCATTGCACAGAGTTTTCAAGGTTATTTGGGTTCATTTTATCATCATTTATCGAAACTATGGGAGCTAACCTAACCAAAATGTCCTTCAATACTATAGAATGGGATGAGGTCATAGAGGTGCTGCATAAAAGTAACGAGTATTTCAATCCTCCAGATGATAATGGTGAGAAAAGTCCTCTCAGTCCCATCATGTTTTATCAAGATTTTTGTCAAATAACTAAAGTCATTTATGATAATCAGAAATTTGTGGAAGTTCGTCAACACGATGTTCCATTTTTCCTCGATGAAGAAGTTGTAAAAATTCTACGCCTTCATGAGAATTTGCTTCAACACCACATTTCAATTTTAAAAAATGTAAACTTTTGTGATTTTTATTATAATATTATTAATTTATTGAAGTCATTTATACCTAATCCAATGTGTGGCTTTTCTAATTGTATAGATTTAATTTATGCAGTTTGTGATATTTGTTATGAAAACAGTTTAGTAGGGAAAGCACTTAGAGAGTATCTGTATTATTACAAAATCCATGTAATCATTGATTTAACATTATAAAATTTCGAAAATATTCTTTCTTTCATTTAAATACCTAATCGATGGATTGTATATTACCATGAAAACTTTCTGATATAGAATCAGTATTAAAGCTAACGTCGGAAGTGAAGGATGATGATTCTCTTACTAATTCTACCTTTAGTGGCACCTGAGAAAATTGATCTGAATTATGCTGTGAAATATATTGAAAGATTTGAATATGTTAACAAGTCAGAACATGATATCACAGATATGGCATCGATTTTAAAAGATTTTCCAGAGAAATTCAATTTACGAAGCAACCATTCAACTCAACAACCAACATTACAACCGATGACGCAGATATGTGATACTAAATCTCCAGATTTTATGTTTCTTGCATCAACTCCATCTTTCCCAAACTTTCATATTTACGTTGGTTATAATAGATTTCTATGGAAATTTGATTTACATGACATTCATATACCTTTGCATTCTGAATACATTAAAGATTATCTTCCGCAGAATATTAAACATGAATCAATATCACACATTTTTCAAAATTCTGCAGGCAATTTGTTTGCATTCAATAAAAATACCGACGATTATTATACTTCATCTTTCCCAGATTTGACTATATTGGAAATAAACAAAGTACCCGTCCCAACTAACTCCAAAGTTGATGTTATTTTCCAAACAAATAGTGGCCAATTTTTTGTATTTTATGATAAAGCATCACAATACATTGAATTCAATGATGGATTTAGGAAAATTTTGAATAGAGGACGAGTTAGCGATCGCTTTTTGGGACTACCAAAAAATCCTACGTCTGCATTCAGATATATCGACGGATACATATACTTTTTCACTCAAGACAACACCTACTACAAATTCAGCGAATATTCCAGAAGTGTTGTATCATCTGGACCATTTGATTGGAAACTCTTTGACATACCATGCCCCAACACCAGTATAAAGGAGCAGCTAAAAGCACTTCTTAATCGTGTACTTTCTAGTTATGAATAATAAATGTTGTAGGTACTTTGAAAATAAACAATGAAATATTAAAACTTCGTTTTATTTATTTAAAAAAATAATACAATCATTTTGGTTAGTAATAAGGTTTATATAAATTGTTAGGTATGATGAATAGAAATGAAGAAACTATGAATTCATCTTATATAATTCTTATCGATTTATAGAAGCTCTTGAAATAACTAACTAATGTTACGTTAAATTTGCTATTTTTTTATTTATAAAAATTAAAAGTCTCGTTCGATTTTTTAAGAAGTGTTTTTTATGACTTTTGTTTATGACGTCAGTAATATTTTGCACGATCCAAATTTTCAGTATATAGATCTCTAATAACATAGATTTTAATATTCATTTTGTTTTTCTAAAATAAATTCAAGTCGTCGAAAACACATTTAACGTAACATTAAATTTTTACAAAATGGTTATGAAACCAAACACAGTATCTATTTAATTGATGTATATTACTCCAATCTGATTCATAACATCTTAAATAGGTATGATGAATACAACTGAAGAAACTAATTTAATCTTATATAATTCTAATCGATTTATAAAAACATTTCTTAAAATAATATATGAAATGAAAACAAAAATTTTATCACATGAAATTTGTATATGTTAATTTTACCTTGAATCGAAGAAACTAATTAATGTTACGTTGGATTTGCAATTTTTAAATTCTATTCAATTTATAAAAATCAAGATCGTCACTATCATCCTCGTTATAACCGATAAATCTAGCAACTTGATTTTCTAGCGAAGTATGATGGAGGCTCTCATTACATTCATTATGACTTTTTATTGTGAACAACATACGATTAAATTCATTATGACAACAATAATATTTTGAATGATATAAATTATGAAAATTTTCAGTATAATAGACATAATGATAATGATCTCTAATGACATGTAGTTTAATATTCATATGATTTTTGTCGAGAATGTATTCAAGTTGTCGATAACAACGTTAACGTTGACATAACATTAAATTTAAATTTTTCACATAATAGTAATGAAACCAAACGCAATATATTCTCAATTTATACATGGAATTCCTATTTGATTCATTAATTACAGCATTGCGCAAATAATTTGGTATAAAATGTAGATCTGTTATATTTTCTAAACAATAAAAATGTTCTTTGATGTCGTTTTTTTTCTTTTTGCATTCGAACGTTCCATCTTACTTCACTATATTTCAATGACTTTCTATATTGGCGGATGAGGTAATGAATTTTGATCCATAAATACTAAAATACAATTGACATTTTTACAAATTGCTATAACTGCAATATTTTGAAGTAAGAGTACCATTACCTAATGAAATAAAATTAACATTAATCTACATATTATAGTCCTATTTATCAATTAGGTTTATTTAAACTATAGTGACCCCACGGTAGAGTGTTATCATTATTTGCTAATATGTATATTTTATCCTCAAATGCGCTTAAAGCCATTTTTGTTTGTTCAACACTGAAAACTTGATGCTTGTATGATCTTATGTTACATTGATTCTCAAATCTAGGTTCTAAACTTCTTAAACATTTAAAATAATGATTGAAGGTTATTCGATTTTCAACTACATTCTTTTTAATTCCCGTTTTTTTAATTACTCCTATATTATTATCATCACGCATATCTTGTTTCTGCTTTTTATTAGTCGGTATTTTATATGAATACATTTTTGATCGTAGCCCGACAAAATGAGTAATAATTTGAGATTTCGTCTCATCTTTCATTTTACCTAAAACTTTTTTATTAACTCGAGGAATATTGTAAGGATTATCTGAAGGATAGTCACTCGTATCAAATTTATCTAAGTTGTTTTTTATCAATTCTTCATAAATGTTATTGGAAATTAATTCATAAATAAAACTATCGGTATCGGTATATAATAATTTACATCTTTCAACACTCAATTTCGGTATCATAAAATCATAATGAAAATTATACATTATGGTTTTTGAAATATCTAAAATAACCATACCTATATAAAGAGGTTTACTGAAAACTATTTCTGTCCTTTTCAATTCAACAGCTACTCGATTTTCATCAAAAATTGTACGAGAATGGAACAAAGGACTAGCAATAAAATGTTTTATGCCACAACGACCATCCCAAGATTTTAATAATTTAACACGACGGTACTTTCGACAATTTTCCATGTTTTAACAAAGGTTGCATTATTCATAAGTTTATAAAGATTATTTTCAAAATCGTTGTTTGCTAAAGTCCTCAAATGTTTATTTAAATCAATATATGGCTTCAACCAAGGAGCCTGCTTGAATTTGAGAACCGTATGTATGTTTTTCAATGTCAATCCGTGAACTAATGCTTGCTTTACTGCTCGGTAGTGAATTTTATAATTATTTTTAGGTAAAACGGTAGTCAATAACTTTTTATATTTTGAATCGGGCGGAATACGATGTTCAGAACAAAACGGAAAATCACAGTGACAATCATGTAATTTTTCATCATAATCCAAATCTACTTCTAAAATATAGCCTTCGTCAGCATCATCTGCAATTTGTGTAACGTCTATATTAGTCAACCCATTCAAATCCTCCATAAGGGATATATTGTGACATAGCCCATCCATATTGAATATTTACATCTAAATATAAAATAAATTTCGAAGGTTCCGAAGGGTTATATTCAGGCATATATTCATTATTTGCTCTAGAATATCTATTACAGCAAACAGATATTCCTCCTCTTATACCATCTTCAATGAACATGATTTTGTCAACATCGTTTAACAAGATTGCATTTTGTATACTTAAGCATCGCGTTCCATGTGAAACCGGATATTGTATAGTACCACACTGCATCTAAGCCATACGTAGCATAACATTTCTCCCTAAATTGTTCAAAGACGTCAGCTAATAAAATAATGTCCGTTTTCATATACAAATCTGAATATTCACCAAGCGATTGTATATTTAAATTGTGCCAAACCTTAAGAGCATGATTACACTTTTCATTGCTAATATGTTCATCATATAATTTATTATAAAAGTACTTCTTTGAAGGTAATTCCGTTTCATTCAATTTTTCCATTGAGTTTATGTAATCATAGGGAAAAATTCCTTTTTGAGTTAAAAGTCCAAACTCTTTGTCGTCTAAATGTGAAAATTCTGATTTTGAAATTTTTAATTCATCTATATGAAGAGTCTTCACTAGTTCATTGAGAGATGCTCCTAAAAATCGCAATGAATCAATAAATCTAAACCGCATATTTGTTGAATCATCAAAGAGTGTGATTGATATGTACTTTTCTTTGTTAATAGGTAATAAGGTCAATCGTCCCGTTTTTGATAAATCTCTTATCATAAAGCGATAATCGTATCCAGAAAGATTGTGAAAAACCACAGGTATAATAAACTGTTTTTCATAATTTAAATTGCAAAATTGATGTGCAATACCGCGAAAGGTTCCTGTAAAGTGATCATGATCAGATACGCGAATATCTGAATTTTTAAACTTTTTCTCGCAGATATGACAATAAGTAGCATTTTGTAAACAAGAATTTTCTGTTTGTAGAAGTTTAGATTTAATTTTTTGATAAACATAATTTGCAAGCTTTGTTATTTCATTCGAAAACCAAATAATGCAATCTTCACCTCGATAACTGTTGTAAAAAGAAAGACTATCATCGTATTGACATTCGAAAAAATAACCTGCACTGTAAGCCTAATGAGATTGATATTTTTTTGTTTGAGATATTAATTTTGATTTATCGTTATATTTTTGTAAAAGACTTTCAAAATCAGCGTATATTACAAAAGGAGTTCTCTGTTTATATACAAAATTCTTAAAAGTAACTGACAAATGCTTTGGAAATGGTATTTTACAATTTTTAAATTCCAAACAATTTATACTGTGCGCATCTAGTTTTTGTTGCGAATAAAAATAATTGAGACATCTAAAACAAAGACATTTTTTCCCATTATATTTGGTTAGTTGCGAAGAAATCAGACGAGACAAATCTTTTATCCAACAGTAATGATATTTTTCATCAGTTTCATTATCAAAACAATCGTTAGGTATTGGATCATAGTCATTAAACATTACAATATAGGAATGTTCTATCATTAACAAATTTACATGTTTTTGCAGATGTTGATTTGTAATTCTCAAAGGAATTGTAGAATAAAAAGATTTTTTATCTGTTTCATGATATTCCAAACCATATACATTTATAGAAATATTGTTCAAGTTTTCAAATTTATCTATTTCATATATCGTCATCGGAATAGGCAAACCTTTCGTACATAGAATTTCGGTATAGTGAGGATATGAAGAAGTTAATTTCGCGTGACATTTAGCAGGATATAGAGCGCTTACAACAGACCAATAGAAGCATGCTTCATCTTGATTTTTTATATTAATACAAGCATGTTTGTTTAGAATTTGCAGAGGTAATTCAATGAAAGAATTTCCTCCATTACCAAATTCTACCTTATTAAAGTTAACTTCTGAAGAAACAATTTTATATAGTGCCCAATTTGATCCCCGTTCTTGAAAGTTTGCTAACTTCTTGTAAAGCTATTGAACAATTTCATTATAAAACCAATTCTTAATATTACTGCTTCTATCAATTATATCATTTTTCGTATTAAAATATTTTAAATCAAATTCTGAATTGTCATCATCTACAGATCCCTTATTAAATTCTCCTGAAAATCTTATGTTTAGTTTTAGAACTGAAATTTTCTTCAAGTGAGAATTGATTTTATATTCAATTGTTTTAAATACATCTTCAATGAGGGTATCTAAATTTGTATGTTTTAAATTTATTATAATACCGGTTTGAATTCGACTATTAAAAGCAGAAGCAAGATTCTCCCATTTAATTCTTTGACTTCGATTATTTTTTACACCTCTACCTGTTTTATTTTTGTTTAATAAGTTTTTGAATAACAGACTGTAGCGTTTTAAGTGACCTATATTTGTAATTAAGTGCATTTGTTCTCCTACCGATAATGGTTTTTTACATATAATCACCATATGATCACTTATACTAATAAACTTATTCATGGTAATGAATAGGACTACTTACATAAAGTTCAATCTAAGAAGAAGTTGAAGATGATTCTCCCAATGTTTCAACAATTCTGAACAAAATTCTCGGTTTGAACTTCGGTATTTCTTGGATGCCTTGAAAAACTAGCGAAAATCCTCCCTTGTTAAGTTCCGGCAAATTTGGCTTGAAAATTTCTGTAACCCTCTTTGGCAGGAAACATACACAATCTTGTAATTATATAAATATTGTTGGTCCAAAATTAGAGTTGGATAATTTTGCTTTCAATATTGGATACGGTTGGTTTGGCTGCAACTCATATCAACTTTAATTTTTGGTTTATTTTCAACCTCTTTCATGTATTCAGCATTTATCTTTTCTAAAAAGGACATCTGAAATTGAAAATAAAATGACTGATTTTAATATAACTATATTTTTGAAAAAATATAGCGATAAATTGAAGAGAATAGGAGCAACGTCTTTTAAAAGACTTAAAATTCATTGATATCAAAATAACAACATGAAAATTAGAACGCAAATGTAGTATTTTTGATCTCAAATAAATATACTTACATTTGCCACATACCAAGGGCCGTAGCAATATAAATTTCTAATGAGCACAAATTAATTAATGATAACTGGACTTTTAATCAAGAAAACTATAACTTTTATTACGTTTCAGCCATGCATTTACTTATCCATTTATTCACTCTATTATCATTATTCTATTATTTATTTTTCTTTTATTTATTTATTATTATTAACTTTATGGAGAGAGCCAATCTGTACCCAGTCAGAAACGACAAAATAATTACAATAATCTCATCTTAACCACAATCCGCTCTGCAGCAGAGCCTACTCGATGACGGGACGACTAGACCTCCGATTCGCCTTACAAGACTCTTCTAGGGTTTGGTACCCACAGGTCTACCGTGTGACTTACCTCAAAGTGTACTAAATAATTTGATGTTCTCTTACCCTAGATGTAAATAGTTTCAAAAAATCAAAGACAAAGAGTTCAGGTGACCCACTAGCGTTTATTCTATGATAAAAATATTTAGTTTCAGATTCAATTCAAAATTACAATTGAGCACAACTGAGTACAGCTGTCCGAAAGAATAGTCAGTAAACAATAGGTTTCATTGAACAATAATGAATTTCATTTAACCTTAATAAATTCCATATCAACAACTTTAAATAAGAAAACGAAGCAATTGCTTAAAGCGCACAAATATATTGAGTAAACCTTATTATAATTTCAAGTTTAAAAAGCATCCTCAATGGATTGCAAAATTTTTTTTGTTGTGGTAAACTCCAAGATTAATTTATTTTACTCATTAAAATAAAGGATTGTTTTAATTATCAAATTCATTTTTGTTATCTTTAAAAGTATTATTTTAAAAGAAGAAAAGTGTAGATATAAAAGTAAAAGTAACACTAATCAGATAAGACCAAAAAAACTTTGTGTACTTGCACAAAAACGTGTTTTCACGAGGCTGGCAGCAATCAACTGGATACTACGGAAAATAACTTTCACCATGTGGCGACAAATACATCAGACTAAGAAAGTAGCCACTGCATTAAATAATATTTCTGGATCTCCGGTCGCGAACACCATACCATCAATGATATTTTTATATAGCTTACCCCGACTTCCTAATTCGTTTTAAAGTTGATTCCGGAGAACTATCTGAATATCTAAAAATCTAAAATAAAACCATAAAAGATGTAGGTTCGCAAGAGAAATATTATCGAAAAGACTTACCTCGAAAAATCGAGATTTTTTTTAAAATGGCGGCTCTACCACTAAATCTCAAATCCTAATAATTAGACGTGATAAACGATTGAAGAACTCCAATCCTCCAAACAACAGGTGTGCTTAAAATCCCGCTTAATACGGATCCTCCTTTAAACCTATCCACAGGCTATGGAGACAACTTGCTACCACAGGGGCACAGCAAAAGCAACAACACTAATAATGGCGTCTACCTATTCTTCAACAACTGCTTCAAGAGGTTCTACAGGGCGGAAGCCCCACTCCTTCCAAAAATTATCATTACCAAAATTGCCACTTTAGAAATTCAAAATAATTTCAGAACTCAATAAACAATGTAGACGAAATACTACAGAGACGAACTCACCCATCTTCACTGCCAAACTTCCACAGAAAACACTTCTCAGCAAGTATCCAAGATAAAGAGACATGCCCACCGACTCTCAAACACATCCCCTCATTTTAGAAAATTAAAATCCTCTATCGTGCTATTCAGCATCCAGTTAAAACCCTAAATGATATTGATAGCCGAAAAGTTAAGTACAGAACTGAGTATAAAATTTAACCATCAGGTTTGACCAGCTAATCGCCAACAACTGATAAAGCAATTTGCAAATAAATATCCTAAAGGTAAGCAACCCAATATACATTAATTTTACAATTATTTGTGATATAAATCCAATTAGGTTAGATTTAAGAAAATGATTTAGTGAATTTTAATATGTGAATTTTGAATTTCAATTAATTATAAGAAAATGATTTAGTGAATTTTAATACCGTAACACATTGATATATTCTGCAGACTATAGCACACTTTATTTTAGACGACGGTAGACTATTTTGTGTGTAAGTTTAAAATACACTTTTTAAAAAATCGAACGTTACTTTTATCAGATGGAGCACAATTATAGGAATGAGAGAAAATCGAACTTGTTAGTTCTTAAATACATCAGCAGCAGATCACCGCCGTATTTTGAATTTTTTTAAAACCGAAGAATCGGTAAAGTTGGTTAAGATAAAATCAATTGCGATGGAAAATTTTGTTTGGTGACTTTGAGATGATGATGCATTAGGAGATACATTTAAGAGGAAATATGGTTTTCTGTTTCAAGAAAATTTATATAATATGACACATAAAACTTTCCTAAATAATTATCAGTGGATATGACTTCATAGCATGATTCAAGATGATACATTCTGAGGGAAATAATGTTTTCTATTTTAAGAAAATTTATCAAATATGATACATAAAACTTACCAAATGTGAGATTTTAATTAATACAATATAAAAAATTATTTCTAAAATGCTGCTATCAATTTATTGAAACACAATGTCTTAAAAGAAGATTTATTCTTTCGCAATATACTGTTGCTAAAATGCATATTTTTAATGTCTTCTGATGGCATACAAACACTTTTTCTCACAATCATTTATTCCCAAATTATCAAGGAATGTGATATTTCAATTAATACAATATAAAAAATTATTTCTAAAATGCTACGGTCAATTCATTGGATTTTTTATTGAAACACAATGTCTTAAAAGAAGATTTATTCTTTCGCAATTTACTGTTGCTAAAATACATATTTTTAAAGTCTTCTGATTGCATACAAACACTTTACAATCATTATAAAAGAAGCACATGCGCATGTTAATGTCCTTTCACAACCAGTGCTTTCACACATCAAATTATGGAGCGCGCGTGCGCTCGCTGCAACTTGAATACATTTATTTAGACTCAGATAATATCGTACCGCTTTAATGTAGTTGGCATACTAGATGAATTTGACCAGGCACGCCAGGCAGGCCGACGGTTAGAATCTCACCTCGAGCAAGATTTTTATTAAAAAAATATCTTCTACATTATTACGGCACGATACGTCACAATCCTTCTGTGACGTCACTTCTTTAGTCTCCAGAGGCTGTCACTTCTTGTAATAGTCTGCAGAAGCTTTACCACTTCTTCACCGTATGTTGCATAATCAAGTATCATTTCTCGGGTTTTCCAATTTCTTCTAGGTACTCTTTAAAACAATCTATCACTACTTTAGCATTGAGCTTTTAATTAGATTTCCTATAAAATCAATTGCCACGATTTGTAATGGTTTATTACTTATTATAGATTTCGCTGTCATATAATTTTGATAATTTTTTTCTTCACCTAATTGACAAAATTTACGATATTTACAAACTTCTTTGACAATACTTAAATCTTTCTTTCTTGTTCCTATATGTCCATTTTCGATATGTATATACTGAATAATCTCCTTGGCATATTCTTTTGTTATCACATATACTTCTCTAATTAAGTTAGGGGCTGAAGTCGTGTTAAATTTGCAAATAGCGAGGTTAAGAGGTATACTTAACAGGTTGATTATATTTTTATTATCACACACTACGATTACAAATAATTACAATATATAATTGAATAAAAGGTTAGCAAGTATAAAATTACGTGTGTTCTTTAATGGCGCTGCATACCGCTCTCTTTGGATAACCCTTTAAGCGCACACTCGCCTTTCGTTTCCTGTTTCACGTTAACGCCCACTGCGCTGATACTTCGGCGTGTAAAACTCGTAGGTTTATATCACAGTGATGGTAACCGACATTTCGGGGTTAATTTGGTGCGGAATGTGACAGTTAATTGTAAGCATAAACACATATCATATCTGTAATCGTTTGAAATCATTTCTGTCAGCCCAAAGTTTTAGTGATCAATCTGCCATCATATCACGGTGAATTGATGCAGGCTGTAACCAATATGTTGTTACATCTTGACAGCGATTTTATATTTGGTTACATCATATTGGGTTGTTAGCCTCAGTACTCCGAAAAACTACCCACTTTAGCTGATAAGTGCTATAACTTATCAGGGTTCGATTGTAGTCGACTCCTTGACTTTGTCTAAAATATTTTACTAGTGTTACGTTATAACAAATTTGCTGATTAGTCTATACATACTTGTCTCTCGAGATAGTTGTATATTTGATGATCATTTATATACCATGTCATGACTTCAGTAAATATTTCCATATCGTTCAGAAACTTCTATTTAAGACTTGGTTGTCATAAGAATATATTGTAATCATTCACCCATAAGACGTTAACTGTTTGATTACATCTAATTTGTATGATAATTCCGGTTATTTTGGCTTTGTAGATTAACATCTGCGGGGGTACTATGGTACAATTATTGTTTAAAATAATTTAAATAATTTCTGATACTTATAAGAATCGTTGTAATGTTGTTTGTTGAGAAGTCTGGTTATGTTGGAATTGACAATTTGCTCGATACGTCTTGGATAGATGCGTTCGTTTGTCGATTCGCGTTAAGAGTAGGCGATATCACTGTCTAGCATTTGTGGTTTGACTTTACGAGTCATAGACAACTCAGTACGCTTACAGATTTCCTCTCCGATGTGCTTGTAGATGAAATGCGAACTTTTACTATTCATATTTTTGGGTTTACTCTCCTTTTGTTCGATGTCTTAAGCGGATTGTGGTTCTATGATCCGTGGTCAAGACGAATTCCTGTCAGTTGGATTGCTATTGGTTGGAAAACTTACTCGAGTTGCGTTGTAGGGAGAAGTTGAGTTACATGTGTTATTGGCGCATCCTTGACTTTCTTTTCTAATATGAACTCTGAGATGGCATGATTTTCAGTAAGATCTTCATTTATATATGGTATTTGAAACCATCCCAGTTGGGGATATTAATCAGGACTGTGTAAATTTATTCGGGAAGCTGTATTTTTGGAGATTTAGTGGATATTGGCCGTTTTTGGAAACCACGCCGGCTGACATTTTTTTGGAAGGGGTTTTTGACTGGAATCATAGCTTCGTTGGGATTTGGATATCTTTTTTCCATCTTCGTTTTTGATGAGACGATTGTAGGAGTTTCGAGGAAATTTTAGGCCCTCAATTAGAGGTATGTAAAAGAGATCTTATATAATTTTTTGTAAAGTATGTTTAGACATTTTTCACTCATTTCCTATTAAAGAAACGGATTTAAATTAGTAACTATTAATATATTTCAATTCGTTGTAAAGTAGTACAGTAATCCCTTGTCAACCGCGGGGGTTGCGTTCCGGATAGAGGACCGCGGTTGGCAAAACCGCGGTTGACGAGGGACGTCTTTGCAGTATATGTATGTACTCGAAAACAGAAAAGTGTAATCTCTATGTATGCAGGGTACGAATATCTAATAAATGACAAATAAAATACATAATTATTTATTATGTATATGTATAATATATTTATTTGGTTAAAAATATAGACTTATTTACGGAAATAATGTAAAATTGTTGGTTGTTTCATTTTTTTTCTGAGATCCTTTTCGATTTCCCTATATGGTTGTAGTAGTCCATTCAAACCATTTGAAAATTTTAGGCTCCTTTCTAGTGAAGGGTCTTCATCCTAAACTACATCTTGCAACTGCTGTGCAATCCTTAAAATATTTTGTACACTAGTTAATGTTAGGGTTGTAGAAGTCATAGTGTTAGTCGTTGCTTCGTCGGTAATTTCATTATCTGTAGTGTCGCCTTCGTCCTTCGATGTATCCTCCAGAATTTCAAGCAGTTCTGTTTCTAAAAGTTCCTTGTCGTCAAATGCTAGAACTTCTTCAACGTCACTTGGTTGTAGCTCATCAAAACCCTCGCCATGAATCTGATGCAGAATTCTTACAATGTCATCAATTTCTGATGCTTGATTTGGAATTGCTGATGTTTCAGCAACAACCTCTGGCCATAGCTTTCTCCAGCAGGCATTTAATGTTGACGGACGTAACTCATCTACCGCTTCTTTGATAAATGTTATGCAATGGGCAATATTAAACGATTTCCAAGTCTCAGTGACAGTGAGAGAAGGATTTTTTTCCATGCTATTCAATACATAACTGAACGTTCGCTTGACATAGTACTTTTTAAATGCTGCTATTATTCCCTGGTCCAAAGGTTGTATTAGTGATGTAGTGTTAGGAGGTAGGAACTGAACTTCTATGTTTGGATCACAAAATTTTAAGGTTTCAGGATGGCCGGGAGCATTATCGATGAGGAGTAAAGCTTTGAATGGCAACGATTTTGATGCCAAATATTGCTTAACACTGGGTATGAAGCAGTTAAGAAACCAGTCTGTAAATAGTTTTGCAGTAACCCATCCTTTTTTATTTGCTCTCCAAAAGACTGGCAGATCATTCATGTTCTTATTTTTTAAGGCACGTGGTTTAATAGATTTGTATACGAGTAGTGGTTTTATCATATGGTTACCTGAAGCATTACAGCAAAACAGAAGAGTAAGCCTATCCTTTGCAGCCTTAAATCATGGAGCAGATCTTTCGGTTTGAGACACAAATGTTCGAGCAGGCATCCTCTTCCAAAATAAACCTGTCTCATCGGCGTTAAATACCTGATCGGGATGATATCCTTTGCTTTCAATGAGTTGTTTCAGTTCGGTTGGATAGCGGTTAGCTGCCTCGTGATCTGCAGAAGCTGACTCCCCAGTAATTTTTACGTTGTGCAATGAAAAGCGTTTTTTAAAATTTTCAAACCAACCCTTACTAGCTTGAAAGTTTCTTCATTAGTATTTAGACTCTCGAAAAGACGCTTAGCCTTTTCTTGAATAATTCTACTGCTTAGAGGCACTCTTTTTTTTGTTTGATCTTCGATCCAAATTCCGAGAGCTCTTTCCATCTTTTCCATTATTTGAGGTCGCGAGAAACATGTTACTTTACTGCTGGTACTAGCACCACACGAAACACTAGCCCGAATTGCTTGCTCACTTTTTTTATTGTTCTTACTGTGGACTCATTCACTTTAAACTTTTTTGAGACACTCGCATACGTTTCCCCTGTCGCAAGGCAATCTAACAATTGAATTTTCGTCTCAAGAGTCATCACATTTCGCTTCCTTTTAACAAAGCGTCGCTCTGTGGACGCCATTTATTCTTAAAATTTGGGCACTCACTACTAAATATAACTACGTTAGTAATTAAACTCACAAAAATGGTAAAATTATTCTAAATCACTTGTTTCGACTGAATAACTATCAATTAGATGCGTAAATAATATAACAATTTTGATGAACCCAAATGCGTGGCAGATGACAATTTCTGTATTTATATATTGATAAATAATAATCTACAACAATAATGGCACGCAACTAAAGGGCTTCATAATACTTTACAACCACTCACTAATATCCAAAGTGAGACACAAATAACTATTACTTCCATTTATCACGTTATATATTTGTTAAAATTTAATAACAGTAAGATTATCAAAACAGCATTGAATTTATCATTATTAAAATATTTATTCAAATAATAACTACAACTAAAATTTTATATTAATTATAAAAAAAAGGAATATACAATAGACATGGGCAAGAAAATAACAGACCTTACAGAAGATGAACTTAAAAAGGAATTACAAAATAGAAGACTTTCCATTACTGGAGATAAAACAAAAATGCTCAAGAGATTAGAAAAATCAATTTTAGAGGAAGGCATTGACCCGAATACTTATGAATTTGGAAAAGAAAGACAAGAAGGGGATTTCGCCAGAATTATGATACAGGGTGATACAGAAGAAAAGGAGGAAATGGATCCATTAAAAAGACTTTTACAAGAAATGAGAGAGATGAGAGCGGAGCAAAAAGAAGAATTAGCTAAGGTAGGCAGAAAACAAGATGAACAGAAGGAAGAATTGATGCAAACGAGAAAAGAACACAACGAAACAACAAGAATACTCCATGAAAAGATGGATAAGTTCATTAATAGATTACAAGATTTTCAGATAGATGTTGGAATCAAATTTGAAGAAGTAGATAAGAAGACTTCAGAAATTAAAGCAAGTGTAGAAAATATTGAAAAAGAACAAGTTTTATTTGAAAACGAAACAAGAAATAATTTAGATGGACTAAACAAGAAAATTATCAAAAATGAAAAACAAATTTTAAGAATAGAACGAGAGAACGAGATTGTATGAATAGAGTTGAAAACACACCTATGGATAATATGAATAAGAAAATAGAAGAAAATGTAGAAGAATTGAAACGATTATATGAAATAGGACAACAAAAGATCAGAGAAGAAATTAACTATAAAATTCAAGCACCAATGAATATGGGATACTCATGTTCTATAGACAATAATAATAAATTTGATGGTAATATTAAAAGATTACATCCCATAATATTTCTTAAAATAATTAAAAATAGATTAAGACAAATTCATAATTTTGACGATATTAGAGAAATATTGCGTAATTGCATGCTAGGACAAGCATTAATGTGGTATAATAGTAAAGAATTTTCATTAAATTCATTTGAAGATTTTGAAATGGCTTTCTTGAATACATATTGGGGTCAGAGTCACCAATCACAATTGATTGAGAGATTATATTTTGGCAAGTATAACTCAGACAAAGGTACATCCATGACAAATTATGCCTTGAATTTGTATTCTCAAGCACACTTCCTAGAACCCAAGATAAAAGAAGAGGAATTAATATTATTCATTTCAAGACATTTTAAGCCAAATATATCTGAAGCGATAGCAATTCAAGACATAAGGACTTACGAACAGTTAAACAATTATTTAAGTAGGATAGAAAGAGGCATAACACATAATACTAATAGACCTATTAACAGCAATACTTATGAGAATAGACAGAGGGTATCGAACAATAATAGGACAGATAGAGATACAAACTTTAATAGATATTATAATAATAATTGTAGAAATCACAATGAACAGTCTAGACCAAATATGTATAATTACCCTAATCAACACTATAATAAAGATAATAAAGACACAAGAAATTATGAAAACAGAAGTGGAACTTACTATAATAATGCAAACAAAAGACGATACAAACAAAAACGATGAAAATAGACGTTAAAATGAAAGGGATTATGATGATCAAGAACAAAACAATTATAGAAATCGCAGCAATTCAGACTCTAAAATCCAAAGAAATGATTATAAAAACAAAAACGAAAAACGAGTAAATTTTATTAATACACATAATAGTCAGGAGAACTTGAGTACAGTTGATAAAAAAGAGTCCAGAGATATTCCAAATAAAATTATTACTAGACCCATAATACATGCTTCAGCTTCTGATGAAATTCAAAGGGCTGATGATCTTGAATCTTCAAGGGATTTTTAATCAGTGACGATGTTGTAAAGAATTTGTATACATATGTTCATCATAGAGAATTTTTATTTGATGAGGGAAATCTGCAACAAAATAATGAAAAATTAATTTTTATCAAAGGTACTATAGAAAATGTAAAGGTAAATATTTTAATTGATACTGGTTCGAATATTTCAATAATAAGTAAGAAAATCTTAGAACAACTACCAGAACTTAACAAAAACATTATCAAGGTACAGAAAATAAATCTAGTAGGTATTAACTCTAAAAAACTAACGGATATAAATAAAAGTGTGATCGTTAACTTGAACTTTAATAACAAAATTTTTACAATGCAATTATTAGTAGTAGATATGCAATATGATGTTTTGATCGGCTCTGATGAATTACATAGAAACAATGTTATTATAAATTATGAACAACAAAAGATATGGATACAAGGAATGGAATTACCAATTAGTTACGAAGAAGAGGAGAAGGAAGAAGAGATGGTACATTATATTTTTAAAGAAAGTAATGAAAGAAATTTTAATAATAATTTTAATAAAAATAACGGACAAATAGGTAGGGGTACTAAGGTAGTAGGCAATGGACGTCCCAAAGATGGATTGAATCCGATAGGAATGGAATATATTTGTGATGAAAGGTACAGAAGTGAAGTAAATCGAATGTTAATTAAATATAATGGACTAGTGAATGATGAATCGAGAGTAGCTAAAGATTATGAACATAAATTAAAATTAAATAAAAATATTGAATATTTTAAATGTAAAACGTATCCAATACCTTACAAACAGAAAGAAGAAGTCAATAATGTTGTCCAACAATTATTAAAAGATCATATCATAGAGCACAGTACTACTTCTTACATAAACCCAATTGTGGTAGTTTTTAAAAGGAATGGGGATGTTCGTTTATGTTTGGATGCAAGAAACATAAATAAGTGTTTAACACCTGAATTTGAAAAACCATTAACAATCGAGGCCATATTAGGGAGAATTTCAAATGTATCAGTTTTTACCAAATTAGATTTAAAAAACAGCTTCTGGTTAATACCTTTACATATAGATAGTAGGGATTATACAGGATTTATTATAGATGGAGTAGTATACAGATTTTGTGTGGCACCGTTTGGATTAAATATATCTAGTTCAGCACTGCTAAAAGCGCTACATAAAATCCTTAATAAATACGAAGATTTCACTTTACACTATATAGATGATATAGTTATATTCTCCAAAAATGCAACAGAACATTTAAAACACATTGAAATAATCTTGAAAGAATTAGATCAGGCAGGACTGAAACTTAATATAGCAGAATGTGAATTTTTTAAAGACAAAATAAATTATTTAGGATAAACCATAGACAAAGAATCAATATCTATGGATTTGGAAAGGGTTAAAATCATAAAAGACTTTAAAAGACCAACAAATCTGAAGACACTAAGAAGTTTTCTAGGTACTTTACAATATTTCAAACGTTTAATACCAAATCTGAGTGAGAAAGAAATACCATTACTAGAACTGCTTAGAAAGAATGAAAAATGGTTATGGGATCATAGAAGAGAATCAGCATTTCAAGAAATAAAAGAACTATTCATAAATAATGTTAAAATCTATCACCCAGATTACGATTTACCATTCATTCTAAAAACAGACGCTTCAATAAATAGGTTAGCAGGAGTCTTAATACAAAATAAAAATGATTTAGAAATTCCTATCTCTTTTGTTTCCAGATTGACAAAGAAATCTGAGAAGAAATATAGTATTTGTGAATTAGAATTAGCTAGTATAATTTTTTGTGTTCAAAAATTAAGATTTTTCTTAGTTGGTAATAAGTTTACAATCGAAACAGATAATCAGTCCTTAACAACGATTTTAGATAATAAATATGGGAATAATAGGATTCATAGATGGGCACTGTTATTGCAAGAGTACACTTTTGAAATAAAATATATCCCAGGTAAAACTAACATAGTTAGCGATTCCATTAGTCGTATGGAAGGAGACCAAAAACAAAATATTAAACATGTAGGTGTAAACATTTTAAAATCTACAGAAGGTATTTATTCATTAAAGGAAATAATCGATGATCAACAAAATTTGCCAGATAAAATTAAAGCAAAAAGTATGGTTAAAAACAACATTTTTCTTAAAGTAATAAATAATCAAGAATTGTATGTAATAACAGAAAATCTAGCAAAAAAAATTATTAAAGATCTACATGAAAAATATCAACATATTGGAACTAGAAAATTATTTTTAATATTTAGGGAAAATTACATCTGCAAAAGGGACATAACCTTGATAAAGGAATTAATTAGAAAATGTCAAATTTGTCAATTTAGTAAAGAAAGAAATTTTCATAATGAGAATCTGGCGAAATCAATTCTGACAAATAAACCGTTAGAAACTATAGCAGTTGATTATTTATCAAATTTAATACCAAGTATAAATGGCAACAAACATATTTTTGCTATAACAGATTTATTTTCTAAATACATTATGGCTTATCCGAGTAAAAGAACAAATACTACTGTCACAAAACAATTATTAAATAGATTTTTCAAGGAACAAGGAATTCCTAACAATATTATAATGGACAACGCTACCTATTTTAATAATCCAAAATTAAAAGAATGGCTAAGGAAGAAAAATATAAATCCAGTATATACTAGTATACGGAGGCCATCTTCAAATAATGCAGAAAGAGCGTTAAAAGAAATTACTAAATATCTTAGAATACTTACTCACCATGAACAAGAAATCTGGGATACTAAAATACCAGAAATAATAGAGTGCATGAATAATACACCTAATACCATAACTGAAGTAGCACCAATTATATTATTTAAACAATCTCATCCAGAAAGGCCATGGATATCTGAAAACATTCAAAGTTATCAACAATTATTATTAGATACCCGAGAAAGGTTGAATAAACAAGCAAAAAAAAAGAATTTTGCATCAGAATAATAAAATAAAAAAGCATATTTCATTTTAAAAGGGAGATTTAGTTTTATTAAAATCATTAAGGGTTTCAAATTTAAAACAAGGTGAATGTGCGAAATTACAATTACTTTATGAAGGACCCTATGAAATAACTAATGATGGAATTAATAGTTATAAATTAGTACATCCTGTTACGAAACAATTAAGAGGAATTTTTCATATATCACAATTATATAAATATTATCAGTAAATAAGCTAGAAATAATCAGAATAAATCAAAAATTGAAAATAAATTTATATCAAATGCATGTTACTTTATATGGGTGACAAATCAAATAAAGTAACACACATTTTGGGACGGGGGTGTTTTGATAAATTAATCCATCAAGAGAAAGGAAATCAGCATAGGATGAAACAGGTATTATTGCACTAGAATTAATTTAAAACAAACATCCAGTATATTGTTATGTAGTAAAACAGCATTATCATATAAGCTTTCAATGATCTAAACACATAGGCATCAATAACATAAATTTCAAATAAAGAACTAGAGCAATTAAAAAACCAACTGTAATTGTCATGCAACATACTGTATATAATAATATTTACAATAATTATCTTTTAAAGTGCGCGGAAATTTAAGTAACAAGTGATATTGTGAAGATTTGCCAGAAAAATGTTTAATAAACCAACAATATAAAATCTTTATCTTTGATTGGTTATCCATGACATAAGACATAATAATACTAAAGCAATTTAAGAATTTCATAAGAAAAATCAAGACACCATATGTTATATAAACTTATTAGAGTATAAACAGTTTGATAGCAACGGAGGTTAGCAACGAAATTTATTGAAAACGATTGAAGGAGATAGATATTTGATTAAAATGGAAGCAGACATGTAAAAAAATTTGAGAAACTAAAATAGAAATTAACAGGGAAAAATTAGAAAGTTTCTTGAAAGGACCATATCAAAACCTCCAAAGGAATTAACAATATACAAATAACCCAAAATAATGCATTACAAGACATGCAAATTGGAGATACGATGAATGAAATGGATACCTGTAATACATTATGTGATATATTAACTGAATTGGACACAGATAAGTTATTTCATTTATAATTTCTTTTGCGTTACAATAAACAACTGAACTTACTAATATTTTATGTGTTTGAACGTTTACAAACATGGTAGTTTATTCGTTTAGTTATAAGTATAGTTAATATAAACTTACCTTTTTTTAGTATTAGTCACAGTTTACAAAGATATCTTTGAAGAAAAGCTTGATGATTTAGTCACACAGTATATAGTCAGTAACATTATAATTCTTCATTTCCTTTTCAGAGTAACTAGATAAATTCACTATTTGATATAATAACTATTTGAAACATTAACTATAAACATTTATTATAGGTTATAATTACGTTTACTTATGAATAATATACATACTACCATAGATAAAAAGTTTTAATACTACTAAAATCATCAAGTAATATTTTAGATTGAGTCGTTATTTGTTTTCATTTTTCATATCACATATCTACGTTCTTTATTTGATATTATAAGCAAGTAAGAGATGTCGATATTTTTTTTATATCTTAGCATTAAATTCAGAAAACATTCTATGTTGTTTAAATTAGACAACCAATAATACACCATTCAATATACGGGTGGATTATAGTTGAATGAAGCTAGTGCCGGACTCACCCATTATAAATCAAAACTAAAACAAATTTTAAATAGAGTCTCAATAGTCGGGAAAATAACATTTATGTTTAGAAACAAATCATAATCAGTGGCGCAACATAATAAATTTAAAACTAAAGAGCATTCATCATAGTACAAATAATTTATTAAGAGTTAAAAAAAAAGACTAGGAAAATAAATAATATAACATTTTTGATGAACCCAAATGCGTGGCAGATGACAATTTCTGTATTTATATATTGATAAATAATAATCTACAACAATATATATATATATATATATATATATATATATATATGCACAGACTACAGTTTGGGTACGAAAACATCAACCCACACGACAGTTTGAGGACAAGTGGTCAGTTTCGGGACGGTCCCGAAACTTTTACCGTTCATCTTCCATACAGTTTGGGTACAATGTCCCCAAATTACAGTGTGGATAATTTAGAGATTAGTTATCGTACATTTTCAGCCCAAATGTAACAGTGAATTTTAAGAAAATATATATGAACCACTGGATGTTGGTTCCCATCAAATATATCATAAAAAATATATTGTTATAGTTGGAGTAGGGCTCTTGGGTCTAGCATACTTCCATATTTGATAAAAAAAATTTAAGGGCGGGAGTGGGGGTGACTTTGTGAAATACTTTGATTTGATATTTTTTCACGGGAATGTATTGATGGATGATTATCTTTCATTTTATCCTAAATCAGTCATCCCCCACCCAACCACTAAGGGCGGGGGTGGGGGTGACTTTGTAAAATAGTAATAAAAATAAATTATTGAATTTGGAATCAAATTGTACGTAGTTTTTTACGTATACACCTGGAATTTCATTTTGATGGCTTTTTTTATAAAGTTATGCAAAAAAAATGTTATCAAAAAATTGATTATTCAATGGTGTAGAGCTCTCGGGTCTAGCATACTTCCATTTCCAATTTCACAGCAATGTATTGATGGATGATTATCTTCCATTTTAAACTGAATCAGTCATCCCCCACCCACCCCCTAAGGACGGGGGTGGGGGTGATTTTGTAAAATAGTCGTAAAAATAATTTTTGAATTTGGAATCAAATTCTACGTAACCTTTTACGTATACGCCTAAAATTTCATCTTGATAATTTTTTTTTATAAAGGTATTCAAAAAAAATGTTACCAAAAAATTGATTATTCAATGGTGTAGAGCTCTCGGGTCTAGCATACTTCCATATTTGATAAAAAAAATTTCACAGCAATGTATTGATGGATGATTATTTTCCATTTTAAACTGAATCAGTCATCCCCCACCCACCCCCTAAGGGCGGGGGTGGGGGTGATTTTGTAAAATAGTCGAAAAAATTATTTTTGAATTTAGTATCAAATTCTATGTAACCTTTTACGTATACGCATAAAATTTCATCTTGATAAATTTTTTTTATAAAGGTATTCAAAAAAAATGTTATCAAAAAATTGATTATTCAATGGTGTAGGGCTCTCGGGTCTAGCATACTTACATATTTGATAAAAGAAAATGTTTTACGGGAATGTATTGATGGATGATTATCTTCCATTTTAAACTGATTCAGTCATCCCCCACCCACCCCCTAAGGGCGGGGGTGGGGGTGATTTTGTGAAATAGTCGTAAAAATAATTTTTGAATTTGGAATCAAATTCTACGTAACCATTTACGTATACGCCTAAAATTTCATCTTGATAAATTTTTTTTATAAAGGTATTCAAAAAAAATGTTACCAAAAAATTGATTATTCAATGGTGTAGAGCTCTCGGGTCTAGCATACTTCCATATTTGATAAAAGAAAATGTTTTACGGGAATGTATTGATGGATGATTATCTTTCATTTTAACCTAAATCAGTCATCCCCCACCCACCCCCTAAGGGCGGGGGTGGAGGTGATTTTGTAAAATAATCGTAAAAATGCTTTTTTGAATTTGGAATTAAATTCTACGTAATCTTTTACGTATACACCTAAAATTTCATTTCGACAACTTTTGTTTATAAAGATATGCAAGAAAAATGTTATCAAAAAATTGATTATTCAATGGTGTAGGGCTCTCGGGTCTAGCATACTTCCATATTTGATAAAAGAAAATGTTTTACGGGAATGTATTGTTGGATGATTATCTTTCATTTTAACCTAAATCAGTCATCCCCCACCCACCCCCTAAGGGCGGGGGTGGAGGTGATTTTGTAAAATAATCGTAAAAATGCTTTTTTGAATTTGGTTTCAAATTCTACGTAATCTTTTACGTATACACCTAAAATTTCATTTTGACAACTTTTGTTTATAAAGATATGCAAGAAAAATGTTATCAAAAAATTGATTATTCAATGGTGTAGAGCTCTCGGGTCTAGCATACTTCCATATTTGATAAAAGAAAATGTTTTACGGGAATGTATTGATGGATGATTATCTTCCATTTTAAACTGAATCAGTCATCCCCCACCCACCCCCTAAGGGCGGGGGTGGGGGTGATTTTGTGAAATAGTCGTAAAAATAATTTTTGAATTTGGAATCAAATTCTACGTAACCTTTTACGTATACGCCTAAAATTTCATCTTGATAAATTTTTTTTATAAAGGTATTCAAAAAAAATGTTACCAAAAAATTGATTATTCAATGGTGTAGAGCTCTCGGGTCTAGCATACTTCCATATTTGATAAAAGAAAATGTTTTACGGGAATGTATTGATGGATGATTATCTTTCATTTTAACCTAAATCAGTCATCCACCACCCACCTCCTAAGGGCAGGGGTGGAGGTGATTTTGTAAAATAATCGTAAAAATGCTTTTTTGAATTTGGAATTAAATTCTACGTAATCTTTTACGTATACACCTAAAATTTCATTTCGACAACTTTTGTTTATAAAGATATGCAAGAAAAATGTTATCAAAAAATTGATTATTCAATGGTGTAGGGCTCTCGGGTCTAGCATACTTCCATATTTGATAAAAGAAAATGTTTTACGGGAATGTATTGATGGATGATTATCTTTCATTTTAACCTAAATCAGTCATCCCCCACCCACCCCCTAAGGGCGGGGGTGGAGGTGATTTTGTAAAATAATCGTAAAAATGCTTTTTTGAATTTGGTTTCAAATTCTACGTAATCTTTTACGTATACACCTAAAATTTCATTTTGACAACTTTTGTTTATAAAGATATGCAAGAAAAATGTTATCAAAAAATTGATTATTCAATGGTGTAGAGCTCTCGGGTCTAGCATACGTACATATTTGATAAAAAAAATTTCACGGAAATGTATTGTTGGATGATTATCTTCCATTTTAACCTAAATCAGTCATCCTCCACCCAGTGTAGAGCTCTCGGGTCTAGCAAACTTCCTAAATGAGTTATCCTCGACCCACCCCCTAAGGACGGCGGTGGGGGTGACTTTGTAAATTAGTCGTAAAAATCGATTATTTTCAAAAAAAATGAAATCCCAACAACGTCATCGTTTTCATAGAATTTTTTTATATACGGTCCTAAATTTTCATAATTTGATCTTGAACTTGAATTTTTTCTCAGGTATTGACAAAATTTCAGAGAAAATGCGATGATTCTGGATATGGGAACACTCTGTGATATAAGAAACGGGAAGACATGAAGACATCATTTTCGGGATGCGTGAAATCTCAAAAAAACATTCAAAAAAAAATTCTCCCTCAGGGGTGGTCTTTTTGGGTATTTTTGGCAAAATAAAATTCCAACGACGTCATCGTTTTCCTTGAATTTTTTTATGTACGGTCCTAAATATTCATAATTTTATCTTAAACTTCATATTTTTCTCAGGTATTGACTTTGACAAAATTTCAGAGAAAACATGGAAAGTTAATTTTCGGGATACGGCATATAGGATGCGTTATGTATTTGTTTAATACAATGATTTCCAGCAGAGCGGAAACTGACTGAAACAGAATTCCAAAAAATTAAGTGTTCGTTATGCCATATGCTTCTTTACACACGTTTAAGATAAAATTATGAAAATTTAGGAACGGACATAAAAAAATTCAAGGAAAACGATGACGTCGTTGGAATTTCATTATTTACAAAAATAAGTGTATCCACCCCCCAAAAAAAACACCCCCGAGGGGGAATTTCTTTTGAATGTGTGTTTTTGAGATTTCACGCATCGTATATGCCCTATCCCGAAAATGAAGTCTCCGTGTCTTCCGGTTTTTTATATAACAGAGTGTCCCCAGATCTAAAATCATCGCATTTTCTCTGAAAGTCAATACATGAGAAAAACTTCAAATTCAAGATAAGATTATGAAAATTCAGGACCGTACATAAAAAAATTCTATGAAAACGATGGCGTCGTTGGAATTTCATTTTTTCGAAAGATAATCAATTTTTACGACTATTTTACAAAGTCACCCCCACCCTCGCCCTTAGGGGGTGGGTCGAGGATAACTCATTTAGGAAGTTTGCTAGACCCGAGAGCTCTACACCATTGAATAATCAATTTTTTGATAAAATTTTTTTGCATAACTTTGCATAACAAGATGAAATTTTAGGTCTATACGTAAAAAATTTTTACGACTATTTTACATATTCACCCCCACCCCCGCCCTTAGGAGTTGGGTGGGGGATGACTGATTTAGGTTAAAATGGAAGATAATCATCCATCAATACATTGCCGTGACTTTTTTTATCAAATATGGAAGTATGCTAGACCCAAGAGCCCTACTCCAACCTGCAAAGTTGTATATATAAGAGTTTATCTAAATGCTTTATGGGAAATTGCTGTTTAGAGTGCTAAGAATAAATGTTTCAAATGTCCCTGAATAAGATTTTCTAGAAACACTATTACAAAAATCAAAAAATCGCTAACTTCAAAAATAGTGAAATTAAACAAAATGTGTCATTCAACTTCTTAATTGTAATGCTTGTAAATAAAAATAAAATTAAGAAACAATATAGATTTAATATTATGATGTATCATTTAAAATATCAACAGGATAAACTAAAGAAAAAATGGAATACTATATAATTATTGTATACAATACAGCCAAGTCAAATTGTTTTGTATATGAATCAATAATGTAAGCCCTTCTCACAGAAAACAATAATCGTAAAATTGCATAATCTTCGCTTCAATTCAAAGTTAAATTATATACGAAATTATATAGGTACATTAAGATATTATATTCATAGTAGGTATAAACCAACTACAAATTAGAATAAATCGTGGGATAAATTAAAAAATATTACCACAATTTTTGGTCCCTGACTTTATTTTTGTACGACTACCAAAATTTTTCGAAAGAAATCGGTGAAGTACCAGATTTGGTATTATATTTCTCGAATTTCCACACTCTGCATACTCATTTATTTCCTGACATTACACACACTTTATTAAACATTTTATACTTAAATTGGCCTATAAGGGACTGATTAACCAAATAAAAAACGGCCACTTGTTATGTTAAATTTTGGACTACAAAAAGTGGTGGCCTTGTTCTTGCGTCCAACCTTCTGCAGAATACACGGAAGCGCATTTCGCTTTTACTTCGATTTTCGAATGCATTGAGTCGCACTCCATTTCCGTTAGACCAGTTTTATAAAACTTATGATCTATTTGGCTTAGAGTAGGATAACTTGAGACAATTTGAAGGCACATAGCAGCGAAAATGGAATTTTTTGTTGGCCACCTCGCCCATCGGACATCATTCGAACCTCTTTAATATTTTGATGTGCTAGAATGTAACCGTGAATATAGGAAGATATTTCAACTGATCCTCTTTTTCCTTGAGTTTCCTCGCAGAGAATATCTTGGTTTGCAAAGCTGTAAACTGAAAAATTGTAGATGGTTCATATGCTCAAATAAAGGTTTTAACCTGCTGGATCTTTGGGTGTTGTAACAACTGCCTGTAGATCGAAATTTGAAGATAAAACTTCCGTATTTTCCTTTACAATTTTTTTGTCGTCATCCTGGACTTTCGAGCTAATGGTTTTCTTTCTAAATATTCTCGACATTTTTTTTTCTCCTTTTATTATTTCAATTTCTATCATTGTTTTTTGCTCTAATCACAAGACAACACTGATCTTGCAACGTGGAATACAGGACAGTGCAATGTTTTCTGGCATTTATGAAATAATTTGCAGTTACAAAAGCGCGAAAATGCTACAATCACGATTATTTATAAAGTTCATCGAAAAAGATAATCGCGATACCGACCAATTCGCAAGCATCTAAATAATTGTTTGCAACGTCAGACACGCGAAAGTGGTACATTCAGATATTTTGAATAATTGTTCGCAAAGCCAATAACGCAAAATTGTGAGTTTGTCATGGATAATATGGTTCATTTTAAGACTTATGGTGCACTTAGGTCAAAACGGCCAATTTTGCACATTCATGGTTTTGGAATTGGACCGACGACATTTGAAATATAAACATGTGTAAGAAATAAAACATTTCTAATGTCTACCATTTATTTGTTTTAAGTTCTTCAAATATTTTTAGTGTAACCCCTTTTGTTTATTTAATCCAGTATTAGCCCAATTGCGGTACATCAATAAGGAACTGGCTTAAGCATTGGTGGTACTCAACGTGTTAAATCAGATATATTTTCACAAATTATTTATGTATCAAGCAGAGCTTTGTTAATATTTTTTGCTGAAGGAAATAAGGCATTTTATACAAAGCCGTTTTGATTCCCAGTAAGCAAAATAATTACTTGTTTTCCTCTCGAGCACAGCGCATTTATAAGACACAATTCAGTTAATTGTCGGCCTAACCGCATTAAACGACATCGTGAGTGTCGGACCACGTTTCATCTAAATAAACATATTTCTATTACTTTCCCTATAACTTAAAATCTGACTCAAACAATTATGACATGACGAAGTACCACAATACGGGGCGATTCCATAACACGCATTCGACTATCTAATTTTTTATACTTATCGTAAAACCACGTTCTATTAAAATTGGTCGAAGTGTTTCTAATGATGTATATTTAAAATATTCAAAACTCTTGCATTTTATTAAAAATAATTTTTAATGTTGAGACTTGATTTTCTTTGTACGTATTGTAAACCGTTCGTTGAATCACATCTTTAGATGAACTGTCTACCCGACAACTGACGATAAGCTTTCGTTTTATATCGTGTTCAGTCACAACACCTCGTTTAATTACTAAATAAATTGTGGAATAAGTAATTTTCGTTAACTTGCTTATTCTTTGAATTATTTCATCTTGAGTTGAATTGACATACTTAGCTTTTAAGCTTGATTACATATTTAAAATTACTTGTTGAAAATGAATATGCAAATCTCGATTTTCAAATTCCCGAAATTGTGTCTCATTGTTATTAATTAGAATTGCATTACTAAGATGTATTTCATCATTAACTTGGATAATATCATAACTTTGAATTACATTATTAGCAGGAATTTCATTGTTAATGTGAATTACCCCAAAAGGTCTCCAGAAAACCATTGCACAAAACAAATCAAAGACAACTGTATATAAAATAATTAAACCGCATTCAATAAAAATCTCCTGAAGAATATTGAGGTATTAATCTGAAAACGGCGCGCGCTGTTGCTCTTTAAAA
This sequence comes from Galeruca laticollis, assembly GCA_963921935.1. Lineage (NCBI taxonomy): Eukaryota > Metazoa > Arthropoda > Insecta > Coleoptera > Chrysomelidae > Galeruca > Galeruca laticollis. Next base: position 61,870,345 of record OY998178.1, on the reverse strand, counting down.
AAAATGTTATCTTCTTTTTCATAAAGTAATTACGACCTATACTCCAACACCTCTGCCGACGACCGGCGATTTGAAGAATGCTTTTTAGCTACGTTGATATTCAAAAGTAAGATGAGCTTTCCGTAGCTTGTAAAAACTGACCACCGATATGTATTGATGAATTTATCGGTATTACTTAGTATCTACTTAAAGCGCTTAATAACGAAATATCGCAGTGCCCTGGTAAAATGATATTTTTTATACTGACTTTGGAAGAGGTATAAGTATTTTTCTAAAAAAGTCAATTAAAATTTGTTGTTCAAATCCACGCCACATAAACATTATTTCTGAAGGTACAGATCATCCCACCCAATTATTTGTTGCCATCATCGATAGATTATGATTTTTGGTCGAGTTATAACAATGCCAAGCGAGTCAAAAATTTTAGAAATCAAACCTAATATTTGTGTTTTAGTTAAAATATCTTAATTATGTTTATCACGGGTAACTACATACTCAAGGTCTTATCCTATTGTATTCCAGAATATTCTCAATGTTTTAGAACTATCATTTTCAATAAAAACGAACCCAGATTGATAGAAGAACTACCCTCCAAATTTTGTACCACACAATTCGAATTTCATTTTCTCAAATTAAAACTTAATGTTTGAGAAATTTTCTTTGCTAAAATAATCAGTTCAGATTCCGACCTATACTTTTACATCTGGTTTATCCCAATTATTACTCGATATTTCTTTTAAAACAACGGGTCGCTATGAATGAGGCCGGACCTGCTCGGTATGTTACTAAAATTCTCTTATCTGTACGATTCTCGACCTTCTAAAGTCTCGCAAAAAAGGGTGCTTTTTGTTAGAGAAAAAAAGTTTAGTTTTCAAGCATGAAGATGTTTCTAGTTATTAATGTATAATTCGTTTGTGTACACAAATACACTGTAGTTTTTAGTTTATCAATTCAGTATTTTTCCTATATTAAATCAAACAGTAGTTAGTGCCCGACGTTGCGTTATATAAATGCTAAAAATTAGTCTCCAAACTATTTGGGATGTATAAGAATCAGCTGGAACTGTTATACAAAAACAGTGTATAATAAAGCTACATAGCATGATAAGGAGTTTTGAAATAGGTGATATTTTATAATCGAGCACTGTTCCAACAGTTTCAACCCATACTTTCTGGAATCTATTCAAGCTGTTTTGAAATAACACTATTTATGGATTTCGATTAAAAATTGCTGAACAACTGTTTATTTTATAGAAAATTCGATCTCACATTTGAGAATGTTGACTTTACTGAATACTGTGCTTATCTATTATAAAAAAGTTCCTAGTATGTATGCATTTACTATAGATGAAGGGCCTTGCCAAAGTTTAAAATCGTGTTTGTTTACTATTTACGTTAACTAACTTAGAATTTTGAATACTATTGAAATTTATAATTAAATTCAATTAACTGTCTTGACTCTTACTTCGTGGAATCTACTCATATTACTGTTTTAAATGAAACTTCTGTTTCTAGATAATTCCACAATATATTGAAAAAATGTTAAAAATTCTAACAATTGTCAAATTTCTTAGAATTACGAATCTTCAGCTATATACAATAATAATATGACTTGGGTATAGAATGTTAAAAGTTATAAATGATTAGATTGGAATCGCTCTATTCTAAAATTATCAATCGACTGTTGAAGCTCCTGTGAAAGTACTCTTGTTCTTATAGATAATGCTAGGATTATTTTAAATATTCCGCTAAGGAAACCTGCAGATCAGTATCGGTTTGTAATAATTATATCTGTGAGATAACTGGACGATCCCAATAATAGTATATTATTTTATATGGAGGAAAAGTGATACTTTTCATGACGCGCTCGTGTTCAACAGTCGAACGGAGTGAGGCTGGTAATAGAGAGCAACTCATGAAAAGTAGCTTTTCCTCCAAATAAATTATGCTGTTTTTTCTTCAAATGTCGACAAATTAATGCAAAAACTGTCAACAATATTAATTTATTTTTTACAATTATTGCGTCTACGGCTGATTTTCTATCTATGTTGCTATGATAACACTTTTCCCCCCGCTGGCGGGAAAGTGAAAACTAAAGCTCCGGCCGAGGAAAAATGAAACGCCTACACAGTCGAAAACTGACAGATTTACTGACGTTTGAAGAAAAAATAAGTTTTCTTAGACTCTCTCAGAAAGTTTAACTACACATAGTTACTTAAAAGTGTCCTCTAAATGTAGATTTTTTTCATTTCTTGCAGCACTAAATAGACTGTTAAAGATTGTATATAACATGTGATCCTATTGTGGCCAACATTGAAGCGATCGTTTCTCATTAGATAACAGCAGCAATTTTCTTAAAATTGTCTTAAAAAACTGGAAATCATTAATGAAGAGTATAACAATTCCCCGCGAGGTTTTGGTCAGTATATAACTCGAAAACTATTTGAAGTAGAAAATTAAAATTAGGCAGTTATAAACCGTAGTATTACACATTTCAAGCAAGCAGTTACTTTGCTGCAACGTCATGTTTCGGGTCACGTGGTATCATTTTTAAAAAACTTAATGAGACAACCTGAATATTGTTCCACTGCTGTAAATGTATCTCTCATACTAATTCGGCGATACCTATTTTTGTGTGTCAGGTACTTAGAAACGAAAAACAAATTTTTATAAGGTTTTTTATTTGAAAAACAAAGAGAGCTGAGAAACAAAAAACATATTCTAGTAACAGCTATTCTAGTTGTCAAAAGCTGTCAGCGTCAGTGAACAATCGGTCACTGTATTATTGTTGTTAAAAGTTTTGTGACTTGAAACTTACCATGCCTTTACGTTTCACTTATGACGAGTATGTCGATATGCTGATGATCTATGAAGAATGTGGAAAAAATACCAGACGAGCTAGAGATTTATATAGAAATCGTTTCCCCGACCGAACAACTCCAGGAAAAAATAATTTTACTTATGTAGAACAAAAATTAAGACACGGTTCATTTCCAACCGGAAAACATCAAAATTCTCCACGTTAGCCTATTCTTACGGAAGATAATATTATTAACATTCTTGCTTATATCCAAGTCAATCCCCAAATTTCAACTCGATGTCTGCAATAAGAATTAGGAATAAGTAAATCTACTATTCAGAGGGTGTTCAAGCAATACAAATATCATCTTTTAAAAATACATTTAACGCAAGGTCTAACTCCTGCAGATCCAGAAAGAAGTGTCAATTAAAATCGTAGAGGACCCTTTTTTCTTAAATAAAATATTGTGGAGCGACGAAAGCCGTTTTCACAATAACGGTGTAGGTATCGTTAATAGATATAATTGTCACTACTGGTCGGCTGAAAATCCCAGCTGGACGCGAGAAACGTATTTCCAAACTATTTTGGGAATAAATGTTTGGTGCGGTTTGTTTAATGGACGCTTGATTGGGCCGTATTTTTATGAGGGGAATTTGACAGGCGAAAGGTATTTAGATTTTCTCCAGAATATTCTTCAACATTTGCTTGAGAACAATCCACTAAAAGAGAGAGCGACTATGTGGTGGCAACAGGATGGTGCAACTCCTCATTTTGCTCAGCGAGTAACGTCACATCTGAATGTGTATTTCCAAGACAGCTTGATTGGGAGAAATGATACAATACATTGGCCGGCTCGTTCACCACATATAATCCTGTTAGATTTTTTTCTTTGGGGATATTTAAAAGGATTCATTTCTGTTACAGCTCCTACCGATGTAGATAATTTAAAAAACAGAATCAGAGCAGCTTGCCAATCTCTTACACCAGAAAGTATTGAAGCAGCATGCACAAGAAATTTACTTAGATTTGAATGCTGCATTAATGAAGGTGGACATAAATTTGAGCATAAACTGTAGTAAAAGTGTTATTGTTTTCCAATTCTTTTTGTTTTTCAAATAAAAAACTTTATGAACATTTGTTTGTCGTTTGTATATACCTAACACAAAAAAATAGGTGTCGCCGAATTAGTATAAGAGAGACCTATACAGCAGTGGAACAATATACAGGGTGTGTCATTAACTTTTCTAAAAATTATACCACGTGACCCGAAACGTGACATTGTAGCAGAGTAGCTGATTGCTTAAAATGTGTAATACTACCCACAGTTTATAACTGCCAAATTTCAATATTGTAGTTCAAACAGTTTTCGAGATATATACTGGCCAGAGCCTCGTGGGACACCCGTATATAAAAAAACTATGACAAGCGGTATTTGTTTAATTAAAAAAATTAAAAACGTAAAAAGTTCTTTTTTTAATAAATTAACACGTTGAGTGCCGTATGTATCCAACACGGATACACGAGATACGGTGCTTCCATCGCCGTATGTATCCGCGGCTGATACACAACTATTTCTGTTATTTCAGCCGCATGTATCGACGTTGGCTGCATGCCTTGCATATATCTCTATGGGGACTATCGCACTACGGCCTGGCATACCCAAAACCTTATTTGGCCTGTATATTTTATCCTTAGTTTTTTCAGGACACCATTTTTTCAGTTAGTGGGTTAGTGGGCCATACACATGAAAAATGGATTTGGCCTGATATACCCAATTTTCCGCTTCCACGGTAGCACTCAACGTGTTAAATATTAATTAATTAATATTTAATCTTAATAAATATAAGAAACGTCGTACATTATAATCTTTGAAAAAAAATGTAGGTCATCAGTAATCCAATTTCGAAGAAGTTTTTATTTTTCAGTGAATCTCAACCTTATTCAGTTATTGTTATTTATATTAAGATACACTTTTAATAGGTTAAGCACTCTTGGGAATGCCCTTAAAATTTATGGTTAGTAATGTTTATTGATAGAGGTAACAGTATTTACGACAATTAAGAAGATTTATATTTAATTTACGTTTCAGAAAAACAAGAGTACAAATCTATATGACCGAAGATGATAATATAATATACAGTTTGAAATTTGATGGACGTGTTTTTGTGTGTCTTCTCGAAACTAGACTCGCGTTAAATTGTTATTTGTCAGTTTTTTCTAGTCTTCAGCATTCTGATTTTAAAATATTATTGAGTTTCCACTTTTAATAATAATGGCACAGTTTACTGAAAATACAACAAACAGTACTTTAAAGAATAATAAATTATTACTCTGAACAACTTGTTAGGACTGAATAATCCTGGAAACATTATTACTGATACCTAGTAATGTTCTTTTATTCCTGTAACTTATACCATATCTAAACGATTTTGTAAATATTATTTTCCACGGACCTTACATAGGTACTTCACCAAAAGGGATCTCAAATTATGCCCTAATTTTCTAATTGATAATTTTTTTTGTAATAGCTTCATATAGTGCAATGAACAAAAGCCGTACCAAAAAAGATACAATACACCGATGCCACATTATAACGGCTTGATGTAATCGCTTATTGATACCTATACTCTGTTTCATGTTTATCGTTGGTAATTTATTAGTATTACTTTGAAAGGTCTTCAAAAATGCGTCCGTATTCTTAATTATCAATGACTAATTAAATATGAAATATGTAACGGGTGCCCCAATAAGAATGGCTTTCGGCCATATATCAGAAACCGTTCATGGTACAGCTGCGAGTACAAAAAATGTAACAAAAGAGATAAAAAACTTGAGAAGCCAAATTTTTCAAAAGGCGGCATAACAAAAGCAATCATTGCATTCTTCAAAAAATTCTGCGTATATGTACTTGATATTTAAAGTTTCAGTCTATCTACTTAAATAAGATGTGGGGGAGAATGGGAACTGTTATGAAAAAAACACCCATAACTCCGGTTCTTAACCGATTATTGCAAACTTAGTCATCTTGAAAACAGCTCTTTTCCACTAACATAAGAGTGAAAATTTGGACATAACCTAATGAGTAACTTTCAAGCGAGGGGCGCTAATTTTTTTAAAATCTAGTTATCTTTGGAAAATATTAAATAGGAGCATGCAATTTTAATCGGGATTATAAAAGTAGGCTTAATTTGTAACATAATGGCGAATACCGCATGCCGATATCTTTTCCGGTCCCGACATATCTTAAAAATTTATGAGTCAGTTGAAAACTAACAGCTTTAGAAGTGAAACTTATTATGTTACGCAAAAACTGTGAATGAGTGTACAAAAACTATTTACAATAAAAGACAAACAAAAGTAAATATTCTTTTTAAGAAATTATTTTATTAAATGTTCAAACAAACCACAATCTTGAGCCAAACTTTGTTTTAATTCCATTGCTTCAAGTAAATGCATGAATATTTTAGAAATAATCAGATATACTTCTGTTCAACATTACCGACATTGTTGAATACATTAGCAGAATGGATTTATAGATGAAAGAAAAATTAAATAGTTTACTGACGAAACCAGGTATCCAACCAACGACCTTTAGGTTTTCAGTCTAACGCTCTGCCGACGAGTCTATTTCGCTTAGTAATATCATGGAGTCTACTGATGTAACAGAAGGGGAGAACAGCATTGCGTCTCTCTCACTGAGCTTAATTAAATAATAATTAGATAAGGACAAGGAGTTTAACAAATTTGTTAGTTTTACGAGTTTACTTTTACGCCAAAAATCCTGTAGTGTCCCATAAATTGTTTCACTTCATAAAGCGTAAATTTTAAGCATTCACCTATGAATATAGATTACCTACTATGGGGTAGTACGGAAAGGATTTTAACAATTTTGAAATAATTACAATTGACATTCCTTGCCTTAATAATAATAATTTCAATATTACTTTTAATCTGACTGTGAAACGGCGTTAAGGAAGTTAAAGTAGAAATATATGTATGTTTTTTTCCATGGCCCACTACTTCTTTTTATATATTTCCACTTTAACTTCCTGATCGCCGTTTCCCAATAACATCGAAATATTAATTGAAATTACCATTAATCAACTTTAATTCGTTCCAAATTATTAAAATATGTTCGGAACCTATAGCCACAGTAGGTAATCTATATTTAAAGGAAAATAATTAAAATGTATACGTTTTTTACGATATGTCGGGATAGGAAAAAGATATCGACATGCGGTAATCGGTATTCTGTTACTAATTAAGTCTACTTTTATAATTCTCGATTAAAATTGTATACTCCTATTTAATATTTTCCGAAGATAACTAGATTTAAAAAACAAAGTCAATAGCGCCCTCTAGTGTGCATACTACTCATTAGGTTATGTCGAAATTATTAAACTTATGTTGATGGAAAACAGATGTTTTCAAGAAGACTAAATTTGCAACAATCGGTTAAGTTGAACCCGAGTTAAGGGCGTTTTCTCATATCAATCTCCCCGTACACATTATTTGAGTAGATAGACTGAAAGTTTAATATCAAATATACGCAGAATTTTTTGAAGAATGCGATGACTGTTTTTGTTATGCCCTTTAATTGAGTTAATTTTATGAAAGTTGGCTTTTTAATGTTTTTATCCAATTACGCCCTCTCGCGGTATACCGAAACTTTTGTTATATTTTTTCCCGCAGTTGTACTATTAACGATTTCTGATATATGGTCTAGAGCCCCTTTTATTGGGACGCCCGTTACGTATGTAGTTTTTTTAACGAAAAATTTTGAACGCGGAAATCAATCAAACTTTAACAATTCGGTAGGTAGTGGAATGAATGGCAAAAGGTCAAAGGGAGAGCTATCTGTTATTTTTTTTAAATGAATTAAGGGTTATGATGTTGGTTGATTGAAATTTATATCCTCATGAAAAGTTTATTTGGATTAGACCGCAGGGCTGCCAGTTAGATTTTCATTTCATCAGTAAAAATCTTGTCAAAAATTGAGTAATTTCAATAGATTTATTTTATGCTATAGAAATTTCAAAAAAGTATAATGAACTAAACTTATGACCTCGAAAAAATATGTATTATTTGAAAACAAACTTTTCATTTAAAAACAAATAAAGTAAACATACAGTGTCCACCATGTTCGCTACATATGGGAACAATTTTTAGTTGTTGTATATAGGAAAATTTAATATATACGATCGATTCTGCATGGTCGATAATCCAAAATTACATCTTGACATCAGTTACATGAACACTTCATGGCCACAAATTGGAAAAATTCGACGTGGAAATGCGAAAAGTGAGGTTAGATGCCAAAATACCGAAAATTGTTATTTAGAAAAAGTGATTAAAATGATATTTTAGGAGTACGTCCAAAATTTGAAGCAAAAACAACAAAAAATAAGAATTTTCTTATTTTTCTCCATTACGGTCGTCTGAAATGATATTGCCGCAATTTCTTTTCTGAAAGAGTTCAATTAGCACCGTATGTAATTTATAAACGTAAAACTATTCAAAATTGGTCATTAAAATCATTCCTAGAGAATTAAATGGAAATATTAGTTGAGCATTTGAAACTTTCCTGTAACAATACCTTGTCCAATGTTGTCAGTTTGTGAAGTTTAAAATAATTTATTACTGATACCACAATTGAAAAGAACCGTTTTTGATATTTTCAATAAATATTTCATTAAATTATTAAAACTCATTAAGTAGTCATAATAATAATAATAAATTGAATTAGTTTACCAACGTATTACTATTAGTGTTTTAAATGAAACTCACGGTTTCTAGTTAATACCACAATATAATAAAAATTGTTGAAAATTCTAAAAAATTGTCAATTGTCAACAATTGTCAACCGTGAGTTTCATTTAAAACACTAATATGAGTAGATTCCGCGAAGTAAGGGTCGAGACAGTTAATTTCATTAAGTTATTACTATTTTTTGAAACAATATTCAACAGATTACCCACTAACTCATTACTAATAAATAACTTAATATTTCAAAACACAAATTCAAAATGTCCTCCATCTCGTTCCATACATTTCACCGTCCCGGAATTCGTTTCTCTTTGAATATTTCGGAGCGTACCTTGGTTAATAGCATATACGCAATCCCATATGCATTGTTCTAAATGTGCGACGTCTCTGAAGGGTGTTACTCGATCAATTTTGTTATTTGAATAGCCCCATAATAAAATGTCCAGAGGGCATAGGTCCGGGGACCGTCTTGTTGGAAATGAAGATTGGCTCGCTTAGCCAGTGGGATACCATCCAAAAATTTGGTTAATACATTTTCGAACAAAGTTGAATAACGCCTGGCATTCAGGTTTTCTCTAAAGAAAAATGAACCAATAATTTGACAATTCCAAATTCCGCACCATACATTAACCTTGAGTGGGAGTTTGTGTCTGCCCATCAACGACAGTTTTGTGAGCTTACTGTTCCATTTGATGTGAAAGTAGATTCGTCGGAAAATAAAACATTTTCTGTGAAATTTGGATTATCTTCTATAATTCAAAAACCAAACCGGACGTCAAAATATTTTTCTTCAGAACTTGAATAAATTTAGGCTTGCACGGGTGAAATTTGTTTGTCGCATTGTTTTGATTAAGATGCATATAGTTAATGTCGTATCAGTCATGTGATGGAAAAGACTTAGCGTTTCTACTTGTAGTTACCTTAAACTTCTTTAATAATTTTGCCACATTTCTAAAATGGACGTTTTTGCCAGGATATTTTTGGTTAAAAATATTAGCAGCTTCTCTTGAACATTGATAATTTTCTCCGCAAATTAGAACCAACTCTATTTTTTCTTCACGTGACAGTATAGAAGGCATTTTTAGTTATAGATAGATAGATAGATAGATATAAAAATATCTTTGCAGAATGTGTAAATAGAAGTAAACTTAACGAAAACGGAGAATTACGGATCAAATGCAACAATGATGTTACACGAGTATTCGTTTATGATTTTAAAGCCCACTTAGTTAATTTAAAACTTTGTATTGCGGCAAAGTATTTGAGAAAAATGGGTTCTAGGATGATGAAAGTATAAAACTAGGAATCGTTGTGAAATGTATGCAGACCTTTCAAAGATAATAAATTATCTTGTATTCATATTATCGCATTGTTTTTTTATAAATATTGTCCAAACATGAATCATTACGCTTATTAAATAATAATTATTAATGTAAGTTGTCATGTTCTGAAACTTTGATGAAATATTACATAAAAAAAATTAATATCGGCCCTTTTCAATTGTAATATCACAATTAAATTGTTTGAAACTGCACAAACTGACAAGATACAAAAAAATTTCACGCGTTCAACGAATATTTTCATTTTATTATATATGAATGACCTCAATCAATATTTCTGAATTGTTTTACCCTCACACATTAAACATGGCGAAAAGTACGGATTTTTTAATTTTTTTGTTTTTTTTGCTAGAAATTTCATAAATGGCTCTAAAATATCATTCTAATCACTTTTTCCAAACAACTTTTTCGATATTTTGCCTCCATGACAGTGGCATCGTGAGTGACGTCAGAATGTCTTTTCAGATTAGCGACCATGCAGGATCGATGGCATACATTAAATTTTCCTATATCCTACAACTAAAAATGTTTGCCATATGTAGCGAACATTAAGGGGGATACGATATATTATACCTACCTACTGCTTCATTTTAAAAATATTAATCACAAAATAAAGTTACGTAGATACTCATCAGGTACGAGTATATAAAAAAAATAGAACGAATAGTAATGAACAACAAAAATACAAAACAAATAAAAAAACAAATGTAAGAAAATAACTGTTATAGGTATATAAAAAATCGATTTAAATCTGAATCTGATAAAGTATTATCCTTTTTTGGTATATACATATCATTAGTATGTAAATGTATTACTTCTTTTGTAAAGTTAGCGTTAGTACAATTTGCTTTTCTCGACTGCAAATACATAATTTTGTGTGTGTAGATGTCTCACATACTAGTTGTGGCTAGTTTGTTTCTTTCGTTAGTTTTCATTAGATAGGTAGGTAATAAGAGAAATCTCTTAAATTAATTTAAACAGAGCGTTTGGAAATATCATGCGAGATATGATTAATTAAAAATTAATAATAATAATAAACAAGTGTCATAATTTTTTTCATCAATATGCAAATCAGTAGATCTCCTGAAAATATAGTAAAACCGGCAACCATGTAAGACCGTTTCTATTTCAGATTTTATGAAAGACTAAAATATGTTATCTAAGTATGTTTTTATAATGTCTGCTGTGGAATCGCCGCCTTAATGTTTTTGCTAATAGCGGCGTTCTTATAGTTTTTTTTATTATTTCCAACATGCAGTTGTTGGGTTAAAAATATTTATACATATAGATTATTTTCTATAGAAACCACATAAATGCAATATACCTTGAAAATAATATATTGAATTGAATTGTGATGGTGGAGCAAAATGTAAAAAATTCTTGTTTTTTACATTTTTCTCTTGGAATATTGAATTATATAGATACGTTATTTATAATCATTTAATCCAATAAAACGTATTTTAAAAAAATAGATTACAGAAATCATCAGAAATGTATTCTGGACTGAGAAAGATGTGTCATATTTGCTGTACCTATGTTTGTACAGGAGCAATATTAATATTATCTAATACCTATGCACTATTTAGAATCAGTTGTCTTAGCGACGGGCCTGGCTCAGTGGCGGATCTAGGGGCGAGTGGGCCTCAGGACATTTCTTACAGGTACACTGAGTAACACGTAAAAAGTAAGAAAATTAAAACGTTTTCCATTCAGGACAAAAACTAATACAAAACGAAAACTTAAATTTATTTGTATCATAAAAAGTGTCAAAACAAAAATATGTTTTATTCAGCTACTTAATTCCAAATCAATATGAATCAATGAAATCCCCAATTTCCGCATATTTCATAAATTTGCAAAAAATGAATTTTTTGATTATATCGCAGTATTACATAGAAACATAATTGTTATTATATTTGGAATAAATTGTAGCAACATAAAAGTCAATGACATTCAATGATATATTTAAAAAAAATTCCAAAATGTTTCGTTTACGCAACGTTGGGGACTAATAGGTTAATTAGAAAATTTATTACAATAACATACCATTAAAGCCATTCTGATTACATGAATGCAAACATTCTTCCATGTTTCTGGTGTGACTTTAGCAAATGTGTCATCTGTCAACTTTAACACGTCACCTACCTTAAAAGTTGTATTACGCACTCCAACTTCATTTTATAATAGCCCACATCTTTTCTATTGGATTCAATTTTGGATCAGGTGGTGGCAAACGTAACACGGAAGGACCGTGTTCAGCTAACAACTTATAAACAACATAATTTTTAAATATTGGTTTATTTAGCTGTATTTTCCTGTAAAGTTCCGGCTTAATATCAGTATAATCAAAATGAATACTTCTTTCCCGTAACCATATTTGCATATCTGCCTTTTTCCAAGTAGACGTTGGGTTACGTTCCACAGATCGTTATATGATTCATTATTAATAACTATTACAAAGTATTTACTATCTCGACACATACTTCGTGGAATCTACCCATATTACTGTTTTAAATGAAGCTTACTGTTTCTAGATAATTCCACAATATATTGAAAAAATGTTAGAAATTTTAATAAATTTGACAATTGTTTCGATATTAAATATCATCGTCAGAATGACAGAATATACATTCCATTTGATGCCTACCTGATGATTAATAATTATTTTTGGCTAGACTTAATATATGTTAATAGAAAAAAAAAAAGAATATATGATATTACAATTATTAAAGCGTAGATATTATTAGCCCTATGGGGATATCCTGGATATCTTTTTTCCCAATTAAGATAAGTATAACTGTGCAATGATATAGAAAACCAGGAAAACTATATCTGCTGATTTTTAAAATTATCACTTAAGAAGACAGTTTAAAAGTGGAGAACTCCCTAGATTTATCTGTTCATTGACAACTTGATATTATGGGTTTCTTAAGTGTCTTCTAATTTCCAATTCTTCATGGAAATCCAGTTCTTGTGTCTTATTTGTGAATACAATTTCAAAAAAAATTACAATATTGTTTAACCTGAAATTGACAATATTGTTTAATCAATTTATTATTCTCGAGATTCTATATTCTACTCACATTACAGCTAGAACTTGCTATCAGAGCCTTTAAAAAGACATTTTTACGATAATGTTCAGAAATACAGCATAAAAGCAACTACAAAAATATAACAATATACGAAAAACGATGTTTTGTTGTTGTTCAATGCCGTCAGCCCTGTTATAAGAGGCGGATCGTTTTCATTTTCGTCGTTTGTGCATCGGATATTACGAGATAATCAATCCCCAAACTTATATTATTTGGGTTGCATACTTGGTCTAATGGTCTTGCATTCGGTACGTCAAACTTTATACCATGGAATAATTTCTTTGCTTCAAACAGCTGTGTTTATATCAAAATCAAACAAAATAACGTTAAGTTTAAAAGTTTTTTTCAAAATGAATGAGAAATCAGTGTGTACTGAGTGCAAGTCATCTTTTAAGCGAATATATGGGTTGCGGAAACAAGTAAAAATATTTCATGAGGGAAGACTTGATGATCTAGCTCCACTTAAAAAGTGTATAAAGACTTACAACTTCAGTTGTGATATCTACAAGAAAAATTTCAACCACAAGAATCATCTCCATAAAAAGACTCATGGCATTTTATCAGTAGATTCCTCAGAATCATCTCCAAAAAATGCAAAGAAGTGCCCTCTCTGTAGTTTCAAAAATTCGGCTAAAATACAATTACACAGTCACTTTAAGGAGAACCACGACATTGAAACGTCTACTGAAAACTTTGTTTTTGCGACAAAGGACGATTTTGAATCACGGAAAAATGAAACTGTATGATCTGATTTTAATAAACTTGCACATGCTTTTCTTATTCAAACTGTGAACCTGTTAGTAATAAAAACTGTCTATGGTTTTTAAAATTAGTTTTAGAATATGATTATGATTGATGTTAAGTATTATACTTTTTTAAATTAAGTATTACATTGTTCCCACTTTTTTCATATTCTACACATGGATGCATTTTTATTTTATTAACATCAAACTAACATACTTCCATATTTGATGAAAAAGAATTTTTCACGGGAATGTATTGATGAATGATTATTTTTCATTTTAATCTAAATCAGTCATCCCCACCTACCCCTTAAGGGCGGGGGTGGGGGTGACTTTGTAAAATAATCGTAAAAATAAATTTTTAAATTTGGAATCAAATTCTACGTAATTTTTTACGTATACACCTAAAATTTCACTTTGAAATCTTTTTTTATAATGTTATGCAAAAAATTGATTATACAATGGTGTAGGACTCTCGGGTCTAGCATACTTCCATATTTGATAGAAAACAAGTTTTCACGGGAATGTATTGATTAATGATTATCCTTTATTTTAACTTAAATCAGTTATCCCCCACCCAACCCCCTAAAGGTGGGGTTGGGGGTGACTTTGTAAAATAGTTGTAAAAATAAATTAGAATTGGAATCAAATTCCACGTAATATATTACGTATACACCTAAAATTTCATATTGGTAACTATTTTTTATAAAGTTATGCAAATAAAATGTTATCAAAAAATTGATTATTCAATGGTGCAGGACTCTCGGGAAGTATATATTTGATAAAAACATTTTTTTCACGGGAATGTATTGATGAATGATTATTTTTCATTTTATCCCAAATCAGTCAAAATGTTTCACGGAAATGTATTGATGAATGATTATCCTTCATTTTAACGTAAATCAGTCATACCCCCCCCCCAACCCCTAAGGGCCTGGTATGGTGACACGTTTTATTGAATATCTTTGGCAATAATGAAGAAAAAATATGAAAATTGGTATACATACTCAAAAAAGGGTTTATGATTCGATGACACACTCAAAATCACCCCAACCCTAATATTTCCCAAACACCCGCCCCCTCTACCCTTATGGTATGAAATAAGCGTGTAATCATTTTTTAATTTGAATTTTATTTTATTAAATATACATATGCCAAATAGTAAATTTTAATTCTTATTCGTAAAGCCGCAATAGCGATTTTTATTTTCATTAAAAAATCAATTTTTTTATTACATTTTTTTTGCATAACTTCATAAAAAAAAGTAATCAAAATGAAATTTTAGGTGTATACATAAAATATTACGTGAAATTTGATTCCAAATTCAAAAATTTATTTTTACCACCATTTAACAAAGTCACCCTCGCCCCCGCCCTTAGGGGATGGGTGGGGGATGACTGATTTGGGATAAAATGAAAAATAATCATTCATTAACACATTCCCGTGAAAAATTTTGTTTAGTAAATATGGAAGTATGCTAGACCCGATAGTGGTGGGCCATTGAATAATCAATTTTTTAATAACATATTATTTGCATAACTTTATAAAGAAAAGTTATAAAAATGATATTTTAGCTGTATACGTGAAACATTACGTATAATTTGATTCCAAATTTACAAAGTAATTTTTACGACTATTTTACACCCCCGCCCTTTGCGGGTGGGTGGGGGATGACTGAGTTAGGTTAAAATGGAGGTAATTCATTCATCAAAACATTCCCGTGAATTTTTTTATCAAATATGGAAGTATGCTAGACCCCATTTTTCTTGCATAACTTTATAAAAAAATAGTTACAAAAATGAAATTTTAGGAGTATAGGTAAAAAATTACGTGAAATTTGATTCCAAATTAAAAAAATTCATTTTTACGACTATTTTACAAAGTCACCCCCAACCCCGCCTTATGGGGGTGAGTGGGAGATGACTGATTAAGGTTGAAATGAAAAATAATCATTCATCAATACATTCCCGTTACATTTTTTTTTACCAAATATGGAAGTATGCTATACCCGAGACTCCTACACCATTGAATAATCAATTTTTTGATAACATTTTTTGTGCATAAATTTATAAAAAAAAGTTATCAATATGAAATTTTAGGTGTATAAGTAAACAATTACGTGTAATTTGATTCCAAATTAAGACATTTATTTTTACGACTATTTCACAAAGTCACCCCCGCCTTTAGGGGATGGGTGAGCTCTGACTGATTTAGGTTAAAATGAGAAATAATCATCCATCAATACTTTCCCGTGAAAAATTTTTTCTATCAAATATGGAACTATGCTAGTCCCGGGAGTCCTACACCATTGAATAATCAATTTTTTTATAACATTTTTCTGCATAACTTTATAAAAAAAGTTATCAAAATGAAATTTTAGTAGTATACTTAAAAAATTACGTGTAATTTGATTCTAAATTAAAACATTTATTTTTACGACAATTTTACCAAGTCACCCCCACCCCCGCCTTTAGGGGATGGGTGAGCTCTGACTGATTTAGGTTAAAATGAGAAATAATCATCCATCAATACTTTCCCGTGAAAAAAATTTTTCTATCAAATATGGAACTATGCTAGACCCGAGAGTCTACACCATTGAATAATAAATTTTTTGATAACATTTTTTTGCATTACTTTATAAAAAAAAGTTATCAAAATGAAATTTCAGTAGTATACGTAAAAAATTACGTGTAAATTGATTCTAAATTAAAACATTTATTTTTACGACAATTTTACAAAGTAACCCCCACCCCCACCTTTACGGGGTTAGTGAGGGATGACTGAATTAGGTTAATATGAAAAATAATCATTCATCAATACATTCCCGTGAAAAATTTTTTTCTATCAAATATGGAAGTATGCTAGATCCGAGAGTCCTACACCATTGAATAATCAATTTTTTGATAACATTTTTTTGCATTACTTTATAAAAAAAAGTTATCAAAATGAAATTTCAGTAGTATACGTAAAAAATTACGTGTAATTTGATTCTAAATTAAAACATTTATTTTTACGACTATTTTACAAAGTCACCCCCACCCCCACCTTTATGGGGTGGGTGAGGGATGACTGAATTAGGTTAATATGAAAAATAATCATTCATCAATACATTCCCGTGAAAAATGTTTTTCTATGAAATATGGAAGTATGCTAGATCCGAGAGTCCCACACCATTGAATAATCAATTTTTTGATAACATTTTTTTTGCATAACTTTATAAAAAAAAGTTATCAAAATGAAATTTCAGTAGTATACGTAAAAAATTACGTGTAATTTGATTCTAAATCAAAACATTTATTTTTACTATTTTACAAAGTCACCCCCACTCCCACCTTTACGGGGTGGGTGAGGGATGACTGAATTAGGTTAATATGGAAAATAATCATTCATCAATACATTCCCGTGAAATTTTTTTTCTATCAAATATGGAAGTATGCTAGATCCGAGAGTCCCACACCATTGAATAATCAATTTTTTGATAACATTTTTTATGCATAACTTTATAAAAAAAATTATCAAAATGAAATTTTAGTAGTATACGTAAAAAATTACGTGTAATTTGATTCAAAATTAAAACATTTATTTTTACGACTATTTTACAAAGTCACCCCCACCCCCACCTTTACGGGGTGGGTGAGGGATGACTGAATTAGGTTAATATGAAAAATAATCATTCATCAATACATTCCCGTGAAAAATTTTTTTCTATCAAATATGGAAGTATGCTAGATCCGAGAGTCCCACACCATTGAATAATCAATTTTTTGATAACATTTTTTTTGCATAACTTTATAATACAAAGTTATCAAAATGAAATTTCAGTAGTATACGTAAAAAATTACGTGTAATTTGATTCTAAATTAAAACATGTATTTTTACGACAATTTTACAAAGTAACCCCCACCCCCACCTTTACGGGGTGGGTGAGGGATGACTGAATTAGGTTAATATGAAAAATAATCATTCATCAATACATTCCCGTGAAAAATTTTTTTCTATCAAATATGGAAGTATGCTAGATCCGAGAGTCCCACACCATTGAATAATCAATTTTTTGATAACATTTTTTTTGCGTAACTTTATAACAAAAAGTTATCAAAATGAAATTTCAGTAGTATACGTAAAAAATTACGTATAATTTGATTCTAAATTAAAACATTTATTTTTACGACTATTTTACGAAGTCACCCCCACCCCCACCTTTACGGGGTGGGTGAGGGATGACTGAATTAGGTTAATATGAAAAATAATCATTCATCAATACATTCCCGTGAAAAATGTTTTTCTATGAAATATGGAAGTATGCTAGATCCGAGAGTCCCACACCATTGAATAATCAATTTTTTGATAACATTTTTTTTGCATAACTTTATAAAAAAAAGTTATCAAAATGAAATTTCAGTAGTATACGTAAAAAATTACGTGTAATTTGATTCTAAATCAAAACATTTATTTTTACGACTATTTTACAAAGTCACCCCCACTCCCACCTTTACGGGGTGGGTGAGGGATGACTGAATTAGGTTAATATGAAAAATAATCATTCATCAATACATTCCCGTGAAATTTTTTTTCTATCAAATATGGAAGTATGCTAGATCCGAGAGTCCCACACCATTGAATAATCAATTTTTTGATAACATTTTTTTTGCATAACTTTATAAAAAAAATTATCAAAATGAAATTTTAGTAGTATACGTAAAAAATTACGTGTAATTTGATTCAAAATTAAAACATTTATTTTTACGACTATTTTACAAAGTCACCCCCACCCCCACCTTTACGGGGTGGGTGAGGGATGACTGAATTAGGTTAATATGAAAAATAATCATTCATCAATACATTCCCGTGAAAAATTTTTTTCTATCAAATATGGAAGTATGCTAGATCCGAGAGTCCCACACCATTGAATAATGAATTTTTTGATAACATTTTTTTTGCATAACTTTATAATAAAAAGTTATCAAAATGAAATTTCAGTAGTATACGTAAAAAATTACGTGTAATTTGATTCTAAATTAAAACATGTATTTTTACGACAATTTTACAAAGTAACCCCCACCCCCACCTTCACGGGGTGGGTGAGGGATGACTGAATTAGGTTAATATGAAAAATAATCATTCATCAATACATTCCCGTGAATTTTTTTTTCTATCAAATATGGAAGTATGCTAGATCCGAGAGTCCCACACCATTGAATAATCAATTTTTTGATAACATTTTTTTTGCATAACTTTATAAAAAAAATTATCAAAATGAGATTTTAGTAGTATACGTAAAAAATTACGTGTAATTTGATTCAAAATAACATTTATTTTTACGACTATTTTACAAAGTCACCCCCACCCCCACCTTTACGGGGTGGGTGAGGGATGACTGAATTAGGTTAATATGGAAAATAATCATTCATCAATACATTCCCGTGAAATTTTTTTTCTATCAAATATGGAAGTATGCTAGATCCGAGAGTCCCACACCATTGAATAATCAATTTTTTGATAACTTTTTTTGCATAACTTTATAATAAAAAGTTATCAAAATGAAATTTTAGTAGTATACGTAAAAAATTACGTGTAATTTGATTCAAAATTAAAACATTTATTTTTACGACTATTTTACAAAGTCACCCCCACCCCCACCTTTACGGGGTGGGTGAGGGATGACTGAATTAGGTTAATATGAAAAATAATCATTCATCAATACATTCCCGTGAAAAATGTTTTTCTATGAAATATGGAAGTATGCTAGATCCGAGAGTCCCACACCATTGAATAATCAATTTTTTGATAACATTTTTTTTGCATAACTTTATAAAAAAAAGTTATCAAAATGAAATTTCAGTAGTATACGTAAAAAATTACGTGTAATTTGATTCTAAATCAAAACATTTATTTTTACGACTATTTTACAAAGTCACCCCCACTCCCACCTTTACGGGGTGGGTGAGGGATGACTGAATTAGGTTAATATGAAAAATAATCATTCATCAATACATTCCCGTGAAATTTTTTTTCTATCAAATATGGAAGTATGCTAGATCCGAGAGTCCCACACCATTGAATAATCAATTTTTTGATAACATTTTTTTTGCATAACATTATAAAAAAAATTATCAAAATGAAATTTTAGTAGTATACGTAAAAAATTACGTGTAATTTGATTCAAAATTAAAACATTTATTTTTACGACTATTTTACAAAGTCACCCCCACCCCCACCTTTATGGGGTGGGTGAGGGATGACTGAATTAGGTTAATATGAAAAATAATCATTCATCAATACATTCCCGTGAAAAATTTTTTTCTATCAAATATGGAAGTATGCTAGATCCGAGAGTCCCACACCATTGAATAATGAATTTTTTGATAACATTTTTTTTGCATAACTTTATAATAAAAAGTTACCAAAATGAAATTTCAGTAGTATACGTAAAAAATTACGTGTAATTTGATTCTAAATTAAAACATGTATTTTTACGACAATTTTACAAAGTAACCCCCACCCCCACCTTCACGGGGTGGGTGAGGGATGACTGAATTAGGTTAATATGAAAAATAATCATTCATCAATACATTCCCGTGAATTTTTTTTTCTATCAAATATGGAAGTATGCTAGATCCGAGAGTCCCACACCATTGAATAATCAATTTTTTGATAACATTTTTTTTGCATAACTTTATAAAAAAAATTATCAAAATGAGATTTTAGTAGTATACGTAAAAAATTACGTGTAATTTGATTCAAAATAACATTTATTTTTACGACTATTTTACAAAGTCACCCCCACCTTTACGGGGTGGGTGAGGGATGACTGAATTAGGTTAATATGGAAAATAATCATTCATCAATACATTCCCGTGAAATTTTTTTTCTATCAAATATGGAAGTATGCTAGATCCGAGAGTCCCACACCATTGAATAATCAATTTTTTGATAACTTTTTTTGCATAACTTTATAATAAAAAGTTATCAAAATGAAATTTTAGTAGTATACGTAAAAAATTACGTGTAATTTGATTCAAAATTAAAACATTTATTTTTACGACTATTTTACAAAGTCACCCCCACCCCCACCTTTACGGGGTGGGTGAGGGATGACTGAATTAGGTTAATATGAAAAATAATCATTCATCAATACATTCCCGTGAAAAATTTTTTTCTATCAAATATGGAAGTATGCTAGATCCGAGAGTCCCACACCATTGAATAATCAATTTTTTGATAACATTTTTTGCATAACTTTATAAAAAAAAGTTATCAAAATGAAATTTCAGTAGTATACGTAAAAAATTACGTGTAATTTGATTCTAAATTAAAACATTTATTTTTACGACTATTTTACAAAGTCACCCCCACCCCCACCTTTACGGGGTGGGTGAGGGATGACTGAAGTAGGTTAATATGAAAAATAATCATTCATCAATACATTCCCGTGAAAAATGTTTTTCTATGAAATATGGAAGTATGCTAGATCCGAGAGTCCCACACCATTGAATAATCAATTTTTTGATAACATTTTTTTTGCATAACTTTATAAAAAAAAGTTATCAAAATGAAATTTCAGTAGTATACGTAAAATATTACGTGTAATTTGATTCTAAATCAAAACATTTATTTTAACGACTATTTTACAAAGTCACCCCCACTCCCACCTTTACGGGGTGGGTGAGGGATGACTGAATTAGGTTAATATGAAAAATAATCATTCATCAATACATTCCCGTGAAATTTTTTTTCTATCAAATATGGAAGTATGCTAGATCCGAGAGTCCCACGCCATTGAATAATCAATTTTTTGATAACATTTTTTTTGCATAACTTTATAAAAAAAATTATCAAAATGAAATTTTAGTAGTATACGTAAAAAATTACGTGTAATTTGATTCAAAATTAGAACATTTATTTTTACGACTATTTTACAAAGTCACCCCCACCCCCATCTTTACGGGGTGGGTGAGGGATGACTGAATTAGGTTAATATGAAAAATAATCATTCATCAATACATTCCCGTGAAAAATTTTTTTCTATCAAATATGGAAGTATGCTAGATCCGAGAGTCCCACACCATTGAATAATCAATTTTTTGATAACATTTTTTTTGCATAACTTTATAATAAAAAGTTATCAAAATGAAATTTCAGTAGTATACGTAAAAAATTACGTGTAATTTGATTCTAAATTAAAACATGTATTTTTACGACAATTTTACAAAGTAACCCCCACCCCCACCTTTACGGGGTGGGTGAGGGATGACTGAATTAGGTTAATATGAAAAATAATCATTCATCAATACATTCCCGTGAAAAATTTTTTTCTATCAAATATGGAAGTATGCTAGATCCGGGAGTCCCACACCATTGAATAATCAATTTTTTGATAACATTTTTTTTGCATAACTTTATAAAAAAAATTATGAAAATGAAATTTTAGTAGTATATGTAAAAAATTACGTGTAATTTGATTCTAAATTAAAACATTTATTTTTACGACTATTTTATAAAGTCACCCCCACCCCCGCCTTTAGGGGTTGGGTGTAAGGGATGACCTATTTAGGGTTAAATGAAAAATAATCATTCATCAATACATTCCCGTGAAAAATTTTTTTATCAAATATGTTAGTATGCTAGATCCGAGAGTACACTTCGAGGACAACTTATACAGTATAAGTTATACTCAGTATAAGATATACTCGTCCTCAAACTGAAGTCTGTGCATACATATATATATATATAT
The DNA here is from genome assembly GCA_963921935.1 of Galeruca laticollis. Taxonomy (NCBI): domain Eukaryota; kingdom Metazoa; phylum Arthropoda; class Insecta; order Coleoptera; family Chrysomelidae; genus Galeruca; species Galeruca laticollis. The sequence continues at coordinate 61,847,871 of OY998178.1, read as the reverse complement.
ATATATATATATATATACATATATACATATACAGAGGAGCATATAAAATAGAAGACATATGGTATAAACAAATTGAATTGAATTAATAGTATATAGTTGCAATTTATAAATCCACCTTGCTACTCGCAAACTTTGCATAACTTTAACCTGCTGTTTTAACTATAATTACAATTTATGAATCAAAATCAATACTTTTTAACCTTGCTATTCTCAAATTTATCATAACATTAACCTATACTTAAACAATACATATTTGCAAGTTATAAATAATCCTTGCTACTCGCAAACTTAACATAACCTCTACGTATAATTAACCATTATAATTGCAATTTGTAAATAAACCCTGCTACTCGCAAATCTAACATAAATTTTACCTATAATTAATGATCATAATTATTTCTAAATAAAACCAAATTAACCTACACCTAAACATTTTGTGGTCATAAGTTATAATATTTATTATAATAATCCTCGCAATTTTTAAACTTTTGATCTATGTATGTCTTAATGTCAGAGTATATTAACCTAGGGCATATGAAGCCAGTCAGTCCTCAGACTGAAGCCACCTCCAAATATCCAATCTACTATATTCCCCACCATGCTATGGAAAAGTGCGATAGCCTTACTACAAAACTCAGAGTTGTGTTTGATGCATCCTCCGCCACTACTTCCGGCCTATCTCTGAACAATGTTCTAAAGATAGGACCCACAGTCGAAAACGATCTTTTTAGTATACTGATCCGATTCCGACAACATAATTGTGTTCTTACTGGCGACATTGCGAAAATGTACCGCCAGATTCTTCTTGAACCCGAACAATGCACTCTACAACATATAATTTGGCGAAGCAATCCAGTTGAATCATATCAATTGCAGACTGTAGCCTACGGATTGGCTAGTTCTAGCTATCTAGCTACGAAATGCCTAAAAGAGATATCTATCCAAGTTGAACCCGAATTTACTACGGAGAGCAATATCCTAAACAGGGACACATATGTAGATGACATTATCACCGGAGCGTCCTTCGAAGAATCCCTCATTCAAATACGCCTAAGCCCAACTTCCATTTTAAATTCATACGGATTCAAATTAAGAAAATTCACATCAAATAGCCCCTCAGTACTTTCAGACTTAGACCCTGATGATTCGAATATTGAATATATTATAACAGATGACATAAATGTCAAAACATTAGGAATCAATTGGAATTCCCAATCCGACACATTTATCTACAATTCTTGCATCAACCTTAAATCTACAGTAATCACGAAAGGAATAATCCTGGCTTTGGTCTCCACTATTTTCTACCCAACAGGACTCTTAGGACCCATGATCATTCCCCTTAAAATCCTCTTACAGCAACTGTGGTTATTGAAGAAAAACTGGGATGATCCTATTCCCGCGCATCTGTGCAACATTTGGGAAAACTTTGTAGCGAACCTGAACTCAGTTCATACCTTCCAAACACCTCGGCAAGTGACTTTACCTAACTCTGTTCATATTAAGTTGCATGGTTTTTGTGACAGCTCGGTTAACGCATATGGCGCATGCGTTTACGTACGCTCCATTGATATACGAGGAAAAATCCTGAGTCGATTACTCTGTGCGAAATCCCGCGTTACTCCTTTAAAAGTTATATCCTTACCCAGGGCTGAGTTATGCGGAGCGGTGATTTTAGTACGCTTAATGATCAAATTAAAAGAGTGCCTCGATTTAAAGTTAGATAACATATTTTATTATACCGACTCTACCATAGTTCTAGGTTGGCTGTGCTTGGAACCTCGATCGCTAAAGACATTTGTCCGCAATAGAGTTGCAGAAATTCAAAAATTATCTCATACTTCCGAATGGTATCATGTAACATCTTCCGAAAACCCAGCAGACTTAATTTCCAGAGGAGTCGATCCCTATGACCTGCGGAATTGTAATCTTTGGTGGAATGGGCCAAAATGCTTGTCTTTATCTACCGAGAATTGGCCAACCGAGAATCATATATCCCATTTTGCAAAATCTACTTCTGATCCTAATATTCCCGAATTCAACCCGAAGTCAATCGTACTGTCTTCTCAAATGTATGACCAGAATTTCAGTTTTTCATTAATTAAAGACCTGCCAAACTTGCAAAAACTGCTTCGTATTATCGCATACTGCTCAAGATTTATTAATAATTGCAAAAATCCTGATCAAGGAATATCTGGACCTCTCACTCTTCTTGAAATCGAGAACAGCCAGATTCAAGTGGTCAGTCGTCCAAAATCAGTGTTTCTTTCAAGAATTACATTCCCTCAAGACATATACAAGAGTAGAATCTTCCAGTAAATTGAATTCATTGAATGCATTTATAGATGCTCAAGAAATCCTTCGAGTAGGGGGAAAATTAAAAAATTCTACTCTCCAATTTGAAAGTAAACACCCCATAGTTCTACCCTACAAGCACATTCTCACCAATCTCATAATCAGTCACACACACCAAGGTAATCTGCATGCTGGTGCCCATGCCCCCTTAGCGTTTGTTCGTCAAAGATTTTGGCCTATAAATGGCAGAAGCGTTGTGAGAAAAATTCTAAAAGAATGTATAACCTGCTACCGCCTTAATCCACAACCATTATCCAACATTATGGGAAATCTGCCCAATCCACCCGTCACTGTATCATATCCATTTGCTCACAGTGGAGTAGACTATGCCGGTCCTTTTCAATTAAAGGCATCCAAGTTCAGAAATCGCCGTTTCACAAAGACCTACGTATGTATTTTCGTGTGCTTAGCTACCAAAGCAATTCATATAGAATTGACTAGCGAACTAACTTCTGAATGCTTCATAAGCTTATTGCGTAGATTTATTTCCAGACGCGACTTTTGTAGTGAATTTTATTCAGACAACGGAACTAATCTTACAGGAACTTACTCCGATCTGAAAGGTATTTTTGAAATCCTCCAAAATGAAAAATTACGATATTTGTATCAGGGCAATAAAATACAATGGCATTTCAGTCCTCCCAGGACACTTACGTCGAATAATTAATGATAACAATCCGCTAACTTATGAAGAATTGTACACATTTCTAGTATATATCGAAGGTGTTCTCAACTCCCGGCCTCTAATGCCCTTAAGTAACGATTTCAATGACCTGGAAATACTAACTCCTGGCCATTTCTTGATCGGCCGTCCTATCAATCTACCTCCTGACCTCAATCTTCAAAACGAACCTATCAATCGACTAACAAGATACCAATTTTTGCAACACATGTTGCAAGGTTTTTGGTCCAGATGGAAGAACGAATATCTTCATACCTTACAACAATGCTCCAAATGTCGTTTTTCTACAGGCACCTCTAATCTCCTTGGCGCCATAGTCCTGCTGAAGGAAGACAACGCTTCCCCCTCTAAATGGATTCAAGGTCGCGTTTCCGCAGTGCATCCCGGCCAAGATGGACAAGTGCGCGTAGTGAGTGTCACCACGCCAAATGATGTACTAAAACGAAGTATCGTCAAGGTGTGCCCTTTACCTATTAGGCATTGACGCAACTTTTATACCTACTCAGAACTTTTTTTATTTTGTTCTTATTTTGAAAACAACCTTAGTTTTTTCAAGGGCGGCGGTATGTTTATGCTTACAATGAACTGTCACATTAAGCACCAAATTGACCCCGAAATGTCGGTTACTATCACTGTGATATAAACCTACGAGTTTTACACGCCGAAGTATCAGCGCAGTAGGCGTTAACGTGGAACAGGAAACGACAGGCGAGTGTGGGCGTAAAAAGGTTATCCAAAGAGAGCGATATGCAGCGCCATTAAAGAACACACGTAATTTTATACTTGCTAACCTTTTATTCAATTATATATTGTAATTATTTGTAATCGTAGTTAATAAAAATAAAATCAAGCTGTTAAGTATAAAATTTAGTTATTATAAAACCGGGTGTATCCATCTACAACATAAAGTACTGGACACCCAAAAGTCGCAGAATTCAACCTATGAAGCCAGGGCTGCGCCAATATGAAGCAAATTACTTCTGAGTGAAAACGTTTTTAAACTAATATCACATTTGCATAGCTTTTCCCATGTGTGACTACGCAAATGTGATTTCAATTGAATTTTCTGTGGAAAGTTTTTAAGCAAATACCACATTTGCATGGCTTTTATCCTGTGTGTCTACGCATATGTCTATTCAAATTAGTTTTGTGTAAATGTTTTGAAACAAATATCACATTTGAATGCCCTTTCTCCCGTGTGACTAAGCAAATGTGAATTGAATGATTTTTCCGCGAGAAAGTTTTTCAACAAATATCATTTGTGATTGGCTTTTCTCCTGTGTGACTGCGCATATGTGTGATCAAATTAAATTTCTGTGAAAACTTTTTTGAACAAATATCACATTTAAATGGCTTTTCTCCTGTGTGGCTATGCAAATGTATTTTCATACTCATTATATTTGTGAAAGCTTTCAAACAAATATCACATTTGATTGGCTTTTCTCCAGCGTGACTACGCAAATGTGTATTCAAATTACTTTTAACTGAAAAAATTTTCAAACAAATATCACATTTGAATGGCTTTTCTCCTGTGTGACTACGCAAATGTGTTTTTAAACTACATTTCCGTGAAAAAGTTTTCAAACAAATGTGACATTTGAATGGCTTTTCTCCTGTGTGAATAAGCAAATGTGTATTTAAGTTACTTTTTTGTGAAAAAGTTTTCAAACAAATGTCACATTTGAATGGCTTTTCTCCTGTGTGACTAAGAAAATGATTATTCAAACTAATTTTATTTGTAAAAGTTTTCAAACAAATATCACATTTGAATGGCTTATATCCGGTGTGACTACGCAAATGTGTATTCAAACTACTTTTCTGTGAATACGTTTTAAAACAAATGTCGCATTTGAATGGCTTTTCTCCTGTGTGAATAAGCAAATGGCTATTTAAGTTATGTTTTTGTGAAAAAGTTTTCAAACAAATGTCACATTTGAATGGCTTTTCTCCTGTGTGATCACGCAAATGTGAATTCAAATGACATTTCTGTGAAAAAGTTTTTAAACAAATATCACATTTGAATGGCTTTTCTCCTGTGTGACTACGCCTATGTGTATTCAAACTAATTTTCTGTGAAAAAGTTTTTGAACAAATATCACATTTGAATGGCTTTTCTCCTGTGTGACTATGCAAATGTGTATTCAAACTCATTTTATGTGTGAAAGCTTTCAGACAAATATCGCATTTGAATGGCTTTTTTCCTGTGTGAATATGCGTATGTGTATTCAAATAATTTTTCTGTGAAAAAGCTTTTAAGCAAATATCACATTTGAATGGCTTTTCTCCTGTGTGACTACGCAAATGTGAATTCAAGTTACCACTGCGTGAAAACAATTTCAAACAAATATCACATTTGAATGGCTTTTCTCCTGTGTGACTACGCATATGTGTATTCAAACTAAATTTCTGTGAAAAAGTTTTTGAACAAATATCACATTTGAATGGCTTTTCTCCTGTGTGACTATGCAAATGTGTATTCAAACTCATTTTATGTGTGAAAACTTTCAGACAAATATCGCATTTGAATGGCTTTTTTCCTGTGTGAATATGCGTATGTGTATTCAAATGATTTTTCTGTGAAAAAGCTTTTAAACAAATATCACATTTGAATGGCTTTTCTCCTGTGTGCCTACGCATATGTGTATTCAAACTAATTTTCAGTGAAAAAGTTTTTGAACAAATATCACATTTGAATGGCTTTTCTCCTGTGTGACTATGCAAATGTGTATTCAAACTCATTTTATGTGTGAAAACTTTCAGACAAATATCGCATTTGAATGGCTTTTTTCCTGTGTGAATATGCGTATGTGTATTCAAATGATTTTTCTGTGAAAAAGCTTTTAAACAAATATCACATTTGAATGGCTTTTCTCCTGTGTGAATACGCATATGTGTATTCAAACTAATTTTCTGTGAAAAAGCTTTTAAACAAATATCACATTTGAATGGCTTTTCTCCTGTGTGACTACGCATATGTGTATTCAAATGAATTTTCTGGGAAAAAGCTTTTAAACAAATATCACATTTGAATGGCTTTTCTCCTGTGTGACTACGCATATGTGTATTAAAACTAATTTTCTGTGAAAAAGCTTTTAAACAAATATCACATTTGAATGGATTTTCTCCTGTGTGACTACGCATATGTGTATTCAAATGAATTTTCTTGGAAAAAGTTTTTAAACAAATATCACATTTGAATGGCTTTTCTCCTGTGTGACTACGCAAATGTAGTTTCAATTGAATTTTCTGTGAAAAAGTTTTTAAGCATATATAACATTTGAATGGCCTTTCTCCTCTGTGACTACGCGTATATGTATTCAAATTAGTTCTACGTGTAAAAGTTTTCAAACAAATATCACATTTGCATGGCTTTTCTCCTGTGTGACTACTCATATGTGAATTAAAATAACTTTGATGTGAATATATTTTTAAACAAATATCACATTTGAATAGCTTTTTTCCTGTGTCACTTCTCTTCATTTTCTGACCTTCATCTATATTCAACTTAGTATCAATGAATCCGATATCTTGCAACTCTGCTTTCAAATCATGTTCAACTATTTCAATTTCATTTTTTACATCATCATCAAGATTTTTGAGAATAGTGATGTCAGTTACTTGACTTTTTCTGCAACTTGTATTTTTCTGGTGAAATTTAGTTTTATATAGTAATTTCTTCTGTTTCATACAATGATTTGTAGAAAAGTGGCAGAGGAATTCTATTTGTTTTGTGTATAAATTTCCACAAAACAGACAGATTATAATTCCAGAAACAGTATTTGGGTTTAGGTGTGTTCCATTTTTGAGTAGTCCTGCAAAGAAAATTAACACTAATTTTTGAAAATTATAAATTTGTGTAAAAAAATCAAAATATTCCATGAACATAGTATGCATGTAATTAATTGTCTCGACCCTTACTTCGTGGAATCTACTCATTTTACTGTTTTAAATGAAACTTACTGTTTCTAGATAATTCCACAATATATTGAAAAACTATTTAAAACGCTAAGAAAATTGACAATTATTTCGATATTAAATATCATCGTCAGTTTTCAAAAATCTTTCAATATATTGTGGAATTATCTAGAAACAGTTTCATTTAAAACACTAATATGTATGTTCTAAATAGTGATATTAATAGGTAAGCATGAGACATTTTTTCAGAAAATGATGTTTTCATGCTAATATGTATGTAAATATGTAGTGCTTGTGATGACTAAATCTGATAAATCTAATATTTATTTACAATCTACAAAACACTATTGATATGTCTACAAGCCCATAATAATGTTATGGCAAAACATGATATGTAAACATAATATGATTTGACTTGTCCGCTTTTACTGTGGCGCCAACTAGATGGATTATGGCACTAGTTATTTCACCTTGAGCTTATGTTATGATAGATTTTGATTTAGCCATGTCCCCTACAGAGGCTTATTAATTGTTGCATTCCATTTTCTCTATCAAAGGAGAAAAATAAGTGCAGTGTGCAATTGAAAATAGTGTTCAAAACATGAAGGTGTGTTCTCTCTTATGATTTATTTGTATTAGACAAAAACTGCCATACATTTTCTTAATTTTAAAACTAGTTTTGTATTCCAATATTGTAACAATAAATTTTGTAATGAATTTTAGAAGCATCACTTTCGAAACTTCATTTTAGTTTTGTTTAATGCAGACGAGGTATTATTAATTAGGACGGTCATGATAGAAGACATTGAAACACAGAATTAATGTAGTAGATATTGATAATAAACCTGACGAAAATGTGTTGCTGTCTATTGCGGGCAGAAATATCATTTTTCTTTCTATTGTCTAGGGAGGTGAAAAATTTCATGCAATTTTAGCTGAGAAAAGTAACCGGAATATAGACAATAGAAAAGTGCAGCGAGATCTGAAACTACAAGAACTAGAATCCACTAATGAGGAAAAGAAAACTAGACCAGCAAAATAATGCTGTATAATTCTAATAGGTATGGTGCGGAGCAAAATGTCATACATTTTGTCCACCTACCACTCAAGTACAACTATTTGAAAGTTATCATAAACTAACAAAAGTAGCATAAATTCGTTTCAATGGAAATGGAATCTCACTAATACAAAAAAAGGAAATATTTTAAACAAACACTGTGTCTCCGGATAGGTGAATCAACTCTTGTAAAGATAAAAAATTCTCGATTTAAATTTTCATTTCTTAGAGAACAGTCCTGTTTTGTTAAAGACTAATTTCTAACCTAAATTTAGTTTTGAAAAATCAAGTATTCTGGGAAAATTTTCAAAAAACTATTTTTCTCCAGAGTAAAGTGCCTTTTATGTAGCAGATACGACAAGTTATTGTTTAGAATCAACATTTAGATCCCTATACCAAATTTCAAAATCATCGGCCAACCATGAATTTTGTTTTATTTTTATTTCACAAATTAGACTAGTATTTGTAACAAAGAGTGCCATGAAAAACGAAATTGTATCCATAACAATATGTCTCTGTTAAAATTAACTGTCAAATTAATGCTGCTGTATTAGGCTTAAACTGTTTTTAAATATAACATTAGAGGAAAAAGTTTATGTCATTCAGTGTTATAGATCCGGTGAAAGATCGATAAATCTGGTTATAGCTTTGTTCAGTGAAAAGTTTCGAAATAGCGCAATGAACAAAAGTACTGCTTGGCATTTAATCAAGATATTTCTTTCAACAGAAAGCATTCATTATAAGAAGAAAGATACAAAAGCTTATGATGAAACTGATTTAGGTACTTTAGTTGCTTTAAATTTAATAGATGCAAATCCCAAAATGTCACTCAGAAATCGAAGCGTAAATGCAAGCATACAGTAGAAACTGTGAAGCTTTTCCATTACGTGACTTAGTTGACGACATTATTCAACACATACTATGTTGGTACTGGCTTCTTCTAATAACAGAAAAAGAGCGAAACTCAATTCAAGCGTTTGTCGTATTGTTTTGATTAATATGCATATTAATCGCGTCAACGCCTGCGGAAATAGGGATGAACCTGGGAAAGTGGTGCGACAGGACGGATAGGGATGCGGTTTTCTGCATTCTCTTCCAAAAACGATTATCACGAAATGTGGGGCGGTAGATTTTCCCTCCCACCGAAAATTGCATTGCTGCAGGCCAAAGTGCACGCGAAAAATGCATTATATGGGAGGCCTTTTGGAAGATTTTCAAATTTGATAAATAAGGGTCAGAACTGGCCCGTATCGGGTACTCGGGGGTTTTCGAGGCCGCTGATTACGAATATATTGTTCAAATTGACCTCCGAACACCTGGTGCACCAGCACCTGACCCTAAACGTCATCTCCGGGGGTTTTCCTGACACAATCAAAGAAGGTCCACCAAAAATCATTTTGGGGGGTTTTTGGCCCGCTGAATCCAAATCTGGCATCGGCGAGCACCCCACTGGCACCTGGTGCACCGAAACCCGGGCTAGAACGTCATCTCCGTTTTCTTGAGAAGAGTGCCAAAAACCACCCGAAAATCATAAGCGAGAGTTACACATTAACAAATGTGTCAAATTATGAGACGGGTTTTGGTGAGTTTGTTGGGGTCGTATCCGTACAACTCTCGGAGATGACGTTCAAGCCCAGGTTTCGGTGCACCAGGTGCCGGTGGGGTGCTCGCCGATGCCAGATTTGGATTCAGCGGGCCAAAAAACCCCCCATAAAATAAGGTATATATTCAAAATGAAGGTTTACCAATGGGAAGCCCTTTTTCACCTATTTTAGCTATTTTTATGGACAATTTAGAAAGAAAGATCTTTGAAAGTAATATTTCGTAAAATATTTTATTTTGGTATAGATATGTAGATGACATATTAGCTTGTTTTATGGGTAGTGAACGACAATTAGATGTATTTTTCAACCACATCAATAATTTACACCCAAAAATTAAATTTACATTAGAAATTGAAGAAAATAGCTCAATCAATTTTCTTGATTTGAAAATTCAAAGAGTTAATAATGTACTTGATTATTCAATTTACCGAAAACCAACACAGACTAATGTGACAATTCCATTCAATTCCAATCACCCTATGTCACGCAGACTGGCGGCATATAGTTCAATGATACATAGAGCTTTTTCAGTTCCTATGAACAAATGTAATTTTGATAGAGAGATTAATACAATTAGACAAATAGCAAGATCCAACGGTTATCCATTAAATATGATAAATAAGCTAATTAGTAAAAAAAGAGGAAAAAGTGGCATTACAACTAATATTTCCTAAACAAGTTGATGGAATAAAACCTTGTAAAACCATCACATATGCAGGAAGTATTTCTAATAATATTTCAAAGATAATATCTTCAGCAACGAATACAACAATTTCTTTTAAAACAGAAAGTAACGTTAGTACAAAATTGTTAAATGTAAAAACAAAAATACCACTATTAAAGAATTCAGGTATATATAAACTCAAATGTCCAGAATGTAATGCTGTCTATTTGGGTCAGACACTTAGGAATTTTGAAATCCGGTACAGTGAACACTTACGAGCATCCAGGTTAAAACAGCCAGATAAATCCCACTACGCAAAACATGTACTTGACACCAATCATTCATTGACACCTAACACAAAACTAGAAGTGCTGCATATTTGTGAAAAGAAACAAGAACTAGATTTCCTTGAAGAATTGGAAATTAGAAGACATTTAAGAAACCCACAATATGAAGTTATCAATGAACAGTTAAATCTAGGGAGTTCTCCACTAATAAACTGTCTTTTTAAGTGATAATTGTAAAGATCAGCGGATATAGTTTTCCTGGTTTTCTATATCATTGCACAGTTATACAGATCTTAATTGGAAAATTGATATCCAGGATATCACCATAGGGCTAATAATATCTAAGCTTCAATATTTGTAATATCACATCTTCTTTTTTTTCTATTAACATATATTGTCAATCACAAGTTAGGTCACTTCTTGGTCTAGCCAAAAATAACTACTAAACATCAGGTAGGCATCAAATAAAATGTAACTTCTGTCATTCTGACGATGATATTGATTTATCGAAACAATTGTCAATTTTCTAGAATTTTCAATAACTTTTATTATATTGTGGAATTAACTAGAAACCGTGAGTTTCATTTAAAACAATAAATAAGTTTAGGTTAGATCATTGTAATAAGGAAGAATATGAAGCTATTAAAAATCTTTGTTATGAGTATAGAGATATTTTTTATGTTGAGGGTGTACCCCTTACGTTTTCAAATCAAATTAAGCATAAAATTAATCTTATTGATGATAGTCCAGTATATACAAAAAATTATAAGTATCCGCAAATTTATAGAAAAGAAGTAGATAATAAAATAAGTAAAATGTTATCCCATGGTATAATAAGACATTCAGAATCACCATTTAACTCGCCGATTTGGATTATCGAGAAAAAGCGATCAAATTTAAACGATAAAAAGAAATATAGAATTGTAATCGATTACCGTAAGCTAAATGAGAAGACTGTCGATGATAAATTTCCACTTCCAGTCATAAACGATATTTTAGACAAACTAGGGCACGCCCAGTATTTTTCAACGTTAGATCTAGCTAACGGATATCATCAGATCGAAATGTATCCTGGTGATGTCCCGAAAACTTCATTTTCGACAGAGACAGGACACTATGAATTATTACGGTTACCTTTCGGACTAAAAAATGCACCTGCCTCTTTTCAACGGGTTATGAATAATGTATTAAGAGGTTTTCGAAATGAGATCTACTATGTGTATCTTGATGAGATAATTATATTTTCGTCGTCGTTACAAGATTACATACAGAGATTGAGATTAGTGTTTGAACGGTTACGACAATCTAATTTAAAAGTACAGCTAGACAAATCTGAATTTTTGCACACCGAAGTATGTATTTAGATCATAAAATTACTAGAGAAGGCGTATTACCGAATCCAGACAAAATTAGTGCTGTAAAAAACTTTCCGATACCTAGAACACAACGGGAAATTAAATCTTTTTTGGGTTTAGCTGGCTATTACAGGCGCTTTATAAACAATTTCGCCAAAATTGCAAAAACCCCTTACTTTGTGTCTTAAAAAGAATTCTAAAGTAGTACATTCTCCAGAATTTATAAAATCTTTTAACCACCTTAAGGAACTTTTGATAAATGCTCCAATTTTGGCATACCCAGATTTTTCTAAGTCTTTTATATTAACCACTGATGCGTCTAATGTAGCGTTGGATAATGTATTGTCACAAGGTACAATCCCTAATGATCATTCCATAGCATACGCATCGCGAACCTTAAATAGTACAGAACAGAAATATTCGACAATCGAGAAGGAATTGCTGGCCATAGTCTGGGCTTGCAAAATGTAGCGTCATTATCTATATGGGCCTTAAATTGGAGGAATTTGACTATACCATAAAATATAAACCAGGGAAAAATAATATTGCAGATCGGCGGGGTTGGTTGTAAGTTGGCCATTGCTTTGTAGTTGGTTTGCTTATTTGCTTGCTTGCGCTTTGCTTGTCTGCTTGTAGGTAGCTTTCTGCAGCCCAATGGAGAAATGCAACTATCGAGTGTCTGCCTCCTCGTGGCACCGCTAGATACGTTAGCACTGTTGATCATCAGTGACAGCAGTGTTGACCAACCAAATGACACTCCAACAACCCAAGCTAAGGTGTGAGGAACGTGCCGATGGCTGAATGGTCGCAGGGAATGCGACCACGAACGTTCCCCTGGGGGTACCAGGCGACACCCCCTTGTAAACAGCCTTTCCCTGGCATGCGGGGCTCCTCCAAAACTCTTCCAGAGGAAAGAGGACGCGGATGGATGCTAAAACCATAAGCAAAAGCTACAGCGAAGCAGCTACCAGCCACTTACGGGTAGCCATTATAGATAAGGCCGATCCATACGGTAAAATAATTACCGATAATGGAGACCTTATCAAAAAACAACTAATGGAGGCTTTGGACATAACCCTTATATCCGCCTCCAGCAGTCAGAAAAAGCCACCTACTTTCAGGTCATGGTCGCACTCTGGTGAAATAATCAGAGTCACCTGCGATAATGACGAAACGCTAGAGTGGCTAAGGAATACAGTTTCAAAACTGAAACCGTGGAAGGAGGCTAAGCTCGACGTGGTGCACGTCGACAACCTCCCCCAGCTGACAAAAGCCACCCTCTGGGTCTCCAGCGAAGCTCACGCTGACCTGGGTGACAAAGAGGATGTGCTGCGCCGGCTGGACAAACAAAACCCAGACCTTCGGGTGGATGCGTGGTTTTCCTTCCACCACGAAGCGAAGGTCAATCCCAAAGGACACCTACTCGTCTTTGGCGTAAGAGACGAGGAAATGGGTGCCCTAAAAAAACGATCAATGAGGATGAGCTACGCGTTCACCTCATTGATTGTTAAAACCAAGAAACTGGACCCGGAACGGTGGGGATCGAGCACGGACCCCCTCTCCCACCCGAGGAACTCCAAGGAGCTGTTGCTTCTGCGGAGACTGTCGAACCATCCTCCAATATGGCGACCGACAGTCTCCTGGCAGAACTAACAGCTCTAAGCCAAGACACAGGCGACGTCAACACACCTCCAAGTGAGGAAGTGGAGATGGCCTAAAAGAAATACCCATCTCACCACCATCAAGCCGAGATGGACAATGAAAAGGCAAGATTTATACAGTGCAACCTTCAACACAAAAAGGTGGCTTCGGCAACACTCTGCCGCCACCTGGATGTGATGCAGGACACAATAGCACTTATCCAAGAACCCTGGATAAGACAAACCAAAATCATGGGTCTAAATAATCCAAAAGGTTTAATTTTCAGCTTTCCTAGCAATCAGCAACCTAGGACGTCCCTAGAAATTTTAAGACCTACCCACTGACGCATTTTTCGTCCTCCGACCTAACGGTAGTGAAGGTTGAATATGCACAGAAAGGTCAAAAGAAAGTGTTAATACTGGCATCCGCATACCTCCCCTCAGACGCATCTAAACCACCACCAACTAAGGAGCTGGAGGACCTTGTGGAACACTGTCTCACCACGTAAGCTGGGGCAGCAAAGATATTAACACTAGAGGTAAGTATTTTTATGATTATATAACTAACAAGAATCTTTGTATTCTAAATAGAGGTACTGAACCAACTTTTATTAACTCTCGTAGTCAAACGCGAATAGATATTACCCTATCTACTATTAATACTTCGAATATAATCTCCGGCTGGCATGTATCCGACGATATTTCAATGTCGGACCACCGCTGGATAAAATTCGAAGTAAAACTTGCGCTCACAACCTCCACAATGACTCGCGACCCCAGGAAAACGGATAGGACAAAATATGTCCACTGTTTGAAAGGGGATCTGCGAGGAGGATGCGTTGCCCAACAAGAAAGGAGATTTGGAAACTTATTATGAAACAATTCAAAACTCCATTATTAATGCTTACAAGATGTCTTGCCCACTCAGGCGGATCGATCTCGATGGAGCCTCCACTTCGTGGTGGTGCCATGAGATTGACCAGCTCAGGGGGACGGCGAGGAAATCTTTTAATAAGGATAAAAGAACAAGACTCAAAAAGGATTGGAACTCATACAAGTCTCACCTCAGAGAGTATAAAAAAGTCATCAGACAAAAACAAAGAGAGGCATGGAGAATCTACTGCGAGGAAATCGAGGATTTCCCCCAAGCAGCTAGACTCCAAAAAGCCCTCTCAAAATATCCCCACCGTCATATCGGTATACTAACCAGAAAGGATGGCACTAAAACTGCCAACCTAAAGGAAAGTCTTCAATTATTGATGTCAACTCACTTCCCTGACTCCAGAACCACAAATACGGCGGCCTGGGAGGATGAGGAGAATCACTACCCGACGGACGATGACTGGCGTATATCACGACAGATCGTCGAGGCGGACAGACTGAGGTGGGCCATCTTAGGCTTCTCCCCCTTTAAATCCCCGGGAATGGACGGCATTTATCCAGCCCTACTTCAGTGGGGCCTGGATGACCTAATGCCGCACCTGGTAGGAATCCTCAGATCCTCACTGGCACTGAGGTATATTCCAAAAGGTTGGAGAGAAGTCAAAGTCGTGTTCATACCAAAACCAGGAAGAATGGACTATTCCATCCCAAAAGCATATCGACCCATTAGCCTCATATCGTTTTCAATGAAGAATTTAGCGAGGCTGTGCGAACGATACATAAGAGATGTGGTGATAACACGAAATCCACTGCATCCAAATCAACATGCATACACTCCAGGGAGGTCCACCGATTCGGCTCTTCATCTCGTGGCGGGCCGCATCGAGAAATCGTTGGAAAATAAGGAGTCCACCCTGGGTGTATTCATAGACATAGAAGGCGCATTTGATAGAACCACTTTTCCTAAAATAACAAATGCACTTTCCAACAAGAATATCCCCCAAACCATAAATGGCTGGATATATAACATGCTCTCAAAAAGAGCAATCAAAATCAGTGTAGATGATGTAACCGTAACCATCAGAGGCTTGGTTGTCAAAGGTTGTCCACAGGGAGGGGTGCTCTCACCACTACTATGGAACATGGTCTTAGACTCCTTGGTCAGCCACCTCAATGATAACAACTTCTACACAATAGCATACGCAGATGACCTAGTGATTCTGCTAACAGGAAGATTCGAGGAGACACTCTGCGCTTTAATGAAGGAGGCCCTCAATATCATAGAACAATGGTGCAGAGACCATTCTCTGTCAATAAATCCAAAAAAGACTGAGATGGTCCTCTTCACGAATAAAAGGAAGCTTGCAAAAAATCAAGCCCCAAAGCTCCTAGATACCAAACTTAATTTTTCTTCAGAGGTGAAATATTTAGGGGTCACCTTTGACAATAAGTTAACGTGGAACTCCCACTTAGAAAACAGAGTTAAAAAAGCATATATTTCTTATGAGCAGTGTCGTAGAACAATCGGCCGCACCTGGGGAATGTCACCTAAGGTTGCTGCCTAGATCTACACTGCCATCATCAGACCTATGCTAACGTATGGTGCGATTGCCTGGGGAGCTAAAGCAAACCAGCTGACAGTCGTCCGTAAACTGGACCAAATCCAAAGAACAGCATGCCTCAACACAACAGGAGGCATGAGAACCACACCAACAAGAGCTATGGAGGTAATCCTCGGTCTCACTCCCCTTGACATATACATCAAGGAGGTTGTTTTGATGACTATGGCACGTCTGCGCTCTACTGGTATACAACCTGATGTAGGATCCGGTAAACTCAGACGTAACTTGTGGCATGAGGCCCTCAGGGAGATCCCACTGCTGCAGGCCAATACGAACTCGATTCCACCGCGATATACCTTCAACAGGCCCTACAAGGTAATCTTTAAAAACAACTCACAAGACCTATTGGAAGAAGGCGCAATCCGCATCTTCACAGACGGGTCTAAATCCAATGTGGGCTCAGGTGTGGTATTTTTTCCAGATCCCTGAATCTAAACATAAAATGGGCAATGGGCTGCAATGCAGGTGTTGCTCAAACAGAGCTCACTGCTATCTGCATCGCTGCTAAAGAGATTACCAAAAGGAACCACAGGTAATAATATATACATCCTTACGGACAGTAGACAAACACTACTAGCCCTGAACAGACCACGTATTACATCAGGCCTAGTACTAGAATGTCACATGGCCTTAATCGAAGCCTGTAACAACAACACGGTCACTTTAGGCTGGATCAAGGGCCATGAGAAATCGAAAGGAAACCGTATTGCAGACTCGCTAGCCAGGAAGGCAGCCTCCCAAAAACTCTTGGGACCTGGCACTTTCATTGGTCTATCGGCGTCAGCAACGGCCGACCTATTAAAGGAACACTCCCTTAATAAGTTTAAGGGTAGATGGGACGACGCAGAAGGCTGCAGGCTTGCCAAGGAACTGCTACAGTATCCGGATAGCAAAGTAGCGAAAAAATATGTGACTATGAACAAGCGGAACCTACGTACAACCACAGGAATTCTGACTGGTCACTGCCACCTACGAAAACACCTTCACAGACTGGGTCTATCTAACACCCCACTTTGTAGAGGATGTGAACAAGAAGATGAGACTGTCGAACACATTCTTTGCGAATGTCAGACACTCTCTCAATTTAGGTTTCAAGTATTCGGCGACCACAGGCTAACATACGCCAATATGAGGGAACTTAATTCAGACGACGTTATCACCTACTTCAAGGAAGTAGGCTAGATGACGAGCTAGAAGGAAGTTTTGAACCTCAGAAGGATGCACAATGGGCCAATTGTGGCCTAAGTGCTGTGGGGCCACCCACCCTTCAAACCTTTACAGATACAATATTGCAGATCCTTCATCAAGAATTAATCTGAATACTTTAGAAACTGAATCAAACTTAAATAATCCCGGAGATATTGACCTCGATATAAGAGAATTTTTAGAAGAATTTAGCCCCAATAATATCAACCCCGTAGAATTGGATAATACACTAAAGGAACTCGAAATGATTAATTCACAACTACCAGTAAATAATCCGGAAATAATTCAAAAAGATATTAATCAACATTTAGAAAACAATGAAATGCAAGGCCAACTAAATGATAATAATTCAGACACAGATACGGCTCATAGCGGAGAATCTTCCCAAGAAGCAAATTTTACATTGTTAGATGATATTATAAATAATAAAGCGTTTCAATTTATAGTAAAGAAATCTCCATATGTGCCTTATCTTAAACGTGACTTCAAAGTATTTGTTGGTCACAAAATCATTCGAGCCACAGTTCCAGCTGATGAGAAGATTATCACCGAGTTTCTTAGAGAAAATGCTTGTAAAAATACTTCGTATATATATTTTTTATCTAATGAACTTCGTCCTATTTTTCAAAAAGTTTGATCAAAACATTTTACAAAATTAAAATTAGTTGAATGTTCCAAAATTGTAAATAACGTGCTACCAGAAGAACGAGGTACAATGATAAAATACAAACACGAGGGTAAAACAAATCATAGAGGTATTGAAGAAACTTTAAGGACCTTAAAATTAAACTATTATTGGAAATCAATGAAAAAAGATGTCACTGATTATATAAATGCTTGCGAAATTTGTCATAGAGCAAAATATAACAGGAAACCTCCTAACGAACCTTTAGTTTTAACCGAAACACCTTCGAAACCATTTGAAATCATACACATTGACACTTATAAAGTAGGAATTCTTAGATTTTTAACAATTCTAGACAAATTTTCAAAGTTTGGGCAAGCTTTGCCATATTTCGGTACTTCTATATCAGCCTGTCAACAACTGGTACATTTCTTTTCCTTTTTTGGTGTCCCAAAACAAATTGTCTCTGATGAAGGGACAGAATTTCAAAACAACGTTGTTAAAGAGCTATTAAAATCTCATAAAATTACTATTCATTTCACAACACCCTACCACCACGAATCAAATGGGCCAGTAGAAAGATTTCATTCTACTATAACTGAACATCTTCGGCTGTTAAGAGAACAAGATAAAGATGCCGATATCCTTTCTTTAATGCCTTATGCAATTATAGCTTACAACAGTACCAATCACTCTTGTACAGGGTATTCACCTCATGAATTAGTATTAGGGCACACTAATAGTCGTGATCCAATGGCACTTATACCAGCACAAGCTTATACAAAATATATAAATTCCCATCAAAAGAATACCAAAGCTTTATATACTAAAGTACAGGAAGAATCACAAAATGTAAAAGAAAAAGTTATAAATCGTGTGAATGAAACCAAAGACTTTAAGTCCTAAAGTTGGTGCACAAGTTTATAGGAAAATTGAAAGTCGGGCAGGCAAATTAACACGTAAATTTAACGGACCCTATATTCTAACCAAAGTCTTAGAAAATGGAAAAGTGGAACTAGAAAACCCAAAAAATAAAAAGAAAATTATTGTGCACATCAATGAAACTAAAATACTACCTAAAATTTCAGATGGCTCGCCGGACTCACCTCACCTCAGCCGTCAAATTCCACAGCCCAAACAATTATCCTGGGCTCCTCCCGTATAAGCTAGGGACAACTAAATTAGTAACTAGTCATTGGTCTTTTGTAAAAATATACGACTCAACTTCAATTATATCTGAATTCTCGATAATAAGAACTCAATCAAACGAACTACATAACTTCAAAATTCACCATGGATATCATTCTGAGTTTGAAAATTCTTTTATTCCTCTTTTATCTTTGGAAAATAAAATAGAAACACAACTTAAACAAATTAATCCTCTTTTGAAAACTGACAATAGGTTTAAACGAGGTTTATTAAATCCTTTAGGTTCACTTATAAAATGCATAACTGGTAATCTAGATCAAGAAGATGCAGAACATTATGAAGGTCAAATCAGATAATTACAAGAAAATCAACATAAATTAAAAATAAGCTCTCTTAATCAAATTTCACTTTTAGAAAATACAATTAAGAATTTTAACAGCTTAATTTCCAATATTTCACACAATCAATCGAACTTGAAACTAAGGATAGAAACAATTGAATTTAAAATAAAAGAACAGATTCTTTTAAACAATTATCATTATGATTATTTTCAATCATTTGTAGTAATAAATCAAATTACTATGTTATACCAAACAATATATGATATTTTGGAAAAAATAGAAACTGCTATCACGTTTGCTAAAATTAATATGCTACATAACTCGATAGTAAATCCTTTAGATTTGTTAAATGAAATGAAAAAATTAGAACTTCAATCGAATATAGAAGTTTTGCCATTTGAACCAATTTTAGAAAATATACTTAAATTTGAAAAATTAATTGAAGTCAAAAGTTACTCAAAAGATTTTATTATTACGTTCATATTAGAAATTCCTCTAGTAGAATCAGAAATATATCACTATTACAAATTATTTCCTGTACCCATCCTTGGAAACAATTCTGAATTCTACTTTCACCTCCCTTATAAACCCTTCCTTGCACTTACTGATGTAGCTCATACATATATGGATCAAGCCTGTACTCATATACAATCCAAAGAGTATATATGTAAAGAAGCCCACTAGTCCTTCACCACAGAAGAGTCGCCTTGTGCTGTCCAATTACTCACCTATAAAGGAGAGGTCAAAACATGTTGATCACTTCGTGTTCAACTACACACAATCCTAATAACGAAAATTTCCGATGGACAATGGCTTATCACCGCACCTAAGAAGGAAGTAGCCATGATTGATTGCCAAGAAACAAAAGACAACATACCCATCCATGAGACATTAATATTAGAGTCCGCTCCAGGTTGTATTGTTCACATACAATCCCTAACGTTTGTTACGACGAAGCCAAGCAAATTAAATTTTGTTGACGTTCACCTCCCAGTAATAAATTTGGCTCTGAATTTTGGAAACCAAAGTCAAGAAGTTGATCCACCGTCACTGGACCTTAGAAGTATCAGCTTAAAATAAAATCAAGAAATTCAAACCAAGCTACAAGTGCAGAAGGAAAATTTAGAAAATATTGGCAGTTCAGTTTACTATTCCAGAACAAGTATATGGACAGTCCTGTTGTACTTATCCTTGGGTTCCATTCTAGGATTTTGGATATTGAGAAAAATCTGTGCGTTCTACCATCAACGAAGCCAACGACCAAGGGAAGTAGAAATTGTCGTTTGATGTCCTGAAACCACATCCTTGAGGGATGTGTTTCCAGTCAGGGGTGGAGGAGTTACATTCTTGCACAATGCAACGTAGCAAGAAATATACTTTTATTAAACCTATATATTGTAGAAAACCATATTTTGTTAGTTAGTTCTTTTGTTGCGCTTTAATAATAAAATAAAAATTTTTAAAAACAAGTTTTTCGTTTTCGAACTTTTAACTAGTGAAGATACAATAAATAGTATAAAATATAGAGTTTTATTTAAACTTTACACCAAACAAATATCTGATTTCGATAAGCTATTGTTTATTAATATGCTACACCTAAATAACAATCAATGATAGTAACTCACCTTTTGATTTGGTGTGACCTTGTTGTTTCTGTTTTAAATAGTTTAATTTGTTTCGAATGTTGGGATTATTAACCTTATGAGAGCTGCCTCTCTCTGTTTTAGCTGTAACCATAGATTCTCCAATTATTTGAACTGTGTTTAGGTCGTCATTTATTTCTTGTTTAATAAGGTGCATACTATTAGCATTTACATTTTTAAAAGTGACCCTAGGCAATTCGTCACTCAGCTCTTGTTTAACATCCATGTTCCACACAAAATCATCGTAGATATTGATTTGTTCTATAACCATTTTGTCTGTATTATATCAAATTAAAAATTAAATAAATGTTATTTGAACAAAATGTGGAAAAGACAAACAAAATGATCAACGTGGAAATAAATTTTTCTTCTACTTTTCATAGGATATTTCTAGAGTTTAGGCGCCTAGTTAAGCAAGTCACCGTTGAAAAATATTGGGTTACAGGTACGAGCTGAATAGTCATGGCAGCAAATGACTGTAAAAGAAGAAAAAGCATCTTCTGCTTAGGAGCGTCTAATGCCCGTACCTATAGTCAGGACTTGAGGTTGGTCTCGAGCTTAAATACAACTTGAGATAGGGCCTGTATACTATAAACGAATCTCGCCCAGAACGTAAGAATACTGCGCTTGCGTGACTTGAGATGTACCCAAGTCGGGTAGAGACCAACCTTGAACACGATTTGCATGTCTTCGGTTTTTATCGACGGCATTCGTTTAAGAAATCTGTCAACTATTTTTCATCTTATTCATGGAGGTTAATAGCCACATTCTGTAGTGTCTGTTCTTCTGTATATGGTAAATGTATATCCTCTGGAAGTGTTTCTGCAATATATTCAGAAACTCCTGTAACTATTACCGAGACCGATTGCTGATTTAATCCTCTTAAATCACCGCTCACTAACTACAAACAAAGATGCTAATAGGTTTTTAGTTTTTTGAACACTATAAAATTATCTTACTTGAAAATTCCCTGTTGCATAATATCGTAGGGTCGTTAATAATTGAATTATTGGGAGATCGGTAATTCCGTGTTGTTAAATGCTCTAAAATTGGGATGTACAATAGGAAAAATAACGTCTTTAATAATATTATTTGAGAATCTATACCAAATTCTAAAATCTTCCTCACTATAGAATTCCATAGGATTTGCCGCATCTCGAAAATACAGTTTTGGCAAGTGAATATCTGGTATTTGCTCAACATTCAACAACGTCTATAAACTCTTCCAAATTTTCAATATCTATTTCGTCAAAGTTTATATATATATATATATATATATATATATATATATATATATATATATACAAATTTTGTATAAACCTAACCCTCTTTTCTATGTTTATAAAAGATGAACATAGGATAAGATCATGGTGAGTAGAGGGGAGGA
Organism: Galeruca laticollis; assembly: GCA_963921935.1. NCBI lineage: Eukaryota > Metazoa > Arthropoda > Insecta > Coleoptera > Chrysomelidae > Galeruca > Galeruca laticollis. The sequence continues at coordinate 61,825,457 of OY998178.1, read as the reverse complement.
GACTAAACAGAGATAAGTAATCCCTAGATATTACACGCAGGTTACCCAAGGTCAAACCAAAACTTAATTCGGAGGACAGACCTGTAGGTGTCGCCAGATATGCTCTTCTTCTTTTTTGTCATCGGTTTTCTTCTTTTGTTGTCATTTTTTAGTAGTCACCATTTTCTATGCAGGTTTTAGCATAATAAGTTCAGCTGATTTTATTTTTATTGAATTCTGTATTGTTTTCGCTTTTTTATTATTTCTGTGTTTTTAACATTATTCTGGATTTTCAAAGTGTAGTTTTAGTCGGAACATTCGTGGTGTAGTTAGTTTTAGTTGTAGATTATTGTTTTTTATTGTTTTTAAAAGTTATACCGAACAACAGTGATTGAACACAATGCCTTTTCATAGTAATTGTTGTATCCCTGGGTGTATTGAAATATCTAAAATCCGCCACACATTTCCAAACCCCATAATGGATTTGCAACGATTTAACAAATGGCTGGAAAATATAAACTATGCTACGCTGAGTGAGATGGATCCTTTAGTAATATTTAAATCAAAAGGAATTTGTCATCGACATTTTGACCCCATATATGCTTCGACTATGTCCCATAAATTACACAGAAATGCGATTCCTACGATGTATTTGCATGGTAAGTCTGCTTTTTGATAATAAAAAGTTAGATCTTTCAATGCTATGTTTCAGATGAAGCAGTCAATATCAATATAAAATCTACATGTAGTGGTATACCATCAACATCAGCTACTATACCACCAACATCTTGTAGTATGTGATTGGAGGATCCATCATGTTTGCCACCAACAGTAGATTCTTCTACACCGACCATATCTAATCGTAAGTATATATTAGTTTAATGAAATGCCATTCATAATTATTGAATCTTAACATTTAATTAGACATGTTTATCCAGCTAATAGTGGATAGTACATAATTTAGTGCATAGTGTGTAATTCATAAAGTTATCAACTTTGAACTTTGAGCATTATGATTGTACACAAAATGTTAGCACGCAGGTGCAATCTTTTGATTTGTAAAATTTGTTGTTTCTCGCGAAATTTTCTTGATGAAATGATTTAAAATTCAAAAAAAAAATCAAAAAACACTTTAGAACAATTAAAACAGAGATGATCGAACCAAAAAATGGAGTTAGTTAGAGGAAACAAAAGAAAACGATAAAATAATTTTCAATTATCAAAGCTGTCAATGGATAAAAATTATAAACACATGGTTAGACCACAGATAACCCAAGTTTAGACAGCAAATAGTGCATCATTGATAATTCATAATATTCAATTCATAAAGAGAAAAATTGGTGTTTATCCAGCATTTAATTTTTGGCATCTGGAAGTGAATTGACAGCTTTGAATAGTCGATAATTATTTTTAAATAATTTTGCACGGTTTCTACTAAAATGCCTTCATATAAATTAATGTTTTTTCTAATTTATTTTAATTGAACTTTAATCAACAGAATATTGAAAAAATAAACAATAAATTTTGGGGTTATCCTAACTAAAACCATAGAACCATAGAAAAAGTATATATATTCGACATATATATACTTTTTATATGACTAAAGCTCAGCTGAAATCATGAAACATTTTACAAAAATCAATAAGATTGCGTTTATGTTTTAAAGTTTTCTTCACAATCATAATGCATAAAGATAAAAGTTGTCAACTTTATAATTAAGCACTATACACTGAATTATGTACTATCCACTATGAGCTGGGTAAACGGGTGTATTGAAATGTTGAGTTTCAATAATTATGTACCATGAATTATGAATTGTCGATTATACACTATTAGTTGTCTAAACATACTTTTGTCTGATTAGGCATTATTCATTATCAATTGTGAATTATGAATTAAAATTATTGACTATGCACTATTAGCTGACTAAACCCACCTATAGTCAACTTAAATTATGTCAGAGACAAATATTGTTACAGAAAGCCTATAAAAAATTGCAATGCACCTCTTCAATAATATAAAGTTTGGATTGTTATTATGGATAACATGTGATATAAGATAAGATGTATCGATTAGAAACAATATGAAGTGATATTACAATTAAAACCAACTTTTTCTAACTGAAAGACTAAATATGATCCATGATGGGATTATGCACAACTACATGCATGCCCAACTATTACCTGTTTGTGGTGTTTCGTATTTTTTTGGTTAAAAAATATTTTCAATGAATATGTTTGAAATGAATATACAAAATAAGATACCTATATTTGACCACATTTACACTGTCCCTCTCATTATTAGTTTTATCAATATCACTGGCCCTTTTTTGCTCTGATGACACATCACTTGTGTTAAATTGTTAAGCTTAGCCATATAATGTTACCATGAATAACTAGTAATACTTCATGTTTTTTTCAGGCAGTAAGCATGGTGTTTTACTTTCCCCATTTAAAAGTATTCAACGAGTGGGGATTAGTAGAAATATGATGTCACCTAAAAAGAAAAAAATGTACTCTGTAATGAAGCATATGTACAAAAAGTACAATCAAGTGAAAGCCAGTCACAAAACCGTAAAAAGAAGATTGTTTAAAGCAGAGGCATTTAAAAAAACACACAATTTGGAAAAAAAAATTGATCAGTTAAATCATATGGCAGCTATACTGATTAACTGTCAATTGAGGGAGACAGGAAAGTACAAAAATTTACGAAGATTCACTTTAGAGGAAAAATTTTTGTCACTGTCCCTGTTTAAACAGAGTCCCAAATCATACTCTTTTCTTGCAACATTCTTTGTATTGCCAAGCGACAACACTAACTAGACTGCTTGAAAAAATTGTTGGTGGTCCAGGTATCCATAAAATGATTTTTGGCTCACTGCGGGAAGTAACTAATAACATGGATGACAGTGAAAAATATGTTGCTATATTGTTCGATGAGATGGCAGTTATGCCTGGTTTACATTATAATGAACACCTTGGACTTATAGAAGGATTCGAAGATATGGGAGATGGCATAAGGGAGAGTCATCTTGCAGACCATGCTTTGGTGTTTATGACAAGAGGAATTAAAAAGCCATGGAAAGCTCCCATATATTTTCATCTAGCAGGTAGAGGTGGTGCAAAAACATCACAAATCAAACAGTTGTTACAGCAGGTGGTTACTCAAATTCTGGGAATAAATTTGCAGTCTGTAACTGTTATTTGTGATCAGAATAATGCAGCTGTCATAAATGGGTTGATGACAGAGACCAGGCAAAAATACCTCAGGAATAGTATACCAAACTATAGAGAAGGATCATTTGAAATAAATGATTGGAGAGTATATCCCATTTTTGATCCCCCTCATTTAATAAAAGGGATAAGAAATAATCTCATAAACAAGGATCTAACATATGTTAGAAGAAATGTTATGAAGACTGCTAAATGGGAGCATATTCAAAAATTATATGAATACGATAGTCTTGCCTCTGATGGCTTGAGAGTTTTGCCCCACATCAATGAGGAACATGTATATAAAAACAAAATTAAGAAAATGAAGGTTAGGAATGCCGTTCAAATATTCAGTCAACGAGTTGCTGCTACTCTTCAATTAGTAATCAGAATTTGTAAGATTTTTTTTATTGATTGCCCTAAGCTATTTCAATCCTTAGACCTATAATAATTCAAAATAATATAAATAATAAACTGTTTAGATATATTAGTAAAGATAGTACAACAGTTTGATCAATTTTAAAAAGCTACCATGTAACCACCTAACCAAGTTAACTCCATGTAATATACTGTAGAGAAGAAATAACTGCACTTTATTTTAATTTGATATTTTTATTGTCTGTATTCACATATTGTTCATGGATGCATTTTTATACATATGTAATCTATTTACAGATTCACAAAAGGTCATTGGCGATAGAATAGAGGACACAGCAGAATTACTAGCATTCTTTGACCGTTTGTTTGACTCTTTTAATGGGTCAAACAAACATCATGACCAAGATTCTACGGTGTGGTTTAAGCGAGACATCAGATCACCGTTGCTTCTGGAATGAAGAAGCCTTGTCGCTGCTGAGTACCATGAAATTTGTTAAAAGATCAGCCAAGGACATACAAGTTCCCCCAAGTCTGAAAAATTGGGCATTCAACATCAATAATAAGGCAATCTGGGGTGTATTAAAACAAAATGGGTTTGATTATCTATTGCCCAGGCGTTTAAACCAAGATCCCCTTGAGAATTCATTTGGCCAACTCAGAAGTTTTGGTCCACTAAATACACACCCTTCAAGTGCACAGTTTGTAGGAATTTTTAAAACATTTTTCTTTCAAACAACAGTATCAGTTTTCAAATGTACTTTCAACTGTGAAAATGACCAGTGCAAAACTATGTTTGTCTCATTAACAAATTTGTTTAGACCGGAGGCAGTGTTAGAAAATGTGGATAATATTGTAAGTGTTGACCTCCCACAGGAACCAACAGAACAAACATTGTCCACAATATTACAGGAGTTGGCGGCCAATTATGTGGCAGGTTTTATTTTAAAAAAAATTAAACAAAAAATTAAATGTGCAAGATGCCAGTCAACTCTATTTTGTACAGTTGCTCCAGCCCAGCACCATGCATTAATCTCTGCCAGAGAATATGGTGGTAGTTTTGCAAAAAGGTTGAATTACCTAACTGTGCCATTTGCAGTTACATTTAATCAAATTGTAAAAATAATTTATTTATTTTTAAATAAAGAGCCACACAGTAGCTGTCTAACACTGTCAATGGTAAAATTTATAAAAGACACTGTTCGATTTGATTTTTTGATATGCGAGTCAGAACATTGCCAACAGGTTATAGATTTAACAATACGGTTCTCAATAAAAACTATTGTTCACAATTGGTGTAGAAGTGTGAATAATATACTATGTGGGAAATCGCAATATACAGGAAGCAATTTTGTGAAATTACAGGCATCACGAATTTATAAAAATCGATTGAAAAGGCAAAATGTGAAAAAACCTTCACATGTTGCTGCACCCAATATTTAAATATTACTTACTACCTATATAATAATAATTTATTCAAAATAGTGTTCAATAGAATACAATACAAAATACAATGGGATAGAATAACAATACATATATAGATGTAGTATTCATGCAATATTAACAATCTAACACTCCATAAAGGCAAGGGCTGTCCATGGGGTCAGTGAATGGATAAATTATAATTATGTTTAATGTATACTATTACAGAACTTCCATAATTCTTATAATCTTCCAATTAAAAATAAGAAATTTAGAAGTGAATTCTTATAAAAATGGAGATGAGCAAAATTTAACAAATTATGTAAAAAAAATTAAAAATTTACATAAAAAAATTAAAACTCATGACCCAATCAGATTGCTTATTTTTTTTCTTGTTATGGATAGTAAAAATATTTTAACACATTTTTTAAATTTGTACATTTGTTTCATTTCCCGTATTTCTATTGGCAAAAAATTGCATAATCTATTAAAGATATAATCATACCCATATTCAATTATCTTCTCAGAACTAACAATATCATTTATTGTAACAAAGTTCTGACCAATCATAATTTTTTAGTTCGTTTTTTATTTTGTGTAATTATCAATTTTCTTGGGATTTACTTTGTTTGGGGTGTTGGTATCTGTTTTGTTTATTTCCATAGCGATGTGTCATGTAATGATCCATGATTCTTATTTCTATTACGGCAGGTATCATATCTTTTCTTGAGTAAAATATGATCCAAACATGTACCACTATCAGATTACGTAACATATACGAGTGGAAACCCTTCTCATACATCTCATTTAAGTAATCAGCTCCTTCGTCACTTCTTCTTCAAGTGCCACCTTCGTAAGAGTTTTAAAAGATGTTCATGACTAACTTTATTGAAGGCTTTAGTGTAGTCAATGAAGCAAAAATACATGTCCTGGTTCATGTCTAGGCATCTCTGGAACATAACATTAAGTGTGAATAATGCTTCACGAGTGCCCAGACTATTTCGAAATCCAAATTACGTATCCCTGATATCTTCTAGTTTTCTGTATATTCTGGCATATATCGCCTTCAAGAATGTCTTCAGCGCGTGTCCCATCAGACTTATAGTGCAGTAATCTTGACACTCATTCATTTATTCTTTTGGGTTTTGCTCAACAGACCAGGCACTTGATCTAAGTCATTGTACTGTTCCCAATATTATCTACTTCCGCTCCAAAAGTTTCGTGTCTTCGATATTGGCCGCTAGCTTATTTGGGGTGATTTTTAGTAGTTTGATGGTTGTATTGTTTCCTTTCCCAAATGCTTCCGCCTGAGTCCTTGTAAGTTCTTACATAAGCAGAGTATATGAATAGGTGTTTCATCCCTTAGTTCGCATTTCCTACAGATAGGTTCACTGACTTTCCCATTTTGTATAAATGTTTCCTTAGGGTACAGTGTCCAGTAACCAAATCGGCAACTGTCTTTAAATGTCTCTTGCGCTCATTGTCAGTAAACTGATTGAGAGTTTTTTGTTTACAGTTTCCAGTAAGCTTTTTGTGAGAAGGTGACCTTCTGTCAACCTCCATTTGATTTGGTGTTCCATGTCTAGCCAGTTCCGGATTTCCCCTCTTATGTTTGTGATTCCACAGAACGGTTCCGGACCTATGAAGTCACCTTTAGAGCCTTGTTTAGATAGATGGTCTGCCGTTCATTACCTGCAGTTTTTCTGCTATATTTGTTATTATTTTACCGTCTGTGTCATATAATGTATTGAGTCGATTTCCCCTTTGTAGCCCTGCTAGTTCTTTGACCTTTCTATGTACATTAAAGCTGTCATGTTTTTGTTATAATTTTCAATTTCTTCACATTCAGTTTTATAAAAGTTCTTTTGCGACTTTCACTACCTTAATGTTAATATTAAAATCACAATTTACATTGAAGAGCTGTTCCAAATATTGTTGAAAATATTTAATAAATGTTTTGACCTCCATATCATGAGATCTATATAAAGCAGAAATAATTATTTTACGGTATAAGATTAGAACAGGTAATTTTAGAACCTATTTTTACGATTTCATAGTTATATTCTGAACAATTTTTAATGTACACTAGCACCATCACAAATATCAACTCCTCCACCATTATACTATACATCATAGCTTGAAAGATATAAATCATTTATATTTTCAATTTTTCTGGTTTGTGTTAAAATGACACATTCTATTTCCTTGCTAAATTTAGATAAATATGTTTTTAACCCATCTACATTTTTCTATTAATAAATTAATTTAACAGCAATGTTGAACTTTTATTTATCCCATGTACTTGAAATCAAAGAACATCCATGAAATAAAATTGATATTGAAGTAGTAATTGCCACGCCAATATTGTGGTTTCTTCTGATTTTAGACTAATATTTTAATTATTCAAGTGATAGTCATTTAAATAAGATTTTCAAATTTTAGGAAAATTTGAGTTGCACTCAAAAAGTACCTATTTTCAATAAGCAATTCAATAAATTTGCAAGATCCCTACTACATTTTCCAGAATAAATTTTGTAATTTCTCCCAAGTTTAACGAATTCTAAATATATTTACAATGTGTTACGGACTACTATTCTGATTCAAGAAAACAATCTAAGAATAATATTGTTAATATGGCAACTTCAAATTTTGTGAACGACAATATGTTGAAAAGTTAGCAGAAATTACGATTTTGACATTATCTTTTGTAAAAAGTACTAGGGTTTTTACGTAATTTTTTGAATTGGAAATAGGTACTTTTGGTGCAATTCAAATTTTCTTTTTTCGCATGCAAGTCCAGTGAAAGTATAGAATTTAAATTTCCCGCCGGATCCAGTCTTTTAAATTTCCCGCCGAAGTCAAAGTAGGCAACCGATGACAAAAAAGAAGAAGAGCACAGCTAGCGACGCCTACAGGTCTGTCCTCCGAATTAAGTTTTTGGTTTGATCTTGGGTAACGTACGTGGGATATCTAGGGGTTACCTAACTTATCTCTGAGACTAAACGGCTTGCCTTCGAATTGGCCACTTTTCATGTACCAAAGTAGCTGGTACACAAATTCGCCGCCAGGTCCGCAGTGTCGCATTCTGGGCTTGGGAATACAAATGCAATTGTTATACAGTGAGAAATTATTAAAGAATTTTTATATATTGAATTCATTAATCGTCAAATTGTTTTGTGCCTGGCTGTAATACTGAGCGCGTATTCTGTATCGTCATAGAGAGGAAATTTCTTTCTATAAATTCTCTATACCACTTTACCTTATTCTGTAAGCAACATCGGCAGTGGTCGTGCTTCACGAACGCTTCGTTCGGTAGAAAGATATAGAAAGACCATTTTAGGTCTTTCTATGATACCTGTCTCTTTTTAACACACAATCATTTAGATTTATCTTTGTTGGCATGTTTACATTTTTCAAAGGAAAGATGCATATCGTTATGTTTATGTTATGATTATGGTGTTTTGTGGTTTATATATGCTGGAAAAATAATTTTTGGATAATTACGTATTATTAATATTATTGCAATTTAATATGTAAACAACTGCAAAGCGTACCTAAATAATACGTATTTATGGCCATTTACGGTGTTACCTGTAAATGTGAAATATTTCTGTATTGAACGTTGTGTAAAATTAAATACTAAACTTCTTAATTTTTGTCATTAATCCAATTCTTAAGAAGTTCAATATATTTAACATTGGCGATTTTAAGGATTAATAAATTATTCTCTCTAAACGTAACTGGTTTTGTCGTACCTACTTCATCTTCTACTTGTAGCAAATGAATTTTGTTTCCAAACTTTATAATGTACTCGCAATAAAGATTAAAAAACGAAAACTAACAACAGATAATATGCTATGCTATAGTTTATAATATTTACACCACACACTATAATAGCAGTTATAATAATAATTGAATCCCACAATGAAATATGAAATAATTCTCGTAACTATTATTATCCTCCTGAGAAATAAACAAACAAATGTTGCTATTGTTGCCGACTTAATCAAGAGATATCCCAAATTCCCCTAAAAACAGGTCAATGTTTTTACATCCAATAATTATCAGTTCTCTATAGCCGAGCATTACCGAATAGATATAGAAAGAATCGTACAGAATAGGTTCACGAAATAGAAAGAAATTTCCTCTCTATACTCATAGAAAGAAATTTCTTTCTACGAGACGATACAGAATACGCGCCCTGGTTACGGTAATTTAAAGACATGGAACAAGAAAAATGGCGTGAAAAACCCTAGTTTATTCCGACCTCGCACGGTAAGTCAATCTTGAAATTGTAGTCAATAACTTCAAATATTAGTCTTAAAATAACTGTTCAAGCAACCCTTAATAATAAATAACAATCTATGTTTAAGGACGAAATGGTTAGAAATTGGGAAAACGCTATTAGGCGGGCAGACAAAAGCTGTGTGTGAATTACATTTTTTAGATAGTGATATTGAGCGTTTTTACACAACTACGGTCTTAGATGGATCTATTTTTCAAATTAAAAGAGGTACTCCCAAGATAAAGGAAGATGCAATACCTTCTATTTTTCCATCTTTTCCAAAATATCTGAATAATTCAACAAAAAAAACGCAAGTTGCCCACACAACGAGATTCTATTTTGCTACCTAAGAATAGAAATACTAAAGCATTGGTGATAAATACCGAACAGGATGGAACAGTACTTGAGGAGCTTAAAGATTTGTTAAATTATGAAAATTTGCCTTCGACTTCTCAGAAATCGCGAAAATTGACAAAGGACATATTAAGCAAACTCATACCATATCGTAAAACTCTAATAAACATTAAAATAAATTATTACATTCTTGTATTAAAGAAAATATATCTTGTAGTAAATTTTTCGTAGTATCTAATGTAAACTAATATGAAAATTAACTTTAAAATTTTGTTCTTGATCAACAATGGGCTTGTCCTTTGACACATATGAAAAATGATATGGGACTTTTCTTTAGCGAAGCAAAGGAATTTCGGACAATATATTAACTTCAGCAGCTATTGATTCAGCTTTTTTTATAAGTGAATCAAAACTTTCATCAGTATTCTTTTAGCAGAGAGCCAATTAAATTTTTCGAGACAGTTACACATTCGGAAATATTAATTTTGGGATTTTGATACATCATACTAACAACGTTAATTTTTTATAGATCGCCCCAAATTATGGATGAGCAGATAACTTTAAATAAAATAAATTTCTCTACTAAAGTTTGTGTTATAATTCTGGTTTTTAAATTTTTATTATTTCATTAAGGCTTTAAGCATTTTTATTATTTAAAATTAAATGTTTAATTGCAATCTAATGAAACATATTTTGATTTACTTAAACTCAATTTTTTTGGATTTCACTTCTTCGCCAATTAAATTAATTGTTATTTCATTTTGGAAGTGCACCTCTAAATAATGAGGTAGTATGCGACTTTTAATATAATTCAAATTGTCTAACATGTATTTCTTTAAAATTCACATAAGCATTTCAAGAATTCTTTTTTTATAATCTATAAAATGTTTAGTGAAAGAAAGGCCGCTCCCTATAATTCCCGCCACTCTGTGCAATTGTACATATACGCCATACTGCATCACCGCTAGGAACGGCGCTGGGCTGACTAATTCAAATATAATGGGGAAAGGCACATTGTTCTTAAAAACAAATAAGTTGGTAACAATCCTATTTAAAGCTAGGCTTATGATTGTAAATATAAATTATAAAAATCTCAATATTTTCCCAAAAATTAGAGCAATTTCTAAACATTCTCATTACAGTTACATACATTTACAGCCGTTGCACAGACTTTTTTTTAAGAGACTCTTAGGCTAAAGGTCCTTTAAAGTATCGTTAGTGGATTTTGTGTTTTGCACCGACTTTAATAGTCATTTAAGAGTTCTTTAAAGTAACCTTTACTAACTCGCCAAATTCGGTCAATTAAACCTCCCTTAAAGTCACTTTTAGCTGTTTTGAGGTTACGTACTTATTTAGTAACGAGTTTTAATAGAAACAAAAACGACAAAGTGACGAAATTTCTTCAGTTAAAGCTTCATTAGCAAACATAAGTCAAAATATTTGTATTGAAACGTTTTTACTGGAAGTGATAAACATTTTCTTTGTAATCTTCAGGTAAGAAATTCTGGTTTCTAATCAAATTTAAAAAAAATATAATTGCTATGACTGAACAAATTATAGAGCTGGAGCAGATAATTTTGAAATTTAAGAGAAAATGAACTACGTAAATATTGTAGATGTATTAATTGAGGACATGTTAGATGATGACATTGAAGTACAAGATTTTATTGAATATGGATATCCACGAAGAATCAACCAAAGACCAAATTATTATCACGAAATGAGTGAATTTGATTTTTTCAGAAGATTTCGTTTAACGAAACCAACAGTGCTTCGGCTATTGCAAATGATTGAGCATGAATTGGAATATCCTGATGATAGGTATGAGTTTTTTGTTTTAGTGAATAATTGAATCATAACATACCTCTATTATTTCAGAAATAATAACCTATCACCCATTAACCAATTACTACTTACTTTAAGATTTTATGCCAGTAGTGGGCAAATCATTCAAGTGGCAGATTTTATGAATGTCCATATTTCTACAGCATCTCGAGTTGTGGCATATGTATCAAGGATACTAGGATCTTTACGCCCGTATATAGTTAAAATGCAAGAACCTCACGAATCAATTAGGGCTCAAAATGAATTTTATAATATTGCTAGATTCCCTAAAGTTCAGAGTGTAATAGATTGCACCCATATAAAGATCCAATCCCCCGGTAAATATCTTAAAATTATACGTACATATTTATTTTCTAAATATACTAGAAATTATGTTCTAAATTACAAGCCCCCGCCCCCCATTTGTTGGTTTTAAAGTTATTTTATTTTTTTAGGAGGACACTGCTGAAATATACAGAAATAGAAAATCATTTTTTTCAATGAATGTGCAGTGTGTTACAGATGCAAACCTTAAATTTTTGGATATTGTTGCTCGATGGCCTGGATCAACACATGATTCTACTATCTTTGCTAATTCAGTCATAAGGGCAAGATTTGAAGCTGGACAATTTCCGGGATCTTTATTAATTGGTATTATCAGAACTGATATAATTTTAATGATACGTTGATTAATTTAAGATTGTTTCATTTTATATACTTACAGGTGACAGTGGATATGCTTTAAAAAACTATCTATTAACTCCTCTTCAAAATCCTGTACAACCAGCAGAGCAACGATATAATGAGGCATTAATTCGTACCAGAAATTCCATTGAAAGAGTATTTGGCATATGGAAGAGGTTTCCTGTAATGGCATATGGACTCAGACTGAAAATGGACACAATAATGTCTATCATAGTAGCCACTAGTGTCCTTCATAATATTGCTCGAGATATGAATGAACCTGAACCTCCAATACCTTATGACATAAATGAAGAAGAGTTAAACTACCTGATTGAAACACAGCAAATTGCAGTAGAGTACCAACAGGATGATGCAATTAATACTGTTCAGAATGAAATAGTACGGTATTTCAACGAGCTTTTGTAAAACATTGTTTTTTTAATAAAAGTATTTTAAAAAGATTTATAATTTGTTTATTTTCTGTAACTACGAACAAACAAAAATCAAAGAAACATATAAACAAACGTAAACAACATGCAATATCTTTGGAAATAGTTATTCTTTACAATAAAAAGTACATTATAAGATTGTAATTCATAATCTTAAATATTTTTTATTTTCTCTTACTAACAACAAACAAAGTTCAAAGAAACATAAACAACATACAATATCTTTGAAAATAATTATCGCTATAAAATGAAAAGTACATTATAAGATTTTAATTCCTAATCTTATAATTTTTCTAATTGCTTTCTTTTAATCTGTATGTCAAGCTCTAAGCTAATCACTTTCAATCGATGCTCCTCTTCTGCATGAAGTCTTTCACTTTCATTTTTTTTTATGACATGATCAGCTATAATATTTTTCTTTTCGGCCAACTCATATTTTTGTACCAAAGCGCTGGATGAAAGTGATCTAACAACTGTTTCAGTAGGTCTTCTCCTACTTAATCCCTAAAAGTAGAACAGAAAGTCAAATTATACAGTGATGGACTCAAGTGTGGAACCAAGTAAATATCTCTGGAATGGTTAGATATATCAAAATGAAATTTGGTATACATTTATTACACAAAAAGGTACACTTTTTAAAAATATTTTGACTATCTCACCACTTTCGGTTAAACTGGAAGTGAATAAGTACTTCGTTATTTTAAATGGAATACCCTATATATTAATGGGTTTTTGAAATCTATGTAAAACTTTAGATACTTTTGTATTAAATATTTTTTTCCAAAAATGTAAAGTAAAAGGTATTTCATCATATGTTGAAAAACTCTTCATTGGCGCATAAAGTTTCAAAAATTGAGCTACGAAAACATCAAATTTCTTATTTTTTTTCAGTTTTGATTGAAATCAGCGGTATAAAATAAGGTATGGCAGAAATGTAAAAGTTTACAATATTTTCAAAACTAATCCTAAGAGATGTAAATATGAACTTTCAACGTTTAAATTTTGAAACTTTTCATGCGTATCTAAAATTTTACGTAGATTTGAAAAATCCATGAACATATAGGGTGTTCCATTTTAAACAACAAGGTTGTTGTTCACTTCCGGTGTAACCCAAAGTGGTACAATTGTCCAAATATTTTTAAAAGGTGCACATTTTTGCATGATATATGCATACATTTCATTTTGCTATATCTAACCATTCTAGAGATATTCACTTGGTTCTACATGCCCATGACTGTATATTTTTTATACTAAAAATATGCAGAATAGTACACATACTCTTGTATGTCTGGCCATTCCACGTCGTAAGTTCTTCCTAGTTATGTTTTGATTTGCCATCTCTATACCTTTTTCTGCATTGTTATTTTGCTCACACTCCACTTCCTGACTAGATCTGTTCGGCTCTGTGTCATAGAGATGAGTCTCATTTCCACAATACTCCTTATCTTCTGTAAGATGTGCAAGTGAAACTTCATGGGTACTATTAGCCATTTCACCAAACTCACTTCTTAATAGGACTGGATTTAATGGTCTTTTCAAATCATTTACCTTATCATTTTTCCAGTTATGTTTTGGTTTTGTATTTGTCTAAAAAATATATTCAGTTAATAACACATGTATGGAAAGACGTAACAGTAAGTCAAACTGTTTTAAAAAAATATTTGTTATCTTGTGAATACTTACAGCAATATAATGGTTTGATATATTAAGTAAAACATTTTCTTCCTAAAATTGACATAATACATTTAAAAATAAGTTTAGTAAGTTATATTACAAATATTGTATTTAAAGATATTCTAATGAAAAGATAGTTTATATTCTGCTCACCCTATCGTTAAAGATAAATTCTATTCAATTTGGTTCAGAATTTGATCCAATTGAATTAACACTGTCTGAATCTATCATATTAAAATCTCCTTCTACAGTTAAAGGATCCAAGGTAGCTAAAATTAGGTCATCGGGGTCATTTATTTTCGATGTAGGGGGCCCACCTCCCGTTTTTAAACATTCTTGCCGAATTTCTGCCATTTTCTTCCTCATGGCCGGTCTCCTATTTTCGTAACATCTTTTTAATTGTTCACTTGTTCTATTATTGAAATCTTGGCTAGTTGCATTAAATTCATCCCTTATTTTTTCCCATGCTTCATTTTTTTCGATATTTGCAACTGCGTTCGTTTGTTTATTATCAATAATGTTCTTATACTTTCCAGCAATTGAGAACAACAAATTTTGTTCTCTAAGCGTGAAATTAATTGTCCTCAGTCTTTTTTTCGATTCAGCCATGTACGTAAAATCTTGTAACCCGTAAGACAAATTCAGTTTATTCCTACCAACGATTATTTTTTCTTTCTTTGTAGTTCCTACTTTCTTAACAAAAATTTTTAGGTTACAAATGTCAATTTTATACTAATTTACCTAAAAAGAGAAGAAATTCCTATGCAAAGAGCGGCGTTGTCATATTGTCACTGCAATTATAGGACACCTAGTTAAAACTGTCCAACAAGGTGTCGGTGCAAATCAGTTAAGGTTAAGGGGACATTAAAATTTAAGGTATACTTTATTAATGGTCCCTTAAAAAAAAGTCGGTGCAACTGGCTGTTAAATAGGATAAATGGTGAAACGTAGCCCAGAGCCGAACACTTGCGCCTCTGGTGGGGAATTTCGAACTATCTATTATGGAACATAAATGTGTGCCATTTTAACTTGAAAGCGCATATTGTCGTTTCCTTTCTAACCTCCATGAATAAGATGAAAAATAGTTGACAGATTTCTTAAACGAATGCCGTCGATAAAAACCTAAGACATGCAAATCGTGTTCAAGGTTGGTCTCTACCCGACTTGGGTACATCTCAAGTCACGCAAGCGCAGTAATCTTACGTTCTGACCGAGATTCGTTTATAGTATACAGGCCCTATCTCAAGTCCTGACTATAGGTACGGGCATTAGAGGAGCGGTTAGATGTACAATCCCATCCCTCGGCGTTGCCAAGTGTGCTTCTTCTTCTTCTTTAGTGTGCTCTAAGAAAGAAGAACTTAAATTCGAAATGTGGTTATGTTTATAGTGTTTAGTTTTTGACGTTTTTGTTTTTGTAAAGAGCGAGTATTTTTAAAATGCCTGTCGCCTGCAAAATTTGTCATAAAATTTTCTGTAGCCAAAGTAGTGTTAACCGCCACCTAAAAAACGTTCATAGCAAACAGGACAAAAATATTGTTTCCTACGAATATTCTCGTTTTAATAGTAAATGCCTGGAAAAAGATTGTAATACATCTTACAGATTTGTAGCTGAATTAAGATGTCATCTAGAATCGGCACATGATAAAGTTATGGACAAAGAAGTAATTATTTTCAAAACTCTAGAAGGTATGTAATATGTAATCATTTGCACCCATTATATTATTATTATTATGCAAATATATCTTATTACTTATATTATTATATTTTCTCATTTTAGAATTCCAATGTTGGTTTAATGATATTTGTAAAGCAAACAATCTGGAATATATTCGTCATGATCAAAAAAATCAGCAAACTGTGTATTATACATGTAATAGATCATATAAACCAAGGGGTATGTAAAAAATAGAATATTCTTTATTGTCTCCTTTTATTAATAAAAATTTGTGTGTCAGTCTGTTTCTTATATTTCTATATTGTTTTAATTGAAATGTTTTATTAGGTCATAAATCAATAAATGCAAATAGAGTAAGAGCTATTAAAAGTCAGGGTTCTTGCAAGATGGAAAGTAAATGTACCAGCCAAATTATTCTAACCATAGAAAATAATGGACAGTTTTGTTGTATTTATCATAAGACTCATTATGGTCATAATATAAATCTACAACATATTCGTATTCCAAAAGGAGATCGGATGGATATTGCTGCTAAACTTACAAGTGGGGTCTCAGTTACAAGCAAATTTCACAATATCTACAAGTAAAATACCTACATATTGTAAAAATATTGACCAACATTTAAAAAAACTTAGAGATTTACAAATAAATGTTTTAGGGTCCTTGATTTATATAGAAGTAACTTTGATGAAAATAAGATGTGACCTTATTAATAGAAAAGACATTAATAATATTAAGAGCTCATTTAACATCAACATTCAGGATGGTGTCCGTCATCAAAATGATTCCGTTAGTGTAGATCTTTTAATTAAGCAGTGTGAAGAAGGTGGTGGTGATGAAATATTATTGTATAAGAAGCAAGGTCAAGAATATCCTAAATTATTGCCAACTGATTTCTGTTTAATTTATATGAATAGAGTTCAAGAAAGTATATTACATGAATTTGCTGGTAATACTTTAGCTATTGATGGTACTCATGGGTTACATACCTATGATTTTGAGTTGACAACGATTATGGTGATTGATGAGTTTGGTGAAGGATTTCCAGTGTGTTGCATGTTTTCAAATCGTAAAGATGCTATTATATATGAAATATTTTTTAATTGTATTAAAAAAAGGTGTGGAATATTACATCCCAATGTATTTATGACGGACATTACTTTTGTGTATTATAAAGCGTGGCTTAATATTATGGGTACTGAAATTGTAAATAGACTATATTGTTCATGGCATATAGACCGAGCTTGGAGAAGTAATTTAAATAAAATAACCAAACCTGATAAGAGAAAGGAAGTCTATCAAACCTTAAAAGTTTTGCAAAATACATTAGATGTTGCTGAATTTCAAATAAACATTACCACTTTTGTAAAAACTTTGTTAGAAGACCCGGACACACACATTTTTGGAAATTACATTGTTCAGAATTACACCAATAACTGTAATATGTGGGGATATTGATTCAGGAAAAATTTAGGCATTAATACAAACATGGTGATGGTTTATGTTTATTAGCACATTTACATTCTCTCTAAAAACCCTTGTTATTAAAACCATATTTATAAAACCGCTTATGTAAATGCTTTTAAGGACCAGAGCAAGAACATATACAGCATATGTTCTTGATAGAATGTAAACGAATCATGTCAGATTCATTAAAACGGTTTAATAACTACGACTTTTAGCGAGAATGTAAACGTAATATATGGCATGAATAAATAATAGATTTGTTAATGCATGCAAACATGAGAAAAAATAGTTGAGGTTTTTCTTGGGCACTTAATTTTATAATTTTTACTGTAAAAACTGATTTAGGTATTAGATAGGAAATAGTAGTTGATTTTGTTGCATTTGAAGTGCTGAAATTAATTTGTGTTTATCTGATTTTAGGTGCTAGAAAGTATGCATAAGACCATAAAATATTTTTATCTCGAGGGAAAAGTAGTGAAGCGCTTGGATAAAGGAATCACAGCTGTTTTAAAGTACATAAGAGATAAAATAGTTACAAGGATTATTAAAATCACAAAAGGAGTTAACAATTATCATATCCAAGATATACACAAACGCCATAGAACTGCTCTGATAAGTGATTTCAAAGTAATTTTGATTGAAACAAGTGTTTGGCTTCTGCAATCTAATGATGTGGATTATGTAGTAACAAAAAGGGGCAATAATTCATGTACAGTACTCAACTGTGAACTAAAATGCTCCTTTTGTTATGTTTGCATACATGAATATGAATGTACCTGTCCAGATTACTACATAAGAGCAAGTATATGTAAGCACATACATTACCTTAAATTAAACACTGACAATGAGCAGAATCAAAAACATTCGTCATCTAAAGAGACTTCAGAAACTAAGACTCCTACTAATTGTGAGGCTACTGAATATTTACCAATTTTGTCCCAAAAAAGTAGTAGCAAGGATGCATCAATTGTAAAAGAAAAAATAAATGAAGAAATTGATAAAATTAAGAATATGGAGTTATACATTGAAAATGACTCCCTACCAGTTCTGCCACATATTCTCAATACGATGAAAAATGCCAATAACTGGCTTTCTATCAAAGATAGAACTTCAAGAACATTTACATCTGAACACGTAATTTTAGGTATATAGACTTATTTTTATTGATTCATTTGAACCTGATTGGTTTTAATTTTTAAGAATACATATAATTGTGATCTGCTTATCTTTTTATTTTAAAAAATAAAATAAGAATATTCAGTAAAAATTATACACAATTAAGAGAAAAAGGACTAAAGAGAGCGCACCTACATACAATTTTCAGAATATTTTAAAACTTAAAACAATTTTAGGGGAACCATCCAATAAAAAATTGTAAAACAGATGTCTTTCTTTTCCACCAAAAAGAAGCCAAAAAAACGAACCATCAATAGTATAACGAAACCGTCAAAGTCTGAGTCAGATGCTATCAACAATTCTTTAAATATTATGAGTGACCATGATTCCTGTTAGTTTTTTTTGTGTAAGTACATATATTAAAAATAATTAATGTTACTACTTATTTTATTAGTTTTTGTTAAAAATAACAACGATGTAGGAATTTATTTGAAATTAAGTCAGTAAATTTTTAAAAATCAAACATATTATAGATATATAAATGTAATGTTTCTTGGGATTAATAAATTTGATTTGATATAGCCTAGTATAAAGATATTTTTGTTTTATATAGTAAATTATTATTCTCAACTTCTTTTTTTTTAGGTTCCATATTAAAAACTTCACCAAGAAAAGGCCCTCGCTATATATATATATATATATATATATATATATATATATATATATATATATATATATATATATATATATATAATAATTATAAACATTTATTTAAGTATAATATACTATATATGCATTATTTTGTTTTTCTTTCCTTATACGCACGATCTGTTTTTGAAGTATGAACTATAATCTCAAAAGGAAGGATTTTTAAATATTGTGCCTACAACTGGAAGCGTCGCGGGATCGAATTGTACATTTAACCGCTCGTCGGGCATTAGACGCTCCTAAGCAGAAGATGCTTTTTCTTCTTTTACAGTCATTTGCTGCCATGACCTTAGAGTAAATCTGAGGCCATGACTATTCAGCTCATACCTGTTACCCAATATATTTCAACGTTGACTTGCTTAACTAGGCGCCTAAACTGTAGAAATATCCTATGAAAAGTAGAAGAAAAATTTATTTCCACGTTGACAGAGACTGTTGTCTCTGACGTTGATCATTTTGTTGGTCTTTTCGACATTTCGTTCAAATAACATTTATTTAATTTGATATAATCCAGACAAAATGGATATAGAACAAATCAATATCTACGATGATTTTGTGTGGAACATGGATGTTAAACAAGAGTTGAGTGACGAATTGCCTAGGGTCACTTTTAAAAATGTAAAATAAATGCTAATAGTATGCACCTTATTAAACAAGAAATAAATGACGACCTAAACACAGTTCAAATAATTGGAGAATCTATGGTCACAGCTAAAACAGAGAGATGCAGCTCTCATAAGGTTAATAATCCCAACATTTGAAACAAATTAAACTATTTAAAACTGAAACAACAAGGTCACACCAAATCAAAAGGTGAGTTACTATCATTGATTGCTATTTAGGTGTAGCATATTAATAAACAATAGCTTATCGAAATAAGATATTTGTTTGGTGTAAAGTTTAAATAAAACTCTATATTTTATACTATTTATTGTATCTCCACTAGTTAAAAGTTCGAAAACGAAAAACTTGTTTTTAAAAAATTTTATTTTATTATTAAAGTGCAACAAAAGAACTAACTAACAAAATATGGTTTTCTACAATACATAGGTTTAATAAAATTATCATATTTCTTGCTACGTTGCATTGTGCAAGAATGTAACTCCTCCACCCCTGGCTGAAAACGCATCCCTCAAGGATGTGGTTTCAGGACAACAAACGACAATTTCTACTTCCCTTGGTCGTTGGCTTCGTTAATGGTAGAACGCACAGATTTTTCTTAATATCCAAAATCCTAGAATGGAACCCAAGGATAAGTACAACAGGACTGTCCATATACTTGTTCTGGAATAGTAAACTGAACTGCCAATATTTTCTAAATTTTCCTTCTGAACTTGTAGCTTGGTTTGAATTTCTTGATTTTCTTTTAAGCTGATACTTCTAAGGTCCAGTGACGCTGGATCAACTTCTTGACTTTGGTTTCCAAAATTCAGAGCCAAATTTATTACTGGGAGGTGAACGTCAACAAAATTTAATTTGCTTGGCTTCGTCGTAACAAACGTTATGGATTGTATGTGAACAATACAACCTGGAGCGGACTCTACTAGAGGAATTTCTAATATGAACGTAATAATAAAATCTTTTGAGTAACTTTTGACTTCAATTAATTTTTCAAATTTAAGTATATTTTCTAAAATTGGTTCAAATGGCAAAACTTCTATATTCGATTTAAGTTCTAATTTTTTCATTTCATTTAACAAATCTAAAGGACTTACTATCGAGTTATGTAGTATATTAATTTTAGCAAACGTGATAGCAGTTTCTATTTTTTCCAAAATATCATATATTGTTTGGTATAACATAGTAATTTGATTTATTACTACAAATGATTGAAAATAATCATAATGATCATTGTTTAAAAGAATCTGTTCTTCTATTTTAAATTCAATCGTTTCTATCCTTAGTTTCAAGTTCGATTGATTGTGTGAAATATTGCAAATTAAGCTGTTAAAATTCTTAATTGTATTTTCTAAAAGTGAAATTTGATTAAGAGAGCTTATTTTTAATTTATGTTGATTTTCTTGTAATTATCTGATTTGACCTTCATAATGTTCCGCATCTTCTTGATCTAGATTACCAGTTATGCATTTTATAAGTGAACCTAAAGGATTTAATAAACCTCGTTTAAACCTATTGTCAGTTTTCAAAAGAGGATTAATTTGTTTAAGTTGTGTTTCTATTTTATTTTCCAAAGATAAAAGAGGAATAAAAGAATTTTCAAACTCAGAATGATATCCATGGTGAATTTTGAAGTTATTATGTAGTTCGTTTGATTGAGTTCTTATTATCGAGAATTCAGATATAATTGAAGTTAAGTTGTATATTTGTATAAAAGACCAATGACTAGTTACTAATTTAGTTGTCCCTAGTTTATGCGGGAGGAGCCCAGGATAATTGTTTGGGCTGTGGAATTTGACGGCTGAGGTGACGATGGTGAGTCCGGTGAGCCATCTGAAATTTTAAGTAGTATTTTAGTTTCATTGATGTGCACAATAATTTTCTTTTTATTTTTTGGGTTTTCTAGTTCCACTTTTCCATTTTCTTAGACTTTGGTTAGAATATAGGGTCCGTTAAATTTACGTGTTAATTTGCCTGCCCGACTTTCAATTTTCCTATAAACTTGTGCACCAACTTTAGGACTTAAAGTCTTTTTGGTTTCATTCACACGATTTATAACTTTATCTTTTACATTTTGTGATTCTTCCTGTACTTTAGTATATAAAGCTTTGGCATTCTTTTGATGGGAATTTATATATTGTGTATAAGCTTGTGCTGGTATAAGTGCCATTGGATCACGACTATTAGTGTGCCCTAATACTAATTCATGAGGTGAATACCCTGTACTAGAGTGATTGGTACTGTTGTAAGCTATAATTGCATAAGGCATTAAAGAAAGGACATCGGCATCTTTATCTTGTTCTCTTAACAGCCGAAGATGTTCAGTTATAGTAGAATGAAATCTTTCTACTGGCCCATTTGATTCGTGGTGGTAGGGTGTTGTGAAATGAATAGTAATTTTATGAGATTTTAATAGCTCTTTAACAACGTCGTTTTGAAATTCTGTCCCTTCATCAGAGACAATTTGTTTTGGGACACCAAAAAAGGAAAAGAAATGTACTTACCAGTTGTTGACAGGCTGATATAGAAGTACCGAAATATGGCAAAGCTTGCCCAAACTTTGAAAATTTGTCTAGAATTGTTAAAAATCTAAGAATTCCTACTTTATAAGTGTCAATGTGTATGATTTCAAATGGTTTCGAAGGTGTTTCGGTTAAACCTAAAGGTTCGTTAGGAGGTTTTCTATTATATTTTGCTCTATGACAAATTTCGCAAGCATTTATATAATCAGTGACATCTTTTTTCATTGATTTCCAATAATAGTTTAATTTTAAGGTCCTTAAAGTTTCTTCAATACCTCTATGATTTGTTTTACCCTCGTGTTTGTATTTTATCATTGTACCTCGTTCTGGTAGCACGTTATTTACAATTTTGGAACATTCAACTAATTTTAATTTTGTAAAATGTTTTGACCAAACTTTTTGAAAAATAGGACGAAGTTCATTAGATAAAAAATATATATACGCAGTATTTTGACAAGCATTTTCTCTAAGAAACTCGGTGATGACCTTCTCATCAGCTGGAACTGTGGCTCGAATGATTTTGTGACCATCAAATACTTTGAAGTCACGTTTAAGATAAGGCACATATGGAGATTTCTTTACTATTAATTGAAACGCTTTATTATTTATAATATCATCTAACAATGTAAAATTTGCTTCTTGGGAAGATTCTCCGCTATGAGCCGTATCTGTGTCTGAATTATTATCATTTAGTTGGCCTTGCATTTCATTGTTTTCTAAATGTTGATTAATATCTTTTTGAATTATTTCCGGATTATTTACTGGTAGTTGTGAATTAATCATTTCGAGTTCCTTTAGTGTATTATCCAATTCTACGGGTTTGATATTATCGGGGTTAAATTCTTCTAAAAATTCTCTTATATCGAGGTCAATATCTCCAGGATTATTTAAGTTTGATTCAGTTTCTAAAGTATTGAGATTAATTCTTGATGAAGGATCTGCAATATTGTATCTGTATCTGTAAAGGTTTGAAGGGTGGGTGGCCCACAGCACATTGTGCATCCTTCTGAGGTTCAAAACTTCCTTCTAGCTCGTCATCCAGCCTACTTCCTTGAAGTAGGCGATAACGTCGCCTGAATAAGTTCCCTCATATTGGCGTATGTTAGCCTGTGCTCGCCGAATACTTGAAACCTAAATTGAGAGAGTGTCTGACATTTGCAAAGAATGTGTTCGACAGTCTCGTCTTCTTGTTCACATCCTCTACAAAGTGGGGTGTTAGATAGACCCAGTCTGTGAAGGTGTTTTCGTAGGTGGCAGTGACCAGTCAGAATTCCCGTGGTTGTTCGTAGGTTCCGCCTGTTCATAGTCACGTATTTTTTGGCTACTTTGCTATCCGGATACTGTAGCAGTTCCTTGGCAAGCCTGCAGCCTTCTGCGTCGTCCCATCTACCCTTAAACCTATTAAGGGAGTGTTCCTTTACTAGGTCGGCCGTTGCTGACGCCGATAGACCAATGAAAGTGCCAGGTCCCAAGAATTTTTGGGAGGCTGCCTTCCTGGCTAGCGAGTCTGCAATACGGTTTCCTTTCGATTTCTCATGGCCCTTGATCCAGCCTAAAGTGACCGTGTTGTTGTTACAGGCTTCGATTAAGGCCATGTGACATTCTAGTACTAGGCCTGATGTAATACGTGGTCTGTTCAGGGCTAGTAGTGTTTGTCTACTGTCCGTAAGGATGTATATATTATTACCTGTGGTTTTCCTTTTGGTAATCTCTTTAGCAGCGATGCAGATAGCAGTGAGCTCTGTTTGAGCAACACCTGCATTGCAGCCCTTTGCCCATTTTATGTTTAGATTCAGGGATCTGGAAAAAATACCACATCCTGAGGCCACATTGGATTTAGACCCGTCTGTGAAGATGTGAAGATGCGGATTGCGCCTTCTCCCAATAGGTTTTGTGAGTTGTTTTTAAAGATTACCTTGTAGGGCCTGTTGAAGGCATATCGCGGTGGAATCGAGTCCGTATTGGCCTGCAGCAGTGGGATCTCCCTGAGGGCCTCATGCCACAAGTTACGTCTCAGTTTACCGGATCCTACATCAGGTTGTATAACAGTAGAGCGCAGACGTGCCATGGTCATTAAAACAACCTCCTTGATGTATATGTCAAGGGGAGTGAGACCGAGGATTACCTCCATAGCTCTTGTTGGTGTGGTTCTCATGCCTCCTGTTGTGTTGATGCATGCTGTTCTTTGGATTTGGTCCAGTTTACGGACGACTGTCAGCTGGTTTGCCTTAGCTCCCCAGGCAATCGCACCATACGTTAGCATAGGTCTGATGATGGCAGTGTAGATCTAGGCAGCAACCTTAGGTGACATTCCCCAGGTGCGGCCGATGGTTCTACGACACTGCTCATAAGAAATATATGCTTTTTTAACTCTGTTTTCTAAGTGGGAGTTCCACGTTAACTTACTGTCAAAGGTGACCCCTAAATATTTCACATCTGAAGAGAAATTAAGTTTGGTATCTAGGAGCTTTGGGGCTTGATGTTTTGCAAGCTTCCTTTTATTCGTGAAGAGGACCATCTCAGTCTTTTTTGGATTTATTGACAGCGAATGGTCTCTGCACCATTGTTCTATAATATTGAGGGCCTCCTGCATTAAAGCGCAGAGTGTCTCCTCGAATCTTCCTGTTAGCATAGCGTATGCTATTGTGTAGAAGTTGTTATCATTGAGGTGGCTGACCAAGGAGTCTAAGACCATGTTCCATAGTAGTGGTGAGAGCACCCCTCCCTGTGGACAACCTTTTACAACCAAGACTCTGATGGTTACGGTTACATCATCTACACTGATTTTGATTGCTCTTTTTGAGAGCATGTTATATATCCAGCCATTTATGGTTTGGGGGATAATCTTGTTGGAAAGTGCATTTGTTATTTTAGGAAAAGTGGTTCTATCAAATGCGCCTTCTATGTCTATGAATACACCCAGGGCACAGATTAGAGAAAGAACAGATACGAATCCCGGTAAAACATCAAACGATTTTCAACTCCGTCTTCAATGACCTCGGACCTTTAACTCGGTATGGCCGCGATGTTGCCAGTTTAAAATATTTTCTGAATTTCTAACCAAATTGCAATGTTGACTCGGGGACAATAACAATTTCCAGTGCCGGATCTAGTTTTTTTCGAAGTTTCCACTAAATCTTTAAAATTGGGCCATGAATATATATTCATGTATTTATTTAATACCTATGTGTACATTCTTATGATTTGTTATAAATAATCATTACTCTTGGGAGATTAATTAATAAATACATTTTTAGATAACACAAATCACTACAAAAATTCATCAAATTCCAAATAATTCTCAATTTATCATTTATCAAAGGAAATACAAACGGGATGAGCCAAATACGGTATTCAATAACATATCAATTATACAGTATAAATTGGTAATTGTAATTATTGAAACTAAATAGTATGAAATTAAAACATAATTTTGTTATTAAGATACAGCTTTTTTAGCTTATTACAAAATGTAAAGAATTTGTCATGGAATATATCAATATCAACATGGTTATAGACTGAGTAGAAGGATTTACAACACCTACGCAAGGGAGAATTTTGATAATAATTTGTAGCACTAAAGTTAATATCAAAAACTTTAAAAATATTAAATTTAACGAGGCAGGCAATCTCGTTGGAATCAACAAGATTATTAACAATTTTACATAAAAATTGATTTACTGATTATAAATTGAGTAAAATAGACAGTTTTCTATTTTTCTTTGGCTGGAACTTAAAATCTCTATTGCTAAATTTCTGCAAATAAAAAATCCTTAATCGGATGAACAATTTTTTTAAATATTCGTGAGGGAGGCGTTCACAAGGATGTGTAAATTCTGTAGCTGTTGATATCATATATAAATTATTTCCAACTGAAGGGTTCGGCAAATATTTCTCTATGTTTGTGAAAAAAAGGCATTCTAAATTATAAATATATTGACAAAACGAGTCCTCGGGTGTTTTGAGCTTTCCAAATACTAAGTTCTTGTCATATGCTTTATAATGAATAAACATATTGGTGAAGTCCAAAACTTGCGTGTTTGTAGAAAATTGTTGACAAACATCACATGAATGAATTTTTAGACACTTACCAATAAGATATCCAAACACATATTTAAATGCGTTTTGTTCTGGCAATGGATTTCGATGATAATCACAATTAGTGACTCTGAAATTTGCGGAAAATTGGTTAATGGCAATAGGAGTTTTAATAATCATAGATGTATTAGTGTTGGTCTGCGCCAAACAACATAATAAATTTTCAAACTGATCTTAACAATTCATGAAAGATGAATTGAAAAAGTTGATAAAAAATAATTTTTTAAATGCACGTGAAAACTGAATGGGGGTAGGGTTGGTAGCATTTCCACTTTGTTGTCTAATACTACCAAAAAAGTTTTCAAGACAGTCTTGATTTAGACGTCTTGTTAAAATAAATTTAAAATTTTTTGATTTTAAATATGCCCATATTTCTAACAAGGAATTAATTGTAATTTTCCACCCTTTGATAAATTTGCAATGGTTTATAATATTTCTCCCTGCAATGCTCATAACACTCATGTTATTTAATATTTTAATTGAATCATTTGAAAAATCAATTTGGTGTATTTCTCCGGAAAATTTTCTGTTATATAGTTTGACATTGTTCAATGAAGAAGAATTGAAAATATCAAACAATTTGTCAGCATGTGAAATAAGTGTGACTGTATCTGAAGCCGTCACCGTTATTGTGCATGGTTGCCAAAGATATGATTTGTGAAAAAAAGTATATATTTATGGTATGATTTTTATACATTATAATTTTTTCAATTGTATAATTCTTTTGATGTTAATAAAATTGATTTAAAACAAGTGATTGTCGAATATTTGTATCTGTATAACTATCACACTTAACAATAATGCTTATAAAATATTTGACCAATGATCGTAAATTGAAGGAAATATTATGCAAATTGGCAACCCTGTTGAAAAATTTCGCGCAGCGGCCCGAACGGAGTCGACATACGACGATGGACATTTAAATGGGTATGTCTACCCATCTCTCTCTCTTTTTACTGTTCTCTGTCAAGCTTTCGTATCTGTTCTTTCTCTAATCTGTGCCCAGGGTGGACTCCTTATTTTCCAACGATTTCTCGATGCGGCTCGCCACGAGATGAAGAGCCGAATCGGTGGACCTCCCTGGAGTGTATGCATGTTGATTTGGATGCAGTGGATTTCGTGTTATCACCACATCTCTTATGTATCGTTCGCACAGCCTCTCTAAAGTCCTCATTGAAAACGATGTGAGGCTAATGGGTCGATATGTTTTTGGGATGGAATAGTCCATTCTTCCTGGTTTTGGTATGAACACGACTTTGACTTCTCTCCAACCTTTTGGGATATACCTCAGTGCCAGTGAGGATCTGAGGATTCCTATCAGGTGCGGCATTAGGTCATCCAGGCCCCACTGAAGTAGGGCTGGATAAATGCCGTCCGTTCCCGGGGATTTAAAGGGGGAGAAGCCTAAGATGGCCCACTTCAGTCTGTCCGCGTCGACGATCTGTCGTGATATACGCCAGTCATCGTCCGTCGGGTAGTGATTCTCCTCATTCTCCCAAGCCGCCGTATTTGTGGTTCTGGAGTCAGGGAAGTGAGTTGACATCAATAATTGAAGACTTTCCTTTAGGTTGGCAGTTTTAGTGCCATCCTCTCTGGTTAGTATACCGATATGACGGTGGGGATCTTTTGAGAGGGCTTTTTGGAGTCTAGCTGCTTGGGAGAAATCCTCGATTTCCTCGCAGTAGATTCTCCATGCCTCTCTTTGTTTTTGTCTGATGACTGAGGTGAGACTTGTATGAGTTCCAATCCTCTTTGAGTCTTGTTCTTTTAGCCTTATTAAAAGATTTCCTCGCCGTCCCCCTGAGCTGGTCAATCTCATGGCACCACCACGAAGTGGAGGCTCCATCGAGATCGATCCGCCTGAGTGGGCAAGACATCTTGTAGGCATTAATAATGGAGTTTTTTATTGTTTCATAATAAGTTTCCAAATCTCCTTTATAGCTAGGCAACACATCCTCGACTCCTCGCAGATCCCCTTTCAAACCGTTGACATATTTTGTCCTATCCGTTTTCCTGGGGTCGCGAGTCATTGTGGAGGTTGTGAGCACCAGTTTTATTTCGACTTTTATCCAGCGGTGGTCCGACATTGAAATATCGTCGGATACATGTCAGCCGGAGATTATATTCGAAGTATTAATAGTAGATAGGGTAATATCTATTCGTGTTTGACTACGCGAGTTGATAAAATTGGTTCAGTTTAGCATACAGAGATTCTTGTTAGTTATATAATCATAAAAATACTCACCTGCAGTGTTATAATCTTTGCTGCCCCAGTTTACGTGGTGGGAGTTTGAATCACAGCCTATTACCAGTTCAAGCTTCTGGGTGAGACAGTGTTCCACAAGGTCCTCTAACTCCTTGGTTGGTGGTGGTTTAGCTGCGTCTGAGGGGAGGTATGCGGATGCCAGTATTAACACTTTATTTTGACCTTTCTGTGCATATTCAACCTTCACTACCGTTAGGTCGGAGGACGAAAAATGCGTCAGTGGGTAGGTCTTAAAATTTCTAGGGACGTATATGGCCGTCCTAGGTTGCTGATTGCTTGGAAAGCTGAAAATTAAACCTTTTGGATTATTTAGACCCATGATTTTGGTTTTCCCTTATCCAGGGTTCTTGGATAAGTGCTATTGTGTCCTGCATCACATCCAGGTGGCGGCAGAGTGTTGCCGAAGCCACCTTTTTGTGTTGAAGGTCGCACTGTATAAATCTTACCTTTTCATTGTACATCTCGGCTTGATGGTGGTGAGATGGGTATTTCTTTTAGGCCATCTCCACTTCCTCACTTGGAGGTGCGTTGACGTCGCCTGTGTCCTGGCTTTGAGCTGTTAGTTCTGCCAGGAGACTGTCGGTCGCCATATTGGAGGATGGTTCGACAGTCTCCGCAGGAGCAACAGCTCCTTGGAGTTCCTCGGGTGGGAGAGGGGGTCCGTGCTCGATCCCCTCCGTTCCGGGTCCAGTTTCTTGGTTTTAACAATCAATGTGGTGAACGCGTAGCTCATCCTCATTGATCGTTTTTTAGGGCACCCATTTCCTCGTCTCTTACGCCAAAGACGAATAGGTGTCCTTTGGGATTGACCTTAGCTTCGTAGTGGAAGGAAAACCATGCATCCACCCGAACGTCTGGGTTTTGTTTGTCCAGCCGGCGCAGCACATCCTCTTTGTCACCCAGGTCAGCGTGAGCTTCGCTGGGGACCCAGAGGGTGGTTTTTGTCAGCTGGTGGAGGTTGTCGACGTGCACCACGTCGAGCTTAGCCTCCTTCCACGGTTTCAGTTTTGAAACTGTATTCCTTATCCACTCTAGCGTTACGTCATTATCGCAGGTGAGTCTGATTATTTCACCAGAGTGCGACCATGACCTGAAAGTAGGTGGCTTTTTCTGACTGCTGGAGGCGGACATAAGGGTTATGTCCAAATCCTCCATTAGTTGTTTTTTGATAAGGTCTCCATTGTCGGTAATTATTTTACCGTATGGATCGGCCTTATCTATAATGGCTACCCGTAAGTGGCTGGTAGCTGCTTCGCTGTAGCTTTTGCTTATGGTTTTATCATCCATCCGCGTCCTCTTTCCTCTGGATGAGTTTTCCTCTGAGGTATTGGAGCGGATGCACTTCTTTACTTGGGGGGCGACGCATTCCGGGCCTCTTTTGAAGGAGGAACTGCCTTCGCCACCCTTAAGTTTTTGGCCGCTGGTGCCCGGTTTAGAAAGGGAGGGGCGAGTGGCGGTAGTGGTGTCTGTAGAGACTCCAGCTTGCTGCCTCGCTTTCCTCCTTCTCTTTGCCTCAGCACCGCTGATTCTTTTTCCTCGACGGTGCTTTGGTATTGGAGGTGAGCGTTCTCGCTCATCCTCCGGTTTTTGTTTTTGTTGTTGGTCCATTCTGGTCCCACGAGTAGCTAGGGAAATGTTCGTCATCCCTGGCAGAGCCCCGCATGCCAGGGAAAGGCTGTTTACAAGGGGGTGTCGCCTGGTACCCCCAGGGGAACGTTCGTGGTCGCATTCCCTGCGACCATTCAGCTATCGGCACGTTCCTCACACCTTAGCTTGGGTTGTTGGAGTGTCATTTGGTTGGTCAACACTGCTGTCACTGATGATCAACAGTCCTAACGTATCCAGCGGTGCCACGAGGAGGCAGACACTCGATGGTTGCATTTCTCCATTGGGCTGCAGAAAGCTACCTACAAGCAGACAAGCAAAGCGCAAGCAAGCAAATAAGCAAACCAACTACAAAGCAATGGCCAACTTACAACCAACCCCGCCGATCTGCAATATTATTTTTCCCTGGTTTATATTTTATGGTATAGTCAAATTCCTCCAATTTAAGGCGCCATCTTAAGAGTTTTGAATTTGGCTCTTTTAGGTTAAATAACCACACTAGAGGACGATGATCTTTCAAAATTTCGTATTTACGCCCATATAGATAATGACGATACATTTTGCAAGCCCAGACTATGGCCAGCAATTCCTTCTCGATTGTCGAATATTTCTGTTCTGTACTATTTAAGGTTCGCGATGCGTATGCTATGGGATGATCATTAGGGATTGTACCTTGTGACAATACAGCATCCAACGCTACATTAGAAACATCAGTGGTTAATATAAAAGACTTAGAAAAATCTGGGTATGCCAAAATTGAAGCATTTATTAAAAGTTCCTTAAGGTGGTTAAAAGATTTTATAAATTCTGGAGAATGTACTACTTTAGAATTCTTTTTAAGACACAAAGTAAGGGGTTTTGCAATTTTGGCGAAATTATTTATAAAGCGCCTGTAATAGCCAGCTAAACCCAAAAAAGATTTAATTTCCCGTTGTGTTCTAGGTATCGGAAAGTTTTTTACAGCACTAATTTTGTCTGGATTCGGTAATACGCCTTCACTAGTAATTTTATGACCTAAATACATACTTCGGTGTGCAAAAATTCAGATTTGTCTAGCTGTACTTTTAAATTAGATTGTCGTAACCGTTCAAACACTAATCTCAATCTCCGTATGTGTTCTTGTAACGACGACGAAAATATAATTATGTCATCAAGATACACATAGTAGATCTCATTTCGAAAACCTCTTAATACATTATTCATAACCCGTTGAAAAGAGGCAGGTGCATTTTTTAGTCCGAAAGGTAACCGTAAAAATTCATAGTGTCCTGTCTCTGTCGAAAATGAAGTTTTCGGGACATCACCAGGATACATTTCGATCTGATGATATCCGTTAGCTAGATCTAACGTTGAAAAATACTGGGCGTGCCCTAGTTTGTCTAAAATATCGTTTACGACTGGAAGTGGAAATTTATCATCGACAGTCTTCTCATTTAGCTTACGGTAATCGATTACAATTCTATATTTCTTTTTATCGTTTAAATTTGATCGCTTTTTCTCGATAATCCAAATCGGCGAGTTAAATGGTGATCTGAATGTCTTATTATACCATCCGATATCATTTTACTTATCTGATTATCTACTTCTTTTCTATAAATTTGCGGATACTTATAATTTTTTGTATATACTGGACTATCATCAATAAGATTAATTTTATGCTTAATTTGATTTGAAAACGTAAGGGGTACACCCTCAACATAAAAAATATCTCTATACTCATAACAAAGATTTTTAATAGCTTCATATTCTTCCTTATTACAATGATCTAACCTAAACTTATTTAGTGTTTTAAATGAAACTCACGGTTTCTAGTTAATACCACAATATAATAAAAGTTATTGAAAATTCTAGAAAATTGACAATGGTTTCGATAAATCAATATCATCGTCAGAATGACAGAAATTACATTTTATTTGATGCCTACCTGATGTTTAGTAGTTATTTTTGGCTAGACCAAGAAGTGACCTAACTTGTGGTTGACTTAATATATGTTAATAGAAAAAAAAAGAAGATGTGATATTACAAATATTGAAGCTTAGATATTATTAGCCCTATGGTGATATCCTGGATATCATTTTTCCAATTAAGATCAGTATAAATTTGCAAGGATATAGGAAACCAGGAAAACTATATCTGCTGATCTTTACAATTATCACTTAAGAAGACAGTTTATTAGTGTAGAACTCCCTAGATTTAACTGTTCATTGATAACTTCATATTGTGGGTTTCCCAAATGTCTTCTAATTTCCAGTTCTTCAAGGAAATCCAGTTCTTGTTTCTTTTCACAAATATGCAGCACTTCTAGTTCTGTGTTAGGTGTCAATGAATGATTGGTGTCAAGTAGATGTTTTGCGTAGTGGGATTTATCTGGTTGTTTTAACCTGTATGCTCGTAAGTGTTCACTGTATCGGGTTTCAAAATTCCTAAGGGTCTGACCCAAATAGATAGCATTACATTCTGGACATTTGAGTTTATATATACCTGAATTCTTTAATAGTGGTATTTTTGTTTTTACATTTAACAATTTTGTACTAACGTTACTTTGTGTTTTAAAAGAAATTGTTGTATTCGTTGCTGAAGATATTATCTTCGAAATATTATTAGAAATACTTCCTGCATATGTGATGTTTTTAAAAGTTTTTATTTCATCAACTTGTTTAGGAAATATTAGTTGTAATGCCACTTTTTCCTCTTTTTTTTACTAATTAGCTTATTTATCATATTTAATGGATAAACGTTGGATCTTGCTATTTGTCTAATTGTATTAATCTCTCTATCAAAATTACATTTGTTCATAGGAACTGAAAAAGCTCTATGTATCATTGAACTATATGCCGCCAGTCTGTGTGACATAGGGTGATTGGAATTGAATGGAATTGTCACGTCAGTCTGTGTTGGTTTTCGGTAAATTGAATAATCAAGTACATTATTAACTCTTTGAATTTTTAAATCAAGAAAATTGATTGAGCTATTTTCTTCAATTTCTAATGTAAATTTAATTTTTGGGTGTAAATTATTGATGTGGTTGAAAAATACATCTAATTGTCGTTCACTACCCATTAAACAAGCTACTATGTCATCTACATATCTATACCAAAATAAAATATTTTTCGAAATATTACTTTCAAAGATCTTTCTTTCTAAATTGTCCATAAAAATGTTAGCTAAAATAGGTGAAATAGGGCTTCCCATTGGTAAACCTTCATTTTGAATATATATCTTATTTTATGGGGGGTTTTTTGGCCCGCTGAATCCAAATCTGGCATCGGCGAGCACCTCACCGGCACCTGGTGCACCGAAACCTGGGCTTGAACGTCAACTCCGAGAGCTGTACAGATACGACCCCAACAAACTCACCAAAACCCGTCTCATAATTGGACACATTTGTTAATGTGTAACTCTCGCTTATGATTTTCGGGTGGTTTTTGGCACTCATCTCAAGAAAACTCTCGGAGATGAGGTACTAGCCCGCGTTTCCGTGCACCAGGTGCCAGTGGGGTGTTCGCCGATGCCAGATTTGGATTCAGCGGGCCAAAAAACCCCCCAAAATGATTTTTGGTTGACCTTCTTTGATTGTGTCAGGAAAACCCCCGGAGATGACGTTTAGGGTCAGGTTCTGGTGCACCAGGTGTTCGGGGGGTTGTTTCCGACGTGAAATTCGGGACCACCGCCCCACACAACTGCCCTCTTATGATTTTCGGGTGGTTTTTGGCACTCTTCTCAAGAAAACTCTCGGAGATGACGTTCTAGCCCGGGTTTTGGTGCACCAGGTGCCAGTGGGGTGCTCGCCGATGCCAGATTTGGATTCAGCGGGCCAAAAACCCCCCAAAATGTTTTTTGGTTGAACTTCTTTGATTGTGTCAGGAAAACCCCCGGAGATGAGGTTTAGGGTCAGGTTCTGGTGCACCAGGTGTTCGGAGGTCAATTTGAACATTATATTCGTAATCAGCGGCCTCGAAAACCCCCGAGTACCCGATCCGGGCCAGTTCTGACCCTTATTTATCAAATTTGAAAATATTCCAAAAGGCCTCCCAGATAATGCATTTTTCGCGTGCACTTTGGCCTGCAGCAATGCAATTTTCGGTGGGAGGGAAAATCTACCGCCCCACATTTCATGATAATCATTTTTGGAAGAGAATGCAGAAAACCGCATTCCTATCCGTCCTGTCGCACCACTTTCCCAGGTTCATCCCTATTTCCGCAGGCGTTGACGCGACTAATATGCATCTTAATCAAAACAAAACGACAAACGCTTGAATTGAGTTTCGCTCTTTTTCTGTTATTAGAAGAAGCCAGTACCAACATAGTATGTGTTGAATAGTGTCGTCAACTAAGTCACGTAATGGAAAAGCTTCACAGTTTCTACTGTATGCTTGCATTTACGCTTCGATTTCTGAGTGACATTTTGGGATTTGCATCTATTAAATTTAAAGCAACTAAAGTACCTGAATCAGTTTCACCATAAGCTTTTGCATCTTTCTTCTTATAATGAATGCTTTCTGTTGTAAGAAATATCTTTATTAAATGCCAAGCAGTACTTTTGTTCATTGCGCTATTTCGAAACTTTTCACTGAACAAAGCTATAACCATATTTATCGATCTTTCACCGGATCTATAACACTGAATGACATAAACTTTTTCCTCTAATGTTATATTTAAAAACAGTTTAAGCCTAATACAGCAGCATTAATTTGACAGTTAATTGTGTTATGGATACAATTTCGTTTTTCATGGCACTCTTTGTTACAAATACTAGTCTAATTTGTGAAATAAAAATAAAACAAAATTCATGGTTGGCCGATGATTTTGAAATTTGGTATAGGGATCTAAATGTTGATTCTAAACAATAACTTGTCGTATCTGCTACATAAAAGGCACTTTACTCTGGAGAAAAATAGCTTTTTGAAAATTTTCCCAGAATACTTGATTTTTCAAAACTAAAATTAGGTTAGAAATTAGTCTTTAACAAAACAGGGCTGTTCTCTAAGAAATGAAAATTTAAATCGAGAATTTTTTATCTTTACAAGAGTTGATTCACCTATCCGGAGACACAGTGTTTGTTTAAAATATTCCCTTCTTTTGTATTAGTGAGATTCCATTTCCATTGAAACGAATTTATGCTACTTTTGTTAGTTTATGATAACTTTCAAATAGTTGTACTTGAGTAGTAGGTGGACAAAATGTATGACATTTTGCTCCGCACCATACCTATTAGAATTATACAGCATTATTTTGCTGGTCTAGTTTTCTTTTCCTCATTAGTGGATTCTAGTTCTTGTAGTTTCAGATCTCGCTGCACTTTTCTATTGTCTATATTCCGGTTACTTTTCTCAGCTAAAATTGCATGAAATTTTTCACCTCCCTAGACAATAGACAGAAAAATGATATTTCTGCCCGCAATAGACAGTAACACATTTTCGTCAGGTTTATTATCAATATCTACTACATTAATTCTGTGTTTCAATGTCTTCTATCATGACCGTCCTAATTAATAATACCTCGTCTGCATTAAACAAAACTAAAATGAAGTTTCGAAAGTGATGCTTCTAAAATTCATTACAAAATTTATTGTTACAATATTGGAATACAAAACTAGTTTTAAAATTAAGAAAATGTATAGCAGTTTTTGTCTAATACAAATAAATCATAAGAGAGAACACACTTTCATGTTTTGAACACTATTTTCAATTGCACACTGCACTTATTTTTCTCCTTTGATAGAGAAAATGGAATGCAACAATTAATAAGCCTCTGTAGGGGACCTGGCCAAATCAAAATCTATCATAACATAAGCTCAAGGTGAAATAACTAGTGCCATAATCCATCTAGTTGGTGCCACAGTAAAAGCGGACAAGTCAAATCATATTATGTTTACATATCATGTTTTGCCATAACATTATTATGGGCTTGTAGACATATCAATAGTGTTTTGTAGATTGTAAATACATATTAGATTTATCAGATTTAGTCATCACAAGCACTACATATTTACATACATATTAGCATGAAAACATCATTTTCTAAAAAAATGTCTCATGCTTACCTATTGTTATCACTATTTAGAACATACATATTAGTGTTTTAAATGAAACTGTTTCTAGATAATTCCACAATATATTGAAAGATTTTTGAAAACTGACGATGATATTTAATATCGAAATAATTGTCAATTTTCTTAGCGTTTTAAATATTTTTTCAATATATTGTGGAATTATCTAGAAACAGTAAGTTTCATTTAAAACAGTAAAATGAGTAGATTCCACGAAGTAAGGGTCGAGACAATTAATTACATGCATACTATGTTCATGGAATATTTTGATTTTTTTACACAAATTTATAATTTTCAAAAATTAGTGTTAATTTTCTTTGCAGGACTACTCAAAAATGGAACACACCTAAACCCAAATACTGTTTCTGGAATTATAATCTGTCTGTTTTGTGGAAATTTATACACAAAACAAATAGAATTCCTCTGCCACTTTTCTACAAATCATTGTATGAAACAGAAGAAATTACTATATAAAACTAAATTTCACCAGAAAAATACAAGTTGCAGAAAAAGTCAAGTAACTGACATCACTATTCTCAAAAATCTTGATGAAGATGTAAAAAATGAAATTGAAATAGTTGAACATGATTTGAAAGCAGGGTTGCATGATATCGGATTCATTGATACTAAGTTGAATATAGATGAAGGTCAGAAAATGAAGAGAAGTGACACAGGAAAAAAGCTATTCAAATGTGATATTTGTTTAAAAATATATTCACATCAAAGTTATTTTAATTCACATATGAGTAGTCACACAGGAGAAAAGCCATGCAAATGTGATATTTGTTTGAAAACTTTTACACGTAGAACTAATTTGAATACATATACGCGTAGTCACAGAGGAGAAAGGCCATTCAAATGTTATATTTGCTTAAAAACTTTTTCACAGAAAATTCAATTGAAACGACATTTGCGTAGTCACACAGGAAAAAAGCCATTCAAATGTGATATTTGTTTAAACACTTTTTCCCAGAAAATTCATTAGAATACACATATGCGTAGTCACACAGGAGAAAAGCCATTCAAATGTGATATTTGTTTAAATGCTTTTTCACAGAAAAATCTTTTGAATAACCATACGCATATTCACACAGGAATAAAGCCATTCTAATGCGATATTTGTCTGAAAGCTTTCACACATAAAACGAATTTGAATACACATTTGCGTACTCACACAGGAGAAAAGCCATTCAAATGTGATATTTGTTCAAAAACTTTTTCACAGAAAATTAGTTTGAATACACATATGCGTAGTAACACAGGAGAAAAGCCAATCAAATGTGATATTTGTTTGAAATTGTTTTCTTGCAGTGGTAACTTGAATTCACATTTGCGTAGTCACACAGGAGAAAAGCAATTCAAATGTGATATTTGTTTAAAAGCTTTTTCACAGAAAAATTATTTGAATACACATACGCATATTCACCCAGGAAAAAGCCATTCAAATGCGATATTTGTCTGAAAGCTTTCACACATAAAATGAGTTTGAATACACATTTGCATAGTCACACAGGAGAAAAGCCATTCAAATGTGATATTTGTTCAAAAACTTTTTCACAGAAAATTAGTTTGAATACACATAGGCGTAGTCACACAGGAGAAAAGCCATTCAAATGTGATATTTGTTTAGACACTTTTTCACAGAAATGTCATTTGAATTCACATTTGCGTCGTCACACAGGAGAAAAGCCATTAAAATGTGACATTTGTTTGAAAACTTTTTTACAAAAACATAACTTAAATACACATTTGCTTATTCATACAGGAGAAAAGCCATTCAAATGCGACATTTGTTTTAAAACGTATTCACAGAAAAGTAGTTTGAATACATATTTGCGTAGTCACACCGGATATAAGCCATTCAAATCTGACATTTGTTTGAAAACTTTCACACATAAAATTAGTTTGAATAATCATTTTCTTAGTCACACAGGAGAAAAGCCATTCAAATGTGACATTTGTTTGGAAACTTTTTCACAAAAAAGTAACTTAAATACACATTTGCTTATTCACACAGGAGAAAAGCCATTGAAATGTCATATTTGTTTTAAAAACACATTTGCGTAGTCACATAGGAGAAGAGCCATTCAAATGTGATATTTGTTTGATAATATTTTCAGTTAAAAGTAATTTGAATACACATTTGCGTAGTCACGCTGGAGAAAAGCCAATCAAATGTGATATTTGTTTGGAAGCTTTCACACATATAATGAGTTTGAAAATACATTTGCATAGCCACACAGGAGAAAAGCCATTCACATGTGATATTTGTTTAAAAAAGTTTTCAC
The DNA here is from genome assembly GCA_963921935.1 of Galeruca laticollis. Classification (NCBI taxonomy): domain Eukaryota; kingdom Metazoa; phylum Arthropoda; class Insecta; order Coleoptera; family Chrysomelidae; genus Galeruca; species Galeruca laticollis. The sequence goes on along the minus strand of OY998178.1, from coordinate 61,786,787 downwards.
AGAAATTCAATTTGACCACACATATGCGCAGTCACACAGGAGAAAAGCCAATCACATATGATATTTATTGAAAAACTTTTTCGCGGAAAATCATTCAATTCACATTTGCTAAGTCACACGGGAGAAAGGGCATTCAAATGTGATATTTGTTTCAAAACATTTACACAAAACTAATTTGAATAGAATTATGCGTAGACACACAGGATAAAAGCCATTCAAATGTGGTATTTGAAAACTTCACAGAAAATTCAATTGAAATCACTTTTGCGTAGTCACACATGGGAAAAGCTATGCAAATGTGATATAAGTTTAAAAACGTTTTCACTCAGAAGTAATTTGCTTCATATTGGCGCAGCGCTGGCTTCATAGGTTGAATTCTGCGACTTTTGGGTGTCCAGTACTTTATGTTGTAGATGGATACACCCGCTTTTATAATAACTAAATTTTATACACATATGCGTAGTCACACAGGAGAAAAGCCATTCAAATGTGATATTTGTTTGAAATTGTTTTCTTGCAGTGGAAACTTGAATTCACATTTGCGTAGTCACACAGGAGAAAAGCCATTCAAATGTGATATTTGTTTAAAAGCTTTTTCACAAAAAAATCATTTGAATACACATACGCATATTCACACAGGAAAAAAGCCATTCAAATGCGATATTTGTCTGAAAGCTTTCACACATAAAATGAGTTTGAATACACATTTGCATAGTCACACCGGAGAAAAGCCATTCAAATGTGATATTTGTTTAAAAACTTTTTCACAGAAATGTCATTGAATTCACATTTGCTTATTCACACAGGAGAAAAGCCAATCAAATGTGATATTTGTTTGAAAACTTACACATAAAATTAGTTTGAATAATCATTTTCTTAGTCACATAGGAGAAAAGCCAATCAAATGTGACATTTGTTTGAAAAGTTTTTCACAAAAAAGTAACTTAAATACACATTTGCTTATTCACACAGGAGAAAAGCCATTCAAATGTCACATTTGTTTGAAAACTTTTTCACGGAAATGTAGTTTAAAAGCACATTTGCGTAGTCACTCAGGAGAAAAGCCATTCAAATGTGATATTTGTTTGAAAATATTTTCAGTTAAAAGTAATTTGAATACACATTTGCGTAGTCACGCTGGAGAAAAGCCAATCAAATGTGATATTTGTTTGAAAGCTTTCACACATATAATGAGTTTGAAAATACATTTGCATAGCCACACAGGAGAAAAACCATCAAATGTGATATTTGTTCAAAAAAGTTTTCATAGAAATTTAATTTGACCACACATATGCGCAGTCACACAGGAGAAAAGCCGATCACAAATGATATTTGTTAAAAAACTTTTTTCGTGGAAAAATCATTCAATTCACATTTGCTTAGTCACACGGGAGAAAGGGCATTCAAATGTGATATTTGTTTCAAAACATTTACACAGAACTAATTTGAATAGACATATGCGTAGACACACAGGATAAAAGCCATTCAATTGTGGCATTTGTTTAAAAACTTTTCACAGAAAATTCAATTGAAATCACATTTGCGTAGTCACACATGGGAAAAGCTATGCAAATGTGATATTAGTTTAAAAACGTTTTCACTCAGAAGTAATTTGCTTCATATTGGCGCAGAGCTGGCTTCATAGGTTGAATTCTGCGACTTTTGGGTGTCCAGTACTTTATGTTGTAGATGGATACACTCGCTTTTATAATAACTAAATTTGATACTTAACACCTAGATTTTATTTTTATCAACTACGATTACAAATAATTACAATATATAATTGAATAAAAGGTTAGCAAGTATAAAATTACGTGTGTTCTTTAATGGCGCTGCATATCGCTCTCTTTGGATAAACTTTTCACGCCCACACTCGCCTGTCGTTTCCTGTTCCACGTTAACGCCTACTGCGCTGATACTTCGGCGTGTAAAACTCGTAGGTTTATATCACAGTGATGGTAACCGACATTTCGGGGTCAATTTGGTGCGGAATGTGACAGTTCATTGTAAGCATAAACATACCGCCGCCCTCGAAAAAACTGAGGTTCTTTTCAAAATAAGAACAAAATAAAAAAAGTTCTGAGTAGGTATAAAAGTTGCGTCAATGCCTAATAAGTAAAGGGCACACCTTGACGATACTTCGTTTTAGTACATAATTTGGCGTGGTAACACTCACTACGCGCACTTGCCCATCTTGGCCGGGATGCCATGCGGAAACGCGACCTTGAATCCATTTAGAGGGGGAAGCGTTGTCTTCCTTCAGCAGGACTATGGCGCCAAGGAGATTAGAGGTGCCTGTAGAAAAACGACATTTGGAGCATTGTTGTAAGGTATGAAGTCATTCGTTCTTCCATCTGGACCAAAAACCTTGCAACATTTGTTGCAAAAATTGGTATCTTGTTAGTCGATTGATAGGACGTTTTGAAGATTGAGGTCAGGAGGTAGATTGATAGGACGGCCGATCAAGAAATGGCCATGAGTTAGTATTTCCAGGTCATTTAAATCGTTACTTAAAGGCATTAGAGGCCGGGAGTTGAGAACACCAACGATATATACTAGAAATGTGTACAATTCTTCATAAGTTAGCGGATTGTTATCATTAATTATTCGACGTAAGTGTCCTTTGACAGATTTCACCGCGCTTTCCCAAATTCCACCAAAGTGAGGAGATCTGGGAGGACTGAAATGCCATTGTATTTTATTGCCCTGATAAAAATATCGTAATTTTTCATTTTGGAGGATTTCAAAAATACCTTTCAGATCGGCGTAAGTTCCTGTAAAATTAGTTCCGTTGTCTGAATAAAATTCACTACAAAAGTCGCGTCTGGAAATAAATCTACGCAATAAGCTTATGAAGCATTCAGAAGTTAGTTCGCTAGCCAATTCTATATGAATTTCTTTGGTAGCTAAGCACACGAAAATACATACGTAGGCCTTTGTGAAACGGCGATTTCTGAACTTGGATGCCTTTAATTGAAAAGGACTGGCATAGTCTACTCCAGTGTGAGCAAATGGATATGATACAGTATAACCTCCCCTTAACCTTAATACCTACCAAGGGGGAGTTATAAGTGAAAAAGTTAAGATTGTCCCAGTTGTCAATCTATGTCCGCGGCTAAACTTCAGAGGAGACGGGCGTGGTCCCAAAAATTACTGGGATATCAACTATAATTCGTTAGATTATCTACAAAACCTCTTATTATATTACCCAGGCGCCAGCTGATTTCTTTTGCCTAATACGCTCTATTTCCCACCTAAATCAGCAAATGGAAAAGAAGAATAAAAGTCCAACCTCACTTATGATCTTCTATTCACCAATCAGTTGCCAAAAATACTACAAGTTGTCTAACAGTGTGATTATATAAAAAACTATAAAGCATTTACTTACTTAAGAAGGTATTACAAATGCTTAAGTGATTTTCAGTTACCACCATATAAATATAATTTTAAATAAGTGTAACAGATAATTGAAAAACTTCAAGTTACAAAATATGACTCCGGTTATAACATTATGTCCCAAAATTCCCTTAAAATGCTTTCAAGCTAAATGTGAAATAGTAACTAGTAATAGTAATAATAATAACAAATGAACGAGGTAAAGCCTGCTTAACAGGGTATCTACAACTAGAAATATTTAAATGTTGACCAAGATTATCATTGACCAAAGTATTTTACATTCCCAGGTCAAAAGGTTTTCTGCGTTACCTATATAGGAAGAAATTAATGATTCATACCACAAAATATTAATATGTACTGGTCATTAGCTTTGGTACCAAGGCGAAAGACAGGTGTACGATTGACAATTATATAAGGTCAATGCATAAGGCACTCCTTCATATGAATTTACTGTCAATTTCAACCCTTACAATAGTCATTGATTGACCTGCTCCAAGTCACTACTACACAATGAACCACTATGTATAATACATTGCACAGTAATCTTAAAATGAATATATTTAAAAAACGTAACGCCAGGGAAATAAAGTCACCGACACAGACTCTTAATTTATCAACTATAAGGGAGAAGTGAATTCTATACAAATTTTAAAGTTTGAAAGATAATCTGATTACATTCCTGTATAAATTGTTTGACTTCCTAGTGCCAGCGGTATTTACTACTACTTATTCATAATTGAAGATCATAAATATGTTTTGATTAAATGAAAAGACCCAACATAAAAGTTTCTTACTTAATCGCAGTAACGACGAATCAATTTAAAAGTCCATCGGACATATAATATCAAAAAAATAATAAAACTCAAACCAGGAGTGAGGTAATGGTTGTCCATCCCTCGCCTAGCTCCGGACGACAAAACATCTTTTCTAGGGTATTCCGCTTCCCAATCGTTCTGCTACCACCTCGCTTATGAGGGAAATTCCTCAGAGCGGCCCCTCTCAATGAATCTTCCGGGACATGGCTACCAATAATACTGGAGACATCACACCCATTCAAACAACCCTCCAATCCTGAAGGGTCATTAGCAAAGAATATGAAGAATATGAACCATAATGCCACCAACAGCAACAGGGTCTCAACCCCAGCCTCATTCAAATTAATCATACGCACAAGTTCAGCACACAGAGTGTAGATCCCAAAACAAAATGGTCACCGCTTTCTTCCACAACTCTTTCCAACTTCGGCTCAAACAAAATACGCCAACGAAGTTACTCTTGTCGGTGAATATGTCTAAGGGGTTAGACATAAATATCCCCAAACTGAGGGATGGCAAACGCCACGTTAAGGGTTTTTTTTAAACCAAATATCACCCCAAAACTGCTATGCTTCAAACTTGAAGAGAATGAAAACGTGTTCCCCTTCCTATTTTTCAAATCAGAAAAATACACTGTCAACAGTTAGTTCCTTTCATCCCTGCCAACCTATCTGATGACATCATCGTGCCACCTGAAGAGATTGTGAGCAATTTAATGTAACTCAAATAACCTTGGGCATGTGTAATTTAATATCTCACAAATGCCTCCATTGTATCCTAATTTTAAATAAATCCCTATACTCCTTAATTTTGATAACTATTTACTCTACACGCGCAAGTCGCCATAAAATCGATGGTTGACACCATCTACATCATCACTAAACAATGTGACGTTTGAAAAATTGCCTCGCCGTATATCGAGGTTATCTGTCAGTCTAAATATCTAATCATTAAATGTCATTTTTCAAAATCATAACATGAAAATGGATTTATAATATCTAATTAATTCTCCAGTCTCAATATTTGTCATCCCAATTTGAGTGCACGGTACTGAATAGTACAATCCGTAAAATAACCTTGAGTTAACCTGAACATGGGAAACTCAATTTTAAGAAGATATGAAACCTTCCTTAAAACTATGGACTTACGGCATATCAGACAAACATACTCCTTTACTGGAATATTATACCACTCGTACAAGGTCTTGAAGTCAGAAACAATTAATAAAACTAATGGAATACCATACTAAAACGGTTTATTTGGAGGAACTAGAATATGTCAATATTTACTCGAACAAAATATACCTACAAGTTATGTCTACCTCAGAGACTATCTTTGCCAACCTGTTTAAAACTATGAATGGTTAATATGAATTGAACTAAGGTAAGAAGTGACTTAATATCGTTATTAACAACCATATACAGGGTGTAATAATATATTTAACATCTACCACAGATTATGTGGTAGAATTCTTGGTCTACGTAATTCTAACAGACTACCTATTTCAATATACTAATGTTGATCAATAGGAATGTGTTATTAAGTAAGGGTAATAAATAACTGAATTAGGTATTTAAACTTGATTTACGGAGTGAAATCACAAGTTAACAATATAATAATCGAATACAGTTGGATATACCGCTTAGGCACACTAGTACAAAATAAAACTGTTACATTCCTCCCTTGCTTCAAGAAAATTCACTCCAGTGAATTTTCATCAGCGCTAGCTGACTTCAAATCCTTCGCACTCCAAATGCCTTTAAAATTCCCCTTGTCGTCTCTAAGTTCATATGTCCATGGTGATATTCTCTTTTTAATATAAAAAGGTCCCACATAACGAGGTGCTAATTTAGCTGAATAATACCGCGCCTTATCCGATTGAGTATAATTTTTCCGCCATACCAACTGATTAGGTAAGAATTCCTCTGGACGCCTTCTTAAATCATACCTTGTCTTGTTCTTTTCGGCTGCCTCTTCTAATCTCCTTTTTACTTCCTTAAACAATTCTTGAAACGCTTTTGGACGGGATTCAACATTAGCAGGTTCCAATTCTTCGGGACCATCCTGCATGTATTCCTTTCCAGATAATTTCATCCGACGTCCAAAGTTCAAAAAGTACGGGGAGTGTCGAGTAGTTTCGTGAACAGCTGTTCGTAAGGCACAAGCAATCTTTGGCAAATTCACATCCCATAATCTATGATTATCTGAAACATACATGGCCAGCATGGATTTTAACGTCCTATTTACCCTCTCGGTAGGATTAGCTTGAGGATGGTAATTCGAATTAAACCTAATTGTTACTTGATACTCTCGAGCCAATTGCTGGAAGGCTCTCGAAATGAATTGGGGTCCATTATCACAAAGCAATAGTCTAGGTACGCCATACACTAGGAAAACCTCTTCTTCCAGCAGCTTCACAATGGCAGGAGTCTTTGCGTCCTTCAAAGAATATATCAATGAATACTTAGTAAAGTAATCAGTAACAACCAATATATACTGTTTTCCCTTCATCGACCTAGGTAATGGTCCCATCAAATCGATGGAAATCATTTCAAACGGTTGTTGCACTTTCGGTTGGGCTACCATAAATCCTGCGGGTTTCTTTAAATCAGGTTTACACGTATTACATTCTACACAATTCCTTACATACCTTGAGACATCACTTTTCATCTTCGGCCAAAAATACTTCTCGGCTAAACGATGGTAAGTTTTGTACACACCCATGTGTCCGGAAGTAGGATTATCATGTGATTCTTTTAGAAGAGCTTTCCGTTGGGCCTTAGGTATTACGATTTTCCAAGTATCTCCAGGGCTTCCCAGTCCTTTGTAAATTGGTTTAGTGTTCTTATACAGATGACCATTTGCTAACCGAAAATTCGAAAATTGTAACGGTCGCTTCTGTACCTTCTCTACTAATCGACCATACCACTTATCCGAACTTTGCAAATCCACTCCTTTGGTATCACAAACGTCCACTACTGGGACAGCTCTCGATAGCATATCAGGTACTATGTGATCTTTTCCTTTTCGGTGTACTATCTTGAAGTCATACATCTGTAGTTTTAAGGTCCACCGAGCTAATCTACCATTGACATCTTTAAGATTTTGCAACCATACTAGAGAGTAATGGTCTGTAACAACAGTAAACGGAATTCCTTCCAGATATGGACGCAATTTCTCCACTGCCCACAGAACTGCTAGACATTCTCGTTCAGTAGTACTAAAATTCCTCTCCTGTTTGGTGAGAGATCTACTAAGGAAACATATCACTCTGTCTTCATTATTCTTCCTTTGGATTAAAACAGCTCCTAAGCCGTAGCCTGACGCGTCAGTATGTAACTCAAATGGTAAGTCATAATCAGGACAATTCAAAACTGGTGCTGTAATTAAAAATTCCTTAATAGTTTGAAAAGCTTCGCTGCACTCAGCAGTCCATACAAACTTGCGGCCTTTCCTTAACAACGCCGTGATGGGTGCGATTATGGTAGAAAAATCTGGAATAAATCGTCGGTACCAAGAAAATACGCCAATTATTTTTCTGACTTCCTTAACGTTGGTTGGTGCTGGCAATTTCAACATCGCGGACACTTTCTCTGGGTCACAATGTAAACCATTCCGATCTACCAGGAATCCCAAATATTTCATCTCTGGTCTACAGAACTGACATTTGCCCCAACTGATGGTTAACTTGGCTTCTCTCAATCTGCGGAAAACTTCCTCCAAAACGGATATATGCTTTTCAAAGGTTTGCGTCACGATGACAATGTCATCTAAATAGACAAATACGTGAGGTTCTAACTCAGGTCCTAAGATAGAGTCCACCAACCGTTGCCATGTGGCTGGAGCGTTATGTAAGCCGAAAGGCATGCGCTTCCACTGAAAAAGTCCTCTTCCAGGAACAGTGAATGCGGTGTATGGTCTAGATGACTCCGCCACTGGAACTTGATGATATGCTGACTTGATATCCAACGAAGAGAGGTAATGAGCATCTCGAAGTTTGTCTAGTGTATGTGAAACATATGGTATGGGATACCCATCTCTCTCAGTGACAGCATTCAGCTTCCGAAAGTCTACGCAAAAACGGTAACCTCCTTCCTTCTTCTTAACAAGTAGTATCGGAGATGACCATCCACTCGTGGATCGTTCCACTATGTCTTTAGCTAACAAGTCGTCCAATTCATTATTAATATGTTGTTGTATAACTGGAGAGACAGGATAGTATCGTTGTTTTATCGGAGGCGAATCTGTCTTAATGACATGTTCAGTCCTATCCGTACATCCTAATGCTTCTCCCATTAAAGCTTTATTTCGATCGATTACTGCCTTCAACCTGTTTTCTTCCATTGAGGTTAGCACAGTTTGGCTTCTGAGATGATCGACACTATCCAATAAAAATGGTTCCTTGGAAAAATACCATTCATTGTGACGAAGGTCCGGTACAATTCCCATTATCCTCCAAAAATCAGTACCTAAAATTAGTACATGAGGAATATCTGGAACAACTAACACTCTCACTAATTTCACCTTATTTCTAACACAAATTGGTAATTCACATTCGCCATTACTATAACACGTTTGACCATTAGCTACCTTGCACATAATTCTCTTTGAAGTGTCCAAAGAAATATTTAATCTTTGTACCAACGTCCAGCCTCTAGATCCCAAAATAGTGGTTGAAGCTCCGCTATCAAGCAATCCCAACAAGGTTAATCCTAAAACCTGTACTTTCAAATACGGTCTCTCATCATTATCTACATGATCTAAAATAAAGTCCAAAATCGGTAAAATTTTATCGGTCGAGGTGTACTCCCTCGTCGACCTCCCTCGACTACCTAGGTTCGACGTCTCTCGTTTCCCACCTTTGAACACTCAGGACAAGTTTTGGTGGTAAAACCATCCTTTTTACACCTATAGCATTTTAAAGGCTTAGGGAGAGCACAACCAATGGCTCTATGTCCAGGCTGCTTGCATCTGAAGCATACTACGCTACCTCTGGTCGAGGTTGACGATTGACTTGTAGAAGCTTTTTCACTAATATCACTTTCACTTCCAATATATGCTAAGTCTTTTTCCAGACACCCAACTTTCTTATTTGAAGGTTCGACATAATTCTTAATGAGATCTCTTCTATGCTCCATCTTCCTACACTCTTCTCTCAATTCAGCAGTAGTAGTAGGTAGAGGTTCTCTCAATCGATCTAAATAGAATGGATGAAGATTCTTGGTGATTATCTTCATTTTAGCTTCCTCCGACATAGGACAGCACAATCGGTTAAAATAGCTAGTCATTACGGCTAAATAGACTCCAATTGATTCTGATGGGTGCTGGGTACGCTTCTGCACTTCTTCAAATAATGTGTCCAGATGATATGCAGATAAATATTCCGTCCTGAATTCTTCTACAAGTTGTTCCCAACTTGTAACTCTCGTCCTACACTCTTTATAAAATTGATAGGCTTTATCGGTAAAAAGATCCACTCCAGAATCTAACAACAAGGATCGTGGAACATTTCTTGCCACTCTTTGTTCTTCGACACGTTCCAGAAAAGCAGTTATAGATAGTCCTTTTCCATCACCTGAAAATTTCCTTAAATCCCATTTATGAGGAGGAACTATCTTATGGCCTGGAACTACTGCAGCATCAGCGACCATTGAAGAATTCGCCACTGGAGTGAAAGTTTGTGCCACTAACCGTGCTTCCAAATGTGACAAGGATGCAGGTACAGGTCCAGTTGCTAATACGGGATCTCTATTTGACAATTTAGTCTGAAATGTCTCTATCAGTGATAAGACTGTAGCTACTAATTCAGACTTCTTAATTTTCTGACTACTATCTACAGGTATCATTCGATCAAGTCTATTTAGGGTATGAGCCACTTTAGTATTTATTTTGACCGCTTCACTTGAGCTTCGGTCTCCAGCAAAATCATCAACAAGTTTTGCGATATCCTCCAACTTCTTCTGAACAGCCGTCTCATCCTGTTCAAATGTATAAGGATATGGAGGGTAATTTAAACTGTCACCATTATTTTCCATCGAGATTGCTGCCGACAATCTAGGTCTCATCTCTTCACAAGTGCCAGTACTACATCCTCTTATTGTCAATTCATAGGCCAGTTCGTCCTTTTCTAGACGCTTAATAGTCATTCGTCGAGCCATCCTCACTTTAAATCACACACCACAAATAAAATGCAAAACTACTCTATTCCAAAAAAAAAAATAGCAAAAATCACCAATTCCTTGTAGAAACCACTAGTAAAATCACTGGTAATCTGTTTCAAACAACACTAGATCAATAAATATACCAGGTTACACTTTAATTATTGAAAATCACAAAAAAAATCCAAAAATCACAAACTGTTTTTATGTACTTGCGCATGACAAACTCGAGCCCCACGTTGGGCGCCAAATTTTATAACCTCCCCTTAACCTTAATACCTACCAAGGGGGAGTTATAAGTGAAAAAGTTAAGATTGTCCCAGTTGTCAATCTATGTCCGCGGCTAAACTTCAGAGGAGACGGGCGTGGTCCCAAAAATTACTGGGATATCAACTATAATTCGTTAGATTATCTACAAAACCTCTTATTATATTACCCAGGCGCCAGCTGATTTCTTTTGCCTAATACGCTCTATTTCCCACCTAAATCAGCAAATGGAAAAGAAGAATAAAAGTCCAACCTCACTTATGATCTTCTATTCACCAATCAGTTGCCAAAAATACTACAAGTTGTCTAACAGTGTGATTATATAAAAAACTATAAAGCATTTACTTACTTAAGAAGGTATTACAAATGCTTAAGTGATTTTCAGTTACCACCATATAAATATAATTTTAAATAAGTGTAACAGATAATTGAAAAACTTCAAGTTACAAAATATGACTCCGGTTATAACATTATGTCCCAAAATTCCCTTAAAATGCTTTCAAGCTAAATGTGAAATAGTAACTAGTAATAGTAATAATAATAACAAATGAACGAGGTAAAGCCTGCTTAACAGGGTATCTACAACTAGAAATATTTAAATGTTGACCAAGATTATCATTGACCAAAGTATTTTACATTCCCAGGTCAAAAGGTTTTCTGCGTTACCTATATAGGAAGAAATTAATGATTCATACCACAAAATATTAATATGTACTGGTCATTAGCTTTGGTACCAAGGCGAAAGACAGGTGTACGATTGACAATTATATAAGGTCAATGCATAAGGCACTCCTTCATATGAATTTACTGTCAATTTCAACCCTTACAATAGTCATTGATTGACCTGCTCCAAGTCACTACTACACAATGAACCACTATGTATAATACATTGCACAGTAATCTTAAAATGAATATATTTAAAAAACGTAACGCCAGGGAAATAAAGTCACCGACACAGACTCTTAATTTATCAACTATAAGGGAGAAGTGAATTCTATACAAATTTTAAAGTTTGAAAGATAATCTGATTACATTCCTGTATAAATTGTTTGACTTCCTAGTGCCAGCGGTATTTACTACTACTTATTCATAATTGAAGATCATAAATATGTTTTGATTAAATGAAAAGACCCAACATAAAAGTTTCTTACTTAATCGCAGTAACGACGAATCAATTTAAAAGTCCATCGGACATATAATATCAAAAAAATAATAAAACTCAAACCAGGAGTGAGGTAATGGTTGTCCATCCCTCGCCTAGCTCCGGACGACAAAACATCTTTTCTAGGGTATTCCGCTTCCCAATCGTTCTGCTACCACCTCGCTTATGAGGGAAATTCCTCAGAGCGGCCCCTCTCAATGAATCTTCCGGGACATGGCTACCAATAATACTGGAGACATCACACCCATTCAAACAACCCTCCAATCCTGAAGGGTCATTAGCAAAGAATATGAAGAATATGAACCATAATGCCACCAACAGCAACAGGGTCTCAACCCCAGCCTCATTCAAATTAATCATACGCACAAGTTCAGCACACAGAGTGTAGATCCCAAAACAAAATGGTCACCGCTTTCTTCCACAACTCTTTCCAACTTCGGCTCAAACAAAATACGCCAACGAAGTTACTCTTGTCGGTGAATATGTCTAAGGGGTTAGACATAAATATCCCCAAACTGAGGGATGGCAAACGCCACGTTAAGGGTTTTTTTTTAAACCAAATATCTCACCCCAAAACTGCTATGCTTCAAACTTGAAGAGAATGAAAACGTGTTCCCCTTCCTATTTTTCAAATCAGAAAAATACACTGTCAACAGTTAGTTCCTTTCATCCCTGCCAACCTATCTGATGACATCATCGTGCCACCTGAAGAGATTGTGAGCAATTTAATGTAACTCAAATAACCTTGGGCACGTGTAATTTAATATCTCACAAATGCCTCCATTGTATCCTAATTTTAAATAAATCCCTATACTCCTTAATTTTGATAACTATTTACTCTACACGCGCAAGTCGCCATAAAATCGATGGTTGACACCATCTACATCATCACTAAACAATGTGACGTTTGAAAAATTGCCTCGCCGTATATCGAGGTTATCTGTCAGTCTAAATATCTAATCATTAAATGTCATTTTTCAAAATCATAACATGAAAATGGATTTATAATATCTAATTAATTCTCCAGTCTCAATATTTGTCATCCCAATTTGAGTGCACGGTACTGAATAGTACAATCCGTAAAATAACCTTGAGTTAACCTGAACATGGGAAACTCAATTTTAAGAAGATATGAAACCTTCCTTAAAACTATGGACTTACGGCATATCAGACAAACATACTCCTTTACTGGAATATTATACCACTCGTACAAGGTCTTGAAGTCAGAAACAATTAATAAAACTAATGGAATACCATACTAAAACGGTTTATTTGGAGGAACTAGAATATGTCAATATTTACTCGAACAAAATATACCTACAAGTTATGTCTACCTCAGAGACTATCTTTGCCAACCTGTTTAAAACTATGAATGGTTAATATGAATTGAACTAAGGTAAGAAGTGACTTAATATCGTTATTAACAACCATATACAGGGTGTAATAATATATTTAACATCTACCACAGATTATGTGGTAGAATTCTTGGTCTACGTAATTCTAACAGACTACCTATTTCAATATACTAATGTTGATCAATAGGAATGTGTTATTAAGTAAGGGTAATAAATAACTGAATTAGGTATTTAAACTTGATTTACGGAGTGAAATCACAAGTTAACAATATAATAATCGAATACAGTTGGATATACCGCTTAGGCACACTAGTACAAAATAAAACTGTTACATTCCTCCCTTGCTTCAAGAAAATTCACTCCAGTGAATTTTCATCAGCGCTAGCTGACTTCAAATCCTTCGCACTCCAAATGCCTTTAAAATTCCCCTTGTCGTCTCTAAGTTCATATGTCCATGGTGATATTCTCTTTTTAATATAAAAAGGTCCCACATAACGAGGTGCTAATTTAGCTGAATAATACCGCGCCTTATCCGATTGAGTATAATTTTTCCGCCATACCAACTGATTAGGTAAGAATTCCTCTGGACGCCTTCTTAAATCATACCTTGTCTTGTTCTTTTCGGCTGCCTCTTCTAATCTCCTTTTTACTTCCTTAAACAATTCTTGAAACGCTTTTGGACGGGATTCAACATTAGCAGGTTCCAATTCTTCGGGACCATCCTGCATGTATTCCTTTCCAGATAATTTCATCCGACGTCCAAAGTTCAAAAAGTACGGGGAGTGTCGAGTAGTTTCGTGAACAGCTATTCGTAAGGCACAAGCAATCTTTGGCAAATTCACATCCCATAATCTATGATTATCTGAAACATACATGGCCAGCATGGATTTTAACGTCCTATTTACCCTCTCGGTAGGATTAGCTTGAGGATGGTAATTCGAATTAAACCTAATTGTTACTTGATACTCTCGAGCCAATTGCTGGAAGGCTCTCGAAATGAATTGGGGTCCATTATCACAAAGCAATAGTCTAGGTACGCCATACACTAGGAAAACCTCTTCTTCCAGCAGCTTCACAATGGCAGGAGTCTTTGCGTCCTTCAAAGAATATATCAATGAATACTTAGTAAAGTAATCAGTAACAACCAATATATACTGTTTTCCCTTCATCGACCTAGGTAATGGTCCCATCAAATCGATGGAAATCATTTCAAACGGTTGTTGCACTTTCGGTTGGGCTACCATAAATCCTGCGGGTTTCTTTAAATCAGGTTTACACGTATTACATTCTACACAATTCCTTACATACCTTGAGACATCACTTTTCATCTTCGGCCAAAAATACTTCTCGGCTAAACGATGGTAAGTTTTGTACACACCCATGTGTCCGGAAGTAGGATTATCATGTGATTCTTTTAGAAGAGCTTTCCGTTGGGCCTTAGGTATTACGATTTTCCAAGTATCTCCAGGGCTTCCCAGTCCTTTGTAAATTGGTTTAGTGTTCTTATACAGATGACCATTTGCTAACCGAAAATTCGAAAATTGTAACGGTCGCTTCTGTACCTTCTCTACTAATCGACCATACCACTTATCCGAACTTTGCAAATCCACTCCTTTGGTATCACAAACGTCCACTACTGGGACAGCTCTCGATAGCATATCAGGTACTATGTGATCTTTTCCTTTTCGGTGTACTATCTTGAAGTCATACATCTGTAGTTTTAAGGTCCACCGAGCTAATCTACCATTGACATCTTTAAGATTTTGCAACCATACTAGAGAGTAATGGTCTGTAACAACAGTAAACGGAATTCCTTCCAGATATGGACGCAATTTCTCCACTGCCCACAGAACTGCTAGACATTCTCGTTCAGTAGTACTAAAATTCCTCTCCTGTTTGGTGAGAGATCTACTAAGGAAACATATCACTCTGTCTTCATTATTCTTCCTTTGGATTAAAACAGCTCCTAAGCCGTAGCCTGACGCGTCAGTATGTAACTCAAATGGTAAGTCATAATCAGGACAATTCAAAACTGGTGCTGTAATTAAAAATTCCTTAATAGTTTGAAAAGCTTCGCTGCACTCAGCAGTCCATACAAACTTGCGGCCTTTCCTTAACAACGCCGTGATGGGTGCGATTATGGTAGAAAAATCTAGAATAAATCGTCGGTACCAAGAAAATACGCCAATTATTTTTCTGACTTCCTTAACGTTGGTTGGTGCTGGCAATTTCAACATCGCGGACACTTTCTCTGGGTCACAATGTAAACCATTCCGATCTACCAGGAATCCCAAATATTTCATCTCTGGTCTACAGAACTGACATTTGCCCCAACTGATGGTTAACTTGGCTTCTCTCAATCTGCGGAAAACTTCCTCCAAAACGGATATATGCTTTTCAAAGGTTTGCGTCACGATGACAATGTCATCTAAATAGACAAATACGTGAGGTTCTAACTCAGGTCCTAAGATAGAGTCCACCAACCGTTGCCATGTGGCTGGAGCGTTATGTAAGCCGAAAGGCATGCGCTTCCACTGAAAAAGTCCTCTTCCAGGAACAGTGAATGCGGTGTATGGTCTAGATGACTCCGCCACTGGAACTTGATGATATGCTGACTTGATATCCAACGAAGAGAGGTAATGAGCATCTCGAAGTTTGTCTAGTGTATGTGAAACATATGGTATGGGATACCCATCTCTCTCAGTGACAGCATTCAGCTTCCGAAAGTCTACGCAAAAACGGTAACCTCCTTCCTTCTTCTTAACAAGTAGTATCGGAGATGACCATCCACTCGTGGATCGTTCCACTATGTCTTTAGCTAACAAGTCGTCCAATTCATTATTAATATGTTGTTGTATAACTGGAGAAACAGGATAGTATTGTTGTTTTATCGGAGGCGAATCTGTCTTAATGACATGTTCAGTCCTATCCGTACATCCTAATGCTTCTCCCATTAAAGCTTTATTTCGATCGATTACTGCCTTCAACCTGTTTTCTTCCATTGAGGTTAGCACAGTTTGGCTTCTGAGATGATCGACACTATCCAATAAAAATGGTTCCTTGGAAAAATACCATTCATTGTGACGAAGGTCCGGTACAATTCCCATTATCCTCCAAAAATCAGTACCTAAAATTAGTACATGAGGAATATCTGGAACAACTAACACTCTCACTAATTTCACCTTATTTCTAACACAAATTGGTAATTCACATTCGCCATTACTATAACACGTTTGACCATTAGCTACCTTGCACATAATTCTCTTTGAAGTGTCCAAAGAAATATTTAATCTTTGTACCAACGTCCAGCCTCTAGATCCCAAAATAGTGGTTGAAGCTCCGCTATCAAGCAATCCCAACAAGGTTAATCCTAAAACCTGTACTTTCAAATACGGTCTCTCATCATTATCTACATGATCTAAAATAAAGTCCAAAATCGGTAAAATTTTATCGGTCGAGGTGTACTCCCTCGTCGACCTCCCTCGACTACCTAGGTTCGACGTCTCTCGTTTCCCACCTTTGAACACTCAGGACAAGTTTTGGTGGTAAAACCATCCTTTTTACACCTATAGCATTTTAAAGGCTTAGGGAGAGCACAACCAATGGCTCTATGTCCAGGCTGCTTGCATCTGAAGCATACTACGCTACCTCTGGTCGAGGTTGACGATTGACTTGTAGAAGCTTTTTCACTAATATCACTTTCACTTCCAATATATGCTAAGTCTTTTTCCAGACACCCAACTTTCTTATTTGAAGGTTCGACATAATTCTTAATGAGATCTCTTCTATGCTCCATCTTCCTACACTCTTCTCTCAATTCAGCAGTACTAGTAGGTAGAGGTTCTCTCAATCGATCTAAATAGAATGGATGAAGATTCTTGGTGATTATCTTCATTTTAGCTTCCTCCGACATAGGACAGCACAATCGGTTAAAATAGCTAGTCATTACGGCTAAATAGACTCCAATTGATTCTGATGGGTGCTGGGTACGCTTCTGCACTTCTTCAAATAATGTGTCCAGATGATATGCAGATAAATATTCCGTCCTGAATTCTTCTACAAGTTGTTCCCAACTTGTAACTCTCGTCCTACACTCTTTATAAAATTGATAGGCTTTATCGGTAAAAAGATCCACTCCAGAATCTAACAACAAGGATCGTGGAACATTTCTTGCCACTCTTTGTTCTTCGACACGTTCCAGAAAAGCAGTTATAGATACTCCTTTTCCATCACCTGAAAATTTCCTTAAATCCCATTTATGAGGAGGAACTATCTTATGGCCTGGAACTACTGCAGCATCAGCGACCATTGAAGAATTCGCCACTGGAGTGAAAGTTTGTGCCACTAACCGTGCTTCCAAATGTGACAAGGATGCAGGTACAGGTCCAGTTGCTAATACGGGATCTCTATTTGACAATTTAGTCTGAAATGTCTCTATCAGTGATAAGACTGTAGCTACTAATTCAGACTTCTTAATTTTCTGACTACTATCTACAGGTATCATTCGATCAAGTCTATTTAGGGTATGAGCCACTTTAGTATTTATTTTGACCGCTTCACTTGAGCTTCGGTCTCCAGCAAAATCATCAACAAGTTTTGCGATATCCTCCAACTTCTTCTGAACAGCCGTCTCATCCTGTTCAAATGTATAAGGATATGGAGGGTAATTTAAACTGTCACCATTATTTTCCATCGAGATTGCTGCCGACAATCTAGGTCTCATCTCTTCACAAGTGCCAGTACTACATCCTCTTATTGTCAATTCATAGGCCAGTTCGTCCTTTTCTAGACGCTTAATAGTCATTCGTCGAGCCATCCTCACTTTAAATCACACACCACAAATAAAATGCAAAACTACTCTATTCCAAAAAAAAAAAAATAGCAAAAATCACCAATTCCTTGTAGAAACCACTAGTAAAATCACTGGTAATCTGTTTCAAACAACACTAGATCAATAAATATACCAGGTTACACTTTAATTATTGAAAATCACAAAAAAAATCCAAAAATCACAAACTGTTTTTATGTACTTGCGCATGACAAACTCGAGCCCCACGTTGGGCGCCAAATTTTATAACCTCCCCTTAACCTTAATACCTACCAAGGGGGAGTTATAAGTGAAAAAGTTAAGATTGTCCCAGTTGTCAATCTATGTCCGCGGCTAAACTTCAGAGGAGACGGGCGTGGTCCCAAAAATTACTGGGATATCAACTATAATTCGTTAGATTATCTACAAAACCTCTTATTATATTACCCAGGCGCCAGCTGATTTCTTTTGCCTAATACGCTCTATTTCCCACCTAAATCAGCAAATGGAAAAGAAGAATAAAAGTCCAACCTCACTTATGATCTTCTATTCACCAATCAGTTGCCAAAAATACTACAAGTTGTCTAACAGTGTGATTATATAAAAAACTATAAAGCATTTACTTACTTAAGAAGGTATTACAAATGCTTAAGTGATTTTCAGTTACCACCATATAAATATAATTTTAAATAAGTGTAACAGATAATTGAAAAACTTCAAGTTACAAAATATGACTCCGGTTATAACATTATGTCCCAAAATTCCCTTAAAATGCTTTCAAGCTAAATGTGAAATAGTAACTAGTAATAGTAATAATAATAACAAATGAACGAGGTAAAGCCTGCTTAACAGGGTATCTACAACTAGAAATATTTAAATGTTGACCAAGATTATCATTGACCAAAGTATTTTACATTCCCAGGTCAAAAGGTTTTCTGCGTTACCTATATAGGAAGAAATTAATGATTCATACCACAAAATATTAATATGTACTGGTCATTAGCTTTGGTACCAAGGCGAAAGACAGGTTTACGATTGACAATTATATAAGGTCAATGCATAAGGCACTCCTTCATATGAATTTACTGTCAATTTCAACCCTTACAATAGTCATTGATTGACCTGCTCCAAGTCACTACTACACATTGAACCACTATGTATAATACATTGCACAGTAATCTTAAAATGAATATATTTAAAAAACGTAACGCCAGGGAAATAAAGTCACCGACACAGACTCTTAATTTATCAACTATAAGGGAGAAGTGAATTCTATACAAATTTTAAAGTTTGAAAGATAATCTGATTACATTCCTGTATAAATTGTTTGACTTCCTAGTGCCAGCGGTATTTACTACTACTTATTCATAATTGAAGATCATAAATATGTTTTGATTAAATGAAAAGACCCAACATAAAAGTTTCTTACTTAATCGCAGTAACGACGAATCAATTTAAAAGTCCATCGGACATATAATATCAAAAAAATAATAAAACTCAAACCAGGAGTGAGGTAATGGTTGTCCATCCCTCGCCTAGCTCCGGACGACAAAACATCTTTTCTAGGGTATTCCGCTTCCCAATCGTTCTGCTACCACCTCGCTTATGAGGGAAATTCCTCAGAGCGGCCCCTCTCAATGAATCTTCCGGGACATGGCTACCAATAATACTGGAGACATCACACCCATTCAAACAACCCTCCAATCCTAAAGGGTCATTAGCAAAGAATATGAAGAATATGAACCATAATGCCACCAACAGCAACAGGGTCTCAACCCCAGCCTCATTCAAATTAATCATACGCACAAGTTCAGCACACAGAGTGTAGATCCCAAAACAAAATGGTCACCGCTTTCTTCCACAACTCTTTCCAACTTCGGCTCAAACAAAATACGCCAACGAAGTTACTCTTGTCGGTGAATATGTCTAAGGGGTTAGACATAAATATCCCCAAACTGAGGGATGGCAAACGCCACGTTAAGGGTTTTTTTTTTAAACCAAATATCTCACCCCAAAACTGCTATGCTTCAAACTTGAAGAGAATGAAAACGTGTTCCCCTTCCTATTTTTCAAATCAGAAAAATACACTGTCAACAGTTAGTTCCTTTCATCCCTGCCAACCTATCTGATGACATCATCGTGCCACCTGAAGAGATTGTGAGCAATTTAATGTAACTCAAATAACCTTGGGCATGTGTAATTTAATATCTCACAAATGCCTCCATTGTATCCTAATTTTAAATAAATCCCTATACTCCTTAATTTTGATAACTATTTACTCTACACGCCATAAAATCGATGGTTGACACCATCTACATCATCACTAAACAATGTGACGTTTGAAAAATTGCCTCGCCGTATATCGAGGTTATCTGTCAGTCTAAATATCTAATCATTAAATGTCATTTTTCAAAATCATAACATGAAAATGGATTTATAATATCTAATTAATTCTCCAGTCTCAATATTTGTCATCCCAATTTGAGTGCACGGTACTGAATAGTACAATCCGTAAAATAACCTTGAGTTAACCTGAACATGGGAAACTCAATTTTAAGAAGATATGAAACCTTCCTTAAAACTATGGACTTACGGCATATCAGACAAACATACTCCTTTACTGGAATATTATACCACTCGTACAAGGTCTTGAAGTCAGAAACAATTAATATAACTAATGGAATACCATACTAAAACGGTTTATTTGGAGGAACTAGAATATGTCAATATTTACTGGAACAAAATATACCTACAAGTTATGTCTACCTCAGAGACTATCTTTGCCAACCTGTTTAAAACTATGAATGGTTAATATGAATTGAACTAAGGTAAGAAGTGACTTAATAACGTTATTAACAACCATATACAGGGTGTAATAATATATTTAACATCTACCACAGATTATGTGGTAGAATTCTTGGTCTACGTAATTCTAACAGACTACCTATTTCAATATACTAATGTTGATCAATAGGAATGTGTTATTAAGTAAGGGTAATAAATAACTGAATTAGGTATTTAAACTTGATTTACGGAGTGAAATCACAAGTTAACAATATAATAATCGAATACAGTTGGATATACCACTTAGGCACACTAGTACAAAATAAAACTGTTACAACAGTGACGGCTAGATTGGGCAGATTTCCCATAATGTTGGATAATGGTTGTGAATTAAGGCGGTAGCAGGTTATACATTCTTTTAGATTTTTCCTCACAACGCTTCTGCCATTTATAGGCAAAAATCTTTGACGAACAAACGCTAAGGGGGCATGGGCACCAGCATGCAGATTAACTTGGTGTGTGTGACTGATTATGAGATTGGTGAGGATGTGCTTGTAGGGTAGAACTATGGGGTGTTTACTTTCAAATTGGAGAGTAGAATTTTTTAATTTTCCCCCTACTCGAAGGATTCCTTGAGCATCTATAAATGCATTCAATGAATTCAATTTACTGGAAGATTCTACTCTTGTATATGTCTTGAGGGAATGTAATTCTTGAGAGAAACACTGATTTTGGACGACTTTGACCACTTGAATCTGGCTGTTCTCGATTTCAAGAAGAGTGAGAGGTCCAGATATTCCTTGATCAGGATTTTTGCAATTAATAATAAATCTTAAGCAGTATGCGATAATACGAAGCAGTTTTTGCAAGTTTGGCAGGTCTTTAATGAATGAAAAACTGAAATTCTGGTCATATATTTGAGAAGACAGTAAGATTGACTTCGGGTTGAATTCGGGAATATTAGGATCAGAAGTAGGTTTTGCAAAATGGGATATATGATTCTCGGTAGATAAAGACAAGAATTTTGGCCCATTCCACCAAAGATTACAATTCCGCAGGTCATAGGGATTGACTCCTCTGGAAATTAAGTCTGCTGGGTTTTCGGAAGATGTTACATCATACCATTCGGAAGTATGAGATAATTTTTGAATTTCTGCAACTCTATTGCGGACAAATGTTTTTAGCGATCGAGATTCCAAGCACAGCCAAACTAGAACTATGGTAGAGTCGGTATAATAAAATATTTCTAACTTTAAATCGAGGCACTCTTTTAATTTGCTCATTAAGCGTACTAAAATCACCGCTCCGCATAACTCAGCCCTGGGTAAGGATATAACTTTTAAAGGAGTAACGCTGGATTTCGCACAGAGTAATCGACTCAGGATTTTTCCTCGTATATCAATGGAGCGTACGTAAACGCATGCGCCATATGCGTTAACCGAGCTGTCACAAAAACCATGCAACTTTATATGAACAGAGTTAGGTAAAGTCACTTGCCGGGGTATTTGGAAGGTATGAACTGAGTTCAGGTTCGCTACAAAGTTTTCCCAAATGTTGCACAGATGCGCGGGAATAGGATCATCCCAGTTTTTCTTCAATAACCACAGTTGCTGTAAGTGGATTTTAAGGGGAATGTTCATGGGTTCTAAGAGTCCTGTTGGGTAGAAAATAGTGGAGACCAAAGCCAGGATTATTCTTTTCGTGATTACTGTAGATTTAAGGTTGATGCAAGAATTGTAGATAAATGTGTCGGATTGGGAATTCCAATTGACTCCTAATGTTTTGACATTTATGTCATCTGTTATAATATATTCAATATTCGAATCATCAGGGTCTAAGTCTGAAAGTACTGAGGGGCTATTTGATGTGAATTTTCTTAATATGAATCCGTATGAATTTAAAATGGAAGTTAGGCTTAGGCGTATTTGAATGAGGGATTCTTCGAAGGACGCTCCGGTGATAATGTCATCTACATATGTGTCCCTGTTAAGGATATTGCTCTCCGTAGTAAATTCGGGTTCAACTTGGATAGATATCTCTTTTAGGCATTCCGTAGCTAGATAGCTAGAACTAGCCATTCCGTAGGTTACAGTCTGCAATTGATATGATTCAACTGGATTGATTCGCCAAATTATATGTTGTAGAGTGCATTGTTCGGGTTCAAGAAGAATCTGGCGGTACATTTTCGCAATGTCGCCAGTAAGAACATAATTATGTTGTCGGAATCGGATCAGTATACTAAAAAGATCGTTTTCGACTGTGGGTCCTATCTTTAGAACATTGTTCAGAGATAGGCCGGAAGTAGTGGCGGAGGATGCATCAAACACAACTCTGAGTTTTGTAGTGAGGCTATCGCACTTTTCCACAGCATGGTGGGGAATATAGTAGATTCGATATTTGGAGGTTGCTTCAGTCTGAGGACTGACTGGCTTCATATGCCCTAGGTTAATATACTCTGACATTAAGTCTATGTAAGATTGCTTCAGCAAAGGATTTTTTTGAAGTTTTCGCTCGACCACAAGAAATCTGATGAAGTCGCTAAGAAAGAAAATTGCGAATGCGGTACTTGATTAGATATTAATGGAATTGGGCCACTGACGATCCATTCCAATTTGGTTTCCTGTAAAATGGGGAAGTTTTTGCCCAGTTTAATTTGGCCAGATTCCAGCATATCAAAGAATAATCCTGAACCTATCAACATTTCAATCTCGGCTGGTTTGTTAAATGAATGATGAGCAAGTGGCAAGTCTAGGGGAATTTTGAGCCTTTGAGTGTTGATGAAATGCTAGGGCGTAAGATTAGATATGGTTGGCACTACTAGAGCACTAGAGGCATTTTATACTTGTAATTGCCATGGATATATTTTATTTCAACGTTTACTCGGTTTGATGCTGAAAATGATGACCGATTCATGCAGGATACGGGCATATCAATCCTTTCGTAGGGTAGATTAAGTTTTTCGAAAAGAGCTTGTTTGATAAAATTAGAATGGCTTCCATTATATAGTATGACTCTACATATTGTAGGTCTTTGATTTATGTCAAGTATATTTACGATTGCAGTTGATAGTAAGACGAATGCATTAGAGTTCTGAGTAGAAGAGTGAAGATTCAGTGAAGTGTCCGAATTAGCTGGATGAGGGGGGAGTGAGATGGAATGAGCAACAGGGTTTGAGGAAATAGGTCTGGTGTTAGAAAGGCTTATAGCTTGATTCATAGAATTGTCTTGGGTCCTCTCAGAGGTCTGACTGTTAGATGAGGCTCGAGTTATGTGGAGTAAGGTGAGGTTTAAACTTGCAAGTTTTGTATGTATAGCTCGATTTGCAATCAGAGGTTTTGGGGCCAGGGTGTAAACAATTTGTACATAATTGGTAGCGCTTAGCCTCCTAGAATCTCATGTTTGTCGGCATGTCGGAAAACAATTTACATAGGTAAATGAAGTTATTTTTGTTTGCATAATGGGGAGTTATTTGTTTGTGTCATGAAGGAATAACTGGATTTATTGTTCAATTTAGCGTGACTCAGTGCTTTTGCCTCGAGTCTGTTATCGGTTCTTTTTTGATTAATTTTAAAGTTTAACGATTCTAGAAAATTGCATCTAGTTGCAAGGCAGCTTAACAGCTGATTAATCGTAGGGGCTTGTGTGTCCCTGGAACTTTGTTCCCATTCTTTACGAGTGGATAAATCTACTTTTGAGGTTAATAGAAATGTGAGTTTGGTATCCCATTCAATAACATTTTCGCCCAAGTTGTTGAAAGAAGCGTAATGAGTTTTGAAATTAAAAACGAATTTCCTAAGGTTTTGGCGACATTCATCTTTTCAGGGGGGTAGCTCGAAAATAGCTTTAATATGAGCGTGAATGATGGATGTTTTATTTTCATATCGCTCGTTTAACAATTGCCAGGCTGAATGGTAGTTGCTGTCAGAAGCTGAAAGCGATTTAATAATGTTGATGGCTTCGCCCGTAAGACTAGACTGTAAGTAATGGAATTTTTCAATGCTAGAGATTTGTGGATTAGTGTGAATGAGCGATTCGAAAGTTTCCTTGAAATTGGTATAACAGTCGTAGGAGCCATTTAATTTGGGTAACGGAATGGATGACAGTCGAGAGAGATAATTTGATGCGTTTATGGGCAATGTTGATGATTGTGGCGGAGGTGCCGAATAAGTTGGTTAAGCTTGATAAGGTTGCAGCACGGTTTTGGCTTGAGCTACCAGAGCATGGTATCGGATTTCGAATGATTCGCGTAAATCTTCTTGCCTTTGGAACTCTGCATCATCTGAATCTAGGTAAATTTGTTCGAGTTCGCATTGAACGGTTTCATATTCGGTAGGTACATTTTGAAGCATTTCCACACGGGCCTGCAGTTCAATGTGAATTTCTTGGCTTAAGGGAGCCTTGCATTTCTTTAAAAAATTTGTCAAATCTAATTAATGATGATTTTATAACACCACGGCGAGCTACAAGGTATTTAATGCTATCCATGTTATTTTCGCTATTGGTATCTGGCATAGTTATTTACAAAAATGTTGAATATCCAGCAAATAGGTTTATTCTAATTGTTTGGGATAAGTAAATTAAATTGCAGATGTAAATTCTGATGTGTATGTTTGCTGTACAATAAATTCAATGGAAGAAATGCTAAGCGAAGGCTATAGGTTAACTCTTCAAATATGTGAATATTTTTGAATTTCGTATCTAGTGTTGATTAGTTTATAAATTTTGCTTATATGAGAAAGATCGGCTAAAGTGAGCTGAATCTATAATGTTATTTGGAATTTACCGTTGTGAATTGTTTATACATAGATCAAAAGTTTAAAAATTGCGAGGATTATTATAATAAATATTATAACTTATGACCACAAAATGTTTAGGTGTAGGTTAATTTGGGTTTATTTAGAAATAATTATGATCAATAATTATAGGTAAAATTTATGTTAGATTTGCGAGTAGCAGGGTTTATTTACAAATTGCAATTATAATGGTTAATTATACGTAGAGGTTATGTTAAGTTTGCGAGTAGCAAGGATCATTTATAACTTGCAAACATGTATTGTTTAAGTATAGGTTAATGTTATGATAAATTTGATAATAGCAAGGTTCAAAAGTATTGATTTTGATTCATAAATTGTAATTATAGTTGAAACAGCAGGTTAAAGTTATGCAAAGTTTGCGAGTAGCAAGGTGGATTTATAAATTGCAACTATATACTATTAAGTTAGGGGCTGAAATCGTGTTAAATTTGCAAATAGCGAGGTTAAGAGGTATTGGTTCATTAACTTGTAGCGAGATTTAGAAAAAAATCAATTGCTCTTGGATTTAATAAAGTGTGATTGCAAAAAATAAGTAATTCAATCAATCATTAACTTAATGGTTTGAATTGTAAATAGTGAATGCACAAATTTATTTGTGTATGCTTTGTAATTATTAATTCGATCAGGATGCAAAATGTGAACGAAAGCGGTTTAACTTGCTAACAGTAATTATTATGTAGATATTTGAAATATTAAATAAAAGTAATCGACCAATTTATGAGAATTGCACACATATCTCTTATTATTTGGTTTGGATTTTTAGGATAAAAAAATAAAGGAACTGTCCTTTGAATGCTCTGTACTGTATCTTGATTTCTTTATTAATGCATGTATTCGGCTGAAGGACCAAAATGGCGCAGCGCTGGCTTCATAGGTTGAATTCTGCGACTTTTGGATATCCAGTACTTTTTGTTGTAGATGGATACACCCGCTTTTATAATAACTAATTTTTATACTTAACAGGTCGATTTTATTTTTATTATCACACACTACGATTTCACATAATTACAATATATAATTGAATAAAAGGCTAGCAAGTATAAAATTACGTGTGTTCTTTAATGGCGCTGCATACCGCTCTCTTTGGATAACCTTTTAAGCGCACACTCGCCTGTCGTTTCCTGTTCCACGTTAACGCCCACTGCGCTGATACTTCGGCGTGTAAAACTCGTAGGTTTATATCACAGTGATGGTAACTGACATTTCGGGGTTAATTTGGTGCGGAATGTGACAGTTCATTGTAAGCATAAACACATATCATATCTGTAATCGTTTGAAATCATTTCTGTCAGCCCAAAGTTTTAGTGATCAATCTGCCATCATCTCACCGGTGAATTGATGCAGGCTGTAACCAATATGTCGTTACATCTTGACAGCGATTTTATATTTGGTTACATCATATTGGGTTGTTAGCCTCAGTACTCCGAAAAACTGCCCACTTTAGCTGATAATTGCTATAACTTATCAGCGTTCGATTGTAGTCAACTCCTTGACTTTGTCTAAAACATTTTACTAGTGTTACGTTATAACAAATTTGCTGATTAGTCTATACATACTTGTCTCTCGAGATAGTTGTATATTTGATGATCATTTATATACCATGTCATGGCTTCAGTAAGTATTTCCATATCGTTCAGCAACTTCTATTTAAGACTTGGTTGTCATAAGAATATATTGTAATCATTCACCCATAAGACGTTAACTGTTTGATTACATCTTATTTGTATGATGATTCCGGTTATTTTGGCTTTGTAGATTAACATCTGCGGGGGTACTATGGCACAATTATTGTTTAAAATAATTTAAATAATTTCTGATACTTATAAGAATCGTTGTAATGTTGTTTGTTGAGAAGTCTGGTTATGTTGGAATTGACAATTTGCTCGATACGTCTTGGATAGATGCGTTCGTTTGTCGATTCGCGTTAAGAGTAGGCGATATCACTGTCTAGCATTTGTGGTTTGACTTTACGAGTCATAGACAACTCAGTATGCTTACAGATTTCCTCTCCGATGTGCTTGTAGATGAAATGCGAACTTTTATTATTAATATTTTTGGGTTTACTCTCCTTTTCTTCGATGTCTTAAGCTGATTGTGGTTCTATGATCTGTGGTCAAGACGAATTCCTGTCAGTTGGATTGCTATTGGTTGGAAAACTTACTCGAGTTGCGTTGTAGGGAGAAGTTGAGTTACATGTGTTATTGGCGCATCCTTGACTTTCTTTTCTAATATGAACTTTGAGATGGCATGATTTTCAGTAAGATCTTGATTTATATATGGTATTTGAAACCATCCCAGTTGGGGATATTAATCAGGACTGTGTAAATTTATTCGGGAAGCTGTATTATTGGAGATTTGGTGGATATTGGCCGTTTTTGGAAACCACGCTGGCTGACATTTTTTTGGAAGGGGTTTTTGACTGGAATCATAGCGTCGTTGGGATTTGGATATCTTTTTTTCATCTTCGTTTTTGATGAGACGATTGTAGGAGTTTCGAGGAAATTTTAGGCCCTCAATTAGAGGTATGTAAAAGAGATCTTATATAATTTTTTTGCAAAGTATGTTTAGACATTTTTCACTCATTTCCTATTAAAGAAACGGATTTAAATTTGTAACTATTATTTCAATTCGTTGTAAAGTAGTATATATTTATGTACAATTCAGGGGTATTTTTGTCGTTTTGAACCACAAAAAAAAATTGTATTTTTTATGGCTATTAACTAGCTGTGTTCTACTTATGATTGTATATTTGATATTCTTCACATGAGTTTTATACTCAAAGAATAGGTAATAGATGTCAAGTAGTTTTTATATTGTCTGATCGAGTGATTAGCGTGTTACGTATAGGATATCGGCATATGTACTTGCAATATTCTTAGTTGAATAGTTGACATGTATCATTCAGTTTCATATCTCTACGTACTGCAGTAAGGTGTGATCACATATCAGATAATTTTTGGCTTATTAATGTAATTTTTCATTTTGTCCAATCAGTTGCTATGCATAAGATTAATTTCTTAGTTATCGCTTAGATTTTGTATATATTTTATTCACGTAGTAGACATTCAGGGTTTTCAAGTAAAATTTTTAACTCGCTTATTAGAATACTAGGGAAGAAGTATTTTTCTGGTTCAATATGTAAATATAGTTTTCTATGCTGCAGAGGCAATACTTCAGTATATTAGATAATAACTCTTTGGGGGACATTTTCAATTTAATTTCAGTTATTTTCAGTTTATTTCAACAACACATCTGGTGCTGATATTAATATAGTCTGGACATATAGCCTTGAGCTAGTTCAGTCAGTTAATAGTTTCATCGTTGATGATATAATTTTGGCAATTCAATGTTATCTGTACATTTAAGGGTTTTCCTGGAGGGATACCTTCTTTTTTGGATACTTATATTTTTCTGGGGGGATACCTTCTTTTTTTTGGATACTTACCTTTTCCTGGTGAAATATTTTTCTGGGGTACTTTATCATTTGGTTCTGCCGGACCCAGGTGATGAAGCGACCGCCGTTCTTCCGTACGAGAGGACGAGAAGATAAGGGGGTAACATGGGGTGAATATAATTGTTATATATATATATATATATATATATATATATATATATATATATATATATATATATACATATATACATATACAGAGGAGCATATAAAATAGAAGACATATGGTATAAACAAATTGAGGATAGAGAAGTATATGTGATAACAAAAGAATATGCCAAGGAGATTATTCAGTAATTACATATCGAAAATGGACATATAGGAACAAGAAAGAAAGATTTAAGTATTGTCAAAGAAGTTTGTGAATATCGTAAATTTTGTCAATTAGGTAAAGAAAAAAATTATCATAATTATATGACAGCGAAATCTATAATAGGTAATAAACCATTACAAATCGTGGCAATTGATTTTATAGGAAATCTAATTAAAAGCACAATGCTAAAGTAGTGATAGATTGTTTTAAAGAGTACCTAGAAGAAATTGGAAAACCCGAGAAAGTGATACTTGATTATGCAACATATGGTGAAGAAGTGGTAAAGCTTCTGGAGACTATTACAAGAAGTGACAGCCTCTGGAGACTAAAGAAGTGACGTCACAGAAGGATTGTGACGTATCGTGCCGTAATAATGTAGAAGATATTTTTCTAATAAAAATCTTGCTCGAGGTGAGATTCTAACCGTCGGCCTGCCTGGCGTGCCTGGTCAAATTCATCTAGTATGCCAACTACACTAAAGCGGTACGATATTATCTGAGTCTAAATAAATGTATTCAAGTTGCAGCGATCGCGCGCGCGCTCCATAATTTGATGTGTGAAAGCGCAGGTTGTGAAAGGACATTAACATGCGCATGTGCTTCTTTTATAATGATAGTAAAGTGTTTGTATGCAATCAGAAGACTTTAAAAATATGTATTTTAGCAACAGTATATTGCGAAAGAATAAATTTTCTTTTAAGACATTGTGTTTCAATAAAAAATCCAATGACTTGACTGTAGCATTTTAGAAATAATTTTTTATGTTGTATTAATTGAAATATCACATTCCTTGATAATTTGGGAATAAATGATTGTGAGAAAAAGTGTTTGTGTGCCATCAGAAGACATTAAAAATATGCATTTTAGCAACAGTATATTGCGAAAGAATAAATCTTCTTTTAAGACATTGTGTTTCAATAAATTGATAGCAGCATTTTTGAAATAATTTTTTATATTGTATTAATTAAAATCTCCCATTTGGGTAAGTTTTATGTATCATACTTGATAAATTTTCTTAAAATAGAAAACATTATTTCCCTCAGAATGTATCATCTTGAATCATGCTATGAAGTCATATCCACTGATAATTATTTAGGAAAGTTTTATGTGTCATATTAGATAAATTTTCTTAAAACAGAAAACCATCTTTCCTCTTAAATGTATCTCCTAATGCATCATAATCTCAAAGTCAAGAAACAAAATTTTCCATCGCAATTGATTTTATCCTAATCAACTTTACCGATTCTTTGGTTTTAAAAAAATTCAAAATACGGCGGTGATCTGCTGCTGATGTATTTAAGAACTAACAAGATCGATTTTCTCTCATTCCTATAATTGTGCTCTATCTGATAAAAGTAACGTTCGATTTTTTGAAAAGTGTTTTTTCAACTTACACACAAAATAGTCTACCGTCGTCTAAAATAAAGTGTGCAATAGTCTGCAGAATATATCAATGTGTTACGGTATTAAAATTCACTAAATCATTTTCTTATAATTAATTGGAATTCAAAATTCACATATTAAAATTCACTAAATAATTTTCTTGAATCTAACTTAATTGGATTTATATCACAAATAATTGTAAAATTAATGTATATTGGGTTGTTTACTTTTAGGATATTTATTTGCAAATTGCTTTATCAGTTGGCGATTAGCTGGTCAAACCTGATGGTTAAATTTTATACTCAGTTCTGTACTTAACTTTTCGGCTATCAATATCATTTAGGGTTTTAACTGGATGCTGAATAGCACGATAGAGGATTTTAATTTTCTGAAATGAGGGGATGTGTTTGAGAGTCGGTGGGCATGTCTCTTTATCTTGGATACTTGCTGAGAAGTGTTTTCTGTGGAAGTTTGGCAGTGAAGATGGGTGAGTTCATCTCTGTAGTATTTCGTCTACATTGTTTATTGAGTTCTGAAATTATTTTGAATTTCTAAAGTGGCAATTTTGGTAATGATAATTTTCGGAAGGAGTGGGGCTTCCGCCCTGTAGAACCTCTTGAAGCAGTGGTTGAAGAATAGGTAGACGCCAATATTAGTGTTGTTGCTTTTGCTGTGCCCCTGTGGTAGCAAGTTGTCTCCATAGCCTGTGGATAGGTTTAAAGGAGGATCCGTATTAAGCGGGATTTTAAGCACACCTGTTGTTTGGAGGATTGGAGTTGTTCAATCGTTCATCACGTCTAATTATTAGGATTTGAGATTTAGTGGTAGAGCCGCCATTTTAAAAAAAATCTCGATTTTTCGAGGTAAGTCTTTTCGATAATATTTCTCTTGCGAACCTACATCTTTTATGGTTTTATTTTAGATTTTTTTTGACACGTTTTAATTGGAAATTTCCCATTCCCGTTGGAAAACCAGATATTCAGATAGTTCTCCGGAATCAACTTTAAAACAAATTAGGAAGTCGGGGTAAGCTATATAAAAATATCTTTGATGGTATGTTGTTCGCGACCGGAGTTCCAGAAATATTATTTAATGCAGTGGCTACTTTCTTAGTCTGATGTATTTGTCGCCACATGGTGAAAGTTATTTTCCGTAGTATCCAGTTGATTGCTGCCAGCCTCGTGAAAACACGTTTTTGTGCAAGTAGACAAAGTTTTTTTGGTCTTATCTGATTAGTGTTACTTTTATTTTTATATCTACATTTTTCTTCTTTTAAAATAATACTTTTGAAGATGACAAAAATGAATTTGATAATTAAAACAATCCTTTATTTTAATGAGTAACATAAATTAATCTTGGAGTTTACCACAACAAAAAAAATTTTGCAATCCATTGAGGATGCTTTTTAAACTTGAACTTATAATAAGGTTTACTTGATATATTTGTGCGCTTTAAGCAATTGCTTCGTTTTCTTATTTAAAGTTGCTGATATGGAATTTATTAAGGTTAAATGAAATTCATTAATGTTCAATGAAACCTATTGTTTACTGACTATTATTTCGGACAGCTGTACTCAGTTGTGCTCAATTGTAATTTTGAATTGAATCTGAAACTAAATATTTTTATCATAGAATAAACGCCAGTGGGTCACCTGAACTCTTTGTCTTTGATTTTTTGAAACTATCATTATTTACATCTAGGGTAAGAGAATATCAAATTATTTAGTACACTTTGAGGTAAGTCACACGGTGGACCTGTGGGTACCTAACCCTAGAAGAGTTTTGTAAGGCGAATCGGAGGTCTAGTCGTCCCGTCATCGAGTAGGCTCTGCTGCAGAGCGGATTGTGGTTAAGGTGAGATTATTGTAATTATTTTGTCGTTTCTGACTGGGTACAGGTTGGCTCTCTCCATAAAGTTAATAATAATAAATAAATAAAAGAAAAATAAATAATAGAATAATGATAATAGAGTGAATAAATGGATAAGTAAATGCATGGCTGAAACGTAATAAACGTTATAGTTTTCTTGCTTAAAAGTCCAGTTATCATTAATTAATTGGTGCTCATTAGAAAATACTACCTTTGCGCTCTAATTTTCATGTTGTTATTTTGAAATCAATGAATTTTAAGTCTTTTAAAAGACGTTGCTCCTATCCTCTTCAATTTATCGCTATAATTTTTTAAAAATATAGTTATATTAAAATCAGTCATTTTATTTTTAATTTCAGATGTCCTTTTTAGAAAAGATAAATGCTGAATACATGAAAGAGGTTGAAAATAAACCAAAAATTAAAGTTGATATGAGTTGCAGCCAAACCAACCGTATCCAATATTGAAATCAAAATTATCCAACTCTCCTTTTGGACCAACAATATTTATATAGTTACAAGATTGTGTATGTTTCCTGCCAAGGAGGGTTGCAGAAATTTTCAAGCCAAATTCGCCGGAACTTAACAAGGGAGGATTTTCGCTAGTTTTTCAAGGCATCCAAGAAATACCGAAGTCCAAACCGAAAATTTTGTTCAGAATTGTTGAAACATTGGGAGAATCATCTTCAACTTCTTCTTAGATTGAATTTTATGTAAGTAGTCCTATTCATTACCATGAATAAGGTTATTAGTATAAGTGATCATATGGTGATTGTATGTAAAAAAGCATTATCGGTAGGAGAACAAATGCACTTATTTACAAATATAGGTCACTTAAAACGCTATAGTCTGTTATTCAAAAACTTATCAAACAAAAATAAAACAGGTAGAGGTGTAAAAAATAATCGAAGTCAAAGAATTAAATGGGAGAATCTTGCTTCTGCTTTTAATAGTCGAATTCAAACCGGTATTATAATAAATTTAAAACATACAAATTTTGATACCTTCAATGAAGATGCATTTAAATCAATTAAATATAAAATCAATTCTCACTTGAAGAAAATTTCAGTTCTAAAACTAAACATAAGATTTTCAGGAGAATTTATTAAGGGATCTGTAGATGATGACAATTCAGAATTTGATTTAAAATATTTTAATACGAAAAATGATATAATTGATAGAAGCTGTAATATTAAGAATTGGTTTTATAATAAAATTGTTCAATAGCTTTACAAGAAGTTAGCAAACTTTCAAGAACGGGGATCAAATTGGGCACTATATAAAATTGTTTCTTTAGAAGTTAACTTTAATAAGGTAGAATTTGGTAATGGAGGAAATTCTTTCATTGAATTACCTCTGCAAATTCTAAACAAACATGCTTGTATTAATATAAGAAATCAAGATGAAGCATGCTTCTATTGGTCTGTTGTAAGCGCTCTATATCCTGCTAAATATCACGCGAATTTAACTTCTTCATATCCTCACTATACCGAAATTCTATGTACGAAAGGTTTGCCTATTCCGATGACGATATATGAAATAGATAAATTTGAAAACTTGAACAATATTTCTATAAATGTATATGGTTTGGAATATCATGAAACAGATAAAAAATCCTTTTATTCTACAATTCCTTTGAGAATTACAAATCAGCATCTGCAAAAACATGTAAATTTGTTAATGATACAACATTCCTATAGTGTAATGTTTAATGACTATGATCCAATACCTAACGATTGTTTCGATAATGAAACTGATGAAAAATATCATTACTGTTGGATAAAAGATTTGTCTCGTCTGATTTCTTCGCAACTAACCAAATATAATTGGAAAAAATGTCTTTGATTTAGATGTATCAATTATTTTAATTCGCAACAAAAACTAGATGCGCACAGTATAAATTGCTTGGAATTTAAAAATTGTAAAATACCATTTCCAAAGCATTTGTCAGTTACTTTTAAGAATTTTGTATATAAACAGAGAACTCCTTTTGTAATATACGCTGATTTTGAAAGTCTTTTACAAAAATATAACGATAAATCAAAATTAATATCTCAAACAAAAAAATATCAATCTCATTAGGCTTACAGTGCAGGTTATTTTTTCAAATGTCAATACGATGATAGTCTTTCTTTTTACAACAGTTATCGAGGTGAAGATTGCATTATTTGGTTTTCGAATGAAATAACAAAGCTTGCAAATTATGTTTATCAAAAAATTAAATCTAAACTTCTACAAACAGAAAACTCTTGTTTACAAAATGCTACTTATTGTCATATCTGCGAGAAAAAGTTTAAAAATTCAGATATTCGCGTATCTGATCATGATCACTTTACAGGAACCTTTCGCGGTATTGCACATCAATCTTGCAATTTAAATTATAAAAAATAGTTTATTATACCTGTGGTTTTTCACAATCTTTCTGGATACGATTCTCGTTTTATGATAAGAGATTTATCAAAAACGGGACGATTGACCTTATTACCAATTAACAAAGAAAAGTACATATCAATCACACTCTTTGATGATTCAACAAATATGCGGTTTAGATTTATTGATTCATTGCGATTTTTAGGAGCATCTCTCGATGAACTAGTAAAGACTCTACATATAGATGAATTAAAAATTTTAAAATCACAATTTTCACATATAGACGACAAACAGTTTGGACTGTACTTTTATAATAAATTATATGATGAACATATTAGCAATGAAAAGTATAATCATGCTCTTAAGGTTTGGTACAATTTAAATATACAATCGCTTGGTGAATATTCAGATTTGTATATGAAAACGGACATTCTTTTACTAGCTGACGTCTTTGAACAATTTAGGGAGAAATGTTATGCTACGTATGGCTTAGATGCAGTGTGGTACTATACAATATCCGGTTTCACATGGAACGCGATGCTTAAGTATTGTAACGAAGTTACATTTTCAAAGACCGGGCAAAAGCACAATCTTCCGTATAATATGAAATAAAGCGTTCGAACACTGTATTTCTCCGTCCGTATCGGTACAATGTAATATAAACATCGGTACAATATAATATAATTTATCAAACCTGCACCGACAGTCGGCGACACTTACGTCTTACCACCGTATCCCCAACAAGCCATACCGTAAAGTAGAACGATTCTCAGAGTCGTCAGTCTATCCGTAGACTCAGCTCCTTACCCGCATACGCAGGTGAGAATTAAATCTAAGAGACTTCATTGTGCTCATAAAACAGTTCTCTTTCAGAAAACCGATTCCGCTAGAGCAACCGTACCGTTTACCGGGGTGAGTGATATTCCAATTTATACCTTAGGGTATATGGTTCTCGCCGTACAATCCGATCAGGGGAAGTAAAGGGAAACCGTGTCCGCTACTAGAAAGTTGAGTTCTCACATCCTAGTAGCGGCCGTGTTTGGGCCTTCAGCCATCCGATCGAGGAGTACCGTATCCGCTACTAGAAAGTTGAGTTCTCACATCCTAGTAGCGGCCGTGTTTGGGCCTTCAGCCATCCAATCGAGGAGTACCGTGTCCGCTACTAGAAAGTTGAGTTCTCACATCCTAGTAGCGGCCGTGTTTGGGCCTTCAGCCATCCGATCGAGGGGAACCGTGTCCGCTACTAGAAAGTTGAGTTCTCACATCCTAGTAGCGGCCGTGTTTGGGCCTTCAGCCATCCGATCGAGGGGAACCGTGTCCGCTACTAGAAAGTTGAGTTCTCACATCCTAGTAGTGGCCGCCGCGACTCCGAGATTTCGATACCGCGAAAAACCGAGAGCCGTATCACCCGAAAGTAGAGCTTTGATTAACCTAGAGGGTCGCTTGCAATCCGTAGTAGTTCTGCCCACTTCCACTAACCGTCCACCGCATCACCCGGCTTCCGCTAACCGTCCACCGCAACTCCGCCCATTTTTGTTGCCTCCGCTTGCATAGCTTTGTTTTATTTACCGTAGTAGAGACCGTTTTGAACCTGTAGGATAGTAGTTAGTACTAGTGCTTGTAAAGCTTTATCGTTCACTTGAACAAAATCCCGGCATGAGACTTCTCAAGGGTGGTCCAACTCCAAGTTAATGACACACTTTGTATAACAGAGGATGATCAGACTGTAAATGTTCAGGGCGCCACCACCTTTTCAAACGTTTCGAAAGAACACAAGAACAAACTATGGTGATAAAGGTGGAAACACCATGTAAAATAATTTACTTTAAATTAAAATATGATAAAAAATTAATATTAAAAACGTTAAAAATAAAATGTGCTCAAACTTAATCAACCCGAACACGAAACCCTGTGGCTCTCACAGCCGGCTGGATTAGAAATAAAAGAAATTAGATCTAAGAAAAATTAATTTAATTCTGCCTTGGAACGGACGGAAAAATACAGGATGTACTTAACTGACGGCACTCTGGTGGATGGAAACGGTGTTTTCTATGGTGCAAGATGTCTCGGATCAATGGAAGCTGTCTTCAACGGTAAAGGTGTCGTAGATGGATGGAAGATAAATGGAAGCTGTCTTCAACGTTAAAGGTGTCGTAGATGGATGGAAGATGAATGGAAGCTGTCTTCAACGTTAAAGGTGTCTTATATAGATGGAAGCTGTCTTCAAAGGTAAAAGTGTCTTAGATGGATGGAATATAAATGGAAGCTGTCTTCAACGTTAAAGGTGTCTTATATAGATGAAAGCTGTTTTGTAGCTCTCACGTAGCTCTGACGTAGCTTTGACGTAGCTCTGACGTAGCTCTGACGTAGGTCTGACGTAGCTCTGACGTAGCTCTGACGTAGCTCTGACGTAGCTGCTGTGCTTACCTAAGAGTACACAAGAATCAGGGATATGCAGGAACTTGATCGTAATGGGGCACATTGTGTTGGTTCGGATTTTCAGGTTTAAAAGGAAGGCAGTTAGTTGAATTTACAAAAATAAAATTTACTGAAAGCTTCCCAACATATATGTCTCCCATATTGAAACAATAAAAAAACAATTTAACTAAATTAGTAGTATACTAATGTTCTGAAAAACTTATGAGTCAAAAAATTCTTATCTGAATAAATAACGTGCTTTAAAAAAATATCTGAAATCTGTAGTGTCAGCATCCTTCATACGAATGAATATTCTATGGGTTTTAAAAATATAATTAAAATGTTGTTTATATTGAAAAAAGATATTTTGCAACATAAAAAGCTCTCAAGTATTTGCACAAAATTAAGCAATGAATTGTATTTATTTTAAAATGAATATGTAGTTATAAAATAATGATTCCGTGACCACCTGCAACTGAAATTTATGTCTGAATATGTGAAAGAACAGAAATGAGATAAATGCAATAAAAATAATCTCAGCGATTATATGGAATAAAGCTTAGAGATTATAAAATATAAATTTCAACTTACCACAGCAAATTAAGAAAACTTTCAGAACAAGAGATAACGTGAGTACGTGTTTTCTCTTCAACGTCGATATCGGAAAAGGGAGGATTTTCAGCTTGTAGGGAACAGGCTGAAATTGACAAATGTCAAGTGTCTCAACGTTCAGTTTTAATTCTATTGTTGGGAGTGGCTAATGAGACGGCAAGCGGAAATTACACGGAATTCATTATATTAGAACGAAACAGGTCGATGGACATGTTACACCCCCTCTCCTCCGGGAAAAAAATGATTCAAAGAATTATTTTTTTTTCTCTTGTGAAACATGGGCTTAATAAAGTAGAAAGATGAGGTATTATTGCAAAATCTATGTATTTTAGAAAAGGTAAGATCACTGTCAAAGGTAAAGGAAAGGTAGTTTTGTCGTCTTGTGACAATCGTGCTGTTATGTCATCGTATAAGGCAAAACGTATACTGAGAACGAAAGGTAACGGTAGGGTGCGATAACTTCTCAGTATAGGTAAAACGATAAGGTAAGGTACTATAGGGTATGTTTCGTTAAAACGCTGGAATTCTAGATTCGCGGGGCGCGAGATTCCGTGAAATACGAAACGAAGTGTTCCAGGGGGACACAAAAGAGAAATGGTGAGTGATGCCAACCTAGAATTGATTTTGAATATAATTCCGTCGGAATTCTAATTATTCCATAAATCAGCCTAATGTTCACCCAATAAAGCAATAAAGATATGTCATAGTGACGTCACCAAAGGTGAAATACCACTTTACTAGCGAACGATTATTTGGCAGGCCAACAACACTTATGATGTTCCACAAGGAACGGTTCTCAAAAAAAGGTACGATAACGGTAGGTAGTGCACGAATATCACAATGCGGCAACGCAAAAGGTATGTTAAGGGAGTCAAAAAAATACATAGATACTGAAATGTTCTGAAAGGTAAATCAATGTTGAAATGAGCTTGTGTGGGCAGGAATAGTTTGTAGCGACATAATGAAAAGAGCAAGGGTATTGTTACTAAAATTATACCCATGACCTGTCAGGGAATACGGTACATCGGTCCAGAACTCTATAAGAGTGTGGCCAACCTGGTGAAGAAAAACGACTAAAAACTAAGGAAGTACTGCCGTTGAAGGCAAGGAAAGGTAAGAGGTTGCTATAGGAGCCAATGTGAAAAAAAAGAGCGACTAAGCAGTCATTTTTCAAACCTATTGTGTTTGTAAACCGAGCACAATCCGCCCTCAGCAAAGGCCAACCCGGTCCAATTGGGGCCTAACGTCTTACGGTACGTCAATCGAGACTCTACGTTAGTTAAGAAAAGCAAAATTTACCATTTATTTGTTTGAGAAACGGTAGAAAAACTCGGGACAACAAAATATATTCAACAAAAAAGGGGGACCAAATATTTGAATGACGTAAAATCCATTTCTGCAATGGAGAGCTTTCAGGGTGTCTAGCCGGTATTTTATGTTTTTAACAGAATTAATGAAATACGGGGTAATAAAAGGAGACGTTTTTGTTCGGAGAACGGTATAAACTCCAATGTAGCTTGGTCTACTTCCTTTTCTACGCGGAGGGTAAGTATGTTTAGAACCAAGTTGAGTATGGGTTATGTAGTCGGAACAGTAAGTTACACGGTTACCTGGGAGAAGAAAAACGAAAAGAAAGAAAAAACTATAGTGTATCGTTTTTGTAGGAGAACGTTAGCAAAACTCCAAGTAAATATAACGGTTCCCTAAGGTAAGGGAGAAAACGAAAACGGAAATAATAATAATTAACTAAAACTCAATTGTACAGTTTTTTTAGGAGAACGATAGCGAAGCTCCAGGTAAATAGAAACGGTTCCCCAAGGTAAGGGAGAAACGAAAACGGAAATAATAATAATAAACTAAAACTCAATTGTACCGTGTTTTTAGGAGAACGATAACGAAACTCCAAGTAAATAGAAACGGTTAGGTTAGGTAAGGGAGAAACGAAAACGGAAATAATAATAATTAACTAAAACTCAATTGTACCGTTTTTTAGGAGAACGATAACGAAACTCCAAGTAAATAGAAACGGTTAGGTTAGGTAAGGGAGAAACGAAAACGGGGAAAATAATAATTAACTAAAACTCAATTGTACCGTTTTTTTAGGAGAACGATAACGAAACTCCATGTAAATAGAAACGTTCTGGCGACTTTAAATGATTGGCCTGCATATTGAAAGAAAAGGAGCAAAAGAATAGGAGACGGTATCTAAATCGACAGCACTAATAGAGTATCACTGACAAAAGCAACAAATCCAAAGTACCAAAAAAATTTGAGTGCCTAGCAACGAGATATAGATATGAAAACCGTATGTACGTAGATGTCTAGTGTTATAAACAATAAATACACACTAACGATAGATGTCAGTTAAAACAAGCAACGATATTTCAACAAATTAAATATAGCAATGTTAATGTTGCATAATAACTTCATAGGCAGTATTAGTATCTAATTATGTAACTGATGAAGATAAAAAATGTATTATAAATTGTCGTTAAAAAAACACATCACAATTCTCCTGTCATTTGAAAAAAATACTGAAAAATATTTATTTTCAAAGACAATTGTTGACTTGGCAACACTGCAATTAATTAAAACATTAGCTATGATTAAGAAAAGTAAGAGTCTGAAGATAAATTGTTTCTTTGGCAACACTGCACTTGATTAACAATTCGGCGATATTTCAGTTTGTGTAACTCGACACAATTCAACTGAACAACAAACTTTCAATTCATTAAAAAATAAATGTTTTAAAAATATACCTAATTTACTGACAAAAGGTTGTGATATGTTAGATCAATTGTATAACGAGAACCCAGAATATATTCACCATCGTAGACGAAAATATTAGATAAAAAGCAGGTAGAATTTCAATATAGTAAGTTTAAATGAGATAGCGAAATTTGCAAGTTTTTACTGTGGGAGCAAAAAAATTTTTAAAGTGAATGGTACAAAATTAAAAAAGCAAACATGTAAAAAAACTCTAGTCCACATCAAACCAGCTGTTATACAGTGTGACGAAAACAATGGGCGCCAGTTTGTAGCTATTTATGTTTGAGGGCGCCAGTTTGTAAAGCTTTATCGTTCTCTTGAACAAAATCCCGGCATGAGACTTCTCAAGGGTGGTCCAACTCCAAGTTAATGACACACTTTGTATAACAGAGGATGATCAGACTGTAAAAGTTCAGGGCGCCACCACCTTTTCAAACGTTTCGAAAGAACACAAGAACAAACTATGGTGATAAAGGTGGAAACACCATCTAAAATAATTTACTTTAAATTAAAATATGATAAAAAATTAATATTAAAAAGGTTAAAAATAAAATGTGCTCAAACTTAATCAACCCGAACACGGAACCCTGTGGCTCTCACAGCCGGGTGGATTAGAAATAAAAGAAATTAGATCTAAGAAAAATTAATTAAATTCTGCCTTGGAACGGACGGAAAAATACAGGATGTACTTAACTGACGGTACTCTGGTGGATGGAAACGGTGTTTTCTATGGTGCAAGATGTCTCGGATCAATGGAAGCTGTCTTCAACGGTAAAGGTGTCGTAGATGGATGGAAGATAAATGGAAGCTGTCTTCAACGTTAAAGGTGTCGTAGATGGATGGAAGATGAATGGAAGCTGTCTTCAACGTTAAAGGTGTCTTATATAGATGGAAGCTGTCTTCAAAGGTAAAAGTGTCTTAGATGGATGGAAGATAAATGGAAGCTGTCTTCACGTTAAAGGTGTCTTATATAGATGAAAGCTGTTTTGTAGCTCTCACGTAGCTCTGACGTAGCTTTGACGTAGCTCTGACGTAGCTCTGACGTAGCTCTGACGTAGCTGCTGTGCTTACCTAAGAGTACACAAGAATCAGAGATATGCAGGAACTTGATCGTAATGGGGCACATCGTGTTGGTTCGGCTTTTCAGGTTTAAAAGGAAGGCAGTTAGTTGAATTTACAAAAATAAAATTTACTGAAAGCTTCCCAACATATATGTCTCCCATATTGAAACAATAAAAAAACAATTTAACTAAATTAGTAGTATACTAATGTTCTGAAAAACTTATGAGTCAAAAAATTCTTATCTGAATAAATAACGTGCTTTAAAAAAATATCTGAAATCTGTAGTGTCAGCATCCTTCATACGAATGAATATTCTATGGGTTTTAAAAATGTAATTAAAATGTTGATTATATTGAAAAAATATATTTTGCAACATAAAAAGCTCTCAAGTATTTGCACAAAATTAAGCAATGAATTGTATTTATTTTCAAATGAATATGTAGTTATAAAATAATGATTCCGTGACCACCTGCAACTGAAATTTATGTCTGAATATGTGAAAGAACAGAAATGAGATAAATGCAATAAAAATAATCTCAGCGATTATATGGAATAAAGCTTAGAGATTATAAAATATAAATTTCAACTTACCACAGCAAATTAGGAAAACTTTCAGAACAAGAGATAACGTGAGTACGTGTTTTCTCTTCAACGTCGATATCGGAAAAGGGAGGATTTTCAGCTTGTAGGGGACAGGGTGAAATTGACAAATGTCAATTGTCTCAACGTTCAGTTTTAATTCTATGGTTGGGAGTGGCTAATGAGACGGCAAGCGGAAATTACACGGAATTTATTATATTAGAACGAAACAGGTCGATGGACATGTTACATGCTTTTGCCCCGCCTACCCGAATTAGAGGACATTTAGTTTAGTTTTCCGTTTAATAAAGACTCTTTGTAGATACGTAACTTTTGGTTTCTCTTCTCTCCAACTCCAACTACCAGTAAACCTCCGTAAATAGGTAAGAACGTTAAGCAGCTAATACCCAGGTTACGAACCCGGGGAGGCAAGTAAAATCTGCCCGACCGGCCGCAACACTTTCGTCACCACCATAAAGTGACCCCTGGAGTATTTTAATTCTTCACTGACGCTGCTCGGTGCGAGTGGAGCATACCACTTTAATAAACAGGCGCCTGAGGCAACCCGTCACCTGTAGTTAAGGCGCCAACCCATCAAGTAACGACGTAAGAGCGTTACAGTATACAAAATGCAATCTTGAACTGTTAAAAGATGTTGACAAAATCATGTTCATTGAAGATTGTATAAGAGGAGGAATATCTGTTTGCTGTAATAGATATTCTAGAGCAAATAATGAATATATGCCTGAATATAACCCTTCGGAACCTTCGAAATTTATTTTATATTTAGATGTAAATAATCAATATGGATGGGCTATGTCACAATATCTCCCTTATGGAGGATTTGAATGGGTTGACTGATATAGACGTTACACAAATTGCAGATGATGCTGACGATGGTTATATTTTGGAAGTAGATTTGGACTATGATGAAAAATTACATGATTGTCACAGTGATTTTCCGTTTTGTTCTGAACATCGTATTCCGCCCGGTTCAAAATATAAAAAGTTATTGACTACCCTTTTACCTAAAAATAATTATAAAATTCACTACCGAGCAGTAAAGCA
Organism: Galeruca laticollis; assembly: GCA_963921935.1. Classification (NCBI taxonomy): domain Eukaryota; kingdom Metazoa; phylum Arthropoda; class Insecta; order Coleoptera; family Chrysomelidae; genus Galeruca; species Galeruca laticollis. The sequence continues at coordinate 61,743,338 of OY998178.1, read as the reverse complement.
AGCATTAGTTCACGGATTGACATTGAAAAACATACATACGGTTCTCAAATTCAAGCAGGCTCCTTGGTTGAAGCCATATATTGATTAAAATAAACATTTGAGGACTTTAGCAAACAACGATTTTGAAAAGAATCTTTATAAACTTATGAATAATGCAACCTTCGGTAAAACATGGAAAATTGTCGAAAGTACCGTCGTGTTAAATTATTAAAATCTTGGGACGGTCGTTGTGGTACAAAACATTTTATTGCTAGTCCTTTGTTCCATTCTCGTACAATTTTTGATGAAAATCTAGTAGCTGTTGAATCGAAAAGGACAGAAATTGTTTTTCAGTAAACCTCTTTATATAGGTATGGTTATTTTAGATATTTCAAAAACCATAATGTATAATTTTCATTATGATTTTATGATACCGAAATTGAGTGTTGAAAGAAGTAAATTATTATATACCGATACCGATAGTTTTATTTATGAATTAATTTCCAATAATATTTATGAAGAATTAATAAAAAACAACTTAGATAAATTTGATACGAGTGACTATCCTTCAGATAATCCTTACAATATTCCTCGAGTTAATAAAAAAGTTTTAGGTAAAATGAAAGATGAGACGAAATCTCAAACTATTACTCATTTTGTCGGGCTACGATCAAAAATGTATTCATATAAAATACCGACTAATAAAAAGCTGAAACAAGATATGCTTGATGATAATAATATAGGAGTAATTAAAAAAAAAGGGAATTAAAAAGAATGTAGTTGAAAATCGAATAAACTTCAATCATTATTTTAAATGTTTAAGATGTTTAGAACCTAGATTTGAGAATCAATGTAACATAAAATCATACAAGCATCAAGTTTTCAGTGTTGAACAAACAAAAATGGCTTTAAGCGCATTTGATGATAAAAGATACCTATTAGCAAATAATGATAACACTCTATCGTGGGGTCACTATAGTTTAAATAAACCTAATTGATAAATAGGACTATAATATGTAGGTTAATGTTAATTTTATTTCATTAGGTAATGGTACTCTCACTTCAAAATATTGCAGTTATAGCAATTTGTAAAAATGTCAATTGTATTTTAGTATTTATGGATCAAAATTTATTACCTCATCCGCCAATATATAAAGTCATTGAAATATAGTGAAGTAAGATGGAACGTTCGAATGCAAAAAGAAAAAAACGACATCAAAGAACATTTTTATTGTTTAGAAAATATAACAGATCTACATTTTATACCAAATTATTTGCGTAATGCTGTAATTAATGAATCAAATTGGAATTCCTTGTATAAATTGAAAAGATATTGCGTTTGGTTTCATTACTATTATGTGAAAAAATTAAATTTAATGTTATGTCAACGTTAACGTTGTTATCGACAACTTGAATACATTTTCGACAAAAATCATATGAATATTAAACTACATGTCATGATAAAATTTTTGTTTTCATTTCATATATTATTTTTAGAAATGTTTTTATAAATCGATTAGAATTATATAAGATTAAATTAGTTTCTTCAGTTGTATTCATCATACCTATTTAAGATGTTATGAATCAGATTGGAGTAATATACATCAATTAAATAGATACTGTGTTTGGTTTCATCACCATTTTGTAAAAATTTAATGTTACGTTAAATGTGTTTTCGACGACTTGAATTTATTTTAGAAAAACAAAATGAATATTAAAATCTATGTTATTAGAGATCTATATACTAAAAATTTGGATCGTGCAAAATATTACTGACGTCATAAACAAAAGTCATAAAAAACACTTCTTAAAAAATCGAACGAGACTTTTAATTTTTATAAATAAAAAAAATAGAAAATTTAACGTAACATTAGTTAGTTTTTTCAAGACTTTCTATAAATCGATTAGAATTATATAAGATGAATTCATAGTTTCTTCAGTTGTATTCATCATACCTAACAATTTATATAAACCTTATTACTAACCAAAATGATTGCATTATTTATTAAAATAAATAAAATGTAGTTTTAATATTTCATTGTTCATTTTCAAAGTACCTACAACATTTATTGTTCATAACTAGAAAGTACACGAGTAAGAAGTGCTTTTAGCTGCTGCTTTAGACTGGTGTTGGGGCATGGTATGTTAAAGAGTTTCCAATCAAATGGTCCAGATGATACAACACTTCTGGAATATTCGCTGAATTTGTAGTAGGTGTTGTCTTGAGTGGAAAAGTATATGTATCCATCGATATATCTGAATGCAGACGTAGGATTTTTTGGTAGCCCCAAAAAGCGATCGCTAACTCGTCCTCTATTCAAAATTTTCCTAAATGCATTGTGATGTCTATCATAAAATAGAAAAATTTGACCACTATTTGTTTGGAAAATAACATCAACTTTGGAGTTAGTTGGGACGGGTACTTTGTTTATTTCCAATATAGTCAAATCTGGGAAAGATGAAGTATAATAATCGTCGGTATTTTTATTGAATGCAAACAAATTGCCTGCAGAATTTTGAAAAATGTGTGATATTAGGTTCGTTCTTTTTGACTGAGATCTCAGTTAATCTCAACTCACATCAGTAATGTGAGCGTTTTTTTCGTTTTACTCACTTTAAGTGAGCTGAGATTTTTCCTCCCCCTTCACCGATGATGAATGTGTTGTAAGGGGGTATCAGTTGGAATTGAGTCGGAAGTAAAGTGGAGGGGATGAAGAAATATTTGATTTGCTTGGTTTATATGTAGTTTTAACCAAGGTTATCTAAGGTTTTAACCATTGACATATAAATAATAAACACACATAATCTATTTTTCTTTTGTTACATATTATGGATACATTAATTAACTTTATTAGATGCTGATACGAATCTGTCGTATAGTTTAAATCTATCGACAGATCGCGCGCTTCAATTGAGATGTCGTTCTTTTTGGTGCTTACTCACATCACTTTATCTCAGATCACATTAACTGAAGTGATCTGAGATCTCAGTCAAAAAGAACGCACCAAATGATTCATGTTGAATATTCTGCGGAAGATAATCTTTAATGTATTCAGAATGCATAGGTATATGAATGTCATGTAAATCAAATTTCCATAGAAATCTATTATAACCAACGTAAATATGAAAGTTTGGGAAAGATGGAGTTGATGCAAGAAACATAAAATCTGGAGATTTAGTATCACATATCTGCGTCATCGGTTGTAATGTTGGTTGTTGAGTTGAATGAGGTGGTGGTGCTGGTTGCTTCGTCGTCGCTTTGTTGTATGGATTATGTACAAATTTTTGTGTAGGACCATAGAGATATTCAAGTGTCATTTTATCATCTTCGTCGAGCATCGACATATTTTTCTGATACCATGGATACATTATTGCAGTTGATACGTCACTGTGACCAATTCCTAAGGTGTGGCCGATTTCGTGTGCTAACACTAGAAGGAAGCTACTTTCAGTGTTTTGTACATTTCCATCGAGATTTGGATTCCATCTTTCATTATTGTCAAGATGAATTTCTATACATCCATCACCAGAGGGAAAATAAGCATGCGCTAGCACCTTGCCGGGACCATCAAAATTAAAGGCGCAATATTGATTTCCTTGACAATTAGCTCGAAATTGATGTATTTTAGATACGATAGTTATAGTTATGTCAGGTGAAGGCATAGGAATCGTAACTCGTTTAAATGTAAATTTGGAATTTTGTGGCCAAATATTGAATGCTTTCTCAGCAGCAGCAACATATGGCGGTGATGCTTGAGGAAAATACCAAGTTAGGTTAGTTTTTTGCCATTTTGTCTTTACACGATACGAATGTTCGCTATGGTCATTTTCCCCTACAGTACATCGAGGACGTTCTAATAGTTGAATAATAGCAGGATTTAGAGTGCCATCTACAGGTAAATTGAATTTCTCATAAAAATCTTTTAAAATCGATGCCATATATGTGATATCATATTCTGACTTGTTAACATATTCAAATCTTTCAATATATTTCACAGCATAATTCAGATCAATTTTCTCAGGTGCCACCAAAGGTAGAATTAGTAAGAGAATCATCATCCTTCACTTCCGACGTTAGCTTTAATACTGATTCTACATCAGAAAGTTTTTATGGTAATATACAATCCATCGATTAGGTATTTGAATGAAACAAAGAATATTTTCAAAATTTTATAATGTTAAATCATTGATTACATGGATTTTGTAATAATACAGATACTCTCTAAGTGCTTTCCCTACTAAACTGTTTTCATAACAAATATCACAAACTGCATACATTAAATCTATACAATTAGAAAAGCCACACATTGGATTAGGTATAAATGACTTCAATAAATTAATAATATTATAATAAAAATCACAAAAGTTTACATTTTTTAAAATTGAAATGTGGTGTTGAAGCAAATTCTCATGAAGGCGTAGAATTTTTACAACTTCTTCTTCATCGAGGAAAAATGGAACATCGTGTTGACGAACTTCCACAAATTTCTGATTATCATAAATGACTTTAGTTATTTGACAAAAATCTTGATAAAACATGATGGGACTGAGAGGACTTTTCTCACCATTATCATCTGGAGGATTGAAATACTCGTTACTTTTATGCAGCACCTTTATGACCTCATCCCATTCTATAGTATTGAAGGACATTTTGGTAGGTCCCATAGTTTCGATGATGATAAAATGAACCCAAATAACCTTGAAAACTGTGTGCAATGAATAATGTTTCTCTTTTTTTATTGCAATTTCATAATTTCGTACAATTTGATCTAAATCACGATCATAATCTTCATCGTTACTACTACCACTACATGCCATTGTGACACTAGCTTCACTATAATACCCAGAATCTTGACTCATGATGACTACTGACTTCTAAATTAATGCCGACCAATTTATATGTTTAACTCTCCCCACCACCAATCAAAGTTCGCATTGGTTGATAAAAAATGTATTCATAAAGAAGATTTCGATTTAATATATCTATACTACATCATCAGCGTATATCCAACTGTTATGTTTTTTGTCTAACCCTAGCCATTTAACGTATATTTTGTTACGTTTCCTCTTTAACACTTTTTCAACGAGATAAATGTAAGGATTTTTGGTTTTTTGTAATTCTTCTTCATAGAAACAACCTCTAATAGGTGATGTAGTCATATCTTCTATCAAATACGTTACAGGATTCGTTATTTTGACTTTCGTAATTTTGAATAATTCAGTTATAAAATTCGGAGTGTAACCTTTTTCAAAAGCATGTTTCGCTTTGCTTATTCGCACAATATCTCATACATTTAACTTCCGGCAATTTTCCAATAACTGAATTTCTCATTTAAAATCAATTTTTCGTTATTTTCATTCACTTCTAATGGTTTGTATCCAGTTTTACTATGTTTTGTGTCATTGTAGTCCTTTGTGATTTGAGGTAAAATATCAATCCATTTATATTTCCCAATTAAGCTGAAATGTTTATAAAGTTTCGTTTTGAGCGTTCTAATAACTCTCTCTGCAATTGCTGCTTTCTTTGTACTAAATGTACTATAATGATTGATATTATGTTTTATCATCAGTGATTGGAAATTAGTATTGTAAAATTCCGTTCCTTGATCTGATTGAAGGTTTTTTGGCGTTCTACCGCTTCTGATTATACTTGAAAATGCTCGAGGTATTTCTTCACCCTTTTTAGTCTTAGCGGACGAGTCCACATAAATTTCGAGAAACAGTCTATTACTACCAAAATCATTTTAAATCCTTTATTATGCCTTGCATACGGTCGCATTTCAGCTAGATCCATTTGCCATAAGTCATCAAGACCTTTGATTATTGTCCGTCGGCGTGGATAATTTCGACAAATCGGTTTATACAATTCCTTAATAAGTTGAATCTTGTCTGCAGACATGATGTGTAGTGAACAAAGAACTTTAACTTGATTTGTTATATCTAAATTAGAAGGTCAATTTTCTTTCGGTCATCTGCGGTTAAACCTCTCTCTCGACAGATTATTCTTCTAAATTACATTGTACGAGAAGATCCATGCAAAAATAATCTCGACTACCCAATTTAAATTCTACTTTATCGTTCTTATTTATGGTAAGTCCACTTAACTGATGATACTGATATTCCATATTATTCTTCAATAAAACACTCCCATCAGAAGCGTAATGTTTACAGCTTTAAATTTTACAATTAAAGGGGAATACAAACGCTGTACCTTCAGTATTCAAAACATAGAAATTCTTGTTGAATTTTTTTGTGCCTCTAAAGCTGATTAGACACTTTGTGTGATAGGTTTCTGTGAATTGACGTGTCTGTTTGTCATTTGACTTTGAAATGAGATCATCAACGTATTTTTTTGTTGGCATTTGAATAATGTTTGTATTAAGAGTAGCAATTTTTGAATAGCAGTCATTGTGTATTGCATCAAATTTGTCTTTCATTTTTTTGAAGTTGTTCAATATAGATTGACCATTTGACTCTATTGCATTATCTACATACTCTTGAGTTGATACATTACTTATCAATGATTTCATTATGTCATTTATTTGCTGAATACTTGTGTTCAAAGACAATTCAGCTAATTCGAGTTTTTTTAATCGTGCTTCAATCATATTTGTATTAAACTTCTTTTTATATGCATCAGAATGTCGACCAAACTTGTCGAGACTCATGTTGAAAATGAGTAGAATACATCAATATATCTAATATATATATAATCAGCTTCACGAAGTTCATGTATAATGGAAACAATCTCATTATCATTTGAAGTGTTACCTGCATCCTTGGAAGCTATTAACTCTCTAAGTCTTTCAACAATCTCGTTTACATCGTTCCAGTAAACGTACTCTATATCTTTATCATTATAGGTCATGATGTGATCAGGTAAACCTTTACCTACGATGGCAGTGGTAGTGTTTCGTCTTATAATAAATTGCTTTTTAATAATATTAATATACTTCCACCTCTGTTCTATCTTTTTTAAATGAACCCACGTTCGTTCCAATAATATTTTGAATGTAGGTAAATCATCTTCGGTATATTTGGAGTGTTCGTAGACAAGTAATTGGTAAAGACCTGGAGTAGCTGGTATTCTATCCCATCCTTTATCTCCTTCTACGAATATATCTCCGTTTTTTGCGCCAAAGTTTATGCGTTTATTCCCCAGAGTCCACTGATCGTTTTCAGCATTATACTTTGGACCATACAAATCATCGATTTGTGAGTCTTCGTTAAAGAAATCGATGACACATTGTCGGCCCATTGTAAGGTATTGTTCGATGTACTCGTTGACTGTTCGTGGTGAGTAATGTCCACTAGTATTCGCTTGAGGTTCACCATTATCATCATCATCCGTAAATACTGATTCATTTTTCGGATCATAACTGTATAATTCTTCATCACTAAGAAAATTGGGAACATGTTCTTTTTTCTCTTTAGATGATGTGGGCTGTGAGGATGCTGTAATCTGCTTGTTTTCCTTAGATGTATTCATAATATTTACGATATCTTTGAGTGGACTAGATATAGGTTTGAAAATTCTATTTAGTGTCTCATCATGCTCAGTTTTGTTCAGTTTAAAAGATAAATACTTTTTTCTAATAATTCGTTTCAGATCTGCAATTTTTCGTTTTCGCACAGCGTCTGCATCAGATGACATCATAATGAAAAATGAATGGATGAATAATTATTATATTCATATATCGAATCCTTTACGATATCTACCATCCTGTAAATCAAAGTCTTTGACAATAACCAAAGCGCCATATTTATCATTCCAGCATTCAGAGCACATATTCTTGAATTCTTCAAATGACATGTTGGGGGAAACGTGTTCGTTGAAGGCATGTTTAAGGTTAATTTCATCCTGTTTAAACATTACAATCATATTGCAGTTATCGCGTATTAGCTGCTTCGGTATTTTGGAATAAGTCTGACATAGGTAGAAGACATCGATACCTTTATGCCTACACATGGAAAAATATTCTTGAATGGTTTGTTGTTTGTCGCATGACTCATCGTCAAAAATGAAAATCTAATTCGGTTTGGATTGTGCAGGACTTACAATTTCATCGTTTTCTTTAAACGGATAATATCCCACACCTTTTACATCAGTCAATACTTCTTCGAGCAGTTGGTATTTTGGTTGATATAGAGATTAAGAATAAACGTAGACATTTTTAAATTTTACGCCATTTGGATTGAACAACAATGATAGCACAATAATTGTTTTCCCACATCCGCTGAGACCGCAAATAATAGCACGAAACGAATCTGGTAATAAAAGTCCATGTTTTCGACTACGCCTATCTTCCAAAACGCTATCGAAATTTTCAATCGGTAATGACTGCTCTTGTTTAATAATCTTCATCTTATGATACTTTTTCAAACAGTCCAGCTATAATTATAGGTTCCATCGTGAGCAAATAGCCAGTCTTTATGTTGATTCACGAAGGTGAAGGTGTGCTAAATTCTCTCATAAACAATTTGCCTTTTGAGCTTCATTTTCCTGGCTACCAATACTGTGGACGTAAGTTTTACTATTTTTATTTTTTCACAATATTAAATCCTCTACTTATATAGCTGGAACGCGTCTGAACAAACGACTACTACGAGGAGATACAGGTGTCAACGCTCTCGACGCAGCTTGTAAAAATCACGATATCGCAACTAACAAGTCACTCACAGATCGTCACAAAGCCGATTTGGTACTAGAAAACGCAGCCTGTGAGCGAGTAAAGTCAAAAGACGCTAAATTAGGTGAAAAGGCAGCCGCCTGGTTCGTAACCAACGGAATGAAGGTCAAATGCAAGTTGGGAATGGGTATGAAGAAGCGTCGATCTTTTCATCGTGATGTGGTTATGAAGGTGAAGAAATCCATGATAAAGGGATCTTCGCTGGCAGATACAGTGATGTTTGCATTGCGAGCAGCAAAATCTCTCATTCAAAAATTTGGAGGACCAAAACATGTGCCAATACCTAGAATAATACCTGTGGCTAAATCTGGAGGATTTTTACCTCTAATTCCTCTATTTGCTGGACTTTCAGCTTTAGGAGCATTATCAGGCGGTGCTGCGGGCATTGCGAAGACTGTCATCGATGCAAAAAATGCTCAAAAGAAATTGGAAGAAGATCATCGTCATAATAAAGCTATGGAGTCTATAGGTAAAGGATTGTATTTGCGGAAGAACGCTAAAGGTGGATATGGCTTATTCTTAAAAAAAAACTTCCGTTGAAGCTACCCAATAGAGCACTATTCGACTATGAATTAATCAAGTTTGCCAAATTATTGAAAATTAAATATTTTAGAGGTGTGTACATGCGCGATTCTCTGCCGAAAAACGGACCTCGACGTTGTGAATCAGTAATACTAAATTTGGATGTGTCTAAAAACCCAGGCACGCATTGGATAGCATATAGAAAGAAAAATAACTGCGTTGAATATTTCGATTCATTTGGTAATCTGAAGCCTCCTAGAGAACTTGTCACTTATCTAGCAGGCAGTAAAATATTTTACAATTACGAGCAGTACCAAAATTACAATCAGATCAACTGTGGACATTTGTGTTTGCAATTCCTCTATAATGTCTGAAGCATTAGTAGCATGGTTGGTTAGCGGAAGACAGTTGTCCTCTTTTACAACTGCCGAATTAGAAACTATTTCCCTAAAGTATTTGGTAGAACGAGTTAAACCTTGGGATTTACTAGACAACTGGCACAAATTATCTCAAGAATATCAATCGAATTTCAACTTGCAAATGTGTTTGCCTTGCTTTGTGCATTACAATAGACCAGATCAACGTACTCATGTTGATCATGTTGATGGTCCGGTGAGCTCACAACGCAACTGTCATACATGTAATTATTATATAAAAAAAATGTAAAGAATAAAACTAATTTCTAAATTGGTAGTATTATTTAAATTTATACACCTCATAAACATCACAGCAGTCATGTCTCAACTGTTGAACTTAATGTCCACATCAAACGAGTTCTCCTTCACTCCACCCACACCGATAATATTGAAACCTGAAAAAGAGTCCTTTATTGGTGTGTTAGGGTTTCATTCGTATCATTCTATACCGAATATTGATGGTGAAAAATTTTATTTCTACAATAAAAATGATCGGAAGAAAGTGCTCATCGTTAACTTCCCATCAGAATGCTCCGAAATCTCAGATAATGAAGCTTATCTCATCGATCAATTAAAATTGGAGACGAACACAACTGTGGCCGATATATCTTTGAAGTAATTAATGTTTTAAATGAAACTCACGGTTTATAGTTAATACCACAATATAATAAAAATTGTTGAAAATTCTAAAATATCAACAATTGTTTCGATAAATCAATATCATCGTCAGAATGACAGAAGTTACATTTCATTAGATGCCTACCTGATGTTTAGTAGTTATTTTTGGCTAGACCAAGAAGTGACCTAACTTGTGATTGACTTAATATATGTAAATAGAAAAAAGAAGATGTGATATTACAAATATTGAAGCTTAGATATAATTAGCCCTATGGTGATATCCTGGATATCATTTTTCCAATTAAGATCAGTATAACTGTGCAATGATATAGAAAACCAGGAAAACTATATCTGCTGATCTTTACAATTATCACTTAAGAAGACAGTTTATTAGTGGATAACTCCCTAGATTTAACTGTTCATTGACAACTTCATATTGTGGGTTTCTTAAATGTCTTCTAATTTCCAATTCTTCAAGGAAATCCAGTTCGTGTTTCTTTTCACAAATATGCAGCAAGTTATATAAGTATAATAGATGACCTGTGAAATATATATAGACATTATTTATTTTATATAATGATGAGTCAGTATTTGTAAACTTTCTTTATTACTGATTATAATTTAAACATTCATTCCATGTTCAGTTTCTGAGTTAACAACACATAAATTGTATGTTAGTTAATAAAGTTTTTTTTTAAAAAATAACTTTGAGTATAAAGTTATTTAACTGGCGCAGTCAGTAGGATTTGACGCAGAATTTCGAAAAGCCACGGCATAGTGTCCGATTTTCGAGAAATTCGTGAGTTTCAGCTCTTCAGTGTCAAGAACCTACATCATCATCTGGACTGGAATCAGGAATTGGGTGAGTACCAAGTATTCCTTTCACAATTCCTTTATTTACTTTTATTTCCTTTATTTTAGTAGTAATTATATAAATAAACAGATTAAGTGAATTGAGAATAATAAGCGAATACTATCGTAGAAATTTTAATTACAGAAACATTTTAAGAGAATTGAAAATAATAAGCGTATTATTATAGTTTTATGAATACTATCGCGAATATAGAAAATTCAATTACAGAAATATTTTAAGTGAATTGAAAATAATAAGCGTATTTTAGTTTTATGAATCCTATCGTAGATATAGAAAATTTCATTACAGAGACATTTTAAGTGAATTAAAAACAATAAGCGTATTATTATAGTTTTATGAATATTATCGTAGATATAGAAAATTTAATTTCAGATACATTTTAAAAGAACTGAAAATAATAAGTGTATTTTAGTTTTATGAATACTATCGTAGATATAGAAAATTTAATTACAGATTTTAATAGGCTAGTTAATCTCAAAGAAATGGCAAACAATAATACAGAATTGAATATTTCAATGCTAAAAATTCAAATTGATACAATTCCATATTATGATGGGAACGAAAGTACTTTAACGAAATTTATTAATAGTTGCGACTTCGTAGTAAATAGTTACGCAGTCACACAAGATATTGTAGTTCGAAATTATATTATAAGAGCAATACAGGCAAAACTAGTTGATAAAGCAAATTTATTGGTCGGTTCGAGATCTGAATTAGATACATGGGTTGCTATAAAAACAGCCTTACAGCAATGTTTTGGAGACAGAAGGTCGTTAGAATGCTTGGAACAAGATTTATTAATGGCCCACATATCTAGAAATGAACAACCAATAGATTTTGCTCGTAGATTACAAGTGTTGAGAAGCCATTTAATCAGCAGAGTTAATAATTTCCCAGATGCAGAAATGTCTGCACAAACAAAAGAAATATGCAGGAGACAGTATGATGAAATGACTTTGAGAACACTATTGAGGAATTTAACAGGTAGTTTACAAACTATTATACGATTAAAAAGTCCGCATAATATTGAGGAAGCGATTACATATTTAATTGAGGAAGAAAACTTTTCTTATTCTTTAAATAACTTTAGACAATTCGAATCAAGGCCAAATAACTATAATAGAAATAGAACAAATAATAATTATAACCAAAATGTATACAACAATATTCCACGGAATAGTTCCCCTATGATTTCTAGAAATCAGTTTCAATATCAAGTTAGTGGATCACAACCACAGAGAAATTTTATGATAAACAATCAAAAACCGACAAATTTCAAAACAATCCTAACCCAAATATCCAACCCAGACAAAATCAAAATTTTCAAACTAACCCCAATCCAAATATCCAACACAGACAAAATCAATACTTTCAAACCAATCCAAACACTAATACCTTTCCTAGCCAGCCGATTCAAATGCAACCTCGTCATATTAATAGACATTATCCGACAAACCGTCAAGTTTTTGGGCCACCCCAAAACGTATTTGCACCAACTGGGCAAAATCCCACCACAAAACCAGAACCAATGTCCATAAATACCAGAAATACTTTCAGACCTAGACAAAACAACCAACAAAATTATATTGCTGAAGAACTTTATCAAACAGATAATCATAATTTTGAAAACTCAGATGAAATTTTGATAAATCAAACCCAATATGAAACCGATAATTCTTTAATAGATCCTCCGGCGGATACGCCTATGGGATATAATCAAAATCCATCTGTGTCATTCAATAATGTTGAAAATCAAAATGAAATATTTTCAAATTCTTGTACAATGGATTTACCATATATTGTCATACAAAATCCACTTCTCAAATTATTGATAGATTCAGGTAGCAAATCTAGTATGCTAAGCCCGGCTATTGTGGAAAAATATTTCCCCGAATATATGTATGAAGATCCAACCTTAATTATTACTGCAGTAGGGAAGAAAGGAGCTGTATATAAAGCCAATATTCCTGCTTTTGCTGAATTTTGTTCTAACATTTATTTGAAATTTATCGTATATCAGTTTCATAATCATTTTGATGGTCTATTAGGTTTAAACGAATTACGCAACTTAAAATTTTCTGTTGATTTTAGCACAAATTTACTGATAAATAATTTCATAAAAATCCCGCTACTATATGAGTTAGACAGAAGCGAGTTCAATATTTCCGTTGACGCTAACGAAATATTAGCTTTACAAGTTCCTGTAAATATTATGAACGGTGAAGTAATTGTACCTGAAATGAAAATTGACGATCTTTATTTTTCTGAAACATTAACTATCTCTCGTGACGGCTTTGCAAAAACGGAAATAATAAACAACACTGATACAAGAATTAATATTATTTTAAAACAACCTATTCTAGTAATTCCACATACAGAATGGCACAAAAATAACTTTGAAATCTTCCATATAGAAGACATTATGCAAAATTTTGATAATACTGAATTAGATGAAGATATTGAAAATTTGATTATAACAGATCATTCGAATTCAGAAGAAAAACTTGCAGTTTATAATCTATGCAACGAATTTCCTGACATATTTTATAGAGAAAAAGAGAAATTAACTTTCGCAAATCAAGTAAAATACAAAATTAATACCACAGATGAATATCCTGTATACACTAAGTCATACAGATACCCATATGTATTTAAAGAGGAAGTTCAACGACAAATATCAAAGATGTTAGATGATGGCATCATTAGACACAGCCAAAGTCCATGGAGTAGTCCAATTTGGTCATCCCGAAGAAAGAAGATTCAAGCGGAAAGAAGAAATTCAGAATTGTTGTGGACTATCGGAAGGTTAATGAAAAAACTATAGAAGACCGATATCCAATTCCAAATATGACAGAAATTCTAGACAAACTGGGACGGTGTCAGTACTTTACTACACTGGACTTGGCATCCGGATTCCACCAAATAGAGATGGACCCAGAATCAATCCCGAAAACAGCATTTACCGTAGAGAATGGTCATTATGAGTACACGCGAATGCCTTTTGGTTTGAAGAATGCTCCAGCGACATTCCAAAGGGTCATGGACAACGTATTGAAAAATCTTCAGAATAAAATATGCTTAGTCTATATGGACGATATAATTATTTTCAGTTCATCGTTAGAACAACATATTCAGAATTTAAGAATAGTTTTTCAAAGACTTAGAGAGACAAAACTAAAAATACAATTAGACAAAAGTCATTTCCTTTGTAAGGAAGTAGAATTTTTGGGTCATGTTGTAACTCCAGATGGTATAAAACCCAATCCTAATAAAATTCTAGCCGTTAAAGAATTTCCTTTACCCAGAAATATTAAAGAAATAAGATCATTTTTGGGACTAATTGGTTATTATAGGAGATTTATCAAGGACTTCGCTAAGTTAACGAAGCCACTTACTAAATGTTTGAAAAAGGGTACTAAATTAGAGCATTCACCGGAATTTATAAATTCATTCAATACCTGTAAAACTATTTTGACGAATGCGCCCATTTTACAATACCCTGATTTTCTAAATCCCTGCAATGTTACTACTGATGCTTCTAACTACGCAATAGGGGCTGTACTCAGCCATGGCAAAATTGGTAGTGATTTACCAATTGCATATGCGTCGAGAACGTTGAACGATGCCGAAGTAAATTATAGCACTATAGAAAAAGAGTTATTAGCGAAAGTATTTGCTTTAAAAACATTTAGGTGTTATCTTTTTGGGCACAAAACAAACATAATTACAGATCATAAACCTTTAAAATACCTGTTTAATATGAAAGAACCGAACGCAAAATTTGTACGATGGCGTCTATTAATTTCCGAATTTGATTATGAAATTCACTATAAACCGGGAAATCAAAATAAAAATGCCGACGCTCTTAGTAGAGTAGAATTATACATGACATAAGAAAATTAACAAAATAATCAGTCCGACGAAAATAATTCTTTGATTGGAGAACCAGGCGATATGAACCAAGTAACAGACAATTTTTTAGAAAACCTTATCGAACCAGTTGATGACGAAACTTCATATATAGAGATTGTTACGGAATTATATGATTTACTAAGTTCAATAAATTCAACCCAAATAAGAGATGATCAAAATAGTCAAAACCGAAATAATGAACCTGCATCTATACAAACTGAAAATCTTGATAATATTCACAATGACGACAATGTAACGATACACACAGCAATCGAAAATCCTATTTTGGAAATACCGATTACCGAAAATGTAACAAATTCTTATAAAAGACAAATAATAATAATACAGGGTAAATCAAAACATTTTCATACAATAAGCAGTAAAATATTTACAAATAAATCACGTATAACAGCTTACTTAACCGATGATTCAAATAAAATTCGAGAAACTTGTATTAAATATCATCACGAAACGAAAACATGCCATAGAGGCATTAATGAAACCCAAACAGCTTTAAAAAACATATATTATTGGCCTGACATGATCTCAGATATCACCAGATATATAAATATTTGTGAAATTTGTAATAAAGCTAAATATGACAGACATCCGCCGCAAATAAAATTTTCTCTAACGGTCACGCCTAGCAAGCCATTCGCAACTATTCATATAGATGTGTTTCAGATTCAAAACACTAAATTTTTGACAATCCTTGATTCATTTTCAAAATATGGGCAAGCCTATATTATAGAAACTAGTCTAAACTCAAAATCAATAATAGAATGTTTATTCACTTTTATATCTCACTTTGGAGTACCATACTCTCTCATATGTGATAGTGGTACCGAATTCAAAAACGATTTAGTAAAAGAGTTTTGCAAACCACAAAATTAGAATTCATTTCACCACACCACAAAATTCAAACAGCAATAGTCCAGTAGAAAGATTCCATTCTTCAATTTTAGAAAATTGTAGAACATTTAAATTAGAGCATCCCAACGCGCACGCGAAAGATTTGATGAAATTTGCAATAATAGGCTATAATTCTTCAATTCATTCTGTTACAAAATGTCGACCCATCGATATCATTTTAGGAAACACTAAAGCTCTAGATCCATTCGATCTCACAGACGAACACATAATTAACGATTATCTGAACGATCAAAAAACTCGTTTAAAAACTCTTTATAAAACTATTTATGACAACACGGTCAAAAGTAAACAAAAAACGATTGATAAACGTGATCTAACTCGAGAAGATCCTAAAGATTATACAGAAGGACAAGAGATATATATTAGAAATAGAGAGGCAGCTAGAAATAAATCCAAGCCTAGATTCATAAGCAGAACAGTAAAAAAGGATAATGGGAAGAAAATAGTAACCACAAAGAATAGGATAATTCACAAATCTAAAGTGAAAAAACCGTACACTAATGTTAAACTTTCTTTGCAGCATGACAATGTTACTGACAGCAGCGTCCCTAATCCTCATCCTGGCACTTCCAACTTTAATCAAAAATAACGACGTCGAAATACAAGAATTAAACTCCCCTATATTACCTTTAGAATTAGGAAAAACTAGATTAATAGATTGAATAGAGGAGGCTTTTACTTGATGAAGATACTGAACGATGAGATAAAACAATATATTTTGTTTAAATCTTCATATATTTGAACTAATGTTCAATTTAAACTTGTTGACGCGTTTCACTAACACAGTAGCTTTGTCAAAACGAATGAAGGTGAAATATAAAAATGTCTTAATATATACAGTGCTAAATCTATTTACTAAGGTTAACAATGGTATTAAAAGATATTACCTGGAAATTCATTCACTACAAACATTCCTAAGCTATCTTCTAGGTAAAGAGGTTCAATAAAGGAGACTGATTGATATCTATTTGGTAGTTAGGGAGATTACAAAAATAAATATTCAGGTAATCTCCTTAACGACCAAATAGATATCAATCAGTCTCCTTTATTGAACTTCTTTACCTAGAAGATAGCTTAGGAATGTTTGTAGTGAATGAATTTCCAGGTAATATCTTTTAATACCATTGTTAACCTTAGTAAATAGATTTAGCACTGTATATATTAAGACATTTTTATATTTCACCTTCATTCGTTTTGACAAAGCTACTGTGTTAGTGAAACGCGTCAACAAGTTTAAATTGAACATTAGTTCAAATATATGAAGATTTAAACAAAATATATTGTTTTATTTCATCGTTTAGATTAATAGAAACTAAACATACATTTCTGCATTTTATCGAAACAGGTCAACTTGTAATACAGTTACAAAATATAGACCATTTTTATAATAATCTAGGGGCCTTATTAAATCAATAATCATTTCAAGATAAACAATTCACACACAATCTATTGGAACATGGAAATTATCTTTTAAACGTCACTAGATTAAAACTTGGTAATTTGGTTATTACAGATGTCCAACGAAACATTCGAAATAAAAGAGGAATAATTGATGGCGTAGGCACCATCGGAAAATGGCTTTTTGGTACTTTAGACCACGAAAATGAAATCAAATACGATTCGCAAATAAAGGAATTAATTGAAAATCAGAATTCAATTGAACACGAGTTAAAATTACAAGCCTCTCTAAACGTTAATCTCATTAATCACTATAACAACACAATTAGCAATTTATACAAAAATCAATTATTACTACAAACAAAATAAGAAGACATTTACAATTATTCTAAAAACTTTACAGACGAAATGTTCTTGTTTTTAAGTTTACCTAATGCTCTGGATCAAATAATTTTGAATTGCCAAAATTTAATAAATTTCGTTGATAATCTTGAAAACTCAATTATATTTGCTCACTTGGGTAAGTTACACACTTCAGTTATACCATTAAATGAACTAACTAATCTGATATACAGAGTTTCAACAATTTACGGAAATAAAAAAGTCGTTAAGTTTAAGAATCCTTACAATTATTATCAGTTATCAGGGATTCAAGTAAGAATCGAAAATTCTAAGTTAATATTCGCTATTCATATACCAATAATTTTAGATTTAGATTTTCTAACATACCATATAATTCCCTTACCATATAAAAACTCCGTAATCATTCCGAAAACTCCATTCCTTATACTTGGTTCTACAATGCATCGACAAGAAGAGAAACTATGCCCATCCATCGAATGTACATTTTTCTGCCAACGTCATGAAGACATTGTAAACGACACATGCACCATAGCCCTAATCCGAGCTGAACCGCCTTCATGCGAAACCAATCAAGCAGTTCTACATCATCATATAATAGAACAAATCAATAGTAAATTTTTACTACTACTACCCGCTGTAAATCCAGTGAAAATCACAATAAAATGCGAGAGAAATAAAATAGCAATGGTTAAACAAAACTCAATCTTGAAGATTCCAAAGGACTGTAGTGTAGCCATAGAGGATTCTCTGTACAAAAACACAGAAGAAAGCATAAAAGGAAACCCACTAATACTTCCAAAATTAGAATGGAATCCATTGCTTCGAAGAGCAGATCTATATCAAGATTTACCGCTGAAGTTACATTCAATAAATCTCGAAGCCATAAATACTCTTCGAGAACAAGCAAAATTCACCAAAATAATACAAAATGAAGAAGTCCATCCCTTATTCTGGAATATACCCAGTTTGCCAGTTATTATAATAATATCGACTATTCTTTA
Organism: Galeruca laticollis; assembly: GCA_963921935.1. Lineage (NCBI taxonomy): Eukaryota > Metazoa > Arthropoda > Insecta > Coleoptera > Chrysomelidae > Galeruca > Galeruca laticollis. The sequence continues at coordinate 61,724,632 of OY998178.1, read as the reverse complement.
CATATGGTACAGAAGAAGAAGGCCCGAGAAAATAGAGCAACCCTCAGAAGACCATAATGAGCCCGAAAACAACCCTCCATCCGTATTGTTTTCGCCTATGGGGGGGAGGAGTTATATAAGTATAATAGATGACCTGTGAAATATATATAGACATTATTTATTTTATATAATGATGAGTCAGTATTTGTAAACTTTATTTATTACTGATTATAATTTAAACATTCATTCCATGTTCAGTTTCTGAGTTAACAACACATTAATTGTATGTTAGTTAATAAAGTTTTTTTTAAAAAATAACTTTGAGTATAAAGTTATTTAACTAGCACTTCTAGTTTTGTGTCAATGAATGCTCACTGTATCGTACTTCAAAATTCCTAAGGGTCTGACCCAAATAGACAGCATTACATTCTGGACATTTGAGTTTATATATACCTGACTTCTTTAATAGTGGTATTTTTGTTTTTACATTTAACAATTTTGTACTAACGTTACTTTCTGTTTTAAAAGAAATTGTTTTATTCGTTGCTGAAGATATTATCTTTGAAATATTATTAGAAATATTTCCTGCATATGTGATGGTTTTATAAATTTTAATTTCATCAGGTTGTTTAGGATATATTAGTTGTAATGCCACTTTTTTCTCTTTTTTACTAATTAGCCTATTTATCATATCTAATGGATAACCGTTAGATGTTGCTATTTGTCTAATTGTATTAATCTCTCTATCAAAATTACATTTGTTCATAGGAACTGAAAAAGCTCTATGTATCATTGAATTATATGCCGCTAGTCTGTGTGAGACAGGGTGATTAGAATTGAATGGAATTGTCACATCAGTCTGTGTTGGTTTTCGGTAAATTGAATAATCAAGTACATTATTAACTCTTTGAATTTTTAAATCAAGAAAATTGATTGAGCTATTTTCTTCAATTTCTAATGTAAATTTAATTTTCGGGTGTAAATTATTGATGTGGTTGAAAAATACATCTAATTGTCGTTCACTACCCATAAAACAAGCTAATATGTCATCTACATATCTATACCAAAGTAAAATATTTTTCGAAATATGACTTTCAAAGATCTTTCTTTCTAAATTGTCCATAAAAATGTTTGCTAAAATAGGTGATATAGGGCTTCCCATTGGTAAACCTTCATTTTGAATATATATCTTATTGTCAAAAGTGAAATAATTCTGATTAATGCATAAATCAAATAAATTAAGTATATCTGATATTATTCCTGGATTAATATTTTTATCTTCTAGTAATTTTCTTACAAGTATTAGACATTCTTTAGGAGGAATTTTAGTAAACATATTAGTTACATCGAACGATATGAGTTTATAGTTATCTTGCAAGTGGATTGATTTCAACTTTTTGATTAGTTCTATTGAATTTCTAATTGAGTACTGATATTCATATCCGTAAGTATTGAGTATATTGTTGAGCTTCTTTGCCAATATATTATTAGGAGCATTAACATAAGAGACTACAGGTCTAATTGGTTTCGTTATTTTATGTAATTTAACTGTTCCATATAATTGTGGACAATGAGGATTCTTATGTATGATAGACCTCTTTTCGTAATCATTTAAAAGATAATTTGAATTATTAACAATATCCCTTACATTATTAGAAAACTTCTTTGTTGGGTCTGCTTTAAGAACTTTTACATCGCTGGATTTTATAAAGTTATATACTTTGGAATTGTAATTTTCAGTCGTCAAAATGACAGTAGCATTCCCCTTATCAGATTTTGTGACTGTTAGGTTATTATTCTCTACCTTCTTTTTTATTGCGTTTAAAACTGAAATGTCATTTTTTGTTTGACGTTTAACTTTTGAAGGTTCAATATTTTTGATTAAATTGGCAATTTTCAATTTCTCATAAAGAAAATTATTTGAATTAGATTTTAAAGCTATTTCTGACTCTGTAGCTATAATTTGTTTAATATTATTCGTAAATTTAGGTGGTATGCTGTACTTTAAACCTTTATTTAAAAATTCTATTTCACTATTTGTAAAATTAGTGTCTGAAAGGTTTTCAAATCGTGGTGCAAAGTGTGTTGGTATGTAGGTACTTACAGTTTCATGATGTTTTGAGTATTGAATTTTATGTTGTGTGTGTTCAAGGTTCTGTAGCTTCTTTTCTTGTTTCTTAAATTTCATATGCTTCATCGTGCTGACGTTTTCTCTAATTTTGTCATCCAAATAGTCAAATTCTACTGGATGTAATTGGAATGTGAGTTCTGAATGTACAACTTTTATGTAGTTGTCTAAGGAGTCTCTAACTTTGAACCATTTTTTACATTCAGATTTTATCCAAACTCGTTGAGCACATTTTATAGCTTTTTGTGCTTGTGGTGTTTTAGTGTGACATTTTATATTCACATAATTTGGTATTACCTTTTTTCTAAGGCATTCTTGGTTAAACCAAATGTTTTGTGATGCTTTGTAACGTTTTTGTAGATTTGACCCGACTGTACCAGAAGTTACTACAAAAACGTTACAAAGCATCACAAAACATTTGGTTTAACCAAGAATGCCTTAGAAAAAAGGTAATACCAAATTATGTGAATATAAAATGTCACCTTGAGTTTCATTTAAAAACACTAACATCTTATCAATGATCTAAATGCGACATATCAAAAACAATACAGTGTATTCTCTTAGATGTTGTATGGGCATTACTTAAACCTCTAAATAACATACCTCAAACATTCTAGATGACATTCTATAGATGTTTCTGTGCCTAATCAGCAAATACAGGGTGAACAACTAAGAACGCCGGCTGTCGGCCATATTTCAAAAAATAATCATGGTACAACTTTAAAATACCTTCAGGAAAATGACCCTGAAAAATCGTTGAAAAATATTTTTGAGTTCCTAAAATATCTGCTATGGGGTGGAATGAACACTTAAAAACATAATACTGTGATTATCTCCATTAAAGACATACTAAAGGTATCCTAGAAATACAATTTTTGATATATTGATGAGATTATGAAAAAATGTAGTTTTTCTTCAAGTAAGGGGTGGGGGAATGTTTAACCTAAAAAACAATTGTCGTAACAATTTTTTGTTTTTTAATCGATATCAATGTTTTTAGCGTCATTTAGAAGAGTTTTTCCTCTTTAATAAGATATGCTTAACAAAAATAACAAAATTGAGCAATTTTGTCAACGCTATGTGAAAAAGTCGACAATTTTCCCATTTTCTCGGAAATTTCAAATGTAATAAGTCATTTTTTGAATTCTGATGAAAAGGGAGGATTTACGTTATCAGATAAAAAAATTACAAAAATGCTTCAATTTACATTTAAAATTTCCGAGTGAATACAAAATTATCTAATTTTGTTATCCATCTTATTATTCAGAAAAACTCTTTTAAGTGCAGCCAAAATCATTAAATCGGTCAAAACACTAAAAAGTTATACATTTGTTCCTAAGTTTGAACCTTCCCCACCCATTATTTGAAGAATAATGGCGAAAAATCACCTTAAATAATTTTTGTCATAATCTCTTCAAAATTTCAAAAATTGTATTTTTAGGACACATTTATATGTTTTTTTGGAGTATTATGTTTTCGAGTGTTCATTCCACCCCTAGCGGATATTTTAAAAACTACGAAATATTTTCCAGCAATTTTTCAGTATCACTTACCTAAAGGTAATTTTTTTTGAAAGTTGTACCATGACTCTTTTCTGAGATGTGGCCTACAGTCGTTCTTAGTTGTTCACCCTGTACATTTAAAATAGAATAGCGAAAAAAGCAATAAAGAATTTAAAACGTTTAATCACTTTTAATGAACAGTACAGTAAATTTGAAAAAACAGGTACAAAATTAGAAAAAAATATCTTGTCCAGGAATCCAACCTAAAAAAAATTAAATTGTGTAAGCATATTACATAACAAGTGTGGAAAGTGGAAACTATTGAACGCATTCAGTGAAAGCAAGCAATAAAAAAGGGTATATTAATCTGTAGTTGCCTAATGTAACATACTTTGAAACTGAATTAATAAAGTTTAACGGATACACATACATTACAGCAAGTTTACAGAAAATTTATTAGAATATTTTTTTAATAATACTAAAACTAATAAAAATTTTACACCATAAAGATTTTATGAAACATTACGTTAAATCAACAGAAATCCAATCAGATTAAAGAAAATTCTATCGTTTACTTACAATTACTTTTTCTTACGCAAGAGTCGCTGGTTCGAGTGCCTCAACCATTCCATAACGTACACTACAAAATCCTTATCTGTGAATTTAGAGGTATTCTGAACAGCAGCTAATAAAACAATTACTTTAGATCAAATTGTCCCCATGGAGACCTTTGATCTATCATCATAAACTACATCAAACTTGATTTTCAGCCAATTGACTGGGAACCATTTACCACAAGATACATGCGGGGCTTTTCGAAGGAATAACAACATATTTTATTTCGAGAAGTAACTTTTCATGATTTACCTTATATTATATGCATCACTGTGTTTCGCAGGTAGATTCAGGTGTGCCAGGAAAATTCATACTTCTTTTCTGTATAAAATAATATACTATTCTCATCTTGTTATTTTCATCCTGGAACATATTGTATATTAACATCGTGGAATTGTAACTTAATGAAAACTAAGCATTATTAATACACTGTATACAAAAAAAAAACTACTTATGAAGAAGAGATATGAACACATTATCAAGTTAAATGAGTTTATAATTAATTGTATCCAATTGAGTATCAAATAGCTGTGTTTCTACAATAATAAATAATTGAATTCTGTTTGTTGACTGGAGCATTCAGTGCCACAAGTTACATATTCTTCAACTAGTATAATATAGGTACCATTGTAAGGGACCTCCGCAGATTTTTTATTGTATTCAGTGTATTTTCAAATGGAAATGAGCTTTTTAACAGAAATTTATGTTTTTAAAGTCTTAAACAGTCTCTAATTGTTCAAAAGAATTGTTAGTATTGATGTTAAAATTTTCTAAACCTGCAATACTATATTGATGCCTATGACTGCTACTACAAAAACTAGAACTAGAGATACTCGATTCAATATTTTTTGTACTGTTTAATACAATGTCTGTATCAGACTATCTGAAATAGTTATTCCCCTTTCTTTACATAATTACCAACTATTTGTTTTTTATTTTATTTCTGTAAGTAGCTTCTAAAACATATTGAACATTGCAAATATTTTCTTCTAGATTCAAATCTCTGCCAACATATGAGCATGTTTTATTATTAATAATAATATCTACCCTATTGCAATATTAAGTTTTTTGTAGGGTATAATGCATATCTAGGATTTGAAATATTGTGAATCGTTTTTAAAATATACTTTCTAACTAAAATATTTTAAAAGTTGATAGAACCCTTATTTTGTGAACTCTATTATATAATGTTAGTGTACAATTCCGCCACCTGGAATTTCAATGTACAATAGCCGATTAAAGTCTTGAATGAATATTAAGTTTTAATAATTATGATTTTTGAATAGGTACTTACTGATAACAACTGTTGTTCTTCCATTATAACAAGAATTATAACTAAGCATAGAAACTGAAGCTAAGTAGGAACTAACGAAAACGAAGACCACTTTATTCAACTACTTGCAAAAAATGTGCTTCCTGCAAATAAAATATAACACAAAACTGAAGACCATCAGCCATTTTATGCTTGTCATTTGTTTCCACAGATAATGTTCGTTCGTCAGTTCCTCTTCTATTTTCTTCTTTTTTTAATGTCACTGTGATGTTTAAAATGAGATATTACTGAGAGTTTTATGAACTAACATCATACAGACGTAATCACACGAACTTACTTAAAATTATTTCGAAAGATGCGAATGTAACTGCAACATATGATCATCTTAGAAATATGTTAATTTGTAATAGTTAATGCGTAATATTACAGTAACGTTCTGTATGTGATATTAGTGAGAAGTATACAATTTAACATCGTATGAATGTTTCCCATAGGAAGTTGCTAAAAAGAAGTTCATAGGATGTGTATGTAACTGCGAATTCAAGTATTATTGTGTACATCAAAAGGATGTTTTATTTACATGACATGGATGTTAATAGAGTTGGGAATAAAATTAAGACATCTAGGAGATATCTTATTAACGTTTTAAATAAACATCACGAAAAGTCTCTTAAAATAACATCACAAAAAAGACTTGTTATGTTTCTTGTTTAGTGGGCAGTATCAGTGTATCCTATGACCTTGACTTTTTTAACAGCTTTTGATTGAAGTTTTGAAGTTCTACATTCCACTGGAATTCTTACAAACTCTATACTGCCGTATAACTTTAAGTTTGTCATATCGTTTTTTTTAATGAAAATTTCGTGAGGTGTCTTATCTATTTTAGTACTAGCCAATATACATTTACCCGAATATTCTGCATTTTATACGGGGTGATTCATAACTATTGAGACATAGGCTAAGGGTAGATTGTTTGGACCAAAATATGGCGATAGGACCAAATATACCTCAATAAAATATTGCTGTTGAAAAAGATAAAGGGCGTTAAAAATGAATTTTTTTTCGTTTTTTGCTAATAATTTCACTGTATATTTATCAATTGATATCAAAATCGACAGAGAGGCATAATTTTATAGAAGCAATATTATTTAATGTATTATTTGACATTTTGTTACAGGGGTAGCCTCGTGAAGGATTTCTGATGATGAAATTGACTGGTAACTTTTTTTGACAAAACTTTTTAGTGATTTTTATTAGAAATCATGACATTAGAATCATGTCTACGTAATATTGGTATTCTGGTTCGAACACTATATTCTCATTTGTATTCGAGAAAAACGCAATTGAACAGTTCAGAGTATCGGAAGGGGATTTCACGTAACATAGATTAAAAAAACTTGTATCTTAAGGCTTCTATTTCGACGATAAAGCATAATTGAAAACAGTGTAACATAAAAACAGCAAACTCAAATTAAATGTTCTACGTGGCCTCCTCCGACTTCTATGCATTTTCTAATTATTTTAATGAAGGAATTTCGAACTTCTAAGAGCACATTATTCTGTCCCATTATAAAGTTAGGCGCATTTTGTATTTTCCTCCTCAGTTCGTCTCTCGAGTTAATTTCATTGGCATAAACTAAGGACGTCATCTGTCCCCAAACACAAAAATCAAGCTGGTTATACTCAGGATTTCTTGGTGCCCAGTCAAAATCACTTCCTCTGCCAATCGTTGAGGAAATATGTCGTTCAGATGATTTCTAAACTAAAGGAAAATGAGGTGGAGCTCCATCCTGCATAAACCACATTTAATTTTTCACAGCTAGTGACAAATTATACAAAATATCACTAAAAGTATTTTGCAAAGGAAAATAAGAATCTCCATTTAAATTTGGAGGCAGAACATATGACCCTAGTTGTTGGTCGCCTATAATGCCACATCAAATATTCAATTTAAACTCACGCTGGAAATGTCTTTCTGTCAGAGCATGCGGATTTTTTTCTTCCCAATAATGGCTGTTTCGCCAAATAAATGGCCATTGGCTGGTAAAAGTCACTTCATCGGTGGACATAATATTCATAATAAAATTGCGGTCATCATTATGCTTGTTGAGAATACGTTAGCAGAACTGTAACCGTCGTGAGAGATCTCTTGGAAACAAATTTTGAACAGGAGTGAAGTGATAAGGATGGAACTTTTCTCTTTTTAGAATTCTAATAATAGACGATTGACTTACTTCTGTTGCTGATGAGAAATGACGTGAACTTACTGTAGGATATTCATCTATTCGAACCAAAATGTCATTTCCTTGATTAGGTGAAATTTGTTTCGGACGACCACCTTGATTTTTATTGTGAAATGACCCGGTTTTACCCAAACGATGAAATAGATTTGAAAAAGTTTTGGAATTTTGTTGCCTTCTGCCTGAATATAACAATTCATACCTTCTAGCTGCAGAGCGCTCGCAAAAATGTTCCTGTGCGTATACACAAATCATATCCCGCATTTCTTCATTCGTAAAATGATTGTGACGAGGCATTTCAATCGAAAAAGTATATGATAGCTATAAAAGTTGCAACAATTGACTATAAACTAGCAGCAAAAAATATTCACTGGCAAGAAATGTCATTTACCAGCAACAATTATCTGACAGTCCAAAGCACGCTTTTCATAAATGAAATAATATTTGGAATCCCCTTCCGATACTCTGAACTGTTCAATTGCGTTTTTATCGAAAACGAATGAGATAATCGTGTTTGAACAAGAGTAACAATATTACGTAGAAATGATGTTTATGTCATATTTTCTAATAAAAATGACTAAAAACTTTCGTCAAAAAAAGTTAACAGTCAATTTCATCATCAGAAATCCTTCACGAGGCTCCCCCTGTAACAAAATGTCAAATAATACATAAAATAATATCGCCTGTATAAAATTTTGATAACAATCGATAAATATACAGTGAAATTATTAGCAAAAAACGAAAAAAAAATTCAACTTTACTGCCCTTTATCTTTTTCCACAGCAATATTCTATTGAGGTATATTTGGTCCTATCGCCATATTTTGGTCAGAACAATCTACCCTTAGCCTATGTCCCAATAGCCTGTATACACTCAGGCAGGTATGATTTGTCTAATTTTGATTCTAATAATAAGCATCATTGAAAGTGGCAAATATATTCAATAGGTTCCGGAGGTTGACAACGGCGTTTCTGCTTGAGAGACCTTATTATTCAGTGGCAGAATTCTGCAATCTACCCTAGACTTTTGAGTTACATCGGCGTAGTTCAATATTTGGTATGATGTACGATGGTAACATCGTATTATAATTATTAATTTAAATTTGTATTTTTATATATTATGTTTTGTATTGTTAGTATAGTCAGTATTTTTTATATCTTCATAATATTTTTTATATACGTTTTTTATATCTATCTTTTTTTAATTATTTCGCTTTTTCCATAAAATTGTATAATTTTTCATGACAATAAAGCTTATGTCCCTCTCTCATCTAGCTCGGTTCATTATGGTTCTATTGTACCTTTTGGCGACACCATTCAACTTATGTGTATAGGGTGACCCTCTTTTAACATAAATACCGTTTTATTTAGCAAATTCATAAATTCTTTTATTCAAATATTCGGTACCATTATCACAGTGTACTTCCTTTACTATTTCATTTGATTTATTTTCAACTAATTTTATATATGCTACAAACTTATCATACACTTCAGCTTTAGTTTTAACGCAATATACAATAGCTATTTGACTAAAATCATTAATAAAGGAAACATAATATTTTTCACCCTTGTAACCTGTTTAGGGATTTCTCATTTACGTGGGTATGAATTATTTCTAATTTGCTCCCCAGTTTGTACAAGAAATCTTTAAGAGGTCCATAATGAGCCTTTTATTGGTCTGGATATCACAAGCCTCAAAAAGCTGACTCAAAACGGTCTGTTCTTGGACGTCTTTAAAACATAGTAATTTTAAGACGTCTTATTTACTCGTACGTACATATTGAGAGTGAACGAGTGTCATGATATTACCAACTCGAATTAATGAAAAATAATTATGTAATAGATGAGAAAAATATAATAATTTTCTCTATAATACCTACCTAAATTAATTAAAATTGTGTATTATATTATATCAATTATATAATCGGTTCCATACACCTAATAAACGTCTTCAACTATAATTGTTGAAATCACATACCAAAAGATGACACTTATAATGATGAAATAATTCATTAATTTTTGTACAGTTTCATCATTCAACAGTTTTAGGTTATAAGCGACTTTGACGAACTACCAATTTTGAAAATTGGACTTGAAGGTAACATTCCCGCATTACAACCGATCTCCGAAAGCAGCCGAGTCGTTCCTAGATTTCCGTGTGTAGTGTCTCCTTCGTGACGTTACTTGACAGCTATAATTATTATTTTTGGTCAAGTTATTTGCGTCTATTGATTGATTCTTATTTTTGATTTGGTTTTTCATAAAAAATTACTTGAAACCTAATGCTACAATAAGTGGAAGTGTTCTATCTACAAAAGGTAAGGATGAATAACTGCTATTACTATCAGAAATCTGCAAATAAGTATTATTATTTTGTTGTAGATGCTGCAGAAAAAGCAAACATGATATATGTCAAAATAGAAGCAAAGTAGAAATTTCCATTCAAGTGTGGCTCTAGAGATCAACTGATACAAAATTAAATGCCTTAAAAGTCATAAGCATGTATATAAGGCTTTATAAGGAAGCTTATAAAAAATGTATTAGTTATATTTCTGGAATTTACTCTTAAAACGTGGACTTGCTTATCTGAAGAATTGAGATTAACACGTACCTACTTCTCTGTTCATTATAAAATTAACGATTTGGTAAACATCAACATATTTGAAATTCATTATTCAACATCAATTTATTTTATAGCTTGTTTATTCTAAAATATTCGATAAAATACACATTTTCAATATTTTTCAAATAAGTAAATTCATCCCCAAAAGGTTTAAAAGCTACGCCTGGAAGACGTACATTTTGAGTCGTTTTGGACAAAAAAAAGAATTTTAGAGGATGTCTTAGAGATGTTTTCAGTTTTAACAAAAGCTATAACTAGGATGTTTTTAAGACATATGCTAGGCGTCAACAGAAGTCTTAACGCCATAAGCAATGTCTAAGACAGACACCTTTAAAACTTCCTTAAGACGTCTCTGTGCTATCTAGGTTTAGTTCTAGCATTGATAAATTTTAAATTTGACATTTTCCAGTATTTTTATGTAGCCAATTGATCAAATAATTATCACACAACTGCTTAAGATAATCCAGAATCCTATGAAATTTTTCTTTGTTATAGATAGATACCACGCTTGGCATATAGGAAGAATTATTATCAATTAAATTTGTCCCCCTAGTTCCAAGATTTTTTTTTCTGATAAGCAATATCAAGGAGTTTATCATATTTATCAAAATCTTAGCTAGACCTTTTTCAAAAAGAATGAAATTTCCTTCGTTCATTATACAGGAAACACTTAACAATTTTTTCTTCATAGTTGGTACAAATAAAACATTTTTCATTTTCACTAACTTAATTTTCACATTTAAATAAGCAACAATAGTCCCTATCTTATAGGATTTAATGAAAAACTATGTCCGACTTTAATTTCAATAGCTTTTATTGTAAAATACTTATCTGCGTTGACAATATGGTCTTAACAACCACTATCTAATAAACAATCAATATTTTCATCTAACTGTCTTCGTGATCTGCCTACAGTGTTTACTTCTAAATTTTGAAGCATGCCTTCTACATCCTTTTCCGTTGCATTTCCTCCACTGAATTCCCTGTCAATCTTCCATCGTCTTTTTCACCTTCTCGGTCTTTTGGTCCTTAATTTCTTGGAACATAATATGACCTTTGTGGTAACTTCATGTTTGCCCTACAAAATCTCTGGGTATATCCTAGCCTTCCGCAACGAAAACACTTGTTTGTTGTTTCTCCTTGATACTTTTGTTGTCCATGTCCGTTTTTTATCGACATAGAATTTCTATACTTCGTTGCACTGGTGTTACAGGTCGCAGATCTCTTCCATTCATATTCAACAAACTTCCTTTTTTCATTTAAGTATTTGTAAATATTTAATATTTATTGGGGCTCACTTGTACGCTGTTTATAAAGTGGAAACATAAAAGATTTATTTATCACCTCAATACATATTGAAACTTAAACTATTAAACATACATCAGTAAGTGGATTGAATTATATCGAACAACTTTTCCGCCTTAAACGGTACGGCTATGTTTATATTGGTACTATCACTCTGGCCTCCTTATTAAGAATGTTCGTGAAAGATCCAGTCAACCTTCCTGACTTTGATTTTATTTGTCCGAATGGTCAAGTCCTTTTCTTCGCTTATAAACGATTGGAACAGGTTTTTGTGGGAGATTCCTCGAGAATGGGTTTTTTGGTTATGAACTCGAAATCCACATAGTAATACTATAGGTATTTATTTCGTTGTTTTACGGCTCTGCGGTCTTCGAGTAACTATAAAACGGATCAGTGATAATCTGGTGTAAGATTACATGATGGTTCATGGACGTAATCACTGATTTGTCAAACCCCACATGAGGTCACCCATCATCTAAGGTAAGTCTTTGATCAAGTAATTATCTCCCCCCCCTCAAGAATGTTCCAATCGCACTTATAAATCATAATTTCTTTTCAGACCTTCTATTCCCATTTTATATTATGTTATTGGCTTGCTGATATTGGCATAATTCGCTGTTTCACCACCACCACCACCACAAAATCAAGTAAGATCAGTCCAGTTAATTATATCGTTGAGAACTACCATTTGGGAACCATTAGTGTCAATTGATAGGGAATCGTACCTGGTGTATAGAGATCCGGATATATTTGTTAAATTTAATTTTGTTCATAAAATCAACGTTTATACGTACAATTAAACACCTGTAATCCGTGAAGTATACTTCGGCGGAATATCTGTTTTATAGCTTTATAAATTCATTCACTCTTTTTTTTTTATCAGTTTTATTGTCTGACAAATTAGTATCATACGGTAAATTATTAAATATAGTTCCTCCTATACCGATTAATAATTGAATTTTTTTTTTTTTGTAACTTGGAACTATTAGTGCGGTACATTAGTACAATAAGAGGTGGTCTTGACCCACCCACTCTCCGCAGTCGAGTAGCCCGGAGCACAAGTTTGACTATACCGTATTAAAACCACTTCTTCCTGAAACCCTCTCTGGTCAACATAGAGAGGGAGGTAGCAATTGGCGCCCTAACGTGTGTATATTGATCTATAATCTTATTAATTCTCTTTTTTTGGTTGGTTTTCTTAATTATTTCAGGGTACATCCTACTTCGCTAAGTATAGTGTAATATTTTATCAAACTTTCATATATATTCGACTTAAATCAATATGTATTTTTTTTTCCTTTCTCTCATACATTGTATACATTTAATCTGAATCACACAATTAATGATTCACTTTAAAATCTTTTATGTATCTAATCTGTATAATAGGGAAAAAAATTTGTGGTAGAGTGGCTGTAAGTTGAAACAGTCCAAATTAGATTGCAAACTTTGCATATCGAGTGGCCTCTTTTATTGAAGTCACAACCACATCATTAAGGTAATTAGTAATTAGATAGTCCGGTTCTTTAACAAATAAATTAGTACGAGTATTTATATATCATTTTTATATACGAAACTTAAATTCTAAACTATATACAAAATTTTAAGTAGTTCTTAGTATATATAACTAGACCTAGGATTAACCAACGGTAGCGCTTTCTCGCCTTTTTTATTTGGAAGGGAGGGGTTGATCTTCGACTTTTATATTGTAATTTTTTTGATTAGGATAATACCAAGTAGTTTCACTAGTTTCATTCATATTGATCATGGAAGTTAATAGGCTGAAAAGTGATGAGCTAACTTACGAGTTACATATTAGGAATTTGCCAATTGGCTCAACTGTTGATGAGAAACGAATGGTATTGCGTCAGGCATTAAGATCCGAAAAGGAATCTGGACAGAAGAAAGAATTTTTGGTTAATTTGGATTTTACCGAAGAATTTCGGAAATGTGAACTTAAGGTTACGGAGTTAAGTCAAGAAATTGAAGTTTTCGACCCTGATAATCGAGAGAATGAACTCCGAAGAATATATTCGCGTTTAGTTCACCTATCCGATAGGTTGAATAGAATAAAGGGTCCCACAGAAGAGGAAGAAAGGAAACGGAATTCCTTGTGGTGGAACTGCCAACAATTATATGGACAGTTAAATCTAGCTTACGACGCATCTCAATCGAATAGGGCTCCGCGGACAGCATTTATAGACCAGGGACATCCAAACACTGCTCAAAATACTCAACCTACATGTTCTGCGATGAACCGAGATTCAACTGCTAGACACGACTCAATACTTCCTTCGTCTGCAGTCAACGCTGAAGACCGGGTCGGACAATCGCACTTGTCATTATTGGATACAGATAATCCAAGAGTTCCTCAACAATCCCGAAGTTTGCCTATCCTCGGAGATATTATTGACATCCCTATAGAAAGACCTGTTCACTTAGAGACCAACATACGTCCACCACCCTTAGCTCCCATGATGCCTATCGGAAATCAAACGTTCCCTCGAGAGCAAAATCAGGCAGGATGCGGTTCCCAAGCCTAAAGTACCTTCGACTCTCGTTTGGCGACTTGTCAGGACTACGATAGGATACACCCAGATCCGTATCAGGTAAATACATTGCCTTATCAGTTAGGAAATTTAAATATATCCCCCATTGTTCCACAACGTTATGTACAAGGCTTGAACAATGTTCAACCCTATCCAGATGTCCATCGGTGGAATATTAAGTTCAATGGAAGAACTAGCGTAAACGATTTTTTGTTACGTGTAGAGGAGTTAAGAATACCCCGAGGAATTAGCAAGGAACAACTACTGCGCTCTGCTGCTGAATTATTTACTGAGGATGCGTTATATTGGTACCGCACAGGTAGGTTTTCGACTTGGGATGAGTTGGTGTCGCAGCTTAAGGAAGCGTTTCAACCTTACGATTATGAGTATAGTCTCTGGGAAGAAATAAGAAGGAGAACACAGGGTTCCCAAGAGAGGGTGTTGTCATTTATCACTGCCATGGAAAATCTGTTTCAACGACTGGATACACCACCGACCGAAGAGAGTAGGGTCAACATCATAAGGAGAAATCTACTGCCCTATATCCAGACACGGTTGTCCCTTCACCACGTTTCTTCTGTAAGACAACTATTACGCTTTGGTAGAGCTATAGAAGAGACAGAAGAGAGAGTTAAAACATTTGCTCCTCCTCCAACTTCACATAGAAACTTATTGGAACCTGAATTGGCATATCCTCGCCCTCAGATGTCCCATGTGTCAGCCGTGGATGTAACCGGCCGACGTTCCGCTACTGCTTTCGTTTCCCCCGAGACTACTCCATCACCAACCACCTCGACGTCAGCCGTCGTAACGCCAACCGTCTCAACGCCACTCCCAAAGTGTTGGAATTGCGGAATAGACTCCCACAAGTTCCGTTCTTGTCCTGAACCGAGGAGAAGATTTTGTTTTAAGTGCGGACGTGATAACGTCTTGGCAAATAATTGCCCCTCCTGCTCAAAAAACTGGAGGACGGGTCGGAATTAGGTCGGTCCAGGCTCTTATCTATCGTAAATTCGACCTCCTGTAACCCATCACCGTATATGTCTATCTTATTGGATTTCGTTCTTGCACATGCTAAAAACGATAATCGTCCCTATTTATCCATTAGTATTTACGGAAAAAAATTTCTTGCACTTTTAGATAGTGGTTGTCAAAAAACCGTATTAGGTGCTCTAGGTTGGAGCCAACTTAAAAATATTCATAATTTTGTTCCGTCAGCGTCTGGTTTAAACTGTGTTGTTGCCAACGGTGGTAAATGTGACGTTTTAGGGTCAATAACTGTTCCTGTACAGCTGCAGGACAAGGTGAGACTATTAGAAATTCTAGTAGTACCAAGCCTACCACACACTATTATTCTTGGCATCGATTTTTGGTTAACGATGGGTATTGTACCTGATTTGTACTCTGGTCAATAGTTTTTTAGAGCTGATAGTGAGCCAGACAGTTGTCAAATAGGTGCCATCCAATCGTTAGAACATCTTAGTGTAGAGCAAACGGCTCAGTTAGATACCTTAGTCAATGTTAATTTCAAGGCAATGGGAACGAAACTAGGTTGCACTCACCTAGTTGAGCATGAAATTAAAACCAAGGCTCAACCAATAAAGCAACGACACTACCCAATTTCTCCTACCCTGCAACGCTACGTGAACACCGAATTGGATAAGATGTTAGCAGATGATATTATAGAACCATCCAATTCGCCTTGGGCATCTCCTATAGTCCTAGTGAAAAAGTCTGATGGATCGTATCGCTTTTGTGTGAACTACAAAAGGCTTAATGAGGTTAGCGAACGAGATGCTTATCCCTTACCTTCCGTTGGAGCTACCTTAGACAAGCTAAGGGATGCTAGATACCTCACAACGCTTGATATCAAGTCGGCGTATTGGCAGATCAAGGTTTCAGAAGCCTCACGGCCTCTTACTGCATTTGTACCTACCAGAGGTTTATTTCAGTTCAAACGCCTACCTTTTGGGTTGCATAATGCTCCGGCTACGTGGCAACGTTTTATAGATAGAGTCGTAGGGGTTGAACTCGAACAGTTTGTCTTTGTTTATCTCGACGACATTATTATTTGCACTTCCACCTTCGAGAAACATCTAGAAATTCTCAGCAAAGTGCTTGACAAATTGCGCGACGCAGGTTTGACCTTAAATCGAGAGAAGTGTCACTTCTGCAAACCGGAATTGAAGTATCTCGGGTATGTTGTGAATTCCGCTGGATTAATGGTGGACCCAGATAAAATCGAGTCGATTGTCAATATTCCCGATCCCAAAAATGTCACTGAAGTTCGACGAGTTATAGGTCTCGCTTCCTGGTACAGGCGATTCGTACCTAATTTTTCCAGTTTGACTGCACCTCTTACTGCCTTGCTTCGTAAAAATTCTAAATTCATTTGGGACGGAACATGTTCCGAAACGATGAAGAAAATTAAGGAGCACCTAATCTCCGCCCCTATCCTTACGTGTCCGAATTTCGATTTGCCCTTTGTAATCCAAGCGGATGCAAGCGATTATGGTATTGGTGCTACCTTATCACAAACATTTGAGGACGGAGAGAAGGTCATCGCATATTTTAGTAGATCACTTACAAAAGCAGAGCGGAAGTACAGCACAACTGAGAAAGAATGTCTCGCGGTATTACATTCTGTAGAAAAGTTCAAACCATACGTTGAAGGCTCTAGATTCACGGTAGTAATAGATCACTATAGCTTGAAATGGCTATACAACTTCAAGGACCAAGTTGGCCGAGTTGCGAGATGGGCGGTGCGACTACAACAGTACGACTTCAACATGATTCATCGGAAGGGAACTGAGCATGTGGTTCCGGATACTTTATCACGTGCCGTGCCGCGTATTGACTCCGTCCAGACAGTTACCGAACACGTCCAGGACCCCTGATACCTTCGACAATTTGACAAAATACGCAAAGATCCAGATAAGTATCCCGATTGGAGAGTAGATAACCAAGATTTGTTCAAACTTGCAAAACCGACGTATCCGGAACTGTCCGATACTGACTGGTTGAAGGTAGTTCCCAAGGAGAACCGCAATGCCCTCATCAAGGAACACCATGATCCTCCAACTTGCGGTCATTTAGGAGTTTATAAAACTCTAGGACGCCTAACTCAAACTTATTACTGGCCGAAAATGAGAGCCGATGTGGCTAGATTTATTCGTAATATGCCTGCAAACCAAACCGGAACAAAAGGCACCCAGAGGGTTGATGCTCAGTGTTGCCCCGACGACAACAAGGCCTTTCCAAATACTCAGTATGGATTTGGTAGGTCCACTGCCTAGATCAACTGCCGGATTTTCATATATATTTTCCGTCAGTGACTTGGTTATCAAATTCGTTTTGTTCTTTCCGCTTAGGAATGCCACCGCCCCCAGGATAGCCGAGATAGTTGAGGATAATGTTTTCCTTATGTATGGAGTCCCTGAAAAGGTAATTCTCGACAACGGTAAACAATTTCGTAGCCATCAATTTATCTCTGTCCTAGATAAGTACTATGTGCACAAGGGATATTTGTCCAATATTTCTCCACAGGGAAACGCCGTAGAGAGATACCACCGAGTCCTAAAAACCACCCTTAGCGCATATGTGTCAGAGAATCATCGACTTTGGGACAAATACTTACAAAAAGTAGCCTGCGCCATGCGTTCTGGTCGACATGAGGTAACCCAGTTATCTCCGAATTTTGTTGTGTTTTCCAGAGAAGTGAACCTGCGTGGATGTGATCGCGACCCTCCGAAGAGATTTGATGACGTCTACGACCCACTGGTAAGAGCCAGGGCCCTGGAAACCGTCTTCTCAGATGTAGCCTCTCGAATCAAATTATCCTTCCAGAAGAGTCGGCGTCGGTACAATCTCCGAAGAAGGGATGAAAAATGTACTCTGAACCAATAAGGTTGGAAACGTGTCTACACCCAGTCTAACAGAACACAAGGAATAACGGCTAAGCTGGCCCACAAGTTTGAAGGACCCTTTACGGTAACCAGAATCATGTCTCCATGGTCCTATGAGCTACAGGATGCCCGGGGAAAGAAAAAAGGCGTGTGGCACGCCAAAGATTTAAAAAGTCACCCACCGGACGAGGATGATTTGCAATCCGAGGATGAACCTTTGTAAATATTTTGTTTAGCTGTAAGTTTTATATTAGCAGGATCTATATTATAATAATAGTAACCGCATTTCTTTACGGGTTTCCTAAGGAAACCCTTCCTCAAGCTGGGGGAGAGTTGTTACAGGTCGCAGATCTCTTCCATTCATATTCAACAAACTTCCTTTTTTCATTTAAGTATTTGTAAATATTTAATATTTATTGGGGTTCACTTGTACGCTGTTTATAAAGTGGAAACATAAAAGATTTATTTATCACCTCAATACATATTGAAACTTAAACTATTAAACATACATCAGTAAGTGGATTGAATTATATCGAACAACTTTACCGCCTTAAACGGTACGGCTATGTTTATATTGGTACTATCACTCTGGCCTCCTTATTAAGAATGTTCGTGAAGGATCCAGTCAACCTTCCTGACTTTGATTTTATTTGTCCGAATGGTCAAGTCCTTTTCTTCGCTTATAAACGATTGGAACAGGTTTTTGTGGGAGATTCCTCGAGAATGGGTTTTTTGGTTATGAACTCGAAATCCACATAGTAATACTATAGGTATTTATTTCGTTGTTTTACGGCTCTGCGGTCTTCGAGTAACTATAAAACGGATCAGTAATAATCTGGTGTAAGATTACATGATGTTTCATGGACGTAATCACTGATTTGTCAAACCCCACATGAGGTCACCCATCATCTAAGGTAAGTCTTTGATCAAGTAATTATCTCCCCCCCCCCTCAAGAATGTTCCAATCGCACTTATAAATCATAATTTCTTTTCAGACCTTCTATTACCATTTTATATTATGTTATTGGCTTGCTGATATTGGCATAATTCGCTGTTTCACCACCACCACCACAAAATCAAGTAAGATCAGTCCAGTTAATTATATCGTTGAGAACTACCATTTGGGAACCATTAGTGTCAATTGATAGGGAATCGTACCTGGTGTATAGAGATCCGGATATATTTGTTAAATTTAATTTTGTTCATAAAATCAACGTTTATACGTACAATTAAACACCTGTAATCCGTGAAGTATACTTCGGCGGAATATCTGTTTTATAGCTTTATAAATTCATTCACTCTTTTTTTTTATCAGTTTTATTGTCTGACAAATTAGTATCATACGGTAAATTATTAGATATAGTTCCTCCTATACCGATTAATAATTGAATTTTTTTTTTGTAACTTGGAACTATTAGTGCGATACATTAGTACAATAAGAGGTGGTCTTGACCCACCCACTCTCCGCAGTCGAGTAGCCCGGAGCACAAGTTTGACTATACCGTATTAAAACCACTTCTTCCTGAAACCCTCTCTGGTCAACATAGAGAGGGAGGTAGCACTGGTGTTGAAGCCTGACTGGTTTCAAGAGCATTGGAGTTGAAAACTGACTGGTTTCTTGATTACTCTCCTTCTGATATTATCGAGTTATTTTTGATTTCATATATTCAACGCATTTTTCTGTGTCTGATAAGGCGTCGAAAGTATTTAATGTGATTGACTTTCTGGAAATGTTAATAGAAGATAATTTAATTTATCTTCTCTACTAACTTCTTCTCCAGCATTCTTCAAAACATTTATGAGATTTTCAAATTTGCTAAAAAATCTATGGGGCTGCCACCTTCTTTTATTTTCAATTCTAAAATCTTTCACTTGCATAACAAGTTTACTGCGCTGCATTTCACCTTGTAAGTTTCATAAAACTTATTCATCGTATTCTTTGTGGTATTTTCAGATATTATTAACTCTAACTGTGTATGATATACACCGTTTACTATGTAGTTTTTCGCTCTTATTACTTTCTTTTGCAATAAGTCCTCTGTTATTATTTCAGACAAGCAAATATAATTACTTCATTGCAGTTTTTCATTTCAAGTAAAAACTTTCGCCGGAACCTCCATTTAACGTAGTTGATACCATCAAAAATTTGGAGTAAAAATTCGTCCTTTGTACTACTTGCCATTTTCCTGTTCTATACGTCTAACTTTACTGTTATCACCCAATTTGTTTAACAACCACGCTCTGCTCTCATGCTAATAAAATTGTTGATTGAACAGTTCTTTTGTATATTCATGTTATTTATTTCATAATCATAGAATTTAAAAAAATATTACTTTCACGTTTTTTTCAATGAGTTGACGTATGTATGATATTCCGTCTTATTAATAATTTCCAACACAAACTTCCATAAGGCTCTAATATAGTAAATAAATGAGAGCGATTAGAAACTACTACATACTATTCCGAAGCAATCATATTTCAACAGTTTCAAATAAAAGTTTAACTTTTAAAGTCAAAATTGGTAACTACTGTTAATTAATCCCAGAGGTTTTTCTGAGAAATTCAGCTTTCTAACTTCTAAATTACAGATTAATCTGATAATTCCTTTTTTGTCATGTACGTGTTTGTCAGTGTTTTAAATATATTCAGAGATTAGAGATTTTTTTGGTATATCCTGTGAATTATTTCTTTATTTTGTCTCATGTATACGTTTTTTTATACCATTCTTTCGCAAGCGTTTACGATAAACGCCCTAAAACTGGCTATTATGTGTCGGTGGTGTTTGGTTTATGGCTCCATAAAAACAAAGTATAGAATTCTTGATTTACAAGATAATGCGGTATAGGCGTTTATTAGTATAAAAACTACACAAAAAACAATCAACTCGTTTCCATTAAAATGAAAACATATTTCGAACAATGCCTATTTTAGTAATAAAATATCTGATGGTGAAGTATAATGGTAAAGCCTCGACTCTAGCATTTTGTCGAGATTTGGCTCTCACATAGTCGATATATCAAGCAATAATCTGCCGAAACTGAACCTCTTATTTAGAGACATTCAAAATAATGGCCTCAAACGTGTCAGGGTAAATTGGAGTACGTACTGAAATCTGACATAAAGCGCGCTGTTACGCGATAGAGATAAATTCTGATATTTCTGTATATTATTATTATCGTCGTGTATCATTACCCAGCAGCAACATGATATACCAGTTGGGGAAATGAGAACGGCCGTCGGCTATATTTGATGAACATTTTTGATACATAGTTTTCCATAAATTATACTAATAATAATCAATACTAATAACGTTGTTAAAATTTCAATAGAAATCACGTGACTACGACCGCGAGTTAAGGCAATGGGTATTGTCTATTAAGCAGTAATGCATTGTGTCCAATTAGCATATTGTAAAATATATAAATATTGTTGAATTTATAATAAAAACAGAATATATATGTTAACTTTAGTTCAACAAACTTCTGAATTGTGCGTAGTTCGTTTTTAAAAAGGCCTTCTTGAAGTTCGAAAACATCATTGGCGCAGTCAGTGAGATATTTCGGAAGTTGATCGTATTGCATGGGAAATTGTCAACGACTGACCGAAATATTCTAATCGTATTCAGAAACCGCATTCGAATGCACATCGAAGCTGCAGATAGCTCGAGTGGACATCGAGCGGCTCCAGCAGTTCCAGTGGACGGCTCCAAAAAGAACTTCAGAAGAGCAAGACGAAGACTAGAAATTACCTGGGTTAATAACAAACATCGTTCCAACCTTTAGAACCCAAGAATATGATATCTTTGGTTATTATTATTTCCTTATCTTCCATAATAATTACTTTAGTATTTATATCAGTATATAAAAATCGTCAATTCATTTTGATGAGTGAATGTGAACTATAGAATATAAGTATTTGTGTGTGGGGTGGGGGGGGGGGAGAATGGCCTCAGACGTAGACTATTAGCCACATAAAATTAAAAATGAGTGAAAAATTGAAATATTAAAATGACTGTAACAGAACAGCGATATAAAATTGCTGATTACTGATGTAGTGTATATCTAAATAGATAATTTAGACTTATTTATGAAATCCACTATAACACCAAGTACAAACTTCCCAATGTTTGCCAAAAGAGTGGTTATATTTGTGGGAAGAGGAAAGTTGAAATTAATCAGAAGATTGTTATGTTCAATAGTTGGAATTTTGTTTTCAATGCATTCAAAGAAAATATGATTCAGATCTGCTACTCATGCCTTGTTACAGGAGCAAGCTGAAGAATTGACAATACCTATTTTGAAAAGATGAGCTGGGAAACGACCATGATTCATTCTTAAATGTGATATGATGAAGGCATATTGTTTTCTATAACCAAAATTAGAAATATGAGAAATCTTAGTTGGTAAAGTAGGATGCAAAAGGAAATATTGACTATTAGAAGTTTTAGCGAAGTTGGCATAAGACCGCTCCCAATTAGTTCTAATATGTTTCTTACAATAACTTAAAAGATCAGAAAAAACATAAAGTTTGGTATAAGTAGTCATTTTGCAGGCCCTATTGGTTTTCAAGACCATGTACTCATTTCCTTCTGAACCGTAGTGTCCTCTCACGCAAATAAATACAATACCTTTGTCGACGTTTTTTAATTCGCTTATTAATTTTTTTATTTCTAAAATTATATTTGGTCTGTAACACTTGAATGGAGAACCTTCTATAGCCTGTATTACTGACTGGGAATCACACATAATGATAGCTCTTTGAATAGGATTTAAAGTACACCAAGTTAACGCTTTCGATATGGCGAAAACTTCTTCATAACAAATAGACCAATAGTTGGGAATTCTGAATCTTTCCATATAATTAGTATTTGAAACAAGAAATGCTGCCCCAGTTCCTTCATCACATTTCGATCCATCAGTGCATATTGTGGTAACATTGTCGCCTATATTAAGTGCAATTTCCAAAATTACTTGTTTAATACTAGTAACTTCGTTAAAGGAGTGATGTTAGGTACAGTCACTTAAGATTCATACTGGCATTGAAAAATAGGGAACTTATCTTGCTTTACGATATGATTGTCTTTACTGCTGATATTAAGAAAAGCGTCTGCTAATGGAGGACTGGTTTTCATTCTCCAGTATGGCATATTAAGATTGTTAGTGTTTATTGCTGAAATATTTTGTACCATGTACGTGTTAAATTTTCGGTATTTAATGAGAAGCTTTTCTGCTAGGTATTGCCTTCTAATATGCAACGTGGGCTCTTGCATTTCTGCTAGGACAGCTTGATTAGGTGATGACATCATAACTCCTAGGCATATTTTTAATGACGTGTATTGAATTCGGTCAGTAGATATTAAATGAGTTTTTGATGAGGAACCATCAAATGTATACCCGTAATCCAATATTGGACGGATATAAGACTTATAAAAAATAGAGAAAATGTTTGAACCAGCTCCCCATTTTTGCTTGGAAACTACTCGGAGAAGATTCATACCCTTTTCAAATTTTTGTTTAGTGTACTTGATATGGCTAGTCCATAATAATTTTCTTTCCTGGATAATACCTAGATATTTTAATTCGTCGACAAATGGGAATGTGAACTCGTCTAGAGACAGAGCCCTGAACGTTTCCAGCCCACGACGACTAAACCATACTCGAGCAGACTTCTCCAAGGAAACACTACTGCCCATATTTATCAGCCATGGTTTAATTACTTGAA
Organism: Galeruca laticollis; assembly: GCA_963921935.1. Lineage (NCBI taxonomy): Eukaryota > Metazoa > Arthropoda > Insecta > Coleoptera > Chrysomelidae > Galeruca > Galeruca laticollis. Next base: position 61,700,796 of record OY998178.1, on the reverse strand, counting down.
TGAATGCTCGTAAGTCTTCAACACATTCTTCATATGAATCACGAGTGACATAGAAACATAAATCATCAGCGTATTGAATTAGGTTAATTGTTTCACCGCCTAACCTATGCAGCTTTGCAGTGTAGATGTTAAAGAGCAAGGGACTTAATATGAATCCCCGTGGTAAACAGTTGAAGACTGTGCGTGGACCATGTAACACGTTATTATGGTCGCGGATAAAAAAATGTCTACTTGTGAATAAAATAACTACATTAGCATTAACCTTTCAGCTAATACCAGCATCTACCATTTTTCCGAATAAAATATTTAAATCTACTACATCATATGCACCTGTCAAATCGATAAATAACCATAATGTGTACTGATTGTTGGAAAAACATATTTGGATATCTGCAACTAATGCACCTACAGCATCCACTGTCCCAGTCCCCTTCGGAAACCGAACTGCGTCCTAGGAAGAATAGAACTACTTTCAAGAAATTGTTCAAGTTGAAGTTTGAGTAATCTTTGAAACGTTTTTGTTATACAAGACAATTGAGAAATAGGTCGATATGATGTAGCAGACTCTGCATCTTCATTTGTTTTTAAAAGGAGGCAAATTATAATATTTTTTTAATCGTCGCAATATTCTTTCACCCACCAATCGTTGAAAATCTGAAGAAGGAAAATCTTTACCGATAAGGGTAGCTTTTGAATAATTTTATTAATAAAACCATCTAGCCATGGGGCTATGTTTTGTAGCAAATTTTAGTTCATCTATTGTAAATGATTTTAATGTATAATCCGTGGGATTGGGTGCAGAAAGTGGGGCTAGTTTGTTTGAAATTATTTCAATTAGCTCTTTAGGAATAGGCTTTTTACGATTTTGATTTCAATTGCTGTTCATAGATCTAATATATCTCCCTATATCAGTTAGTGGGGTATTTTTATTGAGTTTATTTAAAAATGTCGTCCAGTTGTTCCGTTGTTTGACTTTAAATAAACGTTTAGCATTAGCAGCAGCATTTTGGTAGTTCAAAGAGTTTTCAAAACATGCTAGAGTTCTATAGTTTTTTAGAGCTTCTTTTCGTTTTTTAAATATCATTGTACATTCCTCGACTCGCCATATAGGCTTAGGGGTAATCGATATAAAAGGCTTTTTGATCGGCATGGATTGACACGCCGCCCTTGAAATCATTTCTAAAAGTTCTTTCACTTTATCAGGGCCGTTTTAATTTTTATCAAAATAATTTTTCATCATTTCGGTTTGCAAAACGTTTTTGAATGTGTTTCAATCAGTGTGGGCATCATTTCATTTCTAGGAAGGATTTATTGCAAGGTGTGTAGGATTATTATTAATCTCAATTATTAATGGGTAATGATTAGATCCGAATGTATCATTTAAAATAGTCCAAGTTGACTTTGCAGCGAGAGTGTTGGAGGTAAGAGTTGAGTCAACTGCTGAGTGATTGCCTCTTGGGTTAATTCTAGTAGGGGAACCGTCGTTGAGAGCTATAAGTTCTAAGTCATCCATAGCTACTACCAGAATTTTTCCGTGTCGATCATCAGGAATTTGTCCCCACATATCGTGACGTGCATTAAAATCACCGCAAAAAAATTGTGGAATATAAATAAAACTATTTGAAGAAATTAATCCAGTTGACTCGACTTATCCTTACATTTGGAGGTCTATATTCTGATGCTATAGTCAAATTCAATTACTCAAGAGATACGACGCATACTTCTAGATCCTTGATTCCAGTATTTAGCAAAATCTCTTCATAGTTAAGACCTTGAAGCACAAAAATGCATATCCTGTCATAGCCATTATTTCTACATTTAATAACTAGGTTTATATCCTTTTATGCGAAATTTATTGTTTGGTTTTAGCCAGTGCTCTGATGTAACTAAAATGTCCACATGTGTGTTTTTAATATATTTTACAAGACTCGCTTGATATGCTAGAATAGATCTACAGTTCCACTGTACAATTGTGATATTATTTCTAATATACCTATTAGAAAGTATTTGAATCTTCGTCATTTTGTATATTAATAATAATTTTTCTTTAAACTCATATTTATCCAGGATATTATTAATTGCTTGTTTACATTGATCTCATTAATGTTACTTTTTTTGAGAATTATATCTTCAATAATGTTTTCTACTTGAAATGCTGCTCTTCATAAAATTTGAAAGCTCCCCTATATAGGTTTGGAAGCATGGAAGAATGTTTGTTAGTTTTTTTGTTCTCATGATTTATTGGAGGAAAAGGTAGAGGGGAAGATTTTCTGCGTTTTTTTACGCAGATGTACTGGTATTAAGTTTAGATAAATGTACGGGGGGCTTAGGTTTACTCAAGATTGAACTGTAAGAAGAAGTTGAAGCTGTATGTGTTAGCTCAGGGAAATTTTGTGGATTTGATAATAATGAAAATCGATTATTAGTTGTGATTTCTCCGTACGCAGGATTATTGACAATAGTGTCAGCTTCTTTGAAAGATGCATTCATAGAAGCCATTACCTTTTTAAAACTTAATTTTATATTGTGAACGGGGCATTTTTTGGAGGTGGATTTATGTTCATTACTGTCGCAATGTACACAATGCGTTCTATTTTGTTCAGAGGAAACTGAGTTACAATTTTCATCTGAACAGTTTTGGCATTTCTGTTTATCTTCACATTGATGTTTAGTATGACCGAAACGTGAACAAGTATAGCATTGAACCACCGGATATATGTATGGTTCTACCTGCAAGTTTACCATATTTATTTTAACGAATTGGGGAATCCTATTTCCTAAGAAAGTAACAACGATCATTTGTCTATCTACTTCTATCTATCATATTTTTAGATCTTTCAATTACGGAGTGCTCTCCATCAACTTACATATGTCCCCTCGTGCGAAATTCCTTTTAGTGTAGGAATTATTCTTGAAATCCATTCGTAAGAATGAACTACCATCAAATTGCGATTTTAACCTCCGCAATCATCAGACCAAACGGTCAGAACTTCTATATCAGTTCCTTAATTTTCGAGTGCCTATTTTGAAATGCACGACGCTATTTCATTGCCTCCACGAGCACCAACTTTTCCATCCCACATTGCACAATAAGTCATTCCGTCAGTTAGATTCAAAATTATCAAATTCAAGGTCCACGACTTACGCAAATGAAAAACCTAAGAATTTTTTGAATAAAGCGTTGGTAGACATTTTTGCAGGTCTATCATAATTGTAACCTACTTTTATTCTGCCTCTGCCGTCTCCTCTTTATCGTGCCGTTTCAATTGATATCTCATATTCACTTAATCACCGTGGCTTTGATAAGTTTGTTGAATCTGCACCTTTTCTTGTTAATCTTTCATAGTTTTAAGGCGCATTACAAATTCATCGCACGTGTCACATATGTCATTAGCAGGCTGCTCAAATGACAAGGTAAATTTATGATCAAATGTGTTGTTTTTTGATTATATTTCAAGTTGAACTTCGTCGACTGGCAAGGACATTCAACTAGGATAATAATCTCAATTTGACAACATCAATGTGGAAATTAATAATTTATTATGTACAAATTTACAAGAATGGTACAAGTTATGAATGTTTGAACTTCGGAGGTTTCAGATCGGAAGGCACGTTATGTATCGACTAATGAGTACTTACTTGACTCATATATCAACTAAGTTACGATATGTTGGACTTAGTATCTCTTACTGTTTGAATTTGAGTGAAGTTACTTCGATATGTAACGACGACTCGATGAACTCGCTTGAGTGTTTAACTCACTTCGTTTTTGAGTGTTGAACTGAGTTAGGAACTCGAAAACTATTCAATAAACGATGTGTTTGACTTAATTGCGGTGAAACGATGTGTTTCGATTCTAATTACACTCAGAACTTCAGCTTCGACTTTGTTGCGCAACTTAAGGAACCGATTGACTATTCAACCAACTGACTCGTTAATAATGTAACCGATAACTTACTAACCGATTGCGTAACTATGTGTTCATTATTAAAGATTATGTACTTCCTTTCATAATTAATAATTGTTTTATTTTCATACAAAATATCAGATCCTAGTAATAGTTCGCATTCAATATCTTCCACCACCAACAGTTGTACGATAGTATTATATTCTTTCAATTTTAGTGCTACGGTTATTGTAGTATTTGAGAAAGTTAGTTTCTTCTGATTTATGCCGAAAAAACTTATTTTTGGAACCTTGATGAATTTTTCCTTCGATGTCGCTAATTTATTTACAAGATTTTTATTAATTAAAGATATTTTTGACCCAGTATCGATCAACATTTTTATACTTATGCCTTCTATTGTTCCATATATGTAAATTAATGTTTCGTTAATTTGTTCTAGCTGGTCCTGTACTCTAACATATATCGTGACACGAGATTTTAATATATAATATTCAGTGACTGGAAAAGTATATAATTTAAGCTAAAAAATCAAAAAGTTGGTATTTACCAGCACGTATTGAGTTTCGGATTTATCTGATAAGGTACGATTGAGTGGCAGGTATGATCCTCAGATATTTCGAATTTATATACTTTGAAAATAGCGTATACAAAACAAAGCCTGACAATTTGTATGATAGTAGAAATAGAAAAATTGATTGTTTATAGTATGTATATCAGTGGATCATCTCTCCATTCAATTATTCTGAAAAAAGAATGTTACTGAATCAATACTTTTTGATTATTATTACATTTCATGGTCAAAAAATACAATATTATTCGAGTCAACATAAACTCCAAGAATATACACAACTTTTATATTTTTCGAAACCATTTGCCATTGTAGAGATAAAATTGATTGTTCTCAGTAGTCATAGCGTGTATGAATAATTGCCAAACAGTTTTTCGTTTCAGTTACCATTTAAATTTTTTATCCAGCGGCGGGATCTAATACATTTAAGTTTAGATTACCCAGATTATTTATAACTTTAACAAATGCGAACTTTTTTTGAGATTGCTTCATTTTTAATTCAAAATTCATTTTCATTGTTGCCATTCTATTGAAGAGATTGAGGTGACTCTAGAGTTCATGGAAGTTTTATTCAGAAGACTAAAATATTGTTGTGTCAGTGCTGCCGCTATTCTACATACTGTGTTCTATTTCCGGAGAAACCTATGCGTAGTGGAAAATCGGGATAGTTTGGTCACTTTTTTGATTTCTGCAGTCGTAAGCAAAATAGTCATCCAAAAATGACTTTTTTAGACATATCAAAACTTGGTTATTTATCTAGGGAGTACATGCATTAAAAGAGAATAATTCTGTTTTTTATTTGTTTTAATGTAAAATATAAAAAAAGTGTAGATTGTCCGGAGTATCCCACATAAAGGAATACTTTGGTCGTTATGTGGGGAGTATCTGGACATAACCGTCTGAGCTACAATATAAATAAAAAATCCAATATGAACCTTATAACAAACTGAATTGTATTAGATCTATATTAAAGTAGAAACTGTCCTTGAATCTTGCCCGTGATCAGTGATTGGTTTGGTACTTGAGCTACAATGTCTTCTATAAGAACGATAGCTTTCTCATCTGCTTTTGAGAAACGGCTTGAAGGGAATAGCCTCCTGAAGAATTCTACTTCACATTCTTTCCGAGCAGTATTGGAAACCCTTGCTAGTAAATTTATACCGTCTTTTGTTTTGTTTCTGTACAATCTTGCTACGATATGATTTCCATCTTCTATTTCACCACTTCCATTCAATTCTTCTAAATCAAGTTCATCACTGCCCTCGTCTGCTAATACTAATTTAGTTTCACTTTCAGATGAGAAACTCTTCCATTTGCTATCTTCACTACTGGCAAGGCAATTTTTTCATTTATTTGTGCAAGAAGCTAGTTCTTTTCTGGAGTGTCAGTTGCAATTGATTTTTTTCCATCTCGCCTTTTCTGGCGGACCAGCCTGTAGATAAGGTCAAAGATCCTCAGGAGAAACGAAATCTGAGTTATTGATTGCAAGTGCTAGGTTTGGTGTCACAGGTTCAGAAATCTCGATACTAAGGTCCTTATGGGACGGACCTGCAATATTTGATTTCACACCAACATTCGGTGACCTATTCTCGTCATTTATTGGCCGATCGGTGACATAAGTTGACAAAAAATCTTCCTATGGGAAAATATTTCTATCATGAGACCAGATTCATGTGCAGCGAAAACCTAATTGAACGGGCCAAAGACCGTACGATCTAGTAGCTGCGTTTCATTCAAAGTGTGGGGCGGTAGGGTCAATATGACAATTCCATTATGTCTACAAAAATTGATGGCTTCGATGAAAATACAAGATTCGTGGTTGTCAAGAATCAATAATATTTTCCTTTGTAGACTGCAATGACTATGTAGAACTTTAATAAAATTCTCGCAAGTCATCCAACCTGACTTATGTACAATTCCTAGAGCACCTTTTTGGGTTAGATTCTTCATCATTATGTGTTCGTCATATTTTTAGAGAAGCACCCTTGATGTGACCTTGCCGATTTGGTGTTGCTCTTTCTTACCAACTACTTTTTGTACCTTCTGCACCGTGGTTTCACCAGTCTGAAAATAATGATAATGTTAGTGAATTAAGGATATAACGATTACTGAAATTATTACCCTACCTAAATTATTAATTTCCGTTGATGTGTAACTATACCGACGATGTAGTCTCTCTTACTCAAAAAATGCATTTATATGTGTTTTATATAGACTATACATACTAGTCCAACTGGTAGCTTCCGATTTCCGAATGGACAATGTTGGATTTCGAGATAAAAGTCCTGAAAACCTATCACGTCCTATTTGCTATTTGTCTTTCTGTCCATGTTGTCGGAATTTTCTGCTCAATCCGAGTAGCAAATTAAAAAGCTAGTTTCCTTCCATCTTTCGGATGCAGTTCATGAGAAACATATTGGCACACTTCATGAGGTACGATGCTCTAAGCATTTTTCATTTCAACAGTAAACACTTGTTTTATTTTGAAATTAGGGATGAAATTTAAATTGTCCATTCCTTCCTCTCTAGCTTTCTTTACATAGTCAAAAAGTCGTGATTTCGTCACTCCATGCCTTTGAGCACTTTTTCTCATGGACATATTATCTTTCAATACTCATGTTAATGCTTGTTCCATATCTTCTTCTGAAAAAGTGCGATCAGTACGTTTCCTGTATTTCTTTCGAGCCATTATTGAGACACGAGTACACAAATACCTAAAAGGAGGAATTTACATGCAGATATCTTATGCATTGTTTTATAAATACTACTACATTGGACACCCGGGTGATAATTCGGACACGACATCCGAAGTATCCCCAAATAACCAGATATAACAAAAATAGCGTCAACAGAAAAAGTAAGTAAGAAATAGAACTGATTTTCATATTAATACGTAGACATACCTATGTTATGATTATGGCATAAAAGTCATCCAATGGAAATACTTAATGGTCGGTGCACAGCTTACCAAGTGATTACAAAATATTGCATCCAAGACGTCAAATATCATCTACCCTGTCTAACTTTCAAACACACACTGAACTGGAAATTGTGAGCACACCATACTATGATTTAGCGTCAAACCTGCCCCCTATCTTTGGATTTATGAAAATGAAAGTTTAATGTAACCGCGAAATTTTAACTTGTTCTGAGTATCGCACTGTCGGAACTATCAAGACTTTTCCCTACATATAAATATGTATCATTAAAACGAATCATTTTCTGACAAAATCATCAGATATATTTCCGAAACAACTAATTTTAATTTTACTCAATATTGATTTGTTGTTGAAGGTCAATTATAGATTTTTTCACTTTTTCAAATGAAACTTACTGTAAATAATTGGGCAATATAATGTCAAATTAATAAAAATTCTAAATTTGACAATTGTTTCGATACTACTAAATATCATCGTCAGATTGACAGAAGTTACATTTCATGTAATGCCTACCTTGTGATTAACTTAATATATATTAATAGAAAAAAGTAGAAGATATGATATTACAAATATTAACGCTTATAGATATTATTAGCCCCATGGGGATATCCTGGATATATTTAACCCATTTAAGATCAATATAACTGTGCAATAATATAGGAAACCAGGAAAACTATATATGCTGATCATTACAATTATTAGTTAAGAAGACATTTTAAAAGTGGAGAACTCCATAGATATATTTGTTTTTTGACGACTTCATATTTTGGGTCTATTAAGTGTCTTCTAATTTTTAGTTTTTCAAGGAAATCTGGTTATTGTTTCTAATCACGAATATGTAGTACTTCTAGTTCTGTATCAGGCGTTAATGAATGTTTGATGTTGTTCTGAACATAATTAACTAAGCTCTCAATACGTGAACTTTATTCGACATAATTCAAGATAATTAATGACATAGTAAAACGTTATTATGTCAAGTAAAGAAACATTCGCGACAAATATTAAAACTAAGTATGTGTTCACAAGAACCATTCAAAACGAAAAAGTGTAAATAACCAGCTTATCAAATATACCACATTCACCCCCCCCCCCCCCCCCCCTCAGTATTAATGACGAAATCTTGTAAATGACTTGGAATACGTCGTTCAGATCCTCTCTGCTCAATTACCGGGACTTCAGTGCTAGTCGTTGTAAAATTTGGAGGTTGTTGCGGTATTTCAGAAGAGTCGGAGGTATTCAGAGACTGTATATATCATTGGTAGTAGATTCTGTGTAATTGGTGCCACCTTGTGTTTGAGAATCTGCTTCGTTACTTTTGGCACTTCTCCATGAGAAGCTAGGTGTTTCAGAGATGCTGTCAGTTCTCGTCCATTCTGAAGACTGACAAGGGCATGATTAGAGTCTGCTTCTAATAGATCTACTTCATCGACGAGTGGTTCGTATTTAGAGGACCTCACTTGACGACGCATAAATACATTTTCGAGAGTCAATAACCACGATGCGATCGACTCGCTATTCGGTGACCTCCGAGGGTGTTGAAACATGCGTTCATGTGGAGTTTCATTAGTGGCAGTACAAAGAAGTGACCGGACACAATGAAGAGCATTTTGAAGAAGAATTTCCCATTGAGAGGTCTTTAGCATACGGGGCTTGAGTGCCAACATAATCGTCTTCCAGATTGTACCATTATATTTTTCTTATTTGCAATTTCCTTGATGGTTATAACGTGCAGTGCGACTGGTCCCCACGTTAAACTTATCTAAGTATCTTTTAACTTCATGGGATATAAAAGAAGAGCCCCTATCAGAATGGATGTTTGATGGTATTCCAAATACAGTAAAAAAAATATGTGAATTCTGTATTACCGTCGCTGCTGACACATCAGAACATGGGAAGGTAACAGGAAATCGTGAACATTCGTCAATGATCACTTATAAATATCGATTCTGTGATGTGGAAGGTAGAGGTCCCTTAAAATCGATATTAAGCATCTCAAACGGTGCTGTCGCTCTTATCAATTTTCCTGATAACTTGACTAATCGTGGTTTCAATTCGCGGCATATCGGACATATATTTGTTATTCTTCTTATTTCATCTATTGAAAATGCCAAATTTTTACTTCTAACGTAATGATATAAACGAGTAACTCCAGGATGACAGAGAGTAGTGTGTAATTGTTCCCATGTTTGTCCGTTAGTTGCTAGATTACAGTGAATTCTAGTAAATGCGTCTGCCACAAAATTAAATTGGCCAGGTCTATATATTATGTCATACTAATATTCGGATAATTCTAATCTCCATAGCAGAATTTTCTCATTTTTGATTTTGCTACTTTCTTTAGAATTGAGCATAACCGAAACTGATTGTTGATCAGTAATTAACTTAAATTGTCTATTCAGTAAGAAATGTCGCCATTTCCTTAGTGATTCAATTATTGCGTAAGCTTCCTTCACGATGGCAGAGTGAATTCTTTCCGACGGAGACAAAGTTCGGGAGAAAAATGCCACTGAGCGTCCTTGTGGCGAAAGAGTCGCAGCTATTGCGTTTTCGGATGCATCAGTTTCTACCACAAATTCCAATGATTCGTCGATGCATTTGAATCGATGTTTTAAGATCTTCAAATGCCTCTTTAGCTTTGTCGTTTAATGGAAACGACATCCAGTGTGCTAACGGTGCAATCCGTTCTGAAAATCGAGGCACCCATTTCGAATAATGCTCAAACATTCCAAGTACTCGTTACATGGCATTAAGATTAGTAGGGAGAGGATAATGCAGAAGAGCTTCTAGTCGAGACGGATCAGGTCGACTAGTTTGTTTTCAGTAACATATCCCAGTAGTTTGATGCGCGTTATTGAAAATTTGTTTTTTTAGTATTTAGGGTTAGTTTATATTGCTTTGCAACCTGAAGAATAGGTTCTGAATTTCGATCGTGATCTGCTTGACTGATTCCACAAATGGTTACGTCATCAATATAGGAATAAATGCCATGTAACTTTTCAGTTTCGATTATCCTGTCGATAGCTCTTTGAAATTCAGAAAATCAATTCGCAACACCAAATGGAATCCGCCGGAATTGAGATAAAGTTAGCCATTCGCTTCAAACGCAGTATACATTTTGTCACTGTTCTGTATAGGAATTTGATGGTAGGCTGATTGTAAGTCAATAGTACTAAACACCGTATATTGAGGATATGCATCTAATAAAGTGAATTTATTCATTGTTTGTGAATAGTCAATGCACATTCTCTTCTTTTTATTCTCTCCAGATACGACAACCACTTGCGCCCGCCAAGGTGAGATGCTCCGCTCTTTAATACCTTCATACATCATTCGTTGGATTTCATTTTCGATAAAGTCACGAATTTGATTTGAAAATCTACGGGATTTTATCGCTATAGATTTCATATTAGGCGATAAGTGCCTAAACAGTGATTAAACGGGTACTTTAGCAGCCGCTAGGTTCAAATAGTAAGGGTCGATCTAGATCCTCCAAGATTCACATGTAGCACTTCATGTTGCTTCAACATATCATGTCCAATGATAACGTTAGCACACGCTTTTGGTAATATTGACATATTGATATTCCTGTAGATATTCCCAAACATCTTTAGGTCAACTTCACAGCTATTGTTTATTTGACATGTCAAAGAACTAGATGCCATCAAAATGTCTCCACGCGAGTATTCAGGGATTGAATCTATTTTCAATGCTTTGGTGAACGATTCATTTAAAAAACTTAGAGAAGAGCCACTGTCGACCAAGGTCGTTGCAGGTTGAGAATTTATAGTTACATCAATTAAAGTCTTAACTAAGCAAGTAGGTCCTGTAGTGGCTAAGAAAGAATTCTTCCAAGTATTTGTCAATGTTTCTTCTTCAACAGGTAAACCGCTAGCATCTACTCTTTTTTTTTGACGAGCGACAGACATTAAGGAAGCGCCCCTTTTTGTTATAATATCTGCAAAGTGCTTCACGTGGGGGACAAAAATTACGAGAATATTGAGACCTTCCGCAAAAATAACACTTACTAGTTGAATCCACCGAATTAACTAGCGTTTTCAGGAAGACCATTTTCGAATATAACATTCAAGTTTATAGGTGACGTGCCAGGACTGAATGAATCGACTGAAGAACTGCCATTTCTAACGCTGTTGACTGAGAATAAGCTTGATCAACAGTAAGAGTTGTATTCTCCAAAAGTCTTTGTCGAATTTTCGGATCGCTTAGCCCTCTTATGCAAGGGTCTCTTATATACGCATCTCTATTCTCGGACGCAGTTACATGTTTAAAGTCGCATTCTTTAGCCAATGAGTTTAATGCACACATATATTGATCAACTGATTCATTTGGTATTTGAGAAAGCGTTGCAAGTTTGTGCCTGGAATAAACTTCGCTCACTTCCTTGACAAATGACAAATATAGCTTCAAGAGTACTGATTGCTTTGTCATAACCTGTAGATTTGCTCATGTAGGAGTATACTGACGATGGAATACGGTTAACAAATAAATCCAATTTTATCTCTGGAGTGATATCATTTACCGTTTCAATATTGTTGTCAAACGTGCTCAGCTAATAAATCCATTCCTTGGCAGCAGATGGAGACGAAGAATCTACTTCAAATTTCTTCGGTCGAATAAATTGATCCATAGTTGAAAATTATGTCGAATCAACTGTTCTGAACAGAAATAACTAAACTCTCAATACATGAACTTTATTCGACATAATTGAAGATAATTGATTTCAAAGTAGAAAATTATTATGTCAAGTTAAGAAACCTTCGTGACAAATATTGAAACTAAGTATTCACAAGAACCGTTAGAAACGTTAAACTGGAAATAACCAGCTTATCAAATATAGTACAGATGTCAATTAGATGTTTTGCGTAGTGGGATTTCTCTGGTTGTTTTAATCTGTATACTCGTAAGTGTTCACTGTGTCTAATTGGATTTGACCCAAATATACAGCATTACATTATGGACATTTAAGTTTATATACTCCGGACTTTTTTAATAGGGATATTTTTGTTCTCACATATAACAATATTATACTCATATGACTCTCTGTTTTGAAAGAAATTGTTTTATTTGTTGCTAAAGATACTATCTCTGAAATATTATTGGAAATATTACCAGCGTATGTGATGGTTTTGTAATTTTTTATTTCTTTACTTTGTTCAGATGTTAGTAGGGTTTGCTACTTTCTTCTTTTTTTATTAAGTAATTCATTAATTATATGTAATGGATAACAGTTGGATGTTGCTATTTGTTTAATTGTGATAATTCCTCTATCAAAATTATATTTGTTCATAGGAACTGAAAATGCTCTATGTATCATTAAATTATATGATGCTAACTTATGTGACATGGTATGATTCGAATGATATGAAATAGTCACATCAGTAGGTGTTGGTTCTCTATAAATTGAAAAATATAATACATTATTAACTCCATTAGTTTTCAAATCAAGAGAATTGATTGAGTTATTTTGTTCAACTTCTAATGGAAACTTAATTTTTGGGTGTAAGTTATAAGTTTTATTTCAAAAATATATATTATTATCTTCCACTACCTATAAAATAAGCTTATACGTCACCTACATATCTATACCAAATTAAGATATTTTTGAAATGTTACATTCAAAGATTTTTTTTTCTAAACTGTTCTTATAAATGTTTGGCAAAATTGGTGATATATGGCTTCCTATTGGTAAACCTTCATTTTCAATATATACCTTCAGTTCCGTATTTACCATGACGCAAGTTACGCACTAGCGTAAGGCGGCACATTTTATAAGGCGGCAAATGTTTTTTTATATTCTGTTTTTACTAAAAAACACAAAAATAGAAAAAATAAATAAACTTTCGCTCCCAATCTTTGTATTTCAGTATTTTTATTCGAAGCAAAGTTCTTTGAATTCGTATAAAATAGTAATTCGCAATATATTACATCACCTAGAATTCCTAGAAACCCCTCACAGGTTTTTTATGCGAACTGGAACTGAAAATAAAAAAGCTGCACGAATTACGTACTTTACTCACGAAAATACTTTTTAGAAATATTTATTAACAAAAACTTGTTACAATTTGAGATTCAGCTGTACAATTGATGTCAAACTAAAATCGAGAACAAACTACACTTAACTATCCTGATATATAAATAAACGCTGACGTTGCATTTTTCATTGTTGTTGATCTTGAATTTTCTAGGCCTGTATCCCTAAGACTGGAAAATAATGGAATTGTTTTTCGGTTCTAAATTTCTTTCGTCTAATTCAATTTCTCCTTTCTTCCTTTTTTCTGATCTTCTTATAAAATAAAATATTGTTATAGCAATACAAATAATTATAACGGTCGAAAATAATCCAACTTTTGTGTGTGTGTTTTTGGAGTTTCTACTTCTATAATTGGTTTTATATTTTTGACAATTTTATTAATTTCATACAGTCCTTCAAAATCAATTCTACTTAAATACAGTGAATTATATTTTTGGACTTCTAAGAATTTTGCATCTAACTTTGGTAATATAATTGATTTTCCTCTTCGAATTTGTTCATTAGTTGAAAATGTTTCTTTTCCTAAGTGGATTTGGAATGATCAATACTTCATTATTAGTTAGTTGTTCAATAATAGTTTCTTGAAGGTTTACATCATTGGGGTAACAATACTTAGGAGAATGGCCGTTGCATGATTCCATGGTACAATTATCTGTTGATTAAAATTCTCCTAGGCAATAATAATCATTTGCTAATATTGGACAATCTTTTTTTATTAATGTTGCTTCATCTACGGCATTGACCAAGTAGGGTTGAAAAGAAATAAATATTTTATGATTTTGGATAATAGGATATAAATGGTAACACTCGGCAGGTTTGGATTTGAGTATAGGAACATGGATAGCAAAAATTATTTTGGACTTGGAAAAAGTTACTTGTGAACCCAGAAGTAAATAATATGTTAAAATGTTATTTAATTTCGGAACTTGTTCTTGTTTATAAATTGTTCGTAAATATTTTATCATTTGTATAATTTCCTGATTTGAGATCTAAACTGTGAATCGAATTCAATTTTGAAAAAGTAATTGCATTTTCAATATTATCAATTAATGTAATCGAGCTTTGACAATCCAGATCAATCTGTGAAATTGTGCCATAAAATGTAATGAAGTTATTTAAAGTTATTATTTTATTCTCTATTGAAATATGAAATTTTTCTAAATTATATTGAATTTTTGGTTGATTCAACCACAAGGTGGTCAAAGATTTATTATAATGATCAATTCGTTTTTTATTTAAAGATATCTGCAAATTAACTTCATGAATTACTTCTTTTTAATTTTGTGGCAAGATATTTATTGCTTTATCATATCTTTCTTCATCGTCACAGTGCAGATTGCCAAACAGCCATTTATTAACTTTTCCTACAGAGTTTATTAATCCTCTTTTCGATCTAATATGTGGGTAAATATTTTCAGATTTTTTATCTAATACATTAATTAACATTTTGGTTCTTCCCATCATTTGTTCAGCTAAATTATGAAATGATATAGGATTAGTAGCATTACTAATTAAAATATTTCTTAAATTATAAAAATATTGTCTTATAGTATCTATTTGTCCATTAATTTCTCTTAAATCTATATAATAAAAAAATGTTTGTTTTGTATAAACAATCCTACAGAATCCTAGGATAATAGATAAAAGTAAGTTATTCAATTTGGTTATTTGTATATCTTCTGCCTTACACCTAGGGTGAAGTTGAAGAATTAGGATTACCATAACTATCGTTGTCACTTTCATCTTTCTGTAACAATATGTTACAGTTCACATATCTCTTCCACTTATATTAAACAAACTTTATTTTTCATTTAAGTATTTGTAGATATTTAATATTTATTGGGCATATATCGTTTGGGGTTCACTTGTACGCTGTTTATAAAGTGAAGAAATAGTCATAAAAGATTTATTTATCACCTCAATACATATTGAAATTTGAACTATTAAAACATACATCAGTAAGTTGATTAAATTATATCGAAGAACTTTTTTTTTCTTTAAACGGTACACGGCTTGACAAATTACGCGACGCAGGCCTGACCTTAAATCGAAAGAAGTGTCACTTCTGTAAACCGGAGATGAAGTATTTCGGGTATGTTGTAAATTCCGCTGGATTAATGGTGGACCCAGATTAAATCGAGTCAATTTTCAATATTCCCGATCCCAAAAATGTCACTGAAGTTCGACGAGTTATAGGTCTCGCCTCTTGATACAGGCGATTCGTACCTATTTTATCCAGTTTGACTGCACCTCTTACTGCCTTGCTTCGTAAAAATTGTAAATTTATTTGGGACGAAACACGTTCCGAAACGATGAAGAAAATTAAGGAGCACTCCATCTCCGCCCCTATCCATACGTGCCCGAATTTCGATTTGCCTTTTGTAATCCAGGCGGATGCAAGCGATTATGGTATTGGTGGTACCGTATCACAAACATTCGAGGACAGAGAGAAGATCATCGCATATTTTAGTAGGTCACTTACGAAAGCAGAGCGGAAGTACAGCACAACTGAGAAAGAATGTCTCGCGGTATTACATTCTGTAGAAAAGTTCAGACCATACGTTGAAGGCTGTAGATTCACGGTAGTAGCAGATCACTATAGTTTGAAGTGGCTGTACAACTTCAAAGTTCAAGTTGGCCGAGTTGCGAGATGGGCGGTGCGGCTACAACAGTACGACTCCAACATAATTCATCGGATGGAAACTGAACGTGTGGTTTCAGGTACTTTATCCCGTGCCGTGCCACGTATTGACTCCGTCCAGACAGTTACCGAACACGTCAAGGACCCCTGGTACCTTGGACAATTTGACAAGATACGCAAAAATCCAGATAAGTAATCCGATTGAGAGTAGATCAACAAGGTTTGTTCAAACTTGCTAGACCGACGTATCCGGAACTGTCCGATACCGACTGGTTAAAGGTAGTTCCCAAGGAGAACCGCTCATCAAGGAACACCATGATCCTCCAACTTGCGGTCATTTAGGAGTTTATAAAACTCTAGGACGCCTAACTCCAACTTATTACTGGCCGGAAATGAGAGCCGATGTGGCTAGATTTATTCGACATTGTGTAATATGCCTGCAAACCAAACCGGAACAAAAGGCACCCAGAGGGTTGATGCTCAGTTTTGCGCCGATGACAACAAGGCATTTCCAAATACTCAGTATGGATTTGGTAGGTCCACTGCCTAGATCAACCGCCGGATTTTCATATATATTTTCCGTCAGTGACTTGTTTAGCAAATTCGTTTTGTTCTTTCCGCTTAGAAATGCCACCGCCCCCAGGATAGCCGAGAACGTTGAGGATAATGTTTTCGTTATGTATGGAGTCCCTGAAAAATAATTATCGACAACGCTAAACAATTTCGTAGCCATCAATGTATCTCTGTCCTAGATAAGTACGATGTGCACAAGGGATACTTGTCCAATTTTTCTCCAGAGGGAAACGCCGTAGAGAGATATCAGCGAGTTCTAAAAACCACCCTTAGCGCATATGTGTTAGAGAATCATCGACTTTGAGACAAATATTCACAAAAAGTAACCTGCGCCATGCGTTCTGGTCGACACGAGGTAACCCAGTTATCTCCGAATTTTGTTATGTTTTCCAGAGAAGTGAACCTGCGTAGATGTGATCGCGACCCTCCGAAGAGCTTTGATGACGTCTACGATCCATTGGTAAGAGCCAGGGCTCTTGAAACCGTCTTCTTAGATGTAGCCTCTCGAATCAAATTATCCTTCCAGAAGAGTCGGCGTCGGTACAATCTCCAAAGAAGGGATAAAAAATTCACTATGAACCAACAAGTTTGGAAACGTGTCTACACCCAGTCGGACAGAACACAAGGGATAACGGCTAAGCTGGCCCACAAGTTTGAAGAATCCTTTACGGTAACCAGCATCATGTCTCCATGGTCCTATGAGCTACAGGATACCCGGAGAAAGAAAAAAGGCGTGTGGCACGCCAAAGACTTAAAGTCACCCACCGGACGAAGATGATTTGCAATACGAGGACGAACCTTTGTAAATATCTGGGTTAGCTTATATTAGCAGGATCTATATCTATTTTTAATAACTTTATAAATTCAACCACTTCCATTTTATCAGTTTTTATTGTTTGGCAATTGGATTATACGGTAAATTATTAAATATAGTTCCTCCTATACCGATTATCTAATTAATTTTATCTCTTGTAACTTGGAACTTTTAGTACAGACAAGTATAATTAGAGGTGGTTTTGACCCACCCACTCTCCGTAGTCGAGTAGCCCAGAGCACAAATTTCCCGATACAGCATTAAAACCACTTCTTCTTGCAACCCTCTCTGGGCAACATGGAGAGGCAGTTAACAAATATTTTAGAATTATTTTTAGGTTTTCTGACTATATTTTCAAGATACTTTCCTTCATTGGTTTCTAATATTATACGTGAATCTTTAATAATCTTTGCTTTTTTATCTCTAAATTTTGTTTGTATATAAGCAGTATCTTGATTTGAATATATTGGTGATTCAGTAATATTTTCATTTCTTTTATTAATTATTTTTTCCTTAACTTGAGCATTTTTATTTTGAATTTTTTAATACAAATGTTAAGAAGCTTCTTTTTGATTCTGTAGATAATGGGACAATATTAAATGATTGTTCAAATCAAAAGGATCAGGATTAATAATGTTTCCTCTAATTATTTCAAATGGTGTAAATTGAGTGAATGTATAGAATTATTATAAGAAAGAATTGAATGTTTCATGAGTTGATCAGGGGTTAAATATCTATTAGTCTCTCGAAGACATCGAAAATGTTCAATGCTGCTGTAATTTTATATGGAAAATCATTGTGCGTTATATAACTTAATAAATTTTCAACAATAGAAACGCCTGGTATACTTTGAATTGGATATGCTTGTCCGTAACGAGAAAATGTATCAATTATTGTTAAAATGCCTGATAATATTCCATTTTAGATTTTTGTTTTTCTATAGTTTCTACGTCTTTTAATACTTTTGTGCCATGAACAAATTTAAACATTGAGTCTTTAAATGTGTGTGTGTGTGTGTGAAAGAAAATGGCTAGGAAGCAAGTCCATTAGCCACAGAATTTTTCAAAGAGTCTACCTAAATATTAATGTTTACATCCTTGATGAAATTTACCAGTAGATCTAAGGTATGGCAGTTATCTGAGCTTAATAGGTGAGTAAGGTTTAAAGGTAGGGAGTAGTTTTGTTCAACAAGTGACTGTAGTAACCTGTTTGTTTTATGAACGTAATTGCTGCATCCAAAGAAAATGTGATTAAGATCAGCATAAGAATTATCATTGCAGGTACAGGATGATGACCGTATAATACCCAGCTTAGCAAGATGGGCGGGATATCTTCCATGACTAGTCTTCATTCTAAATATACTTGCTGAATAAAATTTCGGAGTTGTATAATCAAAAATATAGTTTGGAGGTGAGGGTAGTGTAGGATAAATTTGAAAATAGGTGTTATTTGAGGATCGTGAAACGGTTTCCCAGTGTTTTCGCCAGGATACATACATTTTATTTTTTATTGAGCTAATCGCATCTTTTCCAGTATACACGTTGTGAAAAACTCCATTGAATACCGAAGATTTGGCTAATCGATCAGCTTTTTCATTACCATATATTCCAATATGTCCCTTAACCCAAATAAATGTCATACTCAAGTTCAACAATATTGTTCTGATGTCACATAAAATAGGACATTTCATTCTTTCGAAATGAGTCCCTTTTATAGCACACAACGCTGATCTAGAATCAGATATAATCACACCCCCATCTTTTTTATTTGATTTCAGCCAGGAGAGGCCCTGTAAGATAGCATACAGCTCCGCAGTATATATACTACATATATCGGGTAATCTGATTCGTAACGATTGGTCTGTATTGGGAATGTACACAGCACATCCAACTCCATCCCTCGACTTAGATCCATCAGTGTATATTATTGTCTTGTCAGCAAAATCTGCTAGTATGGATTTAAACAGGACTGTGTTAATGTAGTTAGATTCTGTATAATCGGGGATTATGACTTTGTGGACTTTGAATATAGCTTGATAAGGAATGTTATATATAGGTAATGTTTTGTTGATTCTGTATATTTTATTGAACTCATTGGTTTGAATGAAGGCTTCCGCAAGTGGAGGCGTGTTTTTAATTCTCCAATATCGATTTGTAAGATTTTCTATAGAAATACTATATACATTATTTATCATGTCCGACCTGAGGGTTTTAAGTTTAATTAAATATTTTTGAGACAAAAATTGACGTCTTAAAAATAGAGGTGGTTCGTTACATTCTGCCAATAATGCATTCACTGGTGTTGATTTCATTGCGCCGACACAGGTTCTAAGGCATTTATACTGAATACGATCTATTTTCAGCAAGTTCGAATTACTACTTGATCCATATAAACAACATCCATAATCTATAATTGATCTAACGTAAGACCTGTAAAACATTATAGCAATAGCAGGAGCTGCGCCCCATCTGCGGTTTGTGACACATTTTAAGAGATTATACCCTTTTTCACATTTGTTTTTCATATATATGATATGTTTAGACCATAATAATTTAGTATCTAGTATAATACCCAAGTATTTATACTCGTTTACTACCGACAACGCTCGCCCACACAGAGTTAGGCTCTCCGGTGTGCGAAGTCTATGTCTAGTAAAAAACATAATTGAGCATTTTTCAGTTGAGAGAGTCATACAAGTTTCTTCAGACCATTTAACTACAGTTTGCATAATATTTTCCAAGGTCCTACGGCAATCAGCGTATGTATCCTGGATGGAGTATATACAGATATCATCTGCATACTGAATGCATCTTATTGTATTAGAAAACCGTGTATGTAAATCGGCAGAATATATATTAAATAATAAAGGACTCAGTACAGATCCCTGAGGCAATCCACGATAAACAATTCTAGGACCGTGCAATATATTTTTATGATCCCTAATGTAAATTGTACGCGAATAATATAATCGTGTTATACTCTGGGAAGTCCTTTCACTAAAACCAACCTCTACTATTTTGTTTTTTAGTAAATTGATATCCACACAATCATAAGCACCTTTTATATCAAGAAATAAGCAAACTAAATATTTGTTTTTAGAGAATGTAATTTGAACATCATTTACTAAATGAGTTATTGCATCTAATGTGCCGTAGCCCCTTCTAAATCCATACTGTGTGCAGGGTAAAATTGAATTTTGCTCCAAGTGCCATTCTAGCCTTGTTTTAATCATCCTTTCGAAAGTTTTCGTTATACAGGACATGAGAGATATAGGTCGATAAGACGTAACTAAATTTCTGTCTTTTTGTGGTTTCAATATTAGACAAATAGTTATTTGTTTCAGTTGTTCAATGTACTTACCTTTTACCCACCAATCGTTATATATTTGTAGTAACATGGTTTTCGCCAGTAACGGCATATTTCTAATAATATCATATGTTATATTATCGTTACCAGGAGCTGTACAACTTGTGGATTTGATTGCAGTTTCTAGTTCTATGATATCAAAAGGTTTGTCGATGTAATGATTGCTGGGGTTTTCTGTTTGTTCTATTATATTCGGAACAAAACTTGGGGAAATGTTGTCAAACATTTGATTTATAAGGCTTTCAGGTATTGGTTGTTTTTTCATCGTAGAATTTTTGTTAGATATTTTTTTAACAAATGCCCAAATTTTCGCGATCGGCGTGTTTTTGTTTAAACTGCTCACAAATTTTTTCCAACATTCCTGTTGTTTTTGTTTGAATAACAATTTGCTTCTAGCTAGAATATTTTTGAATTGTAGATAATTCTCTAAGTTTGTAGTGTTTTTGTACCTTTTATAAGCGATTTTCCGTTTATTTATAATTTGAACACAATCATTGTCTCACCAAAGGGGGTTTGACACTTTTTTAGATCCGCCAGTACGAGATTTCATAGAAATGGATGCTGCTTTATTTATTATTTCAAGAAAGGACTCTAATGAGTTTACATCGTTAATTTGAAGGTCGTTTACTATGCACTCCTGAAAAAGCTCCCAATCAGCAGAAGACTCTATCCATTTTCTTGATGGTAATACCGGAGAAGGGTTATATTTACGGGATATGGAGATGTGTATAGGAAAATGATCAGATCCTAATGTATCATCTATTATATTCCATTCCGAGAAACTCATCAAACTAGGTGAAATTAGGGTAAGATCTATTGGCGAAGGTCGTTCGTTAGGCCTACCAACTTTTGTTGGGTTGCCATCGTTTAAAATAATTAAATTTGTTTCATCTATAGCGTCTATTAATCTATTACCTTGTGCATTATCGATTGTAGATCCCCAACGACTGTGATGACAATTTAAATCACCACATACAATAACATCACCCTGAATCTGTAAAAAAATATGTTCCCAGTCTTTTGTAGTCGCTTGTATTTTAGGAGGCTTGTAAACACAAAGTACAGATATATTAAGGTCATTCAGATACACACCACAAATCTCTATTTTGGAATTGAAATTTTTACGGAAAACTATTTCTGAAAACGATAAGTGATCTCGGACGAGGATTCCAACACCACCAAATCCGTCAGTCCTGTTAACGTGTAAAAAATTATACCCGTTTATATAAAACGTTTTATTTGGTGATAACCAAGTCTCATTTAGAACAATTAGTTCGAATGTGGTAGTTGAACCAGCTAAATAGTTTAAAAGGTTAGATTTATTTTTTATTATTGAATTACAATTCCATTGAATTATATTTAAGGTTTTAATAGAATTCATCTTCGTTTGAATCAGGTAAAGAATTTATAATTGTTTTAATCTCGTTTTGTGTTTCTTGAAAAATATTCCAGTCTGGCACAGTTAAATTGAATTTTTTAATAAGATGTTCGAAAATGTAAGGAATTTTATGTAAAATTTCAATTTCTAGCTTTTCTCTGTACAACTGGAAATCATCCTTGTGGGGATTAGGCAAAACAGAATTGCTAGTTGTGGCCTGAGATTTGAAGGTAGGGGGTTTATTAACTATAGGAGGAGAAATAGCCTTGCGTTTTTTAAGAGGTTGGGACTGTGGACGTGGTATCCAATTTTTACCACCTGAAGGATTCTCACTATCTTTATCGTCATTAAGATGTGGGAAGTTAGAGAGGTTGTTCAATAAATTGTACCTATTGTTTGAGGCAGCTTTGGAGTAGCTTGGATTAATAACCATTGATTCCGCTTCTTTAAATGAAATATTTTGTTCAGACATGGTCTTTTTAACTTTCAATTGGTGTTGGTATTTGGGACATTCTTTTGATACAGACTTATGACCGTTTTGTTCGCAATATATACAAAACTCCTCACTTTTACATTCTACGCCGTCTTTAACATCATGTATTTGTCCACATTTTATACATTTATCAGTGGTACTTTTGCAATATTTTTTAGTATGCCCGTATCGAAGACATTTGTAGCACTGCACTACTGGATAAACATAAGGTTCTACTACGAACCGGACTAAATCAATTTTAACAGAACTAGGTAAAGAATTTCCTAAAAATGTAACAATTAACATTTGTCTAGGTACGTACTGTATCTCTTTATCAGAATCAATAATTTTACGCTTCATTCTTTTAACGTCTACGACTTTTTTATCGCATTCAATATTTTCCAATATATATTTTTCATTTAAAAATGTATCAACTTCCCTAATTACACCTTTTTTATGATTGAAAAAGATCGGAATATACGCTATCAATTTGTTAACTTTCATTATTTCATGTCCAATAATTGAATTTGCCGTAAGATAGTTTTTAAGAATAATTTTTACTTTATTTCTACCGACTAACTTAATATCTACAATATATTTTTTTAAATTCCTTTCATTAAAAAGATAATGACCTACCTTAACTGCCGAAATGCGAATACTTGTATCTAAAGGTTCAACAATAACATAGAACGGTCCAATATCAGTTGAAGTATATTTATTATTTAAATTGTACTTTTTATTTACTTCAATATCCATTTTATCAGGAGGGTCGTGTTGAGATGGGGGCCCTCCCCCATCTGAATCTTCAGTCATAATAATATGAATTAATTAACTTACCCAATGCCAAATATTTTATTATATATACTAATGAATTCACCACTATTAAAAAGATAATTTACCGTACTATTTAAAGATAAGGAACACCACACAAACCAACTATTCTATTCGAAGGTTCGAAAGGTACTGGAGTCTTTAAATGTATTTTGAGCGGTCACTACAAATATTTTCATTAAAAATATAAAGCATAATTTGTTTTGGGATCAATTTATAATAATAAATGAATTATATATAATAAATTAATAAATTTAATTCAATTTTGTTCCATATTAAATTTAGGTAATGTTACATATAGTCTAAAATTTTCGAATATTTTCTCGTGTTATTTGGGAATTCATTGTTTCTCCTAATGAAAGAATAACTTGATTTTTATAACAATTTAAAACTTTGTTTGTTATGGGTTTTTCTAAAATTGGATTTTCTAATGACGTATGAACTGTTTCCAAATCGACATCATCTGTTATAAGATTTTTATTTGGTGGTTTTATTTGGATATCAGATATTATAATAATTTTTTATTATCATTTTCATTATATTCTCTCCTAATATATTATCTTAGAATGATAAATTAGGTAATGAATTAGTATCCATTTGTTCGGGGATATTTATTTGCAATAAACTATCAGACCAAAGAGTATCAAATGAATTGAGATCACAATTTGGTTTCATTCTTGAGAAAGCTTCTGCTGCAAGATTAAATTAACCCTTTAAATATTTCATTTTGTAGTCAAATTCTTCTAGTTTCAACCTCCATCTGACTAAACGTGAATTTGGTTCTTTCAATTAAAATAACCATTGTGAAGGTTTATGATCAGTTAATATTAATTCACGGCCAAATAAATATGGTCTAAAATATTTACATGCCCAGACAGTCGCTAATAATTCTTTTTTTATAGTTGAATAATTAATTTCACTACTGTTAAGAGTTCGAGATGCATATGAGATGGGGTGTCCTTCTTGGGACAATACGGCTCTTATAGCATAATTTGAGGCATCAGTTGTTAATTCAAATGGTTTATCAAAATTTGAATATACTAAAACTGGTTCTGAAGTTAATAGTTTTTTACAAATATTAAAAGAATTAATAAAATCTTCAGTGTGCTCAACTTTATTATCTTTTTTCAAACAAACGGTCATTGTTTCCGTTATTTTAGCGAAGTTTCTAATAAATTTCTGGTAATAACTTAATAATCCTAAAAATGATTTTATTTGTTTTTGAGTACGTGATATAGGAAAATTTTTATAGTTCCAATTTTTTTGTATTTGGTCTTATTCCGTCTGGAGTTCTCATATGTCCAAGAAATTCGACTTTTTTCTAAAGAAACTCACATTTATCTAGTTGAATTTTTAAATGTGCGTGCGAATTCTGAATATGTTCTTGTAGACTGGCTATAAAGATTATAATATCACCCGTGTATACCATACATATTTTGTTTTCAATTTCCTTTAAGACTTCGTCCATTACTCTTTGAAGAGTAGCAGGAGAATTCTTTAAACTTAAAGGCATGAGAAGAAATTCAGAATGACCATTATCAACACTGAAAGCTGTTTTTTCTATTGAATCCTTTGACATCTGGATCTGATGAAAACCGCTTGCTAAATCTAACGTTGTAAAATATTGTGCTCTACCTAATTTATCTAATATGTCAGTAATATTGGGGATTGTATACCTATCAGAAATTGTTTTCTCATTCAACTTTCGATAATCAATCACTTAGCTCCATTTTTGACGTCCTGATGCGTCCATTTCCTTGCTCACAATCCAGATTAGTGAGCGCCATGGTGAATAGGAAGGCCTTATAATTCCTTTGTCCAACGTTTAATCAATTTGTCTTTGTATTTTTTCTCTATGTATATATGGGTATCTATAAGATTTCAGATGAATAGGAATTTCATCAGTCGTTTTAAGTGAATGTTTATTTTTGATGTAAATGTTAGTGGACCACCAGGTTTCAAAAAAACCTCAGACATTTTTTTACATAATTTAGTAATACTATCTCTTTCTTCGGAGTTCATATGACTTGTTCGAATTAAATTATTTATATCTGTTTTTTGTACATCATTACTTATATTTTGATTTTCATTTATTTCATTCATATAATTGAAATTATAAGTTTCGTACTGAGATGATTCAAATGAATGAGCAACAATAGGTTTATTTAAAGAAGAAATTCATTCATTATTTATTCCAACTACTACGTAGCCATTTTGAGCTTCTGTCAATGTCTCTGGAAAATACACCTTATCAAAATATGTTTTGTTTATTAAAATTTCTCCATTCATTAAACTGACTGTGGTAAATATTTTAATAATTTTTCCGTGGGTCCGATAGAAAATTCAAATTTCATATCTGTACGGTGTCTAAATTTTATAGGAATGGAGACATGATCGCCAACCAATTGTATATTATTAAAATCCATATTTAAATTCATTTTCATCGCGTCTTCAACACCTATACTTACATCGAAAAATTCATGAAATTCGAATAGTAAAAAGTGAATAGAGCCATTATAATACAATTCCGGGAATGCAGGTATTTTCACCTGGAGATTTATCTTTTTACTTATAAGTGATGTTTTAATTTCAACATTTGAATTATAAATAAAATTCACATAATATTTTTCGGCAACTGAAGGGCTAAGTAAAGATTTTGTACTGCCAGAATCAGTTAATAGTTTTATTTTAGGTTTTTTTTTATTTCGATATATGGCAATTTATTATTTGATACTATATTAATTTCTACTACCTCCGATTTTTTATTTGAGGGGCTAACCGAAAATTTTGATTTTGTTCTGAAAAATTTTTCTCAGAACGTTGCCCGTGTTCAAAATCTTTTCTTATTGCTTCTTCTTTCATTTTATTTTCATAATTACCATTATATAAATCATTTCCATAATTACTATTATATAAATCATCTTCATAATTACCATTAAATAAATAATTTGGTAAATTACTATTATATAGTTCTTCTTTTGTAAAATTTGGTCTTTGATTTATTATTTCGAAATCTATTATTATTATAATTTTGTGGGATAAAATTACTATGAATTTTTCAATTATTCGGAAAGTTTCGCGCTGTTGTACACATCGTTTCCGGTTTTGGTAGTTTATTTGCAGGTATCTGGTGAGGTCGAAATACACTATGCCTCGGCCCAAGCACTTAACTATTAGTGGGGCAATGTCTTGTTTGCTGAGACCGTGGTTGAACATTTATCGGCTGACTTGGAAAATAATTAACATAATTATTGTTATATTGATATTGACTATAATTATTATTTCTAGCAAAATTAAAATTATTATTTCTATGATTAAAATAATTATTTACACTATTACTCGATGTTTTGAAATTATTATTTCTGAAAGATGGTTTTGGTTCATTAAATTGACCATACAGCCTTTCAAAATTTCCATATTCGTCTACATAAGCCATTGCGTCTTCTAATGAGTTTGGTTTTTACAAGTACATGTTATTTTTAAGGACGCCGGTACATCCTGCTATCAAGCTGTTTAGCGCCGTTTTGTCACAATGGTTTATATGACATCGATTATCGTTTTCATTCAAATTAAAATCATTACTAATTCCTTGGATTACTTTACTCTTCAATAATTGAAGTTCGGCTCCAAAACCTATAAGATTTTCATTTTTGTACGGCCTCGTTCTTGTCAATTCTTGCAATATACCATCTAATCCTCTGCTATCCGGAAAATATTGTTTTAGTGCTTCCTCAATTTTAGGCCACGTATTTATTTCTAATCTATTGCCGACCATGGCCTCTGCTCTACCAACTAATTTTTCCTGGATACATTCCAATATATGATTATTTAGAAGTAGAAGAAGGTTGATGGGTGTATTTTCTGAAAAGTTGAAAGTGTGTAAATAAATTTTATTAAAAAATTTAAGCTAAGCGCTTTCGGCAAATAAACATGCCATCATCGGAGCTTTCGTCAATGGTAAAAAATACCTCTAAAAAAGGGAAACATTGAAAGGGGATCGGCATCACAGGCACAATAGTTAGATGTACCTTTTCACAAAATTAACAAATAAAATGAAATTAAAAACCCCTCTTTTATGGGGTGAAATTATTCACTCAGATCATTTTTATATTTTAAAGATGGAGCAACGAAGTATGCAAAATTCAAGTGTGTACATAGTCTTCAACAGTCTTCCATTAAAAAAAATATGATTATTTACCTCCGCATCATTATAATATGAATATGTTTCGATCAATCTTTCACAACGTGTGATGAATCTATTTAAATTATTACAATCGCTATCATAGGGCTCAATATTTCCAAGTTTTAATTTAAATAACTCCCAGTTAATGGCAGATTTAGAGGATGCTGTAGCTATTGTTATATTATTTACTGTACTAGATAAATCTAAATTCTCAAAAATATATTTATTATCTATTTTATCCTTAATAATACACTTATCAAATATACTTAGTAAATCTTCAATATCGTTCATGAAATCAAAATCAAAGTATTTTATTTATTTTTCTGTAGTATTAAACGTATCAACTATTATTCTTAAATATTATATACTCTTTTTAAAAAATTGATTGAAAAATATCTTTATAAAAATAAATTCATAATTTCTTGCCTATACTCTTTTAAAAAGGTAAGGAAAGGTAAAATTAGGAACTTGGTACCCACCGTCTAATGTGGCACTCAGGTTCTTCTTCAGGTCGTTAATCCTTGGAACCGCACTGGATGTTAAAACACCAAATTGCTAAATTTCTTCAATCGATTGATTCGTCGAAGTTCTTCAGGATCGTACGGATCCTACTGCTTAACTGCGCCAATTATGTATTTTGCTCGCGAAAATACTTTTTTCAAAATATTTATTATAAAAAATTTTGTTACAACTTGAGATTTAGCTGTACAATTAATGTCAAACTAAAATCTAGAACAAACTACACTTAACTATCCTCACATATATAAACAAACGCTGACTTTGCATTCTTCATTGTTTTTGATCTTGAATTTTCTAGGCCTGTAACTCACGTGGCGGCCTGGCTCATTTTGAATCTTCTAAGAAAATGAGATGTGTACACAAATAATTTTTATTGGAAGGAGTAAAATGGAAACATTTGAGATGTTATTGTGTGGATGTTACTGTTACAGTAGTTTCCAGGCAGTGAAATCGAGACGCTCGTGTTAAATTTTTCTTTTCAGGTTTTTAAAACGGAACATTTTTATTTAAAAGTACGGGTGACGATTTTAACGATGAATGACGGCAGAAAAAGATTGAGTGGTGCTCAATATAAAAATTTAAATATAGATATCGAAAATCTAAAAAAAAAACAACAAAGTGGTACCAACAATGGATAATGAATAATGCTACTACCGAATATTTGATATCAAAAGATAGCATCGGTTCAAGTATTGATAGGGATTATTCATCAACTAAGACCATTGGAGACAAAACAGCGCGTTTTCTTCAAAACAGAGTTTCCAGTAGAAAGAAACTAGTAATTGGGAAAGTACAACCATGAAAATATTCGATGTTTTCTCATTTGAAACAAAGTTTATTTTGTATTCCTTTTCGATTGTTTGGTGGAACGTCAAAAATAGCCAGTGACGAAATTAAAATTGGAATAATGTGCTCTAAATTTTACATTTTTATGAAAATGCGAAAGAACATGCCAAGTGTCTAGTTGCTTTATTACAAAGTCGACATTCTGTTGGCACAACCGATACGTTGTTTAGTGGACAAATTAAAAATTTAACTGAATATTGGAGGAATGGCTTACAAATAATATTCGCTGTGGTTAAAAAGTTATCATCTAGGGGCTTGCCTTTTAGGAGATCATCAGAAAAATTTTATGATGTGAAAAATGGAAACTTTATTATGTCTCTTGAATTGATAGCGGAATTCGATCCATTCTTAGCCAAACACCTAACGGAGTCTGAAAATCTTCGAAATGGTAAAACATTTTATTCATCTTCTACGATATGTGGGGAATTAATCGAGTTAATGTAGGAGTAAGTTGAGAATCAGATTGTAGATGAAATAAAACAGTCAATGTATTATTCAATTATAGTAGACTCAACACCAGATATTTCTCATGTGGATCAATTATCAAACATTATGCGGTATGTTCAATAAAACGGTAAACCTGTGGAGCGTTTCATTGGAATTTAGAGAAACGTCGGGCATAAATAGGAAGAATTAGAAAACGCGTCATTTAGAAAAACAAGTAACCACAATATTGAGCTGAAAATTTTGTTGGTATCAGTCTCACGACAATGCAAGTAGTATGTCTGATTGTTAGAGTACTTTACAGGCAAGAATTGTTGAATGAAAAATATGTACTTGCCCCTGCAGCTCATTCTTTAAATATGGTTGGGGTATGCGCGGCTGAATGTGTGAAAGGGGTAAAATCTGTTCTTGATATTTTACAACGTTCCTATAGCTTTCTCTCAGCGTCTACTTGGCGTTGGGAAATTTTAATAAAAAAATTAAGAAAATACACAAAGGTGCCAAAACGAGCAGACGGTACAAGGTGGACTGCACGACATGGAGCTCTTTCGAGTTCACTAAGTAGCTGGAATGTGTATTTAGTGGCATTGACCACAATGGAGGGAAATTTGGATGAAAAATCAATTTTTCCTGCCGAGGCAGCAGGAATAACACGCCTTTTACAGCGTTTTGAATGTGTTTTTTTGTGTGTTTTTTGAGAAACGATTTTTTATCGTTTTTACAAGTGTAATAAAAGTTTCAAAAGTATCATCATTGATACAGGTGATGTCACTTAGTTATACGCGTCGTTGATTAATTTTATTGGTTCTACACGAAATGAGAATATGATTATGGGTTATTTAAATAAGAGTAAAGAAATTTCTGAAGACTCGTATGACATTAAGCTTTCAGGAAGAGACAAATTACGGATTGAAACTTTTAATGCTATTATATATGTCAAAAAAGAACTAACGAGAAGATCGGCAGCTTATGAAATAGTTATTTTTCATTCTAAACTGCAAAATGGTACTTTTTCATTCGAGTATCAAACAGCTTTTTTACGAAAACTGCAGCTTTAATTACTGGCAATTAAGAGAAAATATTATGATTTTTACCCAACATGATTTTAATCAACATCTTGCTGTTAAATAAAGTTACGATAGCGACCACATAGCAACCAACAAACATTACTATAATTTGAAATTTCGCAACGCTTTTATTTGAAACTTTTCAAGAAATAGTGTTGGAAGTGAAAAGAAATGAGTTCTGAAAGTGATGAAAATGATATACCTCCGGATGTATTACAAGATGCACGAAATGCGATTTCTAGTCTTATCCCGGAAATCTATCGAAAGACAAACTAAAGTTTCAAAAAAGATACTAGATGTTCCAGAAGCTAAAACTCCTACCGAAAAACCTTCAGTATATTCCGTTGAATGCACTGAAAGTTTTCAAGCTGACAAAACGCTTGTAGTAGCACCAGGCTCTTCACCGGAAATGGAGGTTCAAGAACCTACAATTTCATTAAAGTAGCTATCGTCGTCAAGCGGCTTGAATTTTACAAATTGTACCATATCAAATTTATATTTAAATATTATTAATAATAAATAGATTCCCTCAAACTTCGATGTTTTGTTTAATTAAAAATGGCTGGACGTGAAAGTTTTTTTTGTTCTAGACTGTAAAAGCCTTTTTTGGTGAGCTCCAGGAATGTGCGACTTTGCGTTCTAAAATCAGAACAAAAATGCCAAAAATTTTTGACAGTTTTCGAAAAACGTTTTTTTCTAAATTTATTTTTTTTAAACATGAAATGAAGTGACCAATAAACATTAATTAACGAAGCTAATCTATGATCTACGAGAATTTCATAACGAAGATTTAGACATTTCGTTTCCCAGTGAATGTTCATATCTCTGTCAAATACTAAAGGAGAATAATTATTTGGAAAGTCAAAAATATTCTATATCCCAATTACTATCATTAATTCGTGATCAAAATTTGGAAATCGTTTTTCCAAACGTTGATGTGGTTCTAAAAATATTTGTATCCGCTGAACGCTCATTATCTACTTTGAAAGGAATAAAAACATATTTGTGGTCTAGCAGGGACGAGGACAGATTAAATTATTTAGCAGCTTTGGCCATTGAAAGTGATTTATCATCCAGCATTGGCTATACAGACATCGTTTACGACTTTGCTGCAATCAAATCTAGCAGGACGTTTTTGTAACAAAGGTAATTTTGTTAATTACATGTCCATTTTGATTTACCAAATTAGGGGCGGCATGAATTCGATTTGCGTAAACCTCAAAAATCCTAACTCCGGCACTGTATACCTTATTTTCAAAAGTTAAATAATTCTGATTAATATATACCTCAAATAAATTAAGTATATCCGATATTATTCCTGGATTGATATTTTTATCTTCTAGTAATTTTCTTAACAAGTATTATGCATTGTTTTGTTCGAATTTTAGAGACCATATTTGTAAAATCAAATGAAATTGGTTTAGAGTTATCTTGTAAGTAGAATATTATTAATTTTTCGATTAGTTCTATTGAATTTTCAATTGAGTATTCAGATATATATCTATAATTATTAAGTATTTTTTTACGTTTTTTAGCTAATTTATTATTAGGAGTGAAAGATTTTGGATAAATGTAGAGGAGTATATTCCATAGATTTTCGTGTTGTTAGCTGGTTGACGTTGTGTTTTGGGTTCTAATTGGGGAAATATAGGGAATGTAAAGGAAGTGGAGTATTATTTTTGAGGTTAAAAGCATTTTACAGTGAGTGATAAATGGTTATAAGGGATGTTAGCACGACGTGACCGGTTTAGGG
Organism: Galeruca laticollis; assembly: GCA_963921935.1. NCBI lineage: Eukaryota > Metazoa > Arthropoda > Insecta > Coleoptera > Chrysomelidae > Galeruca > Galeruca laticollis. The sequence goes on along the minus strand of OY998178.1, from coordinate 61,668,446 downwards.
TATGAGATACATATTGCTCGTGGCAGTGACGATGATGGAAGAGAGAGGTGAGTAGGAAATTTGTGTTCGTCTACGGCCGCGGCAGAAGAGGTAGTATTTTAGGTTGCGAAAATGTTAATAGGTGATGAATTTGAGAGGAGAAGAAAGCGGGCTGTCAAATAATTATCTAGAATGGGTTTAGTATAGTGTTGTGTGCGTAAGGAGTTGCCTAATTAATTTCAAAGGTAGGATTTTAAATCTCAACAAGGAGTATTAGCATAAGAAACTACATGCCTAATTGGTTTCAAGGCTTCATGTAATTTAACGGTTTCATATAATTGTGAAGATTGAGAATTTTTATTTGTGATGCGCTTCTTTCCATAATAACTTGAAATATAATTTAGATTATTAACAATCCCTCTTACATTATTAGAAATCTTATCTGTTAGATCTGCTCTTAGAATTGGGAAATAGCTAGATTCTATAAAGTTATTTACTTTGAATTTATAATCTTCAGTTTTCGATATAACAGTGGAATTACCGTTGTCAGATTTTGTAATCGTGAGGTTATGATTTCCTACATTCTTTTTAATTGAATTTAAAACTGAAATGTCATTTTTTGTTTGACGTTTAACCTATAACAGTTTAATATTTTTTATAAAATTGGCAATTTTTAATTTCTCATGAAGAAAATGATTGGATTTAGATTTAAAAGCTATTTCTGATTCTGTAGCTAGTAATTGTTTAGTATTATTCGTAAATTTTGGTGGTATGCTGTACTCTAAGCCTACCCATATAGCACAAAAGTTTTCTGCAAAGTTGCTTGATTTTTGATATTAACTTGCTCAAGCAAACTTGTGATATAAAGCATGAAACAAGTTTGCAACGAAATTGCCATGTCAAAGGTAAATGAAAAGTGTGTTGCAAATTTGACGCAAATTGAAAAAACATTTTTTTTGTGTTTAACCGTACTCTATGTTACCACTAATATGGAAATAACCTAAAAATACATAAAATGTATTGATTGAATAATATTTAAACGTTCATTATATTTGGACATATTATCCATATCATCGTTGCAACTTAATTGTAAACCAAAATGCTATTTTTTGTTGAACGTTTAACTTTGACGGTTAATTATTTTTGGTTAAATTAGCAATTTGAAATTTACAATAAAGAAAATTATTTCAATTAGATTTTGTAGCTATTTCTGAATCTGTAACTAATATTTGTTCAATATTAATCGTGAATTTTGGTGGTATGCTGTACTTTAAGCCTATATTTGAAAACTCTTGTTAATTAATTCTTAAAGGTTTTCAAATCGCGATGCAAAGCGTGTTGGTGTGTAGATAAGTACTTACAGTTTCACGATGTTAAGAGTATTGAATTCTATGTTGTTATTCTAGTTTTTTCAGTTTTTATTCTTGTTTCTTAAATTTCTTGTACTTTATCGGGCTGACACTCTGATCCTGTCATCTAAACCATGAAACTCTATTTGATGTAGCTAAAACGTGAAGTCAGAATGTACAGTTTTCATGTAAGTGTCTATGGAGTCCTTAGACTATTAAACACAATTTCTGAGACGGGGTCTCTTATTTTCTATCCATTTTCTACTTTCCTCTTTAAGCCATACACGTTGAGTACATTTTATCGATTTTTGGGCTTAGGTGTTTTATTATAGCATTTTATGTTTACATAATTTGTTACTATTTATTTTGTAAGTCATTCTTGGTTAAACCAGATGTTTTGGGAACCTTGACAACGTTTTTCTAGTAACTTCTGGAATAGTAGGGTCAAGTCTTCTCTCGAAGATTTTTTAAGGAAATTTACACATTCGACCCTTACTGTACGGAATATACTCATTACTTTCCTGAAGGAAATTGAATATTTCTAAAAAATTCCACAATATAATGGAAGGATTCAAAAAATTCTAAAAAAATTAACATCTCAATATCATTGTCAGAATGACAGAAGTTACATTTCGCGTGATGCCTACCTGATGCTTTATATTTATATATTATTATAATTCATGTAGGCATCACACGAAATGTAAATTTTGTTATTCTTACTATGATATTAAGTAACATCGGAACAATTGTCAAATTTTGTAAAACCAGTGCGAAGCCCCATATCCCCTATTTTAGCAAAAAAATTTTTGGACAGTAGGTATTGAAGGAAAAATCTTTGAATATAACATTTCAAAATATATCTTATTTTGGTATAGATATATAGATGACATATTAGTTTGTTATATATGTGTTGAAAGAAAATTGGATGTATTTTTCAATCATTTTAATAATTTAAACCCATAAATGAAATTTACATCACTTAATCATTCAATGTATAGAAAACCAACGTACACTGATGTGACTATACCATATAATTCCAACCATATCATGTCACATAAATTAGCATAATATAATTTAATGATGTAAAGCGCATTCTCTATTCCTATGAACAAAACAATTTTGATGGAGGAATTAATACAATTAAAGAAATAGCAACATCCAACAGTTATGCATCAAATAAAATAAATAAATTACCTAATAAAACAGAGAAAAAGTGGCACTACAATTAATTTTTCCTACACAATCTAAAGAAATAAAAAATTGAAAAACCATCACATATCCTGATAATATCTATAATAATATTTCAGAGATATTTTTTCAGAAACAAATAAAACAATTTGTTTTAAAACAGAAAATAATGTTATTATATTATTGTTTGTTAAATTGTAAAAACAAAACTATCCCATTACAAAAGTCTGGTATATGTAAATTTAAAAGTCTAGAATGTAATGCTGTCAATTTAAGTCAAACCCTTCGACATTTCTTTCGACATTTATATATATATATATATATATATATATATATATATATATATATATATATAACAAAAACAGAATTAGCGGGCATATCACGCAAAAGAGGTTACAGAGAATGAGTGGTAACCGTAGACATGCATGTTTCTGGCTCATTAGCCTTCATCGGTACGGCATAACCAAGAAAAGGTGTACAACTTGGGAGCAAGGATGTTAATTGAAACATGAGAAAACACAAACAACGGATTTCAACAAGATAACCAAACGCACATTTGCGCCTTCAAATGGAAGATCCCGAGTTTTCAAGACAACAACCAACAGAGACATGGAGGCGTCTATAGCTCTCCTGTCTAAACCTTCTGACCCTGGAAATAGACAAATAATCAATGAAAAGATTAAAGAATTCTTTAATCTTTTGGTTATCTTGTTGAAATCCGTTGTTTGTGTTTTCTCATGTTTCAATTAACATCCTTGCTCCCAAGTTGTACACCTTTCCTTGGTTATGCCGTACCGATGAAGGCTAATGAGCCAGAAACCTGCATGTCTACGGTTACCACTCATTCTCTGTAACCTCTTTTGCGTGATATGCCCGCTAATTCTGTTTTTGTTTTATATTCCACGCGTATTCTTTAATCTTTTCATTGATTATTTATATATATATATATATATATATATATATATATATATATATATTGAACTCATCACAACATCTATAAGGGGTGAAGGTGTTGGTGTGTGAGGTTTTCAAGCGTGAATTATTTGGTTGAAAATCACCAAAACGTCGGAAGTTGTTTGCTTGTCATGATATGAATGAAATTAAAATGAGTTATATATTGAGTTTGTACCTATGATATCGTTTGTTTAATGTAGATATTGAGATGCTAAAATAATATTCAAAACATTTACCATTGTGTCAGTGCTTCATAAAATAATTCAACTCATACTTGTATAAATCACCATAAATCATCTATAAATAATGTAATAAATTGACTGTCTCGACCCTTACTTCGTGGAATATGCTCATATTAGTGTTTTTAAATGAAACTCAAGGTCTCTAGTTAATTCCACAATATAATACAAGTTATTGAAAATTCTAAAAAATTGACAATTGTTTCGATAAATCAATATCATCGTCAGAATGACAGAAGTTACATTTCATTTTATGCCTACCTGATGTTTAGTAGTTATATTTTTGGCTAGACCAAGAAGTAACCTAACTTGTGATTGGCTTAATATATGTTTATAGAAAAAAGAAGAAGATGTGATATTACAAATATTGAAGCTTAGTTATTATTAGCCCTATGGTGATATCCTGGATATCATTTTTCCAATTAAGATCAGTATAACTGTGCAATGATATAGAAAACCAGGAAAACTATATCTGCTGATCTTTACAATTATCACTTAAGAAGACAGTTTATTAGTGGAGAATTCTCTAGATTTAACTGTTCATTGACACCTAACACAGAACTAAAAGTGCTGCATATTTGTGAAAAGAAACAAGGACTGGATTTCCTTGAAGAACTGGAAATTAGAAGACATTTAAGAAACCCACAATATGAAGTTGTCAATGAACAGTTAAATCTAGGGAATTCTCCACTAATAAACTGTCTTCTTAAGTGATAATTGTAAAGATCAGCACTTGACCAATTTCGGGCTTATGCAGTAAAGGATGCACCAGAGCGCGTTTTCGTAGCAAGCGTAGTAACTTGTTGAATGGCTGGACTCGACTCTCTCGATTCCTCAAAATTCCTCCTATTTATACTACGTTACTGCGTAGTTGTTCTAAGTTGCTGCGTAGTTGTTCAAAGTTACTGCGTAGTTGTTGTTCCGACGATGCTATTGGTCGAAATGCGCGTGGTCTGGTGTCAATAGTTTTCCTGGTTTTCTATATCATTGCACAGTTATACTGATCTTAATTGGAAAAATGATATCCAGGATATCACCATAGGGCTAATAATATCTAAGCTTCAATATTTGTAATATCACATCTTCTTCTTTTTCCTATAAACATATATTAAGCCAATCACAAGTTAGCTTACTTCTTGGTCTAGCCAAAAATATAACTACTAAACATCAGGTAGGCATAAAATGAAATGTAACTTCTGTCATTCTGACGATGATATTGATTTATCGAAACAATTGTCAATTTTTTAGAATTTTCAATAACTTGTATTATATTGTGGAATGAACTAGAGACCTTGAGTTTCATTTAAAAACACTAATAATGTAATAACTTGTGAATGTGGCATATACGTCATAAAAAGTATCAAAAACCCTAAAAGAATGAATAAATGTATTTAGATTATTTTAATTCATCATGTTTAATAAGAATTAGTACCAAAATCATTATCTTTGATGATTATTATTATTATGACACAGAGAACTGTCAACAAGATTGGAATGTCAAATTTACTTTCAAAGCATGAACTGCCTGCGACAGAAACTTGACGCCCGCGACAGTAATTTGACGTTAGCGACAGAAGTTAGTTCCCATAGAACTATGTAATTCTGATTGATATTTGAAGGGACAATGAATTTGAACACATAAAGAATTTTTGTAAATATAATTTTAAGCCAAGTTCATGAGAAATCATAACCGTGACCAAATTTTAATAGAAATTGAAAAGAATTATATAAATTTTGAAAAGTATCAGATTATAGATTTGTCTAATTTAGAATGGAGAAGTATTAAACAATGAGAGGTTTTTTTATATATAGGGATATTTTTGGAGAAGTGGAGTTTTAAATAGATAAATTAAATTATTTTGGAAATAAACAAAGCATTAAATATAATCTAATAGTTAAGAAAATTATGAAATTAAATGAAAACCTCTGATTTGTAAATTATTGTTGAGAAAAATCTAGTGAAATGATGAGTTTTGTCCATAGCAACGGAGAGGACTTGGAAAAATGGAAGGATGATATATGATATTTTGGAGAGAGGACGTAGTTAAATGAAATTTTAAAATTACAATAAAATAGAAGTGAAGTCCTCATATAACTCAAGAAAAGTAACAGAAAAAAGTTAAATAAAGTTGAAGAAGTAAGTTGAGAAGATTTAGAAGCTAATTGAAGGTACAAAAGATAAATGATTAAAATAGATAGAAATCAAAGACATTAGAATAATCAAATAAACTGAAAGTATAATTGAAAAATACTTATAAACTAATGAAACCAGAATTATAATTCAAGAGAGAAAAATAAGATATTTTAAAAGATAACAAGAAATATAATTTCAAAGCTTACTTGGAGGAGTTGTGTCAAGTATCCAGAGGGAGTAGATGCAGTAGACACATTATTAGAAGAGTTGTGTTGTTGGAGACTTAATTGTTGTTTCCAGAAGAAGACATCGATAGTGCAAGGTTAGTGTTGAGTACTTTATTGGTTAACCAATTAAATAACTAAAACAATTTTGATTTGGCCATTTTAATTCAATTTTCTAGCATAAAGGTATTTTAATTCAAAATTTATTAGGTTATAGTTAATTTTTCATTTCATCGTATTAGATTTAAATTTTGTTTGTATTGATATATATATATATATATATATATATATATATACATATATCTATATATATACTTCTTTTCGTATTTTCATTTCATAGTTCTTATAACATATATAATTAGAGTGTTTGTCATTGTCGTTTCATTCTGATATCAAAAAAATAAAATAAAGAAAAATAGGTTCCATAACTTAGGCGTACCAACGTATTTAAAATCCAGAACTCAAAGGGAGTAAAGAGTCTCATGCCCGACTATATATATTTGAGCTAGCCGAACCAACATTTGTATATAAATTAAATAAAAACTAAATATTATATTAAACCTAATCATAAAATGAAAGAAATAATTATTAAAATAGGGAATATATTATAATATATATATATATATATATATATATATATATATATATATATTATTTTATATAATTGTTCATTTATTTGGTTATACATAATTATTTATTTAAAATCTTAATTAATAATTAACTTCAATTTATGTAGCAGCTCATAAATATAAAACCGTGGCATGGAGTACTCTCTCTCTCTCTCTCTTTCTCATTTGGGTACAGGCGCGCAAATAATTGAGAAATCAACTGATATGAATTATTTATATATATATATATATATTAATATATATATATATATATATATGAGTATAATAAATAAATTGTTTGAAAACGATATTGACATATATGAGGGCTATGAGGTCCATGATCGCCTCGTTACGTCTAGTTTTCCGACTTCTGCTTTTTGCAGTTACAACGAGGTTGACCTAATTTTCCATAAGTCCATTACTATGGAATTTGCTTCCTCCAGTACTGTAAGTCTAATTAATTTGAGGACTTTCTGTGAATTACTATCCCTCATCATTTGTTGTAGGATATGCTAAACGTACCACTCTAGCAGTATCTACTTCAAATTCTTTCAATGTCTCACTGCCACGCTGACTCCCATTCCGTAAAAGAGCCTTGTAAACTTGCTGCAGATGGCTATCGCCGTGTATATGAATAGCCGAGGAAATCATACTTGGTAGTTGAGTTCTTGGTTTCATATCAAAATTGATAATTTACACTCAGATGCAAAGAATTCGATACATTTCATATAAGTATCCACTTAGGACTTGTTATATAATGTGTATAAATTTAGAAAAACCCTCATGTAAGTACGATCATTAATTTTTAATAAATTATTTTCACATTTTTTATGACATTTCTTGTAAACAATAGGAATGTATGCTTTTGTCAAAATTTTAAGTTTGATAAGCAGCAAGAAATTAATTTGTTATCGTTTTGATTTCAGCTATCAGAGCAATTTGGTATTAAATCGTTTTGAGTTCCGAATTTTCAATTGCAATAAAATGGTATTAAAACCAACGGATGCTGCAAGAGCTGTGGCTTTAGTGCAAGTTGATCGTAGCCAATATTATGCAGCTGAGGTGCTAGGTAAGAGTTGTACTATTCAAAGAGCCATTTAGCGATTCAGTCAAACCAGCAACTATACTAGAATGCCAATATCAGGCAGAGCAACATTCGCACGGGATGTCAGATTTTAATCTCTTCCTGTTTGAGAAATAGGTATATAAATTCCGTTGAGCTGGGAATTGCCCGAATGAAGTGAGAAATGTGGATGTAAGTAGGTGAAGAGTTCGTCGACGACTGAATCCTCCTAATTTATCATCCGGAACACCAACCCTATGTCCACTGTTATCTGTGGAGCATCACAGAGTTCGACTTGCTTTTGCAAGGGAATACGAAAACTGGAATTATGAAGATTGGAGTAACGTATTGTAACTAACCCGTTGATGACAGTGAAATTGTAGTGACAGTGTTAAGTTAGTTAGATATTCTTCTCTCTCTGTTAATTACTTTTAGGTTAGGTATTCTCCTTTCCCTGATAACCAGTCCTATGTAAGTTAGGTTGAACAGAAATAAAATGTTCTGGATTGTTCGTTCGATGATTCTGAATAGCTGGAAATGTAATTCTGGAACATTCTAGGAGATTGAAAATGATGATATAAGGATGTGCTACCGCTGAGAGAGGAGTGGCGAGAAAGGGTAAACGTTTTTGAGATAAGTGTGAATTGTATTTCTGGTTTGTGAATAAACCATTCAAAGAATTCCAAAATCGTGTTACAATTGGTGTCAGGTGCGGAGTATAGAAAAAACAAGGATGCCTGGAAAGTAACTGAATGAACTGTTGGTTGCTGAGCTCAGAAGAGCGATAGTTAGAATCAGAAGGTAACAAGACATTTCTGCTATGGAGATTACGGGAGTGTTTCGTTGAAGAAGGTACCAACCCTGAGTCAGTAGAATTCGAAGATCCATTGGACAAGTTATGCTAATAAATATCGACCCCGGAAGACGAGTTATCCCATCAAATATAGACCCAGAGAGATGGGTTATCCCATCAAATATCGACCCAAACAGACGAGTTATCTCGGCAAATGTGGACCTAGAGAGATGAGTTATCCCAGCAAATATCGACTCAGAAAGACGAGTTACCCAGTATTTAACAACAAATTAGTACTTAGAACAACGAGTTGTGCCAGCAACTATCCAACCGTTGTGATGAATTGTCTGATCATATAGGCAACTAGAGGGCTGAACTCGTGGAACAATAGGGTTGTTGACTAATTTTTGAAATCGCTTTGATTTTAAAGATAGACCTTATATAAACACGAAAATTGAATTTTATAAAAGAATATGACAAATTCCAATAAAAAAACGTAAATGAAAATAGGCTTCAAAATTCCTGCTAAAACGCTCCATACCGCCTCGTGACGTCATCAAACTATAAACGAATCTCGCGTTCAGTCAAAGTTAATTGATCTTGACTGAGTTCTTACGAATAAATTGAATAAATGCTGTAAAAATGAATAGATCGTCATACAAATGCTGTACAGAGCTGACGCGTGAATGTACGTCAATCAGAACAACACCAAAACGATTCAGAAACGTTCCAAAAGTTCACAAATATGAAAAAGACTTGCTAGACAAGATCCAGCCTCATTGATAACATTAAGTAACAGCTATTTTTGTGAAGATCACTTTAATGCAAGTTGTTAACTCTGATAAACAACAAGTATAAATTTTAAATCATTTTGGATATTTTTGGCAAAAGCAAAAAGTCAATTATTCATTAGACGTTTGTTTACAGAGCGAATTCCAAGTTTTATTTCGTTGAGATAGATGGTAAGTAATTCCTAATATGATAAAAAAGTATATAAAATGAGTAAGGTGTCTATCTCATTTGTGATAGAGTATATCAATGTGAAATTATAGGTACTTACAAAGACATTCTCATGTTTTTCTCCGCTGCACAAAAATACAGGTTTCTAGCAAAGAAACTCGAACAATTAGTTTGATGGATCCAGTTTCGATTGCGATGAAAATCGTGAAATATTACCGTTGTTGTAATAAATTATCATGAAGAATGGTTCATACTTTTTACTTGGTTATGAGAAATAAGTCAACTGGTTGGTGCAGTGACGTCATCGCGCTCAGATTGGTGTTCTCAGTCACGTGATAATGGGTGATAATCAACGCAATAATTTTATTTAGTTTAAGAAGAATAATTAGGGTCCTAAAATGCTATTTTAGGTTTCTGAAAAATGTCTCTAATGTGTAAAACATAAGTTGACATTAATTTGTAACAACTGTTAACATCCCTGTTAACTCAATAGATTCAACCTGAATTCACTCGTCACATGACCGCCCAGCGAGATGAGGTTACGAATCGAATGAAAGAACTTACTCGACAGATGACCATCCAGCGAGAAGAGGTTACGAATCGAATGGAAGAACTCACTCATCATATGATCGCCCAGCGAAACCAATTTGCTGATCGAATGAGGGTAGAATTGACTTGACAAACCACTGAAGTAACCCAGCAAATAACGAGTAAAATGCTGAATTTGGAAAGCAACAAGAACCAAGAAGTCACCATGGCGAAGGGGACGTCAAAATTTCAGCAGACCTCAAATCTACCATCAAGCCAACAACTTTTGTCGGAAAAACCTCTTAGCCAAATTATTTGAAGCAACTCAGTGCTGTGGCTGGGGCCAATGGATGGACTTCTCGAGGAAAATCCATATCACTCACCGTTTCACTACGAGGAGAGGCTTTGCATGTGTTGCAGTCTCTTTAGTAGAGTGATACAGAAGACTCTGATGCCTTTGCAACACGACTTGAGATGCGTTGTGGTTATACCCATCTGGAGTCGATCTACAAATCCCAACTTAAGAACCGGAAGCAGAAAATCGGAGAGTCAACACAAGAATTCGAGATGGGTATCGCTAGGATAGAAAGATGTGCCTATCCATCTGTAACAGAAGACCTATTAGAAAATCAGTACAAGTTTTCGTCAATGGTCTTCGGAATACAGAGATTTAACGAGTGTTGTTTAAATCACTTGAACACTATGATAGCCTTCACCGACAATCCCTTATACCCGTCCCTGACTGTAGCATATACCACACGAAAATCAGAAATGTTCTGCGCCTGTGCGTTCTCGAAAGCTTCCGCGACTTCCCGACTTCGACTTTTTGACACACTCTTCTATTCGAGCTTTAAAAAGGCACACATGTCTCGTTACGGAACCGCCTAAAAGGTTTCGTGTTTCTTATATAAAACGTTACTAATACAGTATTTTAATTGATTAATTTGTTATTGTGTTATCTGTTTGTATGTAGAGTCAGTGATATGGTCAGGTAAATAAAAGTAAACCTAGACATTGTTACTTATACAATTAAACCTTTAACAAGAATTGTTTTCTGGTACATTACGATATTGCTTACAAGGTTTCCACGTGCTATAGAAATTCTTTACTTCCGCAATAATTTATGTCCACATCGATGTAACTTGATATTTATCATTAAGTAAATCATCTAAACAAAAATGAGTTTCAATTTGCCTAATGGCTGGTCCTTCGTTTTACTTTGTATCAACCGCAATAAATCTATTGGAGGGATTCTGTTTCTTCTCGAAAGTACATTTGGAGTTGTCGGCTGTACACAGCCCATTCTACTACATCACCTCCAGAGCTATCGAAGGTATTGTTCCCCCTTCAAGTGGTGCTGCTGGCGCTTCCGAAGATCCTGGTGGTTGCATTGTTGATTGTATTGGAATTTGAAGCAGCAACGGAAGTTATACTAGGCCCTGCTCGCAGCCCTGATTAAGTGACACCAGCGACTGGTAAACATGGTGAGCTTAAAGAAGTGGTTAAAAAAATCTTGAGGGTGGTAGCTTCAAAGAAGAGGTGGCCCGTGTGATGGTGGGGTTGTGGTAAGACTGACCACATAAGAAGTGATTGCCCGCATAACATAAAGACCCCTGCTGAAAATTCTCAAGAGCAAGAAAACTGAAACGCGTCGACTCCTGGGGGGCGAGACCGACCCTATATCATCGAAAAGACCCTACCATTGTGGAGTTGGCTACGATGAAACAACAAATGGGCAGCTAATACACTGACGGACAAATCGGTAAAAAGAATGATGCCATGTTAATAAAAACCGAGGCCATGGAAACCAGTGTAATACCAACCGTCGCCAACCACAGAAGGATGTCGCCTCAGTTGAAAATCACGAACCGCTACTGGAGAAGCAGCTAAAGTATATGTGGAAATAAAAACGATATTGTCGTTTGGTACTACTACTCTTACACATTCGGTATTAGTGGCTGACATCGATGAAGGCGCCATCTTGGGTATAGATATGATGAATCACTGCGCGAATTACCTCAGCGCATCCTGATGACATCGCAGTATAAACGCCAAGTCAGCAGAGTGCGGAACCGAGGACATAAAAACAGTTGTAAATAGTTTTTTGTTGTTGTTGTTAATTTGAATTTGAAGTAAACGTAATAATTGTCAGAGAGTATGATTGTTACTTGAAAATAATGTTTTTCAAAATAGAATTTAGTGCTTGAAGCAGTTAATTGGCGCAGTCAGTAGGATATCGGGGGATTGATTTGTATCGAACAAACCAATTTCGTGTCGACGATTAGCCCGATATCGAACCGTATAAACTGTCAGTAGTGGTGACGCCGACGGATACGTTAAAAAGTGAACCACAAGTTAAGAAGTTTGGGAATTGGAATCATATCGTCCATTTCTGCGAGGGACCAGTGTTTCGGAGAAGATAAAATTGCTGAACCGGACCTCTACCTCATAATTGGAATGCTGAGAGTCATTTTCTTACTGTAAGTGCAATTTATGTCTGATATACTTGAAATTTCAACAAATAGTTTACAAAATTTGTCTATTGATAACTCTTAAATTGACACTTCGGTGACGATTACTAGCTCAAATACTATTAATATTGATAACAACCAAAGTAATAATATAATGGCAGAAAATTTTGAATCTGAATATTTGAAATGTATTCCACAATTCGATGGAAATCCGAATGACTTGAATCAATTTTTATCAGTGTGTGATAGTCTTATTATCAAATTTTATGATAGGGTAAACTCAACTAATTTTCATAATGTATACTTGTTGCAGTCTGTAATAAGTAGATTAGTAGGTAGTGCAAGAACTGTAGTTAATATTCAAAATGTCGATATTTGGAATCAGTTGAAATCTGTCTTAAGACGAAATTTTGCAGATCAACGGGATGAGACTTGTTTGAATAGAGACTTGGTAGTAATGAGTCAAATGCCTAATGAAAAAGCCCAAAATTTGTATGATAGAATTTCAAATATATTAAATTTATTATGCAGTTATGTAGAAATTCACGAAAATATACAAGCTTCAAGGGATTTAAAGAAAAAATTATACAATGATCTAGCACTCAAAACATTTCTTTGTGGACTAAGGGAAACTTTAGGCACTAAAATTCGATGTATGCGGCCTGAAAATTTGGCTGTAGCATTACAATTCGTGACTGAGGAAGAAAATACTCACTATTTTCAAAATTCAACAAATAAAAATCAATTTAAATCAAATAACTCAACAAACAGATCATTTCAGCAAAATGTTCCAAATCGTAATATGTCAATAGCCCTCAGTATGTATCACAAAATAGAAATTTCTTTTCAAATCAAAATTTTAATAGGAACAATAATCAATTCCGAACAGGTCCAATTCAATTTAGACAAAATGTTCCGAACCAAAATGTTTCCTCTAGTGCACGAACTTTCCGAAATACATCAGTAGAAAATGTTTTCACACCTAACCCAAATAGAACATTTCCAAAACCGACACCAATGTCATCATCAACAAGGTATACTGGAAGAATGAATAATAATTATAATATTGAAAATCAATCTTTTAATAATCAAAATAGAAGTAATCATTTTGCACAGCCTAACCATTCTAACTATAGACCGCAACAAAACTATATAGCCGAAGAATTATATAATACTGAAATAGAAAATACTAATAGAAACTTTTGCGAGGAAATTGAAATTAATGAAAGAAAATCTTGATACAATTGAAAATTTTCATATCACCTCCGATCCAATGCTGGAGATTTGACACCTCTTACCATTTCGTTAAATAACGTAGATTGTAGTGAATTAGCATATATAACTTTTCCAGAATATAACATTAAACTTCTTGTCGATTCTGGGTCGACAAAATCATTTCTAGACCCAGATATTGCTAAGAAATTATTTCCAAAATTAATTGAATATGACCCATTTATTGTATCCACTGTATTCCAAAAATCATCTCATGAAAATGGTGTAGAAATACCAGCGTCAGAAATTGTTCGATTGACTAATAAACACTTAAAATTTTATATATTCAAGTTTCATAATATTTTTTATGGTTTGATAGGATTAGATAATCTCAAATTACTAACAGCTTCAATAGATTTCAATAATTCATGTCTAATTACACCTCATGCAAAAATAAAGCTTAATTTTAGAAAAATTAGTAACACGAATAATACACATGTAATTAATATAGAACCTCGTACAGAGAAAGTAATTCAAGTAAAAACTACAATAAAAAACGGCGAGATTGTAATTCCATATCAGAAGATAAAAAACTGCGAAATTCCAGAATGTCTGACGGTTGCTCGTAATGGTCTTGCTATTACAACAATAATAAACAACACGACAAGCTTCTTAACACTTAATTTCTCGGAACCGTTGACTGTAGAAAAATTTGATGCCAATAACATTCCACAGTTCAACATGCATAATTTTGATGATTCGGATAAATGCGAATTGGATTTATCTCAGATTCGGACCGACCATCTGAATAAAGAGGAAAAGGATTCAATTTTAAATTTATGTTATAAATATTCAGATATTTTTTATAGAGAGAATGAGCTTTCAAGTTTTACAAGTAAAATTAAACATTGTATTAAAACTACGGACGAGGTGCCAATTTATTCAAAATCATATCGTTACCCATTTATCTATAGACAAGAAGTGAAAAATCAAATTCAAAGTATGCTCAATCAAAATATAATTAAACCGAGCAATAGCCCATGGCCGAGTAATATTTGAGTGGTACCGAAACGAAAGGATGCATCAGGCAAACAAAAATTCCGCGTAGAGATTGACTATCGTTAAACGAAAAGACGATAAATATCCTCTCCCAAATATAACTGATACATTAGATAAACTCGGCAAATGCCAGTATTTTACTACTCTCGATTTGGCCAGCGGATGTCACCAAATTGAAATGAATGAAGATGACATAGAAAAGACGGTGTTTAGTACAGAACAAGGTCATTGGGAATTCCTGAGACTTCCCTTCGGTTTAAAAAACGGTCCATCAACGTTTCAACGCGTCATGGATAACATACTAAGAGGCATCCAAAATGAGAAATGTCTAGTCTACCTTGATGACATTATAATTTTTTCCACGTCACTTCAAGAACATCTAGAAAGACTTACGGCCGTATTTGAAAGATTAAGAGAAGCCAACTTTAAAATACAACTAAACAAATCTGAATTTTTGAGTAAGGAAGTGGCCTACCTATCTTGGACACGTCGTAACTCCGGAAGGTGTTCGACCTAATCCGGACAAAATTAAGGCAATAAAAGAATACCCATTACCAAAAACTACAAAACAAATAAAAGGATTTCTTGGTTTAGTGGGTTATTATAGATGATTTATCAATAATTTCGCGAAAATAACTAAACCATTGATTCAGTGTCTAAAAAAGGGTGCAAAAATTGAGCATGATGCAGAAGTTTTAAATAGTTTTGAAACTTGTGAACAGTTACTGACGAACGAGCCCATATTACAATATCCCGACTTCTCAAAACCGTTCAATTTAACAACCGACGCCAGTAATGTAGCATTGGGAGCTGTCCTATCGCAGGGACAAATCGGTAATGACTTACCGGTCGCATATGCATCGAGAACGTTAAATGATTCTGAAAGGAACTACTCTACGATTGAAAGAGAATTGTTGTGTATTGTTTGGGCAACTAAATATTTAAGGCCCTATTTATATGGACGTAAATTTTTCATAATAACTGATCACAAACCATTGCAATGGTTGTTTTCGTTAAAAGACCCCAATTCAAAACTTCTAAGGTGGAGAATTAAACTCGAAGAATACGACTATACTATAATTTATCAGAAGGGATCATTAATAGCTCATGCCGACAATCTGAGCCGAATTGAAATTCACGCAAAAGAATCGCGAAGCGACATTTGGGACGAAATAGATATTATCACAGAAGAAGTTGAAAATAACAGAGACAAATTAATTACACCGGATATTGAAGATATTTTTAAACCGATAACTGTTACCACGTTAAAATCTCCTAGTCTGGACCTGGACAATATTTCACTCATAGTTCACCCAGACTCTGACCTAGAACAAGAAAACTAAGGACAAACTATTCACTCAAATGCTGAGGAAAATCCCGTAGTTGGCATTCCTATCAGCGAAACACCTGTTAATTATGGTCAAAACCAAATAATTATACAATCTGTTTATCACTCACCATCAAAACCAATAATTACGAAATTATTTGAAAATAAGCAGAGAATAACGGTACAAGTTTCAGACAATAATTTCGAAAACGATATAATTAATTTCATAAAAGAATATATTGCCCCCGGGGTATCACATTACTTGTATTTTGTAAAAACTGAAATGGTTGAACCGTTCTGCGAAGTTGTAAGGAAAAATTTTAAGTGGCCGTCATTAAAATTTCGTAGATGTACAGAAAGGTTAATAGATGTAACAAGTAAAGCCGAAATAGCCGAAATAATACAAAATGATCACGAATCAAAAAGCAACCATAGGGGTATCGACGAAATACTTAATAGAATCAAAAGGATTTATTGTTGGCCGAATTTAAAACAATCAGTTCAAACTTATATAAATAATTGTGAAATTTGCCAACAATGCAAATATGAAAGGAACCCTATTAAAATGCAAATTAATATTACACCTACAGCAAATAAACCATTCGAAATAATTCATATTGATATATATATATATATATATATATATATATATATATATACAATAGAAAAAACTTAATTTCTCACTATAATCGACATATTTTCTAAGTATGCTCAAGTTTATCATCTAAATTCAGTAAATTCAACAGATATAACGAATCACCTGGTGACCTTCTCTCATCATGGTGTCCCTAAACAAATAATTACGGATAACGGTACAGAATTCAAAAACTCGGTAATCTCTGAATTATTAGCTCTACATAAGATAAAAATCCATTATTATTCTCCAAATCACCCCCAATCTAATTCGCCTGTAGAAAGAGTTCATTCCACATTTAACGAACATATCAGAATACTTAATGCCAGAGGTTTTTTGAAAACACCTATACAAGTTAAAATGAAATATGTTATCTAAGCATATAATCATACCATACACTCATCAACCAAATTCAAACCCACAGACATAATTAACGGCGAAACCCATTTGATTTAAGTATGGATATGATTTCAACAAGTAATTTTATAAACGAACATGAAGAAATAACTCGCGAATTGTATTCTAAAATTAATGAAGCTTTGGCCAGACAAAAACCAAACGTAATTCAAAAAATTAATGAGAATAGAGACACACCAGATACTTTTAAAATCGGTTATAAAACTTACATAAAAGATAATCGGCGACCTAAAACTGCGAATAAATTTTCGAAATCAACAGAAATAATTGATATAAATTAACAAAGAAGAACAGTTAGTACAGACCGTTGTGAGAAGGTCCATATGAACAATCTCAAGAGACCGCAAAAGAAAACATACTTATTTAAAAAATTTTTACAGGTTTCCCATTACGCTCGGGCTTCGGGAACAAATAAATATAAACCCATTGGACAATAATTTAGGATTAATACCACTCAGGTTCGGAACCGCTAGAATAGAAGAATATTCCTATAAGATGATACTTTATTACGATGTAACCTCAATTATCTCGGAAATTGAAGAACTACAGCGAAAATCACGATATATAATAAAAGTAGTAAGCACAAACAAAAACTATTCTTGGCACGTTTCAAACGATATGAAAGTATTAGAATATATTGAAGATAAGGTAGAATATAAAATTTTAAATATACTACCACATCAAAAACGAGTAAGTAAGGGTCTAATTAATGGCTTAGGTTCAATCTTTGAATCAATATCAGGTAATCTAGATGCAGAAGACGGTGAAAGATATGAAAATTTGATTAATAATTTACAAAAAAAATCAAGGGAGAATTGCCTCGACATTAAAATCTCAAATTTCACTTTCAATTAACACTATCACAAATTCTAACCAGACAATTGAGAAAATTAAACATAATGAGAAACTATTGGAATCAAAAATATATGAAGTTATCAAAATGGTTAACTCCGTAGATGATAGAGAGAACTTGATTTCCATTGAAGATATTATTAATCAAATTATAAATATGTTCGAAATTATTCATTCCACATTTCAAGATATTGAGACCTCTTTAACATTTGCAAAAATAAAAGTAATGCATCTCAGGATAATTACATCTACAGATTTGTATACAGAACAAAAAGCGATGGGAAAACAAATACCCGGTCCACACTTACCATTTGATGTGTCTTTGGAAAACATTTCACGGTATGAAAGTATCATGAAAATTCACTGTTACATGTATAACAATAAAATAGTTTATATCCTTCATTTACCAATAATGTACATATATAGTTTTGAAATATACCGTTAGTATTCGACTCCGATTCCATACAAGAGTCAGTTCAAGGTTATAATTACCGAAAATAATTACTTAATAAAAAATAAATTGCACTACATTTTTCGTAATGACCCATGCACCGGAGTTTTACCTCAATACTACTTATGTGAGAATCAGACGCCCAAGGAAATAGAATCGCATCCACCTTGTGAAGTGAAGATTTTCAACGCAGCGGACGCGTCAGAATGCAAGCAATTCCTCATCACCCTCACAGAATCAAGATTCCACCATCTAGGAGACACAAATAATTGGTTAGCTATAATCCCAGGAAAAAAGAGCATTACGTTTGACTGTCAAGATCAGCATGAAGTAAAACAACTCAAGGGTACTTATATCATGGAAGTTCCCTTAGGATGTAAAATCAAAACTGATATAGAAACCATCATAAACTAAGAAAGTGATATTCAAGGACAACCAATATTATTCCCAGAAATAAGTTTTGAGAATGATACGTTACCAATATCAACATCTGAAATAAACTTAGAAGATATAAGCCTTGAACACTACCCAGAAGCTATACGTCATCTGTCACTAGAACAAGCTCAGTTCGAAAACGAAATTTCCTATACTCCTAGTGTTTGGACAGTATTATTGTATACTCTGATAATTGGAGTAATAGCCACCATAGTCTACAAGAAATTCCGCCCAAAGAATAATCCAGATTCCACTTCAAGTATTCAAGTTCCAGTAGTCCAACTCCCTTGTCTACCCTCATGAGCTGGAGATTCGGGGGGGGGGAGGAATTACCTCAACGCATCCTGATGACAACGCAGTGTAAACGCCAAGTCAGCAGAGTGCGGAACCGAGGACAAAAAACAGTTGTGAATAGTTTTTTGTTGTTGTTGTTAATTTGAATTTGAAGTAAACGTAATAATTGTCAGAGAATATAATTATAACTTGAAAATAAAGTTTTTAAAAATATAATTTAGTGCTAGAAGTAGTTAATTCGCGTTTCGATTGTACTTCCGACGACGAACTCTCCACCAGTAATTATAGAGCCTAAGATTGATTCTGGAAAAATGAATATTCATCGGCGACGCTCTTGTTGTGTCAACCAGGAAGTAACGGTGCGCTCAAAAAACCTGAACGATCAATCAGTCTTTTTTCAGAACGGTACGCAACTGAGCACTCTAGAACCAGTTACAGCCGTGGTTCACCAGGCAAGATCCACGGAAAAATATATTACCGGCGAAATCGAGCAGCTGATGTCGAGCTTAGATCCATCGCTGTTGGATTCAGAATTCAAATAAGACATTTTGTCCACCGATACAAAGCTGTCTTTGGTGCTGGAACAAAACTCGGAAGAACGGATGTGGAGAGATACAAAATCGATATAGGCGGTGCACGACCTATTTGTTCCCCGGCGGTTGCCTTAAGTCAAAAAAGAAATGGAAGATAGACCCGTTCAAGTGATGATTCAATATGAGGTAATGGGGTAATTGAACCATTAGGTACTCCTAGGTCCCTGTGGTAATCGTTAATAAGAAGGATGGAACAATGCGATTAAGCATTGATTACCGTAAACTCAACGACGTTAATAAAAAGGACAGTTATCCTTCGCTAAGGATCGACGACGCCCTTGATGCCGTAGCTAGATCTACATTGTTCTCTACTTTTGACTTGGAAGAGCGGATATTGGCAATTGGAAATGGATCCGCTAGGTAAGGAGAAGACCGCCTTCACCAGCACATCTGGCTTATAGCAGATTAGGATCCTCCCATTTGTTCTCTGTAATACCCCCGCCACCTTAGAATGACTAATGGAAACCATTCTCAGAGGTTTATCTTGGGAAAAATGTCTGGTATTTCTAGATGGCGTCGTTATAATCGGCAAGTATCTTGAAGATCATCTATCCAACCTCTAATAGTTACTTAAGAGACTTTAGATGGCGAATCTAACATTAATAGTGAAAAATTGCCACCTGTTTCAGAAGGAAGTCAGCTATCTAGGCCATGCTGTGAGGAAAGGCGGAGAAGCGGTTGATCCTGTAAAAATCAAAGCAGTTCACGAATAGCTAACTCTGTCTTACAAACATCAAATTCGAAGCTTTTTGGGCCTTTATTCCTATTATCACCGGTATGTCTAGAATTTTGATGACATTACCAAATGCTTAACGTGAGTAACTGAAGAAATATTAACCTCTTTCTGGGATAAGGAATGCCAAGAAGCCTTCGACTCATTAGAGAAATAGCTAACGTCAGCTCCGATCCTTGGCTATCCGCTACCAGAAGGAAAACTGATTTTGGACACATTCGCTTGTAATGTAGGAATTGAAGTCATCTAGTCCCAAATATTAGACGCTAAAGAGAGAGTGCTCGGATACTTCAGCAATACATTGTCGAAGGCAGAAAAGAACTATTGCGTTGCCAGTCGAGAACTTTTTGCATTTGTTAAATCCGTGAATAACTTCTATAAGTACTTTAACGGCAGAAAGTTCCCGGTTAAAACCGATAACGGCAGTTTGAAATGGCTTCTAAACTTCAAAAGCCCGAATGGTCAGGTGGCAAGATGGATAGAGAAACTACAAGTATACGATTTTGAAATCAAGTATTGACCTGGTTCAAGACACCGCAATGGTGATGCACTTTCACGGTGAGCATGCCAACTAGATTGCCCCCATTGTGGTCGCATAGAACAGCAGGAGGGAATAATTGCACCAATTAAAGTAACCCCTGACAACAGGAACCAAAAGATGAAGGACCAGCAAGAGAGGGATCCTGTCCTAAAGAACATCCGCGAATGGAAGCGAACAGACCAGTGTCCAACGTAGCGCGAAGTGTCTGCGTATCCTCCCATTTTAAAAACGTATTTGGCACAGTGGGAGTCATTAACCTTAGATGATGGACTTCTAGTGAGACTATTCGGAAACTCTGACAGAAAGGAGACAAAGATACAATTGGTGATTCCTAGAAATAATGTCCTAGAAGTTATTTAGTAGATTCATGATGTTACCTCAGAATATCTTATCGGTGTCACAAAGACGTTGCAGAAGGTCAGAGAGAGGTTCTACTGGGCGAACCTCGAACACGCCGTAAAATATTGGTGCAGCAAGCGATGGGCCTATTCGAAGGCGAAGAGCTGAAGTGCAGCAATACTTAGTTAAAAGCCCGTTTGAAACAATTGCTGTGGACGTGTTGGGACCATTGCCTTGATGTGATTCTGGGACTAGATACATCTTCGTAGTGATGAACTATTTTTCGAAAGGAGCTGAAGCCCGTGCTGTTCCCAATCAAGAAGCTGCCACATTGGCCAAATTCATCAGCTGATTTGGTGTGCCTCTTGGGCAACATTTGGATCAAGGAATAAATTTTGAAAGCAGTTTGGTCCGAGAGGTCTGTAGAAGCCTAAGTATGAAAAAGACCAGAACTACTGCCATGCATCTCCAGTCTGATGGAATGGTGGAATGCATGAACCGCACTATAGCTAGCTATCTACCGAAAGTTCTGTCAGACCACCAAAAAGATTGGGATCAAAACCTTCCATTATTCCTTATGGCCATTGAATCAGGTGTTAATTAATCTTCTGGTCAAACACCTGCAAAGGTCCTTTTTGGTTGGGAAATGAGACTGCCATGTGACTTGGTGTTCGGCTGCAAGTCTGGTGAAGATGAGGCTGAGCAAGAATATTTCGAAGATCTCCGTAGGAAGATGGAGGATATCCACTGAATAGTGCATATCAAGTTGCAACTAAACAGTAACCGGATGATGAGGTATCACAACACCCGTGTAGAACACACCAATTATCAAGAAGGTATAGCTCTATAACCCTCGACGACGACGTGGCCTGTGTCCCAAACTACAACAGAACTGGGAGGGTCCGTACACTATCAAGAAGAATATTAACGACGTCATACATCGGATTGTTAGAGTTCCCAGGGGAAAGCATATGGTCGTCCAACAAGATCGTCTGGCGCTATTCATGGAACTCATTCTGAAGAAGAGTGAGTTCAACAACTTATATTTTGAAATAGGGAATCCAGTTCAGGCGAGAGTCATTCCGGGAGGAATTACTTCATGGAACGGGGCAGTGTATTAAACCCGTGAATGACAGTGATATTGTAATGACAGTGTTGAGATAGTAGGATATTCTTCTTTTCCTGTTAATAAGTTTTAGGTTAGGTATTATCTTTTCCTGTTAATTATGTCAGTTAGGCTGACCAGCCATAGCATGTTCGGGATTGTTCGATCGATGAGTCCGGAGGTTTCGAAATGACATTCTGGAATATTGAAAATGACTATATTAGGGGGTGCGACGGCTCAGAGGGGGGTGCTAGTAAGGAGTGATGGCAGTTCATTCCAAGAAATTGACAATCGTGTTACTGTATTGTTCGCAGAGGAGTCCAGGTTTTGTTTGAGGTCAGCAGATGGTCGCGAAAGAATCAGGAGAAGATAAGGAGAACGATTTGCCGAGTTCAATATCGCTGAAAAAATAAGCTTTCGAGGAGGCTTAGTTATAGTTTGGGGTGGTATAAAGTCCAAGGCCCGTACTGACTTTGTTCTTGTGGATGGAAGCTCTATAACAGGCGTAAGGTACATAACAAACATTTTATGCGATCATGTGGTACCTTTTGCGCCATTCATAGGGCCCAATTTTATTTTTATGGGCGATAACGCGCGTCCCGACTCGATTAGGATCGTTAATGAATATTTAGAAGAGGTCGGGATTTTCCGTATGAATTGGCCAGCTTCCAGTCCCGACTTCAATCCAATCAAACATAAATGGGACACACTGGGAAGACGGATTCGAGTTCGTGTACCCCTTAGCTTAGTGCGGCGCTTCAGGCAATATGGGACGAATTGGACCAACTTCAAAATTCAAATACCACACTGCGGAGACGTATTCAATCTATTACAAGGGTCCAAGGAGAAAATACTAGGTATTAGTAACAAATAATATGAACATAATTTTGTTAGAACTGTTTATTCACCAACGAAGTACTTTTCATTTTTTCAATTTTCGAATAATGCCATTTGTTTTTATGAATACATAATTTTTTCGCATAAACTGTGTTTCCTATTCACATTGATTATTCCTCCTAATATTTGTGGCCGATCTAAGAGGGATTTTTTAGAACCCGAGTGTATAAAGATACATGGGTTTTCCAAGATAAAATTGAAAATATCAAAATTCCTAATGAATGTGGGTTTATTTCATTAGGTCTAGTATCTTTATATACAAATACTGGAATTACAATTGTGAAAGATATATTGAAGAAAAAGTTGCACCAAATTCGAAAGCACACAGATATATCTCAAGACGAATTCATAAAAGATATAGAACAAACACTCACTTCAAAATTTAGGATAAAATATATGAACATATTGATTGCTGTACTATGGATGTATCCGCACAAATTAGTATTGGAAGATCTTGAGGAAACTAACATAAGCAAATTTGACATAAATATTCTATTTTTCTTCCATTATATGGATGATTGCATTAGTAGGAAAATAAAATTGAATATAAAAGCCTAATCTTTAATTCTTGTCATAAAAAACGATTCACAACCAAGATTGAACGAAAGGATAAAATTGAGTTCCTTGATGTCACACTATATGAAATCGACAATAACACAAAAACATAATTGTATACAGAACCAACTTTATCCTCAATATATTTGAACTTCCATTAATGTCATCCTCTGTCACAAAAAAATAAATGATTGTTAGTTTAGCTGATGAAGCTATCCAACTATCAGATCATAAATGTAGATACTCATCTTTTAAAAAAGGAAAAGTTGCATTAAAAGAACAATTATTATTATATTACCCTGTGAAAATTATGAATAACATATTCAAAAAAAAGGATTAACAAATATCATAACCTATTAACAAAAACAACTCCTAAGCATCAAAATGTAAATCACATATCTGATAAACCTTTTTTGGTAGCACCTCTGATCAATACTGAAGTCCAAACACAACGTCGAAAATTAGGGAAGTTTAATAAACTATTCACCACAGAGAGCCCTTAAGCCACAAATATTTATCTTATAGGCAATTTATCGATGCTTTATTATACCAACCAAGCTAATTTGGGTATACGTTATAGATTAATATTTCAATAATTCGAGAGCACAAGACCTTTTCACTCTAATTACAATTTCTCGTTCGCATGGATTGAATATAACCGTCAATTCTGGTAATTTGCTGTTATATCAAGGCAAATCTAATTATGATAATGAAATGAATATACAAATGAATGATTATCTGGCGCAATCTATTTTTTAATCACTATAATATTTCATTGGTAGCTTAGGGGACAACGAACAAATTTCAAAATTACATAATGTGTGCCCTTAAAAAATGTCAAATATCAAAATACGGTCGGGAGCTGTAGCTATTAATGTGATGACCTGACGAAAATTGGTAATACCGATTGTTTCTTCGGCAACTGATACAAAATATGCACTAGTTAAATTGAGAGATGTGCTTAGTAGTTATTGAATAGAATTGTTTTAGTGAATGTATCGGGTGATTTGTAGAAGTCGAGCATCGTCAATACTCCTTAATCTCAATGAAAAACCCTCTATATTCATGGCAGCTTCTCCAAGAACTTTTTTGACTTACCACAGCATCGGTTATCATAATGAAGTTTGGAAATTTCTCATAATTTCAGTTGAGAAATTTAATACATAAAATAACACATGTATTTTATTTTAATTACTTTGGAAGAGGGGCTCGGAATGTTTTCCATCTAAATGTTAGAAATATCACAGTCTCATAAGGAACTTGTCTACAATGCTATTCAAAAGTGCCCTCTCCCCCTCGTATCTTTTGAACGGCTACACTTACATTAATAAAATTTGGAGGGTGAAAATAAAGTGTTGTAAACTTCGCTACGAATGGTAACATGTGACGTAATAGTAAAAGATGACGTCACAGTGCCACTCTGGCCAATAATTTTAAATAGGACCTTATGGGAAGTGATATCTCGCTTGAAAGGCATTGACATTTGCTACATAACCATATAAATTTAATTTAAATATTGAAGATTTTTCAGTCCGTCTCTGGTTAGTTGTCAAAAAAATTGACGTTTTCAATTTAATACTATTTGTTGCATTGCAAAGTTTTTCTAAATAGCTTAAATATTTAATTTTATTATTGCTTAACGAGACGTTTAAGAGTTGACATAGGCAAAATGGTACGTACTCAAGCTGACAAAGTAGCAGCTATCTTAATAATTGGCGGATCTAGAAAGAATGTCCATGAAGCGGAACGTTCATTCAATGAGAGATACCCAGATCGTCATATCTCGAGAACTTATTTGAGGGAGCTTCTTCACCAGTTTGAAGCAACAGGTAGTATTCAAGATGCCAAACGATCTGGTCGACCCACATTTAGTGATAATAAAAAATTGATATAGTTGCTGAAATTAAGAAAAATTGAAGAAGCTTATAAAAATAAAGAAGTGAGAAATTTTTATCATGAAATAAGAGAAGGGAAAGGCCACAACCGGAAAGCACCTTATTTTTTGAGAAGCAAAGAGGGATATCTAATAGGGGATAGGGAAGAAAAAATAAATAGATTTGCACAGTATTTTGAGGAATTACTAAATGATGGTGAGGAAGAACTAGGTGAAAATGATAATGAAATGGAGGAAGAAAATTGTGATGAGGAAGATCTAGCCATAACGGCCCCAAAAAAACTGGAGGTGACAGAATGCTCAAAACATATGAAGAATAATAAGAGTGCAGGAGAAAACAACATTCCAATAGAAATTTTAAAATATGGAGGCGAACAATTAACGGAGAGAATATGGCAGTTGTTGAAACAAGTATGGCGAGAAGAAAAAATCCCTAAAAATTAGAACGAGGCATTAATAATTCTAATCCACAAAAAAGGTCCCAAGGAAGAATGCGATAACTACCGCGGAAAAGCACTTTTACCGAGTAACTTTTTTGTTTCAGTGGTTGATCCAGTTTCAACTAATAGACCATCTCGGATTTTCTTTACACTCTTCACTTTTTCTATTGCTCCATCTAGTGCTTTCTCTATTAGGAAGGGGCTAACTTTAGAGAAAGCTCCTTGCACACGTTTCATTACCAAGAACCGTGGTACAACTTCCATATTTTCCTGGCTGGTCAACTGTAGCTTCATTTGGCTGGTTTTACCACCCCGACGGACAGTAGTCGATGTTTTAGGTGGCATCTCACCAATTGTGTCCACATTTAGAGAGCTGGACTGCTCCTTATTTGGGTTTATATCGGGTTCCATCATAGAGTTCCCACGACAACGGGACGAAAAGTAAGTCGACCGCAATAGTGCGCCCTTATCGCGGCAAGGCCTATATACAACAGAGTGTGCCATTTCCCTGAGGTTCAAAACGTTCACGGCTGGATATCCCCCAGTCATTCATCTCTTCGCCACGTTTACAAGCTTGAGATTGGAGATATTTTCTCGAGGTTCAATCCTCTATTGAGCTGTTTTTAGCTTCTCCGCTCACTCTCGACCTTACCGACATGGGTGGCCCTACCAGGAGTGTAATACTCCCATCGGCATCGCTCTCCAGATCATTGCGGGTACTGAGCCCCCTCACCAACGTCAAGGTTCCACAGCTCCTTGAGGGGGTAGATAACTATTATTGAGTTTAATGTTAAAATAACGATATATTCATAAGCAAATTAAACTCTGATGTGAAGCAAAAAACGACAAGACGATATTGAAAATTATTTACCTCCAGTGACGACGGTATGTAGGTTAGTATAGATGTCCTTCCTTGAATTCTTGATAATATGCTCTTTCTTACTGTAACTTTTTCTTAGGAATTAATGCATTCCTTCTTCTCTTTTCAGATCAGGATGTTAGCTTACTGCCTAGATGTTGGCAATGGAATACCACTTACCACTGTATCAATTAGATATTATAAATCATTAGGAGTATGCGATTCAATCATAATCCACTCTTATTCACAGGAATCAAAACAACGATAATATCCCTTTTTAAATGGTTACGTTCTTTGTTCATTTCTTCTAACCAAGGTTAATCATCATTTTCTCTGCTGCTACCACTTCTTTTTCTTTTTCATGCAATGTAAATACTATTTTATCAGTTTTTATAAACTATTTGTTCCCGTTTACCTCTAAATTTCAATAATTTTTTAGAGCGAAATTTTTCAAGCTCCTCTCTTCTAAAATTTAACAAACAACTCCGCAAACAAAAATACAAAAAACCATCAAATCACCTCCTTATTTGCCAAGATCTTAAAAATATGTGTTGTCAAGAGAATTGTCAATAAATTCATTGTTTCACTTTTATGAAGACTTTTTTATTTTAAATTATTTGTTTAAATAACTTTCAAAGCTACAATTGATTATTATTATCATCTTCATTTGAAAATAACCTTTACAAAAATACCTCATTTGCTAGGATTGGTATTATATTAAGGTTAGGAAACCGTAAAACGTACCAACACTGAAATGGACATCTGGGCCCCTTTAAATTGTCTCCAGATCTAATATTTTACTCCCAGCTTTGTCTAGAGAGATGATTTTACCTATTAATAACTAGAAATGTGGCTAAAATAGGTTTTAAGGATGAAATTTTGTACCATAATAATATGTAAATTTTGACATCTGATTCCACATGTTATTCTTACGGATAACTAACTTTACTTTTAATGTTTTCTTTTATGCTTATTTCTCTATTATATTGTGATTTCCAAGTTGATTATGGTCACAATCACAAATTGAGTTATAAGAATTATTTTTATGATTTTAGTTACTTTTATGACTCCTGGATAATTATTACTTTGATCTGAAATATTTATTGTTGATTTTGTGTTTTCTAAACGAATATATCTCAAATTATAAAACATGTCTATTCAAATTACAAAACTATCCTTTTCAAATGAATATGTGGTTCAAAGCAAAGAACAATTTTTCATGAAGTTCAAACCTAGGATCTTAGATCCAAGATCGTACCGTAAAGTTACATCGTAGGCAATGCCTATGTAGACAACTTTAACCAACAAACTCTACAGCTACTGTACAATCTAAACATCCCCTTTACAATTCCATATTATAATGTTTGTGTTCACAATCCTAGACACTTTGATACCAGGGGAATGAGATAAGTTATCCCATGAATTGTATACATTTTAATAACACTGTTTGATTCAAAATATTAATTATTTCCAAATAGCAGTCTGACCGTTCCTCGAGTTTATCCCCTTCGAACAACGTGACGTCTATTGACCCTTTTGTCGGAACAGATGTCCGTGTTGATTCGCGACTATAATACGCTGACCTGTTTCGATCTTCTCGGGTCTATTCAAGAGCGCAGTAATGCCTTCTAGTTCGAGGTATCTAATCCAAACTAAAGATTTCGTCATCCACCAACTTCTATTTGGCTCCTGGAGTTACACGCTTACCAGAAGTAGTTAGCTGGCGCCATCTGCAGTTCCAATTGCGAACCACCACCTCAAAGAATCATTCAACTGTAGAAGAAGTGGTATTGAATAAAGTAAAATTTCATCAAATACGAGGTGTGTCTATAATGATATACGTAAATTCAATCATACACCTACGTTTGATTCGAAATAGCAGTCTGACCGTTCCTCGAAGATGAGAACAACTACTTTCCTAGCTAATACCACGCAGAATATTGAAATACATCCCCTTTGAAAAACGTGACGTCGATACCTAACCGTGTTCATTCGCAAATATAAGAAGAAAGGAAATTTTGAATCATTGTCCTTTGAGCTATTAATTCGTGCACTTGAAATCAAAACTGCAGAAAAATATAACACTGTTTCCTGTTTAATTTAGTATTCTAATAATTTTGCTTACGTTTATTTAAAACGTAAAATCTTTCATTATTGATATATGAAAATATAAAAGTATTTGTATCAGTGTTTTGTATTTTATTTCAGTTTTGCATTTCATTTCCGGTTTGTATCTCAAGGGAAAATCTAGAAGGCGAATACTTAAAGGAATTTAAAAAAAATTCCTGCTCCTTTGTTTGCAACGTGAGTTTCCCAAAATTATTGATTTCCTTTTTTATATTTCACATCGTCGGAAAAATTAGAAATATGATTTTAGAACTGTTGAAAATTAGGGAAAGGAAATTGTTCGTTAAAAATGAAATCATAATGGCGATCAAAATTTATTCATCCAGCATCTGTTATCCATTGCGTAAAGACTAAAAATAATTGTATTTGTGTTCAGAGACGCCTTACGGCATACAAATTGGAATGACTTTGAATAACAAAAATGTAGATATCAAGTAACGTGTCAATTACTAGGCTCTTACGTAGTCAAAAGCTCAAATTAAACAATATAGAAGAGTTCATTACTCTTATGTAATTTATTTGATATTGATTTAATTAGAGAAACAGGAAACGCAAATACTCGTATATACATGCGCATGTTACTTACGTAATAATATTTCTTGTATTGAAACACGTATCCAGAGCTTTTGTCCAGTTGATATCTCACTTGCAGCTGACAAAACGTTTAAGGCGCAGTGGAGTGGTAGTTTAGAGGGAATTTGAGAAAATTCAAACCTGGCGTTTTTCCAAAATTTTCATCGCTCCCATGGAAATTTCACACATTTTCTAAAGAAACCCAGCTGATGCAAAATAAAAGATAAGTATACCACCAAAATTAGATTCACATTAAAAGTTGAAATTTTTATTCTGATATTATCAATTTACTGCTAATGATTTTTTTTAATATTAGAATAGTGAAGTTGGAATTAGGTCAAATAATAATGTAAATATCCGCATTTAAAACTAAACTAGCTTATGCTATTTTCATGTAATTAATAGTCATGAGAAAATATTGACAGTGACATTTGCTGAATTCGGGTTGTGAAAAAGTAGTGCTGTAACTGACATTTAAGTAATATTTTCCGAATTATTACTTATAATTTTTTTCTGGAAATCTGCCTTTTTTAAGAGATGTAATGTTAATCGCATGGTAAACATTAAATGGTTTATTGAAACCCAATTATAGGTTGTAATATGGAAAAAAAATATGTATGACAGTAAGAGTCAATGCCATTCATTAGCGTAATAAATAAAAAAAATCGACGTTTCCGGGCAATTTAAGAAAATTCAACATGGGATATTTTCATGATTTCCATGAGAATTTTACTCATTTTCAAAGCAAACTAGCTTATGCGAATTCGAAAGTAATCACAACACCCAAATTAGAATCGCATTATTTATCTAAAATAATTTTTATAATGAGCTGGCATTATAAAAAGAAAATAACAGGCAAAGTGATACACGTTTTATATGTGGATCATTTTGGAGCGCCTCTGTTAGAACAAAAATTTGACATGCTCAATGTTTCATTGAAAAACAAGAAAAAATAATCAGTGTTTCAAATGAAACTCACTGTTAAAACACTAATATGAGTAGATTTCACAAAGTAAGGGTCGAGACAGTTAATTTCATTAAAAAATAATCAGTTATTTCTATACTTTTGGGACACGTATTAAATAATTTCATATATGTAAGAAAACTTTACAAATAAGTAGGAATTATCATTTTTAATGTTGGTATTCTAACAAATGGCAGTAAATCTGGTCAATTAACTTTTCAAAATCATTATCTTATGGCCATAAGCTCATATCCACACTTAATTTCTTCAAGTTCCAGGTTTATTTATTTTTAAATGACGCCTCGAACATTTTCCGATTGAATGATTTGGAGTTACTAAATCCTGTGATAATAATCTAAAACTACCAGAGCCATGAATGATGTTTTTTATCACAAGCTTTATGAATTTAAATCAAATTTCAAAAATAATCAATGCCGTGTAATTTTTTCCGATTGTAGCTAACTATTTGAGCTTTAAATTTAAATTATGTGAGATTAAAAATAATAAATCCAATTTTAAAATATCTAAAATTGAAAAAGTAAAAATTTTATGGATTGTTTTAGGTATTACTAAACCCCTTATTTCAGTAATTTCTAGTTTAATATTAACGAAATAATGTGTAAAAATATTTAAGTATTTTTATATTCTCTGTTATATCTATAAAAAGATTTTGTAAAATCAGTATCAAGTTCTTTATACTTGATAAAATTAAAGTATAGTTTATTATTAATTGACCAGGTATGATTTGAAATACGTGCCAAATGTATGATACAAGCGCATAGGCTTCGAAACGAAACGCGAACCTATTATTCTTTTTCCCTCAAAAATAAAACAGTTGGCAACCAGCAACCGGCTAAAAAATGGCTTTTCGGACTCTAGAGACCCTAAGGACCGTACTGAAAAGAGATTTTGGTACAGCCCAATTAGCAATCGAATATCGTGTACCACTTCAGACGCGAAGATAACAAGGGGAGATGCAAATGATAGGTAAACTATATATTTATATATATATATATATATATACATATATATATATATATATATATATATATATATAATAAGCAACGAATAGATTAGTGGGTATTGCACGCAAATAGAAGAAGGGGCTACTGACTATCCTGCTGAATTCTGTTATATTTTCTCATGTTTCATTCAACACCTTTGCTCTCATGTTTCACATCTTTTCTTGGTTGTACCGTACCGATGACGGCTAATGAGCTAGAAACATGCATGTCTGCGGTTACCACTCTTTTCAGTAGCCCCTTCTTCTATTTGCGTGCAATACCCACTAATCTATTCGTTGCTTATTGTTCATATGTCACGCACTATTCGTACATCTTGTTATTATATATATATATATATATATATACATAATACATATAGATATAAATATATATTTATATATATATATATATATATATATATATATATATATTAATACATATCCTCTATCTAGATTCTAAAGAAAACATTGAAATAAAGAAAATATGCATATGTACATGTAATACTAGTGATACACACTGTATTATCAATAATTTGAAAAGTTCAATATACTAATAAAATTTGACATTTCAATTTCATATGACATTACTGCAGAATAGACTTAATGACAGATAGATTTTGAAACGATTTGAAAAACCAGAATACAGATGTCTCTATTAGCAAATGGCACTTATAAATAAAATATTGAAAATCTCTCTTGGTATATAAAAACGTAAATTTGTAATTTTTTTAAAAAAAAGAATGCTAGGTAACCAAAGGAGAAGAGAATTATTTATTTAAACATTTTAGTTAGTTGAATTTGAAATCCCCATGAGACAACATCATAATAAGAGTTGTCTCAAATTTAATTTTGAATATAAGGGAATTTATATAATCGTTATCAGTTCAACATATCTTGCCTTTTGTAAAGCCAGTGCGTGTACTATTCACAAAGAATTACCGCTAAAGTGCAAGTGTTTTTCGCGTTTTCTAAATTATTGATTCGGAAACGTTTGTTCCGGAAATTCTAAAAATACGTTTTTAGAATACGTACGAGATCTTCTAGTATCCAGTTTGGTGAGTCCAGTCCATATTATATATTATTCTCGAGAATTGATAGGCCTTTGATCAAAATTATTTCGAAAATAGATGCATCTTATGATTAAATTATAGTAACGTTACTTATATAAAATTCTACGTCAAGTGCAGACAATTTTGGGAACAGACAATTTATAGGAAAGTTTACGTATTTTACATTGACAGATATCAAGTATAAATTTAGACATTTTGAATTTTCGGTTAAATTTATTTAGATAGGAAATTTCAAACATAGATTGTTTTTAATTTTAAGGTTTGATAGAAAATTCTATCTTTGTTTATGCGTTTATGATATTTTTTGAAGAGTTTTAATTTCTGTAAGTGTTATTTTGATAATATTATATTATATAAATTCCAATTCCAAATCTCTTTGGCTCTCTTTTCATATTCATTTTCATTATATTTGATTATTTTTATACTATAGAAAATTTAGTATAAGTGACATTTCGTTAATCTCCTGACAGTAAATTCATATATGTCATAAGATAATTTAAATTGTCTTATAGTGTATTGGATAAACACTTACTGTAGATTTGAATAGTGTGATACTTAATTTAGAAAATTATTTGGAAATTATATACTATAATTTTGTCACCCAAACGTGGGGCAAATATTATTAAACCATAGAATATACATATATATATATATATATATATATATATATATATATATATATATATATATATATATATATATATTTATGTGTGGGATACTTTCTTTGACCTCTTTAGTATATTTACATATATCGTTTTTCTTGGTTTTAGGTCATTTTTTAAAATATAAATACAAAAATACGGTTTAAATTGTTGAGATTACCATCATTTATTTACGTTTTGGCTTATTCAGCCTTTTTCAAAATAAATCTACATCTAAAATAACATGATTTTCTCACTAAGAGATACCATACTACAAAAAATCCTTTTTACTTACCCCAAGACGTAGAATAATAGTTGTCAATATACATTAAAATGTCCAGTCAAGAACTTCGTCGAAGCATAAAATATTCTTATCACTTTTACTAAAAACAACATTCACAACAAACAATCCATAACGTTTGTACACATTAAAATTATTTACAGTACTGCTAGGTATATTTTACTGAGGTTGTTTAAATCTTCTTTATTGTTAATGGCATGTTGGTTTTTTTGGATAGCTATTGATTCCAAAATTTCTCTCAATGGAAAATATAAAACAAAATAATAATAGTGATAAAAAATATATCTTCATGCCATTCATAAACGGATTATCACAACAAATTCAAGGGTTTTTTGGTAAACACAATATTACCATATGCAATTGAGCAAATCAAACGCTCTCCAATAATTTTTCAAAATTAAAAGCAAAAACGCCGAAAAATAAAAAGAGTAATATAATTTATGAAATTCCGTGTAACGACTGCAGTGGTGTTTACATTGGACAAACTAGCCAGTATTTGGAAAATCGAATAAAAGGTCATAAATACGACAAAAAAAAATACAACAGCTCTAACTTTCCACAAAAACTGACAAAAAACATACCTTTAATTTTGAAAACACAAAAATTATAATGTCGGAACAAAATACAAAAAAGAGAAATTTTTTAATTAATAGCTATCCAAAAAACCAGCATACCATTAACAATAAAAAAGATTTAAACAACCTCAGTAAAATATATCTTGACTGGACATTTTAATGTATATTGACAACTATTATTCTAGGTTTTGGGGTAAGTAAAAAGGATTTTTTGTAGTATTGTATCTCTTAGTGAGAAAATCATTTTATTTTAGATGTAGATTTATTTTGAAAAAGGCTGAATAAGCCGAAACGAAAATGAATGATGGTAATCTCAACAACTTTAACCGTCTTTTTGTATTTATATTTTAAAAAAAGGCCTGAAACCAAGAAAAACTTTAGTATATATATATATATATAAATATATATATATATATATATATATACATATATATTATAACATATTGATTATTTAAAATATAATCCACTAAATTTTATAAAAAAAATATATTATTATTATTTCTTAATTAGGTTTATTAGAATCATTTATTTGGGACAAACTGTATAAATGATCATTTGAGACACCCTATATACACATCTAAATCATTGTGACAGATAACCTACAAAAAATTTGAAAATTCAAAAATGAGATTTGAGGAAATCATGAAAGAATGTATAAATACAATTTTTTTGGAAGTAACAGATTTTACGTATTAAATTATAATAATATGAGATATAGATATGAGTGAAAAATTTAAAAGTCTATAAATAATTAACATGTAATAATTATAAGAGGGTAGTGAAGTTCGCGTTTCGAGTGCGCCAATAGAGATAGAGAAAAAAAACCATTTGAAGGCGGATTTAGAAAAAATGAGATGGATTGAGAAGTAGCGGTGGGAAGTCAGAAAAATTTTGGCAGATAGAAGTCAATAGGAAGATACTCGTATTTGAGAATAGAAAATTATCAAGAAGAATTAAAATCGAGAAATTGAAAATTACAATATATACCTTATTACAAACAGAATTCTGGTAAGAAAATTAAATTAAAATTTATTGACACAGAATACAAATTATCAAGAAGAAATAAATTACAACATATAATTTGCAAACAAAATTTCGGCAACAGAATTAAATTAAAATTTGTTGAGACAGAATACAATGTTAATTTAACTGCCAAAGAAGTGTAGGAATTTTATGGTTATATGGATATAGTGTATCATATTGTTGAGCTCATATTTATAGACATTCTCGTATTTATAGACATTTAATTTAATTATAGCTAATAGGTTAGTTATTTAAATATTGAAGGAAAGCTTACCTTTTTTTAAAAAATTATAAAAATACTAAAAGGTATTTGTATAAAAATTTACAGGAAAAGGTGTCTTATTGTAAATTTGTAAATTTGATTCCAAGTATTATATATCGTATTCAAATTAAAAAAAAAAGAAATTTGTTGAAATTGAATAGATTAAATATTGTTAAAGAATTATTCATTATTAAAAATTATATTTTCTAAATTTATTCAATAAGGGCACGAACCGCAACCTAATTACGAGTCTTATGATTAATCACATTTACAGCTAGCAGATATAAAAAACGGAAGGAAATCAATTTATAACCTAATGTCATTATAATTAACCCAGTAATAGTAGTATATAACAATTTGTCGCAAGCCAACGTGGGGCTATTGCTGCTATAATTGCAATTAGCCTATTTAATTATTTGTATTTCTTTAATAAAATATAAATACATTTATAAAAAACATAGACTACTGAACAACTTGACAATAATAAAATAATATGCCAAACACAAGAGCGAAGAAGGATAACATGAACACAGAAAAAGAACAATCTACAGCAACTACAGAAGATATTGGGATGGAGACACCAACACAACAGCAAAACCAATCGTTAATAGAGAGAGTTAAGGAAATGGAGAATCTGCAAGGATTAATGAAAACTCTTATAGAGAGTGTGAATGATTTAAGAAAAGGGAACCAGGAAATTAAGAAGGGAGTGGAAGAAGGAAATACGGAGTTAAATAGAAAATTAGAAGAAGGAAATGAAGAAGTCAAAAGAAATATAGAAGAAGTACGTAATGGAATGGAGGAATTGGAAAGAAATTTAAAAATTAACCTCGAAAACAAATTTGAACAATTAAAACAAGAAATGATACAAGATAGAGATGGATATAGAAAACAAATGGAGGACCGAATCTGTGAGAAGATAGGACAAATGGGAGAAGTCATAGGAGGAATAGAAGACGAAATTAGAAATAAGGTTGACAGAATACAAACTAACACGGAACAGACGTTCCAAGATTGTAAAGAAATGATAAATAGAAATGGGGAAGAAATAAAAACAATTAAGGACAAAATGATCCACGAAATACAGAAGGAATACAATCCTAACAATGAAAGGGAAGAATACAAATTGAAACTAAAAGAAATGGAGGTAAATTTGAAAAAAATGGAAGAAGGTCAGGAAGAAAAAGGAAGGAGAATAAGAAGGAAGAGATATGACAAGAATACAGGGAGAAAATAGGATAGTTAATATTGGAAATAATAATATAAGATTTGATGGGGATTTTAAAAAAGATACATCCTATAACATTTATCAAAATGCTAAGAGACAAGATAAGGGGAGAATACGGAGCAGAAGAATTAAGAGAACTTATAAGGGAACATCTTGAACACCATGCCTTAATATGGTTTACGAGTGAAGAAGAGGAAATAGAAAATTTAAATCAATTTGAAAGAAAATTTATAGAATATTTCTGGGGAAACAATGTCCAATCAAAAATTAGAGTGAGGTTATATTTTGGCAAATATGATGAAAATAGAGGTAATTCGTTTAATTCCTACGTACTTCAAATGTATGCTATGGTAATACATTTAAATCCAAGATTAAACGAGGAAGAAATTGTTTTATATTTATCAAGACATTTTAAGGATCAGATAAAAGAGACAATTGCCATACAAAATATTGCAACAATAGACAATTTATGTCAATATCTGCAGAGATTAGAAAGGAACAGAGGAGAGCCAGTGCCTAGAAGAAATAATAATATAAATCAGCAGAGAGAAGTTAGACTAAATAATAATTATGGAAATTTTACGAATTATAGAAGGAATAGAAATTATAACGATAATGATAATAAAAGAATGGACAATAATAACAATGATAATCATAACTCAAGGCAACAAAATAATGGAGAAAATTGGAGAAATTTTAACTATGAGAATAACCCAGAGGGAATGAACTACAATAATAATTACAGGTATAACAATAGAGGTAAATATATAAGGTATCATTCAAATAATAATACGGAAAATAGACAAAATAATTCCAATGACAATAGACATAACTATAACAGGAAACAAGTAAATTACGCAAGATTTGGCAATGATCGAAACAGAGCGAGAAGTTTAGAAGGAGATGACGGAAGATCAACGTACAATAATAACGAAAATCACACTAGAGGAAGTAGTGCAGGGAGGAATAGTCATGATAGACAGGAAATAAGAGTTGAAGAATTCAGGTACCCTGAAAACAACAAGCAGAGGCAGGATGAACACAGTAAGGATAGACAGGATTTTTAAAATGTTGCTTGCTATATCAAAGTTTTGCTTTATGTCACCCTAATGAGTTTATTGATTTAAATGAGAAATTAGATCAAGAGCAGGTATATGGTTTATTGTACGTACAGGGAAAAATTCATAGCAAAACATTACAAATTTTAATTGATACAGGAAGCGAAGCGTCTTTAATTGATTTAATGTTAATACATAAAAATAATAATTTTATTAATAAAGAAATGAAAATTCCTAAGGTAACTTCAACCGGTGTTAATAATCGTAAATTATGTGAAGTAAATATAGTTTATAACATAGATTTACAATTGGAAGAAACCATATTAAATTGTCATCTACTAGGTATTCCAAATTTAAATGTAGATATTATAATAGGAAATGATGTATTAGAACAATATGAAGCAGTCATCAATTATGAAGAAAAGAAAATACGGTTAAATGGAAAATGGATGCAATTAAAAGTAATAGAGGAAGAAGAGGAATCGAAAAAAATAAGTTATTGTAAAAATAACAATTTAAAAGATGAAAATGAAAAATTGAAATATGAAAGAGAAGAAGAGATGGAAGATGTGAAAATGAATGGTAATATGATAGATTGTAATGAAGAATATTATGAATTTATAAATGAATTATTAATGAGGTTTGAGAGAGTAATGTCGAAGGAACCGAGAGTGGCTAAAAAATATGAACATAAGATGAAGGTGAAGAATATTGAGAATTTCAAAGCAAAATCATATCCAATACCGTATAAATTGCAAGATAGAGTGAGAAAAGAGTTGGAAATACTAGAAAAGGATGGGATCATAGAAAGAAGCAATACTCCTCTAGTAGTTGTAAGGGAAAAGAATAACGATATAAGAATATGTTTGGATGCAAGTAGATATACTAAGCCGGTTCTGGGACGGAAGTCGGCCATGTTGGATTTCGTTGACTGTGCGCGCGCACCGGAAGTGGCATCCATCTTGTGTCAATGGCGGACGTGTTGGTGTGACGTGTGTCGTATCCATCTTGTGTCAATGGCGGGTCGTTGGCGAGTATTTCGAATGTCGCGACTGTGACGGCATCCATCTTCTGTGACGTCAATCATGGTCCACATGTGTGACGTAGCACTTCCAATTTGGTGGGTTGTGTCGTTGGCGGGTGATTCGAATGTCGCGACGGCATCTTCTGTGACGTCAGTAAAATCCCTACGGCATCCATCTTCTGTGACGTCAATCGTGGTCCACCACAACACTTCCAATTTATAAAATTGAAAAAATGGTCGACCGTGAGATTCGAACTCACGACACACACAGCGACTTTCTCGTTCCTAACACAGTCCCTAACCGTTGCGCTATCGAGGTTATTTGTATAAATTTCTTATTTGGGTTTTACCTTCATCCGTTGGGTGTCAGTGACCCCAGATACTTTTGGCGCTCTTGTTAAAAAAGATAGTTGAGTGGGACGTCTAAATTTCATATGGTGTGTATGTAAAAAAAAAATCCGCTTGAAAAAAAAAATCATGCAATTTATAAAATTGAAAAAAAATGGATGTCTGTGAAATTCGAACTAAGAACACACAGCATCTTCTCGTTCCTAACACAGTCCGTAACCGTTGCGCTATCATGGTTTATTTATAAATGTCTTATTTGGGTTTTAACACTTTGCGTTGGGTGTCAGTGACCCCACGTAATTTTGAAAGTTGCACTTTACATTTTAATATTCCAAGATTGATGCCTTCACAGCATACGAGTGAAATCAAAAGTGTCTATGATTCTTTGTCATAAAATGTATACAGGGGTTGTTTCTTATACGTTTCTTGTTAAAAAAGATATTTAGTTTGTTGAGTGGGACGTCTAAATGGTGTGTGTAAAAAAAAATCCACTTTAAAAAAATCATTTATTATTGATATAATAATTACAAAGGTAACGCAATATTTAAAAACCATTGTCGGAGATATTGTACATTTCTGGAGGATCCTCCAGTGGCGTGACAGGAATCACGTTCAAAGTTTCCAGTTGCCAATGATGTACCATCAAACTTGCAGACGTCAATAATAATGGGAAAGACACTAAAAATGTGACATTTCTTTTCTAGAAATTCAGCCTTTTGCTGTCCGCGTACGTAAATGAAGTCTGCAGCATACAACAGCTTAGTTTCCAATATTACATTTATTTCGCTATACTCGATGTCACCTGAAGAGTATCGAATGCCATGCACATTTTTTTCCAGGTATTTCACAGTTTTCTTATCACGCTGACTTAATGTATCAAACGATTGAGGTGGCAAAAACATGTAGTGACTCTGCTTAAAACCAATCTCGATGGTGAGTTCTTTGGGAACAAAGCATCCATCAACGACGAATCCTTGGATGTCCACGAATGCAACTCTCATGATGATGATTGCTAGAATACTAACGTGCAGCAGCAGTAGCACATTCTAGTTTAAATTCTTAACAATTTCGGTGAGGGGGAAATACTCCATTACGCAATCGTGTATTATGATGCAATATACTTTGGTATTTTCGGGGAAACCAATGTTTGCTTCAATGTCAAGTTTTACATCAACTGTAGATGCCTTCATGCTTTCTTCTTGTTTCGAGCAATCGATAACAAACAATGCACGCCTCTTGAATGAGGAATAATCCAACAGAGGACGCTTCTGTGTCGAATTCATATAGCTAGGATAAAATTCAGTATAGTTGAAATATGCCTCATTGTAATCATTCTTGGTAAAATCCAACTGCATTCTTTCATTGGGATAATACTCTCCATTTAGCGATAACCTGATACTTTGAATGTCTGCATTGTCAAATAAAGTTGGATCAGTTGTGTTGTTGTCACGTTTGTTGGTTTGAAAGAAAACAATAACATAACGAGGTCGTTCCACTGAAGTTGTAGTTTTAACAGCCCAAACTTCACGTCTAGCATTTCTGGTGATGGATGGCAGTTCATGTATCTCCCACTTTCTAAATGGAATAACTATAGGCTGATCCTTTTGAATGGTCCTCATCAGTTCCAACTTAATATCATCATTAGGGTAGATATGCTTGATTTTCAATTCGATGTTGGTAATGTTTATGCTAACAGTTGTAGTGGAAGTCACACCGGCAACATTTTTTTCTGTGATATATACACAATCATTATCGTTTCGAGCTCGAACCAAACGTATTGTTTGCCGTCCACATGTAATCATGGGATAGTCATTGAAAATGTTGAAAATGTGCTTGAGAGGAATTTGTAGGTTGAATGATTTATCTGGAGCATTAAGGATGGGATCTTTGGGATAATTCCAGCCTGCTATAGCCATATGATTGGAATCTTCTTGATTGTAGCACGTCATGGCACGTACAGCACTCACGATTCCAGGATCTCGAACCGTTTCCATTTCTCTTGCGCTTTCACTGTATGTGCACGAATCGAAAAGGAAAGCACCAAAATTATTTGCCAGCTTTACATCACCGGCTCCATGTATATTGAGCGAACCTTTAATGCACAACAATGTTTCGTTCATTGCAAAAAACGAATCAACTTGATTGATGCTAAATTCCACAATGTCACTGCAACTGAACGATTTGATGAACGGAGCATATGTTCTGTATTCAGCTTTGCGAATCGATTCATCGAATCTCGGCTTGCGATAGATATCAAACATTGGAGGCATATCGTTCATACGAGAACGTTTTCCATACATGGTTGTCATCGTTTTTCTTTCAACAAAAAGCCTAAAGATTGCAAGAACAATTTGTTAGCAAACGTAAGATGCTGCTGCTGTTGCTTTGAAGGACGTCGTTTAACTAATGGAACTGAATGTGCAGCGGAACGTCTTTTATGATTAATTATCAATCCCATCTGTTGCTTCTCGCTCTAAGCTCCAACACCAAGGTACTCT
This sequence comes from Galeruca laticollis, assembly GCA_963921935.1. NCBI lineage: Eukaryota > Metazoa > Arthropoda > Insecta > Coleoptera > Chrysomelidae > Galeruca > Galeruca laticollis. The sequence goes on along the minus strand of OY998178.1, from coordinate 61,626,624 downwards.
TTTCACCACGAAAGTTGATAGGATGTCCGTCTTGGTCCAAAGCCAACACAGTAACGTTAGTAATTTCACGTTGTGGTATAACAGGTAAATAAAGTAAATTATGTGGAGTTTCGTCAATGGCGTACCCAGGATCTACTTTTATAACTAATTCGTAAATAGTATGAGCAGGTCTGTCTGCGTCAAAGGCTCCAGTGGTAATGTTACATTCGAAGCGTATGCTAGATACTTTTATAATTTTGACGGGTAGATCTGAAGAGTACCATTTTTTGGCTTCGAGTATCTGTCTAGAAAAACCCAATATGTCGCCAAGACAGTTGGGAGTATCCTGCTCGCCGAACGGAATTCTATATTTACTGTAAATCATACATTGTAACGTATTATTATTGGGTTTTAACGCAAATACAGTTTCAAATGGATTGCTGGTGCCACCACCACCACCACCTAACTTGTCTAGTATGAACGCTTCAATATCAGCGATTTCGTAACATCCCGTTGGTATATCAAAACTCTGCATCATGTTGTTGTCATCGTAGTAGTGAAATTTGCGATTTTCAATGTTTGGTATACTATGGTATGAGTGGAAGGAACGTAGTGCTAACTCATAGTCTTTCTCAGGATAGAGTACAATAGGCGTAGGAGGTTGGAATGTAAATACGTGATTTGTGCTGTTTACTCTCAACAACTGCGACATGATGACTGATGCATGTCAAGGGATGAAGGTACTTTAAATAATACACAGAACTATGTTCAAGATTTATTTAATACACTTTGACATAGAAAACAAGATGCCTGAGAACTTGCAGGACCATCCCAATGCGTTGTCCAATCGGGACGGTTGTAGTGAACGAAGCACGGCAGACGAATTTGTAGCTCAAAATTTGTTTTGTAGTCATTAGGTAGTTTATGCCATATATCCAACAATTCAGACGGGCTGACAAACCCAATCAGATATTGAATGGGGACTTTTTTCAGCGCATCAACAGTAAAACTTCGTGGCTTTTGCATTAATAATGTTTTAATGTCATCCCACTCCTCTCCCATTGTTCCAAGGATGTTGAAGTAGAAATTTCAAACACAAATGTCCACAATTGATTTGATCGTAGTTTTGATACTGATTATTGTTATAAAAAATATTTTTTCCTCCTCCTCCTCCTAGATACTTTACAAGTTCTTTGGGCGGTTTCAAATTACCAAATGAATCGAAATACTCGATGACATTGTTTTTCTTTATATATGCTACCCAATGTGTTCCACTGTTTTTGGATGAGTCCAAGTTAACCACTGCACACTCTTGTTGTCGTCGAGGACCGGATTTAGGTAGAGTGTCACGCATGAAAACACCACGAAAGTGTGAGATTTTATATAATTTTGCATAACGCGCAATATCGGTGTCGTACAGTGGACGATTGGGTAGCTTTATCGCGAGTTTTTTTTTAAATACAATCCAAATCCTCTGCCACTAGGATACTTTTTCAGATATAAACCATTTCCGACATGTTCCATAACCTTATTATGGCGGTGGTCTTCTTCCAATTTTTTTCGAGCATTATTTGCATCAATGACAGTCTTTGCAATCCCAGCAGCTCCACCCGATAGTGCTCCGAGTGCTGAGAGACCGGCAAACAGAGGTATAAGTGGTAGAAAACCTCCAGATTTTACTGGTATCACTCGAGGAACAACAATTTTCTTCGATCCACCAAATTGTTTAATAAGTGATTTGGCTGCTCGTAAGGCAAACAAGGCGCTTTCTTTTAGAGATGCTCCTCTCTTCATTGATTTTCCCACCTTTAGCACTACGTCTCGATTAAAGGAACGTCGTTGTTTCTTTGGACGACTTCCCATTCCCAACTTTCGTTTCACTTTCATGGTACCAGTAACAAGTAATGCAGCAGCTTTTTCACCAAAAGATCCCTCTTTTGATTTTACTCGAGCCCAAGCCTTATCTTCCAACTCCTTATCTGCTTTGTGACGTTCTTCAAGAGATTTATTTTGCGAATAAGCTATATCGTGTTGTTTGCAGGCGTCGTCTAAAGGATTAATGCCTGCGTCACCACGTGCAAGTCGCTTTTGTAGTTTTGTTCCAGCTATAAATGTACGTAATATATGTTTAACGAAAAAAAAAGACAAGTTATATTCACTTACGACCACAATAATTGTAGGTAGGCAAGTGAAGTTCGAATGGCAGTTTATTTATTAGAGAATTCAAAAGACCTTCTCCCTCAAACACCAACATTAAGACTGATGTATGATAATGCTGCGATATCCATATTTATAGAATAACACTCTAATAAAATTCTTCACAAGATGAAGATCGTTCAACAAGAGCAGACGCTACCCATTGAAAACTTGGACTTTACCTCTAATCCATCATCTGTTGGTAAACATGGTAAACTACTACCAAATTCTTTTCGTGCAATCATCTGTGGTCCTAGTGGGTGTGGAAAGACAAATGTTATGTTGTCGCTCCTATTCGATCCAAATGGTGCTAAATTCAAAAATGTTTACGTTTATTCCAAGTCGTTATTTCAACCAAAATATAAATTGTTGCAAGAAGTCTTAGGAGAAGTTAAAGGTGTTGGTTATTTTCCATTTAAAGACAATGAGGAAATTATTAGTCCAGATAAAGCGCAGTCAAACTCGATATTCATATTTGATGATGTTGCCTGCGATGGACAACAGAAAATTCGTGAATATTATTCAATGTGTAGGCACAAGCTCATTGACGCGGCCTACTTATGTCAAACATATTCGAAAATACCAAAACAGCTCATACGTGACAATTGTAATATGATTGTGTTATTCAAGCAGGATGAAATTAATCTAAAACATATATTTGAGGAACATGTGTCACCAGACATGACATTTGAAGAATTTAAAAAGATTTGCTCAGAATGCTGGTCGACTACTAACAACTATGGAACATTGGTGATTGTAAAAGATTTTGCTTTAAATAATGGTAGGTACCGTAAAGGATTCGATAAATTCATAAAGCACTAGACATTATCCTCAGTCATCGTCACCATGTCCAACGATAAGGTTGCTATTGCCATGCGTAAGAAAAAAATCAGTGAATTGGCGAGATCTATTCGCAAGAAATATTTAGCGTTAAAATTAGGAAAATCAGAACATGATACATCTCTAAATAAGCTATTTAAACCGATATCTGTACCGCTAAAAGAAATGGTCAAATCCTCAAAATCATTACAACAAGCCATAGTTTCAAAATTCATCCCTCCAAAAGAGGAAACAACGACAAAAAAAGAAAAAAATGCTGATGTATCATTTCTCGATACAAAACCCATAGCCGAGACGGATGAATCAGGAAATATACGTTATGATGATGAAGAAGGAGAAGACGATTATTATTATGATGATTATGATATAGGCACACATCCCAACGTTTCGCGTGATGTCATAGAAGATTATTTAGATCAATATCCAATAATTAGTCAACCATATCTTGAAGATTACTTTCGCAAAGATGATGAAATTGATAGAAGTTATGGTCCATTATATAATGATGAAATTGGTTGGATGTTGGGCAGACGTAGAATTGCATTCGATAAAAGAAACGGTAATATAAACATATTACGAGAGAAGGATGAGGGGGGTGGAGAAGGAAATATACCGGGGACTTCGGGATTGTATCAGCTTGTGTTTTACAATCATCCCAATGAATACTCTGATGATGATTTGAATAATTACAAAGCTCTGCTAACAATAACAAAAGCTCATCTCAATGCAGCAGATCGTCTGAAAAGTACTGCTACCGAAAAGTATCGCAACATAATTAGACCGTTGTTTAAAACTGACTCATCAAATATTAGTAGTAGTACTATAACCAAACCTCCATCAGCTCGAATATTAAAGAAACAACGACAACAACAACAACAACAATCCATTCAAACCGCTCCATATACTAATGTAGGAAAAGGTCTTGTTGTCGGCGGCGGCGGTGGTGGTGGCCCTCTTTTGTCATACAACGAAAAACCGATGGAATACATTTATTGGGACGATCCCAATGAGCTGTGTGACCGTTTAAGATTACTGATTGCATCCAAGGAAGCTGGCAACACCTCATTCTCACACAACAACGAGATAATTGCAATAATCAATGAGTTGAAAGAGGCCAATATAATTGAATAACAAACGGAAAACATAATCATTTCAATCATGTCTGTCGATAAGTTTGGACATCGCCGCAATCATGCTAATGAGCGGGTTAAGCCGTATATGCCGAAAGTATCGTATCCACATACTCTAGACGGTAATATTGATGCAGAAAACGTAAAAATTTGTAATGTAAAGATGCCGACTGCAAATAGCGATGTTGCTAACAAACTATATGTTGATGAACAATTACATGTGTACCATAATGAGCTCGAAACACTTCAAAAAACAATAATCCCCTCATTACAAACGCAATTGGTATCTCATCAAAATAAAATCAACGAAATTGCTGCATTTATTTCGAGAAATCCTCCCGTCAGAGCTCGAGATATGGCAACTAAAATATACGTCGACGAGGTAGTTGCTATGGGCAAGGAATTTTTGAGAAATGATTTGGAGAGTTTTAAACAAGAAATACAGGATAAATTGTCGAAAAGTAATACTCTAATCAGTGATAAGATCGATATGTATAATACATACATAGAACGTTCGTTTCAAGTTTTGGACAGGGACTTGAAGAAGAAGCATGAAATTGAACAAAAGAAGAAAATAGATGAGAAGAGTAATGGATCATCAGTTTAGAAAGTGCATGCGCTTACGAAACATGTCATCCAAAGTCCAGCTTGTTAACGAACTCCATAAACCTATACGTAAAAATTATCCACGCAGACGTACAATTGTCAAAGGCATAGATGATTTATGGCAAATGGATTTAGCTGAAATGCGACCTTACGCTAATCAAAATAAAAATCACAAAATGATACTAGTCGTCATCGATTGCTTTTCAAAGTTTTTATGGACACGTCCATTAAAGACAAAAACCGGTGAAGAGTTAACTCGTGCATTCTCAGACATTCTCACCAACACAAAACGAGTTCCTAAAAATCTCCAATCAGACCAAGGAACGGAATTTTACAACAGCAAGTTTCAACAACTAATGAAAAAACATGGGATTAATCATTATAGTGTATTTAGCACGAAAAAAGCTTCTATGGCAGAAAGAGTTATTAGAACATTGAAATTAAAGCTTTACAAACATTTCAGTTTAAATGGTACCTATAGATGGATTGACATTCTCCCTAAAATTACACGAGATTACAATAACACAAAACATTCAACAACCAAATATAAACCTTCCAATGTCAATAAATCCAACGAAAAAGATATTTTAAACAAAACCTATACACATCTAAAGATTGCCGGACTTCGTAAATTTAAAGTTGGTGATATTGTTCGTATAAGCAAGTCGAAACATGTCTTTGAAAAGGGATACACACCCAATTGGACGACTGAACTATTCAAAATCATTAAAGTTAAAATAACCAATCCCACCACATATTTGCTCGAAGACTTGCAAGGTATCCCAATCAGTGGAGGGTTTTACGAAGAAGAGCTACAGAAAACGTCAAATCCACACATTTACTTGGTGGAGAAAGTACTTAAAAGAAAAGGCAACAAGATGTTTGTTACATGGTTAGGTTTAGATAGAAAACACAACACCTGGATACAAAGCACAGATGTAGTCACGTAATTACATCGCTTCACTACTCATGAATATATTGTTTTGTAGTAGTAGGAGATGTGAATGAGTATAAATAGAGGAGAGAGTTGTAGGTTAGATTCTCAGTCGTCAATATGAGTTCTCAAGACAGCGGCTATTTTAGTGCTACACAAAGTCATGTTAATTATGACACACAATTAGATCATATTTTACAAGTGTATGAAATGGCAGCCAAACAGGAAAACCACTACTTATTGTACACAGAGTATTGTACAGATGGAGATTTTCGAATTGGTTGTGGTTTGAGCCCCGCAAGAACGTTCAGTACTGCGATCACTCTATCATACACCGATAAACATAAGAAAATCAACTTCAGCTCATACGAATGGTTCACATTTATCGACATTTTAAATAATAATTCATTTATAAGTGCATCATTTCACGAAGAAGAAAAAAAAGAAGAAGCTGTGTTATCTTGTGGAGACTACTGCACCATTCGACAAATGGTATTTGATCGTGTTAAATGGTTGGAGGTGACCAAACATGATATCAGTGTACCTTTAAGAAAAGAAGATGTTTATCAAATACTACAAGCGGATCGTTGCCTCATCTCCCCACGTCTCACTCATTTAGAATCCATAAATTTTGGTGAATACTATGAAAATTTGGTGGAAAACATTAGAAATTTCAGTCAAACTAATGAAAATTTGACTAAATTTGAACTGATTCAAGTAATGTGTGACATCAACAATAGCGAATTAGCCATTGCACTAAGAGAATATATGTTTTTTTGTAAAGTTAACATTGTCAGTGATTTAGAGAAGTATTAAAACTAATTAATTAAAATTATTGTGTTTTATTTCATGTTCCCATCGTATGTGAGTTGATAAATGAAACGAAAATTGTCAATGATTTTGTTTCATGTTTCCAAGTTGATAGAAGGAGATCACTAATTATTTTTTATGTATTGCTTTTGAAAATTACAATACTTTTTATATTGATGAAATATATTTGAGAATAATATTTCATATATATATGTGTGTGGGTCTTAGAATAAATAAAACATTTACATTTTAAATCAATATTTAACTTTAATGGATAGACATAATTATAACGGTATAGAGAAATTAGATTTTTCGTGGGAACACCGTTTATTAAATTGCTTTTTTCAGTGCGTAGGTTAAGAATAAATAAACCATTTCAAATCAACATTTAGATAGACGTAATTATAATGGTACAGAGTAGTTCGTTTTCTCGTGGGAACATCGTTTATTAAATTGCTTTTTTTTTAGTTTGTATGTTTGAGAATAAATAAAACATTTCAAATCAACATTTTAATAGATAGACGTAATTATAATGGTACAGAGTAGTTCGTTTTTTCGTGGGAACACCGTTTATTGCTTTTTTTCAATATTAGGAGAAGCTATTAAATTTTAATTTGTGTGGGTATCGTTGAGAGAACCACCTTGCAAATAGTGGGGGATATCGTTCCATATAAATTTGATATTTCACATCATACAAATCAGTTATCATTGAACAGTGATAGAATATTAAAATTAATCTGTGTGTTGTGTGAAGGCTACTCAGAAAAAAGTAAGTTTTTCATTTATTTCTTCAAATAACAAATCGTTCACTTTTGTTTTTTATGATATAAAGTTCCACTAAAAAGGTAGAGTTTATTAACACATATTTATTCTTTTGTAGATGGATCTACCTTCATTAAATTCAGTGTCGTTAATTACAGAGAAGAAGCCTATTATTAAACTTCAACATTTGACGCTTGGGGAAGCATACCCTATCTTAGGCGCAAAATTAGTTTCAAGCAAATTTGGTGGTGAAGTCATTTTGATAGAATTCGCAGACAATATCACATTCCTGCCCAAGAGAGTGACGGAACAGTACCGATGTCAACTTGATTATTTCAAAGCTCAAAAGCATTCTCTCATATTTAGAGGATTAATTGAAGTGGGCAGACCAAATCGTGCAATATCGTTTGAAATTGTTGAAAATTAGTTTTCGCTTGGTGAGTTTTTATTTATTATATATGTATATTATATATTTAAAGTGAAAAAATGGTGAATTTAATGAACAAAGCTGATCAAACGTTAACTTTCCTAAAAGAACATTATTCTAAACCGCTAGCTAATTCAATAATTAAATTAATAGACCGTCATGTTAGGAGATGTGTCTTGACTTTGGTTAAGTTCAAATTTTCCATTGGTGAGAAGAGAAAAATTCAATCAAAAATTGGGGAACTTAAGCGATTACGTCATCAAATTAATTCAATTACAAAAAAAAATATGGGTTATGGGTTGAGAAAACGAAGTGTAAAATGGTTAGATGTTGGGGTTATTTTTAATTGTAGAATTAGGACAGGGCTTATTGTAAATTTGAAACATAAAGTAATCGATGAATTTTTCAAAGATGCTTTTAATTTATTCAACGTTAAAATTTCACAAATATTGAAGGATCTAAAAATAATAAAAGTTAATACTACTCTCATTGGTGATTATATAAAGCAATCGAATGATCGGGAGGTGGTAAATCAAAAACATTTTAGTACACCCAATGCAATCATTGATGAGGGAACTGATTTAATAGAATGGTTTAAAAATAATGTCGTAGATCGTATTTTGAATAAAATGTCAGAGTTTCAAGAGAAACAGAGCGGTTGGGCATTAAGCAAAATCATTTCACTAGAGATAGCAATTAACAAATACGAAATGGGTAATGGTTCATCTTTCATTCGATTGCCTGAGCAGATACAGAAAAAACATGCATGCATCAACATCCAGAACAATGATGAAGCGTGTTTTTTCTGGAGCGTTGTTGCAGGTTTACACGCTCCCACAGGGCAGGTGAGCCGAACATCATCATATCCACACTATTCCACCGTTTTGAAAACTCGAGGCTTAGATATGCCAATGAAACTGCCTCAAATTAAGAAGTTTGAAACACTAAATGAAATTTCCATAAACGTTTATATGTTAGAGTACAATGAAACAGTGAACAAAACATTTTACACAGTATTGCCGGCAAGATTGACTAGGAAAAAATTAGACCGTCACGTCAACTTATTACTCATTCAAGATAAATACTTTCCGAAATTAAACGAATATGAAACAACGCCATCTCATAATGATTACAGTACTATTGTTGAGGTAAAATATCATTATTGTTGGGTTAAAGATTTATCGCGTTTAATTAGTTCACAGTTAAATAGAAACGATCATAAAAAATATGTTTGTGATAGATGTCTCAATTACTTTTCATTGCGTGAGAGACTGGATGATCATTCCGAACTTTGTGAGAATTTAAACAATGAAAAGATTTCATTTCCCAAATATGATTTTGTTGAGTTTAAGAATTATACATACAAGCAAAAATGTCCTTTTATTATTTATGCTGATTTTGAATCTCAATTGACACAATGTAATGAAATCATTTCTAAAACAACAAACAAATATCAACATCATAAAACTTACAGTGCAGGCTACTATATAAAATGTTCTTTTGACGATTCTCTATCGTTTTACAAAAGTTATAGAGGTGTGGATTGTATGGATTGGTTCGCTAACGAAATGACTGATATAGCTAAATTTGTAGATTCAAAAATTAAAATAATTGTACCAATGGTAGTCAAACCAAGAACTACTAATGATGCAACTGTTTGTCATATATGTGAAAAAAAGTTTAATAAAAAAGATATAGTTGTACGTGATCACAATCATTTTACGGGGGAGTTTCGAGGATTTGCGCACCAATCCTGCAATTTAAATTTTAGAAAACTGTTTGTTGTGCCGATTGTATTTCACAATTTGTCTGGTTATGATAGCCATTTTATCATAAGAGATATTGCCAAACGTGGTAGAGTCAGCCTTTTACCAATCAATAAGGAAAAATACATTTCATTCACACAATACGATTCGGAAACAAACATAAAATTCAGATTTATTGATTCGTTTCGTTTTTTGGGATCTAGTTTGGATGCTGTCGTTAAAACTTTGGACACCAATTATTTGAAAATTTTGAAAAAAGAAAACCATAATTTAACCAATATCCAATTTACATTATTGACACGTAAAGGTATCTTTCCTTATGACTATATTAATAACTTGGAAAAATTGAATGATGATAAATTACCACCGATTGAATGTTTTTATAATAAATTAAATGAAGCGAACGTAACTGATGATGATTATGCTCACGCTAAAAATGTTTGGCGGTCTTTCAATGTAAAAACACTTGGAGAATATAGCGATATATACATGCGCACCGATATTCTTCTTCTAGCAGATGTGTTTGAAAATTTTAGAGAGACAGCTTTAGCAACGTATGGTCTAGATCCTGGATGGTTCTACAGTATACCAGGATATGCGTGGAATGTGATGCTAAAGTTTACAAAATGTAAACTGCAAATTTTAAAAAATATTGATATGATAATGTTTATTGAAAAGGCTATTAGAGGAGGAATATCACAGTGTTGCAATAGGTACAGTGAAGCAAATAATAAATATATGTCTGAATATGATGTTGAGAAACCATCAATGTATATTCTCTATACAGATGTAAATAATTTGTATGGAAAAGCGATGTGTGAACATTTGCCCTTTGATGGCTTCGAGTGGATCGAAAATGATATGGAGAAATTTAACGACATCAATTTCATAAAATCCATCCCAGATGATAACCCCGAAGGCTATATTCTTCAAGTGGATTTGTTATATCCAGACAAGTTGCATAATCTACATAAAGACTTTCCTATGTGTCCCGAACACCACAAACCACCCGATTCAAAATTAACAAAATTAATGACTACCCTACACGATAAAAAAAGTTACACTTTACATTATAGAAATTTAAAGCAAGCCCTAGAACATGGACTAGTATTGGAAAAAGTTCACAAAGTTTTGAAATTCCAACAATCTGCATGGCTTCAACCCTACATCGAATTAAACAATCGATTGAGGACTTTAGCCACCAGCGACTTTGAGAAAGATTTGAGAAAACTAATGAATAATGCTGTGTTTGGGAAATGTATGGAATCCATCCGTAAACATAGAATTTGTAAATTGGTATCTACATATGAGGGTCGTTATGGTGCTAAAAATCTTATTGCTAGTCCGCGTTATCACAATAGAACAGTTTTCGATGATGGTGATCCACCTTTGATGGCAATCGAATTGAAAAAGTCTGAACTAATTTTCAATAAACCGATATACGTGGGTATGGTTATTCTTGACATCTCGAAAACTGTAATGTATGACTTCCATTACAATTTTATGCTTCCCACAATGGGAGTAGACAATTGTAAGTTGATGTACACCGACACTGATAGTTTTGTTTATCAACTTACTTGTGAAGATGCATACGAACAGTTAATTGACGCAAACATTGACAAATTTGATACATCAGATTATCCCATTAACAATATCTACAACATACCCCGAGTTAATAAAAAAATACTAGGTTTGATGAAAGATGAAGCTAATGGACAAATAATCACCCATTTTGTTGGTTTAAGGTCCAAAATGTATAGTTACAAAGTTCAGGGGGGCAAAGTTGTCAAAAAATCAAAGGGGATTAAAAAATGTGTTGTGAAAAATAAAATAATTTTCGATGATTATGTGGATTGTTTGAAAAATTGGAAACAGATGACAATTACTCAAAATACGATACGTTCCTTCGCTCATAATGTGTATAGCATTGAACAAACAAAAATCGCTTTGAGTCCTCACGATGATAAAAGGAAATTACTTCCCGATTCATTTGATACGCTTCCATGGGGACATTACAGTATTTTGGAATAATGTTTTTTGTTTTTAGATAAAAAATGTCTCCTACTCCCGAAACTGAAGATCGTGCCAAACGGCGTGTAAAATTTCTTAAGAAATCACGTAAATTAATCAGAGATTTTCGAAGTGCTGTTGCAATGATTAAAGTACCTCGATCACTATCTAAAAATGATTGTCGAAGAGTACTAAAACTCATATATACTGATTTTCCAATAGAAATTTTAAATGGATTAATTCTTCATTTCAATTTACCTACAGAACCTGAAGATTCTGACTATGATTCAGATGAAACTATTTTTGCTGACTTTTGAATACAACTTTGTAAAACCATTTTTCACTTTTCACATATATTTAAATATATAATAATATGAACTCAAATATAGTTTTATACTTTTATATTAAACTATTACATATTAAGTTATAGCATGTATTACTACTTTGTGAATTATGGCATTTGTTTGTAGTATTATTAATCTTTCATATTAATTTATAACATATATTACTATACTTTCATATTAAAATGTAACATATTGTTTTTTCCAATATAATTTTAGGATATTGCCTAAATATTTTTGTTAAATGAAACAATGTTTTTTTTTATGAGTAAAACATCAGGTTAATTTCCAAATAAAATCTTCTTCAATGTTCAATGATAGCTCAATTATATCAAGAATAAATAATTTTTCAAGTAAATGGATTAAGTTATAGCATATATTACTACTTTGTGAATTATGACATTCGTTTGTAGTATTATTACTCTTTCATATTAATTTATAACATATATTACTATACTTTCATATTAAAATGTAAAATATTGTTTTTTCCAATATAATTTTAGACTATTGCATAAATATTTCTGTTAATTGAAACAATGTTTTTTTTTTATGAGTAAAACATCAGGTTAATTTCCAAATGAAATCTTCTTCAATGTTCAATGATAACTCAATTATATCAAGAATAAATAATTTTTCAAGTAAATGGATTTTTTTTTATTACCTAGTATCTACTCATCAGCTGAAAAATTACAGCATGGCATTCGATACTCTTTTATGTGGCATCAAGTATTACAGAATAAAAATGATTGGAAACTATGCTGCAAACACACAGCAATAAGCTGAATTTCTACTAAAGAAATGCCTCGTGTGTTTCCCTTTAGTCTACTAGTTTGATGACACACACACACACACACACATCATGGGTAACTGGAAACTTTGAACCTACTACACCACTGGAGGACCCTACAGAAATATACAACGTCTCCAACAATGGTTTTTTAAATACTACATTACCTTTGTAATTATTATATCAATAATAAATTATTTTTTTAAAGTGGATTTTTTTTTTATTAAAACACCCAATCTACTCATCAGCGGATATATTACATGAAGATTTAAATTTACGTTTAACAATTTTTGGTAAAATTTTAAATAATAAAACGAATATGAATGCTAATAATATACATAGAGTCATTGAAAATATATTATTAAGTTCATTTTTCATACTATGGAACATGCTGCTAGTGTTGGTTATATTGATCATGGTGAAAGCTTTGTAGGTTGAATTCTGTTTAATGGATATGTTGTTGTTTGCGGACATCTAAAGATATAATCTACAGCACTTGAAATCTCCTGTCGTCGAGCTCCGTTTTGTAATTCGTCTGGCACCCAATTTATTGTAAGCTTCTCCCACTTCTTTTGATCTGAGTCGGTAGTATCAGCAGCAGAAAGGCACAGGTTTGCAATTTGCTTCATAACCCTTCGTTTTTCTTCATAAAATATTACATCCTTATTCAATCGATCTATTTTTATAATAAACTCCTCAAATAGACGTCTATACTCAACTAATGACATACTACAACTGATTCGTTTACAGATATATTAGTGTCCTATATTTTGTGTATCTCCACACACACACACACACACACAATAATGTCTCAACCTCCTAGTCGGACGGAACGGTTTTTTCTCATAAAGACCTGTGAAGAAATTTGTTATAAAACCCCTCACACCTCCCCATTAATCCATTAAATACTGTCTTTGTAATTATTATTTTTCTCACCCCCTGCGATAGCGCAACGGTTAGGGACTGTGTTAGGAACGAGAAAGTCGCTGTGTGTGTCGTGAGTTCGAATCTCACGGTCGACCATTTTTTCAATTTTATAAATTGGAAGTGTTGTGGTGGACCACGATTGACGTCACAGAAGATGGATGCCGTAGGGATTTTACTGACGTCACAGAAGATGCCGTCGCGACATTCGAATCACCCGCCAACGACACAACCCACCAAATTGGAAGTGCTACGTCACACATGTGGACCATGATTGACGTCACAGAAGATGGATGCCGTCACAGTCGCGACATTCGAAATACTCGCCAACGACCCGCCATTGACACAAGATGGATACGACACACGTAACACGTCCGCCATTGACACAAGATGGATGCCACTTCCGGTGCGCGCGCACAGTCAACGAAATCCAACATGGCCGACTTCCGTCCCAGAACCGGCTTAGTATATCTACTGATGCAAGAACGATTAACAAGTATACAATACCTGAATATGAAGCACCCATGTCAATTGATGCCATTTTAGGAAGGATAACAAATGCAAAGATTTTTACAAAGTTAGATTTAGTACATAGTTTTTGGTTGATACCGTTGCACAAAGATTCTAGAGATTATACAGGATTTTCAATGGACGGAGTTATTTATCGAATATGTGTAGTACCATTTGGTATACAAGGGGCGTGTTCAGCGTTAGTGAGAGCATTACATCAAGTTTTGAACAGGTATGAAGATTTTATTCTACATTATATTGATGACATTCTAATATTCTCCAATAGTGTCGACGAACACAGAAGACATTTAAAAATATCACTGGAAAGTCTTGACGAAGCTGGCCTAGATCTAAACAAAGGCAAATGTCAATTTTTTAAAACAAATATTATTTATTTAGGATATAAAATCGATGAAACTGGCATAGAAATGGATCCAGATAGGATAAGGCTGATTAGGGAATTTAAGAGACCGAATAATTTAAAAATGTTAAGGAGTTTTTTTAAGAAACAGTCAATTATTTTAAGAGGCTCGTACCCAACATCACAGAGTTAGAACTATCATTAATGGAATTATTAAAAATAGGAGTGCCATGGAGATGGACTGAAGGAAAAGAAAACTCATTTATTTCAGAATATAAAGACTACATTTGAATTAAAATTAAAGATTTATTATCCTGATTATAGAGAACCGTTCATTTTGAAAACTGATGCATCTATAAAGATATATGCTGGAGTACTATTACAAAAGCAGAGAGGCGAAGAAATTCCTCTTAGCTTTATTTCAAGAACGACAAAGAAACATGAAAAAAATTATAGCGTTAGTGAACTAGAATTAGGTAGTATAATTTTTTGTGTACAAAAATTTAGATTTTATTTATTAGGGAATAAATTTACAATAGAGACGGATAATCAATCATTGATATCAATCTTGAACAATAAGTTTGGAAATAACAGAATTCATAGATGGGCATTATTATTACAAGAATATTCTTTCGAAATTTAATATGTAAGTAGAAAATCAAATATAGTTCCAGATTATCTAAGTAGAATGGATGGTGTTAACAAAAAGAACTCAAACGAAATTAAAGTAGGTCTGATTATTTTGAAAAGTAAGTGTGGTATTTTTTCATTGGAAGAAATAAGAAAGAACCAGAAAAGGTTGACGGAAAAGGAGAAGAGAGGATCATTAAATAAAAATGAAATTTATTATAAGATAGTAGGACAAACTGAATTGTATTTAACAACAACAGAATTTGCCAGAAAAGCAATGATGCAATTTCATGAGGCTTATGGACATACGGGGATGAGAAGAACATGGTTGATATGGAGGGAAAATTATATTTGTAAGAAGGACATTCCGAAAACTAAAAGCCTAATTAAAACTTGTGCTATATGCCAGTTAAGTAAGGAATAGAACTATCACAATGAAAACGTTCCCAAGTCTATTTTATCCGAAAAGCCACTAGATTTAATATCAATCGATTTTCTATCAAATCTGATAACAAGTTTTCAAGGCAATAAGCATATATTTGTTATTCTGGATATTTTCTCTAAATGTATTTAAATTAGACAAGCCGCTGAAACGAATACAAAAACCATTTGTAAAATATTTTTAAATTATTTTAAAGATGCTTGGAAGACCAAGAAGATGTATTTTAGATAACGCTACCTATTTCAATAATAAACAATTCATTAATTTTATGGAAAGAAATGGAATTGTATTGACTTTCAAAAGCATAAGACATCCAGCATCTAATCCTACTAAAAGATATGTGAAGGAAATTATTAAATATTTGAGAGTTTTAACAGCTCATGACCAGAGAAATTGGGAAAATAAATAATTGGAAGTGGAGTATTATATGGATAGCGTACCAAGTTTGAGTACACTAGAAACTCCAGTTGAAATCATGAGGAACATAAGACCAAATAGACCTTGGATATTTGAAAAGGATAATGAATATGATGAATTAATAGAAAAAGTGAACGTACAATTAAAAGGAATTGCGGACAAATTTTTTTAAAAGACAAAAAAGAAATATAAAGAAACCAACGGTATTTAAAGAAGGAGATTAGGTGATAGAGCGTTCATTGAAACGTGAAAATAACTCAAAAAAAATTTCAAAATTCCAACTTTTTTTGAGGTAAACCAATACTTTTCTCGCATATTAGATAGGTTGGCCGGAAAAGTAATAGTATTTCAAACGAAATCTGTTTTTCTGTGAATTATAAGACGCAGTGAGAAGGTCAAAATATCCAATAAATGCAAAAAAACCGTAAATATATAATATTCCCCACCCAGCACCCACTCCACTCCACGATCCCGAAAGTATGTAAAAAAGTTGAGAATACCATAGAAAACTTCGAAATATTGGAGATTTTCTATAATGTTCGCGGAAAAAGCTATATAGAAAAGTTATAGCAAATTATTAATCAAACAAAAATATGTAGTTTTCATCTTCCTATCCCATTTCGGCACTTCTAAACCCGGAAAAATCAATAAACATTATTGTGATAAAAATACTTTTTCGAATAAAAATTAGTTCACATCGTTCTATTGAATGTTTTCACGTCATTCTATAACAAAAAAACTATTGAAAAATTTCTAATTTTAGTTAATAGTAGAAGAATTAAAAATTCGAGTTTTCTCAGAAACGAAGAATTTCCGCGGCAAAAATCAAATTATGTAGTGCTAGCTTTCTTCGAATCATCGTATAAACCGATATTCCATGTAACTGATTTCGGCTAAACGAAACTTAAGCCTCTTCCTTTAAACTGTCAAAATAAAAATGTTCATCGAGCATGAAACCTAATAGAAATACAGACCGTTGCTAGGAAAAAAATCCTAAGGTGAAGGAATTTATAATTATATAGATATTTATGTTATTAATTTAATATTAAAATAATGAGTACTTACCCGTTATAATAATAATAATAAAAACTTAAAAGAATATTCATTCCAAATATCAACCAGTTATCAACATTAATATAAGTTGTAACTATTGTTGAATATTTAGATTTTGGGTAATAGTTCCAAGTAACTTGTAACGTATAATAATAAAGCTGCAGATGAGTTAACAGTTATTTTATCGAAAACTAAATAGAAATTTGGTAATTAAAACTTATTGAATAGATTGGCAATTGATAAAGACAAAAGGAGAGAACATTTTCATATCCATAATAATACTTTCTTATATCACATCGCCATGTCTAATCAGAAAGACAACTAAAGATTATGTTCAAGGATAGGTAACAATACAGAGAAGTATTGAGTATTATTTAATTCATATCTTCTGAATATTATTGGAAAATAACAAGTTCAGTGTTTGTTTTTGCTTTTTTCATTAATTATATTACACTTTGAGCTACTATTGAAGTTTAAATTTAAAATTTAAACATATCCTCACACCCACCATAGGGTAAGCAATACAGTGATTGGCCAACGACAGTTATTGGCATAGTTGTATAATCTCCAGAATTTGTAATTCTTGCAAAAATATTCTATGCATATGGTATTATCAAGGTAGTGGTGGCAACTATGTTTATTTCATAATTTAAACTGCACTGTTCCATTACATAACCTTAAAAATTTATAGACGTTTTTGTGTCGATCTAAAACGGAACTTTAGTGAAATCTTAACAAGTTACATTAATACCTACCCTCGTATAATAGTCGAGAATTAATTACAAGGTATGTTGTTTTACATGATAATTTTGATTTATTTTTGTTTTAATATGTTTAAAGTTCGTAACTCTAAAGTAGAAATTAATTTTTTACAGTTTATTTTTATTTAATGTCCTACGCCAATCTGTACACACTTTCTGTAACAAACTAGTGGTTGGCATTGTGGCCTATAACTGTCAAATTGAAGTTTATTTAAAATATTGTTTCAAACAGTGATTGGCCATACATAAAATTTTTTATTTAAGGGGCCTTGGCGGAATAGGGGCATAACATATGGAACGTATTATTATAATTGATAAATATGAACCATTTGGTTTGATACAGTGTTTTCAACTAAAATTTTCAGAAATTACACTTGAATGTTTACATCACTGGTAAACCTTCTTATTTTATTTTGTCATTTCACATTGATGTCTGTATCGCATGAAAACGGTGTGAATTTGAAATTTTGAGTAATGTAGTCTACATCTATATAAACTTTAAGGTGTTTTCTCACAGATGCCCAAGGTACTAGAGGGAGCTAAATATGAAAAAACGTATACACAGGGAACTTGCAGTCCGCACTAGAAGCTATATTGAGGGTGAAATGTCACAGAGGAAAGCCGCTCAATTGTTTAATGTGCCACGGCAAACAGTTCAATTCAGATAAAGTAAAAAGTTCGCAAGAAAAACTACTTTGGGTCCTGATACTGTTTTAACGAAAGAAGAAGAAGCAGTCTTAGAGTATTTGATAGTGACAAGACAAAAAAAGGGATTTCCAGTTAGAAAATTCGACATTCAATCATCCGTCAAAGAATTCTTGGAGGCCAATCCACGTAATAATCCATTTAAGGGCAACCTACCTGGGGATGCTTGGTACAGTGTATTTCTTAAACATCATCCAAATCTTACTCATCGGACACCAGAGGCAGTTACGGCAGCTAGTTCCACAATTTCGGAAATGGACATCCGCAAGTGGTTTTCCTCAGTAGAAGAATATTTAAAAAGCAAAAATTTGGATCATATTTTGCAAGATCCGAGGATATTTAATGGTGACAATCCCATTCATGTATAATAATTCCCATTTGTGAATACAAAAATCGTAGTTTGCTGTCGGCTAAATAGGAAGGAAGAGAGTTTGCAAGTGGATAAAAATATCGGATAAATTACGTTACCGTAGCAACCCTAGCATTTAGGTACTGTCTGTTTACCAAGCAATGCACGTCAATTTGACAATTATAAATGTCAAAAACAGAATGAATTAAACAGCATATAACAATTCCAAAAAGTATGTCGAGATTTGGAAATATTTGCAAGGTAGAAATAGTAAGGGAGATTGAAAAATTAACTCCAGAAAATACCAAGAAAACTCATTCCTCCATATGGAATCAATTTAGTGAATTTTGTAAACAACGAAACTTCAATTTGGAAACCGAACAGTTAGTGGAGGATGTGGCAGAAATATTGATGGACTGGGGCTTCAAAATGAAGAAAAAGAATAAAGAAGATTATAAAGAATACGTGGTGAAAACAATGTGGAACACAACAGCGAAAATGTTGCAAAACATGTATTTCGAAAAATTTAATGTTACTTTCAACCCTTTCACTGATTTGGCATTTAAAAAATCCCGTGATTCACGTAATTCTAAGCGAAAGATCCTACAAGGTAATTTACAAAAACGTAAAAATAGTTCAACAGCATTAACTAAAAGTGAAATTGTTAAAATGGCATTAATATGGCATGAGAATAGTCCTATAGGTCTTTTAAAAAGATTTTTTCATATCGCTGCATATGAATTAGCTTGGCGAGGAGGTGAAGCTGTAAAGTGTAAAGTACACTATTTTAAAGAAGAAAAATGAAATAATGGTGATTTAACTGGTCGCATTGAATATAATACAGTTTTTTCCAAGACATGTCAGGGTGGCTCAAACAAGTGCTGCGATAGTAAATGGCTAATAAAGAACATAGAAAACCCTAGCATATGCCCAGTGACATTGTTTTATAAAATATTATCACATAGACCGAACCATATTACAACTGATAGATTATTTATAACTCCCAATCCGTTTTGGAAAAATGATTCATCAAAAGGTTGGTACAAAAATGTTCCTATAGGAGTGAACGAAATTCTTAAGTGGACAAAAATTTCAGCTGAAAAAACTGGACTGGATACAAAGAATAAAAAAATTTCTAATCATTCTCATCGCTCAAGCGCCGTATCAACTTTATCTAAGGCAGGTATTAATGAACAAGAATTAATTAAAATAACTGGACATTCCTCTTCGAAGTCTATGAAGCCTTATCTACAACTTGATAATGAGCATCATTCGCATCTTGTGACAAATCTCCGAGATAAAGCTTTGAATAATGAATTAGCCACAGTGCCAACAACATCCATGTCAATGTCAACAACAAAGTCTACATCAGTAAAGGAGCAAATGTCTACTGGACCAATTGTATATAATAATTGAAGACATGAGTTGATAAAGGTGCTATGTCCACTTTTTTCAAATAATTAGGTTTTGGTTTATTTGGTTCTCTAATAACCCAATGCAACCCCTGAATAAACCTAGATTGTCAGATTTTCAATACTATGGGATATTTTTATTGATAAAGGTGCTATGTCAGTCACGCATTCGCCATATATTAGTAGATAAAGGTGCTATGTCCAATTTGGTGACATAGCACCACTAAACTATTGGAAAGTTCTGTTCACATGCTATGTGATATTTTAAGGTTATGTTTATAATATTTATACTGTTTCTGTGACCAAATCCGGGATTTTTAAAGAAGGTTTTTCAAGGAATACGGTTTTAAAACTACATAATAATAGTTCATCATGAGTTCCAGAACTAAGAGAATGTTGGCATTGATAACAGATAAGAATTTATGTCTTCCTAGTGAAGGTAAGTTGTTTTAGTTTACTATTATTATTTTTGCTCTCCCCATTTACCATTAAATTTATTCTAAAAAGGTAAACTTGGAATATTTTTAATATTATTCGATTTTAGGTACTTTTCAGAGAATAAAAGTTATTCGAACTCCTGTCCAAGTACAGAGAAAATTGTTGAAGAAAACAATATAATGCAAGACATCGCCCAACAAAAGTCTCTGCAAAATGTGAATAGTGTTGAGCAACCAAGCACTAGCGGACTTCAAAAGCAGTGCAGCTCTGAAACAGGTAAGCATAAAATAACATTTTTCTAATTTTGACATATAATGTGACACTTTTTAAAACTGATTGACGTTATGAAAGGTCTTACTTTGTGTAACTAGTTACACAAAGTAAAATATTATGTAACTGGTTACGAAAAATGGAATATTATGTAACGTCAAACTGACATGAAGGGACAACTGTCAACAGACTTGATTTCTGTTTTCACAATTTTTATCAATAATATTCTATATTATTTACTATTACTTATTCAAAATTAGAAAAAATCTTGTATGTAATACGTTAAGAAATGCAATTTTGTGTAATTTGCGTTCGTTCCACAAAAATCTCACGAGTTACACAAAAGTAGGCATTTCGTAACTGATTACATAAATAGCTATTGGAAGCTCCCTACTAAATATATGCAATTTTTTCCAGAGTCTATAGAAAATTGTGATGAAGAGAGCGTCACATCAGGCAGCGAATATTTACCTTCCAGTGATGGAGAATATTCTGACTCATTTATTTTCCCCAATAGGCACAAACATGAAAATGTTCATAGAATTATACGTAAAGTGTTTTTTGATGACAAGGAAAATGACAAAGAGGCCGAAAACCTAGACAAAAAAACCATTGGAAATTCAAAAAACGTTGCAAGCTTAGGATTGCTTGACGAAGATATTCTGGAAGTTGAAGGTCATGGAGGAACACAAGACGAAATGCATAACAATAGACAAAAATTTCATGTTACTGCTGATGGGATAAGAAACAGTGCGACGGTTAAACCAGATTTCAAAGTAGCTAAAAAGAGAGTACGGAATCCCGAGAAATGGAAAAGAAACAAAGCTGCAAAGTTAAGACAACAAGGTGAAGCATATGTATCTCAAAAAACTGGTAAAGTCGTGGAAAAAAAAGTAATAAAAGACGGAATATTATGTAAAGAAAGTTGTCGCCTGAAGTGTAGTGAGGAATTTAGCATTCAAAGCAGAGAAAAAATTTTGGAAAAATTTTATAAACTGGATATTAATTCCAAAAATGTCTTGATTTTCAAAAGTATCAAAATGTACGAAGTTAATCGTCATCGGTCTCGTAAAAATTTGAAAACCAAATCTTACTCTTTTAAATATACAGTAACATGTGACAAAGAAACCGCACTGGTGTGCAAAAATGCCTTCTGCTCTCTGTACAGAATTGGAAGGAAAAAAGTGTTTCGGGCACAACAAGAGCTAAAAGCTGGTCAGGTAGCCCCCTCGCCGCATAAGCAGGGTCATCACATAAGTCCTAAAAAGATTCCTGAAGATGTAATTACCTATATTGAAAACCACATCAAGCAGTTTCCTTCTGAAGAATCACATTATTCTAGGAACAAAAATCAATATAAAAAATACATTTCTCCTTTACTTAATATTAATAAACTCCACCAACTTTATATAGAGCAATGCGAAGAGAGAAAACTCGAGAATAAATATATGGTTAAGGCCTCCTTCTATCGGCATATTTTCGAAACAAAGTTTAATTTGTCTTTTGGTGCCCTGAAAAGCGATACTTGCAGTATATGCGATGCTGGGGAAAATACCTCAGAGCACACCGAAAATTTCCAATTTGCCTTCGCCTTGCAGAAAGTTGACCGAGAAGTTACAGTTGTTGATAAAGAAAAATGTTACATTACAATGGACCTCCAACAAACAATGCCACTACCAAAGTTATCAACGTCTAAATCATTTTATTTGAGGCAAATGTGGCTGTACAACTTTGGCATCCACTGTATAGCTAGTTCAGGACACGAATCCTATTTTTTCACATGGACTGAAGACATCGCCAATAGAGGCAGCAATGAAATTGCAAGTTGTTTACTTCGATTTTGCAAGTTACTTAAAGAAGAAAATGCAGAGATAGAGCATTTGATAATTTGGTCAGATCAATGTGGGGGACAAAACAAAAACTTTTCTGTTCTAAGCCTCTACGAATACTTGATATTGAATAATGTCTTCAAAATTATCGATCACAAACTTCCTGAGGTTGGCCACAGCTACCTAGATTCAGATAGAGACTTTGGACGAATTGAGAAAGTTCTTCGGAAACACCAAAATATTTATATACCAGACCAATATCGAGAAATAATAAAATCTGCCAGTACCAGACAGAGTTTGTGTTTCAATATGGAACATTTTTTCTATGATTTTGAAACACTTCCAGCCAAACTCCATTTATACAAAAAAGTGACCAATACGCTTAATCAAAAAATATACTTCCGCGATAAGGTCAAATGGATTAGAGTGAATGAATTTGGCAAATACTCTTACAAAACTAATTTAGACCCATTCGGTCCCTTTATGGAAGTCGATTTGCAGAAAAAAAGGGAAACCGTAGTACAAGCTGAAAAAGTGGTTTTACAGAAGTTACCTAAATGCGGTGGTCTCACTAGTGAAAAGATATCGAATCTGCAAGATCAACTGAAATTCATCCCAACAGATTACAGATGGTACTTTGATATTGTTTTGGAAGAAACTAAAAAAAACCCTAAGAAAAATCGGAAGACCTATTAGGCTTTAAGTTTCTTTGTGTCAACTTGTGTTTTGTTTAATTTCATAAGAAATAAAAATTTATTTCAATATACCTGAGTGATTTTCCAAGTTATTTCAAATCAAAAGTAACATAGCTCCTCTATCCACTAAAATAAATAGTATAACTCGCTAGATGTTAGTTGATAAAAGTGGTATGTCCATCAAAATCAAAATAACTATAAATCATTAGAGTTTATTTGATTATAAAATAACAAGCTAAGTAGTACAAACAAATACCGACCTTATGAGATACTGTTTGTATTGATTGAAAATTTTGTAAAAAAGTTCCGAGTTGAAACGCGTTTTCCTCATTTACTCAGAACTTTAAAAAGTGGACATAGCACCTTTATCAACTCATGTCTTCAATTGTATTTTTAACAATTGTTCTTTCTAAACATTATGTTTCTACTCATTGTTCATTTAGTTTGTTAAATAAAGTTTAATTGAATTGAGTTTTTTATTCATGGGATTGATTGTCTTACCAAATACCACGCGAGCTCAGATTTAGCAGGATATTTTTTCCGGTGGTTTTCTCATACTTAGTTTCATTGGCAATTCAACTCGATCTGTTCAGGCAAAATCACTCGAGCTACGCTCTCGTGATTTTGCCAGAACAGCTCTCGTTAAATTGCCAATGAAAGTAAGTATTCGAAAACAACCACAAAAAATATCTGGCTAAATCTGAGCTCTTGTGGTATTACCCCCGATTAAACATATTTTCCGTTGTGCTCAAAGATTTTAATTAGTTGCACTACGAGGTGCAAAGAATGTTTACGAAGTAGACCCCGGTAAAGCAAAAATTATAATAACTGTCATGAAATTAACTGTCTCAACCCTTACTTCGTGGAATCTACTCATATCAGTGTTTTAAAACACTAATAACTGTCATGTTTACGTTCTCGGCTGCCGGTGAAACCACTAATCCTATCCTCATTTCTCTTCATAAGATACTACCTCCTTCAATAGTAAATTCAGTACCAAGTACTTGGGGAGTAGGACATAGCGACAATAGGGGGATTAAGGTTGAATTATTTTATGAATATATAGGAATTGTGTTATACCCATATATAAAGCTTCACAATTATTCTTTTCATTGACGGTCATTCGACACATCAAACTTTAAAATTAAGAGTTTAAAAGAAAAAACCATCAAGCAGTCCTAAGTAAAGAAAAATTTTCACTCGTTTTAAAGAGCGTCATAGAGGAATATGCAAAATGCGAAACCATAAAAAATGGATTTTTGGCCAGCGGATTATACCCGTGGGACGTTTCTGTCTTTGATTACAGTGAGTGTCTGGAAGCGAAGAAACCTGTGGATGGTGTTGACAGCAATGAAAGATGGTTGTGGAGAATGACTCTATTATTACTTTCACAGAATTGTCCCACGAAGAAAGAATCATATTTTTCAACCGATTACAACAGTTTGTTATAATCAGCAACCATAAATTTATATTACTCTATAAAATATTCAAAGAATTCTGCAGAAATGAAAACTCAAAAAAATTAGTAAACAATAGAGAAATAACAGAACCGTCCATCCAATTTGGGAACAAAATAAATAAAAAACCTAAGAATAGTTTAATACCATTAGGACAAATAGAAGCCTTGAAAGAGTTAGAAGATGAAAATGAAATATTAGCAGACTTTTGTGAAGAAAATCATATCATCATTCTATATGATGTAAACTATTCCGATATAAATAATAACTTGGGATACTATTCTTGGAGGGAACAGATTAATCAGATTATTGAAGCAAGTGGCAATGAAAGGAAAAATACAGAATACTCCAGTATACGTAATTATCTACTCTTGCCTAAGACTCCAGAAAGAAAGGGGAGAAAGCAGGCGGGCAATTTACCTTTTGTTTGAACGAGTACACATTGGAAAAAAACTCAGTCAGAAAAATTGGTATTAAAAAAATTAAAAGACTGATTCAATGTATACAAGTGAAATTAAGAAAAAAAAACATAACTGAAAAATAATACAACTGTTTTAAGTGCAAATCAAAAACACACATTTAAAATAATAAACCGGGACCCAGTAAAAAAATCCATTCAACAGTCAAACATAAAGCTGTTAGACAGGTTTTTGCAGATGAGGAGGAAGAAGAATAATCAATTAAATAGCTTGAATTTCCAATTATTCTACCAGCTACCGGTAAACTCTGTTTTACTTGTACTAAAAAAGTGAGTCCATTTATCAAGGATCTTCATTGCCATACTCGAAGATCATACAATAAGTGTATATTGAAATTTAACCAAAATATTGATACAAATAAAATATTTTACTGTAAAGCTTGCCTTTGTAATAGAAATGCTGAATGAACTTCAAATTATTTTTAATGCTCCATTATTTGTATTTTTGAACTGTTTAATAATAAAGATTACCTTTTCTATCTAAATATGTCAATTTTTTAGTAAGTATGCCAATCACTTATACCCTAATGGCCAATAAAACAAAGGTTTTTGAAACTATTTTCACATATGCCAATCACTGGTAGCTTACTGGCCTATTATAAAAATGTACCTACCAATTACTGTCTATTTTCCAATTCAACATATACTTAATGAAAAAAATTAAATCTTTTATTAAAAAAAATTAAAACTAACACATTTTCAAAAGAATATTTCATATTACTTAACTAAACTATTTATTTATGTATTACAAAGAAAAATTTTAACTGAGTATATAATACAACATTGCAAAGTAGCTCTTATGTGGCCAATCACTGCACAGTTTACCCTCTTGAATATGATTAGGAGTTTCGTTCTTGAGGACTGATATTAGCTGGTTTGTTTTTTCAACAAGTGAGTGTATCAATTATCGAAATTTGATTTTATAAACAAGAACGACAAAATCTATCTATAAACTATAACAATAATTCAATCAATCAAGTGAAAGCGACTTAATAAATAGATAAAATAAGAAAACATAACAATATATATTTATACAGTTTAAGACTAGTCAGAACGTCGGCGTGAAGAACAAAATGTATATGTCTAAGTCTGTATTTTATTCCTTTTCTAAGCTTGTATGTTAGTCTTCTTGCAATTGCAATTCTAACATTCTTTGATTCAGGTTTAGATATATGAATATTTAATATCAGAAACTAAATAGATGTTGAAGTTTTTTGTACCGATAGAGAATGAATCAACATAATATTCATGAACCATAGTGATTCTGCGTTCTAAGTGTATTGCGCTACTACTTTCTCAAACGCATAGTTTCTGAATGGACATAAAATACAACAATAATACTTGGATATAATTTTATCCAGGATATGTATCAGTTGAAGAGTTGTAATTGATTAACTAGCAACATGTTAACATTTAGCTCGGAATATCTTTGTCTATTTCCTTCTGTCGTTCGTCAAATCTCTAGCGCCATAACAAATCATCTTCCTCTTTTCTATTCCTTCTCCTATCTCATATTTCCTAGTTCTTTTTGGCCTTTCTCTAATTTCCTCGTGTTTGTCACCATATAACTGTCAGTTAGTTCTTAGAATATGAAACAAAGATTATCATACCACTTTGATTTTCCACTATTTACTCCCCTTTGGTTAGACTTTTGGTTACCCCTAATTGTTCCATTTCTAAAACTCTCTGTTCATGTTTACTTTTCGATTTACCTTAGAAATCTCGTATCTAACGACTGAATGTACTGCGTCCTATAGACGTTCATGATTTGAAACCATGTATCCACATTGATTATCAGGCTAATCTTTTGATAAGTTCCGTTTTAATATTATATTTATTTTTGGTATGAATATCGATTTCTCCGAATTATATATTTTATTTGCTCATCCGCTCTTTCACATATTTCCAGTTATTCTTCATGTGCTACTATTATTCTCGCCAGGTATTTTCAATCATCAACCTGTTCTATTGTTTATTAATATATTTTGATGGTTCCGCTAATACAGACATAGTCACTTCCAAATTTTCGTGGACATTCAAATCTTACGAACTCCATCTGTTCAATAAATTTTTCAACAGCCCGAACTTGACTTATCCGTTATAAAAAACTTCAAACATTAAAGCGATGATTGATTCTCTATACTTATGAATCTCATGGTAGAAAATTTCCATTTTGCTCCCAATTAATTCGCTCTTTTTTCTATAGGTACGCATTTTTCTATTCCGAACGCAGTAAACAATTCAAATGCTTGTCATAATCATTACTTATTCAGAAATTCAAAGGAGTCTTAGGGATACACTTAATTTTACAAACGCCGACAGAGCGAAATGTTACCTAAACCAAAGCTTTCCAATTTAGAATGACTTTTTTAGCGTCCCTATCACGTAATTGAATTTTTCAACTTTCCATCTTGGCAATAGAAATGTTTCATTGGCAAATTTTTTTTCACTTCGTATTTTTCTTAAGCGGTTGCATTGTAACCGGTTTCTACAAAAACAATGAAATTCGGAAATTTTAATATTACTTAACAGGCTCGTTGCCAACATAGAGTTATCCCGGAAGCCGAA
Organism: Galeruca laticollis; assembly: GCA_963921935.1. Classification (NCBI taxonomy): domain Eukaryota; kingdom Metazoa; phylum Arthropoda; class Insecta; order Coleoptera; family Chrysomelidae; genus Galeruca; species Galeruca laticollis. The sequence goes on along the minus strand of OY998178.1, from coordinate 61,598,737 downwards.
GTTTGTATTTGGACGCTAGCAACTAGTTAATTCGAGAAATGTTTTTGTTTTACGCTATATACGATTATGTTTTCATGGTATTCAAAAGTTTCTAGCTTTGGGGATTATAGAGTGGAACAACCATTTGGCGCAGTTCCACGAATTTCAGAGGTAACAGTAGAAAATTTACTGTTTCGACCCTTACTGTGTGTAATCTACTCATTTAACTTATTTAAATGAAACAAACTGCTTCTAAATAATTCCATAATGATACGGAGATTCTAACAACTTCACAATTCTTTCGATATTACTAAATATCATCATTAGAATGAAAGAAGTTATATTTCATGTGATGCCTACTTGATATTTAATAATAATTTTTAGCTAGACCAAGAAGTGACCTACCCTGCTATTAACTTAATATATATGAATAGAAAAAAGAAGAAAATATCATATTCCATATATTAATATAATATCTAAGCTTTAATATTTGTAATATCATATTTTGAAATAATTTCTATTCATATATACTTTACTTCTGCGTTTTAATCGAAATCTTAATAATTTCGAAATATCAGTCTGTTCTTCGAAGAGGAAAACAACTACTTTCCTGCCCAATACCACGCAGAATATTGAATTACATTTCTTTCGAAGAACGTGACGCGATCGACCCTTTTGTCAATACAGACATCAATCTTTTTTCACAACTGTAAGTAGAAAGTCAGCGTATTAGTCCTTCAACTTACAGTTGCGAAACAACATGGATGTCTATATCGACAAGAGAGTGGATCGACGTCACGTTCTTCGAAGGGGATGTTATTAAGTACTCTATGTGGTATTTGCCAGGAAAAGAGTTGTTTTCCTCTTCGAAGAACGGTCAGACTGATATTTCGGAATTATTAATAATAATATCATATAAACACACCTCGTATTTCAGGAACGGATATGATAAGTTTACGCCACGCAGGTTGTAACAGTAGACAGAATGATATATAAATAAACATTAGACATACTAGCTATATTCTTCTTAAATATTATAAATTGCATGATAAAATTATCATAAGAATCATAAAAGTGGTTAGGAATAATAATTGGAGAAACTAAAATCATACCTTCAGAAGTATATTACCCAAATTCATTACGTCATATGATTGCAATCAGCACATTAATATAGAACTACTTGAATAATTTTAAAGTATAGTTGGTATCTGAAAAGAAATCAATATCAATATTACAATTAGTCATAGTTCATTATTATTTTCTAATACTACATTTAAGTAACACTTCATAACCTATATTAAGGGACATTCATTTGTTGACGGTACGGAGACGCTTCCTAGTAGAATGAGAGATTTATATTAGATTATCGAATTTTTCACAAGAGGATATGACGTCAAGAAAGAATCCATTCCCAACATAATATTTATTGTAACTAAAACCGACGGAAATGCAAACAACAGATCTTTTAAACGATTAGGAGGTTATTATTCACAAGTAAACGATGAGAAATAAGAATTGAAGGGAAACAGTTACATATATGGCATTTCGTTAATTAGGTTGTGGAATTAATGTAAATAATGATTATAATTATACCTTTAACAAGCCTTAAATGTAAAAAAAATGGTATTAATATAATTCAAAGGGGCGAATTTTGAGAATTTGTGAAGGAATGAACAGAGTGAAGTGTAAAAAATTGTCAAGACAATATTGCGAACAATTTGATAATTACGAACATTCCAGTACAATACAGTCGATTATTATTAAACCTAATATAGTAACAAGCAAGCTATGGACATCCGGTCAAGAAAGTTTGTTGATTAATGAGGAAAAGTAGTTAGGAATTTCACTCTCAAATAACATGTACAAATCTATATATGTAATTTTAATTTTATTCAGTCTCATAATATCCATCTAAATTCTGTATATTTCTGTAAATAGTTTGTACATACGTTTTGCGTTTAAATAACTCTAACACGAATGTTTGGTCAGCTGATGTTAGTATGACGATAAGATCCATTTGCGCAGACCTGGCAATTCAATGTCATAATTGATTCCAGGGGCGCAGCACTATTGAAATTTCATTTTGAGATTGAATTAAAAAAAAGTAATTGTTTAATTTAATTAAAGGCATACAAATATGTTTTCTTATCTTTTATTCAATATCAACATAAATAGAATTATATATCAGCTAATTTCACTCTTCTTAAAAAATTTAGTTATTATAGAATTGGCGCCCAACGTGGAGTTTTGAAAAAATAGGATAACCGGTTTTAATGATTGAAACTAACTTTTCCGCATCTGTGAGATCCCCTGAACAATATTATATTATAAAATTTTCCTTGTATTCACTTCGGGGGATGTATCGTGCAAACAAACCGAAATTCCTCCCAAAATAACCAAAAATGAAGTATATCTGGATTTATAGGTCCCGCCGAACTCGCTCTAGTCGGCGGAAAATCCATAGGGTACATCTGTGAGACACCTTCAAAAATATCCAATTATAAAATTGGTCACTCCGAAGGCTGTATCGTGCTATCAACCCAAAATTCCTCCAAAAGGGATCAAAAATGTGGCACTTCAGGAACCATTGCACCCGCTATACTACCTCTGGTGAGCTAAAAATCAATAAGAACAATATTGAATCATGAAATTGGTCACTTGTATACACTCTGGAGGCTGTATCGTGCTGAGAAACTGAAAATACTCCAAAAATCACAAAAATGTCGTACATAAAGTACTATAGCACCTGTTGTACGGGCTCTGGTGAGCTGAATATCAGTTAGTTTCATCTTTGAGATCTCCTGAACAATATTTAAAATTGGTGACTGTTGCACTCCGGAGGCTGTATCGTGCTAACAAGACATGTAACGAAAAGTGGCCGACGACAACGACGACGACTATATACACAGGATACTTTTCCTAAAAACCGTTTTATCGTTGTCTTGATGAAGATCGTAAAAAAAACTCGAACATTTTTTTCAAAATTCCAACTTTTTTGGGATATACCAATACTTTTCTCGAATATTAGATAGGTTCGGTGTATAAAAATTAAAATGAAATCATGGAGAGGAAAATAACACATGGAGACGGAAAACATGTAGGAGCAGAAGGAAGCTTAGGGAAAGAACAGGAAGATAAGAGAAAAAAAGACAGAAAATAATAAGTAGAGATGATCAGATGATGGAAATTTTGATCAGAATAGATAGGACGATGGATCGTATTATGGAACATATGAGTGGTGTGATGAAAAGAGAGGACGATTTAAGAAAATTAGTAGAGAATTGGACACAATGAAGGAGGATATTAGGGGAGATTTGAATAGAGTGAAGGAGAGAACGGATAGTATGTTAGATAACATGGATAGCGTGATAGAAGAAACGAATAGGAAGGACAAGATGAATGTAAATTTGAACGAGACTATAAATAAGAATATTGATACTATGGAACAGAAAACATGTAATAACTTGTAAAAGAAAGTAGAGGAGGTGAAAATCGAAAATTTATTGGAGATTGAAAAAGTTGGGAAGGATAATGAGGAGGAGAAGATCACAGAGGGGTTAGAAGAAATTAAGGAAGAGAACGAGCAAGTAGGATACATTAAATTACAGGGACAAGCAAGTGAAGAGGTAATGCATCATTTTCAAGAAAATGTAGATGGAGGAATTGAAAATTTTGATAGTAGAATAGAAAAACCGACAGGCATATGCGCTAGAAAAAGTGAGATAATGGGAGGACAACAAAATAAAGAAATAAAAGAAATGAATCGAAAATTAAGAGATACAGTAGAAAAAATTGAAGAGAAAGAAGAAATGGAGGAGGGAGAGTATGCCCGGGAAATTGTTATTATAATATGGAAATAGAGATCGACGGTAATACTAATAATAATATTCATCCTAAGGATTTATCAAAATTGTAAAAAATAAATTCAATAATACGGAGGAATTGGAAACGCAAATTTTAATGCATTTATAAGAAAAAATTATTGAAATATGGAACAACGATATTAAACAAAACATAGTAGAAATCAGAAAGATGTTTGAGAAACGAGGAGAGAATCAAACAATAAGAGAAGAAAAAAAATAAGAAAACGTTTGGGAAAAGAAAAGAAATTTGAATAGTAGGACACGAGAATAGGAATGAAGTTTAGAAGAAAAAGCAATTGAATGGCAAGGGCAGAATACAGAAATGAAGTTAAATAGAAAATTTGTTATTAATACGTAATACAGTTATAGATAGTATTCTAAAATAGATATGATGACCATATTTTTTTTAATACTTCGAAACAATTTTATTGATATGTAGTCAGTAGAAATCTAAAAAAGGGAAATAAATAAATAAACGGTTTTTAGGATTAAAACTAACTTTTCCGCATCTATGGCCCTGAACAATATTCTATCATAAAATTGTTACTTGTATACACTTCAGGGGATGTATCGTACTACAAACCAAAATTTCTCAAGAAACAACCAAAAATGTAGTATATCTGGATTTATAGGACCCGCTGTAATCACTCTAGTCAACTGAAAATCAATAGAGTACATCTGTGAAACACTTTGAACAATATTCAATCATAAAATTGATCAATTGTATAATCTCTGGACTGTATCGTGCTAACAAACTGAAAATTCTCCTAAAATGACAAAAATTTGGTACCTCGAGTACCATAGCACCCGTTATACTAGCTTAGTGAGCTGAATATCAATAGGGTTCATCTTCGAGACGCTCTGAATAATATCCAATCATAAAATTGATCACTTGTATATACTCCGGAGACTGTATCGTGCTAACAAACTGAAACTTCTCCAAAAATGACAAAAATATCGTACTTAAAGTTCTGTAGCACCTGTTGTATTGGCTCTGGTGAGCTGAAAATCAATAGATCCATCTGTGAGTTGTCCTGAATAATATTCAGTCATAAAATTGGTGACTTGTTGAACTCCGGAGGCTGAATCGTGTTAACAAACTGAAATTTCTCAAAAAATGACAAAATGTCGTACTTCAAGTACCATAGCACCCGTAGTACTGGCTCTGGCGAGCTGAAAATCAATAGGGTTTATCTGTGACATGTCCTTAACAATATGCAATCATAAAATCGGTGACTTATTGCACTCCGGAGGCTGTATCGTGCTAACAAGACATGTAAGAAAAAGTGGCCGACGACAACGACGACGACGACATACACAGAGGATTTTTTTCTTCTCAAAACCGTTTTTTTGTGTTGTTGTTGATGGAAAACGTGAAAACAACTCAAAAAAAAATTTCAAAATTCCATTTTTTTTTGGGGGTAAACCAATACTTTTCTCGCATATTAGATAGGTTGGGCGGTAATAAATAAAAATATAATATTAAGTGAAATTAGTAGGTGAAATATAGGATAAAATAGGTAGCTTAAATACAAAAAATATAATCAAATATGATTAAAAAAATAAGTATAGAGAAAGAATAAAATATATGAAATACTAGCATTCAAAAGACATAGAATAGGAGAGGATATGAGATAGAGGGAAGAAATTATGCAGAACTATTATTATAAACAAAATTAACGGACTTGAGAGAGGAAAGTAATTTGAAAAGACATAACAATTAATCAGAAAAGGAGAAAAGATATTGAAATGTATAGAGTAAATTGTAGGAGATTATATGTTGATGTATATGAAAATTTTACAGGATATTTGGAGGAATATTTAAGAATAAGGAAATTACTACTTATATAGGAGTTTACGAAATAATTAATTATTATAAAATATGTGTATTTGAAATGTTATGATATATAAATGTGAATAGTAGGCAAACTATTAAAGGGAAATTTTTATGAACATTTGAATTGTCATGGATACAGATCGATTGTATTTTATGAAATATATGAAAGTTCTTAGTTAGAATATAGCGTTGAAAATAAGTAGAAGTAGATGTTACATGAATATTGGTAATTGGAACAAAAGGTGTGAATATTTATTTGGCAAAAGAGTTTTAAAGAAGAAAAGGAAATCTAAATTATGACAAACACTATAGTAATTTGATTTATGTTAAATTTTAAAAATAGGATGAGGGGTATATTTCATAAAGAATCAATCTATAAATTTTGTTTTTACTAAAGATATAAACTAGAAAGAAGACAATGGAATAGATAACATTATGTCACTAATTTGTATATAGTTAAAATAAGTGTAGATAAGTTATAAAGTAGAAATTTAAGAGTAGATTAATAATTTGATTTTGATATCAAAGAAATTAGAAGAGAATAAAAAGGAATACTTTTACAGATCATAGCTATACAGCATATATATTTATAATAACTAGTAGAAAATAGAAATTGAAATTTGAAGAAGCTATCTAGGTTACAATCATCATAGTTTTTTGTCAAAAAATTCCTAATTCTTGTTTTTAGTTAGTTTTCAAATGGCGCATCTTGGCGGGTGCTATGGAACTATTAGGAAGCAGTTTACTACATAACATGCAGAGAGGTGAACCGTTGGAATCAAACAATCCGAAACTGATATATGATTACTCATACTTCCTTTTTTTGCCTTTGAAACCGTGGAGCCTGACGTCGTTGCGTCATCGTCTGGATCGGCAATTCCTGTATACTCAGCGCGTACTGCTTTTGAACATTCGGCTTCGTTAGAAGATCATTTTGCAACAGGTTTAAGGCCTTTATGCCAATGTTCCATTCTTCTTTATTAATAATGTTACTGCGTAGAAGAGTTTAGTTCAAAGAAGAAATGAACATAACTGATACAATCAGAATACAGCAGTAGAACAATACCTAAATTCTGGTCATTATCGTTACCGCTCTCGCTGAGGAACAGTTCGTTTCAATTTTACTTAAAATCAATCTCTCATTGTGAAACCGCAAATTTGTTAAAACCGCGACGTGTGTCAAGTTCTTTTACTTTTGTTGTAAATATTATTCGCAAATATAGACACTGGAATAAACTTCAGTTAGTGTCACAAAGGCCAGGACTTTCACTATAATCCATTGTAATCCAAACGATCGATCGTGAAAACTCATAGTGTGTGGTACTTTATTAAGTACAATTAGATTGGAGTTTATTGTATATGTTGTCGATTCGCTAATTGCATAATTGAATAAATCTACAGTCCATTGTTCTTTGAGCTCACATTTTTAGCACTTCGTTTAAAATTCGCGATTCGCTTGTTAGCTTGTAAGTAGGTAGATACTTATCGCTCCGAACGCTAATCGCCGACTGATGAGGCGCGATCGTCACTTTTATAGTCCTAACCTCGATATCGAACATTATCAAAAATACTCGAGTCGGCGTCTTTGATAAATAAATAGCCGAAATAAAAATAGAAATACGAAAAATGCGGTGTAAACCTTTTCGACTTTGTGAGCGCGCACAAGTAGATATCGGCGGTGGTGGCATAGTAAAATTGTACTGTCGCGGGTGGCGACTAAGTTAGGCAGCGCCTCGTGATACGCCCGCGTCAAAACGTTCGACCAGAAAGAGATGTTTTGATTTTTTTTTCTGAATTCATGCGGATACCCTACAAGGCTTTCGCGGAACCCTAGGGTTCCGTGGAACATACTTAGAGAATGGCTGATCTAAACAATGATTTTCAATTTTTTTGAATTTTTATAATTTTTTCATCATATTGTTTAATGGTTTAAAGAGTTAGTTTCATTTAAAAAGGTATTATCACTAGGAAATTAGAAAGATTTACTGAATTCAATAGCAATCCGTGTTACGGACTAATATGAGTACAAGTAATACATATCTTACTCATGGTAAATTTCAAAACATTTTTCAATCAACACATTTAGCAGAATTCTTAGCACCTATTGAGGAATAATACGTTATTTCTCTCAGTATTTTTTGGCTTGTTCATGTAAAGTTTTGAAACAGGAAATAATAATTTAGACTGTTTTGATTGTGAAGCCCTAGTAAACATTGAATGAAACTCTCTCTAAATTCTAAATTTGTTATCGTTGTACCTATTATTCAACGAAAATTTATATGGCCATCATGGATAAACATTTCAAAGAGATTCAACGCCATTTTTTAAGGTAAATTATGATCTTTCTCGGAACAGAATAATAATGGAGCATTTGATATGCTGTGCAGGAAATTCTTAAATTATAGTTACATATCATACCATATTATTATACATTCACACTCTTTCGCTAACTATCATTTCAAGTGTATATTTTCAACTGTATATACGTATAGAACACTTTTAAATTGTTGGTTTCATAAGTTAATTAATTATATTTATGAAATACTTGACAATCTTGACGTTTCGCTCCTCTATGGGGAGAATTTTCAAAAAAAACTAATAGGAATTAACGATTCTCAATACATTTACAGACATATAAATTAGAATATTATTAAAAAATCACTGGCAACAGTAGTTGCCGAGTGACGCAAGTACACCCGCACAAAAGCCATCATCGATTCATGGACAAAATGTGAGAAGAATTGATTTTTTGGCTTGCAAAATGAAATAAAAAGAAGAGGTAAAACTTAGGGATAGAAAATTAAATTGTGTAGACGGTACTCCGATACGCATAAACAAAAACAAATGGAATTTTGTCATTTACCCAAGAAGCGAAAATCAATTAAGAGGACGGAAATAAATGTATTTTTTATTCCAAATGGAAAAAATATGGTGCCTTGAATATCGATATTGTAAAAAGGCTCCGTTTATTAATTTCCACTTGAGATAACTAAAAAGCATAAAAAACGTTATAAAACAAAATAAATGGGAATTATGCGATGCATAAAAAAAAGAGTAGACTATATATGTCGCGCAAAAATCCACGTTTAATGTCTTTGATGGGCCACCTACTTGTTACAGTATTTTCTTATGAGAATATCAAAAAGTTTTATTCGAAATTAGAATACTACTAATTCATATCAGAAGGCAGCAGCAGCGCCAAAAAGCAAAATTTATTTGTATTCAGAGGTATATAAACGTTGCTAATACACAGCTACTATACGTAAAACGTATTAAACGGTTTACATTACAATACGCGGCCAATTCACGTACACACTACATTTTATTTGGACGAATAAAACAGTTGAACCATTCAAAAAGTGGTATCAATAGAACTTAGAACTATTGAATACCTATTAATTTAAATGGACATTCACCTAATGCTGTTTAGAAAGAAAACATATTAGTAAAATCATTGAACTTACTTACCGATTACTAACATACGTTACTGTTTGTTATTATTAAAGCTTATTCTATGTTTATTGACAGATGAAACTTATGAAAATATTTTAATTACGTATCCGTGAACAAAAGTATATAATTCATAAATTATGATTTCGTCATATATTGTTTTACCCAATTCAAGAAAGAACATCAATTATAATAAAAGGAATAAGATTCAAATGAATACTTAATTATTGTTAATAATTTATGCCTTTAAATATAATAAATCTCATTTGATGAATTGGATTCAAAGATAAATAAATTATGACGTGCATCAAACTTGATAATGTATGAAGTCCAGTAGGTATTATTTTGCGCTTTGATTTTAAATTTACTACTTGTGATTGTCCAAATTACTCACTAATTACTATTCAGTCACAATCAATATTTGTTATTATAGAATATACCAATTACTTTGTATACCTATTGATACCAATTTATAAAATTAAGTATATTGTTTTTATTATCAATTTTTATCACTAAACTGAATGACGTATGATAAATACATCACAGACAACGGCAGTTGCTGAGTGACGCAAGTAAACCCCCATAAAAAACACCACACCGAGAAAGCTCTATACAAACTCTATATATACAGTAATTTTTTTAAAATTTTGGCACATAAAATTACGTTTTTTGAAACTCATTGACGTTTTCAAACGTTTTACTTTTCGTATCTAGTTACGAAAAGTAAAATATTTCCCAACTAGTAATGAAAAGCCGCTATTTGCGAAAAACACAGAGTACTTATAAGATTTACTACCTCTCTATTGTCATTAAATTTGATGTACTACATATTATTATTATTTTTTTTATCAATTCACACTTGTCAGTGGAGGATTGGCATGTCCAGGCTGGGATTCTCAAGGTTTCAGCAGCCTAATCATGTGTGAGCACTCGTCGGACGGTTCGGCATGTTCCCAATATAGCTGCTTGTTGGGCGGCAATTATATTCTTATCAACATTTTCCAATTTCAGTTTCTTTATCTCGTTTTGTAAGTGTACTTCAACGAGACCAGTAGTTGAGATAACCAGCGGATGTATGGTTACGTGTTCTAATTGGTAAGCATCTTTTAGTTCGTGCGCCAAGTCAATATATTTGTGTATTTTTTGGGTCCTAGCTTCTTTAATGTTGTGATCGTTAGGTATGGTGATGTCTATTATATTAGCCGTCGTCCCTTGTTTTTCTAGTACAAGTATATCTGGTTTATTGTGCGCTATTTCCTTATCTGTAATTATCTTTTTGTCCCAGTTTACTTTTGCATTTTGGTTTTCAAGTTGTTATTTCGGGGTGTAATTGTAATAGGGCACTTGTTCTGTCAGCAGGCCGTATTTTATGCAGATTGCCTGGTGAAATACTTTGGCTACATCATCGTGTCTTTTCTTGTGGTCCCGAGATACCAAGTAGGAGCATCCTGCCAAGAGGTGTTGAATGGTCTCTGGTTTTTCGTGACATAATCTGCAACTATCGGATGGGATTTCCTGTCGGATGATGAATCGTCTGTAGTTTCGTGTGCTTATTACTTGATCTTGTATGGCCAGTAGAAAACCCTCCGTTTCGGCAATGAGTGTTCCATTCGATAGGTACAGATTTGATGAGCGTTTATCTACCTCTTGTCCTGCTAAAGCTGCAGCATATCTTCCATGCAGTTCTTTACCTTTCCAGATTTGTTCTAGTTCAGCGAAGTAGTTCTTATTTTCTTTTTCAGGTGGATCCTCGTTCGCTATCTTTAAGGGCGAAAGAGAGGAGTCAATAGATGTTATTGCTTCATATGCGGGGTGTGTTACGGACTTCAGATAAGTAAACAGTTTTCCACATTCTTTATTGTGCATTTCTTTTAGATTTACAAGTCCTCTTCCGCCTTTGCTCCTTGGGAGATATAACCTGACTGTAGATGCATTGGGATGATGTAACCTCCTCTTTGTAAGCGATGTTCGAATCAATCTGTCTGGACTTTCCAGGTCAGTAGGACTCCATTTGACAATGGTAAAGCTGTATGTTACCACTGGTATCATCCAAGAGTTGATAGCTGAGAATTTTGATCTAGAGTAAAGGTGTAATTTGAGGATTGATTGGGGTCTCATTTTCAGTATGTTTTCAATCTGTTCCTTTGAGTGTTTTTGATCTATGTCAAGTGTTTGTTGGATTCACAAGTATTTGTACATTTCTTCTGGAGGAAGTGGTGCAAATTGGCTTTGATCTATGAGTGTAATATTTTCGGAGTCTTGTACTTTTCCTTTTCTGACATGGACAAATGCACACTTCTCAAGCCCAAATTCCATCCTGATGGATCCGCTGAAGCTAGATACCAGTTCCAGCAGTGAGGTGAGCTGTTCTGAGTTCGACGCATATAGTTTCAGATCGTCCATGTAGAGGAGATGATTGATTTTCATGGATGGCTCCCTGGATATAGTGTAGCCATAATACCTGTCGTCATTTAGACTACTAAGTGTATTTAGAGCCAAGCAGAACCATAGCGGGCTGAGACTGTCCCCTTGGAAAATGCCCCTCTCTATTCTCACTCCTGCGGTGGTGTAATGACTTTCTCCCACATTGAGGTGAGTATTTTATATGCGATGGGCAAGCAGGTAATCGGTCGGTAATTTTGGGGGTTTTCGACTTTCTCGTTTTTGGGTAGGAGGCAAGTTATACCTTTTGTGAAGGAGGGTGGTATCTTTTGTGGATCTTCCATGGATTAATTTAGTTGGTTGGCGAAGATTTGATGAATCGATGTGAAGCTCTTCCACCAGTATGCGTGAACTTTATCAATTTCTGGTGCTTTCCAATTTGCCAGTTTCTGTGCGGCAACTTTATCATTCTGGGAAGATATCCGGATATCCTCCATTTCCTGAATGTGGGCCGTTCTTTCTTCCTCTCTCTTGATCCAGAACGCATTTTCATCATGTTCCACTCTGGTTCCCCATAATTGTGTCCACTATTTGTGCGTGTTTGTTTTATTAGGTGGAGTGTTCGTATATTTTGTTTCTTTCGATCCCAAGTTTCGGTAAAATAGCTATTGATTTTGTTGGAATATACGATTTTCTTTGTACCAGGCAAGCAACCCTCTCTTTGTATCTTCTTATTCTATTTCCCAACATTTTGATTTTTTGTTTTAACTCCTCCATATAAGATGAAGACGCTGATTCCTGTCAGGCGAGTTATATTTGTGTATTTTGTGTAATATATTTTTTATGCGGGTTGTGGGCTCAGGGCTACTGAGGTTAGCATGAATCTGTCCAATTTCCTTCCTAAATTTTTCTATTTTGTATTGTATTCTTTTAACCCATGGAGGTTCTGTATTTGTTGTGTGTTTCTCTTTAACAGTTTCAGGTTGTCTCAGTGGAGTGCCTAGCAGCTCTAAAACAGTAAGCGCCGAGCAGTACATCGTTACGTTATAAATTGGCACTAGAATCAAACTACCCCTACCTGAGCCATCAGAACACAATACCTTACTTGAAAACATTTATTCGGTTGAACTCAACAACAATAAGTAATTAGAAAAAGGTTATTTCAGTCTTATATCCTCGTAAATTTTTATTCTCATCCTTCAGAAGGCCCGCTTGCGTATTTATGGAGTTTCATCACCTTTAAAGTAATAATATTTAGCTCCAGATGTCTACGAAATTATGTGTATTTTTAGTTAAGTATTTCGCATTGGAACATTGCTTGAGTATTCTGACCCAAAAATAAAAATGCATGACGACTTACCTCATTTCTATGTGCATTCCCAGTCATCGTCGATAAATATTCTGAACTATATTTTAATTAAAATATTTGTAAACAGTATAAACTTCCCATAACCAATAAAGTAGTCAGCTGTTGTTTGACATGCACCGGTTCTACCATAGAGTAATTCCGATACCGAACTGTGCACGATCTGTCATAGAGTGTTTACGACTTCGTGCACTGGAACTGTTCGTGGAGTAACAGAACCGTTCTGAATTTGTAAATATTTGTTAAACTATGATATTGTTGTACCATTGTATCGTAACTATTTATAGATTGTGTTAATTAAGTTATTTTAAGTTCTCTTTCTGTAATGGGATTGATGGACAGGATAATACTGTAGCGCCCTCTGGTGTTACAGGATTAATTTCCCAGGTGTCATATTCGAACATCTCTATCTTGGAATATCCGTTCGAACCTTCGTTGAACTCGGGTCACAGCTGATTTTCAAAAAGACCACTTGTGGATTTATAGAATCTTTGATTATTCTGATCATCCTTAATTGGGAACGCTTCTACAAATTCGAATTATATAGTAACAGATTGATTAATCATTTTGAAGTGTATATTTGTAATCTGGAACTAAAAACTCGCTAGAGGATTTTTGGTGGTGATGAAATTGATTGTGCTACCAGGTATGTTTCAATGCACTATTGAAATCATCTCATCTATTTTCTTAGTCTTGGTATTATCTCCGTCAATCCTACAACCTATTTTATTATTGCTAGATCTGTGAGAGATAATAAAGGCCCATAGTCACTCGTCAAGTCCCAGTGAGACTTCCACGCTGAATACCATCACTGCGTACGGATTAAGAACAAAAAAACTCCTTGGCCAGGGTAAGATTTCACTTATATTCCATATATTTATATAAAATATTACCATAGAATTTTCACCTGCATTAGTATTTTGAATTAGGTAAATAAAAGTCTGCTCATTGTGGCAGCTGATAAGAATTATCATTTGCATAAATATACCTTTGTATTTTGTTGTACCGGATGTCCCACGATAGGTACATCCATCTCAAAGTAGCCTAATTTTTGGGAGACTGGATTTTATCTATAATTTCAACTTGATACTTATTGAAAGAGGGTTTTCCAAATTCACTACCTAATTTTTCTTGTCATTTAACGGGTTATCTAAAAATTTGTTCATATTACTTAATTAATAATTTTGCGCTATAGTTAAAGTGTGATAATTATTGTATTCGAATTTCATTGTATTATTGTATATGGTTATACCGGGGTATAGATATTTGGGTACACGTTGGTCTCATATACCGGGGGTATCCGAACATATTTTTCTCTATTATTTTTTTTGTACTTCCCTTGGGTTAAATATACAGGGGTAACCAAATTAGTTAATTTATATCAGTTGGGTTGAGGGTGAATATCTTTCAGTTTATTTGATTCTAATGAAGTATTTCCTCCTTAGGGTTTTTTTTTGTAACGGAATTTAATCTCAACGACGGGATCATTGCATAGAATGTACCATGCCAGGAAGTTATAGTTTCTTGCACGGAAAATCATTCTGAATTACGGGTTTTCCCCAAACTTGTCCATCTCTGGGATAATTGTACAGAATGTCCCATGTGACGAAGTTATAGTAAGGAGTACATGTATCGCCGTTGGAATCACGCAAGTTTTTGATGCTTATTGTATATTATTGCTATTATTATCGCTTTTTTATGCTTTCGCTTTCTCAAAAAATGCTATTGCTCTAATCTAATGATTATATTCTCAATTGGTTTGTATTTTGGTTGTAAAGCGGAAATTAAATAGCACTTCATTTAATCGTATGCGCATGCGCCAGAGCTCTTGCCACCTTTACTGCTGCTTTAATTTCTTCGGGTTAGTTAGATTAGCGTACTGACTGCTTCACGATTACCTATAGATGGTGATGGAATTCATATATGTTTATGGCGTAAGTATCCAGTATTTTTTCTACGACTACACTATAGCCGATACCTGTTCAGTTCGCTTACTATTTGCTTCGCTTAAGTCTAGCATTTTATGTTATGGGTTATTTGTATATATGGTTTGAAAGTATTCAATATTTTGATACTGATATTACTAGTTGGTATTGATTAATTAGTTACTGCTTATTGTTTTGCAACTGAATCCGTAACGGTGATTTTTTATTTTTTTTTGCTAACGGCTTACGTAATTTTAGGCTTGCATGATGCTTACGCTTACATAATGTTTATACTTACATAATGTTTATGCTTACATAATGTTTATACTTACATAATATTCACGCTTACATAATGCTCATGTTTATCTAATGCTTATGCTTACTATTTATTTCATCCTTGTTAAATGTTTAATGATACTGAATTGATTATAGCTATCAATTGCTTCAGCAAGATTCAATTAACCGATTGTTATAGGATATAGGAAGACGTTGCTGCTGTTACAATTATTTTGTTCTATATTTCTTTCATTGTTCTTTCAAGACTATTGAATAAATCATTTTGGGTACTTTATCTTTTATTTCAACATTAGTTGGTAATGTTGCTAGTCACTTAGGGTGTTTGCAGGATATGACTTACCTGGCGCCCATTAAGAACTTTTAAATTTGCTAATTTGGTACCCACCCCATCTCCACTGTTTAGCTTAGTTGCGCAAATGCCCATCTGTCTTTGATTTTAGTCGACAGATGATTTAGTGCCCCCGTGTGATTTCGGAGGTCGCAACATCAAATGGCATGTGTCTTCCAGCGACGAGCAATCTCTCAGATTTTCCTTAAGGTCATTGTTGGTTTGCGTAACAGTTTCTCTTGCTACCTGCGAGTACCTTAATTTTGGGAGAATCGGGCGATTTTAGAACGGTACTCCAGCATAATTTAGTTTGTTTGCTTCTAGTCAATTCTTACACAAAAGAATCTTTCCAAGAGAAAATCATTTAGAATATAAGGTAACGCTCCAAGGAGGCCCCATGCGTGTATTTGTTTCATTATTGCATATCTCCAAGTCATGTCATACATTTTTTGCAAGTCGAACATGACCGCAACGAGGTGTTGTCCTTTAGAAAAGGCATTTTGGATAGAAGGCCGCGTGATTCTAGCACAAAGGTTAGTCTGTTGTTCTCCATTTTTTCAAATATTTTTCCGATACACGATATTAGTGAAATTGGTCTATAGTTTGTAGGACTTGTCATTGAATCTCGATTTTTTAAGATTGGGATAATGATAGCCGTTTTCCAGTTACTAGGGTAGATATTCGCTGATCATATTTTGTTAAAGAGAGTTAAGAGTTTCTCTTTCTCGTTTCTAGGTAAATGAGTTATCATTCCATACATAACTGAGTCCAGTCCCGGTGCACTATCTTTGCAGGTAGTAAGGGTGTTGGCCAGTTTGTCGAAAATGAAAGGGATGTTGTACGGAAGGTCTGCGTCATCGGTATTAAAATCCAGGTTGAGAGATTCTTCAGTAGTTTTTGTTATTTGGAAGTCGGGGCAATAATTTTCCGAGCTGCTGATTGATTCAAAGTGGTCAGCGAAAACTTCAGCTATATCGTGGTGATCGGTTAAAAATATGTTGTTATTTTCTATCGTATGGGGGGTGATGTAATGATATTTGCCTGATATTGTTTTGATTTTTCTCCATATCTCAGATACCTCGGAGTCGGTTGTTAAGGTTGGTACATATTCTTCCCATATCCTTCTTTTGCCTTCTTTAATTAAACGTCGGGTGGCTGATCTTAGTTTTTTGAATTGTAATAAATTATAGTTTGTAGGCGATGTTCGGAATCTGTTGAGTGCCTTTTTCCTTGCTGATATTGCTTCCCTAATTTCATTATTCCACCACGGTACCATTTTAGATAATATTTTACTTTTAGATTTAGGGATAGTTGCATCGGCTGCCATTAGAATAGATTTGGTCACCGCCTCTACCAGTTCGTTAATGGTGTTCCTCGAATAGGGGTTTGGAAGAGACACTATATTTGAGTAGTCAGTTCAATTGGCTTTTCCGGTAAGCCACCTTTCTGTAGAAAGTTTAACTTTTGTTGGGATATTAGTGGTAACAGAAATTGGGAAGTGATCACTGGAATGGAGATCTTCTAATGGGTTCCAGTGAAACTGATGGGTTATATTTGGGGAGCATAGGGTTAGGTCGATAGCTGAAAAGAAGTTTGAACCTTGGTTGTAATGTGTAGGCTTTTCATTGTTTAGAAGGCATATATTTGAGTCGTCAATAAATTTCTCCAAACGTTTTCCTCAAGTATCAGTTGTTAAAGATCCCCAAGAAGGTAAATGGGCGTTGAAATCTCCCATAATTATGCATGGGGTCGGTAATTGTACGAATATGTTTTCAATGTCATATGTGTTTCAGTTTGAATCTGGAAGATATATGCTGCATATGGCAAGCTTTATTGGAGTATCAATTTTAATAGCCACAGCATGTAACCTGGTATTGAGGGTTACCCTTTTAGCCGGGATTTCTTCCTTTAGTAAAATTGCCACTCCACCCCTTGCTCTAATATTTGGTTTCACATCTTTCCTGAAAGTTTGGAATCCTCGAAAAGTAAAGATTTCGTTCGGTCTCCGGTGTGTTTCTTGTGGAGCGAAAAGTATGGGATTCAAATTGCTCCTTATTATTTGCAATTCTGGAAGGTCTGGAAGTCCATTACAGCTCCATTGAACGAATTTTGTATTATTATCCATTAAAATTGTGTGAAAAAGGGATGAATAAATATGTGTATAATAAGGAAAATTGGTTGTAAATGTATATTATGTGTATATAAATAAAATAATTTTACTAATGAATAAATGATAAGGTGCAAAAAATATGAACATTAGCACTCTAAAATATCACGGGGGTTGTTTTTTGTGAGTTTATCTGAGGCTAGCTAGGTCAGGTTTGATTTTCTGCGAGGTTTTTCTGGGTCTACCTTTCTTCCACCCGCGTTTCCTTTTTTTCTTTGTTTGCCCACCTGACGAAGTTTCAATAATGATCGAATCAAGATCTGTGCTGTATGTTCTGTTGGTGTGTTCGTTGTCTTCATTATTAGGGTTTGTTTGTGACGTTTGAAAAGGTATTGCGAAAAGTTCCATTAGAGCTTTTGTTAGGTGTGGAATTAAAGAGTTGGCCAATTCTTGGGGGTTATACGGGGCTGGTTGGGTTGGTGGGCAGGATGTGGTGGCAGTAGCGTATGAAATATTTTCTTTTGGGGTGGTAATTATTACTTTTCTTCTGGCTTCTTGGTAAGATATGTTGTCTTTTACTTTAATTTCTTGTTTGTAGATCAGGAATTCTTTCGCGCGTGCGGAATGTGGTCTTTTGCAATGTATACTTGTTAATGGTGTTTCACATGCGTTACCGGTGTGCAAAGGTTTCCGCATACACATACCTGATCTTTAGTACATTTTGTCGCAGTGTGGCCGAAAAGTTGGCATTTAAAACATCGGAGAGGGGGCGGGATGTACGGGCGAGTTTTCAATATATAAAAAGCTATCTTCACTTCTTTAGGGAGCTTTGGTGAGTCAAATGTGAGGATGTGGCTCGGTGTATCGATAATTTTTCCTTCGCGTTTGGTTTTAATTCTTCGGATTGCAGTTACACCTTGGTCTTTTATTTCTTGCAATATTTCTTCTACAGTACAGTTGAGTAGATCGCGACAAGTAATGACTCCCTTAGATTGGTTTAATCCTGTATGTGTTATAATTTCTACTTCGTCGTCGAGGAACTTTGTTATTTGTAATAAACGCTTAGATTGTGCAGCAGAAGTTGTTTCGATTAATAAGCCGTCTTTGGTTTTACGCAAATTTTTAACTGTGTTTGTGGATATCGAAGGAGCATTTGACAATACCAGCAATCGCTCAATATTGTCAAAGCTGGAATCCAGAGGCACAGAAAGGACAATCACCCGATGAATAGCGAACATGCTAAGCAGCAGGAGAGCACAAGCATCCCTGTGTGGTGTCACAAGAGACGTGAAGACAGAAAGAGGATGTCCACAGGGAGGTGTTCTGTCACCAAAGCTGTGGAATCTAGTAGTTGACGATCTTGTCACACTAAACAAGCAGGGGTGGTATGCTCAAGGACATCACCATTCTAATATGGGGAAAACACGTGCGTATCTGCCTGGAACTAATGCAGAGGGCAATGTCCGTAGTGGAGAAATAGTGTGATGCGGAGAGATTGTTCGTCAATCCCTCTAAAACCATCGTGGTACCATTTACAAAACAGCGAATCGCAGAGATTACTAGTGTGCCAAAACTCTTCGGCAAACAGATAAAGATAGCCAGGGAGGCAAAATATCTAGGAATCCGGTTAGATGACAAGCTAACCTGGAACAGCCATCTAGCGAGCATCACTAGCCGTTCTCAGATAAGCTAATGACGATGAGACCAGCAATTTGGTGCACTGGGGCCTAACTCCGACAATGGCAAACTGGTTGTACACCAGAGTAATCAGACCAATGATGGTGTATGGTGCGATCGTATGGTAGCAAAGTACAGCCGTCAAAACGCTTTCTAAAGTGCAGCGAGCTGCGAGTCTGAGCATTACAGTCTCCATGAAGGGAACCCCAACCGCAGCATTGGAAATAATGCAAAACATCCCACCATTAGATCTTCATATACAGAGGGAGGCTAAAATGGCTGCATACAGAATGCAGTGCAATGACAACTGGTGCAAGCACCATGCTATGAAACATACTAAAATACACGACACCATGAGGTGCGACATCATCGAAATGCCACCTGACAGAATGCCCAAGGTCGTGGAAACTGAAATACCATATCGTGTAAACTTGAGTGGCAGATCCGAATGGGCCCAGGGAGAACCTCAACGCATGTTGAACAGTATCATCTGGTACACCAACGGGTCAAAGACCCTAACGGGTACAGGAGCAGGCGTTTACCACGTCAGACCCATGCAAAACATAAGTGTTTCCCTTCGCAAAATGACGACCGTATTTCAAGCAGAAATAGCTGCAGTAATCTAATGCGGCAGAACATGCATAAACAGGAAATATAACAAAAGACCATGAGAACACGGACAGTCGGGCGGCTCTTTTGGCCTTAGCAAGCCACAGCTATACGTCGAATATAGTGTGGGACTGTCACAATGCCTTGAAAACCTTGGCAAAAGACAATAGAGTAATTCTTAATTGGGTGCCAAGCCATACAGGGGTAGCTGGAAATGAGGGAGCTGATAAGTGTGCCAAGAAAGGAGCTCATCTCACCCTCATGGGACCAGAATAAGCATACGGCGTTTCATACAGCGCCGTACGAAAAACTGTTTCCAACTGGGTCTCGCTTGAACACCAAAAGCGCTCGAACAATATCACGGGACATGCTCAGTCCAAAAGAATGCCAAAAGGACCATCGAGTTCCTACGCAGCAAATGCTTCTAGACTGGGTAGGAAAGAGCTGCGAAAAGTGGTAGGATTCATAACTGTCCACTGAATATTCAACGCACACCTAGTGAAAATTGGGATGGAAATAACAAATCCCTATTGCTGGATGTGTGGAGAAGCAGAGGAAACCGCAAAGCACGTGGTCTTCGATTGCCCTGCCCTGTGCAGAAGGCGAGCCTCTTGTCTAGATATCTTCCTAGCCACGAATCAGAAGGGAATGCAGGAAAACATAGTCCGACGAATCTCAATGTTCGCTAAGAATTTAGGATGGGACTCTGCTTAATACCTGTGAGGGGGGTGCACAATAAGCCAATTAATGGCTGAGCGGCAACCATCAGGGCACCTGAACTCTAACCCCCTCGTGAATAAAAAAATAACTCATACAATTAATGAAAGAACATCTCAGTTGATAATCTTCATATTGCATAACACTTCTGAAAAACTACTAATTAACATCCGATAGAAACGACTTTTTCTTTATTATTTTTTGAATCAGTTTAATTTACCAATTTATACATGGTTAGAGATGGGCGATGTCCAGGATTTAAGTCATAGTCAGTTATAGAATATGCTTTCAAATGTCATAAAAACTGAAGTTGGAACATTGTCCGCACACATCTAGGAAGATAATAAAACGATTCTCGAGAATCTGAATAATAACTCTTTAAAAATCGGTGAACTCGGAAATAATACAGAAGCTATTACGTCAAGGTTTATACATTTAGAAAGAGCTTTAAGGCGTAGCAATACTTTTATGTATTGTCTGGATATACCAGATGCATTGATTTTTTTAAAACTGAGTGAATTATTGGCAGTAACCGTTACAACTGCAGATATTACCAACTAATCAGTTTTAAAAAGTAACAACACACCTACCATTAAGTTGGAGTTTTGTGCATTCCTTAAAAAGAAAGAAATTCTAAAAAATGCTAGCAAATTGAACGGTAAGCACATATTTATTGTATCAGATCTTTGCAAGGAAGATAGGGAAGATCAGAAAAAATCTCATCAAGCACCTTAAAGTAGCAAGAACGCAAAAACACGCAGCTAAAATCAATGGTTAATATTTGATACTAAATGGTGTTGAGTATAGTGTTAATCAACTACAGTCAACAGCACCAAACGTTGCTCAACAAACGGAGACGCCATTACCAATTCCAGATCCACTTTGAAGCGAGAGTATTAAGAAAATAGGGATCCCGTCATCTCTAGATAGAGTTACAAGAAGCTGCAATAAGAAATAACGGTTATAGTGTTACTTACGCTATTTTTCAACTCTACTCCTTATTTATAGAGGTCATAATTGTGGTATATTGTCTTGTTTTAATATAGTAATAATATCTTTTGAACTGTTATTTGTAACGGTCTTAAATTTTGGTATTATCATGTTTGAAGCTTGTAATATCTCTTAGTTAATGTAATAAACTCAATGAGCCATTATCTGTTTGCCATATAAATGAATGATCCATCTCAGCGAATTTTCTTGCTTTCAAAGATGCAGTATTAGACAAATTTGATTTAATGACAGTTTCGGAGTAGTGGCTGAAACCACAATATGTTCATAGATTAATAAATTTACCGGGATATAAAATGTTTGGACGTGATAGGTCTCCGAGAAAAGGCGGGGTACTATTATATATATATATATATATATATATATATATATATATATATATATGTATGTATATAAATATATATATATATATATATATATATATATGTATATAAATATATATATATATATATATATATATATATATATATATATATATCAATAATAGATACTAAACTTATTACTAACTTGAATAACATTAATTCCGGACAGTTATGGATTTTGTTTTGTTTTAATGATAAAAATTATGTCACTCTACAGACCTAATGATTTTCCTTATCAGGATTTTACTATTGATTATGATTTTGATCATGTTATTTGCGCGGGAGGCCTTAATATAAACTTTTTAGACCCAATTAGCCTGCAGTGTAGAACTATGCAGTCAATTTTTGACACTTACAATCTTATTCAAATTGTTAACCAACCAACAAGAGGACCAACATTTCTGGACGTTATATTGTGTTCAAAAAATTTGAAAATCAGTAATGTAAATGTTACTAAATGTCCCTTGGAATCAGAACATTCCATTCCATCTTGTTGCATTGGATCGCTATCTATCAAAAAACCTAAACAATTTGAATTCACGTTCCGCGACTTTAAGAATTTTGATCCGCATCATTTTAATCAGGATTTAATAATTTCCGATCTTCAACAAATTTATCATCTTGATGACAGCGACAGTAAAATCAGAATAATAAATTCAACTATTTCAAATTTATTCCAAACACATGCACCACTGCGTCAAGTTAAAATAACAAGGAGAAAGTCTCCATGGTTAACTGATACATAGAGGGACATGATGAAATTGAAAGATAAAGCATTATTATTATTCAAAAAATAAGAATCATTGGAATTACTATAAATCAATTCCTAATGAAGTCAAGCATGCAATTAAACGCCAGAAAAAGGTATACTTTGAATTTCAGCTAAAAACAAAAGAAAAATATCTGAAAAGAAATGAAAAAGCATAACATTATTCATGACAAAAAAAAGTTCAACAGTTATTCCTCATCACTTACAGGATCCCGACTCTATATATAATCATTTCATCAATGGCATTGGTGGTCACAATAACCCAGATGCTTCTATTCTAAGCCACTATCTTTCAACTAAACTACCGATTGTTGATAATTGTACATTTACGGAAATTGATGAGTTAAAACTTTATGAAAAAATACTTTCAATAAATTCAAATGCAGCTGAACCTGATATTATTAACATCACTATGATTCTATATTGTTGTACACATATTTTATCATTCATTACTCACATATATAATTTTTGTCTGAAAAATTCCGTTTTTCCTTTAATTTGGGAAGAATCGAAAGCTCTACACATACCGGATAATCCTGCCGATTTCAATGAACTTCGTCCCGTATGCATTCAGTGTATCTTTTCTAAGATCCTAGAAAAAGTGATGGATTAACAGATTCGTCTACACATCACCAAATACGTCCTCCTACCTTAATCCAGTCGGGGATTCGTCCAGGATACAGCTGAATTACTGCACTCCTCAAAGTTTTAGGTGACGTTTATTCTTATATTGATTGCAACCATCTATGCATATTAATCTGACTAGATTACTTAGAGGCATTCGATAAAATTAATCACCCTCTGCTTTTGTCGTCATTTGACTATATGTATTTTGGTGAACAAGTGTAAAAAATTATACAATCCAATTTAGATCATAGATCTCAAAGAGTATTCATAAATAAAATACTATCTAGGGAAATTTACCTATGGCGAGGAGTTCCGCCAGGTTCCATCTTAGGACCCTTGCTATTTACCCTATACACCTCCCAATTTTCAAATTACTTTAATTATATGAAGGCTCACTATTATGCCAACGATTCACAATTGTACGTGGATTTCAAAGAATCAGAAGTTGTAAATACTTCTATAAAAATTGGTGAAGAACTAGAGACTATTATAGATATTTATAATAAATTCTTCCTAAGCATCCTTAAAAATCAAAAACCTTGCTATTTGGACATAGAATTGAGGAAAATGAAGTCAAAAATAAAATACCTTTGAAAATTAATGACGATAATTTAACTTTATCTAATTGTGAAAAAAACCTAGGTGTCGTTTTAGATGACTCCTTAACATTCTCCAATCATATCTCATCAATAATTCAGAAAGCATTTTGCAACTTAAAACTTTTATTCTCACACAGATAATCATTTGATAAAGCGACCAAAATTATGCTCTGTGATAGTCTCGTGCTTTCACAGTTTAACTATTGTGATGTAATATATGGACCAGCATTAACACAACTAGATCAAAATCGACTGCAGCAAATTCAAAATATGTGTGTTCGATTTATTTGTGGTATCAGACGTCGCAATCCAACCCCTAGCATCTTGCAAACCTTGGCTGGCTGAACATAAAAAATAGACGTATTCATCAAGGATTAGTACTATTTCATAAAATTATGTTTACCAAAATTCCTTTTTACCTATCTAAAAAAATTAAAAAGGGATCAGAAGTTCACAATATTAATGTAAGATTTAAAAATAAAATTAGTATGCCGAAACATAAAAACTCGTTATGCCGATCTAGCTTCTCATATATTGCAAATCTATACAACATAATCCCCGATGATTACAAAACGTTACCCATTCCTCGATTTAAACTTGACATCAAAAAGACCGAAAGAACATTATTTATGGAAAAAAGAAAATTAAAGTAACATAAGCACTTGTCATAACAGATACAACTAGTGACGCTTTTTATGATTTTCTTCTGTGGTCGAGAGTTTTGTAGATTGATCAATCATACAATGGCCTTTTGTTACCTGTGTGAGAGGTTAGTCGATTGGTAAGTGGCCTCTTGAACTGACCAAAATATTTTTATTACTGTTCATACAAAGGTTTTCATAAACTATGTTAGTCAGCTTATTTCTTGGTATCTTAACTATCATTTTACTGAATATTGAATGAAAAGACACATAAATTGAAACGTTTTTATTGTTAGGTATAATGTCACAATAATAATGTCCCAATTTAAGTGTATTACGTGAAATTTTGTTTCATATTTATCGACAATATACGGTTGAATACCTGAATATATATTCCGCAGCTGAAAGTGGAAGAGATCAAAGACCTTAGAAAGGGCGAAGAAAAGATATATTCAAAACTTTCTCACGAAAATATTAGATTTTATCCAATTAGTTACATCAAAAATATCGTTACGCTATACTATGGCTAATAATAAAAGAATTCAGTAGCACGACTTTTTGAGCATCTTCAACGGACTAGTTAGGTAGATTATAAACAATTTACATAGAATACATTTTTGTATACTGTATATATTCGACTGCATTCAGAGATGTAAAATACTGGCCTATAATATCGTAAATCAATTTCGTCCAGTCAGGATTTGTAATTTTTGCAATAAATCTGTGAATATCTCAGCGTCCATGATAAAATATGCTTCGATGATTTATAAAAAGTGTTGTCGTATTTTTTATCAATCGACCCTCATACATTATTTTCTAGAAAATATTGTTAAAAACGCCGCATATTTCACTTACAAGTGGAAAAGGAACGAAAGAAATAGGCCTATCAAGGGCCGATGAAGCTACAAGATAGAATATTCCTCCTCTAAGAGCTCGCTAATATCGTAGGTCATGGCAAATAAAGAGTCTGTATAATGTTGAACGGCACAGTATTTCGGGTGGCACAGCATGAAAGACCGCGTGACGTCACAGAAAATGCGTGCAAACTTCAGCTTTCAGTTTCAGTATGCTTGGCGTCGCTTTTCAGAGTGGTGGTTACTTCTAACTGTTGAACTCTAATTGTGATAATCGCGTTCGGACTAATTGCGCGCTTTTATAAGTTTCAAACTTTCGTGGAATTTTAAACTTACTGACTTAAGAGTGTTAGTTGAGTTACTAAAACTTTTGATTGTTGTTTGGATGGTTTCATTTAACTTTCACGTAAGTTTGATTGGGTTTTTCTTTTGTTGGGAGTATATAAGTGACTACCATTTGTCAATGTTTTAGAAAATATACAGGCCATACCAAATTGAAACGGATAGCATTGCTTTATCAGAAAACAGAAGAAATGGAGAATAGAATATATATATATATATATATATATATATATATATATAATATATATATATATATATATATATATATATATATATATATATATATATATATATATATATATATATATATATATATATATATATATATATATATATATATATATATATATTAGAGCACGTTGAAGGAGTTGAACATAATTCACACTGTCTTTGTTTCAGGTTATACAAGTAAAACTTTATCTCAACATGTCTCTTTCAATAATTATAATTAATGTTTAAACGCGCAATATACACGTAGAATAATTTTTTAACAGGTTCGCAAAATTTTCGGTGTACACATATATTGAAAGAAATATGATAAGCAACACAAATTAAAATTAGAATATGTTGTTCTCCTTGTATAATCTGGAATGGGCTATAGAGAGTGTAATTTATCTAAAAGCACTTTGATGTATACTCAGGGACATTAGGACTGTTACACCCAGAAGGAATAATTTATTGATCTCGCTTTTTTGGTAATATCATGACCATATTTAGTTCAGGCCATAATAATAATACGTTTTATCTTTGACCAAGTTTACAAAAAAAATTAATTTCTTTTCTTATTTTTCTGTGAAAATATGTTTACGAAAGTTGAATATTATAGATAGGTATTTTGAGTAATTGCGAGTACTTCTACTTGTGTTAAGCGTTACAAAATGCCTCAAATTCAAAGACGTCAAAAGTCTTTCCATGATAGCTATTTTGAGAAGGTAGACTAACACATTGGTCAACCGAGGCGTGCCACCAAGCGTCAAGATAGGCGCTTCAGGCAACTAGCTTTGCGAGATTATTTTGGTAGTACCAGTCAAATTTGCTGACCAATGGTTTGGAAAGGACGGTAGACCTGTACCTGCGTACATTATATCGCTGCATTCGAGCCTTTGGTATCTTTTCATAACGTCCACGACTAGTGCGTCATTTGACCACCACTGTCGTCAACATTTGAAATGGTAGAAAAAACAGCAGAACTGGGAGGCATAAAGGCGTAATAATATCGTATTCAGCGACGAATCGAGATTCTGTTTAGGTGTCCCTGGCGGCCGTAGAAAGGTATGACGCCACCATGGGGAGCGACGTGATATTCAGTTTGCTGTTGAAAGGCATGTGCACAGGACTGTTTGAGTAATGGTTTGGGGGCGATGTGACCACCCTGATCACCAGATTTTAATCCCATCGAGCATGTGTGGTATGTGATGGGGACGAGAATGTCCAATAAGCACCACCTCCACAGATTCTGGCGCAGTCAATCCATGAAGGTCAAGGTGTCACAAGCAGACGAGAGAGAGAGATAGAAAGAGAGAGAGGGAGAGAGAATTTCGAAATGAATTTTGTCCTAGAAAGGGCATTTTATTTAAAAGTTGAGGAAGTTTCTCCTTTTGTTGAGATTACCCTGATATAGGATTAATTTCCTCTGCATGGCTGGGGTTGTAGGTATTTATTGGGGATCGTTTATGCGGCGCTCGGAGATGATTTTGATGTTTTTGGGGGGTAGGCTGAAGAACAGCCGAGTGGGAAAAAAGTGTCTAGAACGTGAAGAAAATAGGTGTCTGGAATTGATTTTTTGAGAAAGATATATAGAATCGAGAGCGGTGAAGCGGGCTTTTCACTAGAAAATGACTGGAGAGAAAGGTTGGCTCGGTTAGCAGCGATGGCTGATGTTAGGGGAGACGCGTGGTTAAAAAGTGTCTAGAATAGAATAATAAAAAGTGTCTAGAATATGGGTGGTTTCGGTGTTGTAAGAGGTGACGAGCCACGCTGTGTTGCGGATAGTTGTAAGATTGGGTTGGCTAGGTGTAAAAAATTTGTGAAGTTGAGTGTTAGACGTTACTTTTCGGAGATTTGGGGTGTCCCCGGCGTCTTGAGAGAGATATTGATGAGAATTGTTCTTCAATTGATTTTTTGGAACTTGTAAAGAGTTGAGTAGGAGACATTTTAGAAAAGTGTATAGAATGGGGTTTAGATGGTGACAGTGGACTTAATTGTGTTCGAGGAGACGAGTTTGTGGGCATTTCATGACTTTAAGCATGGGCGGTGTTCAAAGAATAATAATAACCGTGATCAAGCAAATGGAAGCGCGTTCAGCTGCGGCCGTATTATTCCAAATCATCGGTCCATTTGGCTAGTGAATAAATTCACCATGTTACAGGGAAACCGCAGCAATCTGTAACACCGACGGGTAGTGGGGATGGTTGGAGAAGGGTATACATAAAACGATAAAATTATATAAGGTGATCATCGGATTGAAATAGGGGAATCGTCGAAGAAGTTTAGGTAGTCATCGACCCCCTCCTTTTGTCGCTGCCTAGATGTGCATAGTAACGTATTCAGCTACATGGTCGCCAAACAAATATTATTAATTTTGTTCTGAGTACATGTTAGTAAGATTTCTTGCAGATGTTATCATTTCATTATTTCTC
Organism: Galeruca laticollis; assembly: GCA_963921935.1. Lineage (NCBI taxonomy): Eukaryota > Metazoa > Arthropoda > Insecta > Coleoptera > Chrysomelidae > Galeruca > Galeruca laticollis. Next base: position 61,570,359 of record OY998178.1, on the reverse strand, counting down.
TGTGTAACACTTCTAATGCCACTGAGTATGCTTACTCTAAAATATGCATTTCCCCGTGAAACCTTCACACTCTTCGATATAGCAATGTTTTTCATTCCAAATTCAGAGAGCCTGCGTAATTGATAACAAGAACTAGACTAGTCAAAATGATAAGTTTGAATATAAATGAAGAAGTTGTAGGAACGTAATACACAAAACTAATAGAGAGGAACAAAAAAATTGGGGTATCCCTCAATTTGTATACCGTTAGAACGTCACAAACAAGATATCCGATAAGAAATATTGACTATTTATCAAAAATGGATACACAAATACTGAGAAACTGAGTATAGAACAATTTTGAATGTGGTGACTTTTGAAAAATGTTAGCACACATCATTTTTGTGCCGATATTTTGTTGCTAGTATTGTCGCAGTCAAGTTGAAGTTATGATGAAATTCACTCAGGTCATTATTATCTATTAAGTTGAATGCTTAATTTTTTTTAAATATGTATTTTTGTGAAATGTTAATTAGACATTCAATGCTTTCAATACTGAGAATTCTCTTATTCTCGAAATTGAGAGTTTCTCAACTTTTTGTGTTTACTGAGAGCTTTTATACGTGTGACCCATTTTTAATGTAAACACCCCCCTAAAATTTGACGTTGTAAACCGATTTCAATAATTTTTTTTTAAATGTAAAGTACTAAAAGGTCTACCTTGGGACAAAATTTGAAATGTTCATTCCAATTTTCAGGGCATACTACGATATTTTTTATTAGTCGAAAATCGGGATTTTTTATTAGCGATTTTTATTTGAAAAAATCACTACGCCACTGGATTCAGAGTACCTCTAAACAGGTATGACCAAATTTATGGAAAAATATTCATTAATAACAAAGCTATGGCAACTCAAAAATTCGAAAACTCACACAGTCACAAAAACACCTTATATCAACAGATATAGCAATGAGAATATTTTTTTTATGATTTCAACAATAAAGTGCCACCAGATGAAAAAAAACTAATAGCGTAAATATTTTTAATGAAAATAACGGAATTACATTCAAGTTTTCACGCAAATTAACTAAAACTAAGACCTAATAGATTTTTCAATTTAAATCTTAGTTGCCATGGAAATGATATTACAGTTTGACACTTGTGAAAGATTTAAGTGTACTATTGTCAACAATATTCACCTTACAGTTCTTCGGATTATTTTGTGTCATGGCTGCAAGATTGAGCGTAAGAGAGAAAATTGGAATTGTACACCTTTCGGGAGATGACGTTAGAAGTGCTAGAGAGGTTTGTAGAGTATTTAATGAGAGACATCCAGATCGTCCTCGTATTTGCTGCGGTACCGTAAATAAGATAAATAAAATATTCTATGAAACTGGTCCAGTATCAAAAATGACGTTAAAATGTAATCCTGTACAAAGACGAAACAGGAATGACAGGAATGATCAAATCATTTTAGATTATTTCGGAAATAATCCTAATGCCAGTATAAAGAATGCCACTTTAGATTTGATTATTCCAAGAGAAACTATTCGGAGATGTCTCAAGGCGAAGAATATTAAACCTCTCAAGCCAAATTTTTTACACACACTGTAAGAAGGCGACGAAGCAAGACGTATGGAATATTGTTTATGGGCCCAAGGGGAATATCTAAACAATAGAAATTTCCTACAAAATATTTTATATACCGACGAAGCCACGTTCACTACAAATGGAGTAGTATCATCACATAATTGTCGCTATTGGGCAGCGGATAATCCTAACTGGGTAATACATTGTAAAAGCCAGTATTCCCAAAAAATCAACGTCTGGTGTGGGATATTGAACGAACGAATTATTGGTCTTTTCTTTTTTGAGGCAAACATTAATGCGCAGAGGTTGCTAGAATTTTTAAACACAGAGTCTTGGGATACTATTCACGAGCTGCCAATCAACGAGCGATCAAATTTAATTGTCCAGTTGGATGGGTGTTCAGTTCATTATGCCAGAGCTGTGAGGCAATGGCTTAACGAACATTTTCCAAACCGATGGATAGGCCGTGGTAGTCCGTTTCTAGATTGGCCACCCAGATCTCTAGACCTCACAGTTTTGGACTTTTTTCTCTGGGGACTTATCACACAAAAGGATTACAAAACCCGCTCAAGAGATAAAAATGAACTTTATGCAAGAATTCGACAGGTATGTGCAGATATTACCCCTCAAGAACTAAGGAACGTAATCAGAAACATTCGTAAGCGCTACGACAAATGTATCGAAATACATGGTGGATTAGTAGAGGCTACTAGAATATAAGTTACAAATAATTGTTGCACCGACTCGAAACATTTCAATGATTAGTTATCATAGTTACGTTTAATAAATTTTTTTGCTTTAATATTAGTTGAATTGTGTGAATGTAATGCCGTTATTTTCATTAAAAAAATTTACGCCATCAATTTTTTTTCATCTGGTGGCACTTTATTGTTGAAATCATAAAAAAAATATTCTCATGGCTATGTTGATATAGGGTGTTTCTGTGACTGTTAGCTGTGAGAGTTTTCGAATTTTTGAGTTGCCATAACTTTATTATTAATGAATATTTTGTCATGAAATTTTGGTCACACCTGTTTAGAGGCACTCTGAATCCAGTGGCGTACTGATTTTTTCAATAAAAAAATCGGTAATAAAAAATCCCGATTTTCGACTAAGAAAAAATATCGTAGTATGACTTGAATATTGGAATAAACATTTCAAATTGTATCCCAAGGTAGACCTTTTAGTGCTTGACATTTTTAAAAAAATTATTAAAATCAGTTTACAACTTCAACTTTTAGGGGGGTGTTTCCATTAAAAATGGGTCACACTGTATGTTTTTCGGCGTATTTATGATCGCCCGTTTATGATTTAGGTTCTATTTTATTGGATAACATATTTTTTAGAGAAATATTTTTTGCGTTTTGGTACTTATCAAATGATCAACTGTAGGGTAATAAAATCCCTGATTGGCCCATAGTGTCTCATAGGCGGACACCTTATTTCAGAGGGGATAGAAGAGTAGGCGATAACATTTGCATTTTCAGAAATAATTTTAAATGGATATTTTGCTATATTGTAAGCGACACTAGCGTGCAGTAATATGGAGGCTGAAGTGACTATTTAATTATTCAATTGTTTACCGTATATTGATATCATATAAAAGAATAGCAGCCGTTATTGTTATAACATGTTCAAATAGAAAATCATAATAATATTGAACTAAGTAAATACTTCTCATTTATTGACTTGTAATTTTAAATTGAATCGAATATAGAAGTAGAAAATATGATTGAGTAATAATAATAATAGTTTTATTTGAAAACACAAATAATATATATATCTATATATATATATATATATATATATATATATATATATATATATATATATTAATACATATCCTCTATCTAAATTCTATAGAAAACATTTAAACGAAGAAAATATGCATATTTAGATGTAATACTAGTAATACACACTATGTTATCAATAATTTGAAAGGTACAATATACTAATAAAATTTGACATTTCAATTTCATATGACATTACTGCAGAATAGACTTAATGACAGATAGATTTTGGAACGATTCGAAAAACTAGAATACAGATGTCTCTATTAGCAAATGGCACTTATAAATAAAATAATGAAAATCTCTCTTGGTATATAAAAACGTAAATTTGTATTTTAAAAAAAAAAGAGTTCTTGGTAACCAAAGGAGAGGAGAATTATTTATTTTAACATTTTAGTTAGTTGAATTTGAAATCCCCATGAGACAACATCATAATAAGAGTTGTCTCAAATTTAATTTTGAATATTAGGGAATTTATATAATCGTTATCAGTTCAACAAATCTTGCCTTTTGTAAAGCCACTGCGTGTACTATTCACAAAGAATTACCGCTAAAGTGCAAGTGTTTCTCGCGTTTTCTAAATTATTGATTTGGAAACGTTTGTTCCGGAAATTCTAAAAATACGTTTTAGAATACGTACGAGATCTTCTAGTATCCAGTTTGGTGAGTCCAGTCCATATTATATATTATTCTCGAGAATTAATAGGCCTTTGATCAAAATTATTTCGAAAATAGATGCATCTTATGATTAAATTATAGTAACGTTACTTATATAAAATTCTACGTCAAGTGCAGACAATTTTGGGAACAGACAATTTACAAGAAAATTTACGTATTTTACATTGACAGATATCAAGTATAAATTTAGACATTTTGAACTTTCGGTTAAATTATTTAGATCGGAAATTTCTAATATAGATTGTTTTTAATATTAAGGTTTGATAGAAAATTCTATCTTTGTTTATGCGTTTATGATATTTTTTGAAGAGTTTTAATTTTTGTAAGTGTTATTTTGATAATATATTATATAAATTTGAATTCCAAATCCAAATTTACAAATTTGAATTATTAGTTGAAATCTTTGATCCCTCCCTGAGAAAAGAGTGAGTTGATTGGTGTTGTATTGATTTATCTTTCATAATATAAAATTCAATATTTATTTAGTCGGGCATATCAATTTGACAACTGCTGTCATTAAAAATTTTATAGGTTATATTTAGAGGTAAAGGTATTTTCACAATAGTGTAGTTATTATCACAAATTGTGATGACAGCTACAAATTAAATTCAGCATCATATAAATTCATATTCATATATAAAATATAATAAAATTAGTAAACACATTAGATATACTATAATTTGTCACCCGAACGTGGGGCAAATATAATTAAAGAATAATGCATATATCATAATATATACATATATATATATATATATATATATATATATATATATATATATATATATATATATATATATATATATATATATATCTAAACAAGGATATGATTAATTTATATTATTTCATATTAAATTACTATATGTATTTATTATGTATTGTAAGTACCGGTACATAAATTGAATTTTATCGGAAAAATAGGTTTGTTCGCTTATCGAGTATGTATCATTAGAATATAAAAAATGTAAATGATACATACTCGATAAGCGAACAAACCTTTATTTTCGAAAATATTCAATGTATGTACCGGTACTTACAATACATAATAAATACATATAGTAATTTAATATGAAATAATATAAATTAAGCATATCCTTGTTTAGATAGTTATTAAAATATTTACGGACTTCTATACATTGGCAGTTTTCAATTTATTCTTCTAGTTTTCTTAGAACAATAGGTATATATGTAATTATGTTATAAAATTTGGTATAATGTGCATAGTAGAAATACGATCTTTGAGAAGGTTACTGTTTTTAGCATTAGTGATAAGACGTAATATTTCCTTTGACGTCTATTAGAGTGGTGAAACAATTCGGAGGTTAATTAACATGAAATTTAATGCTACACCACAAAAGTACAGTTGCCGCAATCCAATATACATGGTGTAACAAAAAGGTATGTCATAAATGAAACCACATATTCTGGAGCTAAATATAACTCGATTGAACCTAACTTGCCTTACTACAAATGGGAATACAAAAAAATTACAGCCCTTTGCAGTTACCAAATACCCACTTTCGAAAGTGTCGACAGTTGTTTGATATATTGTGATGAAAATTGACCTGACATAGTCACAGGATATCTATATATTTTTGACTTGTTATTTTTACTGACATCTATTATGCCTAATCCATAAAGGATTACTCATTACATTATGTAGTGTAACATCAGGTGATAAAAGACTTTTTATTATTTGCTTTTTATATTGCTTGATTTGAGTTACATTTCATTTATTACTAATTCTTTGCGTTAATCATTACTGTTGTTTGAATCGTTTGATTTTTTTTTCATTTTTTGAATAATATATGTCAACAAGCTCCATGTAACTACATTATGTGAGATATTTTTAAAATTATTCTATCTCAATGGGGTATTTGTTTATAGTGGATATGTTTAGAATTTTGCCTAAAATCTAGAACTCCAAGGACACAGACAATAGAATTTTTTTATTATTTAATTAGCCTCTGAGTTTTCTCATTTTGCTATCGAGTTTTGAAATTATTTATTTTGCTTCATTCCTACAAAACTTTGAGTATCTGTAATTTTTGTGTTCTTAATTTTTGAAAGTCTCTTAGTATTTAATTATTTTTACCCACTTTCTCATTTAGCTGTAGCTAAACCATGTATATGTTATACCTTATTAAATACGCTTCTTAGATATTACTCTGTAAATTTTGCTGATTTATTTTAGAAGGATTCTTATCCAATTAATTGTCAATTTTTCTATTTTGCTAAAGACTTCAAAATTATATATCTTTTTTTTAAATTTATAACTATGATTGGTACCCTAATTAGTACTGATTATATTTTGGGGTTTTTGAATACGGGCTACAAGTTTTTTTGAGTACGAGCGACAAGTTTTTTGAGTACGGGCTACAAGTTTTTTTGAGTACGGGCTACAAGTTTTTTTGAGTACGGGCTACAAGTTTTTTGTACATGCCAAGGAGACTATTGCAGGTAGCTTCTGTTTTAAATGCAGCTACATCGTTACGTTTCACTAGCTGCCTGTTATTATTACTATCGGGCTACGTCCCGATATTGGTGAAATTTTTTCTGTGTTACCTCTATTATTTTGTTAATATCTTTATATATTTTGATTCTAACATCTCTGTATACTCGTACATAGTATTTTTTTCTTAAATAGATGAAATTTAGAGTTCAGTTCCGTTGTTTTATTTGTTCACCACCAGACCTCTGTTTTAAGTCGTTTAGAGCTTATTATTAATAATTTTTTCCCAATAACAATACAAATATTTTACTTAAATATACATATTACTTTTCCGCCCAACCTTTCTATATGCGAGAAAAATATTGATTTACCCCAAAAAAAGTTGGAAATTTGAATTTTTTTTGAGTTATTTTTACGTTTTCCATCAACAAAAACACGAAAAAAAGGTTTTTAGAAAAAAAAATCCTGTGTGTATGTCGTCGTCGTTGTCGTCGGCCACTTTTTCTTACATGTCTTGTTAGCACGATACAGCCTCCGGAGTGCAATAAGTCAGCAATTTTATGATTGAATATTGTTAAGGACATGTTACAAATGATCCCTATTGATTTTCAGTTCACCAGAGCCAGTATAACGGGTGCTATGGTACTTGAAGTACGACATTTTGTAATTTTTTGAGAAATTACAGTTTGTTAGCACGATACAGCCTCCGGAATTCAACAAGTCACCTATTTCATGATTGAATATTATTCAGGGCATCTCACTAATGAATTCTATTGATTTACAGCTCACTGGAGCCAATACAATAGGTGCTACAGTACTTTAAGTACGATATTTTTGACATTTTTGGAAAAGTTTCAGTTTGTTAGCACGATACAGCCTCCGGAGTATATACAAGTGACCAATTTTATGATTGGATATTATTCACAGCGTCTCAAAGACTAACCCTATTGATATTCAACTCAGTAAAGCCAGTACAATGGGTGCTATAGTACTTCAAGTACCAAATTTTCGTCATTTTTGGAAAATTTTCAGTTTGTTAGCACGATACAGCATTCAGAGAGTATACGATTGATCAACTTTATGATTGAATATTGTTCAAGGTGTCTCACAGATGTACCCTATTGATGTTCAGTTGACTAGAGCGAGTACAGCGGGTCCTGTAAATCCAGATATAATGAATTTTTGGTTATTTTTGGAGAAATTTCGGTTTGTTAGCACGATACATCCCCCGAAGTGTATGCAAGTAATAATTTTATGATAGAATATTGTTCAGGGCCAAGGATGCGGAAAAGCTAGTTTTAATCCTTAAAACCGTTTATCTTTTTGTATATTCTACGTTAACTGATAGGGAGTTCCAGGACAACAAGGAGAGCTTCTGTTTTGGCTCAGCGAAAATTAACAGTGGCGCCCATTTGAACTTAACACAGCCCTACTCTCAGGCATTTGAAATAGCTCGGCATTTTCACATTTCTTTCATTTCCATTAATATTTCCTCAACCTTCACAATCTTTTATTTGTCTCGTTAATTAGATACAAAGAAAGCGCGTGGCAAGCTACTTTATTTTTTCATTGGTAATTCTGTCTTCAACGCTAATGTGTTGTAGGACTGCACTACATTTTATTTTTATTATAGGATCAGTACCTATACTTCCATCATGGCTAACCCTAACACAATTCTCAACTTTTAAATATGTTATTATTTGGAATATTGCAATAGCTACTGGTTGATGATCTAATCCGTATTTGGTATTTTTATTACCTGTAAAGTGGCCGTTAAACAATGTGTTGGCCAATGCGCACGGATTCGCCGTTCTCCTTTTACAAATTTGACCTAAGGCTGAAGCAGTTAACCTGCACAACTGCACCTTGTGTGCTTGATCCTTTAGTAGTAAGCTCTATAATTTTTAATTCTACAGAATTCTTTTTGAAGGAAATTTCTTCTTTTTTTTCTTCCCTACTTTTCACTTCTTCTACAGATGAAATCTTTTCTGTAGCTTCATAGTTTTCATCTGGTCCAAATGTTTTCGATTCATTCGTTTAGTTTTTTTCATAACATATTAGTTCTCTTTTTCTCTTTGAACCCTTCCTTTTGACAAAATTGTTGGCTTCCATACTTGCACCCCTTAGGATTTCCACAGTGTAGTTTTCTCTACAATTACAAGAGATTGCCGCCGCTTCACACCTCATTTGATAGGATTTCTGACGCGAGAAATTTATTTAAAATATAACAAACAGTACTTTACAAACATAATCGTTTGAAAAAAATATCAGCCATTCCTATAGAAGTGAGATATAATTGAAATTTATACTTAACAAAACAAGGGATGAAGTTACAATGCTCGAAAATATGAAAAAAACAGTAGACAACTTAATTACTTACCCTTTTGTCTTCTACAAATATAATCACAACTGCATTGAATTGCTCTCCAGAATTATGGTTTTTATTGAATAGAAAGGAAGAACTGCAACATATAACTGTCTGGAATGAGCAACTAATGTCTTGAAACATTCCACAATCTTCCATAATGGGAAAAAATTTCATTGTCTTCTTTTTACAAAAGTAATCTTCACAATTCTTGTGTTCACCGTGTGTGCTTTGGAGTGGTAGCTACATCCTCAAATCCTTCTATTTTAGCAAAAAAGGACGTATCCTGTTTGCTACTGAATTCGGTCGATTTTTTTATTGCTACTCTGAATTTTAGAATATTGTTTTGTAATTTTATCATAAGTAAAGCTGGTAGATTCGTCAGAAGGGAATAAGTTCTCATATATTTAGATATCTCCTTCAATTTGTTGCATATATTACGCAATACATTGTTTACATATTCCACTTTCTCAACTAACAATGTTCTTCACTTGAAATAATTTCTTAGTAATGCCACCGTCGCCACCACCTATTAAGTTAGAATATTTCACACCATGCGTTGATAAGCTATTTTTAAATACTCTCATTACTAAAGCCGATTCCATAGAGGTTGAAGATCCACCCTAATTTTTGTCGCAAAAGTGAACTCTTATAATTCCCGTCGTTTCATTTCGGGCACAAATTCAAAAAAAATGCGCACCATGCGCGAAATATTTCGCGTACTAGGGTGCGAAGTATTTCGCACACTGCATGTAAACTAATAAGACTTTTGTATTTCAATCTTTGAACAATGAGGCAAAACTCTAAAAATTATTTTTTATTTTTCAAATAATAACAATTAAATACTTTTATAATGATGATTGAATTTTACAATAACTTTAATTATTATTTACAATATTAACATTAATCGTACAACCAGTACATGAACCAATATTTATTCCTAAACCAGATAATTCAGGTTCAGCTTGGGATATTGGGGTTTTAGGGGTTGAAACACTACTAATTTTTGAGGTAGATGTGATACCATGTGATCCTGAAATTTCACAATCTAAAATTTTATTTGATATTTTAATCTTATTATTGATAGAATCTTCCACGTATCCTGCGGCCATGGTGGAATATTTCCTTCCCCCGTTTCTCTTCAAACTACATATTTCATCCACAGCATTAGCAAGAAGTGTGGCCGAGGTTCTCCGAAAACAATGACCTGTGTAAGAATCAGAATTTGGTAATTTTAAGTATTTTGCTATTAAGCTGGGCATCCCTCCAATACAATTTATTCCAAAAACTTGGTCAATGCATCTCTTATTTTGATACTTCAAAAACAATCGGCGAGTGCTAGCATAACTTTGACGAAGATCCACGTATTTTCAGTAAATATCGATATAATCTAGATTCCAAACCGTAAAAATTCGTTACATGTTCGTTTTTGTATACGGTACTTTCACAATTAAGATGGAACCTTTATCTTCTATGTCATCGACACTCATTTTAGGGAGTTCTTCACGGCGGCAAGCACCAGAAAACCCAATATTAAAACGACCTAAAAGGATATCGATATTTAGTAATTCAAAATACATATAAAATAATGATAAAAAATATACTTTCGCCATCAACTATGTTTCATCATCTGCCTCTCTTACGCATTGATTTACGTCTTCTGGAGTTAATACCTTGGATTTCTTAGGGTTGTGTCCAACTGACAATTTTTTATTATCTGTTTTCCTTATCATTGAGTGTTGATTTTGGCATAGAATATACTGTCCATAATGTGGAAGGCTTCACCTTATTGGATGTTTCTGCAAAATATGCTATCAGCACATTTTCAGATGCTTTTCTTGCTTTATTCGTTTCACACCACTCCTTAAATTGACGATATGTATTTTTATATTGTCGCTTCGATTTTTCCGGTAAAAGATTTGAAGTAACCAAATCGGCCGCATCTGCCAAATTAGGTGGGGTACTACTTAGTTCATCGTCACTAGCAATTTCCATTATTTTAAATAATATCTGGCACTTGAAAATTGAAGACGCGAGCATAAACGTCACTTTAAAATAATTATTATTGTTGTTAACAACAGCCACTTTGTTTCCATAGTAACAGTGAAAATTTGATTAGGAAATACATTTTAAGCCAGCCCAATACTATTTTCTATAGTAAATTAGGCATTTTACTTATTCATAATATTTTTGAGAGATATATATTTTGACGTTTGTGGAAAAAATATTGTTTGCATCTCGTGCGCGAACTATTTTGGTGGTCTCAAATAATTCAATTCTCGATCACCAAAGTAGCATTTCGCACACTTAATACGAAAATAATTATTTCACGCCCACAAATACTATTTTTTTTGGTTGCCTCACCAATAATAACAGTTACTCTGAATAAATCATTGTAGTTCGTTTTGTAAGATCTTTTTGACCAAGCTCCATCCGCTATAACTGTTACTGAAGGACTGCCATTTACATTAACATTGCCTTTCTCAATCACAAGTTTTTTCTCTTCCTCGCTAATTTTAGTTGATTTATCAATGTTTCAATAAAATCATCATGAAGCATCCTTTGTGTGGTTAAACATAATTTTGATGTCATTGGTGGCAATCCTATAATTGGGAGCAATTCAAATAGTTGTGAATACCTAGTACCAAACAAAATACTTCCTAAAAAATTAACAATATTTCCTGCTGTAGTGTTGAGAACCTAAAACTGTAGACTTGTTAATATCTGATATTTCTGGTTCTGAGGTTCCTACTTAAGTTACTTCACTGCAAAGGTTACACTTAATTCTTAGCATTGACTATAAACCATGCCTATTTTCACCAATATTGACACAGTTTCGTAATTTGCAGTCAAAAAGGGTTTGTGGCTTATTTTTTCATTTTTCCACAAAAATAAATTATGTCCACGATCATACGTCCTATTAAATCTACAGGAATTGCATTTATGTTTGATGCAAATTGACTATTTAAATCCTCTATTTTTGTGAGCGCTTCGTCATTCGCGGGTGGTATTTGGTTATTGCTAATTACCGAGGAATGTTGCATTTTCTATATTTTTAATGCGTTACTACAATATTGGAGAATAATTAACTATACAGCAGGAACAATTGTAAGAACCTACTTTTTTTAGTGGATTTTGAAGTACGATGTTGTTTTTGTCTCACCATATTGAAAATTTTATATCTAAAATGGAATTGCGGTCTGTATATTTAGGAGTAAAATAATAATTTGCAATTACAAGACCCAAAAACGGTTGACTTCTCTGGTATGTGCAGTTTTGTAAGCAGGGGTAAAATGAGTTGAAGAACTATTTTTCATAGAATATAACAAATTCCATTTCTATTTAGGGAAATAGACAATATTTATGAAACACTATTGGTATTTTAATGCTTCCCCTACCTACCCAATTTATTATAATTAGCTTTATACGGCTATTATATTCCAATTTTTCCATTTTCATAATATTCTCACTGCTATATAAGTTTTCATCTACTTATTATTAATTCCATACCAGCTACAAAAACTAGTTTGAAAAAAGTTCTATTTAACAAAAGGTTTAATATTATATAGAAACAAACTATTCATTATAATTTTTTTAAACAATCATTATGTTTGTAATTAGCACATAATGTATAATTATTTTGTTATTTTATAACTAATTTTCAATGTATTACTGAATAAAGTATACATTTGTATAGGTAGGCTGGAACAACATCAATGTTTCCTATGCTAACTACCTTATTTAAAAAAGTTGAAACACATCGATATTTAGAACGTCTTACGTTTCCCTATCTTCACTCTTCCCCTTTTCCTGTTCAAAAAATGAGTTATGTGGTATTAATTAAATCAGCTCTTCAAAGACATTCAGGACATTACATTTAAGAAAATTGTCGATTACGTCATCACATTAATGTGTTTCATCAACCTGTATATTGAAATTTTGATGTAAATTATAGAACACTACAATTAAAAATCGACGTGTTTCAGATTTTTTAATAATACTTCGTTTTGGAAATATTGAATTTATTTAAAGCTATACGTTATAACGAGAAAACCTACCAACCCTCTCATTGCTCGTTATAGATATGCGGGTTGTCTCACGTGGTACAACCCGTACTCGCCAGTCGACTAGCTTCGAGTCGAAGAAGGGGTGGATTCTTCAAAAAATTATTAAGTTTACAAAAAGGGCGCCATAGTAGTTTTGGCAAGCACCCAAGACTTCTTTAATTAGCCCACAACTCCTCAGTGGGTTAACAACACTCACTACACACTCCAAAGGTTAAACTGATAGGTAAGTTATCATAAGAAAATAAAAGTCAGCAAGTATCCCCTGATTGAAGTCTTAGTTAGTCACTTTGGACCAAAGGTCTCTTTTCAAAATATTTATTACAATATTACTACAATAATGTTCCAAATAATGTCTGAACTCAGCTGAAGGCTGTAGACTCAGAATGTAGATAGGCTGAAGGCCGAAATATACATAAATCCAAAAATTGCTAACTAATTTATCAGTTACAGCTTAAGTAAATAACTGTCAAGCAGGTTCTATAAACTCTGAACAGAGCTGAAGAGCTGAGGGCCCCAAACTATACCGATGTCTCAATTCGATAATTATAGAGAAACGACCAAATGGTTCATGTACAATATCTCAAAAATGCAACGATAATATATCAAAAATTAACAATGTACAGTTACAAGGGTTTACACTTCCGCAATTTATACCAATATCAATATAAATATAAATAATTGCATAAGCATAAAATTCAAATAGCAAACGAGCTTAGCATTGCTAAAGAAAATATAATTCGAAATTATATACGGCGCAAAATTATATACATAAAATCGTCAGATTTTGAAAAATCCACTAAATAACGCAGTACCCAGGTACGTACCGTAGAATCCTAGCTTTCAGAGCCAACAGACCAATATTTTAAACTATAAGCAGAGATTACAAATTTTAAATACAAAGTACAAAGTGTAAAGCGAAATTATAGTAATTGCCGCAAAAAGAGAAATAAAACTTTACATAACAAACTGTGAAAAGTGACGCATAAAGGTGAATTTACAAATGAATGAAGAATAACAAGGAAAACTGTTCACTTATCCTTTTTCCGGACCCAGAACAGGAACTAAAGTCGCTTCAGAGTATTCCAGCTCTCCTGGAACTTGTCTCACTGACTCATTAAGCTCCAATCAGTGATTTAATATCCACATAAAAAGAAACCTAAAATAGAGAAACGAATTAGCCTCTACATAGGGTTTACATTTTACCCCGGTCAAATTTTCGACATACCCCCGTAATATCCCATTATACTGACTATATTAACAACACCCGAAATTCGCAAATAATCATACATCCTGACTTTTAACTGTATAAAAGCCATTTACACTGAGAATAAAAACTATATGACTGGTTTCTTCCGCTTAGCAAAAAAAACTACGATACCAAAAAAACCCATAATATAAAAAATATGTCGTTGGACATATCCCTGAATATTTATACAGCCCCCGTGATATATTCTTATTTCAAAAAAAATATCAAGCAATGACGAACATGAACTAATAAGAATTTATGAAATGCATCGAAACTATCTCGTGAAATCCAGATTACATACTCCAATAAACTACGATTCAAAGCTAAAATTTCTACGTTGATATACCTATAGAACTGTTAATTACCAGAAAGTATTTTTAACCATTTACCTTGATAATGAACCCTTCTAACCAACGCCGTCTACGGAAATTTACCACGAATTACGGAATTCCACTAATTTCTAATGGTATCCTCAGTCATCGGCCGTTTCTGGACCAGAAGCCTAACGGGTCAGAGCTGCCAGCTGTTGGTTTCATCCGTATTTTCTTCCCCTACGTAGGAATTGTCGGGTCTCTCGCAAAATACTTTATGGCTCCTAGAGCACATGCAAAATGTTTACGTTTGGAAGTGTGTGTTTACACGTTGACGGCAAATGGAGGACTGACCACTTCGCGCATACAGTGCTTTGGAATCTCTCAGTCAACAAGCTTGCCAATCGTTAAATTTACGACAGCTCGGCGAATTTTTCGCCTTACAACGTCCTCACTGTATATTTATTTGGCAAACTCCTATTTTTATTGTAATGAGATTAGGAAATCCCTCTCTTAGAACGGAAATAACTGAAATACGGAATAATGAGATTGTTTGAAAATATTGTTGTAAGTTTACAATTATTACACCATTCAAGGTGTCTACCTGTTTATGGGTTCTTTTTTGGGAAATCTATATTTTTTACCCATCTTTTAAGTATACAAATTAAATATCAAGTATATTCATGTACATGATAAACACAACAACCATTAGACCATTTCTGATTTCATGTAGGCTGCGGTTTCAAAATTATTAAATAAGAGGAATAAAATATTTTTTATGGCGCGGGCATCTCCTAGTTATTATTTTAACTGTATTCCAAATATTAATAAACTTTTCATGAACTATCACCATCTATGTATAATCATTTTTTTATTACTTGCCTAATTAGTTATATCAAATTATTATGTTAATAAAAAATGTCGTAAACAATAAATATCCTTAACTCACACGTTTTCAATAAATATCCAGAAACTATAAACAATACTCACCCACAGTATTCCTATATCCAATACACACTATTCGAAAACAGGCTTTGTGTAACCTCACAATAGATATTGTTTTCGTTTAACAAAATACCGATTTAGTATCGAGAAGACGCACGAGCTAGTTCTCGTCTTACATACTGTGGGGCATTTATGATACAAGCTTGTTGATTTACAGCCATATAGTAATGATTCAGAATGTAAGTAATGATAACTCCAGTTACTCTGTACTAACGGTGAGCGATTGGCAACAGACTGTACTCTGTGAGTCGCTTCTGACCGTACCATTAAAATTCAAATTTTTACGCACCTTCAATGACGTTTTTCTCTTTAATTAATCAACATAATGATTTGAAATTTTGTGAATATATAGGTAACTGCATTGATAAAATATTAACAAAATTTATTCGAAATTTTAAGCATGGAATTTCTTTTCAAAAAATAATATGCATCGTCCCTTCATTGTAATGGTGCATATACACCCTGAAATTTTGAACGTATTATCTCAACTAATACGGAAGAAAAATGCCTTTGATGGAGAAATAATTTATTTGTCATATTAAAAGCTAATCATAAAATAATTTCTATTTCTGCTTATACAATTTTATGTATTGAGCAATCATCCATCAAGTTTCAATCAGTTGAAACAACAATACAAATTCTACAGGGTCTTTTAGTACATTTTAGTATTTTTGGCGAGCAGCGCATTGCCTATTTGTCTATTCTTTCTGTTAACTTTCCTGAGCTTCATGATTAGTATATCGTTTGTGATTTCGAATGATAACCAGAGAGGTTCTGCCTCACTTTACTTTACTACATCGGTCCCTAATATTTATTCTGCTTGATTGTTTCTTACGCTGTTAAGAATTTGTTACTATTTAATTAGACATTGATAAATAACTTTACAATTTCAGTATCATTGTTTTTATTCATATATATTTATGGATGTTGAGCTACCAGTATAATAATTTCGTGAAGTGCATATAATTTATTCATTCCTAAAACTTGATAACAATTATTGAAAGCTGACTATTTTATCGTAAGTTTTATTTTTCTTAATGAAAAATGTCGTTTTAAAAAGAACTAAAATTAACTATAACAAAAATATATTTTAACAAAGAGCAGAAATAATTCAAAAAATGTACAAAGACGGTACTGAGAGTTATACAAAGAATAATTTAAAATGGTGTTCAGACAGAATATATAATATCGTATAAAAGTGTCTATTATGCAGTTTTACAAGTGCCCACTTGATAACGCTGCAAACATAACTCCTCCCTCCTAAGTTTCGAGAAACACCGAGTGGCTTTTCGAAATATTCTTTTCTTCTCTAGGGTTTTCCTTTGGTTACGTCTTGGAAATCTTCAATATTTGGGTTCTATATTTGATGAAAACGTAGACTAAGGCGCAGGCAATTGCAATTCCAATAACTGTTCCTAATATGTAATTATACGAGTTGTCTTCCACTTCTATAAATGGTTCCAATTGTTTCGAAATGCTGCTAATTTCTTTAAGTTCTTCAAAGTCTATTTTCGTTATGTTCGGACTTTGGTAATTTCTGGAGGCACTTAACGTTTCCGTTCCAATTTTTTGTAGTATAGACGACTTGCCATTACTAATTGGAATTTTATTAATGTATTTCTGGTTATTAGTCCATATTTCGCATGAGTCAGGAATTTTGATTAAAATTAGAATATATCTGTTACTTCTACATCTTGAAAATATTTGTTGAGGTTTTTCGGGTATAATTAAGATTCCGTTTTCGGTGACCGATTCGATGATTGTTTCTTGCAAATTTACTTCAATGATGTGGCAATTTGAGGGGTCTTCTCCTTGGAGTAGTTGTGTTGTACAATTATCTTGGGATACAGGATTTTGTCAGCAATAATACGTGTCTTCTAGGAGAGGACATTCTTCCTTCTCGAATTGGTTATCTTCATTCTTGTGTGCCAAATAGGGAAATAGAGGGGTAAGCGTTTTATGATTTTGGATAACTGGGAAAATATGATAAAATTGGTAGGTTTTTTATTCAATGATAGGTATATGAATTGCAAAAATTAATTTGGAATTTGATATCGACACTTGAGTGCCTAAAAATTGATAATAAGTTAATAAATTCTCAAATTTAGGAATTTGATTAGAGTTATATATATATATATATATATATATATATATATATATATATATATATATATATATATATAAAACTTCAAAGAGTGGTCTTTGTTAAAAAAGCCCTCAAACTCGTGGGGATAGGAGCCAAAAAAACTTTACAGGTTAGAGATAAAGTGAATCAAATAGTACATTACCCAAGCTTTCGAAGAGCATTGTCTTCATTTTCAAAGGCTATAATAAACCAGAAAGAAAAAATCGGTTAACTTAATGAAGAAAATAATTTTTGAACTCATTACGACTTACTTGTAGTGTAGATTTAAAATTAAACTCACATTTCTCAAATTGCAGGAAAACCTTCATCCACTAAAGACTAAAATGTCGACTAAATATATTTTCTCTCCTACATATAGTAATGAGAGCCAGGATTTTTTTCCTGTTTTTTAAAACCAAAAGACGTACAACAAGAAACGAACTGATTTTGTTGAATATATATTTCAACATGAAATCGACTGCTGTCGAAAGGTAGAGATACGGGGGGCAATTACAAGGTTGAAGTAACAACATTTAATAAAAATCTAAATTTATCAGCAATACTGTTGTGTTTTTTTGGTTGCTTTGGTCTATGTCCACACCTAGGATCACGTCAAGATTGAAAAATTACACCTTTGAATTTAACCATACTATTGTCTGACAGCTGCCACCTGTCTTTTGCAAAATGTAAAGAATTGGGATGACGAAATAAGTCAACAGTCAGTGAACACTCAAACCTCTCACATTCGGTATTCCCAAACTGTCAACCCATTCCAGCAATTACTATTGTTAAAGAAAAAAGCCAAACAAAACCCACCCGCAAATACTAACGATCTCCACTTTCGTCTGATGTTTATTTCCATGAAAATCAATATTAATAATTTAAAATTCTCATAACAATAATAATGTCAGTTAGAAAAAGTGATGTAAGATCTGTAACTTTTAACACATGGAAAGAACCTAACCTCTCACGTTAAGGCCCGACTGTTTGGAAATCATTTGCATTCGCAACTGAGCTGTGATAGCCATAATGTACACAAAAATTCTTTTGCTTTTAAATGAAATATTGAATAATTTTTGTATTGTCAACACTCGACTGACCTGTCACATCAGCCAACCATTAACTCAAAACACTAATTTGGGAATCAATCTCCTCGCTACCGGAGTGGACATTATTAAAGTGCAACAAATATGTATAAATCTTACTAAGTGACTCAATGTCAGACCTTCTATTCATTGGTTCCTCAATGTTATTAATATGATACATTTCTAAAAACTTTCTTTTGTTATAGTTTGTTTCTACATCAAGAATCTTTACTTTATCAAAATCTATATGGTGGAACTCATCTATAACATGTTCTGATAATGCACATTTCCGCTTTTTTAACCTAGCATCGCTTTTATGTTGAGCACAACGTGATTTCAAATTCTGAGATGTCATTCCTACATACTTTTTGATACAATTTTTACAAGAGATACTATATATTACGTTAGTTTTCATCATGGAGTCCTCCGGTTGTTTTAACTTAGTAAAAAGAGACTGTAGAGGTTTGGCTGTTCTTTGAGCAATTTTTACATTGGTCCCCTTGAATTCAAGTAAAGATTCTTGATGTAGAAAGAAACTATAACAGAAGAAAGTTTTTAGAAATGTTTCATATTGATAACATTGAGGAACGAATGAATAGAAGGTCTGACATTGAGTCACTTAGTAAGATTTATACATATTTGTTGCACTTTAATAATGTCCACTCCGGTAGCGAGGAGATTGATTCCCAAATTAGTGTTATGAGTTAATGGTTGGCTGATGTGACAGGTCAGTCGAGTGTTGACAATATAAACATTATTCAATATTTCATTTAAAGGCAAAAGAATTTTTGTGTACATTATGGCTATCACAGCTCAGTTGCGAATGCAAATGATTTCCAAACAGTCGAGCCTTAACGTGAGAGGTTAGGTTCTTTCCATGTGTTAAAAGTTACAGATCTTACATCACTTTTTCTAACTAACATTATTATTGTTATGAGAATTTCAAATTATTAATACTGATTTTCATGGAAATTAACATCAGACGAAAGTGGAGATCGTTAGTAGTTGCGGGTGGGTTTTGTTTGGCTTTTTTATTTAACAATAGTAATTGCTGGAATGGGTTGACAGTTTGGGAATACCGAATGTGAGAGGTTTGAGTGATCACTGACTGTTGACTTATTTCGTCATCCCAATTTTTTACATTTTGCAAAAGACAGGTGGCAGCGGTCAGACAATAGTATGGTTAAATTCAAAGGTGTAATTTTTCAATCTTGACGTGATCCTAGGTGTGGACATTAATCTATTATTGTTTTTCTTTGAAGTTTTCACCAAAGCATCCAAAAAAACACAACAGTATTGCTGATAAATTTAGATTTTTATTAAATGTTGTTACATCAACCTTGTAATTGCCCCCCGTATCTCTACCTTTCGACAGCAGTCGATTTCATGTTGAAATATATATTCAACAAAATCAGTTCGTTTCTTGTTGTACGTCTTTTGGTTTTAAAAAACAGGAAAAAAATCCTGACTCTCATTACTATATGTAAGAGAGAAATTATATTTAGTCGACATTTTAGTCTTTAGTTGATGAAGGTTTTCCTGCAATTTGTGAAATGTGAGTTTAATTTTAAATCAACACTACAAGTAAGTCGTAATGATTTCAAAAATTATTTTCTTTATTAAGTTAACCGATTTTTTCTTTCTGGTTTATTATAGCCTTTGAAAATGAAGACAATGCTCTTCGAAAGCTTGGGTAATGAACTATTTGATTTACTTTATCTCTAACCTGTAAAGTTTTTTTGGCTGCTATCCCCACGAGTTTGAGGGTTTTTTTAACAAAGACCACTCTTTGAAGTTTTATTTTTTAACTAGTCAGCCGTGACTAACTGCCAACTTTTGGTTTTTGGTTTATATATATATTCGAAAATATCAGAACTAGAAATTATTGAATTATGAAGAGAGTTCAATTTGGAAAATACTATAGCATTTTCTCAATTATCTATTAAGGTAGTCGTTGATTGGCAATCTAAATTAATTTGTGTTATAATTCCCTGAAAACTTAAATAACGTTCAAGAGTTTCTATTTTACGGTAAAATGAAGCTTAAGTGTCTCTTGATTATTGTTTAAATATTTAGAGATTTATTCTAATGTTCAATAAGTCTTTTGTATAAAGAGGTTTGTAAATTAACTCCTTTAATAATATTTTTCTGGTTTTTCTGTAGTATATCAATTGCTTTGTTAGATATTTCGTCGCCATCTGCATCTAGTGTGCCAAAAAGACATTTGTCAATTTTTCCGACGGCGTTTACAAGTCCTCTTTTATTTCTGATATGGGTATATAGCTTATTCAGATTTATTTCTAAATAATTAATTAAAGATTCATTATTAGTGTTTTAAATGAAACTCACGGTTTCTAGTCATTTCCACAATATAATAAAAGTTATTGAAAATTCTAAAAAAAATTTTAGAATTTTCAATAACTTTTATTAGATTGTGGAATTAACTAGAAACCGTGAGTTTCATTTGAAACACTAATATAAGCAGATTCCACGAAGTAAGGGTCGAGACAGTTAATTTCATGAAGATTCTTTCCTTGTCAAAATACTTTGGGCTATATTACGGTACAATATGGGGTTACTACTATTAATCATTTTAATATACTATCTTTAATGATATAATAATATTTTATTAGGTTATTTACTTGCTTAAAAATGATGTCTTAACCTACATAGTGTATATATGTATGTTTATTGTATATAATACGAGAATTTCCTAATTGGATTGGAAGGATTAGGCTTTCGATTTTTGTGGTAGATACATCCTCTTCCATGCATTATATCTGCAGAATCATGATGTACGTTGTCATCAACCTCAGGAGGTTTATCGTTAGATTCCTGTAACAATTTGTTTGTTATTAACCTCTGTTTTCTAGTTAGATTTTTATGGTATGTGTCTTGATTAGTTCTAATGAGGATACCCTTTTGGCTTAGTACTTTCGTCTTTTCAAATTTGGGTAGTTTATTATTTCTCTGTTTAGTTTTTATGTAGCATGTTTCTTGGTTAGAAAAATCTAGGGGATTTTCGCGCTTTTCATTTCGTTTTTGAATAATCTTTTCTTCTGTGGATTCATTATTTTGCTTAATTTTTTCATACACTATTTTACTATTTTCTTTATAATCATGTACGTAAGTTGATATAATTAAATGATCGTCTAAATCAAAAGGATCGGGATTGTTTATGTGAACTTTAATAATTTCCAAAGGCGTATATTTCGTAACTGAATGAATACTATTATTATAACAGGAAATTGTATTTTTTATTAGTTGATCAGATTTAAAATTTTTATTTTCTTCTTGTAAGCATCGATAATGCTCGATTAGGGTGGAATGGAATCTCTCGACTGAAGAGTTAGAATCACTATTTTTTGATGTTGTGAAGTGTAGATGAATGTGGTGTAGTTTGCAGAAATGTTGAAGATCGAAATTTTTAAATTCTGTGCCTTGGTCAGACGTAATTTTGCTAGGTAGACCGTGATGGGAAATAAATTCGAGTATTTTCTCAACTACAGATACTCCTGTTATACTGTCTAACAGGTAGGTTTGACCATATCTTGAAAATGAATCTATGATTGTTAAATACGATTCATTTGATATTTAAAAATGTCTGATTGGATATGTTCGAAAGGTCTCGAAGGTGTGGGTGTTAAATTGAATTTTATAACGAGGGGATTTCTGTCATACTTATTCTTCAGACAAGTTCCGCAATTATTCATATATTTTTTCTATCATTTTTGGCCAATAATATCTACGACTAAGGGATGCTTTTACTTCATTTATACCTCTGTCACCGGATTTACCTATATGGTAGTATTTTACTTTCTCTTGTTGTCCATCAAGTGATTGAATATCTGTGAGAATTTTGGTACACATGATAAATTTAAAAGCAGAATTTTTAAATATTTTTTGTGCAGTTAATATGAACATTCGTGATACGGGTTCATTTTGGAAATAGTGAGCATAATTTTGGTTGGGATTTATAAATTCCTCAATGAATTTTATTACGTTTGATTCAGTGTCTACACTGGTAATGTAACATATAAGGGAATATTTTCGAACATTTTTTCTCTTTTTACTTTAAAAGAAAGATTTTCATTGCTAGTAAAATATGATTGATTTTTATTAGAATTGATATAATGGGATTTTCCGCAGATGTGTGTACTGTTTCAATGTCGTCATTATCGGGATTCGCTTCTTCTTCCAACGGGGGTAAATTAATTATGGTATCTGATACATCTCTTTTGTTTTCGTCTAAAATAGTTGTAGAGTCAATATTATCTAAATTAGGAAATTGATTTGTAGATTCATTGTATGAACTAATTCTTTCGAGTTCTTGATTTACAATTTCATCAATGTCACCTAAATTAACATCAAGTGTGCAGTTTATAAAGCATTCACATTAGGATAACGAGACAGTGCATCGGCTGCCTTGTTACTTTTACCTTTAAAATACTTAATAATCGTCGAAGTCATATAATACAATATTAATATAATACATTTTACATTTTATTTCTGCAAATGCAGCACAAGTGCTTGAAATCTAATATCTTTACTTCCAAGACTAGTAGATAATACAGTATTGGAATGGTAAATTGTATCTGGAAAATATTTTCCTATAATAGAAGGTTTTATTATTGATCTAGAACTACCGGTATCAATTAATAATCTAGCTTTGGGATTCTTAATTTCTATGTATGGTAAAGGATTAGCGGCAATAACGTTTATTTCAACTACCTCTTCGTTTTCGAAGGCCCGGTTATCCGAAAATTTTCCTCAAATTGATTTTCATCATTCGTATTGGGTTGATTGAATTCTATTTCATCATATTCATTGAATTGATTTGGATCATATCCTGGATTATCACATTGATTTAAATATAATTCTTAAGAAACAAAATTTGGTTTAGCACGTGGATTTGTTTGGAAGAATATATTATTATTATTATTTTTTTTTTCACACTTGTACGTGGTTGGTGGTAGCAGTTTCTACCGGACGCAGTTGCATCAAGGTATAAACCTACTTAATTGGGGGGTTAGTGTTCTTCGGACAATATCAGTTGTTTCCAGAATTACTGCTTTTTGCATCAAACCACAGATATGTCGAGATATGCTTAGCTCTTCCAGGTGTTCAGTTACTTTAACGTGCACTAAGCCATTTGCAGAAATTATGATTATGAATGGTTTGAATGGTTGATTATTATTATTATTATTATTATTATTATTATTATTATTATTATTATTATTATTATTATTATTATTATTATTATTATTATTATTATTATTATTATCATTATTATTATTATTATTATTATTATTATTATTATTATTATTATTAACAGGCATTCGACTTCTTTCTCTGAAATTCCGCGACGTTGTCGACATTGCTACAGGTTTTGGTAACTGATTCTGTGGTATTTGATTAGATCTAAAAACATTTTTTGCTGGACCAAATACTTGTCGATTCGTGAAATATCTATTATTTTGTGGGATAGGTTGAACAGGTATCGGTTGGTTAGGCCAATATTTCCTGTTTTGTACTACATTATTTGAGAAATTTGGTTGATTATATCGATAATTATTATATGAAGGTTGATGATTATTAATTGGTCTGTTATTTGGTACGAAATTTCGATAATCGTTACGATATTGATTTCGGTCTGAATTTGACCTTTGAACATTTTGGAATCGTGAATATTGCATACCATTGTTATTACTATTAGAATTATTTTGTTGAAAATTTCTATCATGTAATGATCCATAAAGTCTTTCAAAATTTTCATATTCTGCGACATATGCCATCGCATCTTCTAAGGAAGTGGGTTTTCTTAAATGCATATTATTTCTTACCGTTTCATTACAACCCGCTATGAAAGTATTTAATGCAGTTTTATCGTATTGAATAATTTGACAAGTTCTCTCAACAGCATTTATATTTGGGTCGTCACTTATTCTCTGAATTACACTACTACGAATTAACTGAAGCCTAGTACTAAAATCGATAAGGTGCCCATTTTTAAACGTTTTGGCTCTAATTAATTCTTGTACTAGACAATCTATATCACGCCTATCAGCTAAACACTGTAATAAAGCAGTTTTCAATGTTTGCCAAGTATTTAACTCTACTCTACTACCGACCATGAAAGCTGCTCGGCGTTCTAACTTTTCTTGAAAACATTAAATGTGAATTTAATTCGGCATCATTTAAGTGTCTATAGGATTCGATTAAAATCTCACATCTAGTGATAAATTGGTTTTATTATTCACTATCACCGTTAAATGGTTTGATATTCGCTAATTTAGATCTGAAAAGATCCCAATTAATTTTAGGTGTAGTCATTTCGTTACTATTAATTTCGTTTAATGAAATATTAGAAAAAGCTTCTACAATATTATCAACGTTTCTATTATTCAAATTGTTCATATATATTTAATTTATATAATAATAAAAATATCTTAATTTATATTTCAATTAATTCCAAAGAATGGTGAGAAGAGGAAATTTGGCACTTACGTTCAGAAAATCTTTCTCCCCGACTCTTCAGTTCCTCTCATTACGTCCACAGGAGGGATGCTCCCAGTTGTTGATCCCACAGAACTCGCGCTCAAAACGTTAGAGTCATGAAAGTGTAGACGAAAACTGTAGAAATCGGTACACTGTATAATTCACGTTTTCACAACTCACGCGATCCTACTGACTGCGCCAATTTTATTATTCTTCATGAAAAATGTCTTTTTAAAGAGAAATAAAATTAACTATAGCAAAAATATATTTAAACAAAGAGCAGAAATAATACCAAGAATGTATAAAGACTGTACTGAGAGTTATACAAAGAATGATTTAAAATGGTGTTCGGACAGAATATATATAATCGTATAAAAGTGTCTATTATGCAGATTTACAGGTGCCCACTTGATCGCACTGCAGACATAACTCGTAATTTGTTTTTACACATAGATTACACAACAAATACACAATTGATTTTTTACCGTAAGTACTAACTTTCGACAATGAGCATTGAAAATGAAATTACAATCTGACGATTGGTTTTATTGGAACAATTTTTTCTAATTTACACAACAGTGGTAGAAATAATTTCGTGTGTTAATGGCACATTTCTTTTTGTCGAGAGACTAAAAAAACTGGTTACATAAAAAAGAATAAGATGAAATCCAGGAAATCATTTTGGCAAACCGTGAAATGCTGTTGCAGTTCGGTGCTATTAGTAGACCAAAAACAAGAGTTGCAGTTTGGTGCTATTAGTAGACAAAAACAAGAGCGATTCGATGATTTCAAGAGCTGTTTCAACACAACAAAAAAGACTTTTAGCATCCGTTCGTAATAATGGTGGAAACATTACACGTCAAAGTTAAATCAACAGTCATTTGAGTATACAGCAGCAGGTAAGCGATTAGTATTTTGGTAATCTGCTACTTTGAAAAAGTACATCAATAGTTTTCTCTGAATTACACTTAGAATTATATCTGGGCCCACCCTGTTCTAGCAATTTTGCCGCTACGTATTCTCAGACCGAAAAATAATGACAGTCGGAAAAAGATTTCGCTGGAATCGGTGTGTGATCGTGGAAACAAACGCCTATTCCAATGCCAAAGATCAATCGTTTATCTATCCAGAAAGGAATCAAAATGTCAGAGAACTGCTGGGATAATCCCATCCCTCTCAACAGAGACTATGTTCATAAATAGAATCGAATTGGACCGATAGTTGTGTTTTCTTCAAAAGACCGAGAATTTCTCAGCCGGGTGTAATTATTACCTATAATAATTATATTCCTATCAATTTTAATATTTATGTAATTTCTTGAAATATATCTAGGATATTAGGAGTATATTTTAGTGCCATGAAAATCGAGAGATACATTGAAAAAACCTTACTCTAGTTTATGATTTTATATTCCCTCGCAAATTAACCTGACCTCAAAATTAGCGTATTCGTTCACTCACATGTCATGTTAGGAAAGCTAATTGATAATATATTCACTTAACCAACTTAAGAGTCCTTTTGGAAGCAAAACATTATGGACATAATAATCCCTTCCATTACACGAACAAATTTCCATCATGCTATATAATGTCCTAACTGAGGTTGACTTGTAATGAAAAGCAGCCGCAAAGAAGATGAAGTGCTCCGTTTAACTGTATAGGATTTGTCACGTATAATTTTTCTAGTTAATCTACTTGCAAGTGAAAACATGCTCACAATAGATGACAGACTAGCTGCTATGATAAAATAGTTTTCAATTCATGGCGACTCATGTAATACGTAACTCTTAAATTGACAACATTATCATTCACTAGGTTGCATTTTACCTACGTAGCAAAAAATGTATACATCTTGTTAAGATTTTGTCATGTACAACCAGTTTTTCTACTACCATATTCAATTATTTTCATTCGTTTTAATGGAATTTATTATTATTCTAGATCAGTGGATCTATCAATGGGGAAAAAATACAAAAAATTATTAATTCTGCACTTAATATTTTTTTTTTCATGTAAGAGCATTATAATTTTGTTCTGAATATTTTTCTTCCTTTGTTTTATCATTTGGGACAGTATGAATACTGTTTATCAATACTGAGTCATGATCATCTAGGAATTGCATCAATTCCAATTATTATATGCGGAAGTTTGTCACTAGAACCTTAAAATGATAGGCAACTTCCACCATATACCTAATGTTTGTGGAGCCGAATATACTATCTAGATGGAAGTTTTTATGTTTTATGTCATCTCTATCCATGATCACAAATTGTTAACGAGCCAATATATTCACAGTTCATTTAATCCATTAACCCTAAAATATAAGTGAAAACTAAAAAGTTGATATTGAATATGAATAGTCTGCATGATACAGAATATTTTGAAACTGAATATAACAGCAAATATCTTGGAACTCATCCTCCATTTTTCAAAATCCTGTCATAGTATCCTTTTTTCACTAAAAATGTTTGATCTAATGCGCCTATAAGATCTGGTCATAATCCTGGATCTAATGATGAAGTACTGTTGATATTTCGGTTAATTTTCTTATCCTCCATTTTCCATAGTAGCATAAATTTCCAACATTCTACAACTGACTAATGATCAACAAAGATTTCAAATCTTATTATGTACCTAGGCTGATATTTTAGTAACACGGGTTCAAGTTAGAGCGACGTCCGCAGGAGAATAGGACTGGCTAAAAGTGCAATGAGTAGACTGCCCAAGATCTGGAAAGACCGCTCTATTACGAAAACTACTTAAATGATGCTAGTTCAATCACTGGTTTTTTCCATTTTCCGGTATGGTGCTCCAAGCTGGATGATTAAAGCAGCGAACAGAAAAATAAGTGATGTGTTCGAGATGTTGTGCTGGAGGCGCATGCTCAGAATTATGTAGACGGCGCGGAACATCCACAATAGAATCTCTTCCACTTATTTTGCGAGCGCATTTAGATTCCTTTGACACAAAGCACGAAGAGATGATAACAATCTGGATAATTTGATAGTTGCGGGATGATGTTTCCTGATGATCTCGGTTTCTGCCTGGAACAACTGTCAATTATACCATTATTTTTGGTGCTTTCTTGATTATCCAAAGAAATTATGTTAACGTCTTAAAAAACGTTTGGTTTTCTTCATTGTTGAAAACTACACAAATCCGTTAAGAAGTTAAGAAAAGCGCCCGCATGCTTTTGAAGTTCGCTCCTATCTTTTGTATACTTGCTATCAGAAATTTTTACGTTTGTCAGATATTCTGAAACAAAATCTTGAATAATATATGTTTATTTTTGTTTTCATAGAACGTTACTGCTTCTGAAGTGTGTAAACTTTTGTCGCAATGTACAGTATGTAATATTTTCACTTATAATTACACGAGAGCTTTTTTTGTCGAAGTAAACTTGACATGTATCAATAAGAATTTTGTTGCCTGAAAATTTAATGGACAGTTTTTTGGGTTGAATTACCTAATGGCAACAAAATTTTAATAGTAAATGTCAAGTTTACTTCGACTCAAAAAAAGCTAGAGTATAATTCGGTAAGACAATTTAATGAATATGTAAATCAATGAATTAATAAATCAGATGTAAATGAGCTTATTAATGTAACGGAAAAGTACAATTGGTAAAAACACAATTATTATAAATTGATTGATTTTCAGAACTTTCGTGTCTTTTGTTAATATTTCGCTGCATGCTACTATTTTGAGCGGTGGTAGTAACTGTTTCCTGGATGGTAGTAAAACTGATTTCTCTATCATATTCTTCATCTAACTGAAGGTACGGTTTTAATGACGATGGGTTGCTACGCCCCGTAATTTTCACAGGTTTTTGTTCACCTATACCACTCCCGGACAATTCCGTTACGGCGGCAGCTCGATTAGAATGGTTCGTAGTTTTCACCTGCTTGATATCAAGTCCAATATTTTTCGCCGAATATTTGGTCCATTTAGATATTTCGTTGATCCCAATAGAAGAATTCCTATACCATCCTTTCGAATTTGTTTTTTGTCAGAAAGGATTTTGAGTTAAAAAAAACTTTTCACATGTGATATGGTTGCCCCGTCTTCCCATAATTGTTTTAAACAATCTTACTGGACATACACAATCTTCTGCAGTGTTTGCTACTAACCATTTACTGTTGGCCAACTTCTGATTTCCTCCTTGTGATATCTTCGAAATGACTGATTTATATTCAAATCTTCCGGTCTCTCGTCCACGGTTGTCTGTCTCGATTTTAAAATAGAATACCTCACAATTTGCTGCTTCTCCACCTCTCCAAGCCAATTCATACGCAGGAATGTGATGAAATTTTCTTTGGAGGCCCACATGTTCTTCTTCACTCCAGGACAGTGCCATTTCAATAATTTCTCGTTTTGTGAGAGCATTAAAACTCACCTTCTTTTTTTTTCTGGGATTGCTTGTAAAATTGTGCGTGTTGTGTCGCATGTATTTCTCGCTTTCCTGAACTGTTCTTGAACGGATTAAAAATTCTTTTATAATCTTTGAAGTATTTCTCTTGTAACATTTTTGCTGAAATGTTCCAAATCCTCTTGAAAGCACTCTCTTTATAATCTTCTCCATTATTCTTCTTCATGTTGAATGCCCAGTCACATGAAATAGAAGCTAACTTTTCAGTAGAAGTTCCTGCAATGAGTTCATGTTTTTTTTCCAAACAAAACATTGCAAAGTGTTGCCAAGTTGATGTAGATGAAATCACAGTATAGCGAGGCATATTATCATTGACGGCTTTTTCAATTTCTCCACTCGAAGACTCTCCTAATCCCGACATTTCCACAAATGGAAACTTTTCTGACAACACAAGTTTGAGAAAAATTGACATAATGTCATCAAAAATTTGTTTTCAATGCTGGTTGTCATGTTTTCAAAAGTTAGTTTCCATTATTGTCACTGGAAAAGTTAGGGCAAACTTTTTTCGCTGTCATCATGACAAAATCACGCGGCTTATGAGATTTTTATACATGAATTAATTGGTCTATGAAATTAAATGATAACGACATTTATTATTAGACTTTTCACTTTGCTATCGCCGAATACTTATTGAGTTGGTATTTATTCTTGCTCCAGCGACAGTTAAAATAATCAAATTTTGACTGTTTTAGAAGAACAACAACTGTTTTCCTAGTATCTGATGCGACGAATATTGAATTACATCTTCCCTGAAAACGTGAGAGTAGTCTACTTCATTTTCTATTCACGCTGTCACAAAAACATAAGAACCCGTGAAATAATGACAGAACATAACATAACTTATCACATAAACAAAATTCATCGTAAGGAAAAGGACAAGGCATGAAAATAGCTGACTAATTAACGCAACTTGCACACTCACAATCAGACAAAACAATATCGTATCCGACAAAAATTGACATAAAACAACAAAAAGTCAAATTACCTGACAGAAAAATTGAAACGAAACGGGCAACGGTACAAAGATTTTTGTGATCTCCAAAACTATTAGTTCCCAACAAATATCAAATTGAATGACGACAAAACACATTACAGGACACGAACATATGAACGACTATTACATACGATTTAAACTAAGAAACACTGAGGGTAACTGTAGCATATGTAATGTGACAGAAGACCAAAATCATATAATTAATGCCCGAAAGACTAAATGTTAAACAATTATCAACAAACCGACTTAGACAAAATAAACGGGTTTAAAGATTAAAACTAACTTTTCCGCATCGGTGAGACGCCCTGAACAATATCCTATCATAAAATTGGCACTTGTATACACTTAGGAGGCTGTACCGTGTTTACAAACTGAAATTCCTCTCTCTAGAATATATGGATTTATAGGACCCATTGAACTTACTCTGGTGAGCTGAAAATTAATAGGGCTTAACTGTGAGACTCGGAAAAATATTCAATTATAAGATTTGTCACCTGTATACACTTAGGAGGCTGTATCGTGCTAACAACCCGAAATTTCTCCAAAATTACAAATATGTCATACTTCAAGTACCATCGCACCCGTTGTACTGACTCTGGTGAGCTGAAAATTAATAGTAGGGCTTTATACGAGAGCAAGATTTTTCTCGTTCGTCTAGTTCTCGTCTCGTGTTTCCGGGACAAGATGTTTTGGAAAATATTATGGGCGATACCGACACCAGGGCAACCCGAGAGTCTCGTTTTTGGTCTCGTTAAATTTTTTTTAGAAGTTTTTATTTGAAAATTCAGAAAAGATCTACATAGAAAACAATATAATTTACAAAACATAAAATCTGGTGACCATCTGTGAAATATTTTATTGTAAATTTATTAAGAAATCAATAGCCGAGTATGATTTTTTCATCAACTTGTTAAAGCTTCTTATAGTAACCCATCTCTTATCAAGAATATTTATCCTCGCAGATTCTTATATTTTAAATTTGAATGATTTTTTTTAGAATATCGATAATTATATAGAAATAGATCATTATTTACCATCAAGCGAGACGAGACAACTAATAACGAGAGGAGACCGAGACTTGAACGAGACTCATTTTTTTGGGAATTGACGAGACCGAGACGGGATATTTGTTACTCTCGCTTACTCTCGTCTCGTGTGAAGTCCTAATCAATAGTGTTCATCTGTGAGACGTCCTAAATAATATTCAATCATAAAATTGGACACTTGTGCAAACTTCGGGGGCTGTATCGTACTAACAAACTGAAATTTCTCCAAAAATGACAAAAATATGATACTTCAAGTACCATAGCATCCGTTTTACTGGCTCTAGTGAGCTGAAAACCAATAGGGTTCATCTGAGAGATGTTCTGAAGAATTATTGCTAACAAGACATGGTACGAAAAGTGGCCGATGACAACTACGACATACACTCAGGACTTTTTTTTAAACCGTTTTTTCGTGTTGTTCTTGTTGAAAAACGAGAAAATGATTAAAAAATTTCAAATTCACAGTTTTTTTCGGAGTAAACCAATACTTTCCTCGCATCGTAGATAGGGTTGGCGGAAAAGTAAAAATATGCTTTATCCACCTACTGACATAAACATAAACGACTAATAACTAATGACATAGCTGACCGAATGGGGAGACAAAATGATTACTGACGATGACGATGATACTATTTAATATCAACTATACAAGCAATAGAATTTAATTAGATACACCGAGTTGTCCTCAACCCTGAATTGAATTAATTAATATTATTAGTGTTTCAAATGAAACTCACGGTTTCTAGTTAATTCCACAATATAATAAAAATTGTTGAAAATTCTAAGAAATTGACAATTGTTTCGATAAATCAATATCATTGTCAGAATGACAGAAGTTATATTTCATTTGGTGCCTACCTGATATTTAGTTGTTATTTTTGGATAGACCAAGAAGGGACCTAATATCCTGGATATCATTTTTCCAATTAAGATCAGTATAACTGTGCAATGATATAGAAAACCAGGAAAATTATATCTGCTGATCTTTATAAGTATCACTTAAGAAGACAATTTATTAGTGGAGAACTACCTAGATTTAACTGTTCATTGACAACTTCATATTGTGGGTTCCTTAAATGTGTTCTAATTTCCAATTCTTCAAGGGAACCCAGTTCTTGTTTCTTCTCACAAATATGCAGCACTTCTAGTTTTGTGTTAGGTGTCAATGAATGATTTGTGTCAAGCAGATGTTTTGCGTAGTGGGATTTATCGGGTGGTTTTAATCTGTATTCTCGTAAGTGCTCACTGTATCGGATTTCCAAATTCCTAAGGGTCTGACCCAAATAGACAGCATTACATTCTGGACATTTTATTTTTTTGTTTATATATACCTGATTTCTTTAATTTTGGTATTTTTGTTTTTACATTTAACAATTTTGTACTAACGTTACTTTCTGTTTTAAAAGAAATTGTTGTGATCGTTGCTAAAGATATTATCTTTGAAATATTATTAGAAATATTTCCTGAATATGTGATGGTTTTATACGTTTTTATTTCATCAGTTTGTTTAGGAGATACTAGTTGTAATGCCACTTTTTCCTCTTTTTTATTAATTAGCTTATTTATCATACGTAATGGATAACCGTTGGATGTTGCTATTTGTCTAATTGTATTAATCTCTCTATCAAAATTACATTTGTTCATAGGAACTTAAAAAGCTCTATGTATCATTGAATTATATCCGCTAGTTTATGTGACATGGGGTGATTGGAACTATATGGAATTGTCACATCAGTGTGTGTTGGTTTTCGGTAAATTGAATAATCAAGTACATTATTAACTCTTTGAATGTTTAAATCAAGAAAATTGATTGCGCTGGGTCATTCAATTTCTAATGTAAATTTAATTTTTGGGAGTAAATTATTTATGTGGTTGAAAAATACATCTAATTGTCATTCACTACCCATAAAACAAGCTAATATGTCATCTACATGTCTTTACCAAAATAAAACAGTTTTCGAAATATTTCTTTCAAAGATCTTTCTTTCTGAACTGTCCATAAAAATGTTTGCCAAAATAGGTGATATAGTGCTTCCCATTGGTAAACCCTCATTTTGAATATATATCTTATTGTCAAAACTGAAATAATTCTGATTATTACATTCATCAAATAAATTAAGTATATCTGATATTATTCCTGGATTAATATTTTAATCGTCTAGTAATTTTCTTACAAGTATTGGACATTCTTTAGGAGGAATTTTAGTGAACATATTAGTAACATCGAACGGAATGAGTTTATAGTTATCTTGCAAGTTGATTCCTTACAACTTTTTGATTAGTTCTATTGAATTTCTAATTGAGTACTGAGATTCATATCCGTAACTATTAAGTATATATTAAGCCAATCACAAGTTAGGTTACTTCTTGGTCTAGCCAAAAATATAACTACTAAACATCAGGTAGGCATAAAATGAAATGTAACTTCTGTCATTCTGACGATGATATTGATTTATCGAAACAATTGTCAATTTTTTAGAATTTTCAATAACTTGTATTATATTGTGGAATTAACTAGAGACCTTGAGTTTCATTTAAAAACAATAATTAAGTATATTGTTGAACCTCTTTGCCAATATATTATTAGGAGCAATAACATAAGAAACTACATGTCTAATTGGTTTCGTTATTTCATGTAATTTAAAGGTTCCATATAATTGTGGACAATGGGGATTCTTATGTATGATAGACCTTTTTCCGTAATCACTTAAAAGATAATTTGAATTATTAACAATATGCCTTATATTATTAGAAACCTTTTTTGTTGGGTCTGCTTTAGGAACTTTTACATCGCTAGATTCCTTAAAGTCATATATTTAGGAGAAAAAAGTATTCGTCGTTTTCATTCACTCAATATATTTAGGAATTGTAATTTTCAGTTGTCAAAATTACAGTTGTGTTCCCCTTATCAGATTTTGTAACTGTTAGGTTATTATCTTCTACTTTCTTTTTGATTGCATTTGAAACTGTAATGTCATTTTTTGTTTGACGTTTAACTTTTGAAGTTTCAATATTTTTTATTAAAGTTGAACGTCAAACAAAAAATGACATCAAAGTTTTTAATGCAATCAAAAAGAAAGTAGGAGATAATAACCTAACAGTTACAAAATCTGATAAGGGGAACACAACTGTCATTTTGACAACTGAAAATTACAATTCCAAAATATATGACTTTATAGAATCTAGCGATCTATAAGTTCTTAAAGCGGACCCAACAAAAAAGTTTTCTAATAATGTAAGGGATATTGTTAATAATTCAAATTATATTTTAAGTGATTACGAAAAAAGGTCTAACATACATAAGAATCCTCATAGTCCACAATTATATGGAATCGTTAAATTATATAAAATAACGAAACCAATTAGACCTGTAGGTTCTTATGTTAATGCTCCTAATAATATATTGGCAAAGAGGCTCAACAATATACTTAATAGTTACGGATATGAATCTCAGTACTCAATTAGAAATTCAATAGAACTAATCAAAAAGTTGAAAGCAATCAACTTGCAAGATAACTATAAACTCATTTCGTTCGATGTTACTAATATGTTCACTAAAATTCCTCCGAAAGAATGTCTAATACTTGTAAGAAAATTACTTGAAGATAAAAATATTAATCCAGGAATAATATCAGATATACTTAATTTATTTGATGTATGCATTAGTCAGAATTATTTCAGTTTTGACAATGAGATATATATTCAAAATGAAGGTTTACCAATGGGAAGCCCTATATCACCTATTTGGCAAAAAATTTTAAGGACCATTGAGAAAGAAAGATCTTTGGAAGTAATATTTCGAAAAATGTCTTATTTTGGTATAGATATGTAGATGACATACTGGCTTGTTTTGTGGGTAGTGAACGACAATTAGATGTGTTTTTCAACCACGTCAATAATTCACACCCTAAAATGAAATTTACATTAGAAATTGAAGAAAAAAGCTCACTCAATTTTCTTAATTTAAAAATTCAAAGTGTTAATAATGTACTTGATTATTCAATTTACCGAAAACCAACACAGACTGATGTGACAATTCCATTTAATTCCAATCACCCCGTGTCCCATAAACTAGCGGCATATAATTCAATGATACATAGAGCTTTTTCAGTTCCTATGCAGAAATATAATTTTGATAGAGAGATTAATACAATTAGACAAATAGCAACATCCAACGGTTATCCATTAGATATGATAAATAAGCTAATTAATAAAAAAGAGGAGAAAGTGACATTACAACTAATATTTCATAAACAAACTGATGAAATAAAAACTTATAAAATCATCACATATGCAGGAAATATTTCTAATAATATTTCAAAGATAATATCTTCAGAAACGAATACAACAATTTCTTTTAAAACAGAAAGTAACGTTAGTACAAAATTGTTAAATGTAAAAACAAAAATACCACAATTAAAGAAGTCAGGTATATATAAACTCAAATATCCAGAATGTAATGCTGTCTATTTGGGTCAGACCCTTAGGAATTTTGAAATCCGATACAGTGAGCACTTACGAGCATACAGATTAAAACAACCCAATAAATCCCACTACGCAAAACATCTACTTGACACCAATCATTCATTGACACCTAACACAAAACTAGAGCTGCTGCATATTTGTGAAAAGGAACAAGATCTGGATTTCCTTGAAGAATTGGAAATTAGGAGACATTTAAGAAACCCACAATATGAAGTTGTCAATGAACAGTTAAATCTAGGCAGTTCTCCACTAATAAACTGTCTTCTTAAGTGACAATTGTAAAGATCAGCAGATATAGTTTTCCTGGTTTTCTATATCATTGCATAGTTATACTGATCTTAATTGGAAAAATGATATCTAGGATATCACCATAGGGTAAATAATATCTAAGCTTCAATATTTGTAATATCACATCTTCTTCTTTTTTCTTTAAACATATATTAAGTCAATCATAAGTTAGATCACTTCTTCGTCTAGCCAAAAATAACAACTAAGCATCAGGTAGGCACCGAATGAAATGTAACTTCTGCCATTCTGACGATAATATTGATTTATCGAAACAATTGTCAATTTTTTAGAATTTGCAAAATTTTTTTATTATATTGTGGAATTAACTAGAAACCGTGAGTTTCATTTAAAACACTAATATGAGTAGATTACACCAAGTAAGGGTCGAGACAGTTAATTTAATTAATATTATATGCTAAATATTAAATTTTAGAATTATTTTCAATAACGTAATGACTCTTGGACAAATATGTTATATTAATAAAAATAAAAAGGCTCTTCCTTCTCCATTAATTTTTGGAGTAAGATATATGGGATGGGTTATTTGTAAATATGAAATATATAGATTCTCTCGCAAATACTGACTTCACCGTAGATAAACTTAGAAACTACAGATGTTAAAGAAAAGTTTGAGACTTTTTTTCTTTTTTTTTGAAACGACATGCTGGGAACGCCAGATGTGTACCTATAACAATGAGTGAGATTGGCATTCAATTCCATAGCACACCTTGTACGTTTATCGTAAATTTTATCAAACTTTCTGCAGAAAATTGCCTGGTTCCACTTGTACTCAAAAATTGGAGTTAATCACTAAGTATGATTCAATGATGAGTTCCATAAGATAAAATCTGAAAAAAATATTGATTCCAATTTCACGCTAACAATAATTCCAAATTGGTCACTTTTGATGCGTTCATGCGAGATAAAAAAAAGTGAGTGAAGTTTAAATTGAAACAGAACACTTATTGTGAAACTAGAATTTTAGTACGCCAACCCGTTAAGTTATTCATGAAAATTTCTAACTATTATTGAAAAAATGTGGAAATTAAAACGTACATAACTACACCGTTTGGTTCACAAGCATCATCTTCCTCATATGTTTGTCAAAGTATTAGCACTATTTGTTACCTTCGCAGGGGTACTTGCACTGGGGTGTAGATGAATTCAGTACAACTATTTGTTAAAGGCAAAAAGGGGTACTGCGAGTAAGTGATAAACACGTAGGAAATTACGTCTTTAATATTCAAAAAACCCAGTGGTATAGAACTAACTTCAATTAAATTATCAAGTGTATAGTCGAAAAATACTGACAAAAAAATAAAAATAAATATTTATAAGACAATCATAAGACCAGTTGCCACGTACGCAATGGAATAAAGAACAAGACCATAAAGGATGAAATTTTAGAGCGAAACATAATGAGCCGATTCTGCAACGAGCCACTACAAGAGACGGAACAGTAAGACGCAGAAGTAATAGACGATGAAATGGAAGTCGAAATAATTATATGAATAATATAAGCACAAATATTACAATGGGCTTGACAATATATTTTCGTATTTCTAGGAGATAACCCTTTTATCAGCTCTGCTGTTCTCATTTTTTTAGCAGAATGTTGCTTTCTAACAATTATGTAACATTTTTCTTATTTATTTGAACTAGTTCATCCCGTTGGGTGATATAAATCCATCCACGCGGTATATTTTCTTACTCTTAATCTATTTTCACACTTAACTATTCTACGAATTATTATTCAATATGCTGTTCACTATATATGTTCACTTTTCACTGTTATTCTTACAACCTGATTGAATTGTGAATGGGGCGCAGGTATTTGCCTTAGGATTAATTTCAACTGGCTTTATTCCAGATCAAGGGAGTCCCATTGAGCCAAATACGCCTTAGATATCGGCAAAAATCTCGACACTTCTTGCCAGTTAGTTCGCCGATTTTCTTTCTTCAAATAGTGGGTGACCGTTCGTCGTTGACTACTGTAGTTTTTGAAACTGCAACTTACTTATACTCCGACTTGTGGTAGTAGGAACAGTCTACTGGCCAGTTAGGCAGTGTGTCGGCATTTCGGAAACTCACAATAGGTCGAGGTTGGATGTTGAAATCGTACTCCTAAAGTCATTCAGTCCATCTGGCGATCTGGATCTCGGGATTCTTGAACTGCATCATCCACATGAGTGCTGCATGATGAGTCCGGATTAATAACTTCCTTCCATCGTCATATTGGTAAAAGTCTTCCACACATTTCACTACCGCTACAAGTTCTCTACTTGTGACGCAGTTGTTTTGTTCTGGTCTGGAGAGGACTTCACTCATATATCCCAGCAATCATTCCTAAATTCCAAAATCTAGTCTTCCTCTGATAATGGGTATCCTAGTATCGGCGCCGATATTAAATGTCTCTTCAGCTTTTAAAACGCCGTTTGATAGGTTTTATCCTAATGGAAAGCCCTCAATTCTTCTGCGAGTCGAGTTAGTGTCTTGGCAAAGCCCAAGGAAACTCCTAATTTGATGTTTGTCGGTTGGTCTCGGCCACTGCAGAATGAAAGTAATTTTCTCAGGACCTACTGCAACTCCTCCATTGCTCACTATATGACACAGATAGTTGACACGATTGACATTTCTTCGGGTTCAACATGTGCTGGGCAGTTTGAAGTTGCTTGAATATATCTTTCAAATTTTTAAAGAGTTCCTGAAATGTCTTCACCTGTACTACGATATCGTCCATATAGACCAGACATGTTTTCCAAGATAATCCTCTCAATAAACTTTCCATGAGTTTCTCAAATGTCGCGAGCGCATCACAGATCTCGAATGGCATAACGTTGAGTTGCCATAATTTCCATCCTTTTCCTTGAGAAGCACTACTACCCACGGGCTAGTGCATGGTTTTTTTATTTTATCTTCTTCTATATCTCGAAATATTCTTCCAGTTTCCTCTCTCTTCGCTCGTGGTAGTCTTCGAGATGATGGTTTAATTGACTTGGCACCACTAGTATCCCTTTTGTATTTAACGACTGCTGTTCTACCAGTCTTCCCTCCTTTAGGTACGAATAGATCTCGATAGTGCAAGAGAAGTTCTGTCATTTTTATAATCTCAGCTCGATTCAAGAATTGGTCGGCGACTGATAACATCTGTTAGAATCTGTCTTTGGAATTGTCAGTTGTTGTTGTTTGACTAACTATACATATCGCTGGTAGGTAGGATGCAATTCTTGTTTCCTTCTTGAGGTTAATTGGGTAATAGTTCACGTTTATGACACTTACTGTGATTCCCTTCGCCGACGCAACCGATCCTATTCCTATTAGTATTCCTCTGCCAGCTTCTTCGTCGTGGTTCCATAACTCCATCATAACTGGTGTACCTTCCTCCTTGAATCCCTGTAGCTGCGCTATTATCATGGTTTCGCTTCGTGCTGGTCGAACTATATCTTCCTGTATAGCTGCCAACATAGTGGTGCCTTCACATGTATGAAGGAATACCTCTTCGGAAGCCAATTTTATGGTTTTGTTTCTAAAGTCCTTGGAAACCATGTAGATTCATTACGTCCATACCCAGAATCAAGTCTTCCTCGATGTTAGCTACGATTACCATATGCGTGAACTTTCCTGCACCAATTTCCAATTGGATTCTTGTCTCTACTTGAACGTTACCACCTGTGACGTCCCGCAGTCGAAGTCTCGTTGGTAGAAATTTATTCTTGGAGTTTATAATCTCTGGCCGAATAAGGGCTCATGCTGCTCCAGTGTTTACTAGCAGAGTCTATTTTTGCCATTCACTTCGCGATCCACATATACACTGTCATTACGACATCTAAGAGAGGATATCAGTATGGCAGTCTTTAATATTAATAATAATAATAATAAAAATAAAAAACGACTTTATTGCTTCCATATATATTTCACCAATACATAAAAAGACAGCCTTCTCAGCCTTGACAATTATCGGCCAGTAACTGTTCAAACTGTGATATGTAAAGTGATAGAAAGTTTATTTATGATCAAACGTTTTCCTCAAAAAGTATAATGTTATATTGGACCATCAGCATGGTTTCTCACCTGGCAGATCGACGGAGTGTGCATCCGCACCTCTGATTAATTTTATCCACACCTCATTGGATAGAAAGAGGTATGTGGGGGCGTGAATTTTCTGTGCAGGTATGAGGGTGTTTTATTAAAAATGATTTTTAAAAAAGAACAGCTGCGTGTAGAATCCCTCTATTAGCCATATTTAGCCAACCACTACCTTTCGTTATGTGTAATATGTTCTCTTCTGCGTATACCAAATATGAGTCTTAAAAATGAATTTTGCACTTTTAGTATTTTTCTTTGATATCGGTTGGAGAAAAACGGTCCATATAGTACATCAGCATAATTAAATATAGACAAAATCAGTGACTCACAGAGATTTGATTTTACGTGTTGTGGGAGAAAATGTCGGTTGCCTTATATATTTTTAAGAGTGATGTATGTGCGTTGTATAAATTGATTCAGGTATTTTTCAAACTTCAGATCGGAGTCCAATATTATACCTAAACTTTCAGCTTCGTTTACGTTCTGAAGAGTCTCATTTTTATTACAATAAGTACCCTATCAGAAATCTCGTCAATTCTAATTTTGTTGCCAAAAAGTATAACATTAGACTTACTATAATTAATGTTTAGGCAGTGCATATTACATAACTTAACATTCTTCACTAGACAGGAAGTCTATAAAGCAAAGAGCAATGGCCCCAGAAAGGAACTCTGAGGGACTCCGCACCTTAAATCCATATACCCAGAAGAGTGTCCATCGCCACAACCATCTGTTTACGTCCTTGAAGGTAAGATGTTATGAGGTTTCTAGCATTATTGGAAAGTCCTATATAATGTAGAATTTCCAGCATTAAATTGTGGTTAATGGTATCGAATGCTCTGCTAAAGTCTAGTAAGACCAGAACAGTGCCTTCACCTTTGTCCAAAGCTCGAACAACATCGTCAATAATATGGAGAAGGGCCGTTGTACAACTATAATTTTTTTCGAAATCCAGATTGTGTTATAGGTAATAATGAATACTGATCAACATATTTTTTTAGTTGTAGTGCTGTAGCTCTTTCGAGTACCTTCGACAAAGTTGGCAGTATACTAGTTGGGCGCGAATCCTTAATTTCGAGTGAATTTGTGTTTTTAGGCAATACTTTTACAAAGGCTCTTTTCCACAGTTCAGGAAAAATATTATGACTCAGGCAAAAATTAATAATGTGTGTGATATAAGGAATTAAATATACACAACATAACTTTAATAGTTTTGAATTTAATTTGTCTTCAACTGCAGCATTTGTCTTTATACCATTTATTCTTTGGTAAATAAATAAATCATTAACCTCCTGAAATTCAAAATCAGAATCTATTAGTTTTCTTAGTTTGTATTAGTTTGTACGACGAAAGTTATTCTTCAGGATGTTATCTCATATAACATGAGTTGATAAAGAATTAATTTATTTCACCAGGATTTTTCAAATTGTCTGGTATTGAGTTTGATTTGCTAGGTATATTACTATACGTTTTTATAGTTTTCCAAGGAGTTTTAGAATTCTTGTTACTAAGTTCCTATGTAACAAATGCTTTCCTTTATCTTCTAATCGTAGAATTTATGTAGTTCCTGATGTCTTTATAAAACTGAAAATGATGGTCAAGTTTAGTTCTCTTATACTTGTGCAAC
The DNA here is from genome assembly GCA_963921935.1 of Galeruca laticollis. NCBI lineage: Eukaryota > Metazoa > Arthropoda > Insecta > Coleoptera > Chrysomelidae > Galeruca > Galeruca laticollis. Next base: position 61,528,213 of record OY998178.1, on the reverse strand, counting down.
GATTTATCTCGTATTTTCATCATTTCTTTGATAGCGCCAGTTAACCAAGGTGCTCGAGGCTTAGATATACGCGATGTTATTAACGGCACATGCCTGTCGCACAGGTTCATCAGACCGTTGATCAAAGACGTTATTTTTTCATCAACCCCTTCCTGATCATATATTCCAAAAAATGGATTATTATATGAATCTATTCTCAAATCATCTTCATTAAAATATTTAAATGACCTATACGTAATCATGCTGGGGCCCCGTTTTTCCACATTCAGTTTTACTTTACATGTAGCTATATCGTGATCAGAAATGACACCTGTTGGGTAAATAACTCCCATGTCAATAACTCAGTCAGATTATGTTACAATACCATTCAGTAAGGTAGCAATAGTAGATGTAATTATTGTAGGAGTGTTTATGATTTGTCCAACACCAAAGCATTCCAACACAGATGTCATTTTATCTACATAAATATCATCGGTATTTGAAAAATCCATGATAGTATCTCGAGCGCATAGAATCTCGAGCGCATATAATCTCATCTACAGTGGGATGAATTACACTCAGGATATCTTCAATTTCAGCAATAAAAGAATTCATATTTATTTTAGTATGCTTGTGTATTGCACCAAAAGCAATAATTTTACTCTTAATTTTTATATTCACCCAAAGTTCTTCCGATACCGTTCCATGATAATTCACTTCTTCACTATATATCTTATTACTTACGTAAATACACAAACCTCCTACTAACCTACCTCTGTCCTTTCTATATAAAATATACCAATCAAAATTAATTAAGTCACTATTTACATTTTCATAAAACCATTTTTAACAAATAAAAAATATATCAAATTGATGTTCATATACGATTAACTCAACATATTGCAAAGAAGGCAGAAGAGACATTGCATTAAGACAACCTATGAATAAATTGCCGAGCATTTATCTCGTACGACAATTCAAAAGTGTTCAAAAATAAAATAAAATAAATTTAAAAAAAAACTCAAAATAAGTAGTAATTAACTACGGTTCAATAGAGACTTGAACACAAACGAATCCCTACTGCACTCATGTGCCAGTTTTTACCCTATTAAAACATCTCGACTTGAATAATTATTTAATAAGTGTTTTCATAAAAATAACAAAGTCTACCAATCTGACATATATCAAATAAATCAAGAACAAACTTCATATTTTAGCTTAATCAAACTTTGGGAATGTCATCAATGGAGGTAATCTTGATAATCTTGGTATCAGCTAAATTCAAGAAGACGATACCGGAATTTGTCCAGACTTTACCTTCTTTTCCAGCTTTTTGAATTACCATCTTATACAATGTTAACTGATCTTTCGTTAAATCTTCTTTGATCACATATATAGTACCTTTAAGCTACTTTTTGTTAGAAAAAATATTTTGCCTGGTATATCCGTTAAAGAAATTTACCAGCAATAGCCGCGATTTCCTTTCATTAGGTTTTCCTAGTCTATAACGGCTTTCAATATGTTTAATATTGAAGTTCATATTCGTATTGAAAATGAGTAGCACTTGATCTACTATACTCTCATCGTGTATCTCTTCCCATCCATAGACTATAATATTGTTTTTATGGATCCATTTCTCATGTTTCCCATTATTTTCAACCATCAACTTAATGGCATCATCTTGTTTTTGGACTAACTTTTCTAACTCACTAGTTCTCTTCTTCAATGACTCCAACTCCATTCCAATATTTTCATCAATTTTTTCAAAAATAGAGTTAGTTAGCTCGCTAATGAGCGACTCTGACAAACACATTTTATTGACTGCAGACTTAATCGCTTGGTGTAGTAGTAGTCTCCGTCCTTGCCCTTTGTCTGTTGCCTTGTTGTGTAACGTTCAATTTTAACGTTAAATTATTTATTGTTAATTATTTATTAAAAAGTGACCAGCTACTGGTCTACAGAACGAGGTTTGATCACATACGCATCGAAAAGGTATTTATTTTGTTGATAAATTATAAATCGCGCATGAATTGATATGTGTTGCCAAATTAGGTTGACATAAAATATTTTAATGTGGTTTATTTAAAGTACTTAATAATGTCTATTTACTTGCCATTATAATTGAGGAAGTAATAAAACTACAATAAAAATATTTTTGACGGGGTGTACTAATTTTACTGTATTGTAATAATGATTTTACCATTTCCATTCCCATCATTTTTAGTTTGATATAGTGTACTGGCCTATGGTCTTTTCTGGGGGGTTTTCAAACAAGTAATCGAGAACTCGTACTTCGAGGCTCGGCCATTTTGGTAATTAGCAGAATCACCAGGTGTGTAAGGAACTTTCGATTTCTTCTGAAATTTTGTATATATCCTTAATTGGGATAATTTCGAAAATTCCACATAATCGTTTAGGGAAAATTTACAATTGGTAGTATTACATCGACAGATGTTTTCCCAAGAACATCTCCTTGGAGGATTTCACACGCCGTTGGTGAAATTGCAGCTATATTGAGTCTCGATACCAGGTCTTCAATTAATTACCCAGCTGACTGGACAATAAAAACCCCAATGATCCCTGAACAGGAAGAGTATGTTGAATATCATTTTTATCGTCTATAAAGTAGAATCTTGATTTGATTCTTTTATATTAGAAATATTTGATAGTTAAATATAATTTTCGGCTTGCATTGTTGTAAGTTGTCAATAATTCATCTGAATTAAATTAAATAGTTGATTTTTTTGCCCGAATTCTTTCATTAAATAGCTTATTTAGTAACCGTTATTGCTATGGTTTATTTTTGATCGATTTCTCAATTTAACTGAGTGTAAATATAATATTGTAAATATAAATATTACGAAGTATTAACTGAAACATTCCCTTTTAGGGTTCTTTCTTCTTTCCTTTTCAATCTTCTAACTTCTTCAAAATCAATTTACTTGGTAGTAATGCGACATTGAGTCCAGGTAATGGTGGATTATGCAGATCCTATGTTAGTCGACGTCGGCAGTTTAGTCCAATGCAGTGTTGTTTAGATGTATTGGGATATGGAAGTTGGACGTGGCTATTATGATTGCAAATAGGGATCTAGTGATTAATAAGACGGTGAAGGGTAATGGTTTCGTGGTCTTAAATACATGTGGGGTAAATGTTATCGCGGCTTACATATCACCCAATCTAAGAATCGAGGAATATACGAGAAAGGTCGACTCGCTGTTTGAAATGGCAGGTAGGTTGGGGGGAAAAACGATTATAGTCGGAGACTTGAACTCCAAATCACCTATATGGGGAGCACCGTTAACGGACGCCAGGGGGCAGGTAGTCGAAGACTGGTTGGATCAATTAAACTGGACCGCGGCAAATGATGGTAAACATACCTTCGAAAGAGGGTCATCCAGAACACATATCGACGTGACACTCGGATCGGCTAACACTTGTAGATAAATCCATGACTGGAGGGTGGAACACCGCAATCCGTTCACACATCATGGTCACATAACGTTTAGCATTAAAACGAACGCGAAAGTAAGAAAATCTAACACCAAAAATAAGGTGTATCTGGATATAGAAAAATACGTCAGATTGGTGAAGGGAGGAAACGGTAATTACGAAGATATTGTTCAGGCATATAGGAAGGCTACGACCCAGGAAAGCGGATCGCCCGTGATCAAACCTTATTGGTGGAATGCCGATATAGAGCGTGACAGAGACGAACTCATGGCAGCTAGAAGAAAATTAGCCCGTGAGAAAAACTCACCAGCCAGAGAGGCTTTGATTACTGAGATGAGAGAGAAAAGGAAGAAATTGAAGAAGGGGATCTTTGCGGCGAAGAGGGCTTGCTGGGATAATCTCATCGCTGAACTTGAAAACGATATATGGGGGCAAGGCTACAGAATCGTGACTAGAAAGCTATGTAAAAACAACAGTGGGAAAATGTCTGTGAAGAGGAGGAAACGTATCCTCGACAAGCTCTTCCCCACAACGAGGACAGCGTCAGCCTGCGTCCGAGACCCGGAAGAGGTCTCCGACTTTTCCATGGAAGAACTACATTTAGCCACAAACAACATGAAGAACGGAAAGGCCCCGGGACCGGATGGGCTCACTATAGAGGCCCTGAAAATTGCTGTGAGGCTAAGACCCATGGAGCTCCTGGAATATTTTAACGTGGCCTTGCGGAGGCAAGTTTTTCCAGACGCACACAAGAAGGCAAAAGCAGTGTTATTACTAAAGGATGGGAAGGACCCCATGTTGAGTGGTAGTTACCGACCTATATGCTTGATCAATTCGGCGGGAAAGTTATTGGAAAGTCTTATTGTGAACAGACTGACGAGCGAGATTGAAGAAAAGGATTTATTGTCCCCAAGGCAGCACGGATTTCGGAAGAAATGTTCAACAGTTACAGCCATCAAGGAGTTACAAAGTAAAATTAAGGAAAGTAGGGAGAAATCGGGGGCGCTGGTTTCATTGGACATTCGAAATGCGTTCAATACCGCCAAGTGGGATAAAATCATGGGTGCAATTATTGAAGGGAACATAAGTGGATATCTTGTTAACATAATAAGCAGTTACCTAAATAACAGAGTCGTGGTTTCGGGAGTTATCTCTCACAAATGCACCATGGGAGTTCCACAGGGCTCGGTCCTCGGCCCGGTCCTGTGGAACTTGATGTATAATGGGATCCTTAAGCTGCGCTACGGCCCGAGAACTTATGTGGTTGCCTATGCCGATGACCTGGTCTTTTGGGTTGTAGGGAACACGGAAAATATTATCAGAAATGAAGCGGAGAACGCGGCTGAGTTGGCGATTAGGTGGACTAGAGCGAACGGTTTAAGAATAGCTCCGGAAAAGACAGAAATTGTCCTGATCCGGTGTCCGGGGAAAACAGGTCCCTTCAGGGTGGCCATACATGGGAAGAGGATAGACGCTACGGATTCTTTCATATACTTGGGGGTAGTTTTCGCGAGAAAGATGAACTTCGCTAGGCATGTGGAGCACATAGTATCCAAGGCTAAAAGTAAAACGGCACAACTACAGAAGATCATGCCTAATGTTGGGGGCCCAGGGTATGGAAAAAGAAGAGTGCTTGGTAATGTTGTACACGGGATCTTGTTGTATGCGGCTCCGGTTTGGAGAGAGATAGTTAAGGTTAACAAATATAAAAACATTCTTGTATCTACCCAGAGAGGGGGCTTGCTTAGGGTGGCCGCTGCTTATAAAACGGTGTCTGCAGAGGCAGTTCAGGTTATATCAGGTTTCCCACCGATAGATCTTCTTGTCGCTGAGAGGTGTTTTCTCTTCACGATAGGGAGTAGGTTGGCGGGCAACAGAAGAATGGCCAGAGAAAGAACGTATAAAAAATGGCAGGACAGCTGGAGTAGGCTTACATCGAAAGCACAGTGGACGAGAAGGCTGATACCGGACGTTAGGGCATGGGTAAGGTGCAAACATCGCACGACATCCTATTTCCTAACTCAAGTTCTTACGGGACATGGGTCGTTTGGCTCCTATACGCATAGGATTAAAAAATCCCCAAGTGATCTGTGTTCTTGGTGCGGGATTAGGGACGATCCGGGCCATGTCCTGTACGAATGTGTACGATGGGAGGTTGAACGGAGGTCTTTGGTTGAAGATATAGGGCTTTTTCCAGGTGCGGAAGATCTTGTGGACTTTATGATGGCAGAGGTAGGAAATTGGAAAAGGGTCGAGGAATTTATTGTTAAGGTAATGAGCAGAAAGGAGGCGGAGGATAGGAGGGATAACGGGTAGGTATATGGTTAGGTTTTGTTATAATGACTGCTGTTTAGTGGTCGGGTGGTACATCGATGGCATGGCTTTTTTAGCTCTTTCCGGTGTACGTTACACCCGAGGTGTATTTGAGGAGGGTGGTTTAGTGCGGTGAAAGTCCCACACGAACTCACAGCATTGCACTGCCCGCTGTGGGAACGGCATTAGCTTCCACCCCACCTCATGGGCAAAAAAAAAAAAAAAAAAAAAGGTTGACATAAAATATTTTAATGTGGTTTATTTAAAGTACTTAATAATGTCTATTTACTTGCCATTATAATTGAGGAAGTAATAAAACTACAATAAAAATATTTTTGACGGGGTGTACTAATTTTACTGTATTGTAATAATGATTTTACCATTTCCATTCCCATCATTTTTAGTTTGATATAGTGTACTGGCCTATGGTCTTTTCTGGGGGGTTTTCAAACAAGTAATCGAGAACTCGTACTTCGAGGCTCGGCCATTTTGGTAATTAGCAGAATCACCAGGTGTGTAAGGAACTTTCGATTTCTTCTGAAATTTTGTATATATCCTTAATTGGGATAATTTCGAAAATTCCACATAATCGTTTAGGGAAAATTTACAATTGGTAGTATTACATCGACAGATGTTTTCCCAAGAACATCTCCTTGGAGGATTTCACACGCCGTTGGTGAAATTGCAGCTATATTGAGTCTCGATACCAGGTCTTCAATTAATTACCCAGCTGACTGGACAATAAAAACCCCAATGATCCCTGAACAGGAAGAGTATGTTGAATATCATTTTTATCGTCTATAAAGTAGAATCATGATTTGATTCTTTTATATTAGAAATATTTGATAGTTAAATATAATTTTCGGCTTGCATTGTTGTAAGTTGTCAATAATTCATCTGAATTAAATTAAATAGTTGATTTTTTTGCCCGAATTCTTTCATTAAATAGCTTATTTAGTAACCGTTATTGCTATGGTTTATTTTTGATCGATTTCTCAATTTAACTGAGTGTAAATATAATATTGTAAATATAAATATTACGAAGTATTAACTGAAACATTCCCTTTTAGGGTTCTTTCTTCTTTCCTTTTCAATCTTCTAACTTCTTCAAAATCAATTTACTTGGTAGTAATGCGACATTGAGTCCAGGTAATGGTGGATTATGCAGATCCTATGTTAGTCGACGTCGGCAGTTTAGTCCAATGCAGTGTTGTTTAGATGTATTGGGATATGGTTGCTCCTCTGTTATAAATTACCGACTTTACCGGATGTCCCCGCAAGTGGATACACGCAAGTTTAGTTCAATTTTGAAGTGTTTATTTTTTTCATATACTAACGTTTAGCGATCTATTCTGTCTTATTTTGATTTCATTTTTTTCGTATGTTGTGAGTTAGAATTTGGCCGTAAACAGATAGTTTGAAGTGTCCGACCGTCCAGTATTTTCCGAGTAAGTGGAAATTCATTTTGAAAACCAAATTAAGATTTCACCGGGATTTTGAAGTTTTATATTCAATTTCTATAAGATATTTTTAGTAGTTCTGCTATTTGAGAATATAATTCCGTATTTTGATAAAACCAGTAAACCGGTACTTTTTTTGAAACGATAAGAAAAACCAATCTTATTTACAGTTTTTATCACCGCGTTCTGTATATCGTTTCCTTGGAATTCACGTCTGAGCTTCCAATACATTGAAGTAACATTTCGATTTTAATTTTGTGATACAGATTGTTATACCGAGTGTCCTGTTTCAAATTACCCAAATACATATTAGATTTTCATTTGCTTTTCTCCTCGTTAATTGGATTCTATTTCGACAGTGATCTTTTATTTTTTATTCAGGAATTAACCTCTCTGTTATACAACTTTAACTGTCCGGAAATCTGAAAGCATAATTTTCTCTAAATTACTTAGAATTATTTTAGTGAAGAATTATATATAATTTTAATTGACCGGAAGTTTGTAAAAATTGAAAACCGTCTGTGAAACGGATCAGAGGCTGTTGCCACCAGCCGTTTCCCTTTCGGAACGCGAATAATTTTCTCTAGATTACTTAGATTTATTTTAGTCCAGAATTATATATAGTTGTAACTGACCGGAAGTTTGAAAAATTGAAAACCGACTGTGGAACGGATCAGAAACTGTTGCCACCAGGCGTTTCCCTTTCGGAACGCGCATGGTTTTCTCTAGATTACCTTGATTTATTTTAGTTCTATATTGTATATAGTTTTGTCTGACTGGCAATTTGGATAAGTTAAAACTGAGTGTGGGGCGGATCAAAGGCTGTTGCCACCAGCTGTTCCACTCTCAGATGGTAATAATTTCGTTTCATAATTATCTATTCTAAAACACAGTTTTTTTTGGCTTGTATTTGAGAACCGCTGTCCTATCCACCGACCAATATTTCAGAATAATTTTAACCGATAATTTGGAAATTTAAAGTGTAAATTCCCCTATAAAAATTATATTCTCAATCAAGTATGAGGCTGTTGCCACTGATTGATTGATAATATAGTTTAAATTATTTAGTTTTTTTTTTGTTATAAACTGGTCTGGTCACATTTTTCCACCTATCCAGATTGACCATCCCTACCGCAAAGATAGCTTAATCCCGTTGACTACCGTGATAGATAATTATTGTTTTACTGCTGCTTACCGCATAATTACAAAACTGCTTATACCGCTTCCGCTGTTATTAACAATTGTATTTACTTGCTTACACCTGGTTCATGGTGTCACTGCTCACATTCCTTAATAGCGGCAAATTTCGTATTGTACATAATAACACAAGGCTTGAACACATTTGCATACTGTTGATATATTGAATTGATTCGGTACCGCTTGATCAGAAATTGTTGAATATTATTCTGTATGTGTATATATTGAATAAGACTTGTAATATACAAATATATACGATTAGTGTTTTCTTAATATCCCGTAGCATCACCGTCTAAAGTTTATAGGTTTTGTAGGTGTGTTAAATTATACGAGACCCCTAGAATTTTTCGTAACCTCCATCTGAGGCTACCTGGAACTCTTGACGCCGAGGGTCAAGGGGCCGTGGAGTAAACCACGTAAAATAATTTGGCGCCCGAGCATTTGTTTCAAAAGAACTTTGCATCGAGGGTGTCCAAAGTGACGCGTCAGTCACTGAGAACCTGTGTGAGAGGTGAAGGACGACGAAGCAGCTAGGAAATCGCGTCGCAAATGGGCGCCCGAGCAGGGACCGTTTTCCGTTTTGATTTCGGATTTTACTGATTGTAGATTTGAGCAGTGACCGTTTTTTCCGTTGTGATTTTGATTTTCACTGATTGTAGTTTTGAACAGAGACCGTTGTTCCGTTGTGATTTTAGTTTTACTGATTGTAGTTTTGAGCAGGAACCGTTTTTCCGTTTTGATTTTGGTTGTTACTGATTGTAGATTCAAGGAGGGATCGATATTCCGTTGTCGATTATTTTTGTTCGTTGATTGGTTCTCCGTAGTGTTTATTTAAAGGTGACCGTTTTGTCGGTGCTTAATTTCTCTTTTCTTATCTTTGTTGGTTAAGTATTTTCTGAATAAAAGTAAACGAGGATAGCTTGAATGGAAAGTTAGATGTCAAGAAGAAGCTCTGAAGATCTTGACCTAACCGTTCTGTTCAATCCGAACGAGAAAATCCGAATCCGTTCCTCCAGTACCGGCCCAGTTACCGACCGTAACTTCTGTGGAAGAAGCCACAGACCAGCGTGTAGGTTGGGTATACCTACTAAAGAACGAGGAATTGAGTATCCAGCTAGAGAGGAGAAACTTATCCGTTGCGGGAATCGTTTCGGAAAAACGGAAGAGACTTGTCAACTTTCTAAGGCGGAATAAATATTTTTCCACAACCCTTTCTGATCGATCCGATAACGTAACCGTTCCGACCATTATGGCCAGCCCACCAATAAATGTGCACGATTGGAAGGTGTCTTTTGGGAACAAGGGAGATCCTGTTTAGTTTATAGAGAGAATTGAAGAAATATGTACAGCAAAGAATGTCCAGAAAGACAATTTGCTTCCTGTGTTACCGGAACTATTATCAGGTGAGCCCGCATCTTCGTACCGTAACAACCGGAGAAGGTACACGACCTGGGATGAGTTCGAAGAAGACTTCCGAATTTTCTTCTATCTTGTTAACTACGAGGTTGACTTAGAAGCCGAGATAGGTCGCCGTCTACAAAGGAGAAATGAGGCCGCCGCTACTTACATCACTGAACTCCAAACTTTAATGCGTAGACTTGGTAAGATAACTCCTGAACAACAGTTAGCATGGCTGTACCGCAACCTGTTGCTCGAAAACCGTCTGCAAATTCGAAAAGGAGACTTTCAGAATTTTTCCACATTTTGTCAGGTGGTCAGGGAATATGATCTCCTCAGGAAGGAACTCCAGTCTGTACCCAAACACAGTGGACCGAACCGTGGACAAAATCTCCGTCCACAGCCAATAAGTACGCCGATAAGTTATGGACCGTCTCATTACTCGACGCCTGGACCAACTAGAGAGCCCATCGCCGATCCCAGCCAACCGTCAACAACCGATACTCCTCTCCGTCCGCCACATAATACTTCTCAGCAACCATCTTCCCGTCAACCAATTTGTTTCCGCTGTGGTGAATTTGGATATTACAGAAACACTTGTCAAAACTCGCTGAAAATATTTTGTTCTCGTTGCCTTAAGGAAGGAGTATTATCCAGAGACTGTTCCTGCAAGAGACAGGAAAACTAATCCGTAGCTGTACCGAAGAGAGGCCGACACAGCTTTCGCAAATCTTTGCCTCTCATACCGAACGACCAGAAGAAATGAACGACCCCCGACCGCACATAGACGTCGCAATTGGAAAACACAAATTCAAAGCCCCGCTGGATACCGGAGCAGCAAAATCATACATTGGTGATCAAGTAGCTAAGACCTTTTCCAAAACGAAGCAAACTACAGCCCGTCAAGTGACGAAGGCCCGTTTAGCTAATGGAAATTTAGTCTCCATCACCGACATTTATGAGCTGGAATGGAAGATCAAAGACGTCACAATGGAGGGTTCGTTAGAGCATTTTCCTGGTCTGCTAACGGATATTGTCTTAGGAGACGATATCCTACAAAAATATGATTTCCGTCTGGAATTAGGAACCGGAAAAATATACGTGGAGGATGAACTAGTGAGGGGTTCACAATTAGCCAGTTCGGTTGAAATAATGGAGGTAGTTAATAAGTCCATGAAAGAAGTCGATGTTGTTCCGATCATCTGTGAAAAAGTAATCAACCATCGTCTCACTGAGGATATATGTCTTGAAAATCTGTCTGCTTCCGAAGTATCTGAGTCTTCCCTGGTGTTAGGGGTTGACAAGGAGCAACCCGTTGTTGAAACTTCTGGATTTTCCCCGGCGTTGTTAGGTTAGAAAAATCTGTTTCCGAAGTCTCTGAGTTTTCCCTGGTGTTAGGGGTTGACAAGGAGCAACCTGTTGTTGAAACTTCTGAATTTTCCCCGGTGTTGTTAGGGAATGATATAGAAAAATCTGTTTCCGAAGTCTCTGAGTCTTCCCTGGTGTTAGGGGTTGACAAGGAGAAACCCGTTGTTGAAATTTCTAGATTTTCCCCGGTGTTGTTAGGGGATGATACAGAAAAATCTGTTTCCGAAGTCTCTGAGTCTTCCCTGGTGTTAGGGGTTGACAAGGAGCAGCCCGTTATTGAAACTTCTGGATTTTCCCCGGTGTTTTTAGGGGTTGATACAGAAAAATCTGTTTCCGAAGTCTCTGAGTTTTCCCTGGTGTTAGGGGATGACAAGGAGCAACCCGTTGTTTAAACTTCTGAATTTTCCCCGGTGTTGTTAGGGGTTGATAGAGAAAAATATATTTACGAAGTCTCTGAGTCTTCCCTTGTGTTAGGGGTTGACAAAGAGCAATCCGTTGTTGAAATATCTACGTTGTTCCCGGAAGACTTAGGAGATTTCGACAATTATGGTTATATAGGATGTTCGTTGGAAACCGTCACTCCGCAAATAGAAAGAAATGTATCGAAAGAACAGACAGGCCGACTAAACATCTTCCTAAACCTAAGTTACCGAAATTTGAAAAAAATCAAGGACCAACTACGCTAGTTGAGCACGAAATCCGCTTGCCGCAACCGCGTTCGTTCAAACAGAGATACCGTCCTCAGAATACGAAAATGCAAGATATTTGCAATACAGAAATAGATGCCATAGTCGAGGAAGAAGTGATAGAACCCTCAACAAGGCCGAGGATTTCTCCGATAGTAATTGTGAAGAAAAAGGATGGGAAGAACCGTTTCTGTATTGACTTCCGTAAAGTCAATGAAGTAACCATGAAGGACGCCTACCCTCTTCCATTTATGAATACTATATTGGATAAACTTCGAAAAGCCAAGTATATTTACAGTTTAGATTTGAAGAGTGGATACTGGCAGGTTCCGTTAACACCAGGAAGCAAAACCATTACCGCATTTACCGCGCCTGGACGTGGATTGTTCCAATTCACGGTTCTTCCATTTGGCTTACATTCCGCACCGGCCACATTCCAGAGACTGGTTGATCAGTTGATTGGCCCATATCTAGACCCCTATGCCTTTGCTTATCTGGATGACATAATCGCTTTGGGAGAAACATTCGATTAACTTTTGGAAAATCTGTGCGAAGTGTTCCGCCGATTACGACGAGCACAACTGAAGCTAAACCCGGACAAATGTCACTTTTGTCTTCCGTCTATGAAATACTTAGGCCACGTAATTACTGGAGATAGAATCCGTACCGATCCCGAAAAGGTCGAAAGTATAATTAAATTCTCAGCCCCGAGGAATATCCGAGAGCTAAGAAGGTTATTGGGAGTTGCACCCTGGTATATAAGTATGGTTTGTGCCATAGTTTTCTCAGAAGGTGGCTCCGCTAACTAAATAACTACTCAAATCTTAGCGATGGAAGTGTTAATACCGGCAAATTTCGTATGGTACATAATAACACAAGGCTTGAACACATTTGAATATTGTTGATATATTGAATTGATTCGGTACCGCTTGATCAGAAATTGTTAAATACTATTCTGTATGTGTATATATTAAATAAGACTTGTCATATACAAATAAATACGATCAGTGTTTTCTTAATATCCCGTAGCATCACCGTCTAAGGTTTATAGGTTTTGTAGGTGTGTTAAATTCAACGAGACCCCTGGAATTTTCCGTAAACTCCATCTGAGGCTACCTGGAACTCTTGACGCCGAGGGTCAAGGGGCCGTGAAGTAAACCACGTAAAATAATCTGTCGCCCGAGCATCTGTTTCAAAAGGACTTTGCATCGAGGATGTGAAAAGTGACGCGTCAGTCGCTGAGAACTTGTGTGAGAGGTGAAGGAGGACGAAGCGGCTAGGAAAGCGCTTCACAACTTAAATGCTAAATAAGTGAACGGATTTTTAATATTTTTTTATTAAAATAATTCCGATTAATTCATAATTTTCTCATCTATATGGTAAACAATATCAAAAGGAATTGTAGTGAGAAGGCATTACTTCTCGACGAGTCTTTTGGTGAATTGGTGACTAGTCCATTGCGCATTGGGTATTCCCTGCAATTCATCTGGCGCCGTTAATATTCTATAGTTCCCCGGACCACCCCTTCTCCCGCTTAAGAGTTACCGGTGCGAGTACCCCAACTGTCCTGGAGACAGTTGGTAAATCGAGCTGCCACAATTCATAGATTTGTTTTCTTTGCAGATATTAGGGAATTGTCGGTGGCAGTTGTCATGATGAACAGTTATTATAAATATTGTACTTATAACTGAATGTGATTGTTCAAATCAGTCAGTACACAAAACACAGTAGCAACTCCAAAAATCATATTTATAAACACACTATTCTCTCTAGTTCCAGCGAATTTAGTAGCACACGATGTGGGCCGTCTGTTCAGGACTAAACCATCAAGACGAAAATATACTGCGTCGGTGCTGCTACCTCGAAGCCGACCCATTCTAGTTTCCCTGTGACTCGGGTTCTTGGTTTGCAGCAGTCCTGAGGCGCTTACATGAGAAGCGTACATGCCCTAGCTCGCGACAATACTATCATCTGCTCTTTTTCGGCTTCTTGTCTACCATACTCTTAACAAGCTAACGATCTTATCAAGTTTGTTCTCTTCACCTTCTTCGTGGTGGGTTCTAAAATTGTGATTTCCCGAATCGTACGTGGCTGATTCGTGTTCAAGAGCAGCAGTCATTGCATCGACCAATCTTTTGGAATGGGCCAAACAAAGTCTCCCATCTTATATATATATATATATATATATATATATATATATATATATATATATATATATATATATATAATAAGCAAAGAATAGATTAGTGGGTATTGCACGCAAATAGAAGAAGAGGCTACTGAAAAGAGTGGTAACCGCAAACATGCATGTTTCTGGCTCATTAGCCGTCATCCGTACGGTACAACCAAGAAAAGATGTGAAACATGGGAGCAAAGGTGTTGAATGAAACATGAGAAAATATAACAGAATTCAGCAGTATAGTCAAACACAACATTTGTGTCAGTAATATTAGAAGATCTGGAATATTCGAGACAACAACCAACATAGACACGGAGGTGCATATAACACTCCCGTCTGAAACTTCCGACCCAGATTAATGAAATAATAACAAGATGTACGAATAGTGCGTAACATGAACAATAAGCGACGAATAGATTAGTGGGTATTGCACACAAATAGAAGAAGGGGCTACTGAAAAGAGTGGTAACCGCAGACATGCATAATTCTGGCTCATTAGCCGTCATCGGTACGGTACAACCAAGAAAACATGTGAAACATGCGAGTAAAGGTGTTGAATACGTGCAATACCCAATAATCTATTCGTTACTTATTATATATATATATATATATATATATATATATATAGACATATATTTAGTTATAGGCAGTTGTGGCCTCCGACCATGTTAAAACTGCGTCTGCCGTGACCTCCGGGGCCTCGTGACTTCCAATGTACGGAGGTCACGAGGATTTTGACTAGAACTTATCGCAAATGAAAAGTATAGACCACTTCTATCGTTTAGCAAATATATATATATATATATATATATATATATATATATATATATATATATAAATAGAAAGCAAAAAGATGCTTCTGTTGGACGATATATATATATAATATATATATATATATATATATATATATATATATATATATATATATAGGGAATTATCGTGAGTAAGGATACGTTGATATTTAAATTTAAACTTCAAAATATTTAAGATGTTATATAATTTATAAGGAAAAGAAACATTTACACTAACTGTTACTTATTATTTTCCAATAAACTTTAAATAGATCTAAATAGCACTCAATACGTTTCTGTACTACTAATAAATACCTTGGCCAATGGTTTTAACTATCTTACTGAATAATATTTAAAGGTTATGAGAAATTATATTGAAATTATCGAAAAGTTCCTTCTTTTTTTCTATATTAGTTATAAATTTATTCAGTAAAATTTGTTATAATATTCTTATCTAAAAGTTGTTGAGTAACTTTTTATCTGGTCGTTGAATTTTATGTGAAATATATCAAAAAATTACCATTTGAATTGACACAAGTCCGATCAGATAAAAAGGTTATGTACTAAGTTTTGACAGTTCCTTTGTGAAAAATAGAAATGATATAAATTTAGTTTTTATAAATTTACCTCACAGTTTGTAATTATGCACTGGATTTTTGTTCGATATTTCTTAATTTAATTAGGTGTAGTAATGAACTGAACCAAAATTCAGTTCTATGTCCTTGCTGGATACCGAAGACTGCTTCTCCGTAGTTCCAGTAAGTAATGCTTTATTATATTTACTTGTGTTGTGATCAAATACTTTTTCTCCTCTTTATTTAATCTATAATATTCTCCACTAGTGTTATTGTACTCTGAAGTAATACTTGATGGATTTTACTTATATTTGAGAATAATTTCTTCTACAGCTTTTCTTATATTTCAATAAGTATCTTCTTTCTTTAGTTTTCTTATTATAATCTTATTTGATTCTTCTGAATGTCTCTATTTTAATAATCTCTTTAGAAATCTCTCTCAATTTTCTTCCCTTCTTCTTCAATTGAAAATCAATTAACAAACTCCCTGGATTCCCGCTTAGCAACCATCAACATTTTTTTATATTCATCCTAGATGAAACTTTTAATTTTTCTCTTTTGACTAAATGACCTAGCACACTTCACTTGCACACTTCGAAGTTTCTTATCTAATAGTTTTACAATAGATTATAATTAAAATCGTTATAACAAATTATTAGATTAATAATAAGTATAGAATTAGATTGATTTGAGAATTAAAATTTTAGTTCAATATATATATATATATATATATATATATATATATATACAGGGTGTCTCAAAATTGACGCCCGTAATCACATAAGCCCTAAATAAACGCTTGAATGCCCAAACATTACATCATGTTCTCTAGTGTTGATATATGAGCAAATCGAACTATTCGGGCAATATCCATTTCATACTTCTGAAAGGCTTCGTTATGTTTCTGCCTTCGGTTCTTCAGCTGGGATTGGAACAATTGTTCTAGATGCTCGTGACCACATAGCATTTCCAACCTCTTCTTCATCCGTTTCTTCAAGGAGTCCCGTCATATTTTCACTGGAATTTGTGTTAGTCATTATATTTGAACAGTTTGATTTCTGTCCAATATTGGAAAAACTTCATACGACTACTGTATAATAACTAACACATTTAAACGTATGTCTAAATCATGCTAATAATTTTTGCAAGATTCCAAAAAAGTTTTCAGAAGTTACGAAGAAGTTTTGATTGTAACGAAAACATTGTTATTGCCATTTTATCTCCCTCACAATTCTGGAATTCTATGGAAGCGAAAACAGAAGTAACGGAATGGCGTTCCCAATTTAGGCTAAGAATCAAACTTCTAGAGTCAAGTTCATGAATTATCGAAAAACAGGAAGTTCAGTTCAGATGCGTCCCGTTATGAACATATAAATTAATAGTTGAATGTGTTATATGAATTCTTGCCACGTTTCAATGCGAGTTGCTTCACAGTACTGTGAGTAAATTAAATAATTGAGACAAACAATAAATATAACAGCTACTTTTGTTATGTCATAGAAATCGTTTACTGCACCCGTTTTATAGAAATAGCTAATCTAATTATAGACATTAATAACGATGTTGAGGGGTGGGTCTTCAAAACTGTTACATCCACCAAGATTTGAAAATAATCAAATACATGTCAGTAATTATACGAACAAGAAATGTTTCTAAACTTTATTGTTTCAATTATTGAAATACCACTGGATTGTTGAATTGCTATCTAATTGGACGGAATAACAGTGAAATGATGTTGTTTCTATTCAACATTTTGAACAAGTAGAAGTATTTGAACCTCAAACAAATTTTCACTACTTACATCTTTTAATGAAAGTTATGAAATTTCAAGAACTCTCGGGATGTATTTTAACATAATGCTCCGTTTATTTTGGAAGTCTGTCTCGTAGGGGTTCTTACAAACGCAGGCCAGTGATCTCGGTTTCCAAATAAAACAAAACAATTGTCTGAAGGATTTGATCTCTCAGTTATTTTGTTCAGAGAACCGTCTACCTCAGATTTTTGTTTGTTTTTCAATTAGGAGGAATTTCCGTGAGTATAAATATGAATCAATTACGAAAGTATAGTATTCAATGTAAACGATGTATGCACAGCCTTTGTTTTATATGCTGTGGCAGTAGTAATATTATTACTACGTATTAGTCATCAAAATTACAATTTATGTGACAATAAAACTTCAAGAGATTTTAACACATTTTTTATGTACTAGGTGAAGTGTTCTGAAGTGATTTCAGTCAAATGAATATGAAGATTAAATTATTTTTAACATTCCCTCTTTTTGATGAAAAGTCAAATACTTCAGAAAAATGGTTATTCGGAATGTTCGGGTATTCCATAGTCAATTAGGGAAGAAATCATCTGCATTATTGAAATAATTTATTTAGCTGTAAAAGTGAGTAGGGATGTAACTTTTATGGTAAAATAAAATACTCAACCATGTTGAAATCACTACGAGAACGACAATTGTATTTACAGTTTTTCACGGCCAGAGAGGGAAGTACCTACTTGTGAGTTTTATGGGAAAGGGACTGGGAGAAATTAAGGTTCGTGGACGTAGTTGTATTTAGCACTCAATTTTTCAACGAAAAATCGAAGTGAAAATTAGCCAAATTTCTGAAAAGTTATGTCGTAGTAGTAGAAATGAAGAACTTGGTGAAGACATTCAAAAATATGGAAGCGAGAGACCAACAAATAGAGGAAAGAGGCCAGAGAATGGAGCAAAAGCTAGATTAAATTAAAAATAAACTCGCTCTATCAAAAAACAGAGAACAAGGAGAGAAATCAAGAAAATGAAAAACAAAAGAAGAAATTAGCCTACCAAACAAAAAAAAGTGATGCCCGAAAGAGGTATGAGAAGGAAAAACCTAATAATATAACGGAAGGTTAAAGAATTATGAGATAAGACTGGAATACGAATAGGGAGATACATCCCACTATGCAAATAAGTATTACAGTCACGTTAATAATTCAACATCACATTGTGATAATGTTCTTCCTTTTTTTCTTCTACTGGTACCCAGATCCAGTTCGCGATAAAAATATTTTGGAAAATGTTCAAAGAAGAGCCACTCTACTGTCCCTGGGACAGCGAAGACCTTCCTACGAAGAAAGACTCTCCATGGCCAACCTAACACTTCCTTTGAGCTTCGCAGACACCACTGAGACCTCATTACCACTTTTAAGATACTAAAATTTAATTTTGATAATCTTGATATGATGTTCACCTTAAATCCAGATGACCGCCTTAGAGGACACCTTTTTAAACTCAAAAAATAAAACTTCACCGTCAGATCAAGACAGAGAGAAAGAGAGAGAGAGAGAGAGAGAGAGAGAGAGAGAGAGAGAGAGACAACCGCTTATGCACAGTTTGTGGCTGTTAAGTTATGTGATATTACAAATTAACTTCTCAACGATGTTAAAGCGTTGCCTTCTTACATTACTGAGTCCTCAAAAGAAAGTCTTTATAATGAACGAAAAGCAACATTACTGTTACATTCAGAAATGCCTTTTAACATCTTAAAGATGTTAATGCAATGTCTATAAAATAACATCTTGACAATGAACTAAATGCCACATTTCAAAAACAATACAGTATATTCTCTTAGATGTTGTAGGGACATTACTTGAGCCTCTAATTAATATACCACAAAAATTCCAGATGACATCCCATAGATGTTTCTGTGCCTAATTAGCAAATACAGGGTGAATAACTGAGAACGTCGGCTGACGGCCATATTTCATAAAATAGTCATGGAACCACCAAAAAATACCTTCAGGAAAATGACCCAGAAAAATCGGTGTAAAATATTTTTGAGTACCTGAAATACCTGCTAGGGGGTGGAATGAACATTTAAAAACGTATAATACTGTGATCATCTCAAAAAAAGACATACTAAAGGTATCCTAAAATTATAATTTTTGACATATTGATGATATTATGAAAAAATTTAATTAAGGCCTTTTTGTTCTTCTTCAAGTAAGGGGTGAGGGAAGGTTCAAACTTGTTAAAAACCAATGTCATATCTCTTTTTTGTTTTTAAACCAATATCAATGTTTTTGGCGTCATTTAAAGAAGTTTTCTCCTCTTTAATAAGGTATGCAGAACAAAAATAACAAATTTGGCCAATTTTGTCAACGCTATGTCAAAAAGTCCAATTCTAATGAAAAGGAGTTAAAAAGATAAGAACTTAGCGAAAACCAGCAAGTCTAATCTTACTACTATTCCAAGTTATAAGATTTACGATCAGATTTAAGAATAAAACAAATGTTCCATTTTACATTTGAAATTTACGAGTAGATACAGAATTATTCAATTTTGCTATCAATCTTATTAAACAGAGAAAACTCTTTCAAATTAATATCAGTTAAAAAACGAAGAAGTTATACATTTGTTCATAAGTTTGAACTTTCCTCCACCCATTATTTGAAGAAAAATGGCAAGAAGACTCTAGTCAAATTTTTTCATAATCTCATCAATTTTAGTATTTCTTTTTTGGATATAATCACAGTATCATGTTTTCGATTGTTCATTCCACCCTTAGCGGATATTTTAGAGACTAACAAATATTTTCCAGCGATTTTTCAGGGTCATTTTCTTGAGGGTTTTTTTTAAAGTTGTACCATGATTCTTTTCTGAAACATGACCTACAGACGTTCTTAGTTGTTCACCCTGTACATGTGAAATAAAAGAAGCAATAAAGGATTTAAACAAATTATTCACTATTAATAAAAAATAGTACAATAAATTTGAGAGAACAGGTACAAAATATAAAAAATATATTCAACCTAAAAAATTGTGGATTCATATTATATAATAAGTGTCGAAAGTGATACATTACTCATCATAATATAAATTGAGATTTCCGTACAACTGTTGTACGCATTCAGTGAAAGTAAGAATTAAAAAAGTGTATATTAATCTGTAGTTGCCATAACGTAACATACTTTGAAACTGAATTTATAAATGTTTTTAAATGAAACTCAAGTTTCATTTAAAAACACTAATATGAGCATATTCCACGAAGTAAGGGTCGAGACAGTCAATTTCATGAATTAATAAAGTTTAACTGATACACATACATTACAGATAGTTTACAGAAGATTTATAAGGATAGTTATTCAATAATATTAAAACTAATAAAAACTTTACACCATAAATTTTTTATCAAACAGTACGGTAAATCCAATCTGTTTAAATAAAATTCTATCGTTTACTTACGGTTACTTTTCTTCACGCAAGAGTCGCTGATTCGAATGCCTCAACCATTCCATAACGTACACTTCAAAATCCTCTGTGAAACCTTTAAAGGTGTTCTGAACAGCAACTAAAAAAACAACTTCTTTATATCAAATTGTGCCCATTGAGACCTTTGATCAAAACATCACGAACTACATCAAACTAGATTTTCAGCCAATCGATTGGGACCCATTTTCCATAAGAAAGATGCGGGGTTCTTCCAAAGAATAATAACATATTTGATTTTGAGAAATGACTTTTCATGCTTTATCTTCTATTACCTGCCACACTCCGTTTGGCATATAAATTCAGGTGTGTCATAAAAATTCATACTTCTCTTTTGTATAAAATAATACACTATTCTCATCTTGTTATTCCCATCCTGGAACATATTGTATTTTAACATTGTGGAATTGTAACTTAATGAGAACTAAACATTATTAATACACTGTATACAAAAAAACTACTTATGAAGAAGAGATATGAACACATAATTAAGTTACTTAAGTTTATAATTAATTGTATCCACTAGTTGTTTTTCTACAATATTACTTTCAATCACTTTGCCACAATACATTTTATCAGATGAACATGTTTCATAATAAATTGGAATTAATTTGGAATATTTTTCAAACTTAACATGAAACTTTCTATTCTTTCTATTCAGTTCAGAAATAATTCTATTTAGTTCAAAAATGTTTACAACTTTCCCTACAGAATGCAATAGCAATTAGGACTCTTAATAATGTAAGTAAAATTTTTTGAACTGTTTCATAACTATCTACAAATATATCATTAATCTTCTCCAAGGCAATATGATGCCATAATAAATAATTGAATTATGTTTGTTGATTGGAGCATTCAGTGCCATGAGTTACATATTCTTCAACTAGATTAATATACTTTTGTGTAGGGGGTATCTAGAGGTTTTCTCTTCAGCTTTTTTTGTATACAGTGTATTTTCGAATGGAAATGAGCTTTTGAGCAGAAATTTCTGTTTTTACAGTCTCTAATTGTTCACCAGAATTGTTAGTATGAATGTTAAAATTTTCTAAATCTGTAAAACTATATTGATGCCTATGACTACTACTATTGCTATTACTATATAAACTAGAACTAGAGATACTTGATTCAATATTTTTTGTACTATCTAATACAATGTCTGTATCAGCTGACATACTACTCCCCTTTTTTACATAATTACCAACTATTTTTTTCCTATGTTATTTATGTAATTAGCTTCTGGAATATCTTGAACATTGAACATGTTTTATTTTAGATCTAAATATCTGCAAACATATGAGCATATTTTATAAATAATATCTACACTATTGCAATATTAAATCTTCTGTAGCTATAACGCATATCTATGATTTGATATATTCTAAATCGTTTTTAAAATATACCTAATAACTACAATATTTTAAAAGCGATCTGGAATTTCAATGTGTAATAGCCGATTAAAATATTGAATTAGTATTAAGTTTTAATTATTTTGGAATGGGTACTTACTGTTGTTCGTCCATTATAACAAGAACTAAGTATAGAAACTGTAGCTAAGTAGGAACCAACCAAAACGAAGACAACTTTATTTCATCTGGCAAAAAATGTGCTCCCTGCAAATAAAATATAACACGAAATTGAAAACCACGCCACGATCCTCCATATCATACTAGTCATTTGTTTCGTTATAGCAGGATGTTTGAGAGTGTTTTGTATGCGGTGTTTATTAGTGAGTTTCCCCTGTAGTTGGCGCCTTTTGATTTATCTCCCTTCTTATGAATGGGTGCGATATACTCTCTTTCCATTTTGTACGTATTTTTTCATCTCGCCATATGAGAGTTATTAATTTGTGAATTTGCAAATGGTGTGAACTTCCACCAAATTTCAGTTGGAGTTCATTAGCTTATTCAATGCTCTTTTCGTTTCTTGAAGGGAGGGCTCTTTCACTGGTATGTATGCTATTATGTAGGTCTCTTCTTTGTGCACTTTTTCTGGTTTTCTGCTTAGGATGTCCTTGTAGTATCTTCTTCATTCTTCGGTCAGTTCTTCTTCTTTGAGTATTAGGTGGCCTTGGTCGTTCCTGAATGTCGGAATGGATTAGGCCTTGAAGCCTTTCTTCTCAAAATAATTTCCCTGAAGACTTCTCTGGAGCCTGGTTTTGGGCGGTCTCTTTCTATTTCTTTTAATTTCTTCGTCCTACTCTTTTTTCTTTGTTCTTATTTGTTTTATTGTCTCTTTTCGGCATCTTGCGTATTCTTCTATACTTTCCTCTGTTTGAAGTTGTAGCATTATCTTCCTTGCCTTTTGTTTGGCTTCTAGGAGAATCTGACACTCGTCGTCAAACCATTTTTGTTCCCTTTTCACTTTATTTTTTCCGGATACTTTTTGAGTGGTTTCTGTTATTACTTTTAAAATTCTCTCTCACAACTTTTCAGGTTCATTACATTCTGTCTCAGAGTCTAGAGTTTGTTCGAGTTGTTCTCTATACTGTCGTTGTTTTGATTAATTTTGCAGTCCGCCCCTGTTCCATTGAGGGGTTGTCTTAGATCTGGTGTATTTATGGGTCAATATTCTTATTTTAACTTTCGCTCGGACTAGGTAATGGTCTGTATCCCCATCTATTCTTCGGAGGCTTCTTACGTTTAGGACATTACTTCCGTGACCCGCATCCACGATGATATGGTCTTTTTGGTTTCGGGTGGTGTGGTCATTTGAAATCCAGATCTGTTTGGGGATGTCTTTATGTGCGAACATAGTCGATTTTATCAGCATATTGTTGAAAGTGGCCGCTTCTATAAGTCTTTGCCCATTATCATTGGGTATATTATGGAGGCTGTGTTTGCCTATCATTGAGAGGCAGCAGGGTTCTTTGCCTATTTTGGCATTGAAATCTCCACAGAGTAGTCGCATGTCTTGTTTGGGCATTGTGTCAATGATTTTATCTAAGATGTCGTAGAATGCATCTTTGGTGGCTTCGTCCTTTTCTTCAGTTGGGGCATGTGCTGAAATGATTGATATATTGTACCATTTGCCTTTTAGTCTAATGTAGCACATTCTTTCATTTATTGGTTTGAAATTTAGAACGTTTTGGACCATATCTTCTCTAATGACAAAACCTGTTCCAAATTCATGTTTTCCCTGTTAACTGCCGCTAAAAAATATAACAGATTTACCCATCTTTTCATTTCCGTCCCCATGCGATCTTATTTCTTGGAGTGCTGTTATATCTTTTCCTATATTTTCGAGTTGTTGAATGGCATTTGTAGCGGCTCCAGCTCTATACCAGCTCTGGACGTTCCAGGTTCCAATACTCATATTCCTTTTCCGTTGCGTTTGTCGTCTTTGTGTTGTTCCTGTTCGGGTCCAAGGCAAAATTGCAGTTTTCATAACCAGACCCCTTTTTACGAGAGTGGGTGGTTAGCCTTCTGCTCAACCCTTCTCCTTTATCCGGGCTTGACCGGCAGTGACAACTGACAAGCTACTCAATCCACCCATCAGTTATCCCTGGCGGTGTTAAAAATTACCAAATCACAGAAAAAAAAAACAAATCCTAGTTTTCCTGTTTTTTAAACAACAAAATCTTATCAACAATAAATACAAATTAAGTAAATTACGAACGAAGTTTATAAATTATCAAATAACAAAATCTTATCTACAATGACTTCAAATTAAATAAATTACGAACGAAGTTTATAAATTTATCGAATTGTCCAAATGATTTTCGAATTGTCACTTTTAATTTGCGAATGTCAAGAACCCGATCACAGTCCCAAAATTATTTTAATATATTCTGCCAACTGTATAAGTGTTCTATAATTTAATATTAAATTTAAGTTTTTATTTTGAATTCAAAAATTTGTAATTCATTATTCAGATGTATCTATTTTTAGGTTTCTTCAAGGCCTGATGTTTTTTGTCGAAATAATGAATTATTTTATAATATCAATAATCTGGATTACTTCACGACTATTTGGAGAATTCTTAAATTTGATGTTCTCCGATTGGGATCACAAATCAAACTGAACTATTTTTTCCAATCAACAAAATCATTATTCGTCAGTTACCACTTTCCTCTTTTTCAAAAAAAAATGTTTTCTGGTCTAATGTATGAAGAGATTTGTTTTTCTTTTATTCCAATAAATGCCCACAGTGACATCTGTTTTTAATTTTTAATGTTTCTTTATTATATTATAACATTACCTGTTTATTATTTAATATATTCTGGAATTAAATGATGCCAATCGTGACATATACTGGGTAATTCAACAATTTTGATCTCGTACACAACACGAGGTGAGCCAACAGTATTGCATATAAACAAATAAATAAATAATTTTAAAATTCAAATGAGGGACCTGTATTAATATATATATATATATATATATATATATATATATATATATATATATATATTAACATGGGTAAGAACTTGCAACACTCTGTATAAGATAATATGAAATGAACATCATGCTGCACACTATATGTAAATATAAAATTTAAAATTCATTACCATTTAAATCGTCAGAAATATAGATAAGCTATGGAACGAAAATCATTCAAGAGAGAAAATAAAAATTAATCAAACCGAAGAAACATGAAGGAAATTTTCAATGTACCCTGTAAATGCACATATGTTAGAGATAATATGAATTCTATCTATTGGGAGAGAATCTTTTTGAACGTCACCTTATATAAATTGTAACAATCTATTTCTCACATAGTAAGAGTTTGTATGATTTGTTTTAAAATATACTAATTAGATATTGAAAGAAACTCTTTAGATAACATTAGAAAATTGTTTTAGAATATGTCAGGGAATGAAGTGAAAATAAAATAACATTAAGGTTATAAATGTATGACATTTGTGAAATTAATTGTCATTCTGAAGAGCAAATGAAAGAAAATATAGTTGTCAGTTTTAAATATTTTGGAAATTATATAAAAGGAAGTAGTATATCAAAATTGATTATTTAAAAATATTAAACGGAATGTCCTTTAAGGATAAATAAACAAATTGAAACCTGAAATGAGATTTACCAACAAAAATTTTTATAACCGATTTGATTGGTGAATTATAATTGAAATGTTTCAATCAGCGGCAAGCGGATTTAAAATTAAAAAAATGAATGGGGAAGTTTGTTGATCATGTACACTATTAACTAGGTAGATTTTTTTTAAATGAATGGGGGTGAGAAGTAAAATCTTTGGAAGAGAATTTTAAACAACTAGAAAAACGGCACCATTTGAAAGTAAATATAAAAGAAATACATTATTCTCTAATATAACTCAATAAAATGTATAAATCAAACTGATAAATAGAAATATAGCAAGAAATTGGTAAAAATAGCAATATACTAACCTTAAATATTTATCCATATAATCAAGTAAAGTTTTGTATCGTGGAAATGATATCTCCACGATAGATCCCAGAAAGAATTGGACTATGGAATCCCATCTAAAATGTATTGATGTAGATGAAATATAACATCAATTTTGGCTCATACCCAAACACGATAAGCTGTACCATATCCAAAGAAGAATCCTACAAATAGTGAACAATGGTGACTTGGACATAAGTGAACAGGTATTTAAAAACTATTTCGATTTAAAAAAATTAAATGAACTCACTTGTATTGTGTGTAAATAGTTGAACTTTGAAATTTCACAAACATTGTTCATTGCCATATCCACCATTTTATGTCCTAGAGTATTTTTTTAACATCATCAGATGTTTAATGTGTATAATATGTTGCATAGTTGTACTTATATATAATAATAGTCCATTTAAGTAAATGTGTTTTGAATGAACGATCATCATAGATAAGTTGTTCTTTTTGAAGATTTTGTATTTGAATAATGAATTTGTTTTCTTTGGTTTCGTATTGAATAACGTTTTTCATTTGAAAGACTTAAATGTATTGTTGGAAAATTTCATTTCTAGACGATTGTTTCATTTATTATTTGACAGTTGGCATCATTGATCAGACGGATCACAACTAGAGAGGGGTCTTGAAACAGAATATACAGGACCGTTCTGTAGGATTTTATAAAGAAAATAAAGCAAGTATTTTTTTAATTGAATTTTTTTTTATAAATACAAATGATTTTGTTTTTTGGCGCTTATAATATAAATTAAAATAGTTTTATCTTATTCCATGAACCCAAAATCCTGAGGTTATTAAGTTCTCATGTAAATGAACTAGGATTTTAAAGTATATAAAAGGTGAGTGTTATTAGTTCAGGACATATTTTGAAAAAATTAAATATACTCGGCACATCAAAACATATAATTTATATAAACTGAACAATAATAATAATAATAAGGTTTTAAATCACACCTAAGATTCCACAATAATTTGTTACCGCAACGTGGGGCAAATATAAAATAAAATCAATCCACAAAAAATTGGCACCTCAACGTGGGGCGAATTAGAATTCATTCACATAAACTAAAATATAATAAAATAACAACACGACTAGAGTCTAATCCACAATAATATATATATATATATATATATATATATATATATATATTGTTTTTTGAGTTTTTCATTGAATTATGTTTAAAAGAGTTTATTATAAAAAAAATTTACAACTATTCCAAAATTCGCTATAGATTTTATGTAAGTATTCATTATTTCATTTAATTATTATTAATGATAACATTGACCAATTATTTATAGCCCTTGATAATGAATGAAAATCATTCGAAAGCTCGGGAATAAATATCTTAAAGAATTTACTCTGGAGTCTTATTGCCACATCCCCACAAAAATATCCATTATATATATATATATATATATATATATATATATATATATATATATATACTCATGTGCACAGAAAACGGTCATTTTAAACACACGGTATGGCTACTTACTAATTTATTTAAACACTGACTCAATAACACTTAATTTATATATACTTAACTACTCACTTAAATTTATTTTTATATGCACACAAACTTGATTATTGATTTATATTAGCACTTTACTGTTCGGTGTATTTTTTTCACGAGATCAATTTATCAACTCACTCATCCGCTGATCGGTCCTTTATTTATATTAAAGCCGTTCTTACTAGAAAATTCCGGACTGCGGCTTACACACACAAAAATAATTGGTTCTGACCTTTTCTAGATAAGTCTGATCACAAAAACAATGTTGAGATAAGGTAGTCGTAAACAGTTATATAAAAAACCTGCGTATCCGCCATAATTTAAACTTTTATACCTGGCTTAGACAGAGTCGGATTTAGGGACTATGCCAGTGTGCTGTTTCGTAGGGTCAGACACATCTCGAATAAGGTCTACTCCTTCCTCCAGGTCATGGTCTTCTTCGAATGGCGCTAGTCGGTTTTGGTGAACTACTTTTGGTATTCCGTTGGGGATCTTGCTTATGCGATATATAACATAATTGATCCTTTTATTGATTAAGTATGGACCTTCCGAGGATTTTTGTAATTTTGGAGAAAATCCTTCTCTCCTCGTCAGGTTGTGTAACCATACTTTGTCCCCTTCTTTAAAACCGCTTTCTGTGGCCTGCGTGTCGTACCGACTTTTCATTCTGTCGCTGGCAACTTGAAGATTTGTTCGAACTAATTCATGAATATCGTCCAGCCTTCATCTCAGTTGGATCACGTAGTCTTCGCCTGCTAGATCTTCTCCAGGCCGTCAGCCAAATTCCAGGTCACAAGGAAGCCTCATTTCACGTCCGAATAGGATTTTCGCCGGTTTTCCACCCGTGGACTCATTGACGGCAGATCGATAAGCCAATGCGAATAGGGAAATATACTGGTCCCAATCTCTTTGATGGCTTCTTCAGTACCTCAGCTACTCTTGTTCTCGGGATAACTAGCTGTCTCCTCATCTCAGAACCATGATCGTTTCCAAGGACTCTTTTCAACAGCCCTACTTCCAGTACACTGACACCAATACGCCTTGAGTTTTGGTGAAAATTTTGACACTTCTTGCCAGGTGGTCACCGATTTTCTTTCTTACATTGCCGGATCATCTTCAGGTGAGGATCTTTTCTGATCCTGGTGAGTGACCATTCCTTGTTGACTACAGTAGTTCTTGAAACTGCAGCTTCCCTAGATTGCACCTTGTTGCAGTGGGAGCAGTCTGTTGGGCACGGCCGTCTGGACAGGGAGTCGGCATTACGGTGACTCACACCAGCTCGATGTTCGATGTTGAAATCTTACTCTTGAAGTCGTTCAATTCATCTAGCGATCTGCCCCTCGGGATTCTTGAACTGCATCAACCACTTGAGTGCTGCATGATCAGTCCGAATTGAAAACTTCATACCATAGAGATACTGGTAAAAGTGTTCCACGGACTTCACTACTGCCAAAAGTTCTCTTCTTGTGACGCAGTAGTTTCGTTCTGGTTTGGAGGGGACTTTACTAAAATATCCCAGCACTCTTTCTTGCCCTCCTTGGATCTGTGAGAGCACTCCACCAATTCCTACGTTGCTTGCGTCAGTCTCAAGAATGAAGTCTTCCTCTGGTAATGGATATCCTAATATCGGCGCCGAGGTTAAATGCCTCTTCAAGGTTTCAAAAGCCGTTTGACAGTGTTCGTCTCATTGGAAAGCTCTTGCTTCTTCTGTAAGTCGAGTTAGAGGCTTGGCAATATCTCCAAACTTCCTGATAAGTCTCCTATCATACGTGCAAAGTCCAAGGAAACTCCTAATTTGATGTTTGTCGGTTGGTTGCGGCCATTGCTGAATGAAAGCAATTTTCTCTGGATCCACCGCCTCTCCTTCATTGCTCATTATATGACCAAGATAGTTGACTCGGTTTTGGAACAGCTTACATTTCTTCGGGTTTAACATGAGCTGGGCAGGTTGGAGTCGTTTGAATACGTCTTCCAAATTCTTCAGATGTTCGTAAAATGTCTTCCCCAGTACTACGATGTCGTCCAAATAGACCAGGCACGTCTTCCAAGACAACCCTCTCAAGACATTTTCCATGAGTCTTTCGAATGTCGCAGGAGCATTACAGAGCCCGAATGGCATGACGTTGAATTGCCATAATCCAGATCCAGTGGTAAAAGCAATCTTCTCTTTATCTTCTGGGTCCATTTCCACTTGCCAATAACCAGACTTCAGGTCCAAGGTGGAAAACAGTTTGCTGCCGGCCAAAGTGTCTAGCGTATCGTCAATTCGAGGTAGAGGATAGCTGACTCTCTTCGTCACGTTGTTAAGCTGGCCTTCGTGTATTTCCGCCCGTTTCCCTAAAGCGGTTAAATACTCTTTCGATGATAGAGCGGATGGTATTAAGTACTCTAGCCACATACCCATAAATTCGGCACTCATCCACTAACGCTACGGCTTTTGCACAATTTTCAGCACTTTAAACCATTGCAAATACACAAAATTACTGTCAAACTGACAATAAAGTTCAAAACAACGGAAGAAACAGCCACCTTGTAAAAAATTTGAATTCATATTGCATCAGAAATTACGGAAAAATTTGAATTAGTGATAACCAAGATCGTTTTGCATTTGTGTGAGATTGAATGCATGCATTGACATGAACCAAAAAAGAAAATGTGAAGAATATATGACTCTAAATGAAAACTGGTATTTTAAAATAACTTTGCCATTTGGTTATTCCACAGGGTGTTTTGAAATGAAATTAGAGAAACAAAACATTTCGATTATGCCTGTACAATATACGGAGTAACCAACGTTACTCAAGATTGACAAAAGAAACGTTAAAGTCGATAGTTATACCTACAATTCTATAAAAAAATATTTCAAATCGGACTGAAAATAAAATAGTTATCAAGCCTAAAACATAATCAGAATTTTGAAATGACCGTTTCAGCAGTTCAAGAAATTAGATGGATAAATAATAGAGAAATACCGAAATGTGTATATATATATTTCTACAGCAGAGATAATAAACAAGGGAGCAGCTTAGTTTGGTTTTATGTAAAAAGGAACGTTCGAAGTAATATAATAAATTTCAATCGAGAATATGGAAGAATCGCAACACTAAGATTGAAAATGAGAAACAACGCCATAAGCATAGTGAATATTTATGTACCTACAGAAAATGCAGAACCTTACGGAAAGGAAGAATTTTATGACGAACTCATTAAAATTTGCGAATAAATACCAAGGAAATAGAAAAAAATTGGCTGGCTAAATGGAGGATTGGACAAAATAGAGGACGATAGGCGTAACAACAACTTAAGACAATTCTAGAAGAAGATAAGAGCACCGACAAAATATTCTAATAAAACAAGGTGAATAAAAAATCAAAATGGTGTAACAGTATTTGAAAGCACGGAAATAATAAAAATATGGGATAAGTGTTATAGCAGAATGTTTGATGAAGATGATGTTGAGGACCTCAGGGTAGCAGAAAACTTAGTTGCAGATCCAGAAGAACAAATCATGTTAAACCGCTCATATCAAAAAGAAATAGCGACGGAAATAAAAAGAACTTTTAACGGAAAAGTCACAGAAGAATATAAAATAGCAGCAGATATGTTGAAGTATAGCGGGGGACCGCTTCAGAAGACAATATCCAAATCAATCCAGCAAATTCGGACGGGAAAGTAAATGCCAAGCGAATGGAACATTGGAATAATAACACCCATCCACAGAAAAGGAGATAAGGAAGTATGCAAAAATTATAGACGATTAACCTTACATAATACCACCAACAAAATATTCGTAAACATAATAACTAAACAAAATTTTTATAGACTTAAGGAACGCTTTTGACTCAGTAATATGACCCACGATTATAGGAGTACTGAAAACACTAGGAATTCCAAAGGGAAGTGGTGGGAATGACCGAACAATGCACTAAAGGAAAAGAAAAATTCCAAAGTGACATATCAGAAGAATTCACAATGAATAAAATAAATGTATAAAACAGGGAAACTCAATTTCTCTAACACTGTTTAACCTAATACTTGAATCCATTTTAAGGTGCGTAAATTTAAACGAGAAAAATATAGTGGCACAAATATTCGGATCACGAATAGATGAAGACAAGACAAAATATATGAAAGTGGGGAGACATGAACACAACAATGATACTCATTTGAGAATAATAAATTACATGTTTGGAATTGTGTTAAGTTACAACTGAAGAATATTAGAAGGAAACCAAATTTTGGCATAAATAGAAACCTATCAAAATCCCAATCGATCAACAAAAAAAACAAAGAAACATATCTATAAGAATTTGATCAGATCGGTCATTACTT
This sequence comes from Galeruca laticollis, assembly GCA_963921935.1. Classification (NCBI taxonomy): domain Eukaryota; kingdom Metazoa; phylum Arthropoda; class Insecta; order Coleoptera; family Chrysomelidae; genus Galeruca; species Galeruca laticollis. Next base: position 61,496,345 of record OY998178.1, on the reverse strand, counting down.
ACGCACTAGATAAACAAATAAAAATATAAAAATACTAGAAAGGAAAATATCGAGAACAATACTTGGACCAAACATAATAAGAGATAGAGGAAGTACATTGAAAAGAAAAATGGAAATAGAAAAGTAAACCGGTGGAGAAAATATAGTCCGATATATGGAAGCAAGGAGACTGGAATGATAACATGGGTTCCATTAAAGGCGAGAACAAGAGGAAGACTACGAAGCCCATGTGGGACCAAGAAGAGGAATATATAAAAGCATTGAGAATCAGTGTCTGAAAAACAAAATGCAGAGACAGGAGAAATCGAAAATCTATAACAAATAAGGTCTGGACAGATCAAATATTGTGGTCTCACTGATATCAAATGATAAATATTTATTGGGGTAGCCATAGTCCCCCGGGATTGAACGTCAATGATGATGATGATGATGAGTCTATCCATATGATGCAAAATGTAATGATATACTGATAAAAATTGAATCAAATTATAAGAAAATTGAACAAGATTCTACGAATTAATACCAACAACATAATTATAATCTTGTTTGATATTAGGAACAAAAACTTTTTATTTCATCAACAAATTCACAGCAATCAAAATATATACCCCTTAAAATATATGGGCTACCAAAATTACATAAACCTTACATACCTCTTCGAACAATTGTAACACTGATTCAACTGCTTTCCCCTATCTAATTATTTGGAAAATATTTTATACCAAAATAAATACTATATCAAGAATAAACGGGATTTCAAAGAAAAAATTAAAATTATGAAAATCCTAATGATGTAGTATCTTTGTATACAAATATTCCTATCAGAATTGGAACCAAATGGGACATACCTCAAGGCGAATTCATAAAAGCTTCAAGTCTGAGGATAAAATATATAAACAAGTTGATGGCTGTACATAGTAGGCATCCATATCAAGTGTACAATTAGTAGTGGAAAATATATAGGAAACTATCATAAGTAAACCTACCATTAATATTTAATTACTTACCCTTTATGTAGATTACAAAAAAATTCAATTAACAACCAAGATTGACCAAAATAGTAGTAGTAGTAATGGACTTTGGTAAAACCACCCAGCTCATCAACTGTTAAAATCAATGAAATAGTGATTCATTACATAGATTTCAATATATACTCTATTATCTAGATTCCAGTAATGCTAATATTCATATGCGAATACATGTATTTGTAGTAAACTGGTGGACATTTTTTCTCAAGTTTCATCAACTTTTTCCTCCATTTTCTGAAAATAGAACGGAAGCATTCACGCATCCAAGAAAGAAGCTGCTTTGACAAATGTTTTAGTGATGTTTTCATGAATTTTCATCCATTTCACTCTCGGTTGACTTTACCAAAACTTGAAAATTATATTTTATAATCAATTTTATTATCAATCGACGTAAATATCATCCTCATATCAGAAGCTTCATATTACGTTTTACAATGAACCACAAAATTATTAAATTAATGGCTTTTTCAATAGTGTTGTGAAGTCAGCATAATTTAAATATTCTGTTGATTGTCATGGAATTTCAAAAGCTCCCACTAATAGTACACAATTTTGCTCCTAGCAGAAAGAATAGTTTTTTAAACTAGTTTGTCATGCTGACCTTAGAAATGAAGAGAAATATATTTTTCAAGAGCTTTGTCTCCATCATCATATGGAATATTTTTCTACCAATTCCTATATAATATTTGTTGGTTTTGTCAACGGTTATCCAATTTCATTTACTTTTGACATCAAAGTTTTATTCGAGGTAATTTTTTAAAGGTTCTCAAATATTCAAATCTTCATATTGCAATTCCCAAATTACTGAATTTATTATTCATATTTGGGTTGAGACCAATATAACGATGGTATTTAGTGTGATACTGCCTTTTTGTTTGATTCCACATTATTAAATGGAAACAAAACCGAATTAAGGTTCGTAATTATCCCGACACTGAGCGTTAGATTTCGAAATTGATTTTCGCATCTCCCACTAGATTCTGCTGATGATGATAATTAAACCTTAACGGTAGTTAATTTGATTCTCGTTCAATTGGATGGAGTTGTCCGTGCAGTGCGAGAAATCTCATCAAACAAAAAGAATCGATTTACACCAATAAGAATAATCCGATAGACCCGAATATATTCAGCGAAGGGTTAAGCTCCTAAAATGTCGATTTACGTAAAGCAGCTTCCAAAGAATTCTCTTTTTTGCTGGCACATTTTGATATGGATCGCACCTCTGTCACAAGATTTTGAAAACATCAAAAACTTGAACGTTCTTTAATGCTCTTTCCACCGGACAATAACCACAAAAGGGTATACTATGTTAGTAGTGCACGACAGGTCCTTATTCATATTTTTCCATTTATTCACAACATCTACATCATTCATGTGAGAAGATAGGTTTTTTATTTCCAAGGGATTAAACTTGGGTCGGTCTGAGATACTAGAATAATGTTATTTGTATCTGATGGTGAGGACATATTAATTTTTTTAATTGAATTTTGCTTACACTAACGAAAATGGATATGTTTGTGAATAATATGAATATTGCTTGTTTAATTATCACGAATACAGCATTACAATACGCAACAGTAATTCATTAGTCCAAGAAAAAGTGTTCTTGTGTCAGGAGGAGCTTTTCCTACAGTATTCTTAATTTTTTCATATTCATAAAGACATCTACTGAACATTATTAAAAAAATGATAACAACTGGAGGACCGATCATTCAGTCTGTTGAAACAACTTGAAACCTGTATCTTGAACTATGTTATCTAATACATGAAAGTAATAGAGTCAAATTTAACCTTCCAGTAGTCGCGGGTGCTACTCAACAAAAATGGTCGCGTATGTTTCCGACGGATACATAACTTTTATTATTCAAATACAGTTCCAATTTTTAAAACGGTAAATTTTGTGTGCTAGTAAATTATAGAGAGCAATGATTAAATTCGTTAACATATGTATTTTCAGTAAAGAGATGATTACATAAATCAATAATTCTTAAAATATATAAAAAATGAAATAATTTGCTGTTATTTGCATAAGTTGCGTATTGTGAGCCATTAATCCACATATCTTAATCTTCTAGTCTACCTTTCTTGGTATGCACTCCACAATTGTCTAGACAAACGACACTAGAGTGTTGGAGACAAAGATATCTTTGGCAGGAGGAGCATTGGAATTTTGTTAACCTGGTGCGTTTTTCTCACTGACATGGCACACAACGTTTACGTTTTTGCTCATTGTTTTGATCATTTTGTTGCTGAACTTCTTCTTTTTCTTGTCCGACTACTTCTTTGAGTCTGGTTGATAGCTCGCGAGGTAGACCAGTGTTGGAGGTACTACGTCTTTGGAGGTGTGGTTTGATTAGTTCGTTACCAAGTTGTTGCAAAAAATACCGCCAACTTTTTGTTTCATTTCCGTTCCCTATATGAATAACTTGGATGTTCATTCCTCCCACATTGAGCATCGAGAAAAATACAACCATCGGCCAACGTCTTGTATTCCTGGCAACACTGTAAGAGGAACATAATTTATCTACAACGTCGACACCTCCTTTAGTTTCGTTATAGGACGTGATTATTTCGGGTTTCATATGATCCCCAGTAGTATCCTCAATTTTGTCCCCAAAGTATAGACTAGAAATTAGAACATGTTTGTTTTTTTTGGGAACGTAGGACACTATTGTTCCTTTTTTTCTGAAACCAAACATACTTGATTTTACAGGACGTTCTTTCAAAACTTTCAACGGTGTTGGAATTTGTCACTCGTTTCTTTTTAATGTTCCTAACCTAACCATGGACAACTTATGGTTTATAGCTAACCCTTGGAGTAATGAAACATCGCTGAACCAATTGTCCATAGTGACGTTACGTCCAGTGTTGTGTATGGGTAAGATCATCCTTTTTACAACATCAACGCTTTTGTTGCTGATAGAATAGGGGCCATCTGGTTGTGTTCCAGCATAAATTTCCATATTACTAGTGTAATATGTTTTAGCATCAACCAGCGCAAAGATCTTAATACCGTACTTGGCCGGTTTTGATGGTATATATTGAATAAAGTTACACCTGCCTCGAAACGCTTCCAGCTTTTCATCGATTGTTACATTAGCTTCTAGTGAATAAGATGTTTTACTGTTTTCAACAAACATCTCAAATATTTCTCGCACGGCAGCTAACCGATCAATTTTTTTTCTCTCATCTCTAGACTGTCGGTTATCGAACCTGATACAGCGCATCAGGAATCTAAGACGAATTAAGCTCATCGTCAATCTGAATATTTCAACACCGTGTCCCGTTGCGTCCCACAGCTCTTCTAAGTTCAATCGGCCGCCTTTATAAAGTCCAGCCAAGTAAAGTAGGCCTATAAATGCATGGATTTCGATCATATCAGTAATACGTGCGTCTCTTTCTCTGCTGAAATTGGGTTGTACACTTATTATATGCTGATTCGTGTGAGTGATTATGATGTTTAGAATACGGTCATCGAATAGACACTTCCACGCTTCAAAGCATCCTGTAACTTGGCGAGCGTTGCCAATAACTCCTGGAAGACTTGCAACTATGTTTTGCTTCTCTAATCTTCGTTTTCTGTTATAGGGTATTTTTTTTTCATAAATATTTGTCAACGATTCTTCCGTTCTTTTTTCTGACAGCAACATAACAATTTTCATGTTCATCATCTGATGATATATTTGCATCCGTATCGTCTTGTTCACTATTTGAATCCTCTTTTCTTTCTTCTATGGCTTCGGAACAGTCAGTATCATAATCTTCTTCTAGGACGTCTTCAACTGAGTCATCATCATCGTCTCCAAGAAGGAGTCGTTGGAGCTCTAATACGTCTGCGTCATTATTGAAGCTATACATTCTCTTGGAAACCATAATTCACTGCAAAAACAACAAAAATCCTCAATAGGTAGGACAATAAATGAGAACAGGCAATAATGCTCGCGGGTATCTCACAGATACAAGTTTATTTTGTTCATGTTTTTTAGTAGCTGAGTATAAAATATTACCAGATGGTCTACTTGAAACAAAAAGGACTGCGCTTACATAAATTAAATAAATATACAAGCAAATCAGCAAAACTTACATGAATGATCGCAGTGTATCTCTCAAATACAAGTGGCACTTTTTTACAAACTTTTCACTCTACAAAGTTTGCATCAATACTAACCTCAAAACTTCCTTCGAGCAGGTAGGTAGACGAGAGCACATCCCCACCGCTGAGTAGGTGTTCGAGATATATGAGAAAAAAGTATCGGTATGTACAGGGTGATTCATAACTATTGGGACATAGGCTAAGGGTAGATTGTTTGGACCAAAATATGGCGATAGGACCAAATATACCTCAATAAAATATTGCTGTGGAAAAAGATAAAGGGCGTTAAAGTTGAAATTGTTTTTTCATTCTTTGCTAATAATGTCTCTGTATATTTATCGATTGTTATCAAAATCAACACAGAGACATACTTTTATATAGGCAATATTATTTTATGTATTATTTGACATTTTGTTACAGGGGGAGCCTCGTGAAGGATTTCTGATGATGACATTGACTGATAACTTTTTTTGACGAAAGTTTTTAGTGATTTTTATTAAAAAACATGACACAAAAATCATTTCTACGTAATATTGGTACTCTTGTTCAAACACGATATTCTCATTCGTTTTCGAGAAAAACGCAATTGAACAGTTCAGTGTATCGGAAGGGGATTTTAAGTAACGGACAATAAAAAAAATTGTATCTTAAGGCTTTCATTTCGACGATAAAGCATAATTAAAAACAATGTAACATAAAAAGAGCAAACTCAAATTAAATGTTCTACGTGGCCTCCTCCGACTTCTATGCCTTTTCTAGTTCTTAAGTTAGCCGCATTTTATATTTTCCTCCAGAGTTCGTCTCTCGAGTTAATTTCATTGGCATAAACTAGGGACTTCATATGTCCCCAAACATAAAAATCAAGCGGATTATACTCAGGACTTCTTGCTGCCCATTCAAAATCACTTCCTCTGCCAATCCATCGTTGAGGAAATATGTCATTTAGATGATTTCTAACAACTAAAGGGAAATGACGTGGAGCTCCATCCTGCATAAACCACATTTTATTTGTTACAGCTAGTGACAGATTATCCAAAATATAGCTAAAAGTACTTTGCAAAAAAAAAAAATAAGAATCTTTATTTAAATTTGAACTCATGCTTCAAATGTCTTTCTTTTCTTCCCAATAATGGCTGTTTCTCCAATTAAATACCCCTCGTCTGGTAAAAGTCGCTTCAAAAGTCGCTTCATCGGTGAACATAATATTCTAAATAAAATTTCGGTCACCATTATGCTTGTTGAGATTACGTTGGCAGAACTGTAACCATCGTGGGAGATCTCTTGGAAGCAAATTTTGAACAGAAGTGAAGTGATACGGGTGGAACTTTTCTTCTTTTAGAATTCTAATAATAGACGACTGACTTACTCCTGTTGCTGATGACAAATGACGTGAACTTACTCTAGGATTTTCATCTATTCGAACCAAAATTTTATCTTCTTGATTAGGTGAAATTTGTATCGGACGACCACCTTGATTTTTATTGTGAAATCACCTGGTTTCACCCAAACGATGAAATAGAGTTGAAAGAGTTTTGTGATTTGGTTGCCTTCTGCCTGGATATAACAATTGATACCTTCTGGCTGCAGAGCGCCCGCAAAAACGTTCTTGTGCGTATACACAAATCATATCCCGCATTTCTTGATTCGTAAAATGATTGTGACGAGGCATTTCAATCGAAAAAGTATATGATACCTTTAAAAAATGCAACAATTGACTATAAACTCGCAGAAAAAAATATTCACTGACAAGAAATGTCATTTACTAGCAACAATTATCTGACCGTCCACAACACGCTTTTCATAAATGAAATAATATTTGAAATTCCTTTCCGATACTCTGAACTGTTCAATTGCGTTTTTCTCGAAAACGAATGAGAATATCGTGTTTAAACAAGAGTACCAATATTACGTAGAAATGATGTTTAGCCATGTTTTTTAATAAAAATCACTAAAAAGTTTCGTCTAAAAAAGTTACCAGTCAATTTCCTCATCAGAAATCCTTCACGGGGCTCCCCCTGTAACAAAATGTCAAATAAGACATAAAATCATATTGCCTGTATAAAATTATGGCTTTGTGCCGATTTTTATAACAATCGATGAATATACAGTGAAATTATTAGCAAAAAACTAAAAAAAACATTCAACTTTAACGCCCTTTATCTTTTTCCACGGCAATATTTTATTGAGGTATATTTGGTCCTATCGCGATATTTTGGTCCAAACAATCTACCCTTAGCGTATGTCCCAATAGTTATGAATTACCCTGTATATCTCAGATACGCGCGACTACTTGGTTAAAAGGTTAAAACGCGAGTATATGTAAACTGAAAACTCTTCCTTCCTTTTTGTCTTTTTAATTCTCTTGCTTTTCTTCGACTCTTCTTTCTTATTTTCCTTCCCTCTTTCTACTTTTACTTCTCGTTTCCTTAGTAGGAAACCTGAAGCTAAAGAATATATTGCGAAGGAATACAAACTGTTCCATTTCAGATTAAAAACCCACAAGTTCAAATATTTCATTCGTATGTCAAGACAAAGTCAAGAAGTTTCCACTGTTTACTGTCGCACCACTGGCGTAATTCCGGAAAACGGAGAAGAAAAAGAACTTGGGTCCTTTACAGAACGGTAATTACCCACAGATAAGAAAGTTTCGTTATATATTAAGTCGTATTCTATAATTCAAGAAGCTCTAACGTTCCACAGCAAACGACTAACTTGAAAAACTTTGTAAGGAAAAAATTATATAAGGCGTTCTTTCATATATTTTTGAAGCAAAATATTTGCATCAAAAAGGAAATGTACAAAGAAGAACGCCAACTTAAGCAATTTAACATGTATCATTTCATACGCCTCTGATTAAAAATATCAATGAATGAGCGAATAAAAAAATGGCTACGATATTTTACCACGGAGAGATATAGTATCATGATTGACAAAAATAGCATGGAGATGACAGTGGAATATTTGAAAAAAGTATTTGCTAATGTGGTATTGAATGAATAATGGTCAATTTTATGGAAAATGTCACAGACTGTATATAAACCGTTTTTCTTTGTAAAAAAATATTTTCAAGGTTACGGATTTTGATTTCATTATAGAATTTTAGGTTTTTATCAACTTTCTTACATATATAATACCGAAGTTACATTGCACTGTAACCTTAAGGTTGATTGTTTCCCAAATTGTTTCATAGTCCGGTTCCGAAATTATATTGCTGCTCATATTCTTATACAGTCTGGGTAATTAAGAATGTTCATTTTCCAACTGTTCATTTTAGGGCTCAAAATATGATGATTCAATCAAATATGTATCAAACTAATTGTGAAAGTTTCCAATATTCAGGGTATTTAGAGTAAATTCCGCAATAATTTTACCTATTTTCACTTGAAAATGAATAAGTCCATGTTTTTTGGCAGGAGGGTTATAAATTTGGATACTTATGTAGCAATAGAGGTCGCTTTTCCTCTTTTTACCTATGACTAAAATCCAGAAATAAAATTTAAACTTTAACCGCTTTATACCACACAAAAATGCAATATTTTTATGCAGTACAATAGGTTGTCATCATATTTGAGAGCCTAGAATCTAGAATTTAAAGAAATTAACTGTCTCGACCCTTACTTCGTGGAATCTGCTCATATTAGTGTTTTAATTGAAACTCACGGTTTCTAGTTATTTCCACAATATAATAAAATATAAATCAATATCGAAACAATTGTCAATTTTTTTAGTATTTTCAATAACTTTTATTATATTACTAGAAACTATAACTAGAAACCGTGAGTTTTAATTAAAACACTAATACAATTTGAAGATTTAATATTTCCAATGGATCACTTTATACGAGTATATTCATTCTAACCAGTTCCAATCCATTAGTCATTGCTTTATTACTTTTCAAACAATTTGCTTGAAAGCTTTCCTGATATCTATAAAATTAAAATGGATTGGTTGGCCTATTCGCAGTGATTTTTTTTATTAAGATTTTCGGTTTTCTATGTCCCCAAATGATTTTTTTTCGATATTGTAATTTGTCTGTAATTTTTTTCCCACGACTTTCATATATTTATTGGAACAGATCTCTTTTATTAAGCAATTCAATATTCTATAATCTAATCAATTTTGTTTCCTGTAAACATGTGAACCAAAGATGCTATTTTCTCAGTCCTCAATATATAATTGTTTTGCTACTTATTTAGAAATATAAAATAACAGTACAGGACGTTTGGCAATTGTTCATCAATTATAATAAAATTAAAATAAATAAGTCATGTAGGTTTGAAAATTTGTAGAGTAGAAGGAGAGAGCTATGAAATTGTTAAAGCATCTGAGGGTTATCATTTCGATTTATTAGTTGTGTAGTTTCTTTTATTGTTCTATATTTTATTTTTCAAGATGCTTCTTATATAAAATTAGATAATACAAAAAATGTCAAATGTGTCTGTGTGTTATCAAAATTGCGGAGGTTTGAACACAAAAATGGCGGAATTTTACACAAACACTTTAGAAGGCAATCATGATATATTTGTTGATACTGAAACTTGGCTGAAGGACGGGGTCAGTGGTGGGGAATTATCAGATGTAAGTTATTTGAATATATTCAGAGCAGATAGAAGTTTGGAAATCTCTCAAAAACCCCGGGAAGGGGGCGTTCTAATAGGAATTAAAGAAAAAATTCAAGATACTAAATGTTGTTGAGCATTCCTCCGTATTCGAAGTTTTAGTTGTGAATGTAAGGATTTGTAGAAAAACTACATGTACTATCATTGGAGTATATATTGCACCTAATGCAGAACTGAATCAGTATACTTCATGTTTTCAATTATTACAAAAATTATGTGAATGATATAAATAAAACATTTATTTTTGGAAACTTCAATTTACCGGAAATAAAGGGAATTGACAGTTTGCACATTGTAGTAAATACTAAAACAAATACTCGTAGCTTGCGACAATTTTCAGATTTCACTTCCTTGAAACTTTGCAACGACGTAAAAAATGCGCATGGAAAAACATTAGACCTAGTACTTATGTCGGAGGAAAATTTTAACTCGTGCGGGGTATTTAGGGAAATGTGCCCATTAGTTCAAGAAGATATATTTCATCCGGCCCTTGTGGTTACTGTGTGTTTAAATAAATGTGAAGTTCCTATTAAAGATAAATCAACATGCAACAAATTTAATTTTAAAAAAGCAAACTTTGATTTAATGTATGAGTATATGAGGAATGTTAATTGGGATAACGTAACTGAATTAAATGATATTAATGAAGCTGTGGAAAGATTTTACACAAACATAAATCAAATATTGAACGTAACTGCACCAAAATATAAAACGTACGATGGTTTCAATAAATACCCCGCGTGGTTCAATGCCGAAATTAAAAAACTATTTAAAAAAAATGCCAATGTAGAAAACTGAATAATACTTCAGAATATCAGGATAAACTATATGTAGAAACAATGGAAAAACTAGAAACATTAATAAGGAAGGAGCACAAAAAATATCTACGGGACTTGGGTGATAATATAGGTGGCGGCAATATAAATAATTTTTGGAACTATGTAAATCAAAAGAGAAAAAATGTAAATCAATCACTAATTTTTAACTTTAGAGGTCGGGAAATCTCTGACAAGGATACTGCAGATAAATTTGCAGATTTTTTTGCATCAGCTCATTCTATTGAAAAATCACTGTATAACTTAACAAATCTTAATAACAATACGAGTTATAATAATATCTGTAAGACAGAGAATATAAATTCGGTTGACTATGAGGTTGCGGTAAGAAAATTTAAACCAAAGAAATCGGCTGGTATTGACAATCTATCCCCTTATATTATAAAAAGTTGCCAATAGTTCCTTCAGAAACCTCTATTACATATGTTCAACTCAATTGTTAAACACTCAACCTATCACGATCAATGGATATTAGCAACTTACACTCCTATGCACAAAACGGGGAATAAAAAAGACATAGAAAATTACAGAGGCGTGTCCATACTTTGTGCTCCTTCCAAATTGTTTGAACATATTATTTACAATAAAATTTACAACCACATTAAAAACATATTAGTTGATGAACAGCATGGTTTTGTGACTGGAAAATCAATAAACACAAACTTGTTAACATTCACGGAAGTAGCGTCTAGTACTCTTCATGGAAAATCGCAATTAGACACCATTTATAAGGATTTCTCGAAAGCATTTGACGGCGTTAACCACGATATTTTACTTAGAAAAATAAATGATATGGGCATTGCAGTAAATCTGCTTCAATTGTTAAAAACCTCTACAGAACAGGCAGTTTGTTGTAAAACATGATGGAATTGTTTCGAACCGAAAACATTCCAACTCGGGAGTACCGCAAGGTTCTAATCTGGGATCTTTGCTCTTCTCAATTGTTATCAACGATTTACCCACTTGCGTTAAATTTTCAGAGTGTTTAATCTTTGTGGACGACTTCAAATTGTATAAAAAAGTTCAAACGGTGAGAGATTGTGTGATGATACAGAGAGATATAGATAACGTTCATTCATGGAGTGTTGATAATAAACCAAATTTAAATGAAGGTAAATGTTGTGTAATGTCAATTACTCGGAGAAAAGATTTACTGTTCAGAACGCCAATCGTATATTGGGCTTTGCTTTAAGACAGACTGCTTTATTTCACAATTTGAAGACAATTATTTTACTAAATAAAACATTAGTCAGGCCAAAACTAGATTTTGCTTGTGTAATTTGGAATCAACAATCACAAATATATTTAGATTCAATATAAAAAATTGCTGCTACGTCATTTGTATCATAAAAATTATCACAGTGGCCAGACTATAATTGTATAAGAACGGAAATGTTACGGAAAGAATTTACAATCCTTCCACTAAGTACGCCACGCAAAATTGCAATGATGAACTTGATATCTAAAGTGATGAAAAACAGAATAAATTGTAGCCCACTTTTATATTATTTACCGATTCATGTCCCTCCTAAGCGCACGCGAAACTCCGTAATGTTTAGTATACAACATTCTGCTGGTTCTCCACTTCAGTCTATTTGTCGATTGGCCAACAATATTAATGCTCTGATGAACTTGGACTGGTCTCTACCTTTAGGACAGTTGAAAAGATTCATTGTATCATATTTTGAAACGTTTGAGATTTAAATACGTCTATGATTAAAACACAAATATGAATAACTTCTGATAAGAATTTAGAACATTCCAGAATAGACAAATTTGAATTCTACCATTTAAACTGTCTCTCCTCTGCAGTTAGAATAAAATAAGGTATTCCCTTAGATCACATGTGAAAATATTTTTTTTATAATATACTATCCATGTAATAAGGCTATTAAGCCTGTTTGGATCTTTATTCAATGAATAAATAAATAAATATATAAATAAATAATATATCCTTCAATCAATAACAAATTTTATTCCGCTTTTGTACTGTGTGATTTTGCGGAAGTTTTTCACTGTATAGACCACAGCGAATTTAACCACAGTTATGTAAGCTCCTGTGGTAATAGGTGTAACCTTGGTTTTGATTTCACTTGGTAACTTGATTTTGATTTTATTTCGACAACAGATAACATTTTCTTTATGTCAGTGGAAATAACAAGTGAAGTTTCTTCAAATCAGTTTTAGATCTGGTGCTTTTTCTATTATCTATAAATGACTTAACTGAGATCGAGGTAAGTGGAAAACTATCATGTTTGCGGACGATACTTCCGCTGCCTAATGCAGTCTTAACAATCCAACCCCGTATCAGCCATGATCTAGCTTCCGTCAAGGTAACTGTCGTCGATACGCTCTGTTCACAATTTTAGAAAACAGTAACACTCTCTTTTTAACAAATATCTCTGTTTTTTTCTAGCGTTGTGGCATTCATGTAGTCAAAAGTGTTTTGACTTCATTTTAAATCACGATAACTCCCTCGTTTGAGTAGCTATTAAGCCTATGAACCCTATTTAACAAAAATCTTTTTGTTTGTTGTTGCATCAACTTCAAAGGTTATTAGCGACATATCAGTTTACAGTTTGTGATAGAAATTAGTTTCCTTTAGTTCCTTAATTATGTATGTAATATTACAATTTTCATTTAATAAGGAGATTATATTGTTTGAACATTTGTTAAGTAGTCTTTCGTTTATGTACTTTTGACAGTTTAACAATAAATGTTGTACATTTAGGTTTGTATTACAAGTTTGACATTTCGGTAGATTTTTTCGGACAAATAGGTATGAGTGTGTTACATTAGTGTGGCCTAGTCTCAGGCGATCGATTTTTACTTGATCCGCACGACTTTTGAAATTGCTTTGCCACGGCTTAACGCATGGTTTGATTGTTTTTAATAATAATTGACTGCGATCTGTTCCACTCACTTTGCCACTCGAACTGAACATTTGTTTTGATTAACGCTTCATAGTCAGTGTCTATCACGGGTATGGAATCCCAGACAGAAGAGTCCAGATGGAGAAAACCAGCTGTAAAAAATCCGTAAGCCAAGGTGTTTAGAAAGCGTGCCGATGGATGAGTGTCCACACGGACGTGGACTCGAACGGTGCCTCATGAATAATTTGGCGACCTCTCGGAGTAAGTAGCCTTACAGACGTAAGCGGAGCTCTACGTCTGCGGTCCGAAACTTCCATAGCTACTCGTGGGACTTTATGGAAACAAAAAATAATTCAAATGCCGACAAACAGGGAGGTTCTCAGCCATTAGAGAAATCGACAACTGAGAATACAGACCAAAGCTGGATAACGCCAAGAAAACCCGTATCTGAAGATACAGATATAGGAAAACCAGCGAATAAACCACTAGCTCATAGCAGACTGAATATACTTGGCCATTTGGCCAGATGCAATTCGCTAGAGTACTCAACCAAAAAGGGAAAGGTGCATGATACCTCGTTAGAAATGAGTATGACAGAGTATCCTTATGAACATAGGGACAGTGTAGAAGTTTTTACGATTATCGATGCGATAGAGGCATCAAATAAATACATAACATACCTAGAAAAGGTGATCAAGGAGCACCAAAACACAAAAACCACAATTAAAGAGATTTCAGTTAAAATGAGGAAACCTGTTGAGATTTTCAACCGTATGTCTATAAAAAAAGTGGCTGCAAGACCATAAAATGGAGCCAGTTGAAAAAGCTTCTTATGATGCAGACATGCAAACAGATGCCACTATGGAATCCACTAAAGTCAATGCCTCTACGCAAACGACTTCCTGGTATCCAAAAAATCTAAAGATCATCTCATTAACTGGAGTTGAGGATCTAGGAAGCCTACAAACGATACAAAAACAAGAATGGAACAGCAGCGTATTGACCAACAGCTCTATTGTTATTGGAAATCCATTAAACACAAGTGACGAGACGGTAATAGTTGTATTCGCTGAACCCAAATTTAGACACTGGTATACAAAAGATTGATAAGGAAAATTTTTCAGAAATATGCCAATTGAAAACCAATTTTGAGGTTATCGAACAGATCACAAGAGTGAAGACAAAAACCCCATATCTACATACACGCAAAAATATAATAAAAATCAAACACGATGAAAGTGATAAATATATTTGGGAAGGACTAAAACGACTGCAGGAAGAAACAGCAGAAGGTATGCACGTGACTTTACATCATATATCAAATATGACAGTAAAAAATCTCCAAAAACGACAGTGGCAATTTTCCACGGCTCACAAACAAAAGTAGCGATCTTCACCACTGACAAATATAAAGCAGCAATGGAGGAGCGAAACAAAACTGAAATAAAATAAAGACCCACATATGGCTTAATAATAAAAGAAGGTGGAAAGAGTTACAAGGAAATATTGAGCCAAGTTAAAAAGATTATTGGAACTACCTCAGCTATCAACGCCATCAGAACTGTTAGGAGTACCAAGGATAATCATCTTCTCATAACAATGGACGAGGATAAACAAGCGATGAACAAAGTAAAAGAAGCTATTAAAAATATCTCAGAGAGGACGAAGGTTAGAGAACTAGGCAGAAAAGACGAATATGGAACATTAAACATAAAAGGTATGGACGCCGAAGTAACTAGAGAAACCTACTGGAAGAACTTACCTAGATCCTTGGAACCTGAGATGAAGAATACAATAGGCTAAGCGAGATACGCCCTCAATCAAACGAAACTCAAGCAGCGACACTTACAGTTAAAAAAGATGAAGCGGCGGAACTTCTACGAACGTAGCATATGCGAGTTCAACTCGCCAGATGCAGAATAGAAAAGAGACTAAGGATAAGCAGATGCACAAAATGTTGGGAGTATGACCATAAGGCAAATGACTGTAACGGGCCTAGGCGCGTAGCACTATGCTGTGAATGCGGGAAAGAAAATCATGTAGCTGATCAGTGTAAAAATGCAGAAACATGTCCAGTATGTGATAAAACCGGCCACAAAGCAGGAACAATGGAATGCCTAGCCTTCAAAAAGTCGCTTAATAGAGTTAGAGTAACGGAAAGAAGGGAAATAAAGTTACGCCGAAATGATACGACCAAGCAAAATATGGAAGAGCGCGATTTAAGGAGAAACTTAGATGTGGTCGACCCCTGTGAAGAATCTCATAGGCTGACACAAGAAGTAGAACATACTCTACATGCCTTTGACAACACAAACTAAAAATATCTCTCAATTCAATTCAAATTCTACAGCGGAGAGGGAGCCATGGACTTGGTGTACAAAATAAGTGATGAAAGGCAAGCTGATGTTATACTAATAGCCGAACCGAAGAAAAACGCTCTTAGCGAACACTAGTTCGTTGATTACAACATAGACGCGACAATAAAACGTTAAAGCCAATAACAAAGGTAAAGGTGCAGGTTTTGGTGTTCTTATACAGATCTTACTACGACTAAATCTCCTTTCTGAAGCCTAATCTTCTTCTTATTCTTATTTCCTGCTCTTTTGATAAATCTCATAGCACTTCTTCCTAAATTCTTGCTTACTTTATTCAAAACTTGGGACATATCCCACTCTCTCTGTACAATCCAATCACGTTCTGGGGGTATTCCTTTTAAAATGAATTGTGGACATTCTTCAGTGACTCCATTCGGTAATTGATTTGAAAAATTTTCTACTTGGTTCAATTCATTGATCTCTTTTCTATGTTGTATGGGACAAAATTGTTCTTGTAAATCTTCCAAAATTTCTATCTCGTTCATTTGATGTTGTATTTTCTCTACCTCTTGTTTTTCCTTTTTATCAAATGTTATTACATTACCTTCACATACTATGTACCCTCGTTTATAATCAATAATCATCTTGTGATTGCTCAATTCATCATTTCCCAAAATTACATTATATTATAAATGATTGACTACTAATAATTGTATTTTATATGCCGTATTTCCCAAATGAAGATCTGTTATTATTGTACTATTTGTATAATATAAATTTTTATCATTCGCCCCTACTAATTATAGTTTCTTTGTATTTATCATCATAATATCATCCTTATTTAAATTATCTACAATATCCTGTTAAATTAAAGTCACCTCTGAACCCGTATGTACTAAAATTCTACATATAATGTTTTGTAATCTACCCTGGATAAATATTAAATTAGGTTTTTCTACTTATTTACTGATCTTTTCATTATCTACAATAAATTCTCGAGGATATTCATATCGCGATGAATAGATGATGTTATGCACGTAAGGACGATCTAAGCAAAATTTGCTACATTGTCCTGTCTAGGAACACATTCTCCCAACTGTATCTCCTGCCTGACCATGTTTACCTGTCTTCTATTCTCGTCATCCCTGTTTTGCTTTGCTCATGGTTATTCTGGTTTTCTCTGCCGTGTTGCCAATTTCTTCCTCTATTATTATTACCATAGTGATTTCTTCTCTCGAAATTGTTCTGATTTCCCCGGTTCTCCGGATATCTGTTCCCATTATTCCTCTAAAATGTTCCCCATTTCCTTGATATCGTCTATCTTCAAAATTCCTGTTTCCATAACTTCTATTCACATTTCCGTCATAATTATCTCTTCTGAAATAACCGTTTCCATTCTCCCTTCGTGTATCATTTCTCATATTTCCATTTCCATTTTCCCTTCGTATATCATTTCTCATATTTTCATTTCGTTGTTGGTATCTGTGAATACCATATCCATTTTGTACACTCCTCTCAACTCTCCGCAAATATCTCGATAAGTTGTCCATGGTTTTGATATTATGAAGTGTTATTGTCTCAGACACCTCCGAATTAAAATGTCTTCCGACATATAAAACTAGTTCCTCCTCCTTCATCACAGGTTCCAAGTATTGAGCCATGTTATATAATTGCATAGCATATGCATTCAAATATTTATTCCTGTGTAATCGAATTTTCCAAAATACAACCTTTCCCTGAAATTCGCCTGTTGAATCTCACCCCAGAAATAGGTCATAAATTGGTTCTCAAATTCTTCTAGATCGCTTATACTTTCCTCCTTATTGCAGAACCATAATAGGGCATGCCCAAATAGCATCCCTCTAATGATAGTTTTCTTTTCCATTACATCTCATATTCCCTTTAGTTTGCTTTTAGTTATCTTAATAAACACCTTTGGATGGATTATGTTTATGTTCCCATCAAATTTTACTCCTATGTCCATGTTCCCAGTGTATATTATTCCACCTCCATTTCTTCGAACGTTATATTCCATTTCTTCCATACTTTCCTGAAATTTTCTGTTCATTTCTTCCAATTCTTTGTTAAATATTTGACCAATGTGCTTGTTCCTCTCCTCGCATGTTCCTGTTTGTTTCTGTACTTTTATATCTAAGTCCTTAAATTTCTACTCCGTATTTTGTTGGTAATTCTGCATTATTTATTCGATTGTTTGTTCCCTGAATTTAATATATTCCACTTATTTTGTTATGTCTTCATTTTGTTTCATTACTTCAGCTTGGATTGTTCCCGGTAATTCTTCTTTTATGCCTCTCCCTAATTCATGAATTTGTTCTCCCATTTGTTTTCCCATCTCCTCTCTGATTTTGATTCCCTTTTCTTGTATTTCAATCCTCAGATGTTTGTTTTGATTCTCCATATCTTCTCTCACCCTGTCAATTTTCTTTCCAAATTCTTCATTGGTCTGCTCAATTTTCCTGAATTCTTGAATACTTCCAGTTTTCACCTCTTCTATCTTCTTTTCTAATCTATTCATGTTTCCATTTATATCTCCTCTCATTGTGTCCATTTTTTTATCCAAATTATTTTCTATTCTGTCCATATTTCCATTCATGGTGTCTATTTTTCCATCCATTGTGTTCATGTCTCCCCTCAAATTTTGCTCCATTTTGATCATGTCTCCCCTCATTATAATTGAAAATTGCATCAATTGATCATTCGTATTTGTTCCTTCTTGTGGTTCCCTTCTCTCTTGCCTCCTCTCTTCTTGTTCTACAGCCTCGTCATGTACATCGCCTTCCGATTGTTGTCCCTGTTCCAAATACACTGCTTGATAATCTCCCATTCCATGACTTCTTTCTTCCCTTTCCTCTTCTGAATCAGTTTCTACTCTTACCTGCTTTCCATCTCTCAAAGTCATGTGTTTTGCCATTTTAAATTTTGCAAATGTAGCCAAAATTTTTAAAACGCCCTACGTTGTTGGTGCCAATTAAACTGGGTTTAATTGTTATGATGTGAGGAATTTTAATTTTTATCGCCCCACGTTGGGCGCCAATTATACTAGGGTTTCATTTTGTTAATTATTAATTTATTTATTTAGATAATTTATATTTATATGTTTATAGGTTAAATAGATTTTTTTATTTGTATTTGTTTCTATTATTTTTGTGGCTAGCTCAGTTATTAAATTATTATTATGATAATCGGGAGCATGAGACTCGTTCTACCCTTCAAGTTCAGGCATGGATTGATATATTCTGCTTGAGTAAATAAATTGAAACACATTAATTCCAATGATTTAATTTTTTTTTAAAGAAATTTCATTATAATATATATGTATATATATATATATATATATATATATATATATATATATATATATATATATATAAATTTCGATTTTCTACTACACCTGTTTTAGTCGAAATTTCAATAATTTCGACTTGTTGGCCTGACCGTTCTTCGAAGGGCAAAACAACTACATTCCTGGCTAATACCACGCAAAATATTGAATTACATCCCCTTCGAAAACCGTGACGTCGATCGGCCATTTTGCCGATACGGACATCTGTGGTGATATATATATATATATATATATATATATATATATATATATATATATATATATATATATATAACAGATACGCCCTATGACATTATCAAACCACAGTCACAAATGAGAACATCCACCATCCTATGCGCATGCTCAAATTAATACGGATTGATGCGAAAGAAACCGAACGTTTCTTATAGGCGCTTGCCAGTTGTATGTGTATTATATACATAAAATTTGTTTCTTTGTAATGCTGGTGATGGACATAGGATAAAAGAATTTATGTGTGAACTTTATATATATATATACAGATAATGAAAATATTCAGAAGAAATGGGTTACAAACTATACATACATTTGAGAATATTATGTCTATTGATTTAAATGCACATTCCTTGTACGATTGGAAATGAAGTAAGTACCACCATTATTTATTACAGAATTAAAAACATGCAGGTAGGCCTTTTTCAATAATCTCAAAATTTTATCTGTTGAATGAACTACATAGAGTCTTTTTCCTTTTTAGTCACTGAATTTAAATAAGTTTGTTATTATTATTATTATTGGCCAATAATATTTAAAAAACACTGACCCGAAGTCTGGAATCTGGATTCTAACACGTCTGGTAACAGGAATACGCCTATTGAAGTCCACGCTGCAAATTTTTTGAAGAATCTGAGGTATTCTCAGACAAAAACTGGATATACACACATGTGAGTGTTAGTTTTATATATACGATGAATCTTTAGCTTTTATACTTATTTGTTGTGATTTAACTTGAAATTTGTTGTAAAATTTTTCTTCTCATCCTCTCTGCTACGACGTCAAACCTAAACTCCCAACGCTTCCTCTCGATCGTCAATTTTTTTCTAAATAAATAAACTATTGTTTCCCAGCCCACTGTTTTTAAACAAAGTTTTGTTTCTTTATAATTTAACAAATTTGTCCTGTCATATTACATCAATGATATTCTTTCTTGAGCTGTAGAGTTCTATTCACATTTGTAGCACTTTATGAAAGTTTTGGAAATACATATGATTGTGATTTCACTTAAAAAAGTCTGTTTTTTCTTAAATTTAAAACGAATTTCAATACAATAAGTCTTTTACAAATAGTGAAATTCATGGTTATATTTCTATATTACAATGTCAACTCTTGTTTTGATACTTGTGATAGCTTTGAAATAACATTTACATTTAGAAACATAAATTCTTTTATCATATATATATATATATATATATATATATATATATATATTTCGATTTCATTATTTGAACTATCCAAATTTCATAGTTTCAAATATTTACCTATATATATCACCATCTTATGATTCATTTCCTTCATAAAATTGATACCAAATTTTGACATATAATTGCATTTATGTCATTTTATACTTATATTTTATTAACTTGACTAAATCTTTATAATAAATTTGAATATTATTTTTATTATTACTGAACAACTAATAGTTATATTAAATTAGATAACTAAACCTTGTTTATTTTCAGATAATTAGCTGATTCCTTCGTGACAAACAAATATCCATATTAGGCAGATTTATTCGTTTGTTCTATACTTGTGAGGCGTTTTCAAATTTTAAGACAATTATCAAGGTCATTTCTTTATATTTATTGTTACGCTTCTTAATTATTATAAACAAATGATTTAATATAATATGAATTTATATGAATTCTTACTTATGATTGTGGTTTTTTTAATGTGTTCTTTATTAACATAGTTTCAATCCATTTTAAATACTAAGCAAAACATCCTCAATCAGCTGATATGCTTTAAGATATAAGATATGTGGTTCAATATATATATATATATATATATATATATATATATATATATATATATATATATATATATTATTGTGGTTTGCTATGTGTGAGAAACCTTATCATTGTTACTTTTTATTTATTAATTTCTTTCACAAATTTTACTGAACTATTTGATTGCATAATGTATTTCTTTTTATATTTACCATTCAAAATGCACGGCTCTTCTCGTTAATTTTTGTTCAAAAAATTAAATCTCCACCACCATTCATTGTTAAACAAATTCTACCTAGTTCTTAGTGTCCATTATCAACAACATTTCCCTTCATTTTTTCTAATTTTCAAATCAGCTTGCCGCTGATTAAAACATCACTTTGGTAAATTTGACTATAATGAAGGGAAAAATTTAAATTCATACGCAATGCGATTATATAAGATGGCACAATACCTAGAACCGGTGATGAAAGAAGAGGAGCTCGTATTGTATGTAGGCAGATATTCCAATGCAGAAGTATCGGAGACTATTGCACTCCACAATATTAAAACAATGAACAGTCTTTCATGTTATCTACAGGGAGTGGAGAGGAGTATTTTGAATGCAAACGGTATAAACCGATATCAAAATAGGAATGAAGATGGAAGAAATGATAGATCGAATGGAAATGGGTTCTTCAGAAGAGATAATTATAATAGGAATGAAAATAGAAATTATGGAAATAGGAATTTTGAAAATAGAAGAACTCCAGGAAATGGGGACAGATACTATGGAAATGGAGAAAGAAACAATGGTGGTAGACAGTATGAAAATCGAGGAAATCAAGCAAACTTCGAAAGAAGAAATTACAATGGAAATAGGAAAGGAAATTGGCAACAGAATAGAGGAGAAGGAAGAAATAATTATAATGAGAGAAGAAATTATAATCAAAGGAACCCAGAAAGAAATTATGATGAAGAAAATAATAGAGATGAAGAGAGAAGACAGGTTAACCATGTAACTCAGGAACAGGATGGATCAAGTAGTGATCAAGAGCCAAATGTGGTAAGAAATTTTGCATTAATCGTCCTTACGTTCGTATTATTATCTATTCTTCTCATTATCAACATCCAAGGGAATTTATAGATGAAGGTTCACAATGTAATGAAATAATAAAATTAATTTTCATAGAAGGGTATATATTAGATGCAAAATGTAAAATTTAATTAGGTACAGGATCTGAAGTTTCATTAATAAATCCGGATATAATAGAAAATATGAAACAAGATGATAATTACGGTGATTAATACTAACAAGATATCATTAGTAGGGGCGAATGATAAAAAACTTTATGAAACAAACCAAACTATTATAGTTAATCTAAAAATAGATGCAGAACCATTCCAGTACAATTATTGATAGTTAAAAATTTAAGATATAATATAATATTAGGAAATGATGAATTAAATAGACATATGATAATTATAGATTATAATCAGGGATGCATTAGATATCAAAATTCAATTATACATTTTATTAAACAATTTACAAACAACGACATACAAATTTCTGATATAAGGGAGATAAATCAAATCGGTGAAGCGATAAAAGTTTCAGAAGAGTTATGTAACAGAGAATATCAAGATAGGGTGTATGAGCTTCTACAACATCATAAGCGATTGTTCAACGATGAAGTATGTGTAGCATCTAGATATGTTCATAAATTAGAAGTAACATCAGATATTAAAAATCTCAAAATCAAGACATACACAATACCATACAGGCTGAAGACAGAAGTATATGATATAATCACAAAAATTTTAAATGATGGAATTATCGAAAGATCAAATTCTCAATACATCAGTGCCATCACATGTGTTAAGAAAACAGGAGAAATTAGGTTATGTTTAGATGCTAGAAATATTAACAGCTATACAAAGAAACAATACGAAAGTCCATTAAACATGGAGTGTATTTTCGGCCGAATTACAAAAGCTAATATTTTTTCACAACTGGATCTCAAACACAGCTTCTGGTTAATTTCTTTAGATCCAAGAAGTAGACCGTACACTGCTTTTATGGTGGATGGAATTGTTTATCAATTTTGCGTAGTACCGTTTGGGTTACAAAGTTCTTGTGCTGTACTTGTACGAACTTTACATACTATCTTGAACCAATATGAAGACTTCACACTGCACTATATCGATGATATCCTTATATTTTCTGAAACAGAATAAAAACATCAGAAGCATTTAAAAATTATAATAAAAGGATTGGAAGAAGCAGGTTTTAAATTAAATTTGGATAAATGCCAATTTTATAGAAAGGAGGTAGAATATCTGGGATATATTCTAAGTGATACAGGAGTAACAATGAATCCAGAACGAGTTAAAGCTATACTGGAATGTCAAACACCTAAAAATCTAGAGAATTTGAGGGGATTCCTTGGGACAAAGCTTTCCAGGAATTGAAAGAAATATTTTCGAAGAAACTCAAAGTTTATCACCCATAATATGATAATCCTTTCATCTTGAAAACAGATGCATCTATGGAACGATTAGCAGGAGTGTTGATACGAATTCAGGATGAAGAGGAAGTTCCCATAAGTTTCATATCCAGGGTAACAAAGGCAGCGGAAAGAAAATATTCCATAACTGAGTTGGAAGTGGCTAGTGTGGTATTTTGTGTAAGTGAACTAAGATTTTTCTTACTAGGAGCGAAATTTACACTAGAGACATATCATCAAGCACTAACATCCATGTTGAAAAATAGATATGCCAATAATCGGATACATAGATGGATTCTACATCTACAAGAATATGAGTTTGACATAAAATATGTACCAGGAAAATTAAATATTGTGGCGGATACATTAAGTAGAGTTACCGATAATAGAAGCGAACCTAGAAAATTTCAAATAGGAGTGAATACATTACATCAAACTGAAGGAATATTTACTCTAGAGAGAGTAAAAGAAGATCTAAGTCAAATGGATAATAAAAATAGCAGAGGAGCAGTTAAAATAGAAGATGTATGGTATAAGCAAATTGAGGATAGAGAAGTGTATATAATAAAGAGAGATTATGCGAAGGAAATTATTAATTATTTACATATAGAAAATGGACATATATATATATATATATATATATATATATATATGTATATATATATATATATATATATATATATATATATATATATATATATGTATATATATATATATATATGTATATATATATATATATATATATATATATATATATATATATATATATGTATATATATATATATATATATATATATATATATATATATATATATATATATATATATCAGCACTACAGGCCTATCTGGCCCTCGGCTTCGAGATCTTTCACTCTCTCTCTCCATTTTTTTCTATTCCTCGCCTCGTTCTGCCAGTCTCTTACTCCCACTGATCTCAGGTCTCTCCTAACCTCCTCCAACCATTTCTTCTTTGGTCTTCCTCTTCTCTTTTTATCACCTTCTCCCCCTTTCAGCACTCGTTTCACCCATCTATCTTCTGCCATTCCACCTATATGTCCTAACCATCTCGCTCTCTGTGCTTTAATTATATGGGTTATACTTGGGTGATTATAAAAATCTGATAATTATCTATTTGTTCTTCTTCTGTATATTCCATTTTCTTTTATTCAACCATAAATCTTTCTGAGCATTTTACGTTCCCATATCTCTAGTTTATTCTGCTCTTTTTTTTTCATTGTCCAGGTTTCACAAGCGTAGGTAACTGACGGTCTTATTATTGTTTGGTACATTCTTATTTTAGCTGTTCGTGATATGTCTTTTGAGTTAAACATCTGTGATACCATTCCTGCTGCTTTACTGCCTTTTGTTAACCTTTTTTCTATTTCCGTTTCTTCGTCTCCTTTATTTGTGATAGTGACTCCTAAATATTCGATTTGTTCCAGTTTTTCTATTTTGTAGCTTTTGTTTCCATAAATGCAGACTTAGATTTTGTTCGTAAGCATTCTCCTGAAGTTGTTTCATAATGAAAATTTGGTCTATTGTCGATCTACCTGCTTTAAAACCTCCTTAGTATTCTCCTACATTTTCATTGTGGTATTTGTCTAATCGATTTTTTAGTATTTTTGCCAGAACTTTGTATGTTACATCTAAAAGTGCTATTCCGCGGTAGTTATCGCATTCTTCCTTGGGACCTTTTTTGTGGATTGGAATTATTATTGCCTCGTTCCAATTTTTAGGTATTTTTTCTTCTCGCCATACTTGTTTCAACAACTGCCATATTCTCTCCGTTAATTGTTCGCCTCCATATTTTAAAATTTCTATTGGAATGTTGTTTTCTCCTGCACTCTTATTATTCTTCATATGTTTTAAGCATTCTGTCACCTCCAGTTTTTTGGGGCTGTTATGGCTAGACCTTCCTCATCACATTTTTCTTCCTCCATTTCATTATCATTTTCGCCCAATTTTAATTTTCCTCCTGAATATAAATACTTCATGTTATTTATGTTCGAGTTTTTTTCTCTTGAAGATTTAATAATTCCATGTAATTGAGAATTTAACACAATATTATTTCAGAATGTAGAATATTATTCTCATGTTCTTATTTTTTGTTCAATTTAATGTTATACAGTTTTTTTCATTTTTGATTTTCATGACAATCGAGCATACATCACCAATTTCATTCTATATAACATAATTATCTCTTGTAATATCTGAATTCGTGTAAATAATATTTTATCCACTACATAGTCGTTTTATGGGAGCTGGATCATTACGTATTATTATAGAACCTTTATAAGGTTTGTATAACATATTGTCATATATGATATCACAAGAGAGAAAAAATTGTCGGCAAAATTTTCGAAAGATATTAAAGTTTGTTGCTTGACAATTTTGTGAATGAAGTATTTGATAAAAGCTCGTGCCGAGAGACGAGTAATTTTATTAAAAATTTCATAAGCGAAATTCCCGAAAAGCAACAAACTTGTTTAAAACCTTGAGAACAATTTTGCCTACACAAATTATTTTTCCTCGAGTGTTATTCTACATGACTATTTCACGAGAAAAAGACAAAAAACAGTGAAATTAGAGAACTTCTATTTAACAATGGAGCATAAACAAAAAAGTAACTCATTTATTTATATAAATGTTACAGTTATGATACCTCATTAAACGTTTTTGCATTTTTTATCGTAATGATGTGATGGTAGAACATTTACTTGCGTACTAAGAAAATTTATTTGATCTGGTGCTTTTTCTATTAAGTTCTCAATTAATTTTAATCGCTGTTCAGATTCCAACAGCAAATGAAATATCCTGTTAATTGGATCAACACCTCTTGTTACACGGGCAAGAGCGATGTGTTTGTTAATTTAAGTTTTTTTGGATTCTACGCCAATTTTTTCGGCCGATAGTTTGGTCAATTTTAACATGCTGTTGATTCCTTTTTTCCAATTTGGATGGACTGTCAAAAAAAGCCTGTCACTTACGATGTCTGAATTGGTTTTTGAAAATGAACGAGTAGGATAAAGAACTTTGTTAGTGTTCTTTCTTACCAACCATTTGCTACTGGATGCTTTAGCACCTCCTTGTGTGATCTTTGAAAATATTGGATTGTATTCGATACGTCCCGTAAATTCTCCTTTTAGGTCTAATTCCTGTTGGAAATATTGTACTTTGCAGTTCACTCCTTCGCTGCCTCGCCAGGCAAGTTCAAAAGAGAATATGTGAAAAAATTTCCTTTAGGCTGTCTGAGGTGGCTTCGTCATGAATCATTTCTTATAATTCTTGTGTTGTATAGGCTTTCGAACTTTCTCTTCTCTTGGTTACTTTGAAGGGGTTTCCGTTGCCAAATTTAAATAAAATGCCGGTAAATGGATCAATTTTTATTTCAAATTCTTTATAGTAATTTTATTGTAACATCTGCGTAGTGGTGTAGACTTTTGGTACTTGACTCATTGTAGTCCTCAGCGTTTTTTATATATTGTAAAGATAATCCACCATAATTTTTGCAAATTCTTAGGCTGGAGTATGTTTTTCAAGCTTATAATCTCTTATCAATGAAAACTGCAAAAATTGTGCCAACAGGAAGCTTTGGAGATACACGTATTTGGATATATGTTCTCCGAGACTGCCTTTTTATTTTCTGCAATGGATTGTGTTCAAAATCTGTTTTTTCTACAGAAACACTCATTTTTGCTCTGAACTGATCTGACGCGTTCTAACAAGAAATAATACAATGACATTTTAAATAAATAACAGGGCCAAGGTAAGAAATTTACGTTGATTAACGCACCTCAATAAAATTAAAATTGTGTAGCCGTAAAAATCACATGTGAATGTGGTGAAGATAATTATAGGTAACTTTCTTGTCTGTAGAAAAGATGCCGTTGCTATGGTATTTTGCCAGTGAAAAACACTCTAGTGAAATAGTCAATAAAATTGGCGAGGTGGTAATAAACTAATAAAACTGATGTAGACTTTAGGGCGTTACGATGAACATATCGATTTAACTTCGATTGAAAACGAAACTTTAACCATTTTTTTTGTTGAGAGTTGAACCTGAACTTTTATTGTCACACGATTGGAAAAGGTACTTTCAACGTTATAAATGTCATATAAAACTGACTGTATGAGAATATTCTCTTGTGGTTTGTTTGTAGCCAAAGAAATTTCATGGAATGTAATAGGAATTTTATTGTTTCTATGATATTCAACAAATGACTTCAAGAAATAGTATTATCTGACGAGTTGAGATAGTTTATCGTATTCTGAATACTTGGAACTAAATTATTTCCAAGTCAAGCAGACTAATTTAGAATTGATACAATCCAATTGTAAATATCAATATATTTTGCTATAATTCGGATGTTACTTCAAATTAAATAAAATTAAATACCCTCAAATATCATAATATGTATCAATATTGGTACTGAATCAGTCGGTAAAAATTTAATATTTCATTTCAAAGATGCTGTGCATAATAATGACATTATTACTACGCTTCCGCAAATACTCAATTGTTTTGACTGGAAACATGAGAAAAATGTACATAAATCTCTTATCAAGCCAGTAGACCAAAAACATCAAATAATTGTATGGTCTGGCTCAAAGACCGAGGAACAAGCGTATCAGATTAATACGATTATATTTTACATGTACCCCATACCTGGCAATACGATGTCTTCATCAATTATCTCGAGATGAACAAAACAAATAACCACTGGCTTCAAAAAATCATGTGACTTTTCTGTGGACGATTTATTGACTGGTGTCAAAACTATTGATGAAGTTGTATTCATACGCAATTAACTGACACAACTTCTTGAATGTCGTGGTTTAAAAATACGACAATGGGTGTCTAATGATCCAAAAACACTTACAGAACTTGAGAGAGAAAGAGAACATCAATAAACATTTACTCCTTCAGAACACTACAACCATAGAAACACTTGTCATCAGATGGGACTCGTTTAGGGACAAATAATTTCCAATGTCAGTCCGTTATTTATACCTGTAAAACCCTGAAAAAGAATGATTATATCTGCCATAGCTCGCATTTTTGACCCCCTTGGACTGTTAGCACCTCTTATCATCACAGCAAAAATCATAATGCAAAAATTGTGGGCACTAAAATTCGACTGGTGTCACTTCCAGTAGATTTACCTACAGAATGGAATCAATACTATCAGCAACTACAAACTTTGAATACTTTATATGATCAAATGTCCAGTCAGCTTTCAATTACATGGGTGCGGTGATGCTAGCGAGCGGACTTATGGTGCCTGTGTGTTCGTTAAATCAATTGCCACAACATGAAAATCAAAAAGTACATTTCTTTGCGCGAAATCTCGAGTGGCCCCATTATAAAACAACAATTCGGCGCTCAGTGCTTTGAAGTGCACGACTGCTTGCTAATCTCATCATGCAATATGGTAATAAAACCTTACAATTCAATTTTCGAAAAATCATCTGTTTGTCCGATTCCATGATCGTGTTACATTGGTTGAAAATGCATCCACAAAATTTAATAAATTTCGTCGCAAATAACATAAGTGCAACTCAAGACAAAAAAACATTCACGATTGAGGACGTATTTGAACTCACAAAAATCCTGCAGAGCTAGTTTCCAGAGGAATCTTGACTACACAATTCAAGAATTGACAATTATCATCCTTCGTGGCTCTTCCAATGTGAAGACACTTCGCCCCAACCTCTGGTAACCTACATAAATGAAGAACTACCGGAAATACGTATGGTACAATGCTTCATTGCCGTTGCAATTAACTTACTAATAGGGATCGAGACCGAACTATAGAGGCAGCACTTCTGTCGAAAGTAGAGCGCCCTGGTGTTAAATAAGAAAACCATGGTGATGTGAACAGTATAATAAACAACATACAAAATGCAAAAAATGAATAGATCTTTTTATTTTCTTTTCCAGGAAAAATTGTTGGTATGTAAGATGGGTGTAGGGGATCCCAATCCTCCCGATGTTTTCTGAAATGTGATTAAAAAACTTGAAGTGATTCGTTTTGTACAAATGTTTACTTTCTTCCTCTTAATAGTATTTAATTATTTGAACTTATTAGATAATATTAAAGTCAGCAAGCACACAACTAATTTTTTATTTTATATAATCATTGAAATCGTACAGTAAACAACATTTTACTTTACTGCATTTATCCATTTTTGACGTTTTAAGGTTATCCACGCAGTGTTCAATGGACTTTCGGGGAAACTATGAAATTTCAATTTCGTAGTATTTTTATACAGCATATTTGAACAGCCATGAATACAGAAAGATACAATTAAAAACGCTGATTATACAAAACTACTAATACTACTAATAGTGTTTACATCACATTGTTCGTGTTTTTTCACGGCAGATGGCATAAACGTCATCTTTCTCAGTCCCTATAGATATCCATCGTTATTCAAATTTCAAACTGTCATAAGTTACCGCATGAGATTCAAGAAGGACAATATTCACAAGGGTTTAATCACAGTCTCAGAACGTCGTGGATCACCCACTATCATTCTGAAGGTAGTTCAACAAACAACCTTTGCTGACGAGTTCCGCTGTCTAATTGACAACAAAATGTTAAACAATGAATGTCGATGGCTCCATCTCAATCCATTCATCGATGATGTCGGCCTCAATCACGTAGGAAACTTAAAAATGTAGTCATGGTATTGAATCAGCGTCATCCAATCATCCTCCCGAAGTCTCATCGAGTAACGCAGTTGATAATAGACGCCGAAATCATCAATACTTACACGGTGGTATACAAGCCACTTTATATGCATTTCAATGACGGAACTGTATCTTAGATGGCCGCAATCAAGTAAGAAAAAAAATCAGATCACGTTTTATTTGTTGCATATTACAACCTCACCTGCTTCCAGAGTGACACCAGCTCTACCTTTCAGCATTGTAGGTATACATTATTGTGGACCATTCTTCGTTAGAGAAAAATACTTCAAAACAGAAAAAAAAGTGAAGGTTTACATATCTGTTGTCATCTGCTATACCATAAAGGATGTACATATTGAAGTCGTAAGCGATCTATCACCAGATGCATTCTTCACAGCCCTCAAAACATTTACAGCTGGACGAGAGAAAGTAGATATATTATGTTAGACCTGGCTCATTCCGCACTCATTGGTCTCACTGTTTCGAATTTTCGCCACTAGATGGCGCTGATCGTTGGCGCGTGATTCGAATGGGGTGCTCCTGTGTGGTAATGTCACTACGACGTTCGATATACAGGCTGTCGACATAAAGATGTCAAAGAAACACTCTGGTATTATTGGTCGAATTGGAGTCGAACGAACGTTATTATGTGTCGACATAATGATGTCATAAGAACACTACGATGTATCTCTATTATTATTGGTCAGACTGACGTCGAACAAACGGTATTATGTTAGGAACATCACTACGGCGTTCGATCAATATACAGGGTGTCGACACAAATATGTCATATAGGTAAGAATACCACATTACTTTACTTTCGCCGAAGCAGTTTCGGCGACCCCCATTCCTTCTCACACGCCTTTCTTCGATAGCATAAATACAGGAAGTAACATTTTTAACGCTTAGTATTAGATTTACGCTGAAAGTGTTAACATGGCCAGGTTCAAAATGTTTAATGTTTTCCAACTTTACGGCAGGAAGGTCAAACCGACCGATGAGAGATTTGGATTATGGCACCTGTTGGAAAATTTGGAAGGTAACAATATGGTTACAGATATTGGAAATATCAATTACACGGAAGGCAAACACGCACTGGGAGATCGACTTATACGAATTACAGAACCATTTTGCGAAACCATAATATTTGTAAAGGTATGCGGCTTAGAGAACTGCGATGGAAATTCTAAACTTGTTAAAGAAGAAACATGTGGATCTTTTATTAGTTATATACGTGGAAAGTATGGCAAATTGGTTCCTGCAAAACATGGAGTTAATGTTAAGCTGCCTTTAGGAACAAGAAAAATAATCGGAGAAAATTTGGGAATCATTAAAAGGAAACATAGAGAATCTGTGTGCATTCCATACAAAGTAGAATTGGCGGACGTTAAACTCGACAGGCTACTCAAAGAAATATTTTTCAGAAATTTTTAACAAAGAGGAAATGATTAATTATTTATACAACAACTTTAACTTTTGCATTCAAGGAGAGAACAAGTAAAGCTGCAACGCTATTGCAAACAATGATAAAACAGTTGGCATAGATTGCCTTACATCTAACGCAAGGGTTAAAATATGCAACGAATGTATTTGTCAAGTAACCAGTCCTGGACTTAACAAGAGCATTGGAAACCATATTATAGATTTCGTCAACTGCCCAGACGCAACATTGGAGGAAACTTTCTCTTCTCTCTTCTGCATTGGTCATGAAGAAGACATTACTGGATTAGAAGCTACGATACATAACTACTCAATTGGGAATTCCCATGGAGAAGGCTACAGTCCTCTAGACGATTGTATAAGAATGCTACAAGATAGTAGGTTGTACTTCCAAAATTCTCCGATATACTCTGTTCCGATTGCAACAATCTGGACAAAGTTGACCGAGAGTGTACATACCGGCTATTGTCTAGTGTTTAACAATATGCTACAATATGTTTATTGGGGCAACAGCAATACAAGAAAATTGACGGGATTACAAATAAATTTACCAAAAGAATCCGACGCAAGGAAGAATTATATTATCTCTGCATGCAACTTTGATTGCCTCCCTGTTAACCATATAGTAGTTGTAGAAGAAAAGGAGAACAGAGACTGTTCTAATTTAACCCTTTTACTTTGGGTTAATTAGAGGGAATGTAGGTTACCTGGTTTGGCGAAGGACCACTACGGCCGTTTGTCACTGAAGTAACGATGAACCGTAGAATGAAATTAAACACTTATGTCACGTTACGATTTATATTGTCATGAAGTTATAATTTATTTATTTTGCGTCGACAATTAAGACTTCACTTATTATTTACGCGATAACTGAAAGTATTTTGCACATACTTCGATGATTTATGAAATGATTAAAGCTTAAGGACACAAACGCCGGGTGATTTTATGAAATCAGGTACCTTGTTGTACCACGTTGTATGATGACAGAGGGTGTCTGAGAAGTGTGTCTGGGAAGTGGGTGAAAATATAATACTATTCCTATTTATAGATAGTTTAAAGTGAGTGGGAAGTACACGTGTGTGTCTTTTTTGGTGGGTGAGAAAGTTTGAGATTTTAAATGGAAAAATTCCTAGAACAATAATCGTCTATATTTTGTATATGGTAGTGCTGAAATGGAATTTTGTCGATGTGTGGGAAGTTAGATGTTTTAGAAATATGATATATTTCTTCAAGTGGTGTGATCATTGAAATGGAAGTTTGTGGATGTGTGCGAAATTAAATGTTTGAGAATTATGATATATTTCTTCAAGGTCTGTGCAAGATATATGAATTATGTTATACAGGGGAAGTTAAAATAAAATCACAGGAGAATTTGGTATTCAAATCAAATTCGAACAGAGACCATGTTCGAATTACACAGTGTTACATTAAAGCTGGAGAGAGCTACTTTTCTAGGTCCAGTACACCTTATTCCACTATACTGGAAAATATCAACATTCAGGACGCAGGACTCATCTTTACAAATAATTTGGTTGCACGTGTTTTAAGGAAGAGAAAAGAAATCAACACTCTGTCGCAAGCTTACATTGCATCGACAAGGAAACGAAAACAGGAAATGGATGAGCTAGATTCCAAGAGGCGGAAGCTGGATTTTCTCGAAAAGACTACTGCAATAAAGGAAGAATATAGAAGTCTACTGGAGAAAGAGAAGAAGATAACACAATTTAGGAAGAGATTAGAAAAATCTTTTTATAGTCATTGGGCAAACTTAAACCCAGCAGGTATGTATAAAGTTTCGGCGTTTACCATAAACAATAAAAACAAATATACTCATGTTGGTGCGGAAGAGGACGACAATGAAAAAGTCTACCTCTTAGAGGGTTACTACAAAATTATATTTCCAAGTGTTTACATCAATAGAGCAGCTCTTATTGCAGATGGTTATGTTACAATACTTAATAATAATGGTATGGACATCATATGTTTGCCTACAGAAGAAACGTTTGCAACATTTACTACGAATGGTATTACGTCTTACCAAGGCAACACATTCGCCAAGGTAGAAAATTTAAAGTTTTACACGGAGGTGTGGAACAATATCCCTTTTACCCAAGAAGATATGACTCAAATTGAAATCAATACCATGCAGAAGATAGAATATCGTATTGAATTTAGTCATTGCCAACGCTCAGAACAAGTTGCAGAAAGAACATAGATGATAGTTGCCGCTATAAAGGAACTTAAATACAGGGAGAGACTTCGTTACATATTGAAGGTTGAAAATTCGGGAATCTTCTATTGCTCGAACTATTGGTTGGAAAAAGAATTTGCAGAAATGGACCTAAGTTAAAGAATTAAGATTAAAATAGATGAAATTAAACATACGCCTAATAGAAAAAAAGGAAGAGTTCTATTTTGTGTGTAATAATTGTTTGTATTATACTCAACATGCTATTATTGCAAATGAATTCGATTAAAAAAATAGTGTTTTGTTTATCCCTACCATTGTTGTTTTGGTCCTATTTCCACTTAATACATGAAAGATGACACACACCACAGGGGTAGCAGATACTCACACACCACAGATCACAAGAAGGTAGATAGGTGACACAGAACACAAGTTTTCTTAGGGTTTGCTATACAGATGATACATGGCAGTTGACACACCTCTCATGACGTCACAGAACACATGTTTTCGTGGGGTTTGCTATATTAGGTTACTCCACTTGCCCTAAGAAAACTTGTGTTCTGTGTGACGTATCTACCTTCTTGTGTTCTGTGGTGTGTGAGTGTCTGCTCAGCTTCTGCTACCCCTGTGGTGTGTGTCTTCTGTCATGTATTAAGTGACGCACCACCTCCCTTAACCCATATATTTGAGAAATTAGGCCAAAACAACACTGGATAAACAAAACACTAGTTTTTTAATCGTTTTTAATTATAATAATAGCTCGTTGAGTATAATACAAACAATTATTACACATAAAATAAAACTCTTTCCTTTTTTCTATTAAGCGTATGTTTAATTTTATCTGTTTTTATATTAATTCTTCAACTGAGATCCATTTCTGCAAATTCTTTTTCCAACCAATAGTTCGAGCAATAGAAGATTCCCGAATTTAGAACCTTTAATATGTAACGAAGTCTATATCTGTATTCAACTTCCTTTGTAGTGGCAATTACCATTTCTGTTCCTTCTGCATGGTAATATTTTTAATTTGAGTCATATCTTCTTGGGTAAAAGGGACATTCTTCCATACCTACGTGTAGAATTTTTAATTTTCTATCTTGGCGAATGTGTTGCCTTGGTAAGACGTAATACCATTGGTAGTAAATGTTACGAACGTTTCTTCTGTAGGCAAACATATTATCTCCATACCATTATTATATAGTATTGTGATATAACCATCTGCAATAAGAGCTGCTCTATTGATGTAAACAAGTAAAAATATATTTTTGTAGTAACCCTTTAAGAAGTAGACATTTTTTATGCCATCCTTTTCCGCTAACACACCAACATAAGTATATTTGTTTTTATTGTTTATGGTAAACGACGACACTTTATACACACCTGCTGGGTCTAGGTTTGAAAAATTGCTATGAAAATAGTTTCCTAATCTGTCCCTCAATTGTGTTATCTTCTCTCCTTTCTCCAGTAGACTTCTATATTCATCCTTCACTGCAGTTGTCTTTTCTAGAATATCCAGCTTCCGTCTCTTGGTATCTAGCTCATCCATTTCCTGTTTACGTTTCCGTGTCGATGTAATGTAAGCTTGCAACAGAGGGTTGATTTCTTTAATATTATAAGGAGAAAGTTTGTTTGTTTTATTGGTCCTCTCCCTTAAAACACGTGCAACCAAATTATCTATAGAGATGAGTCCAGCGTCCTATATGTACATTTATTCCGGCATAGTATAAAAAGGAGTACTGGACCTAGAAAAGCAGGTCTCTCCAGCTTCAATGTAACATTTTTGTATAATTCGAACATTATCTCTGTTCTCCTTCTCTTCTACAACTTCTATATGGATAACAGGGAGGCAATTAAAGCTGCATGCAGAGAGAATGTAATGTATAATCTTCTCCCTTGCGTCGGACTCTTTTGGTAAATTTATTTCTAATCCCGTCAATGTTCTTGTATTTCTGTTGGCCCATTAAAAATATTGCAGCATATTGTTGAACACAAGACAACAGCTGTTCTGTAGACTCTCGGTCACCTTTGTCCACATTGTTGCAATCGAAACAGAGTATATCGGAGAATTTTGGAAGTACAACTTACTATCTTGTAGCAGAGATATACAATCGTCTAGAGGACTGTAGCCCTTCTCCATGGGAATTTCCATTTGAGTTGTTATATATCGTAGCTTTTAATCTAGTAATGCCATGTTGCTTCGCCAATGCAGAAGAGAAAGTTCCCCCTGGTCTTGCCTCTGAGCAATTGACAAAATGTATAATATGGTTTCCAATGCTCTTGTTAACTCCAGGACTGGTTACTTGACAAATAAATTTGTTGTATATTTTAACCCTTACGTTAGATGTGAGCCACGTAAGGCAATCTGTGCAAACTGTTTTATCATTGACTACAATAGGGTTGCACCTATCCTTGTACTCTCATTGGTTGCAAAAGTTAAAGTTATTGATTAAATAATTAAGCATTTCTTTGTCGTTGAAAACTCCTGCAAAGTCCTGTGTTATGGCCTAGTCCATTATGTATAAATCTTCCTTCCGGAGTTGCTCCAATAAATTTGGTATTTCTTCAACTAGCGTGTCGTTTTTAACGTCCGCCAATTCTACTTTGTATGGAATGCACTCATGTTCTTTATGTTTC
Organism: Galeruca laticollis; assembly: GCA_963921935.1. NCBI lineage: Eukaryota > Metazoa > Arthropoda > Insecta > Coleoptera > Chrysomelidae > Galeruca > Galeruca laticollis. Next base: position 61,459,812 of record OY998178.1, on the reverse strand, counting down.
CTTTTAATAATTTCCAAATCTTCTCTGATTGTTACTCTTTTTCCAATGGCAAACGGGTTGTTACTTAGTAATAGGAGAGGCAGCTTAGCTTTAACTCCATGTTTCGCATGAACCAATTCGCCAAACTTTCCACGTATATAACTATTAAAGGAGCCACATATTTATTTTTAACAAGTTCAGAATTTCCATCGCAGTCCTCTGAGCATCATACCTTTACAAGTAATGTGCTGTCGCAAAATGGTTCTGTAATTCGTATAAGTCTATCTCCCAGTGGGTGTTTGCCTTCCGTGTAATTAATATTTACATCTGTAACCATATTGTTAGCTTCCAAATTTTCCAACAGGAGCCACAATCCAAATCTCTCATCGGTCGTTTTGACCTTCCTGCAGTAAAGTTGGGAAACACTTAACATCTTGGAGCTTGCTATGTTAACACTTTCAGCTATTATTCAACTACAGAGCAAACGCAAGATTCTGATTGGTGGATAAACGCGTGTTGATAATTGAAAATCAGTGTGTTTTCGATTTTGTATTTCCGCATTCAATTGGTTGATTCACAAATTAAAATAAATATACGTAGTTGCCTACAATGATGTGATAGTGACATATCGTAAACGTCAGACGTAGCTAGTGATTAAAATTTTTAAAGAAAAATGCCAACCTCCTGCGGCAAATAGATTTGGTAATTGAAATCTGAAGCAGATTTCAAAAGGAGTGAAGGAAAACGTTTGCGATAATACCGTAAGATCGGAAAAGTACATTTGGAAGCAATTTAGTGAATTTTGTGTGACTCGAAATTATTAATTGTAATGGATAAATATTTACTTTTACCACTTTCGTTATTACGGTCGTTGAATAATCTTAACAAATACAACTCGTGTAATTTATGATTATCGCAAATACCTTCTCTTTTTCGTAACATATAATGTTGCTTAATGTTCCAAGCAACATTATATGTGACTCAAAAACGAAGGTATTTATGTTTCGATAATCATCATTACACTTGTTGTATGACTATTGAAAATCGAATACTGAGTGTTAAAAATGTTACTTCCTGTATTTATGCTATCGCAGATAGGTTTGGGAGTCGCCAAAACTGCTTCGCCGAAAGTGAAGTAATGTGGTTCTCTTACTTATATGACATATTTATGTCGGCACCCTATGTATATTGATCCAACGTTGTAGTGACGTACCTTACATAATACCGTTTGTTCGACTTCAATCTGACTAATAATAACAGAGATACGTCGTAGTGCCCTTATGTCATCTTCATGTCGACACCCTGTGTATTTATCGAACGTCGTAGTGACGTACCTAACACAATACCGTTTGTTCGACTTCAATCCGACCAAAAATAACAGTGACACATCGTAGTGCGCTTATTACATCTTTATATCAACACCATTTATATTAATCGAACGTCGTAGTGACGTACCCAACATAATACCGTTTGTTCGACTTCAATATGACCAATAATAGCAAAGTGCCTTTTTGACATCTTTATGTCGACACCCTGTATATCGAACGTCGTAGTGACGTCACCACACACTAGCGCCCCATTTGAATCACCCGCCAACGATCAGCGCCATCTACTGGCGAAAACTGGAAAGACTGAGATCGATGAGCCAGGAATGAGCCAGGACCAACATAGTATATCTACTCGAGGAATATGTACGGAGATTTACACACACAATGTCAAAAACTTTGTTGCAAGACGCATATGCGTTATTAAGCGACAGTGAAACTCAACAAAAACCCATCCCAGTAAGAGCTTCAAACTTTAGTGGGTTTTGGGAAGCCGCAGTCCAACCCTTTAATCATCACCTCTGTCGCATAATATGTAACACTTCATTAACCTTCTAATAATTATTCATCTTAACTACTGAAATCGAAGCTGTTGCAAATTCCCGCCTGCTCACACCTATTTTCTCTGATCCTAATGATTATTAGTCATAACTCCCCATCATTTTCTGTTTGGCGATTCACTAATGAGCTCGCCTAGTCCTGATTTTTCCACTCTCAACAAAGATATTATCCGTATGGGAACATATCCAACAAATGCGACAACATTTTTGGTCTCGCCGGTCGCGAGAATACCGAAATGAATCAACTACACGTCATAAATGAAAAAAAAACAACTACCAAATCGGAAAATAGGGACAATTGTTTTATTGAAGGAAGATAATCTACCGACCTTACAATGGAGACTGGGCAGAATAATATCAACCTATCCCAGTAATGATGAATATCACTAACAAACCCGACGTTGCCAAATATTAAATTGTTAAATAGCATGAGTAGATTCCATCTTCCAACTATACAGGACGTTACTAGAAAAACGTTGTAGAGCATATAGTTTAACCAAGAACGCCGAAATAAATTCTACCATGTTATGTAAACCTTGAAGGAATATTATTAACCATAATAGCAACCGCCCTCAACCTACCAGAACGATTACAATTAGAACATATAATTTTTAATTTTTTTTTCCATATATCTTTGAGGAAGCCACAAAATACTGGTTGTTCTTACAGCATTCATCATTTTTCAACCATTTCCGAAATTCTAAAATTATAATAGTATCGTCATCCGTGGTGGAATCTGACCATTTTGGAGTATTTTTGCAAATAGCATCTGCAGTTTCTATTTAAAAAAAGTGGAAAAATTTAATTAGATTCTTGTATCCTCTATACTGTCATTCCATAAAAAATACGTCCATATCTTGATATTTATTTTTCATATATATTGTCCGAATTATCCCTTATGTCTGCGGTGATTTTGGACACTCATGGTTTGTAGCTTAAAATCGAATTTTAGAATGCACTGTCACATATTCGGACGCAAAAAATAAAAAAAAATACCCTGGAACATCTGTAAATGCAGAAGTTGAAGTTTTGGGCATGGGTTATTAGAAAAACGTAATATTTGAGAAACGTTTAACATACTATCACAAACAATAAACAAAATTGATTTCATACCTGCTAAAAAATAACAAATTCGATAAAACACAAAGGAAAAAACACATCCTTTAATAAAAATATGGAAAAAACTGAACAAAGCTTTGGGTGTGAATAGGAACATTACATGTTTTCTATAAACTAAGTGTTTATGTTATCTGGAAATATAAACTGATATGAAACTTTTACAGATCGGAGATGAAGTATTAATTAGTGTCTTTAAATTGCACTTTAATCTTTAATATAGGGGTAAGAATAATGATATTCGTTCTCTGGACTCACAAATGAATCGACTTTCTCAATATTTTCATTTTTGTTGGTACCTGCACCGTCAACCTCACATTCTTTCCTCGTCGTGATTCTCAATTCATTCTTTCGCGTCGTGATTCGCAATTTCACCATCTGTTGCTTCACGATCATCATTTGAGATATCTAACTCAGATGGCAACGCCGAATTCTGTCTATTGGATCAATCGACAGCGTTCCCCGGAGTAACATTGAGTTTCCTACCCCTTCTACGCGTGTGTGACGAACCATAAAGTCACTATTAGTTAAAGAAAATATTATCATCGGCCAGTGAACTCGAAGGTCACTAATAGATTATAGGAAAACTATTAACCAGAATGAAATCACGACTGTTTGAAAACATAATAATAACACGTTTTAATTTTATAAATAATTTAAGTACAGTGAGGTCAAATGAGACAATCGACTGAATGTATGTTTATTTTTAATGATATACTCGTATACATATATATATATATATATATATATATATATATATATATTTATATATATAAATATATATATATATATATATATATATATATCTATATAAAGACAAGATGTTCGAAGAGTGCGTTACACATGAACAATAAGCAACAATGAGTTTAGTGGGTATTGCACGCAAATAGAAAAAGTGGCTACTGAAAAGAGTGGTAACAGACAGACAGAATGCATGTTTCTGGTTCATTAGCCGTCCTCAGTACGGTACAACCAAGAAAGGGTTTGAAACCTGGGAGCAAAGGTGTTGAATGAAACATGAGAAAATATAACAGAATTCAACAGGATAGTCAGAGAAAACATTTGTGTCAGGGATATTAGAAGATCTCGAATATTCGATACAACAAACAACATAGACACGGAGGTGTATATAACACTCCCGTCTGAAAGTTCCAACACATATTAATAAAATAACAACAAGATGTACGAATAGTGCGTGACATATAAACATTAAGCAACAACGAGATTAGTGGGTATTGCACGCAAATAGAAAAAATGGCTACTGAAAAGAGTGGTAACCGCAGACATGCATGTTTATGGCTCTTTAGCCATCCGCAGTACGGTACAACCAAGAAAGGGTGTGAAACCTGGGACCTAAAGTGTTGAATGAAACATGAGAAAATATAACAGCATTCAACAGGATAGTCAAACACAACATTTGTGTCAGTAATATTAGAAGATCTCGAATGTTCGAGACAACAACCAAGATAGACACGGAGGTGCATATAACACTCCCGTCTGAAACTTCCGACCCATATTAATGAAATAACAACAAGATGTACGAATAGTTCGTGATATATGAACAATAAGCAACAATTATATTAGTGGGTATTGCACGCAAATAGAAACTGGGGCTACTGAAAAGAGTGGTAACCGCAGACATGCATGTTTATGGCTCATTAGCCGTCCTCAGTACGGTACAACAAAAAAAGTGTGTGAAACCTGGGAGCACATATTCTAATATTACTGACACAAATGTTGTGTTTAACTATTCTGTCGAATTCTGTTATATTTTCTCATCTTTTATTCAACACCTTTGCTCTTGTTGCTTATTGTTCATATGTCACACACTATTCGTACATCTTAATGTTATTCCATTATTATGGGTCGGAAGTTTCAGAGGGGAGTGTTATACGCACCTCCGTGTCTATGTTGGTTGTTGTCTCGAATATCCGAGATCTTCTAATATTACTGACACAAATGTTGTGTTTGACTGTCCTGTTGAATTCTGTTATATTTTCTCATGTTTCATTCAACACCTTTGCTCCCAGGTTTCACACCCTTTCTTGGTTGTACCTTATTGAGGACGGATAATGAGTCAGAAACATGCATGTCTGCGGTTACCACTCTTCTCAGTAGCCTATCCTTCCATTTGCGTGCAATACCCACTAATCTCAGTGTTGCTTATTATATATATTTTTTTTAAATCAGAAAATCAAAACAGATGTTTCTGTGGTAATTATCGACCGTACTATTAATCTAAGCAAAAGGTGATGATTATCAGGTATGCGGTCAGTATAAGAATTGAAACTCTATATTCCCATTCTCAATATTTCGCCATTGTTTAATAGCTTCATCAGGAGACACTACAATAATTAATATAGAAATATACTGACCGCATACATGTAATGGTATAATGGATCCTGCGAGCTAATTGTAGTGGAAATAAATGGTAATAATTGGTGCAAGTAATTGGTAAGACGAACGAGAGAAGTATATGGTTTTTTATTTGAATATTGGAACTTGGCGGAGCAGAACTATGGGTGGTATAGCGACAAAACAAGAGGTACAGGAAACCGGTACGGTGAACAACAATTTCATAGTACAGCAAGAAGGTTTCGCAACGCAAACAATGGCTTCATTATAGATCATAACGATAGCGTCTATTTTGAAAATCGTATGGTCTTAATGGAAGACACACCTAAGAGCATTAAAAAGAGAATCATAGCAGTTCAGAAGACGACGGGAACTTTAACCGTATAAAATTGTAGGTTCCTATACACTCCATTCTCATGAACGAATGGTAATATAAATAGGACTGATTTTTTTAAAATGTCGATTACGTGGGATGAATGCGAAGACAAGTTAAAATCAATCGTCGAAGAGATAAATAAACAAGGAGAGAGGGTTTTAAAAAAGGAAACTCCTAAAAATCCTGAGATATATATCTAAATAGTTAATAGCAAATTAATTCTTTACAATAATTTTACAAAATTAATAAGTAAAAGTTGGAAAAACTTAGGTATGATACAACAAGAAAGTTGTAAAAATTATTCTGATAAGATTAGGGATAAAACTTCTAGGTAATTTCAAGCGCTATTAAAATACCTGTATCTATATTTGAGGAGATTGATGCGTCCGTATTACAAGCAATTAGCGAACAAGTGAAAATGGCTACGAGTATGAATGATTTCTAGAATTTCGCGAGTAAGTTATTGCCTACTAAATTTAATGACGGAGTGTGCAAGTTACAATAATTTTTGAATTCGTTGGATTTACTCCAAATAAATGCAAAAGGTAACGGAGAAAACGCAGTTCTATTAATTAAAACCAGACAGACAGGGAAAGCAAGAGGTCTGGTAACGACAGAAAACTCGATTGCGGCAATCAGGAACAAGCTTAAGTCGGGAATAAGAGGAGATAATCCAAGTCTTCACTTGGCAAAACTCAACAAAGTAAGACAAAATGGGGAGGATATTACACACTACGCGACTGAAGTAGAGAAGTTGGCAGAGAAAATACAGGCAGCATATGTGTCGGAAGGTATGCCAGAGAATTTTGCAGAGAAATATACCAAAGAAGAAACGATTAAGGCAGTGACGATGAACGCCGCAACGGACGCGACGAAAACAATTATAGTAGCGAAAAGCTTCGAAAACACTCAAGACGTACTATCTAAACTAGTGTTACCTGAAGGCATAGTAAGTCAGCAACAGGTATAACATTTCAAAGACAATAGGAATTACTTCACAAAACCAAACTTTAACTATAGGAGCAATCAAAGAATAGGAAACAACGGCAGAATGTACAATGGCAACTCTTACGGAAGGTCATTCAGACAGTACAACCAAGCAAACGGGTATAACAGATACGTAGATTACTATAAGGACAAGAAATTTGACAAGGACTAATAATTAAAATAACCAGATATCAGAAACTTATTCAATATATTATTTAGATTTATCGCTTTCTAGCTTCATAGAAATTCAGACAAATATATCTCATAGTATTTATAATTTCATATTGGATAAAGGTGCAGACATTTCTTTGATAAAAATTTCCAAAAAATTCCTACATCACTTAATTGAAACTAACAATAAAATAAATATCAAGGGGATAACACAAGGCTTAGCTAAAACTCTAGGTCAAATAAGCATTAACCTTTATATCAATAACATAATAATAAATCATTGCTTTCACGTGGTGGAAGAAAAGTTTCAGATAGCAACTAATGGAATTATAGGCAGATATTTCATGAATAGATACAATTGTTTATTAGATTATTCACAATCAGAACTACACATAAATTGCAAGTCTAGGAATCAAGTAACCATACATATTTTTGGTAACCCAGAATATGATACATTAGCAATACCGCCTAGATGTGAGGTGTACAGATTAGTAGAAAATTTTGAGAATTTCCGGAGAGATGCAGGGGTAGAACATCAGGATTTAGCGCCGGCAGTATTTATAGATAGATCTATAATATCAGTGAAAAATCCATAAGTAAGAATTTTTTAATATAAATTACTAGAGTATTCCATTACAAACAAAAGACATTGAAATCTTAGATTTAGATTTGTTCGAGGTATACACAATTACGAATAATAGTAACAATCGAATGAATCGAATGAAAGAACTGAGAAAGTCGTTAAATTTAGAAGTACCAGAGTATGTAAGGAATGATTTGATAACTCTGTGTGAGAATTATGCAAACATATTCGCTTTGAAAAACGATATTTTAACGCACAATAATTTTTACGAGCAAAAGATATTAGTAAAGGATAATACACCAGTGTTTTTAAATGAAACTCAAGGTCTCTAGTTAATTCCACAATATAATACAAGTTATTGAAAATTCTTGTATTACTCGTATATTGTGGAATTAACTAGAGACCTTGAGTTTCATTTAAAAACACTAATATGAGCATATTCCACGAAGTAAGGGTCGAGACAGTCAATTTCGATAATACACCAATATATATAAAAAATAATCGCACTCCACATTCATAAGCGGCAGAACTCAACAATCAAGTAGAGAACATTATGACTCAAGGAATGGTAGAACCAGTAAGGTTCATCTATAAGACGCTCTAAACAATATTCAATTATAAAATTGGTCACTTGTATACACACTGCAGGCTGTATCGTGCTAACAAACTGAAAATTTGGTACCTCAAGTACCATTGCACACGTTGTACTGGCATTAGTAAGCTTAATCATAATAGAGTTCATCTTTGAGACGCCCTGAATAATATCCAATCATAAAATTCGTCATTTGTATATACTCCGGAGGCTGTATCGTGCTAACAAACTGAAATTTTTCCAAAAATTACAAAAATGTCGTACTTAAAGTATTATAGCACCTGTTGTACTGGCTGTGGTGAGCTTAAAATCAATAGGGTTAATCTGTGTGATCTACTGAACAATATTCAATCATAAAATTGGTGATATGTTGCACTACGGAGGCTGTATTGTGCTAACAAGACATGTAACGAAAAGTGGCCGACGACAACGACGACGACGACGACATATACACAGGATTTTTTTTCTAAAAACCATTTTTTCGTGTTGTTCTTGATGAAAAACGTGAAAATAATTGAAAAATTTTTGTCAAAATTTCAAATTTTTTGTGGGTAAACCAATACTTTCCTCGCATATTAGATAGGTTGGGCGGAAAAGTAAAAGATTCTTCCGAATTCACAAGATTACCCTTTGGATTAAATATGAGCCCTAACAGTTTTTCAAGGATGATGTCAATAGCATTTTCAGGTTTAACTCCAGAAAAAGCATTTCTCTATATGGATGACATAGTTGTCATAGGAATCTCGGGAAAATCATCATTTGAGCAATCTTAGAAAAGTATTCGATGCATGTCGTGAATTCAATTTGACGTTAAATACACAAAAATGACAATTTCACCAGAAAAAGCAAGATATTCAGTCATTCAGCAGTATCCAGTCCCAAAAAACGCTAGTGAAGTCAAAAGATTTGTTGCATTTTGCAATTATTACAGACGTTTCATTCCGAATTTTGCAGAAATATGTATACCACTAAATAGATTATCCAAGAAAAACGCGAGATTTGATTGGTCGAGGGAAAGTGAAAACTAATTTCAAGTATTAAAAAATGCGTTAACCAATCCACCAATTTTAAAATACCCAGACTTCAATAGACAATTCATCTCAACTACAGACGCTTCAAATAGCGCATATTCAGCAATACTGAGTCAAAACTACGAAGGAATTGACCTTCCCATCGCAATTTCACCCCGAGGTTTCAAGAATAGTGAGCTTAATAAACCCACCATCATAAAATAGTTATTAGCAATTCATCATTGGGGAATCAATCATTTCAAATGTTATTTATACGGCACACCACATTTTATAGTAAAAACAGATCACAAACCACTAACTCATTTATTTGCAATGAAAAACCCGACTTCGAAACTCACGAGAATAAGACGTACGTTGAAGGAGAAGCGAACTACGCAGACAGTATATCGAGAATATCCATAGAAGAACTCAAAGATATGTACATAAATAATTCACATGTCTTGGCAATCACAAGAGCACAAACGCGCAAGGAGAACGCTCGAACAGAAGAAGATCTCATGAACAATGGTGAATCAGAGGTAAGTGTTCTCCGTCAGTAATGTTATAATGGACCAATGGCCTAAGAAGAGGAACACTCACTTTTAATCACCACACGTGGGCTCTTCAGCATTTCGCTTATCTTTGAGTACGCCGACAAACGTTTGGGACCATTCACGAGCAATTTCAGCCACATCTCTTGATATTGGAATTTTTCTTAATACATACGCTGGATCCAACGGGAAAATCCCACATGCTCTAAATTCCGACTTGATTGTCTGCTGCATTGTTGGCACCATCTTATATAAAGTTTTTTAAGAATTCTGGTAAACTCTGATTTTAGAATAATTCCCTTATTGTTTGTTTTTCATTCTGTTATTGGCCAATTTTCCTTCAAGGGAGCGAAAAATGCAGCGTTGTAAAGGGTGCGTGGAATTGGGTGGAAATAAAATGAATATTATATTGTATCTTTCGCATTCCTGATGTATATGTAGTAAGCATGGCTTGAGAGATTGTTTCCTATAATTAATTTTGGTCCATCGAGGTTTATTAAATTCGGCAATGCAATCGTATCAAACCAATCTTTAGAAGAAGTCGGTCCGTCGAACCAACCACTTTTTGTACGGTTATAGAAGCACCTTCGACTCCTCCTTCCACCCATAATGGATATAAGTGTGTTTCCTTATACACGGTAGTTGGCCAGATACAGAAATGGCCATTATAATAGAAATGCTGCTTTTACTTGAATCCATTATTTCCTCATCACGTTTTGAACCTTTTCGACAAAAGACCTTAACACTACCTGGGTCATCGCTTATGTTTGTTTCGCCGTAATTGACAATATTTATATCTGGCTCTCCATCTAACGTCTCCCTCAAATTTGAAAAAGATTCCACAATAATTCCTCTATTTACGACTCCCATGACAGGCTTAATGTTTTGTGCCAGTCGCTCAGTCGGACGATCGTCTCATTCCAAAGACCGGTCAAATCAATCATCAGCTGGCATATTATCCTGGAATTTTGGTATCCTGATTCCCTTGCGATCCATATAGTTCTTGACGAAACTTTTTATATCGAATCGTGTGAGTGGAAAGACCCATTCACCAAATTTCTGGATCCCCTCTGACAAAAATCTTTCATCTTCTGCCGATAGGGTGGTCTGCCCACCTTTTTTTTTTACTGTGGAAGTTTCTTGGCTTCACGCTAATTGTTGATTTCGTAATGTTATAGTTTTGTGAAACTTCACGAATGAACCTTTTGCCTTGCCGAACTTCTAAAGTGAGTTGCAAGGTCATTGGCGAATGGTTCATGAACTGAATACCGAGTTTTTTCTTATATCTACGAGGCATAGCTGTCCGAGTTCGCCCCCCATATGAACAATTTTTTTAATTAACCCCCTTCACCAAAAACCAAGTGAAAATTTCACAATGTTTTCATGCTAAATTGTTGTTTACAGTATACTTTTTAAACATAGAGTAAAATAGCAGGGAGAATTATTTCTCAATTTTCTGCACAGAAGTTTCTTTTTAAAGTTTTGAAAAAAGGTAAAACATCAACAAATAATTAAAGCCATGAAATAAGTACTTACTGTAAAATTAGCTCGTTTATACTCCACTTACATAAACTACGTCTATACTCGGTCGCATCTATTTGTTTACTAACTTGAAAATCTCATAACCGCTAGCGACAAAAAAAAACTTGCAAAAATAGGTACAGTGTCCGGGTTCTCCACTACTGTCCGAATTCACCCAAGATGACGATACCTAAAGAATGTATGTTATATAGATTCGCACAGAAAACTTTTTGTTAAAGAATACTTGCCATCACATGAGGAACAAATGTATTCTTTATTTTCTATAATAATATCATGCTTCTCTTGATCTCTTATAAGTGCATTCTCAAGTCACTATTATTTTTTAAACTTACTAAATCATCAGACAAGTGACGATTTAAGTTGCTTTGCGAACTAAGCACTTTTTCACAGTGGAAATATAAAGCAGTCATCGCAAAAGTTTAAGAAAGATATCTACGTTTATATCCAACAAATATCCGATGTTCTAAATTCTAACCTCTAAGATATTAGCGATTCTAATTATTTCATGAATCTGACAATGTAACATGATACAATGATTATAAGGTAGGATATTGCGCATGTATGGTGGGGGGTATGACGTCAACTGGAGAGTAAACATAAGAGAATCTCCAACCAATTTATATGTATAACCTGTTATTATAGATACTTTTGAGAAAATTTTTGGATAAAACACTAATTTTCAACCGTGATCTAGGTCTTAATTGGACACGAGGCTTAAATATTATAACTAGGTAATAGAAGCAGTTGTAATTTATTGAAATAGGTATTCCAACATTGAGAGTTACGACCTGATTCTCCTTACCCTTTTCCAATATCTTTTGGAAAAGAAACTATTGAAGGAAGAAATATTTAGGGGATTAAATAGCGCATATAATGATCGACTCAAAATTAATTGTAGGATGAACTGATACAGCTACTAGGACTCATGAAAAATTTGAATATATTTAATGAGAATCATACCAAAGGAATTACTGTAACAAATATTGAATATGTTGTATTTTCTGAAAATGATATATTCCATGGAAAAGGAAACATTCTAAAATAATTCTAAATTTCATCAATGTTTTCAGATTTTCTGTTCAAACAAATAAGCTGCAGGTTTGTAGCCTATTTTGATAAATAAAGGATAGCCGAATAAATATGAGAGAATGTAAAAATTAAGGTAGTTCTTTTTTTAAGTGAACTTCCATCTGTTGTATTTCTATAGATCTTGTTTTGTTAGAAAACTCGGTTTTTAAAAATTAATTGTATGTTTTATACATTTTTCCTTTTTTATTAATTAATGAACTAGCATTAATACTGCCAATTGCCCAATTACAAAATTCAATAAAACGCCAAACATACAAGATAAATAGACCTTTATTTAATTAGGAACCCTAATATACATATGAGAAGACATATTACAATAAGCACCAATGTAAATATAATAAAGAACATGGTATAGAAAGCTTACTATAACATCAATCAGTAAACAATTACAAATAACATATTAAAAACACATATAGAATAAAAAATAGAGATAGAATAAAAAACAAAAACAGAACAAACAATAGTATATAGGATCACAATAAAAGGAAATATAATAGCGACAAACGGAATAAAAATTTAGTATAACCCTAATAAAATAAATTGAGACTATCCAATTTAAAAATTATATATGTATATATAAAATAGTATGGTGTTTTGTATATGTAATATATAGTACATCGTTCAACACCAATATTTATATACAAAATTACTTATTTTGGATGTATTCTTCGAGCTGGTTTTGAACTGTATCAGTGAATCTAATACCTTAACAGACCCTGGTGATTTATTGAACGCCAAGAAACTTTTGAAAAACATTGAATTCACTGTCCAACGAAAAGAAGTGCTAGAAACATGGTTGTCATTTTTGCAACGTGTATTATAATTATGAATATTTTTATCATGAGATATATATCTCTGAAAGTACATTGGTGCCAATTTGTTTATTATTTTGCATATAAAAATCATAATAAAATAAAATAATCTGTTTTCAATTGAAAAACAATCAAGGGTCAATAACATTGATCTTATAGGAGTGAGGCGATTTGTGTTCAGTATTATTCTCATTCCACGATTTTGAAGCTTCTGAAGAGTATTCAACTTATCGAGATTAAACAGATTACAATCGATGAGGAATAATGAAAATTTGGCTGAATAATTGGATTATATACAGTGATTTTAGTCTCTGTAGATAAGTGTTGAGATATACAAGAGAATAAAAAATTCGAAGCTTAACCTAAATGACTATTGAAGTTCAAAACATTATCTAGAATGAACCCTAAATATTTAACATTTGACACAACTTTAATTCCTTCATTATTAATATTCAAGTGACTAATATCAATATCAAAAGAATCATACCTATAAGTAGTTGTGAGGATCAACGTCTGTGTTTTGGTTATATTTAGTTTAAGCTTATTTAGAGAGAGATATTGGCTTATTGATAACAAGATGAAGTTCATTTTTTCAACAGAGCTTTCAATATTAACATAAATCCATGGCAAACATAAACTGCCAAGTGCTCTATACATCATATTTTAAATTCTCTACGTCAGATATCTCAAAGTCAGAAGGAGGAGTTGTTTCATATGTTGTTACAGTGAATGCACATACTTCGATTCTTGCTTTGCGACTTTGTATAAAAGTGTTTTGTCATGAAAAACGTGAATTTTCAACCACCTACCTTCCAATGGCAATCATTCAAAGATTCTCTCTTTAGTGATCTTTGCTGTCTTTTCCCATCAATCACATTAGAAGGGTTTCCTTTGAGAAGAAACAATGACTGATCAGCATCCTGTTTCAATTAGCGTAATTGTTTGGGGAAATAATTGAGTTCATGTTTAATATTTCTCTCATAATCTCCAGTAGCAAAATATTTTAAACATATTCTAGCAGTATTTTTATAAAAAATATCTGCTATACAACAAGAAGTCACCCATAATTTCCTCACAGCAGTGTCTTTAGGGAAACTAAAAATTGGATGTTTTTTGTGAAACCTTTACACTGGTTGTCACTATTGCACCCACACACAGCACAACGCATTGTTGATACTTATATTACTTATAAATTCGATTTTTAGACCAGTCATTTACAGGTACACATAACCCGTAAACCCAAAAATATCTTAATACTGTACACCTGTTACAGTACTACTTCTTTCACCTGGTTCTAATATTCACACGCCTTCTTGTGTTCAATTAAGATACAGAAAACGCTCGGATAAATCTATTTAATCACAAATTCTTCTCAAAATCGTCGATAACAACACATTATACATATAAATAGTTGGAGATTCTCTAGTGTTTACTGTCTAGTTGGCGTCACTGCGCGGACTGCACATGTTTTCGTCAATCCTACCTTGCAACTCATTGTATCATGCGAGAATAAAGTGGTCACTTCAGTCTCACATGTTAGAAACTAAAGTGTCACTTTTAAACCCAAGAGATATAACGTGACAGTAAAAATCCAAAGTGATTTAAAGTACAAATAAAAACGTACATCCACGATGCCTAGCGAAGCATTTTAGAAGTCCGTCCTCGATGCTCAGCCAAGTTTCATAAAAGTGCCTCCTCGATGCCTAGCCAAGCATCTTAAAAGTACATCCTCGATACCCAACCAAGTTTCGTCAAAGTGAATCCTACGAAGTATTTATTTTTATTTGAAATGTATGTAAAATTACCGGAATTGCAAAAAATGGCGTATACACCTCTCGACTAAAGTGACATTAATCCCTTAGGTGGATTGGTTCCCTCGAGCTCTGCTGCGCTCCACACTCAGGAATCAAACACCACCCGCTGTATTAAATGGGTCACTTCAGTCGCTTGGTATATGATATACTATTATTTAACGAGAGGTAATGTACGTAATAACCCACGCAGATGATGTTTGCAGCACGAGCGACAGGTGAGTGCTGTAATTCGTCAAGTGGGTTATGACTATTGCCGCAAGTTGAAAACTATACTTTATGAACGACTATAACAATACATCCTAAGATACACATAAAGAGAAAGAATTTTATTCACAAATCTTGATAGAAACCAATAACAATGCTATAATCATTCCAGTTGTAATCACTCATATTGTTCAATTATAAAATTAACTGTTAAGTTTGAACAACAGTAAACTGAAAACCTGTGTGGGACTAAACTATGGAAGTTTATTGTTCATTTTTGCATCTGTTGCAAATATGTTGTTGTACTTAAAGGAGGTGTTATAGAACTTTATATTTTATTTGCGGTATATGTCTTATTAACTTAATTTGAAAATGTCTAAATTATTCAAGTGACATTATTACCCTCAATAACAAAAATGGTATGTTCCGCTTCGCCGAATGATATGATGTTCGAAGTAAATAATAGTTTTCTCAATCAGGGTATATAATATATATTTTTTATACTAACATTGATATACTAGCAATTTTAATTTTGACATCAATAATTTCCCAATAGTTTGTTAAATATTTCGAAATATCAAGCAGAGTGGAGCGTGTTTATAATCAGTGTGGCTTTTTTTATGTAAAAACTTATCAACTGTGAAATTTTGAAATGCTTCGAGAAAATATACTATTGTTTTTTGATATTTTAGTAACATGGATTTATTAGTATTATCCTAAATAAGCATAACACATCAATGGTCTTTCCAAACTATGGTTTTCTGTTTCTGTTAATTTCATCAAAAATATAGAATTTTTCTCATTATTTACCTAGGTGTTTTTTTATTATCATCAATCACCGGGGCTGAGAAATATTTCTCGTTAGGATAATAGAGTAAATTATAGCAATTTCTCAGGCTAATAGTAAAAATAGTATAAGTGAACAAAGTATGTCTTTTTCTCACTTGTCCAGAACTTGAACAGCGTTCGGATTTCGTTTACTACAAAATTTGATTTTATTATAATTATATTTTAATAGGTAATCCCATGAAAACATTGTGCGAACAATTTTACGCATGTGTACTTTGGTCACTAGTGAAACTTTTTTTTTACCTTCCTCACTTGTGATTCAATATGCTACTTTGCTCAATGCTTTCAGTTGAATAACAATGAATTTTGCTCACGATTGTGGAAAAAGTATGTTATTTGAAATCGTAACTGAATGCAATGGTATTGCAGATCATGAAAACTGTTCAAAGTATTTCAATAAATATAAAATTGTTTCATAGTTATAATTTTGAAATTCTAATAAATTTCTTCGTTTTATATAAAAATTTATTGAGTCTCTTGATTATAAATTTAATGCCTGACAAGACAGGCAGGTATGTAAACATAACCTACAAAAATAAGTATTCCTTTCATTTTCACCAATTATCGATTACAAATAAAATTTAATATGCACGTCGGCACTGAAGCTTCTTTTTATTACCCATGTTGTTTATTTCCCTCGGCCCTAAAGGGCCTCTGAAAGTAAACTAAACATTCGTGATAAAAATAGAATTTCATTGCCTTGATACATAAATAACTATTACCCTCCGCAAATTTTCATGATCATAACAATCACTTTGAAATTAATCAAAAATTGTCTGTCACTCTCACGCATATCCCTATTACAGCCTATAATAGATTTATCTCGAATAATTTATAACAAATTATGGAAGATATTCAGTGCACGCCACCTGAAATTCAAGAGAAGTCATTAGGGACGAAGTTGGAACTTTTGCCAGGAAAATCCATAGAAAAATACAATCGCAAGTACATTATATGGAGGTGTGCAACAAACACAAAGTAAAGCAGGCGTCACACGATCAAATACCTTTCCAAGCTTGACTAATGCGCGGATATAGGAAAACAAAATGGATTGCCAGCCCTTATTGACGTTCACTAAAAATGACTGTGGCATCCAAGTCGCCATCGCGTGACTATTTACGTTGGCTACATTGAATTTACCAAAAATTACTAAGCTGCTGACGCTGAATAAGTCAAGAAGTTGTTGATTGTTAATTTTCGGTTTGTTTTTCAAAAAACTAATAGTTTTTTTATATAGTAATTTAGTCGAAGCGTAGTAGCATGGTTGCTTTTATTGAATCAACCGCTTTTTCAAGAAAATAAACCATATTAGATTTCTATTTAAAAATTTTAATTTTGACTTATAGCACCACATTAAGGTAATTTCGAGGCTGCCCACAACCTGTGGTATTCGAAAATAGAACTAATAAACATAAAGTTTGAAAAATCAAAAGTAACTTCTTAAGGTACCGTTCAATTAGGATGTGAAGAAAACATTTATTTGGTTGATGCATTTCAGAATAGCTCTGAATAACTATATTTGAGAGCAGGAATTCTTGCTATCTACTGAATATATAATACAATGTTTGAGACAATTTAACTGAATAAACTACATAGTTATATATTCATATTCTATTTTCCTCACCTTTTATTAACAACTATATAGTAGGGATCTGAAATAATAAAAAATAAAAATTGCATTGAGTAAAAAAATAAATATATTGGTATTTCAAAACAACTTACTGAATATGGAACAATCTAAACTTAATTCTAATACATTTATTTGAATTTAGAAAACAGCGAAAATTGTACAAGTAAGGTCTGTCTTGATTTTTATCCAAATAAGTTTTGAATATTTGTTCATTAAACATGTTTTTTTTCCACTTTGAGAGGGAGGGGGTGCGGTAAGTAGAGGTGTGTAATGTGACACTTCCCAACCTTCAATGTCGTTAGTAATGACAGCATTACATATATGGTTGTAAATAAAATCCATTACTGTCTAGAGATTGGTTACAGTTAACCGAGACGCGAAGCGTCGAGGTTAGCTATGATCCCGAGACAGGAATGAAACTTCCCAACGGGCTATTGAATTATATAGGAAGTGTTTCGAAGAAAATAAACGGTTCTAAAGATTAGAACTAACTTTTACGCATCTGTAGCCCTGAACAATATTCTATCATAAAAGTGCTACTTGTATACACTTCGGGGGATGTATCGTGCTAATAAACCGAAATTTCTCCAAAAATAGCCAAAAAGTTAGTATATCTGGATTTATAGGACCCGCTGTACTCGCTCTAGTGAACTGAAAATCAAAAGGGGACATCTTGTGAGACGCCTTGAACAATATTCCATCATAAAATTGATCAATCGCATACTCTCTGGAGGATGTATCGTGCTAACAAACTGAAAATTCTCCAAAAATGCCAAAAATTTGGTACTTCAAGTACCATAGCAACCGTTATACTGGCTTTAGTCAGTTGACATCAATAGGGCTCATACTTGAGACAACCTGTATAATATCCAATTATAAAATATGTCACTTGTATATACTCCGGAGGCTGTATCGTGCTAACAAACTAAAACTCCTCCAAAAATGACAAAAACATCGTACTTAAAGTACTGTAGCACCTGTTGTATTGGCTTTGGTGAGCTGAAAATCAATAGGGTTCATCATTGAGATGTTTTGAATAATATTCAATCATCAAATTGGCGACTTGTTGAACTTCGGAGACTGTATCGTGCTAACAAAGTGAAATTTCTCAAAAAGTGAAAAAATGTCGTACTTCAAGTACCATAGCACCCGTTGTACCGGCTCTGGTGAGTTGAAAATCAATTGGGTTGATCTGTGACATGTCCTTAACAATATTCCATCATAAAATTGGTGACTTATTGCACTCCGGAGGCTGTATCGTGCTAACAAAACATGTAAGGAAAAGTGGCCGACGACAACGATGACGACATACACACAGGATTTTTTTTCTAAAAACCCTTTTTTCGTGTTGTTGTTGATGGCAGACGTGAAAATAACTCAAAAAAATTTTCAAAATTCCAACTTTTCTTGAGGTAAACCAATACTTTTCTCGCATATTAGATAGGGTGGCGGAAAATTGAAAAGTGAAGAATACCAGTTCTGAGAGTGTACTCTTAACATTTTTTTGAGAACAAATCAGACAACAGGAGCCGTCCACTTTGTGGGCAATGTACAGTATAATACGAATGATGCTACAAATTGAAGAAGAAACTGGTATTTCGAAACATGGGAAACTGTAGGTCTTCCTAAAACGACAAAATGTGGGAATCAGGCCCAAGAAATCGAACTTATTTTCCACGAAAAATGTGGATTTTTTTAAACAAAGCTCCAAATGAATTTCAATCAATAAAGGTAATATATTTATGACCTTTAAATAAGTATTTCAAAAAAAAATCGTGTTCGAGCTTATACAAGTGCACAGTTAATATGGTACTATATTACTTTTCCGCCCAACCTACCTATAAGCGAGAAAAGTATTTGTTTACACACAAATAAATTGAAATTTCGAAAAAAAATTCTGAGTTTTTTACACGTTTTTCATCGCCGCCGTCGTTGTCGGCCACTTTTCGATACATGTCTTGTTAGCACGATACAGCCTCCGAAGTGCAACAAATCACCAATTTTATGATTGAATATTGTTCAGGACATCTCACACATGAACCCTATTAATTTTAAGCTCACAATAGACAGTACAACGGATGCTATGGTACTTGAAGTACGACATTTCTGTAATTTTTGAGAAATTCCAGTTTGTTAGCACGATACCGCCTCCGGAGTGCAAAAATTCCCCAATTTCATGATTGAATATTATTCAGAACACCTCACAGATGAACCCTATCGATTTTCAACTCACCACAACCAGTACAACAGGTGCTTATAGTACTTTAAGTACGACATTTTTGTTATTTTTGGAGACATTTTAGTTTGTTAGCACGATACAGCCTCCGGAGTATATACAAGTGACCAATTTTATGATTGGACATCATTTAGGGTGTCTTAAACATAAACTCTATTGAGATTCAGTTTAATAAAGCCAGTACAACGAGTGCTATGGTACTTGAGGTACCAAATTTTTGTCATTTCTTAAGAATTTTCAGTTTATTAACACGATACAGCCTCCAGCGTGTATTCAAGTGACCCATTTTATGATTGAATATTATTCAGGGCGCCTTGTAGAGGAACCTTATTGATTTTTAGCTCACCAGAGGTAGTACAACGGGTGCTATGATGCCTGAAGTGCCACATTTTTGTCCTTTTTGGAGTTTCGGGTTTAGTACGAAACAGCCTCCGGAGTGTATACAAGTGGCCAATTTTATAATTGGATATTTTTCAAGTAGTATCATTCAAGGTGTCTCACAGATGTAATCAATTGATTTCCAGCTGACTATAGTGAGTACAGCGGGTCCTATAAATCCAGATATACTGCGATTTTGGTTACTGTTGGAGAAATTTCGGTTTGTTAACACGATACATCCCCCGAAGTGTATTCAAGTGACAATTTCATGATAGAATGTTAATCAGGGCATCTCATACATGCGAAAAAGTTAGTTTCAATCTTTAAAACCGTTTATTTCTTTATTGTTTTAAGTCGCATTAATAATAGGCGTATCTGGAGACGGACGAATTTGTGAAAATGAAAATTTTCGATGTTGATTTTTTTGAAGAAAAAATTTCGGTTGAAGTTCCAGATTCCAAAACACCTACAACTAGATCATTTCTCATTACTGATCCAGTATGGGTGAAGATCATTCGACTATACAAGAATTTGAGAAAAAACGTAGAAATCGATAGATTTTTTGTTCAGCTTAGAGGAGGAATAGTAAGAAAACAACCAATTGGGCACAATACAATAGCTAATTTTTCCCAAAAAATGGCTACTTTTTTTAATTTAGAGGACTCAAAAGGTTTCACAGGCCACGCTTCAAGAAGAACCGCCGCTACGTTACTTGCCAACAGTGGTGCAAATTTACTCCAATTAAAAAGGTTGGGAGGATAGAAATCTAATACTGTGGTAGAAGGTTATGTAGATAGCTCAATGGAGAATAAAACCAAAACTGCCAATATGCTGTCCCAATGTGCCACGTCTTCTGAAGCTGTTGCATTTAGTTGACAAACCTTAGTCATTCAACAGCAAATTAATTTGTCGACCAAAGAGATAACTGTGGAGACGTTAGCGCTGATACTGGTCTAAATATTTCTAAAAACGCTTATAATAATTTCAATTTAGCCAATAATTTCAATAAGTAGTTTGTTGTATTTTAGTTCATTGTTGGTTTTTATTGTTTGCCATTAAATAGGTATTATAATATTTGTCAATGTGTTATATTTTTAAATTTAAAAAATATTCATCCAAAATAGATGAGAAAAATTTTAACGATCACAATATTTTAGAGGGCGGGAAGTGAGGGCGGTAAATGAGGGCGTTAAGTAGAGGTGTGTAATATGACACTTTCTAACCTTCAATGACGTTAGTAATGACAGCATTGCATATATGGTTGTATATAAAAAATTTTAAGCTGCTAGGATATGAGCAATTCAAAATTTTTACATATATGAAACTTCGTATTGCAAGGCAGTTAAAAAACTGTAACTCACCTTACAACATTGAAAAATAACTCCAAATTATTTTGGCTGAATTTGTATGTTAGTAAGTATCTTAGGTTCTTTTCTTCTTTGCATTTCGATTGAAATGTAGCAAGTATATATGAAGCCTAGGAACCAAAAAGCCAGGAATAGGTGTTTTCTTGTTTGTCTTAGGCAAAACTATCGTGTGTTTTATATACCCCTTCCAAAAGGGTTCCTAGAATTTGAAATATTGAATAAACCATTGACAAAAAGAGGTAACATCATGGCATTGGTTAGCATCTACTGTCGCCGGACGGTATATGGCCCAGTCAGATTTCTGCTCAGTGTAGTCTTCGTACGCCATCTACGCGCGGGGGTCCGAAGTATTCTCCACGTAATACTGGTTGCTAACTAGATTGGGGTATTGGGCGATGCGTATACAGTATGTCGCTAATGTATGGAATACATTCATTATTTCCAAAATAAACTACTTCAGGAAAAAATCCAAGAACAGGTCAATTTCAATCTTTGAATCGTCATCACATTATGTAGATGTAACGGATATTGCGTTATCAGTATTAAAGTGGTGACGTAATCAGAATTTTTTTTAAATGTAATCATGTGTCTGAAGATACCTCATTGGAAAGCTCTTCTAATCGTCTATACAACGATGTAATTATTTTGATATTTATTTCTACAGAGTCGACCAAAACTGTTCATTTGTTAAAATTTCAATCATAAATTCTGATTCAATGAACTAAATTATTGTAAGGACCACCACTGGATATAAAACAAGTTATGGAACGTGCATTTGATGATTCAATAATAATTTCAATAACAATAATGTGTAATATAAATATTTAATTCAATATGTCAGCAAATGTTTTCCTTTTTAGATTTTGTACATATTTTATTCAGAATGATATTAGACTTACAACTGTTAAGAAGTATATTTGTGTATTAATAAAGTAGTTTGTTTTTTAAAAAATTCTTTTTGAAAACCAAATTCAAAAAGTGGCGCAGTCAGTAGGATACTGAAAGGAATTTCACAGCGAATATTCCTTCGGTTCCAATCGTTTGTTCAGTAACGAATTTCGTCGCTCCGTACGAAATCTTGAAAAAAGTGCTCCAGAATCCAGAAGAAGAACTGAAGTCAAGTTATGGTGAAGACAGCTACAATACTGTAAGTTGCTCATTTCCTTTTATTGTATTTATCCTGTCTTCGTCATTCTCCTCACTTGTCGCTAACTCCATAGAGGACATTAACGAAAGTGTGTATAGCTTTAGTATTGAAAACGAAATAGAATTAGATCTTTCAAATTCATTTATTAATTTATCGATAACAGATTCATTAGATATTTTAGACGATAATATGGCGTTACCTCCTCCAAAATTCGAACCAAAATTGTTAGAAATAGTACCAAGATTTGACGGTAACTCATTAGAGTTATCATCATTTCTAGAAACTGCAAATACTATTATTAATACTTATTGAGATAGAACGCCAGGTAGCGAAAACTGTGTACAAAATATTAGTATAATTTATGGTATATATTCCAAATTAGTTGGTAATGCTAGGGAAGTATATAGTATATGTATTAATAAAGACTGGAAGTCAGTCAAATCTGCTCTTATATCTCATTTTGGAGATCAACGTGACGAAAATGGCCTTTTATTCGATTTAGATCAATTAAGACAAACTAATACAGAAGACGCGTTACATTTTTATACAAGAGTAATGAGTAATTTAAGTGCTCTTCATAATTATTTAGATACACACGGAGAAAATGCTATAAACATAGTGAAAAAAGAATTTTATAATGTTCACGCTTTAAAAATTTTCCTTGCTGGGTTAAAAGAACCCCTAGGTTCTACTATACGTGCAATGCGACCATCAAGAATAGCTGAAGCTAGGCAATTTATAGTTGCTGAAAATAATATTAGATACTTACAAAGAAATTCAGATCATAATCATAGACCTAAAGCCGTACAAAAATATAATTCAAATTTCAGAACCAATCAACATTTTCAATTACGTCCGAATTTCCCCATCAATAATTATCCAGTCATGAACAGTCATAGTTATCAACCTGCTCATCAAGTTCCGCCCCAATTTATGCCGAATGCGGCTACACAAAATAATTTTCCTGAAGGTCCAGTAAATATTCAGTCACGCCCAAGTGTCCCACAACGATTCCCAAGTAATCGACAAGTTTTCGGTCCTCCAAAACCTCCAAAAAATGTTTGGAAACAAACTAATCAATATCAAAATCAATCTAGACCCGTTCCAATGAGTGGTATATCTACAGCCACAAGGAGACCAACCCACAATCAACCCTCAACAAATCACAATTTCTTTAGGCCTCAATCTCGACCAACATTTACCTCAGAACAATTATATCATATGGAACAAAATTCTGACTATTACTATGACACATATAATTCTCAAAATTTAGATAATACTAATACAGACTATTTTAACTACGAAAATAATGACGAAGATTCTAACAATATTCATGACATAGAATTCTCAAATGAAAATTTTCAAGAACCAAGCCCAACAGAAAACCAAACATAGAATTACATTCTCTATACGACCGTAAAGACCTTCCTTACGTAAAAATATCAGATCCTCCTCTTAAATTATTAGTTGATACAGGTGCTACTAAATCATTCCTAAATCCAGAAATTGCCCAAAAATATTTTGAAGATTGTATCGAAAACGAGCCGTTCACGATAAGCTCAATATTCCAAACAACTTCCCGAGACCAATGTGCTAAAATTCCGGCATTCCCCGAATTTAACTGTAATAAAAAAATAAAATTCTATTTATTCAATTTTCATCATTTCTTCGATGGTTTAATCGGATACGAAACATTAAAAGATTTATGTGTAGAACTCGACTTAAACAATTCTTTACTGAAAACACCGACAGCAAAATTACCATTAAGTCATTACGAAGCAAAGGGTAAATTATTATTTTTTGCAAAAATTGAACCCCACACGATAGAATCTGCTAAAATTCCTGTCTCAGTAAATTCTGGCATTATTATTGTTCCCCAATTAAAAGTATTCAACTGTAAAATTAAAGAAAGTATCTCCGAAGCAATTAATTGTTATGCACCCATAGAAATCATAAATGATACTGATGGAGTTCAAGAAGTTAATTTGTATAACCCAATAAAAGTTCGACTATTTACAAACGACTTAGAAATTTTTAATATGTATATTAAAAGTAATCAAAATTTAGAACCATTCGATATCACTGAAAACATTAGAACAAGTCATTTAAATTTTGAGGAAAAGTTGCAATTAGAAAAAATTTGTAAAGAATTTTCTGACATTTTCCATACAAGTAATTCAAAACTAACTTTCACTAATCAAGTAAAGCATAGAATAAAAACCACAGACGAAATACCAGTTTATTCGAAAACATATAGATACCCATATATTCATAAACCAGAAGTAGAGCGTCACATTAATGAAATGCTAGAACAAGGTATCATCAGACCGAGCGATTCCCTATGGAGTAGTCCTATCTGGATCGTAAGTAAAAAACCAGACGCATCTGGAAAACAGAAATGGCGAATAGTGGTGGACTACAGAAAAATAAACGAAAAAACAATTGACGATAAATATCCTATTCCCCAAATAAATAATATCCTCGACAGACTAGGTCGCTGTCAATACTTCTCAACCCTAGATCTCGCAAGTGGCTTTCATCAAATCGAAATGCATCCTGATGATATTCAGAAAACTGCTTTTAACGTAGAAGGTGGACATTTTGAATATGTAAGAATGCCATTTGGATTAAAAAATGGACCAGCTACATTTCAGCGTGTCATGGACAATATCTTAAAAGAACTCCAAAATAAAATTTGCTTTGTATATATGGATGACATAATTGTTTTCTCAACGTCACTCCAAGAACATATAGTCAACTTAAAGAAAATATTCCAAAAATTAAGAGACAGTAACTTTAAAGTGCAATTAGATAAATCAGAATTTTTAAGAAAAGAAGTATCCTTTTTAGGTCACGTAATCACTCCAGACGGTGTTAAACCAAACCCCGATAAAGTCAATGCTATTCTAAATTATCCTATTCCTAAAACAACCAAAGAGATTAAATCATTTCTCGGTTTAGTTGGTTATTACAGAAAGTTCATCAGAAATTTCGCTTATATTACAAAACCATTCACTCGTTGCCTAAAAAAAGGAGCTAGTATCGATATCAATAATCCGTTGTACATAAAAGCATTTGAAGATTGTAAATCTTTACTGACCAATGATCCCATTCTTATTCATCCCGACTTTACGAAAGATTTCATAGTTACTACCGATGCAAGTAACGTCGCCATCGGTGCCGTCCTATCTCAAGGACAAATTCCTCATGACAAACCTATTGCATTTGCCTCCAGAACTCTTAATGAATCCGAATCCAACTATTCAACTATTGAAAAAGAATTGCTTGCCATTGTTTATGCTACGAAACACTTCAGACCTCATCTTTTTGGACGTAAATTCAAAATAGTTACAGATCACAAACCTCTTCAATGGCTTATGTCCCTCAAAGAACCAAACTCTCGTCTTGTTCGATGGAGATTACGATTAGAAGAATTTGACTATCAAGTTATATATCGAAAAGGCACATCTAATAGCAATGCTGATGCTTTAAGTAGAATTGAAATTCATCCTATTCAATCAAGCACATCCAAATTACCTATTATAGACTTTATGACAGAATTTGATGAATTATTAACACAACAACCACTATCTTCGGAATCCAACACCAACAACAAAACTGATCTAGACAATGTTCCTCAAGATAACAGAAACCCAGAGATAACCGACCTTGACATTCAATCTGTTCTCGCAGAATTTGATCCCACCGACAACAATGACGACATTGCGACAATACATACGAGTTTAGAAAATCCTATTTTAGGTATTCACATCACTGAAACTCCTTTAAATAACTTTCTTAACCAAATTATCATAATTAAAGTAGACAGAAATCCTAGACAAGAAATTAGAAAACTTTTTGAAACTCACGTAAGAACTAGATGGAAAATATATGTAACAGTAGAATCATTTCAATCTCAAATAATAAATTTCTTAAAAGAATATGGTGTACCAAAGAAACAGTATGCTTTTTATTTTCAAAACGACGAAAATGAAAGTTTATTCAAAAATATGTGTGATTTTATCCCTCAAGTATTCAAACACTCTGCATTTAAACTTTTAAAAACAAATAAATTATTAGTAGATGTTACTAGAGACAAAAGACAACAGGAACTAATAAAAGAACAGCACGAAGGTATAACCAATCACCGTGGTATTCAAGAAACTATAAATCAACTCAAAACTAAATTCTATTGGCCTAGGTTACACGAAAATGTGAAAAATTTCATTAACAGTTGTCCCATTTGTCAACAAGTAAAATACGAAAGACATCCTCCACTTGTCAAACTTCAACTAACGCCAACACCCAAAAAACCTTTCGAAACAATACATATAGACACTTTCGAATTCGAAAATTCCATAACACTAACGATATGCGATAGTTTCTCAAAATACGGTCAAGCTTATATAATTCCAAGCATCACAGCTCTACACATATATCAAGGCCTAGTACAATTCATAGCATCCTATAAAATTCCAGAAAATATCATCTCGGATAACGGTTCAGAATTCCTTCAAAACATTTTAAAAGATTTCGCAAAACTTTACAAAATCAATTGGCATTATACGTTACCCCTCAATCCAAATAGTAACGCTATAGTCGAAAGATTTCATTCCACTTTACTCGAACATATGAGAACACTCTCAATCACACGCCCAAAATTAAACCCATTTGAAAAATTATTCTATGCAGTAATCGGTTATAATAACTCTAGTCACTCAGCTACAAAATATAAACCTATAGATCTATTACTAGGACACCTTCAATTAGAAAATCCTATCGAAATTGATAGTAATGCAGAAATGATTAATTTAAAACTTAACGAACACAAACAGACAATGATAGATATTTATAAAAATCTGAACAAAACAATGACTGAAAATGAATCAAAAATTATTGAAAAACTAAATGAAAAGAGACAAGAACCTCCAGACATACAACCAGGTACAATTGCCTACAAAAAACAAACCGAAAGACAATCAAAAACGAAACCACCATATAAGCCAGAACATGTTATTAAATCACAAGACCTTACAGTTACTACACCTTACAATCCTTATCATAAACAGATTTTTAAACCTCCCAGAAAATTAACTACCGATTTTTCACAGGTTAATAATCGTCCCTCTGATAATGAGCCAGAAAATAGAGATCCAGAATCTGAATAAGAACCCCGGAGTTCTTCCGTTCAAAATAGGTACCGCAAAAATCAAAACAGCCTCCCACACCTTCTTACACTATATTCCTACAAAATCAATAAAAGAACAAGTAGTCTCGGTAACTAACAAATTTTATGAATTCAAAAGATTATTAGAGAAAAGTCACCCTATAATAATTACTAAAATACTAGAAACTTATATACATTTAGAATACGAGGTTATTTACGTCAATAATAAGTTAAACGCTATTTTTCCACAAGTAAAAAGTAAAAGAGCATTATTTTCTCCTTTAGGAACATTTATCAAAAGTATTACTGGTAATATGGACCAAGAAGATGCAAAAGATATTTATAATAATATTGTTCAACTTGAAAACAACGAAAATCAAATAATAAAGAAAATTAATAGTCACATTTCATTGAACTCAAAATTAATGCAAAATGTACACAAGACATTAGATAGTATAACGGAAAAGCAAAGTCGCATAGTAAGCAAGATTGAATTACTTACAGCGGTTTTCAATGAAACAGAATTTAATCAAGACCTTTATATTGAATTTCAAGTAATTTTTAATCAAATAAAAATAAACTTAGATTCTTTGTCTGCATTTTTAGCGGATATAGAAAATGCGATTAGTTTTGCTAATTTAAACATTCTTCATCATAGTATAGTTAATTTAGTAGATTTAAAAGAAATAATTTTAGAGATGTCTAAGATCCATACTAATTCACAAATGTTATTTCTAGACAATAAAATTTTAAAATATTACAGAGTAGTAGAAACAAAAGTTCATTACTTAAATGATAAATTAATGTTTTCACTAGATTTTCCTTTGGTTAATCAAAACACTTTCGACCTTTATCACCTTTACGCTGTACCCAATATCAACCAAAGTATAATAATCCCTCCTTCTACCTACCTACTCATGAGCAACGAATACTATCAGTACCAAGAAGAAGAGTGCTTCGATTTACAGCCCAATTTCCTGTGCCTCCATAAGCAATTACTTCCTATAGGAAAAGATGTCGACTGTATTACGTCATTACTATCAGTCCAACCCTCAACAGTAAAGTGCCAACAAGTACCTGTCAAAATAAGCAGCCAAATCGTAGAAGAAATCAACAGTGGTCACTATATTGGAGTTTTTCCTGAAACTCAGAAAGTCCAGCTTACTTGTAACGAAAACGACGTTGTCGCACTAAAAGGTACTTACTTAATCAAGGTACCACCCCAGTGCGCTATAAGTACTACCAGGTTCACCTACAGTAATGAAAATGGACTACTTATTGATCACCCTATAGCTTTAAAAGAAATTGAAGAAATTACAATTCACACAACACCTGTAAGAAGACTAGAATTAGAAAATATCCACCTCCATGAAATCCATAAGATTCAACAGCAAGAATTAGAAGAAACATTACCAGAAGTTCACTTAAAAAAACGATTCGATTGGTCCATTGGTGCAAACTCCATGTTAATATCATTAATTGTTATTTATTGCCTTGTCGTAAACAGAAAGAAGATTGTTCATACATTCAAGAAAAATGGAAGTCCAAAAGAAACTACAACAGAACATGATGAAGCTCAAGTTGCTCCACCCAGGCTACACCCTTGAGTTCCTTCTGGGGATGGAGGAGTTATGGAACGTGCATTTGATGATTCAATAATAATTTCAATAACAATAATGTGTAATATAAATATTTAATTCAATATGTCAGCAAATGTTTTCCTTTTTAGATTTTGTACATATTTTATTCAGAATGATATTAGACTTACAACTGTTAAGAAGTATATTTGTGTATTAATAAAGTAGTTTGTTTTTTAAAAAATTCTTTTTGAAAACCGAATTCAAAAAGAACATCGTAGTGTACCCAAGAAGTATTTCTGTTTTTGTGTGTTACTGATAATAGTATTAAATTCTAATTTATTACTAATTGATGTGTATCAGTCAAGTGTTCAATAGTTAAAATCTTTAAATTAGCATAATTTAGCAATGACACTTACAGAAACTAAACGAATTGCATTATTAAGGATGATTGGCTATGGAGATAGAGTAAGGGCACAGAAAGAAGTTGGCAATTTATTTAATGCTAAATACCCCAACCGTGAACCCATTTCTCACTCAACAACTAGTTAAATCGAGAAAAAGTTTCGAGAAACGGGCCATGTTAAAGATCTCCCAAAAGTGGCAGAAAGTCAAATTCCGAAGACAAAAAAGTTGACGTTTTCCTTGACTTTCAAAAAAATCCCCACACCAGCTCGAGACAAGTTGCCCTGGATAATAATTCACACCGTTCTACTATTGCAAGAGTACTAAAAAAGAAGAAGCGGCATGCGTATAAGGTACATTTGGTCCAAGAGCTGTTAGAAGATGACTTTGATAGGAGAATACAATTCTGTGAAACAATTATGGAAAGATGTAACAGAGATCGTAAATCATACAAAATATACTTTTTTCAGATGAAGCAACTTTTATGCTCAACGGCCATGTAAACCGCCAGACGTATCAATACTGGGCAAATGAAAATCCCCATTGGAAGTAGGATTATAGGACACAATATCCTGAAAAGGTGAATTTTTGGGCCGGAATTATAAACAATCAAATAATAGGGCCATATT
Source organism: Galeruca laticollis (assembly GCA_963921935.1). Taxonomy (NCBI): domain Eukaryota; kingdom Metazoa; phylum Arthropoda; class Insecta; order Coleoptera; family Chrysomelidae; genus Galeruca; species Galeruca laticollis. The sequence goes on along the minus strand of OY998178.1, from coordinate 61,429,361 downwards.
TTTTGAAGGAAGCTTGACCGGTCATTGATATATTCAATTTCCTCAGGATTATCTATTACCACAATTAAATCAATAATTTCGAAATAGATGTGATTTGTGGCTTCAGCAGGATGAGGCAACCCCACATTACGCCTTTGATGTACGAACCTATTTAAATGCTGTTTTTCCAGATAGGTGGATAAGAAGAAGAGGAACGATCGAATGGCCACCAAGGTCGCCAGATTTGACACCTTTAGACTTTTTTATGGAGATATTTGAGGAGCAAAGTTTATCAAAGTCGCCCAAATGATATAGAAGTGTTGAAGGATCGCATCAGGACGACTGAAGTTCTCGTAAACGTTAGAGACGAATTTATTGCTCGGCTGTCTCATTGTATTAATGCTGAAGGTCATCAGTTTGAACATTCAATATACTTTGATTGTCTTTTATTAAACAGTTCTCTGTATTTTAGTAAATAAACAGTTTTGGTCGACCCTGTAGAAATAAATATTCAAATAAATAGATCGTTGTAAAGACGATTAGATGACCTTTCCAATGAATTGTCTTGGGACACAGAGTTGCATTTAAAAAAATTGCCGATTACGTCACCACGTTCATACTGGTAACGCAATGTTCGTTACATCTAAATCATGTGATGACGATTCAAAAATTAAAATTGACCTGTTTTTGGATTTTTCCATAAGTCGTTTATTCCGGAAATAATGAATTTATTCCATACATTGAAAACATATTGTATGTACGACCGCTACAGCCTCCCCCTATGACGTCAAGGTCGTCCCGACGGGGCGTCAGAAATAGGGGCAGGAGAAGATATATCTGACTGGCGGGGCCGTCCTCTTCTAATTTCCCTCACTGGCTTAGGTACGCCTTCTGAGCTCTGATAAAGATGATGATAAATCCATATTAGTATGGACTCTTCATTTGGCTCGGCAACTCCGTAGCTAGTAGGCCCGTGTTCACGGAGTATGACGTAGAGTTCGTCGCGTCGTGGGGCCAATTTCGTTGAGTAGGCTTTTTCGGCGTTACTGAGGAAATGTGATTTTACTAGCACTGTGTCGCCAGGTGCGTAATCCGGCCCATGACGCCTATGTTTATTCACGTTTGCTTGGTTATTCTCTTGTCGTTCTTCGGTTAGCTCCTTGGCTAGACGGAGTGACACATATAAGTGTTGTAGTATTGGAGTGATTTCCGCGACAAAATTTTCGTTACGTACGATAGTGTTAAGATCGTCTGTGACGTCTTGTATAGTTCACAGCTCTCTCCCGAAGTCAGATAGGCCGCCATTTGTCCAGTACTCTCACTTCGGGTTGTGTTGATGGCGAATCTCATAGAAGTTAAGTTCCGGGACCATGAAAGGTGTTCCATGCCAACTATTATACCTAATTGTGTTTTAATGTCACGGTTCTTACGTTCCACTATATTTGCTTCAGCGTTATACACAGGAATTAGGGCATGTCTGATGCCTAGACAAAACGTGAGTTTTTGAAATATGGCGGATACGATTAGTGTCCCGTTTTCGCTTATTAAACGCCGTGATTTCCCATCGCCGAGAAATATTTCATCAGTTAATACTCGTGCGCAATTATCTGCCGTAGCGTCTGCTAGTGAAAACAATTCAACCCAACGGCTAGTGGTAACTTCAGTTATATAAATCCACATTTTGACGTCTTCACTCAACGGTAGTGGTCCGAAAAAGTCGACTGCGATAACTTCAAACCTTTGGTTGGAGACTGGTGTGTGTAATAATCTCGCAGGCATCCTGTTGTCGACTTCAAACCAATGGCATTCTAAGCAGGTAGATACATGCTTGACAATGTCCTCTCGTATTCCTATCCAAAAATAACGCCTAGAGACTCTATTTAACGTTATATCTACACCGTAATATCCGACGGTAGGGTCGTCGTGGTAGGCTCACAATTTTTTTGGGCGTTCCTCCTTTGGCACCACTAATCTTGCGTACTCATCCTCCTGTTCCTAGCTATACCAATAAAATACTCCCATTCGCATGAAATAACCTCGTTTGATCCATTTAGCGTTTCTCTCATTGTCTGCCGCGTTCTCGAGGGCCGCAATGATCGGAGCAAGTTCAGAATCCTCTGTTTGTGACGCATCTCTTTTTCACTTCGCTTAGGAATGTCAAATTGTACCTACATTGCAAATCTGACACTCATCGTTGGGTTTCTGGCATGGGGGTCGAGATAGGAAATCTGCCACTACATTTGTTGTTCCTGGTGAATATTGGATTTGGAGGTCTTATGGCTGTAATCTCAGGGCCCATCGTGCTAGGCGTCCTGTTGGCGTTTTCAGACTCATTAACCACTTGAGGGGTCGGTGGTCTGTTATAAGTATTGCCTCTGAAACTTCAATGTATCCCCGAAATTTATCTACTGTGAAAACTAGCGCAAGCGCTACTTGCTCCGTCGTACTATAATTCCGTTCCGCTGATGTCAGTAAGCGACCACTGTATTCTATCGGATACTCATTTTCTCTCTCCTCCTGGACCAAAACCGCTCCTATTGCGTATGTAGTGGTGTCTGTCTTGATAATAAATGGTTTGGAGATACCAGTCTCTCTTTCAGATTTCCGAATGCTTGCTCTTCTTTTGGACCCCACCTCCATACGGCTTTCTTCTTTGTCAGATTAGTTAGTGGTCTAGGAACCTGCGCGAAATTAAGTATAAATCGCCTGTACCAGGAGCGAGTCTGTATGTAAGACAACAGCTGTTTGATATTTTTTGGAGCTGGCATATTGGATATAGCCGTCGTTTTTTCAGGGTTGGCCGTAATGCCATCCTCAGTTATCATATGTCCAAGGTACCTTAATGTGGGACAATCAAAATTGCATTTTTTCTCTTTACCTTTTGTCGGTAGGTCCGTAAATGTTCAAAAACTCTTTCCAAATCAGGGAGATGTTGCTTGAATTACGGTGACCTGATAATGCGGTCATCGAGGTAAACTAAGACGGTGACTTCTTTTAGGGTAGCTTTGCATCTGTCCATCAGGCGCTGAAAACTACCGAGGACGTTTATAATCCTAAGGCCATCCTATTAAATCTATAGATTCCGAAAGTCGTTATAAATCCTGTTTTATTTTTCTCACGGTCGTGGATTTGTATTCGCCAGTAGCTCGACTGGATGTCGAGGCACGACATGAACGGGCAGCCTTTAGCGGCGCGGCGTGGAGCAAATCGTCGATCCATGATAGGTGATATTTATCGGGTACTGTGATGACATTAAGCTTACGGTAGTCGACACATACACGTAGGTCGTTGTCCTTTTTGGGGGGTACGAGGACCACGGAGAATATCCATGGCGTATCGCTTTTCTCAATTATGCCTTTCTCTAGCATGTCGTCGAGCTTTTGCCTTAATATGTTTTGACGTGCAGGACTCAGCCGATATGGGGCGTTAGCTACAAGTGTATGTTCACCTGTGGATATGCGATGTTTAGCATATGGAGTAGGCGGTCCATCCTCGGCGAAGACATCGGAGTACGCCTGGAGGGCTCTATTGAAGGTGCCCCGTTGTTGATCGCTAAACACAGGAGTTTCGTCGGGTCTCAAACAAATATCTATTTGGTTTAATTCCAGTCTACGTCATTTTCTGGGATCCCACGTTTTCGGTGGTAACCACGTAGATGGTAGAGAGTCTTTAAAAATATCGTAGACCGCACCAGGTGAATACTAGTCCTCGTCGTCAAGTGTATAAGTCGGTCGTGGTGGCGTGAGAATCTTTGTGAGTGGGCCAGCGTTATCAGGCTGTGTGATAAGGGCTTCATCATCCATTGGCAATGATGAAGCGAAGAATTCCAAAAATGGCGATTCTTTGCCCTTCCCGACATTCACTGCAAGCATTATATTTGTGGTGCTATCGAACTGTGTTTCTCGTTGTGGATGGCCATTTCTGATATATTCGGGTGTTTTACCCTGTTGCTTATTGAGGAAGTTGAACATCTTCTCTGGTTTATCTGCGAAAGATCATGCGCGTTGAGGAAGGTTCAGTACTAGGGCGGCTTTTTCGAGGAAGTCGATGCCTAACAAGGTGCGGTTCTCCTCTGCGTTGGGTAGTATTACAAAGTTTATAGGGAATGTGCGATCACCGACTTCTATTTGTGTCGTAGTAGATAGCACTTCTTTGGGTGTACAATACCCGTCTCCGAGTGTGACGTCTACTAGCTGCGTTTTATAGTCGAAAGTCTGCCGTTGTTTTAAACGCTCATACAATGATGCGCTAGCTACGCTTGTTCTGGCAGCTGTGTCTACAAGAGCAAGGCCGTTAACCCCATTTATCTTAACTTGTATAGTGGGTACATGGGTTGTGCCCTTTGTTGAACCCCACCGTTACATATCCGAAAATGAAAAACATCACCGTGGCTAGAGCTACTAATATAATTACGAACCACATACATAGAATCCATTCCAATTCAATATTTTCTGAAATCAAACCCACATCTGATATCAACACACTCAGATAAAGGTAATGACACAGTCATCACGGACAAACAACAATATATTAAATAGTCGAATGATATTGTTTTAAATAACAGCACATATGTAGAATTATCAGCTGATCCCACCTCTTCTATACAGAGAAAAGATAACAATTAAGTGGAATCCTTATTCAATAAACATCAAATAGATTTACCGTTAAAGAAAAAGCTCATATACTACATTGTTATTCCTCCAAAGTTTTATTTACTTCCTAAGGTTCATGAACTAGTTCTCTCTGTGAGACCGATAGTGGCTTCGATAGGAGCACCTACTGAAAGCATTGCGCAGTTCTGTACAGAAATCCTGACTAACGCTTATGATTATGACAATTTGTATTTTATTGAAGATTCATTTGAAGTCCCAGACAAGTTCAATACTCTCAACATTCAGACAATTATTTTCTGGCCAGTTTCGATGTGGTCTCGTTGTTTAGTAATTTTTAATTAATCTGGTAATAGAAAAGAATCGTTTGGTGTTACTAGTGACAAAATCTTCTAGATTTTCATTACCAATGTTTTCAATGACTACATTAATTCTTTTCGGGCAAAAATCAGCTCCTTCTTTGTTTAGAGCTTCCACTATTTTCTTATTAGTTTCATTTTCCACATTGTCGTTAAAAAATGATAAGGCGATAAGTTCCTCCCAGACATACCATAAATGGCCACATACTTTATTTATTGCTTTTTTAGCTATGACAGGGTTTACATCCTCATACTACTTTAAATCTTTGAGGAGTTCTAGCTAAGTCGTGAAAATAATAATAAAAAAAAGTCAAATACTTGAAGCAAACATTGATGATCGATCAAAGAAGATGGTTGTCAAGATACGTACTCTTTTATATTCACATGTACCCTTAGTTTTGTGTGCTATTCTCAATGTAAATTGATATATATATATATATATATATATATATATATATATATATATATATGTATATATATATATATATATATATATATATATATATATATATATATATATTATATATATATATATATCTTCTTTCTCAGCCACTTCTTATCCACTCCTGGACGTAAGCCTCTTTCATATTTCTCCATGCTGTCCTGTCCTGTGCTTGTTGAAACCATCTGTTTCCGGCCTGTCTTTTGATATCATCAAGCCATCTTCTCTGTGGTCTTCCTGTGCTTCGCCTTGTCTGTCTTGGTCGCCAGTACGTTAGTTTGGTTGTCCATTTAGCTTGATCCTGCCGGGCCACATGCCCTACCCATTGCCATCTCAGCTCCGCAGTACGCTTTATTATATCCATGACTTTAGTTCTTTGTCGGATATCTTCATTCCTTTTTCTGTCTCTGAGAGTAATTCCGAGCATCGCTCGTTCCATCGCTCTTTGCATCACTCTTAATTGATTTGCTGTCCTCCCTGTCATTGCCATTGTTTCCAGTCCATAGGTCGCTATCGGTAGTATACAGGTATCGAAAACTTTTCGTTTAAGGTTGATCGGTACGCTGCTATTTCTGAATATATAGATCATTTTTCCGAACCCCGCCCAGGCTAATTTTATTCTTCGTTTAATCTCAGCCGTTTGATTTTCTTTTCCTATTTTTATTACATGTCCCAAATATATATACTCTTCCACGTTTTCTAGTTTTGTACCATCTATATATATTTGTTCGTTGGTGTTACTTATTATTTTAGTCTTTGCGATGTTCATTTTTAAGCCGATCTTTTTTGAAGCATTATTAAGTTGTTCTAACATGTTGCTCAGTTCGTGCACGTCACTGCTTATCAGGACAATGTCGTCAGCAAACCGAAGATGGTGTAGATAGGAGCCGTCGATATTTATTCCTTTTGTTTCCCATTGTAATGTTTTAAAGACGTTCTCAAGCGCCAGAGTAAATAATTTTGGTGATATTGTATCACCCTGACGTATTCCCCTATTCACCTTAATCTTATCCGTTTTAAAATCTTCATTTATTTTGACATGAAAAGTGGCATTTATATATATATATATATATATATATATATATATATATATTTTAATAAGTTTGTGTACCTGGAATCTATTCTAGCATCGTTCATAGCTTGTATAAAGGCCCACGTTTCGACAGAATCGAACGCTTTGTGAAAATCCACAAATGCCAAGTGAAGGGGTATGTTGTATTCCGTTGTTTTTTCTATCAGTGTTCTAATAGCTTGTAGGTGATCTATAGTACTGAACCCTTTAGGGAATCCCGCTTGCTCTACTGGCTGGTACGCGTCCAATTTATTTGTTAGTCTATTGGTTATTATCCTGGTGAGGAGCTTATACATATGAGAGAGAAGGTTAATTGGCCGATAATTTTCTATGTTGCTGTTATCTCCTTTTTTAAAAAGCAGGATCACTTCCGCATTTTGCCATGCATCGGGAATTTTGGCTTCTTGTAGACATTTATTTAAAAGAATTTGTAAAGATTTCTCGATAACCACTCCTCCCATTTTCAGCATTTCACATGTGATTCTGTCTTCTCCTGGACTTTCTCTATTTTTCATTTGTTTGAGGGCAACCTGTATTTCTTGCTTTGATATTTCAGGAATGTCTTCAGAGCCCAAATTGCATATAACCGTGCTCGTAATTCTAGGGTCCGGTGTAGTAGATGTGTAAAGACGGGTGTAGAATTCTTTGATGTGTTCCGCGATCTTTTTGCTGTCCGAAATTATGTTTCCCTGTTGATTTTTCATTTTGGTGATGATTTGTTTACCAGAGGATAGTTTTGACCTTAAGACTTTCATATGTACATTGTCCTCTATTACGTTTTTGATTGTCTTGGTGTTATAAACTCGGATGTCTTTTCTTACTTCTCTATGTATTCGTTTATTTAGTTCCCGATCATTTAGTGCATCTCTGGATGTTTTCTTTCTTTGTTCCATAAGTTGTAACGTCTCTGGTTGTATTTTAGAGTTCTTTTTGTTTTTTGTTTTCATGCAAATCTTCCTTGTCGCAATGTGGATGTCGGTTGTGATTTTATTGTTCAGTTCGTCTATATCCATCCTATTCAATGCTTCAGTTGGTTCCAGTTTCATTTCTAGTTCGTTTTGATAATCCTTTTTCCTATGAACAAGCTCCTCAGCCTTAGGTATCTTGTCTGTACGGATGAGTTTGTTTCTTTCAGTTTTCAGGTTGAGGCTAAGGGATGCTCTTAACAGTCTATGATCGCTGTTTGTATCGAATCGATTTAGTACTGATACGTCTGTGCAAATTTTTCTGTTATTCGAAAGTATGAAGTCGATCTCATTTCTAGTTTCTCCATCGGGGCTTTCCCCGATGGGGAATATATATATATATATATATATATATATATATATATATATATATATATATAATAAGTAACTAATATATTAGTGGGTATTGCTCACAAATAGAAGAAGGGGCTACTGAAAAAAGTGGTAACCGCAGACATGCATGTTTCTGGCACATTAGCCGTCATCGGTACGGTACAATCAAAAAAAGATGTGAAACATGGGAGCAAAGCTGGTGAATGAAACATGAGAAAATATAACAGAATTCAGCAGGATAGTCAAAGACAGCATGTGCGTCAGTAATATTAGAAGATCTCGAATTTTCGAAACAACAACCAACATAGACACGGAGGTGCATATAACACTTCCGTCTGAAACTTCCGACCCAGATCAATGAAATCACAACAAGATGTACGAATAGTGCGTGACATATAAACAATAAGTAACTAATATATTAGTGGGTATTGCACGCAAATAGAAGAAGGCGCTACTGAAAAAAGTGGTAACCGCAGACATGCATGTTTCTGGCTCATTAGCCGTCATCGGTACGGTACAACCAAGAAAAGATGTGAAACATGGGAGCAAAGTTGGTGAATGAAACAAGAGAAAATTTAACAGAATTCATCAGGATAGTCAAACACAACATTTGCGTCAGTAATATTAGAAGATCTCGAATTTTCGAGACAACAACAGTTTTTACAGTTGCTTCTTCATATTCAGTTCCGTCGGCTTTTCTCATATTTACCGCATAATCTTTCAATATATTAGCCAAATTATGCAAACTCATTTCAACATTCAGTTCGTATTCTCTGGTCGCACAAAACTAGAGAAATATTTTCGATGCATATTTTTTTGATTTGATTGTATTCTTTGGTATATTATTAGATATAATATCATTAGTTGAATCATTAGATGCAATACCAAATCGCGACATTATTAAACCAGTTGTCAGTTTGACGTTTAATCAATTTTTAATGAAAAAAAAAACACCACATTTAGGGTATTATCGCTGTAATCCAGAGGTGATTGGATGAAATTTGACACATGACTTAAAATTAGGTAATTTGATTGGTTAGTATATTTAGTGAAAAATTATCATTTAAAGGTTGGGAATTTTTGATTTTATTGATTACCCTGATATAGGATTAATGCCCTCTGCACGGCTGATGTTGGGGGGTGTTGGTTGGGATATGGTTTATGCGGCGAACGTGGAGGAGTTTGATGTTTCTGGAGGGTGAATAGGTGGTGTTTTGCGTTCTCATTTTTATTAATGGGACAGCAAAATGCGGGAAGTCGTATTTACTTTTATGTTTAATGGGCTCCGAAGGACCAACCATGAATCATGGTAATGACTGCTTCCACATTTATAGGAGTTGGTTATTATATTAGATGAAATTCGGTGAACACTTACACTTTTCCTATATTTGCATTATTTTACATATTTTTCATGTTGCGACAAAACTAAGAATATAACAAACTGCTCACGGTAAGATGCAATTTATATATTTTACTTTTCGTGATTTATTCATGACATGATGTGTCATTAGATTTCGAATGCTGTTTTTTGTAGCTTGATTAACGTTATTTATAAATGATGATTAAGAAGTGAGTGAAAAATGGGTTGTTATGGATATTTCATAGGTCGTTCAAAGTGGGTGGTACAAGGAGAGTTATGTGAGGAGGTAGCCAATGGGGAATAGGGATTTAAATGAAACCGTCATACGACTGTTGAAAACTCAGCCGATGCATGTATTTTTGTGGACAAAAGAAATTGTTATTTACTGTGATAATATCCACTCTAAGCAGTTTTTATGGCGCGATAGGAAATTGAACGCTCTGAAGTACGCTGACAGTAGAGATATAACATAAAGGTAAGGTAATAGTTATCTGTGGTTTTTATATGGAAGTAAGTTTGAAATGGGGTTTGCATGGTTAGATACATATTAAATATGTGGGAAGAATGATATTTTTGATTTATGATATGTACGGAATATATAAATTATGATATACAGGGTGAAGACAAAGTAAGAATTTACAGTAGGAATTCGAGTGTTAATTCAAATTCGTACATATTGGGGGCGCGGGAAGGAAGGAAAAGAGGTGAGCGCTGGATCCGATTAGACATCGGATAATTGTGTTACTAAAATGATGGAGAAAATATAGGGCTATGGTGCAAAAATGCGACTGAAAGTGAGTGAGTGTGAATATAAATATATAAGTAAATGTATAGGAAATGTAATAAATAATCTAATGTTGTTGTCAGAGTGTTGTAAGGGTTCTCACGTAAGGATTATGAAAAATAATCTAATGTTAATGTTAGAGTGTTCTTAGGGCCCTAACGTAAGGATTGTAAGGAATAATCCAATGTTGATGTTAGAGTGTTGTACGGGCTCTAACGTCAGTATTATAAAGAATATGAGTGAATGGTTAAACAATTACTCTAGAAATACGCTAGGGTTTTTTATTGGTAAGAATGTATGTAATAAATAAGTCCTCTATAAATATGCTAGAGGTGTTAATGGTACGAATGAATGTATGTACTATGAGAGGAAGAGATGAAAGAATGAGAGAATGTAAAGTTTCAAGCGGTGATTTTTCCGTTAATGAGAGATAGTGAATGAGTTAAAAAGAGTTACGTGAGGAGGGGATGGATAGAAAGGTGCGTAAGTCGATTCTTGCTCGACAAATGTGGCACCAGTTTGATTTACGAGTAACGGTCCAGGAAGCTCGGACTTCCCAGTGTTATGTGTGTAATGTTTGATGTTTTAAAGAGTGATGTGTGATTAATTTATGCTATTGGGATAAGTAATGTTTGGGTAATTAATGAGTGAGCATGATCATATAAGTACAAGTAATGTGACCACTAATATGAGGTGAATATGCGAGAGGCCTTTCAGGTAATGAGATTGTTTGTACAAGTAGTTTTATGCAAAAGAGAGTCGCTCTGTTGTAGCTAGACGGTATACAAATTACTTTTTTTTTTTATTTATAGGCCGGCATAGGTAATGGAATAATTTTGACAATTGGTCGAGTGTAAATACCTGAAGTTGTCTTGACTTGGACTCAGCGGATTCTACCGTCTTTACCAACTGTAACGTTTATTATACGGGCTAAAGACCATCGTAATGTCGGGGAGTCGTCATCTTTGACTAAGACCATGGTTCCTATGGTGAGATCTTTAGATGGGGTAGTCCATTTGGGACGGTTTTGGAATTGATTGAGATAGTCGACCAAACACCTTTTCCAAAAGTTTTGTTGAGCATGAGTACATTGTTGCCAGAATGGTAGTCGGTTTGTGGGGAGTGAAGATAAATCTTTGTCTGGTAGTGACATTAGGGGTGCTTCTATGAGAAAATGTCGTGGTGTTAAAGGGAGTGAGTCAGTAGGGTCAGTTGAAAGGGGATGTAAGGTTCGTGAATTGAGTACGGCTTCTATCTGAGTTAATATGGTGCTGAATTTTTTGAAAGTGATAGTGGAGGTAGCAAGTAATTTTATCAAATGAGTTTTAACGCTTTTGACTCCGGCTTCCCAGAGACCACTCCAATGTGAAGATCTGGGGGGGGTGTGAATTTTCCTTCTATTGAGGAGGTAATTAAGTAATCATATATGGTAGAAAAAATTCTTTGTCAGAAATTGAGATACTTCAGTAAGATAATGATAAGCACCAACAAAATTCGTGTCGTTATGGCTATGAATTACGGATGGAAGTCCTCGTCTAGACGTGAAACGTTTCAATGAAGCTATGAAAGAATCTGTGGATAAATGAGAGACTTATTCAAGATGAATGGCTTTAGTGGAAAAACATACGAATAGGGCTATATAAGATTTGGTAATCGGGGCTCGCTTCAAATGAGATGCTTTTATCGAAAATGGACCGGCGAAATCGATTCCAGTCGTCCGGAAGGGACGGGAAAGTGTTACACGACGTGCAGGTAAATCAGACATGATTGCTGAACGGTTATGACCTTGAATCTGTGGCACATTAGACATTTATTTATGATGCGCTTGATTTCGCGCAGGCCGTCAATGGGCCAGAATTGTAAACGGATATTGGCTAATACATTTAGAGGACCACTGTGTCCTAAACGTATATGTTCACTTTGTTAAATCTAGCTAGTGAGATGACAATGAGCAGGCAGTAGAATGGGGTGTTTCTGTTCATAAGAAACAAGAGAATGGGATAGTCTCCCTCCGACCCTAATAAGGTTCTCATTGTGGATAAAAAGGTTTAATGATACAAGTCTTTTGTCTGATGGTTGTTGATTCTTTTCTAATGCACGATGAAAGTTTGAAAAACTGTGTGTCTCTACTTGGCGTACACGGAAAAGTAATGCGGTGTCTAAGTTTTGTCTAGAAAAAGTTTTCTGAGTGGGATCAGTCCGACGTAAAGTTTCTACGAATTTGTATATGTATGCCATTGTTCTGATTGATTAAGTGAGGGATAATGAGCGATTTATTAAGTGTATGAAAGGATTGGATGGTCTTGCTATCGTGATGAGTGACTTTCTATTTGCTATTTTTGGTGAGAGTAAATTCAAGTTTAACAATTTACAAGTTTGAATGAAATTATAATTATAATAAGTGAGTGCTACTACGAGTGCGAGTAGAATTGGAATGAGGTTGTGAATTCAAGTGAGAGTGTAAGTAAAATGGGAATTTAATTGTGAATGTATTGAGTACGATTTATGTTTAAAATGCATATGCGAGTAAGAGAGTGTGCTCATGAGATTAGAGCAAGTACGAGTGCGTGCAACAACAAGTGAGTAAGAGTAAGTACGAATAAAAGTAAATGCAAATGTAGGTACGGGTATAAGTGTGAATAAGGTGCAATTGTATGCGAGTGCAAGTAATAATGAAAGTGTGAGTTAGCATGAAAGTAAATGTGAGGTAGTGACCACGAGTGTATAAGTATGATGAGAGAGTTTCTTCTAACTCTTTTGAGATTGTTTTTGTATATGTTTTTATGATTATAGATGTTTGTGTTAAGGGGGCCCGGCTCTTTTGCGGGCAATAATGAGTTTTTAAAATGTTTTAATTGACGTAAAGGAGAGTTATTTCTGTTCTCGTCAAGAAAAGGAGGGTGGGATATGTATATAACGTTTTAATTAAAGTAAAGTTATTTACTGTTCTCGTCAAGCAAATATAGGTAAGATATGCATATAATGTTTTAATTGAAGTAAAGCTATTTTCTGTTCTCGTCAAGAGAAGGAGGGTAAGATATGTATATATTTCCGTTATTTTTCAAGTTTTTTTTCATTCAAAGTATCGTCAAAGTAGTTTTCAAGTATTAAATTATGAGAGAGATGACGTTTTCATCTAAACATCACCCAAGTATTTCCTTCTTCAACCAAGTATCTTCTTCTTATTTTCAACCAAGTATCATCTTCTTCAACCATGTATCTTCTTCTTCTTTTCTACCAAGTATCTTCTTCTTTTCTACCAAGCATCTTCTTCTTTTCAACCAAGTATCTCCTTCTTCTTCTTTTCAACCAAGTATTATCTTCTTCAACCATGTATATATTTTTTATCCAAATATCTTCTTCTTCCAATACATTTATCCAGGTATTTTTCTTCAATCAAGTATCATCCAAGTATTTTTCTTATTCAACCATGTATTTTTATCCAAGTATTTTTTTTGTCCATGTATTTTTCTGTTTCTATACCTTTGCCCAGGTATTCACATCTAAGTTTTTTTTTCAATAACACCTTTATCCAGGTATTCACATTTATTTAAGAAAATTCACAAATTTACCAGAAATTTCTTTCAATTTTTTGTTTTTGATTTGATGCCAAAATGTTACTTTGGTTTTTTGTACATCTCAAAACATTCTATTACTTTTGTATCTAATTTTTCATTTTGGGTTTTATGCAAAAATGTTACTGAAATAAGCCGTTCCAATTGGTCCTGTGCCATTGGGATTTTCTTACAATACCTTTATCCAGGTATTCACGTCCAAGTATATTTTTTTTCAATGTCCAAGTCTAGATGTCTAAGTTTTTGAAGTCTAGAAGTCTAAGTGTCAAGTATATGAGTTTCACTGTCCTCTCCCAGAGGACTAATAGTTTTGTTTTCTTGACAAGAAAGAGTTTGAGTAATGAATGAGTGCTATCCTGCACTGAAAGAGCGTTGAGTAAGAAAGTGAATCGTTTATTAGAATGTAAGTGTTGGTTTGAAAATGATTTATGAGTTAAGAGTGTTTCAATTTGAGAGTAAACTTTGATTTTATAAGTGTTTTTTGTTTTAAGAATGCATGTGACTGTAAGTTTTGATTAAAAGTGGTTTGGTCACACCAAAAGAATGAGTATAATGAGTATGAGAGTAATGATCATTAAGGTATTATGGGAATAAGTTCTGTCCAGAACAGTACATTTCTTTTTCAAATGATTAAAGCATTGAGAGAGATTAAGTTTTGATTAAAACAATGAGAGAGATTGAGGTATGTTTGTTCAAGAGATTATAAGAGTTCAATGATCTAATTTGATTCTTTATCAATAAATATGAACCATCACAGTATAAAGTGAAGTTTCTTTTTTACTATTTTGTGATTTAATGATTTGATAATGTTTTGCTTCAGATGTGAATATTCCCAATTGTTTTGCAGTACAATTGGTTATCATTACAATTTTTAAACAATTGAAATGGGCATTAACAATTTGCAATATGGTATTATTTGAAAAAACTACGATCTAAAGTTACATTGAAATGATAGGTGAGAAATTAAATTTGTTATAATTTGCCACCTTGCAACTGACACGTTGCCTCTTTAAAGGATCCATTTTCTCAATGATATATTAATTTTACATAAATATTTAACATAAAATACAGATCAATGCGTCACTATGATTGCGCTGTTGTAGGACAACAATTATTTTCCGGAACGGTGTAATGAATATTCATATTAGTGCAATCCGCCGTGCTTTTTAAGTTTTACGGCTATTGCAACTTTATACTGTATGACACTTTGTATAAATTGTTAGGTATTTAAGTAATATTTTATGATATAAATGATTGTTTCCCAAAATTGGTACGAAAGAATGTTATTAAATGTCCAAATTAAAATTGAAATTATAAAATGTAATAGATTCTATCCGTCATAGACACCTTATCTGTATTGTTTGTTTTCACTACAAACCGGCTGGCTGTCTCGAAGAGTTTCAATTTCCACGTAGATTTGGACTGCCAACACTGCTCTCAAATCAGGACCATATTCTACGAACTTTCTCTGGTTCTATCGGGCTACAGAAGGGCCATGTTTTGCGTTCTCATTTTTATTATTGGGACAGCAAAATTCGGGAAGTCGTATTTACTTGTATGTTTAATGGGCTCCGAAGGACCAACCATGAATCATGGTCATGACTGCTTTTACATTTATAAATGAAATACGGTGATCACTTGCACTTTTTCTATATTTACATTCTTTTTCATGTTGCGACACAACTAAGAATATCACAAACTGCTTACGATAAGATGCAATTTATATATTTTACTTTTCGTGATTTATTCATGACAGGACGTGTCATTATATTTCGAATGCTTTTTTTTGTAACTTGATTACCGTAATTTATTAATGATGATTAATAAGTAAGTGAAAAATGGGTTGTTATGGATATTTTATAGGTCGTTCAAAGTGGGTGGTAACAAGGAGAGTTATGTGAGGATGTAGCCAATGGGGAATAGGGATTTAAATGAAACCGTCATACGACTGTTGAAAACTCAGCCGATGCATGTATTTTTGTGGTCAAAAGGAATTGTTATTTACTGTGATAATATCCTCTCTAAGCAGTTTGTATGATGCGATAAGAAATATAACATAAAGGTAAGGTAATAGTTATCTGTGGTTTTTATATGGAAGGAAGTTTGACATGGGTTTTGCATGGTTAAATACATATCAAATATGTGGGAAGAATGATATTTTCATTTTATGATATGTACGGAATATATCAATTATGATATACAGGGTGAAGACAAAGTAAGAATTTACAGTAGGAATTTGAGTGTTAATTCAAATTCGTAAAGGTGGTAAAAACAGTGTCTAGAACGAGAACAAAAAATGTGTCTAAAATTTATTCCTTAGAAAGGTGTATAGAATTGAGAGTTGTGGAGCGGGCTTTTCGCTAGAAAATTACTGGAGAGAAAGGTTTACTCGGTAAGCAGCGAGGGTTGATGTTAGGGAGAAGCGTGATTGAAAAGTGCCTAGAATAGAATGATAAAAAGAGTCTAGAATTTGGGTGATTTTTTGGTCTCGTAAGAGACGACTAACCACGCTATGTTGCGGATAGTTACAAGATTGGATTCGCTAGATGTCAGAAATTTGTGAAGTTGAATGTTTAACGTTGATTTTTGGGGATTTGGGGTGGCTCCGGTGTCTTGGGAGGGAATTTGAATAGAATTTATTATTTATTACATTTTTTGGGATTATTATTGGAAGAGTGACTGGGAGACATTTCAAAAAAGTATATAGAATAGGGTTTTAGATGGTGGCGGTGGACTTGATTGTGTTTGAGGAGATAAAATTGTGAGGATTTGATTAATTTAAGCGCGGTACGGTGTACAAAGAATAATAACAACGACAATGAAGCAAATGGCAGCGGGTACAGCTGCGGCTGTATTATTTCCTGTCATCGGTCCATTTGGCTAGTGAATAAATTCAGCATGCTACAGGAAAACTAGTGACACTCAAGAAGGTTAGAGATAATTATCGGATTGAGATAAGGGAATTGTCGAGGTAGTTTAAGTAGTAGTCGGGAGGTCGCCGTAGGCTGTGGCTAGTAGCCGGACTGGAGGAAATGCAAGTTTCCTCTTGGGTTTATTGCCGAAAGGCCGTCTGTTTGTGATCCAGGGTGTGAGGAGGGCGTTTATAGAGATTGAATTTCATCATTCGATCATACGATTGACGTATCGGTATTGTACATTGTTCAGATGGGAGAGAATTGGCTCCATGTCGATATGGATATAAACGGTGTTGCTAGGAGAATGAGGAGATTTGTGTTGGCAATATCTCAGAATTAGCTGCTCGCAAGTAAGACATTTTTTACAAGGTAATCGGAAAGATTCCAATAAACGTTTGCTTTTCAGTGGATTATGGGTTGGGTGTATGTTTTATACGTATGAAGTAAAGCGGCAGGGTGAGTTCGAACGAATCTTCCGTCGAGTGCCTTAATGAGAGAAACTCGTCGTCGGACTTTGTTTAGTATATTAGCCAGGTCGGCCGTCAAGTTGAGAGTGTGAGTAAGTATTACTCACAAGTAAACGGTTCCTTGCGAATTTCGAGTTGTTCTCCCCAGAGCACGAGGCGAAATT
The DNA here is from genome assembly GCA_963921935.1 of Galeruca laticollis. Taxonomy (NCBI): domain Eukaryota; kingdom Metazoa; phylum Arthropoda; class Insecta; order Coleoptera; family Chrysomelidae; genus Galeruca; species Galeruca laticollis. The sequence continues at coordinate 61,412,336 of OY998178.1, read as the reverse complement.
TGGTTGGTAGAAATCGTTCGCTGGAAGAGTGTTTTAATACGATAGCTTGGGGTTTTTGAGTGTTGAGAGTCACCCACCATCTCCGACACGAATTCCAGAATTGCGTTATGAGATTTTGGGATCGAAGATTGAGAGAACGAATGTCAGTGGCGAAAATGATCAATGCGGTGTCGTCCGCATATATTTGGATTTTGTCCTGGGGCTGTTGTGGTACCGGTGTATCATACCATGTTTTTTTGTGCATGTTTTTGGGGGAGAATATTGTTGACATTACTAATAGGTTATTTGCCGCCGCCATGTTTGTTAGCTGTTTACCATTATCGTTTGCTTGTTCGTGTGATCTGTGGTTCCCAAATATGGTTTTTTTCTCTTCCAATATTAGCATTGACATATTTTAGAAGTATCAACATGTCCTGTTCTGTTACTAGGTCTATTGTTTTTTCCAATTGGTCATAAAATTCATATTTAAGACTCTCTTCTTCATCTTCCGTTGCAGCATGCCCTGATTTAAGTATGTAATTGTATCATTTTGCCTTAATTCTGACACTAATTATTCGGTGGTTACTGCCTTTAAAGTTTATTAGGTGTCTACGGCAATTCGATTTTACTTCAAAACCTGTTCCAAATTATTGTCTGTTGTTTTCTGTGCCACCAATAAAAATTGTATATCCTTCCATCGCCACTGTACTTTCCTCTGGCTATCTGATTTCTTGAAGTGCTGTTATGTCTACTTGGTACGTTTTAGTTGTTGAATGACTGCTGCACCTGTTCTTAATTAACTATTCCTAACATTATACTCCATGTCCGTTCCTTATGTATGCTTATATATTAAATTTCACCCGTATAAAACGCAAATTCCTCAACAGATTTTGGTCGACGATTTTGACAGAACGATTGAATTTTGTGAAAACCAGAATATTTTGCATAATATATGCTTCACTGATGCGTGTACGCTTTTTCATAATGGACATGTTGATAAGCAAAATTTTCGCTAGTGGAGTCATGAAAATCCTCAACTTTTTAGGGAAGGTCATACAAAGTATCCACATAAATTGAACATTAGGGATACTGTTCTTGGAAATAGTATTATTGGACCCTCATTCATTAAGGAATATATAACTGGTGAGCTGTACTTAAATTTGCTTCAAGAAATAATAGACCCATTAGTAACAACTGGTTTGTAAAATAAAATTGATGCGGCTAATAACATGATTTTGCAAGATCTTATTCGCTTCCAACAATATGGAGCTCCTCCAAATTACTTTCTTCCAGTTAGACAATGGCTAAATTATACATTTCCGGGCAGGTAGATTGGTCAAAGAGGAGCAATAGAATGGCCACCACGATCACCAGTCTTAGCACCTCTAGATGTCTTCCTATGGGGGTATCTAAAATCGTTTGTTTCTAAAACACAACCTCTAGATTTGGAACATTTGAAGAGAATAATGTTACGAAACAGCACAATGGTATAGTACCTGAATCCGACTCTGTCTAAGCCATGTTATGAAAGTTGAAACTATGGCGGATGCGCAGGGATTTCTTAGAACTGTTTACGATTGTGACTATCTTATCTAGACATTGTTTTTGTGACCAGTCTTTTCTAGAAAATGCCAGAAAGCCAATTGTTTTTGTATAAGCCGCAATCTAGAATTATCTAACAAAGAGGGCACTAATATATATAAAGGACCGAACAGGGAGTGTTAGTTTAGTTTAAAAAGTGATCTCGACAAATAAACAAGAATACACCGAAATAGCGAACAGTTAAGTGTATATAAATTAAGTGTTAGTGAGTAGTTTAGTGTTCAAATAAATTAGTAAGTATCCATACCGTGTGTTTAAAGCTTATCCTACCCGTAATAAAAAAACGTTTCATTAAATAAGAAAAACCTTACATTGGTGTCAGGTGTGGGGTAGTATGAATACATTGCTACGTAAAAATGGCCAAGAGACTATGTGACTTGAAAGTGTCTGAGTTAAAAGCAGAATTGGAAAATTTTGAGTTGGAAACGTCCGGTAAGAGATGTTAATTAGTAGAAAGACTTAAAGTGGCACTGGAAAATTACGGCTTTGATCCAGAAACAGTTTCTGTTAATATTTCTGCTATGAACATGGATATTTATGCCATGGAAGAGAAAATTTCAATGAATGTGAAAAACGATATTTCTGCTTTCAAGAACGACATTTCTGCTAATATTGGCGACAAGATTTCTGCTTTGAAGAACGATGTATCTGCCGATATCTTATTAATTAAAAACGACATTTCCGCTGACGTTGAAAATGAAATTTCGTCTCTAAAATCTGAAATCGAAAATAAAATGTTTGCGATGGACGAGAAAATCGAGAATAAGATTACAAGGATGAACTAGAAGATTGACAATAAAATGACAACGATGGACGAGAAAATCAAGGAGTTAGAGAAAAAGATGACAAATATAAGAACTCAAGACACGCCAGCGAATGAAAAGAAGACCGAGCAAACAAAACCTTGCAAGCCAGAAACACACCCTAAGTTAGGAGACATTGGTAGTTTTACCCAAGTCAAAGCCCCAACGTTCGATGGAAAAATGTCGTGGACCAATTATGTGAAACAGTTTGAAGCAGCCGCTAGAGTGAATAATTGGTCCGTTAGAGAGAAGGCAGTGAACTTAACTATCGCGCTTCGGGGAGATGCCTTAGATGTACTACAGACGATACCACTTGAAGAAACGGATGACTTTTTTTATGTTTTATTGCATAACACTTGATTCATAAATATCTCCACGTTTTACTTGATTCATCCATAAGTACTGAAAGGAAAAGATCTAGTATTTGCTATTTTTGAAAAGATTGTTGAGCCACCTTTGAAATAAGGTATCGTTCAACCCCCATTTTCATTTAGGATTTCAGGGTTTGTGTCCGCCCCGCTAGAGAGTTGATGTAATTTAATTGAAAACCAGCCTAAAAATTGTCCCCTTTAAAAATAAGTGTGAAGTGGCTTTTTATATTTTTGAATTTTCTATAGGGGTCTAAATATAGAGGGCGGTACGTTTTAAATTGACACCTCGTACATTATTCATTATTTAAAAGCATTGCTTTTACTCTAATCAACAGGGCAGTTCAATACATTTAACGATTTTCTGTGTAGACTTTTTGACTGTATTCTCGGCTTCATTGAGCAACATAATTATTAATTAGGAATCAAAAATGAATACTCCGTTGGGTATTCACACCAATGCCTTGAGAAATTGAAATTTCCAATATGATAATTAGGAAGTGTTTCCGCCACAAGCGGAAATCGTATTCGTTTCCTCGAATCCCACCCCAATAAACATTTCCTAATTGATAAAGGAGAGAAATACAGTTTCAACTCCTTAAAAAATTAAGTTCAGTTTTCTAAGTCGACAATTCAATATCATTACTAATTAGTGTTTTAAATGAAACTCACTGTTTCTAGCTAATTCCTCAATATAATAAAAATTGTTGAAAATTCTAGAGAATTGACAATTATTTTGATAAATCAATATCATCGTCAGAATGACAGAGAATACATGTAACTCAATTGTCATTTTTTTAGAATTTTCAACAATTTTTATTATATTGTGGAATTATCTAGAAACAGTGAGTTTAATTTAAAACACTAATATGAGTAGATTCCACGAAGTAAAGGTTGAGACAGTTAATTTCATCATTACCAATTTCTTCCAATTTTTTCGAACCGATTTTTCAGTTTAATTCTATTTTTTACCATTTTTCCCTATGCTCAATGATTTTTATATATTTGACTAGTGCCTAAGTTGAGAGTGGTGGTCTGAAGTCTGCAGAGAGATTTGTGTTTGGTTGACTGGTACCTAGGCTAAGGTTGCTTCGATATGGAGTATTCGGCCAAAGTTTAACTTATTTAACTCATATGAATAGTGACTAAGGTATGAATTATGGTCACAAGACTTATGGGTAGTTGGCGTTTGGTTGATGGATCTTGGTTGACAGAAGTGTGGGTATTTAGAAGGCACCTCGATATATATATGGACAAATGAAAGAGCTCATACACGCTCAGGTAAGGAAAGTTGTTGGCATGATTTGGAGATTCAAATTGGAGAGACTGCGTAACGTTAGTAGATAACACGAGGAAAATATGGTTAATTATCTATTGCAAAATTTAAAAAAAACAGAATAAGCGAAAGAGACGAATCATTGTTCAATGTAGCCGCACCCATACTGAAAACGATGATAACTGCTTCAAATTCAACTCAGTTGGCATTTGAAGAAGGTGAAACATGTTCTGCAAACAAATGTGCGAATGCAAAAGGCTGTGATGGTTCAATTGAAATATCCTTAGACATTGAGAGATTATTCCTGTAGTGGGTAAGTATATTGTTGTTGAAAGTTCAATCAATATAGTTGTGCTCCACTTTGCGCAGCAATTTAAAACCCTTAAAACTTAAACCAGTTCTCAATTTTGGCAGAAACATTCCAAGCCTTCTTCATAAATAATATGCTGTTATTTTCCTTGATATTTTCACATCAGTTTAACATTTCGTATTAAATGAACAAATATGACTTCAACATTTTTACGTATTCTCTAATACTAGTAGACTAATTCCATGATGTGAGTGAGATTTGAGAGTCGCGCAAATATGAAACAAACAAAAAGATGAAACATTCGATAACAGCATCAATCAAAATTGACAAATCCTCTTGATTTTATGATCCAATCGATAACAATGGAGGGTAATATATGTCACACAACGTAGCGTTGGCGTAATTGATTGAAAACACGAATAAAAAATGCTTTAGAAGATTTGGCTGCCACCAAACGATACAATAAATCTCGCTGGAAATAACAATTTGTTTAAAAAAATATATTATCGTGTTATTTGCTGTAATTTTTGGCCACATACAAATGAACAGTGTTCCTTGAAATGATTGTTTTCGATTTTGAGACACACGCTGAATACGGTCTGTGATAAATAGTTCTCATCATTGGAAAATTGACTGAATCGACCTACTCTACTCAATCGAGTTTGAAATTGGATTATCCAGATAAAGAAAAAATTATTAACTTGACTCTCAAGTGGAATATATTGTTGACAAACTTAAAGACCTCTAAATGGATTGAAATTTTATGATCATATTCCGAACCTAATTTCATAATTTTAATCTGATATTATGACTATTATTACCCAAATGGAAAACATTCCTAATTTTGTGATACCATTTCCCTATATAGATACTGCAATACATTGCACAACTAAATCAAAAAGGAAAACAAAGAGCGACGTTTACTTAGAAATACTACTCAATCCCAATCATATAGTAAGAGTTTTTCAACTCATCGTTTGCTCATTACCTTGTTTCCGATGTTGATTTTTGGAGAAATAACGACCTACAAAATTAATGCACAAAATAACTGAACAGCATTACCACAGCAAGGAATCGCAGCTGTAGAAAATAGAATGGGAAGTACGCTCTCTTTTAAAAGTCTCCATTTCCTAAAGTATGAATTCTCATCCATTCTCGCTATATGACCAAAATATCTTAATTGTAAGACACTAACTATCCCTAAGTCACTTCTACCATTCCTTATTATGACCAGTCTAGACACTCCTGCATAATATCTTCAGATGGTTGATGATTGGCAAACATATGGACTCATAATTCTAATTTTTGGCTTCTAACACATGTTCTTGTTGAATAATACTTCATACAATGTGCCGCATCTGGATATTTTCCTTGCTAGACATGTCTTGGTTGATATTTTAGTCTGGTCTTACAACTGTCTCTGGATATTCCAATTTGTCAACGGTTCTCTCTCTTAGCGTATTCGCTATTTCCATTGATCCAGTCTCTTGGGTGATTATCTATAATCCTCGTGTTCTAACTTAATCTTTCCATTATCTTGAGCAATATTTTTTTATTTGGTACAATAATCTTTAACACTTGTATTGTTGCCACATTATGTTCACACTATTCACAGGCTTTCTTATATAGGATACAGAATTTTCTTAAAATATGGCATTTTTTGAACATTTATGATTTCCTAAATTAGAAGAAAGTTTTTATTGGCATTTTAAAATATTTCAGACACAGGAATGATAAGGAAACGTCTTGTTTTGTTCAACTCATTGAAACGGAATTTTCTATCGAAATAAATTATTATTAATAAAATTTGAATTTTACGTAAACAAGTGAGCAGTTGGTGAAGTAGCCACTATAATTCGTCAATTGGTGAAGTAGTCACCACCATTTTGATTTATCATCGCTTATAAAATGAGGCGTAGGTTCTTACCGTTTTTTGTGGATATTGTTAGAACTGCTATTTCTCTCAAGAGTCCACTACCAAACTTCGATGGATGTTTTAATGAATAGGTAGTCAAAATTACTTCAAATTAGTAACTTACATTATAAGAAAAATGTGACAGATGTGTCAGATATATATTTTGAATTGTCATCATCTATCAACGTAGGGCATACCCGTGTGAAATGAAAAAATGGAGAAATCTGATTGGCTGACAGCTGAGTATTTTCATTTTACACACAGGTCGATGATTACTGATGTCTACCCTTCCCACAACGGCATAATTATTTTGTCCGCAGTTAGAGTGTTTTGCCGAATGATATTTTAAGTTTGACTTCTGAACTATTAGCAAGTGAAATAGCGAATTGGAGAGAATTATTGAATTTTCTGTAATTGTGAGTCTGATACGCAGAAAATTCATAACTTCCTATCAACTAAAGAACATAAAATGGTCGACAACCGTCTTCAAGCACCAGTTTGTTTTTAAAATTGTAGGAATCTAATCATAAAATTTAATCAAAAAATAAATACTTACTCTGTGTTTTTTGTAGCGCTGGGAAAAATATCGTGTATAATATGTGTTCAAAATAGGCTTCCTAACTCGTTTGCTTAAGCCACTCACCTACTGCTCATGGCACAATTATGAGAATTCGTGTGAAATTTTCCATTTTCTTGTTATACAATATATCACTGTTGGATAGTTATTTTCATGAAAGTTTTGGAATTTTATTTTGATTAGATTACCCGGATATAGGATAAATTTCCTCTGCAGGGTTGGGGTTGGATGCGTTTAATTGGGGCGCATGCAGATAAATTTAGTATTTTTGGAGGGTAGGCTCAAAAACGAATTTTGTCGATTGGCGCAAAAACGATGCACCTTTTTTGTATATGTTTTACTTGGAGATGAAGCTACTTTCCATAAGAATGGTATTGTAGACAGACATAATTTCCACTACTACTCAACTTCTAACTCGCACCACATTTACACACATTGAATGTTTGGAATGTAATTATCGGAAATTATGTTATCGGAACTTCCTTTTTCGAGGATCACTTAAACGGAAAAGTGTATCTACATTTTCTGAACAACGATTTGTCAGAATTATTGGAAGGAGTACCTTTAAGGTGGTCACTACGATCTCCAGAATTAAACAAGCTAAACGTTTTTTTCTAGGGCTATATAAAAGATAAGGTGTACAAAGCACCTCCTACAACTAACGAAGATATGAAGGAAAGAATTAGATATATATTTATAATCTTAAGCAGAAATGTGTTAACAAATGTGAGTCGCTCCTTTGAAGATCGCTTGCAATTATGTATCGACGTCGATGGAGGTCATTTTGAACATCTATTGTGAATTCAACGATTTTCTTGTTATTTTTGGTAGGTAACTATATTAAACGTTAATTGTCTTGTTTATTTGATGATGGGTATCACGTTCGGGAGTATTAGTGATTTAGATTTTGTATAATGAAGCTTATGCTTGTGATGCAATAACCCATAACCTGTTATTTTTATAGCGAACTAGAATATTGTGAGATTTTAGTAATGTTTTATACACCAACAATCTTAAGTACTCATGTATTTTGATGATTCACCTAATATTAATCAATTATGGATCAGAGTAGATTATTTTGTGATTTTTTGTTAGAAAATTATTTTTGGTTAAATATTTCTACCATCAAACTAATAAAATTTCACCTATTTATTTCAGATAATGTTTGGCTGAAAATATCATCAATAACTCACAAACAAGGGCAATTAGGTATAGGGAATGCTTAGGAAATAATCAAGTGCCATACAACACCGTTTCATTACGATATTAAAATACAGGGTGTTCCATTTAAGAAAACCCAGTAAATGATAATTGCGATTTATGACCAATCTTGTATATAAAGAACGAATATCGTGATATGGTGATAATTTTGAACAATAGTAAACTGTATTAAAAATCGTATGAGCTTAAATAGATTTCTTGATAGCAAATCTATACAATGGCACAGGATGTTGATGTTACTAGGAAATTACTAAAAAAGTGCTTATATCTTTTAAATTACCTCGTATAACATTGCAATACCTCATATCGCACAAACAAGAAAATCGAGGGGAAGGAAAAAAGATGGAAATATACAGGGTGTTCCATTTAAAAAAAGATAAGCTAGGTTCATCCTCCAATATAAGTGGCCCTGTATATTTGAAAATATTTTCAAGACATGGTCCCATATATGGCTCACATTTCATCTAAATAAAGTTTTTCCGTATCACTCACAACAAGTGAGTAAGTGGACTTCCTCGCACTAATGCCGCACCCTGTATATATATATATATATATATATATATATATATATATATATATATATATATGTAGATATATATATATATATATATATATATATATATATACACATAAATTTCGATTTTCTACTACACCTGTCGAAATTTCAATAATTTCGACGTATTGGCTTGACCGTTCTTAGAAGGAAAAAACCACTACATTCCTGGCTAATACCACGCAGAATATTGAATTACATTCCCTTCGAAAACCGTGACGTCGATCGGCCATTTTGCCGATACGGACATCTGTGGTGATAGCGGAAGGGCATAGTACACTGACGCGTTTCTACCTTCTTGGGTCTCTTCAAGAGTGTCGTAATGCCTTATAGTTCAGAGTCTCTAATCTGAACTGCAGATTACGTTCTCCGACAACCTCTACTTGGCTCGTGTAGTTACACAAGCGAGAAGTAGTCAGCTGACGCCATCTTCACTTTCAGTTGCGAACCAACACCTCAGATAAATGCGACCGTATTAGTCGTCTGAAATAAAATAAATATGATATCATAAAACACGAGATGTCTATATGAAACATGAATTTCGATTTTCTATTACACCTGTTTTAGTCAAAATTTTAATAATTTCGACGTATTGGCCTGACCGTTCGTCGAAGGAAAAAATAACTACATTCCTGGCTAATACCACGCAGAATATTGAATTACATCCCCTTCGAAAACCGTGACGTCGATCGGCCATTTTGCCGATACGGACATGTGTGGTGATTCGCAACTGATAGCGGAAGGGCATAGTACACTGACGCGTTTCGACCTTCTTGGGTCTCTTCAAGAGTGCCGTAATGAATTCCAGTTCACAGTCTCTAATCCGAACTGAAGATTACGTCCTCTCCAACAACCTCTACTTGGTTCGTGTAGTTATATATATATATATATATATATATATATATATATATATATATATATATATATATATATATGTATATATATATTCATATATTTACACATACAAATAAGGAAGTAGTGTTCTTCGACCCGGAAATATTTATTTTTTTATTGAAAATTATAGGTTGGCGCTCATAAGAAATAAAACTGTTTTCGTTCACTGCTTAATATATCGCCATTGTTTATTGGCTTCTTCAGGAGCGAACTACAAAATTTATTGAATGGAACAATATAATAATAAAATATTTTAAAGTTACTACTCACAGAATGGGCGTCAGTTAATTAAAATGTAAACAAAAAACAACAAAATACGTTCATCACATTTTAATACAGTAGGTACTTTAAAAATTAAACATGTTAAAATTAAAATCCAGTTTTTTTGTTATAGAAATTACAGAAACGAATTAGTTATAGGGAAATAAAACTGATCTACTTTTTAATTATATAAGGCGATACTTGAATTTGACTTAGAATGTTACAATAGATTTTACTTATTGATGTCAGATTTATAATTTATGGTGTTTTTTGTTTTATTGATGTAGCACATTTCCAGAAATTACCAATTCTTATATCTGTTCTCTCTTTCTTAAATTTTCATATTCGTGTAGTCAAACTCATGTCCCGTATTTATATAATGTTTCCACTGCCGCACATGTGTTTTTTGTTGTTGCGACAATCGCTTTTGTGTTGAGTTGGTTGAGACAAAGAGTCATATATATAATTGGATTCTGTCCAGGAGTGTTGTGGTACTGGTGTATCAAATGTATAAATAATATATAATAAAGGGGCGAGTATCGAGCCTTGTGGAACGCCATTTAGGAGCGTAAATGAATCGGATAAGCAATGACCAACTTTGACGCTTACGTAACGATCGGTGAGGTAAGAATGCAATAATTTCACAATCGGAGGTGGCAGTCAGATGCTCAATAACTTTCTGACATGTTCGGCGAGCCAGACCTGCTCGAAAGCTTTTTAAACGTCCATGAAAATGGCGGCTCAACAGCGTCGTTCATTCAGTGCTCTAGTGACAATGGTTTGCAGATTCATGGTGGCGTTCTGACATGAGTGGCCTGGCCTGAATCCAAATTGATATGTGTGGATGATATTATTTTCAGTACAGAAGTCCCAGATACTTCGAAAGTTAAAAGATTTTACCTAGGACACTGACAAGTGAAATCGGGTATGATTCAAGCTTTGTAGGGTCTTTGCCGAGTTTGGGGATGAGAACGGCGTTGGAAGTATGAGAATGCCTGGCAGGCATTCAGCAGGGCGCATAGCGGGGAGAAGATATCTTCTGGAAGGTTTTTTATTGCCTATCTAGAGATTCCGTGGTGCCCTGGGGCGCTGTTTCTCAACTATCGGCAAACCTACTGCACTCCTTCGACAGTGAACGGTGAAAGAAGCGTTCCCATTAAGAAAAAATATTGACGTGTGGGCTCCGAGTACTTTTTTCGGTGAGGAGGTCTGTTTCAATGGAAAAGTCCCTGAGAAATCCAGGATAGTCAGATGGCGTACAGACATTTTGTAGGTTATTTAAAGGCGGTGGTTTTGTCTTCAGTTGTGTGAATCCTCTGTCCTTGCACTTGGAGATGTGTTTCTACTTTCTCTTTAAGGTCGACAAGGCCGTAGCATTTTTACCAAAACACGTCACCTTGCATGTAGTCGGTGGACAGTTTCTTTTGACGGATATTGAGAAGAATACTTGCGGAAGGGGTAGTAGTTAGTATTAATAGTGGTTAGAAGAACAGCGATGTCTTGTGCATCGATTATGACGGATTGGAATTCCTTTGCGTAGTCTGATGAAGACCGGTCTTGGTAGATTAGAGGAAACGGGGTTTGTGAAGGAATCCCATCGGCTTTTTCGAAATTGCAATAAGTCAATGTGGTTGATAGGGGATGGATTGGATTATGGAGAGGAACCAATGGAGGGACATGGTCTGAGGTGATGAGATCGCCTATGAAGCATTCATCGTTTATGCAGGTTATTGACCTGTCTGTGCATATTATGTGGTCGACAATGGAACACTCGAGACGACTTACTAGGGTTGGATGATTGTTTATAATCCGAGTAGAGACTAGCTGGTTGGTGAGTACTCTGTCGTTTAGAATTGTGAGTGTATCATCGAAAAGAGTGTTTAGAGAATTCATGTCGCTCATGATTACGGCTCGTGGTAGTGTGGATGCATATTCGCGGAGGTCGATTCATAATGCTTGGTTGGGGTTTTTGTAATAAGAAAAGAAAGTGGCCGTGGTAATATTCCACGATAAAGCAATGGCTATGCAATCCAAGTTCTGTTGAGACAGAAGTGCAGTGAGAGGGTGTGGAGACGCGGGGAGTCTGTTTCGGAAGAGAGGTCCATTGCCGCAACAGTAGAAGTTCCTATCTAAGTGGAAAGTGGTGTAGCCGGTGAAGCGGGGAGGCTTTTTAAGAGAGTATTGGTGGTATACAATATTTGTATATTCTGGGTGTGGAGATGGTGTTTAAGAAGATGACGCTTTTTGGCAAGACCTTGGCAATTAACGGTCATTATTGTGAAGTCCGTGACGTAATTATGCCACTTGGAAGTGAATGCAAAATGGTCGCGGTTACCCACGCCACTCGTTAAGGTACAATTGTATTCGTAAAACGAGAGGATTAAATAAGTTAGGGAATCGGCTAATAGACCGCTGGCTGTAGGGATATCGTTTATGATAGGGGTGTGGCCAGGATCTCAATTAGGATTTTGGAATCTATTGTTTGATCGTAGGAGATGTGTGTTTTTTTCTGGGTAATGGGGTTGATTTCCTGGAGACTTTTGGATTTCCAACCGTTTGAGAGGCATAGGGGATGGTAACCGGAGTGTGATCGCCGCAATTTTTACATGAATGGGAGTTTGCCTTAGGGCAATTGACTGGTACTAGTGGTCAGATGCACCAATGGAGGGACAGGCCTTCTTGGCCTTGCATGTTTCATCCAGGTTGCCTGTTATGGTGCCTCTGTTGCAGTATTTCAATTCTGCAGGGAGTGGGTTGCTGGGGTTGGAAGCTTCAGATTGATGTGAGAAGCCATGGAATCGATTGCCCTTCGTCAGGGCGATGTAGTAAGCTGTTTCGGATTTTCCGTCGATTCACCAGGGTTTGGAAAGGGGGAAATTGAGGTCTCTGAGGATTTCATCAGATTCCTCATCGGAGAGGGATAGGTTTGCATTTCTGCAGATCAAGAAGAAGGTAGTTTTTCCTGCTATAGAAGGGGATTTGGGATTGGGAGAGAGATTTAGTGAAATGATGGTGACATTGTCGTCACAGATAGCGTTACGAAGTTTTTTAGCGAGAGCTTCGTAATGGTTATTGGCGGGTATTTTATGGAGGGCTGACCGGCTGGGATTCGCCTTCAATACGAAGATATCACCCTCAAGAGCTCGTTGGTGTTGAAGAGATTGAATAACTCCCTCTGCGAACCTTATATGGGTGGTATGTTTCATATATTTAGGGTTTGAAGGGAAGGTTTGGTGTGGGAAGGTCGGGGTTGTTGAGAAGGTAGAGATTGTTGGGAAGATCTGGATTGTTGGGTGTTTTGGGGTTGCTGCTTCGGTTGTCGTTGGTTTGTTGATGGGGCTGGGGTTGAGATTTGTCGGGTTCTCTTGGGTTTCGTACCCTATACAGTGAAATTTCCCTCTTGCTCCTGTCGGTTCTTTTTCTGGTAAGCATTTTGTGATTCCTTCAGACAACCAATTATCAAATACGGTATCATAGATATCATAAAAAATTCCGATTTACAACTTCCTTGAGATGTTCAGTGCCCTTTTATAAGATAATCAAAACTAGATGATAAAGGCGGGTGACCTTCAATCTTCGTGATACTTACTTTATATCGCTTGTTTTTTCGTTGTTTAACAGTTTTTGAGAAATGTTTCATAACTAAATTTTCTTGTTCTTGTTATGAATTCATTCTTCCAGGATCTTGAATACCAAGAACATGCAAACTCCATAAGTAAGATCAACATCTTTTGTAAATAATGAATTAACTAACAAAGATCTTTTTATTGAGTAGTTTGGTTCCAATTTTCCCATGAATGACCATCCTAGTAATTTATAAACTGCTACAGATTTCCAGCTGCGACGGCTTCCACGAATCCATCAATGGGACCATCTGTCGTGTCTACGATTTCTACACCCATTTGCTTCAATTCGTCCAGCAGTGGTCCTATTTTCAACAGAACTGGCGTTGCTGCAATTCAATGGTTGGTCCAATACTTAAAAATTGGAACTGTAATTTTCAGTTAGACTATAAAGACGAATTTTGTAGCAGTTACGAATGACAGTTTCGGGTTGGGTCCCTACAAAAGAATGAATGAACTATTTGCTCTTCTCGAATCGGTGTGTAGCTTACTTCTTCAACTAGTTTTTTTGTGGTATACGACTCATGAAAGCCAATGTCGAAAATCCTACTTATCGTGGTTTGTTTTCGCCTGTCAATTCTACAACTATTGTTTGTAAATTAACCTCTGGATGATTGTGGTTAGTCAGATTTTGTTCCTCAGCTCTAGGATTTTCCACTTTCGACTTTGATGTCTTGATATCTTTTTTAGGAAACGCAATGAAACAATGTTTCTCTTGACAGGACATTTTTGTTTAAAACATCTTCGAGCACTGTGATCAAATTTTGTACACAAATGACATAAAGTCGAATCTGACAAGTTTTGTCTTCTCTCTGTGAAACTCAGTTTCCGTGCTTTCTTACACTGGTCAGAAGAGTGCGAAATTTTTAAAAACACATATCGTGGGAGTCCTTTATTGAACAGTTCAGATGCGGTAGGAACATATGTTAAGTTGTCATCATATTTTGTCAAAGTCAAAGAAAAAACGAACGGGGTAATGAAGTTTTTAAAAAACGATGTGAGATCTGAATTTTTGCAGATTCTCGTTTCCTGAGCAGTTCGTCAATCTATCTGAATTAGTTGATAAAATAGTCCCAGTAGGAATCCAACATTTTGTAATATTTCGTTATCTCATTACCGCTGGTAAGACAATCCATACAAACAATTCAAGATTTGTGCCTTGTTATTTTTCATTGCGAAGTGTTTCTTCTTTATTTTATTGAAATAACATATACTTTTACCTTCCTCAACTTCCTTACCTTTTCCTCATCTAAGATTTACTTTTTTTGTTCAATAAAAATAATGAAACTCGTTTCAGGATTATTTCACTATTAACTTCCTTCTTCTTCAAGTGCCGTTTTCGTTCCGAAGGTTGGCAATCATCAAGGCTATTCGCATTTTGGATACCGCTGCTCTAAAAAGATGACTATTGGACGCGTTGAACCATTCGCGAAGATTTTTTAACCAGGAATGTCTTCTCCTTCCTTATTGAAGTCTTAATGCTCATGTCTTCTTATCACTTGCTTCTGAATGAGGATAAAATTGTTCCATGTTGTAATTAAAATAAGAGACATTTTATAAAACTGAAGAACCATATGGATCCCTCAAGGTATAGCAAATAGACAAGATCATACAGATAAATACGACATTTATCTACTGCCTTTCACTTTCTTTTCGTTTTCTTTTTTATTTTGAATTTCTAGTGTTTCCAGTGTTAGTTTTTCTTCATGAAGTAAAATTAGATTTTGGTTGCGTATTATGTTGTATTGTTGTAATAGTTCTTACCACCTCCTCCGGTTAGGCTATTCTCTACATTTCATTCTAGGTTCCTAGGAACTCACACATCAATAAATCCTGAGAAATATTGAACTTATCATCTCACGTAAATAAGAGCCTTCAGACACTATTTGAATTCTTTCCACCTCAGAATGTTGAATTAGTTATATATTTTAGCGCCCGACGTTAAATCCCTCACATCATAATCAGGACTTATATTTCATTTTTAATTCACTTGCCAAACCTGACTAAGTTGCAATGGGATATCCTAGAGGTGAATGTTAGTTATTTTAATCAATATGGTTCATACAATTCAAAATAACTTTGGTAAATTGAACTATTCATAGTAAAAAGTATCTGGGAATAATATTTCTTCCTATATTTTTTGGCTAGTGGGTTCTTATTTATGTACCCTGTACTTCTATGTGTGTTCCGTAATTAGAGGTATTATGAATTTGACATCACAAAAAAATTTGTTGCGAATAAACACATTACAAAGCTAAAGTTATAACTATCGTTTGAAAAATTACTGAAAACAGCGTTAAAATGGAAATCTGATTTAAAACACCAGTTCAAGAGATGAACGACGATCAACAAATTGGATGGGAGAGATCCAAAGTAAAGAAAATGAGAAACGTCCATGCGGCACTCGGCTGAAAATCGTTGATTGATGATGATGATGGTCCCGTTAAACCCCAAGTATTATTCTGAATTATTTTTAGTTCTGATGTCCATAGATGAAATATGACGCGGTCATTGTAAATGGCCATACTTCGTGTACGTAAAAATTCTTGATTTATGTTTAGGATTCTCTGTTCTTGAAGATTTTTTTGTCGAGACTCGTAAAAGTTTATTAACCTCAAAAAATTCAGTTATGAATCACCAATTTTAACCCGAAAGTAATTGAAAAGGAGAATGGGTTGCAAAATCTACAATGTATTGTTTTTAACATTTTCAGTCCGACAGTAATTTTGATAATTATAATTATTGATCATATTAATCTCTATCTCCATTTCTAGGTCATTTCTTAGGTAAAGAGTGGCTAGAAAGCAGGCTGCTAAGTGTGTTTTAAATGTTTTTCATGCTCACAATTTCTTCTTATGTAGAAATCATTAAAAACATGTCTGATGCTCATGGAAGCTGTTAAATTTTCCTTGAATTATAACTGAAAGTGAGTGGTAAGCAGAATTCAAGGAAGCTAAAAATAATCAAATATTTTTAATGGTGATATGCTATATATTATAGTATTTTTGATATGAGCTTTTTGCCTGGTCTCAAAAATAAGCATATTTTAGTTTATTTTATTCTAGTGTACACTGTTCTACAGGCTTTTAAACCTATTACAGAATGGGAAGACAATTACAAAATATAAATTAGGTTTATTCGAAGATACGCAATTAGAATATTTAATCAGCTAAGGCAAAATATATTATCGGCTACATTGCAATTGAAAATATCAAGCTGGTAATATACTTAGCACACATATTGTCAAGTGGTGAATATTTTCTAACATTTGTAGGAGTCGTAGCAAAGAAAAATGTTTTGTCAGGTCTAGAAGCAGTTCTAGATTCATTCAAGTATAATTTACTCAAGAGGCTGACATTGGAATTCAATATGAACAAGCTTAAAAAATAATGTTATGTAGTGACGATCACGTCGCCAACTTAAACTATTGAATCCATGTCTCTGTAATAATTCAGTATCAGATACACCAACAGGAGGATGGAGATTGTCTTCTCGAAACGAAAAAAGTTATAAAAATTGTCGTTGTACTGATTCCAGCTTATCTTCGTGTACCTGATAAAAAGGACACCAAACAGAAAATGCACACTCCAGTTTCGATCTGTTATGAGAAAAATCTTTCGAAACTCTCTCTAAAAATCCGCAATTTTTATTAGCTGAAGACTGCACTGTATCAATTGTTACATTTCGTCTCCCTCGTATAGGCAACTCCACACACGAGTCTTAAAACCATTGAAAATAAGTATATACTGTGCTGCCTACTTATAATGCAATCTTGTTTACTAGGCAAGAAAAAGGTAGGCAACTTGATATTCGACCCTTTCGAGTTTTATGATTGGTCCAAGGAGGTTTATCAACGATTTTAGGAGGGGAATAAGTTGGTACTCCGAGTTGAGGAGGTCCGTGCGAGGATTTTGAACCTTCCTTTTTCGTTTCAACGGGGAACTGGATAGGTCACTTTGGGAAACATAGTGGTTCCTTCGAAGTGGGGCGTTGCAGTGTTGCGGAATTTTTCAAGCCATCCCAATTAGGGAAGTAGCCGAGGATCATTAACCAGACTTTTCAAGTTCCATAGATTTCGTCATTCTCGTTTTTTGGAGTGAAATTTTTATGGATAATCGACTCGGAAACTGTTTTTACGGATAACGAAAGGATCTTTCATTCCACCTTTATGGAATTAGCATCCCTCTCAGATCACGAGGGTTCTGCCACCGGGTATCATTCTTGTACTGGTTGTACTTTTTTCCTTCTGAGAAACCACTTTTTTGGGTGTAACTGTCTTCCTATCGGCTTACCTTCTGCCGCTTGTTGCTTTATCTGGTTACGGAGGGGTTCTTCTGCTAGTTAAGTTCCTTGAGGGGAGTTTCATTTTTCAAGAGGCGTCATCCTTTCTACCGCGAGTGGAACTTCTTTGGTTGGACTTCTCAGCCGCATGACATTTTTTGGCCGAAGACGAATGAGAAAATTGGGTGAAGGTTTTATATTTGTGATTTATATTATATGGTAACGTATTCGAGTTTTGATTTTATATTCTTTTTCATTAGAATACTTTATATTTCTGTTTTATTCCCTATTCCACTCATTTTGTATATATAAGTTTATAGAAGTATCCGTCGTGGCCAAGATTAAGTAAGTAATCAAATTTCGACGCAACCAACATTATTTACGTAAAATTTATTTTCCAGGGTTATATGTGTAAAACTGTATGTGGTTTAATTTGTTTCTGCTTTTATTGTAGGTGTAATTCCTGATATTTCCAATTTTTCTTCACTTTCATTTAAGTAGGTTTATTTAGAGTTTATGACAAATATTTGTTCTCTTTGTATAGACTTTGCAGATTTCCTTCTTATATAAACCACTTCATTTATTTTCAATTTTATTTTATTTTTTTTTTCATTCTTTTGTGTAGTAACATTTCAGAATATACAGTTACTTTTCTCTCTCATCTATAGCAACTTATTATCTGTATTACTGGTGAAATAATTAATTCCGTTTGTATATAAAACACAGCAATCTAAAATTAGTATGAATAACTGTCAGCTGATATTTAAATGTGGCAAAACCTGTTAACTGGGCGTTCAAAGTATGACGTAGCTAACACATTTTTCCATCTTGCTAATAAGTGGTTTTCTGTTTTTTTACTATAAAATGATGAGGTACGCATTTCCATGCCTGCTGATCTGGGCATTGAACAAAGAGAACAGTTTATCAAAGAGTGTTCTGAAAATGAAAGTACATTTGAACGACCTATTCAACGGAATGAAGTTTCGTTAACGCACTTTCCAAAATATACAGCTGGTAATGGAAAACCTATAGAAGTTCGAATGCATTGTAACTTGTTTGGAAAATGACAACGACTTTCACTAGAGAATAGTCTGAATATTGACTGTGTTTTAGATTCATCTAACCCAGTGACAAATTCATAATTTTGAGCTTAGCTTTTCAGATCCATATAGAAATGATCAAATGATTTTCCTCCTTCTTGGCTTCTTATATAGAATGTAAATCTTTCATATATCTAATTTTTCTTCGGAATGCCTAGGGTATCTAGTTTATTATGAATTGCTTGATAACGACCTTTTTGGGCGTCTGTCAACTTCAGTGTATTCAATATATCGATCCCTTCTTCTCCTATCAAATAAAGCAATATAGCAACTTTCACCTTGTCCCTCACTCGCTGCCATATATTAATAATTCTAATCTTGCTTGAATTTCCTAAAATTTTCGGCGACATTGCCTTCAAAACTCATCGGATTTGGTATTCTCACTCACATTTTTTCTTACAGTTTTGTCAAGTTTTCTTTGTACGTAGGTTATTGACCTCTATTGTATTTAGATAATTTATTACGCAGGGGCTTTATTATTTGATTTACACTTGACTGCGCCATGTTGCTTCATTTATGACGCTAGTTACTCTATTTTAATAATTTTAATAATAATTAAAATATTCTTCACTCTGATTATTACAGGAAATTAATTCGTCACGTGTCTATGGCATAATTACGCAGGTTAATATTAGTAATTGAATAGATGGGGCTTTTACTTGATGAAGATCCATACTGAACGATGAAATGAAACAATATAGTTTGTTTAAATCTTCATTTATTTGAACTAATGTTCAATTCAAACTTGTTGACGCGTTTCACTAACACAGTAGCTTTGTCAAAACGAATGAAGGTAAAATATAAAAATGTCCTAATATATACAGTGCTAAATCTATTTACTAAGGTTAACAATGGTATTGAAAGAAATTACCTGGAGATTCATTAACTACAAACATTCCTAAGCTATCTCCTAGGTAAAGAGGTTCAATAAAGGAGACTGATTGATATCTATTTGGTCGTTAAGGAGATTACCTGAATATTTATTTTTATTTATCTCTAGGGCCTCTAATAAATTTAAACTAGAGGATTTACCGACTACATGGAGAATTCCAAAATTTGGGTCGAAAATGTGTTGGTTTTCTAAATGATTTGAATAGTTAGAATCTAATTTTTTGTTGTCATAGCTACGTTTGTGTTCCGAAACTCTAGTTTTAAAACTTCTAAAAGTTCTACCGATATAAATTTTATCACAATTGTCATTACCACATTTTAATTTATAAACTCCTGATTTGTTAAATTTCGAAGATTTATTATTTTTAATGAATTTGGATAAATTGTGATCTGTTTTAAAGGAAATATTCAAGTCTAAAGTTTCTAAAAATGATTTAATTTTTAAGGATGGTGTTCCAAAGTATGTTAAGCTTTTAAATTGTTTAATATTTTTATCTGAAGGGAATATTGTTCTTAAGTCTGTTTTTTTATCTTTTTATTTATGATATTGTCAATCAAATTTGGATCGTAATTATTATTAACTGCTATTTGTTTTATGATATTAATTTCTTTGGTATAATTATTAATATTTAATGGGACTGTTAAGAGTCTGTGTGTCATACTATTGGAAGCTTCTAGTTTATGATTGAATGGGCGGACCGAACTATTATGAATTGTAATATCTGTATGTGATGGTTTATGAAATATAGAAAAATCATGTTTATTATTTATATTTGAAATTGTAAGGTCTAGAATGTTCATAGACTTATTTTGTTCAAGTTCTACGGTAAATTTGATATTATTGTGAATCGAATTTATGTAAGTAATGAAGCTCTCTAATTGTCTATTTGTACAGATGAAGCTAGCTAAAATATCGTCCACATATCGGTGCCAGTACATAAATGAATTATTTTTTCTATATTATCCATGAAAATTTCTGCTAGTAGGGGGCTGAGAGGGTTGCCCATAATCAAACCATCTTTACTGCTATAAACCTTTCCATTGAAATGAAAATAATTTTGATTCAAACACACTTTTAATAAAGTAATGATATCAGAGTGAATTATAGGATTAACATTATTGTATGTGAGCAAGTTATCAACAAGACTTATAGTTTCTTTAGGAGGTATACTAGAGAATAGATTTGTTACATCGAACGATATGAATTTAGAATTATCCCCATAGTATTATATCTTGAATATTATTAATTAATTCAATTGAATTTTTAACTGGAAATCGAGGTTTGAATGAACAATATTTAGAAATGACATCTATGAGAACAAATGAGTGAAGTCAGCTGAGTGTACCTGAGAAAAACAATTATCGAAAAAAAACCAAATTTTGTATTTTGGTACAAGAATTTATTATAAGCAGAGCGCTTTCGGTTAAATGATAAACCATCATCAGTGCCCCATGGTCAGGGTGTACTCCAAATCCTCACAAATTAGAAGATACATAAAATGAATTAAAATATAGTGCTTGAAACACAGTCACTATTTAATTAAAATAATAATAAAAAGCACACACAACCCATTCTACAATGAATGAATCCCTAAATTAGGGGATAATATATAACTCAATACAATAATGTACAAATAGATAATTAGAGAGCTTCATTACTTACATAAACTCGATTCACAATAATATTAAATTTACCGTAGAACTTGAACAAAATAAGTCTATAAACTATCTAGACCTTACAATTTCAAATATAAATAATAAACATGATTTTTCTATATTTCATAAACCATCACATACAGATATTACAATTCATAATAGTTCGGTCCACCCATTCAATCATAAACTAGAAGCTTTCAATAGTATGACACACAGACTCTTAACAGTCCCATTAAATATTAATAATTATACCAAAGAAATTAATATCATAAAACAAATAGCAGTTAATAATAATTACGATCCAAATTTAATTGACAATATCATAAATAAAAAGATAAAAAAACAGACTTTAGAACAATATTCCCTTCAGATGAAAATATTAAACAATTTAAAAGCTTAACATACTTTGGAACACCATCCTTAAAAATTAAATCATTTTTAGAAACTTTAGACATGAATATTTCCTTTATAACTGATCACAATTTATCCAAATTCATTAAAAATAATAAATCTAAATTTTCAAAATTGAACAAATCAGGAGTTTATAAATTAAAATGTGGTAATGACAATTGTGATAAAATTTATATCGGTAGAACTTTTAGAAATTTTAAAACTAGAATTTCGGAACACAAACAAAATGACAACAAAAAGTTAGATTCTAACTATGCAAATCATTTATTAGAAAACCAACCATTCTCCATGTAGTCGGTAAATCCTTTAGTTTAAATTTATTAGAGGCCCTAGAGATTAACCAAAATAAATATTCAGGTAATCTCCATAACGACCAAATAGATATCAATAAGTTTCCTTTATTGAACCTCTTTACCTAGAAGATAGCTTAGGAATGTTTGTAGTGAATGTATTTCCAGGTAATTTCTTTCAATACCATTGTTAACCTTAGTAAATAGATTTAGCACTGTATATATTAAGACATTTTTATATTTTACCTTCATTCGTTTTGACAAAGCTACTGTGTTAGTGAAACTCGTCAACAAGTTTAAATTGAACATTAGTTCAAATAAATGAAGATTTAAATAAACTATATTGTTTTATTTCATCGTTTAATATTAGTAATATTCTTGGCCCCCTTCGTGACTCACAACATAGATAAACAAAGAACATAGAAAAAAACTAAAGAACATTGACAATTGATACTCATTTCAAGATAAAAACTATAAAGAAATATTTACCTATAATGTTTCCTATTATATAACATTTTATTTTAGAACACAACTACCTGTCACCAACACCGTTAACAGACAGCTGTTAGGCAAATAGTAAGTATTAAAAATTTTTGACTCACGTGCAGGATACTAAATCTAATGCTTGATGTGAGAGTAGCGGATTTGCATCAAGCTTAATATATTTTACACCATGTGCTTTTACTTTGAGCGAAATGACAGAAGCACCAATTATATATATATATATATATATATATATATATATATATATATATATATTGAACTTATCGTAAGAAACAGTAAAGATAATGAAACACAAATGTATGAAATTTGCAACTTTGTTGAGTAACCGTTGAAGATTAGTCATTTCACACAGCTGGAATTATCTTGTCTAATGGTGATAATATAAGAAGAATATATATTTTCTATTGAATTGAACATTTATTATATTAGTTATGCTCCAAAACTAGAGAGATACATAAGTAATAGTAAAATTATTTACCTTAGGATTTCAGATTATAAACAGAATTATTTTCATAAAATTTTATTCATGTCTTAATAAATCATAAACTCATTTTCTTGTCTACAGCAAATGATAATTTGTATCCAGTATTTCGAACATCTAACAATGAATCTGAAAAGGAAATAAATTATTATCAGACAATAATAAATAGAATTTTGGATAACAATATATACCAACTAAAGTGTAATGTTTATATTAAAAAAGAAATAACTGGAGTGACAACTAAAAACTTCATGTCAGTTAGCAAAGTACACTGAGAGCAGAAATAGATTCTACCATAGAATTATTTATGTCCGTGAACTATTGATAATAGAAAAATATGATGACTGAAATAAATAAAGAGCCAAGTTTGTAATAGATAAATATGTATTAATGAGTAAAGATTTAATTGAAAGGCATTATGACAGATATTTGAACATTTTAGATTGTATATGTATTGATATTGAAGTTGAATGTCAGATAGATATAATTTTTGTTTATTACAATAAGGTAGATTTTTGAAATATTGCGTATGTAAATAGGAATGGTAAATTAATTTGAAATCTCACATCAACAATCAATAATAATAGAAAAATATAAAGACATTTATCGATATATAAAACATTAGATAAAATAGAGTATATTCTATCTAGTATGTAGTCAGTTTTTTGTTTTACAAATAACAAAGTGGACAACAAAAAGTTTGTTGATTTTAAAAACAAAAGGTTGGTGAGCGGAAGCTAATGGAGGAGGACGCATGTAAAAATTTTTTATAAATTTTATAAAGATATTTGGGAAATTATTAGAAATTAAAGTGAAAAGACATTGCAAACATTGAATCAATATACATTGAACATTTTGAAAAGAAAATATTTGGAAATAATAAGAATTTTTAAGAAATATAAACATTTTAATTTTGAGAGAGGACGCTACCCGAATTTTCAAAAAGTAATCACTTTATAGTGAGAAAATACGTTCCTAAACCATTAATCATTGTAACAAAAACATTATAAGCAAATATATCTAAGCGATTTAACAAGAATTCACGAACTTACCTGCCAGACAAACTATAGAGTTTGTATCTACAAGATTGGAGGAGATCCAGCTTTGGTCCAGAAGATTCCACAGCAATAGAATTTAGAAGAGACTTTCCAGTGTTGTGATCAGGTTAGTGTTTTAACGATTTATCTGGTTAACCATATTAAACTCGTAATTCACGAATTTGGCCAAATTACACATTAATAATTTTAGGTATATAATAATATTTGGTATTTGTAATTTGCACTGTATTATATTTGTTTTAACATAAGTTTTCTTTACTGTTTATGATGCTTTTCAATTTTACGTTTGTTGATAATTATAGGAACTAAATTTGAGTCGTTGAATTTCATTTACATGTCATTTGCTAAAAACAGGGAAAGGTTTCATACCATAGAGGTTGAATTACTGTGTTCCATATAATCGATTCACAGCGTTGGTGGAGATGATTTTCGCAGGTTATTTGTAGGATGCAGATTTCATATATTTTATTGTTTAATTCTATCCAGAACCCAACGAGAGTAAGTGTTCTCATGCTCTCCATTAAAACAGTAAACTAATAATAAAAATATAAATCATATAACCTGAGCTAGCCAATTCAATATATTCAATTCATAAACAAATCGAAACCATAGATAAATTTGATACAGAAATAAACATTTGGTTTTTACTTAAAATTAATAATAAAAAAGTAATAAATAATATTATAATATATATATATATATATATATATATATATATATATATATATATATATATATATATATATATATTTCGAGTTTTTTTCTTGGGCCTTAAAGTTTATATTTTTTCATTTATATTTCTTGGGAATTTTTGGTCCTGGATTAATTGAAATATTAGATGGTTTTTAAATTTATAATGTATTTCATTGACGTTTCGGTCCTTTTTGACCTTCATCGGAATATAAAAAACACTGTGGATTATATTCCAGCGAGTGCCACATCACATATTAAAATAAACTAAAATAAAATGAACTTCGACGATACATTTGAAAACATTCCACAAGTACGGTGTGTGTACATCAACTTTCATAGTAGTTCTCGAACTACAGAACTACTATGAAAGTTGATGTACACACACCGTACTTGTGAAATGTTTTTAAATGTATCTCTGAAGTTCATTTTATTAAAAAAGGACCGAAATGTCAATGAAATACATTATAAATTCACATCATAATATACCTTTCTTTATTTGACTTATCGCGTTGGAATGAAATGGAATTTATGTATTCTTTTGTATTAAATTTAAAATTTAGGAATCATTCTACTCTGTTTTAATTAGACAACCAGTAATACCTTCTTCTAATTTCCAGTGGCGTAACATAATAATTTTAAAATTAAAATATTTCACATGATATTCCAACAACGTAGGCAAATAAAATAATCTCTACACTACATTACATTATACTATATATATATATATATATATATATATATATATATATATATATATATATATATACGTGACTGATGGAGTTATCATATTTTGTGAACAGTGATTGGCAAGTACATCTTTTTTTCTAGTTACTTTAATTGTTTACATCAAAAATTTATTTATCTAATATGATTAAATCAACTTATATTTGAAAAAAAATATATAATGTAATGTAGTGTAGGGATTATTTTATTTGCCTACGTTGTTGGAATATCATGTGAATTATTTTAATTTTAAAATTATTAGGTAACGCCACTGGAAATGTATCTACTTGAGAAGATATTACTGGTTGTCTAATTAAAACAGAGCAGAATGATTCCTAAATTTAATACAAAGAATACATAACATTCCATCTCATTCGAAGGTGATAAGTTAAATAAAGAAAGTTATATTATGATGTAAATACGATTCTTAGACTAAATTATTACTTGATGATTTGATACAGTTAACCTTACATTAATGTGATTTATGAAAATATTTTTAAGAATAAGAATGCTCAGTGAAATAGTTTCATTAGATGTTTATTCTATGAAGAAAGATTGGTGTGATTCGTAAAGTATTTTGAAGGTGATAATAATTTATTAAGTTATTAATCATGTGGTTTCAAATCATCAAGGCTTTTCAAAGATACCTTTGGAATGAGTATCTACTATACAGGTGTGCTAATTACTATTTATGATGCTAGGATTAAATTAAATAAGTTTTTATTGTTGCGTTTGTAAACGTTCAGACGTACGCGAGTTTTTGAATTCAAATTTTCCAAATGTTTATGGGATAGTTGTTTTAGAAATTAAGTATAACGAAAAGGAGGTACTTATCGGTATTCTGTGTATTCTTAAGATTCCATAGCTACATTCCACGAATTGCTCTTGACAGCATCTCCATTCCTGGTATCACTTAGAAGTTTCATTCAAAACTTTTAGTTACAATTTTTCAATATTATAAAGTTTTTTTTTATTGTTAATTTCTATTTTAAAGTTCCCAAAATTTCTATCTGTCTGCTTCCTTTCAAAATTGAAATCAATCTCCACAAATTGTTTTTCTGACACTCGTTGTCACGTCCGTTGCTATCTCACTAGATTTTTATAAGTAAATAAATAATATTTCAGGTCAGTGTCTCGATTTCCGTATTGTTATGACATTCATTTTCGCGCACTTTTAAAAATAATTATATGTACAGTTTTTTATGACAATTGGTCTTTTCATTTATAATTAACGACAATTTCAAATTGTTAGAGTTCTTTATTTATTATTATTATTGATTATTGATTTATTTTTTGATATTGTTTTTATAACATTTGTAATGTTTTTATTTATTCATGACAAGAAGGTGTTATTATTTATATTATATTGTGGTATGAAACTTATTTGGAATGTTTAACTCTCTCTCTTGCTAATTATATTTCTATTAAAAGTCGAGCGCCAATAACCTATAAAAAGGATCAATATTCTCAACTACGTTTTGGTTCAAGTATTTATTTGTCTTTCTATTTACCTACACTCAGGGAGCATGTGTAATCGTGCCACTTTTAACAACCTTTAACCGATCAGTTCAGATTAGATGTAAAAGAGAAATTACTTGTTAGATAATTATTTTTATATTAGAATAAACTTTAACAACTATATACAAATGTGGTAGGAAGGAAACTGTTCCACGATAACTTGACATATTTTGATATAACTTAAAATATTCTAAAATTAATGTTTTTTCTTTGATAAGAAACTAACTTTGCTAATTCTATTGTGTTATAACATTCCCCCAGAATCTTCAGAACTTATTTATAATTTCAAATTGGAAATAATTCTGAAGATTTTGTATTATAAATTATTATCGTCTGAATAATATATATGAAATTAGCTAGGTGTTGGATAAAATTTATATATTTGAGAAACGTGAAAAACTCCTCTAATGGTGTTGTTAACTGAATTTCTTAATTCATAGCTATTCACACCTTGTTCATTATTGATTATGTAAGGACCTTCAAATACAAGTTTTAATTTTGCACATTGTTTATTTTTCCGGTAAGAAGTCCTTAGTGCTTTGAGGATCACCAGTTCATTCATATTAAACGTAACATGGTTCCTAATTTTTTTATTTCTTCTTTCTATACTTTTTCTTGCCCTCTCGGTAATTCTGTTGTTAACCTTTATTAAAATTTCCTCATATGGTATATTGTTTCGCGTTATCCATGGTCTGTCTGGTAAGTCATTTTTTAAAACAAGTATAGGTGGTAATTCAGTTGTAGTGTTCGGAGTTTGATTCAAATAGTAAGTTATATCTTCCAACCTATCTTCCCAATTAGTTTGTTCATAATGTACTAGAATTCTTAGATACTTTACTATTTTTCTAATTACTCGCTCAGCGGGATTTGACATGGGGTGTCTAATGCTGGTGTACAAGTGTTGTATGTTACGTTTCTTTAACCAAGTCTTAATTTCTCTATTGTTGAAATAGGTGGCGTTGTCCATTATAATGTTGTGTGGGATGCCTATAACATTAAAATATTCTTCTAGGAAAGTTTTTACTGTTTTAATATTCGTTCGACGATATGCATAAGTTACAACATATTTTGAAAACAAACCAGTGATTATTAAAACATGTGAATTGTCATGGTTACTCGGAACTAAATTTGATAAAAAATCTATTGCAATTGTCTCTAGAGGTTGTCTCGTAATCAGTGCCTTGGGTAAGTTTTCATTGTGAAAATTCTTTTCTTTGGCAAATTGGCATATTTCACAACTTCTAATTATATTTTTAATATTCGACAAATCGTTCTTACTAATGTAGTTCTCTCTGAAAATGTGAAATAATCTTTTTACACCTATATGTCCGTATTTTATATGTAATTCCTGAGCAATTCTATTTGTTAGCCTCTTGGATATTACAAAAGGTTCAGAATTATCTATTTTTTTATAATACAAACCATCTTTTACGAGACTCTTCTGTTTTTGTTTATCTGTTAATAATTCTTGATCTTTTCTTATTTCTTCCATAGAAAATATTCCTTCTTTATATTTCATAATATTTATACCTACTCGAATATCCTGTTTTTTGTGAGATTGTCCATTCTGGAAATTGCATCTGGTATAGTGTTTGAAATTTCACTAACATGTTTAATGTCGAAATTGTATGCCATTAATAATAATGACCATCTATGTATTCTATTGTTACCATATTTGTTTTTTAAAATAGTTGTCAACGCTTGGTTATCGGTTTCTATTACAAATTTGTTTCCCAATAAATAAAATCTTGATTTTTGTATACAAAATAAAATGCTGGCTAATTCTAGCTCACCAACACTATAATTTTTTTCAGCATTTTTGGTTAGTGTTGAAACGAAAGCTATTGGTACTTCAACTTCATGTTGCATCTGAGTCAACACTCCAGCGAATCGATGTATAGAAGCATCAGTTTTCAAAGTAAATGTGCTTGTATAATCAGGGTGATAAATTTTGGCATTTTTAGTGAAATTGTTTTTCATATCATTAAAGGCTTCTTCTCTTCTGTTGTCCCATTTCCTCCTTTCATTCTTGCGCAGCAGTTCAATTAAAGGAATTTCCTTTTCAGTAAGATTCGGTACTAACCTCTCGAAATATTGAATAGTACCAAGGAAACCTCTCAATGCTTTTAAGTTTGTTGGTCTTTTGTAATCTTTTAATAACTTTTATCCTGTCCTCGTCAATACTCACTCCTTCAAAATCTAGTTTGTATCCTAAGTATAAAATTTGATACTGGAAAAACTGACATTTTTTTATATTCAGCTTCAGTCCAGCATCATCCAATGCTTTTAAAATTATTTAAATATGTTTCAAATGATCTTTTTTGTTATCAGAAAAAATCACTATATCGTCCACGTAGTGTAGTGTAAAATGTTCATATTTGTTTAAAACTTCATGTAATGCTTTTAATAATGCACTTGTAGATGTGTTTAATCCAATCGGTGTAAAAGCAAAACGATATACTACTCCATCTATAAAAAAACCTGTATAATCTCTACTGTCTTCATGTAGCGGTATTAACCAAAAACTGTGCTTTAGATCTAATTTGGTCAAAACGCTGGCTTTCGAGATTCTTCCTAATATAACTTGTATCGTCAAAGATGATTCATATTCAGGTATTGTACATGTATTTAAATTCCTGGCATCTAGGCATATCCTGATATCTCCGTCTTTCTTTTGAACTATGACTATTGGATTTATATATGACGTATTACTATATTCTATTATTTTATCCTTCAAAAGTTGTTGTATATTTTCTTGTACTTTATTTGTTAATTTATATGGTCTTACTTCTGAAATTTTCTATATTTTTATTTATTTTGATTTTGTGCACGTATTCGGCAGCTACTCTTGCTTCTTCTCTTATTAATCCTACATATTTTTCTAGCAATCTGCTTACATTATTTCTATTTTCCTTACTACACGTGAATTCCATTCCATTTATATTATATTTACTTATATTAATATGTTTTCCAACCTCATAAATCTTCGTCTCTTTTCCCGTCAATTTCCTTCTCTCTTCGCTCATATAATATTTATTATTACTGGTGTTTTTTTTTATTTTACCATTTATGCTATTTAATTCATCCTGTTGCCTTTGTGCACCCTGTTCATTGCTACTAAATTCCATCTCTATACCATTAAATATAAAAATTTTCTTCTCATAGTTTATGATAGCATTGTTTTTTTCTAGTTCGTCATTTCCCAGAAGTATATCACATTCTATATTATCCAATATCAAAAGCTGCATATCAGTTATTGTATCTTTCAACTGAAGTTTTATTATAACTGCCTTGTTTACTTCTGTCAATTTTTTTCAGTTGATACCAATTAAGTTGACTTTTGGAATTTTAACTATATTTTGTTGTAATTTTTCAATTTTTTTGATGAGTTTACCATTTATTAAAGACGATTGTGAACCTGAATCTACTATAATGTTTACCCCTGTTCAAATGCACCCTTTATGATCACTAAATCTAAATTGTTTTGATCCAGATCTTCGACATCTCTTAAGAATTCCCTTGGATGCATGTAGTTATACGTTTTGGCTATTACATCGTTTTTTATTGAAAATCCTGGGCTTCTTCTACTCCAGGAATGTCATTACTTTGGGTTGATGTTGAGGGATACTGTTCATTTCTCTGTATTTCCCTTCTATCTTCTGATCTTTCTTCGTAATCATCTGTCCTCTCCTGACTTCTCCCAAAATTAACTCTTCTTTCATTTTCTCTTTCGTCATTTCTGTTTTTGTGAATTTGACCGTCTGAGTTACGTCTAGGTCTATGTCTATTGTCGTGTCTATAGTTTGTGTCATTATTTCTATAATTGTCATTATTAAAATTTCGTCTGTAGCTAGCATTAGTAAAATTATTTCTTTGATTATTGTTAGTATGAGGATAATTATTTATGTGATTCTGTGAACGTTGTCCACTATAGTTGTTTTGGTTTATATTATTCCGTGTCCTGTTGTCTTGATTGATATTCTGATTCTTTTGGTGATGTTGATATCTATTATGATTATTGTAAAATGAGTTAGAATTTTGTCTAGAATTATAGTTGGAGCTCTGATTTTGAAAATCGTTATTACCTTCATTTTGATATCTGGTGTGATTGTTATTCCTTTCTATGCGACTTAAATAATCGTATAACTGTTCAAAGCTTTGCATGTTTTGAATCGCTACAGTTTCTGAAATTTGGCTCTTATAGTGTCTAGCGATAAACATTACAATCTCTGATTCCTCTAAACTTGGTTCTAAATATTGCGCTTGTGCATATAATTGGAGTGCATAATTTGTTAACTTATCACTTTTATTTTGGTCAAATTTGCCAAAATAAAGTCTTTCACGCACAATTAACTGATTGTTTTCACTCCAGAAGGTTCTAAGGAATGTGTCTTCAAATTCATAAAAAGAATAATTTATACTGGCTTCTTTACTAGAAAACCAAATCTGAGCTTGATTAAGTAAGTTATTACGAATAACCTCTCTAACGTCACCAAAATTACTGAAATACATTATCTTGTTTTTTAAACTCTTGACAAAGACTACTGGGTGTATTTTTTTTATATTACCATCAAACTTTGTTCCTAAATCAATGGAAATATTTTGATTTACAAATTGAGGCGTATTTATTTTTTCTTCTAACTCTCTTCTGATTTTCTCCATTTCTATTTTGTATTGTTCTTCCAATTTCTTCTGTTTGTCATTTATTTGTGTTCTAATACCGTTGAGTTTTTCCTGGACTTGTGTGTCTTCCTGGACTTGTGTGTCTTCCTTATTTAGTGTTAGGTTAAAAAAATTTCGTTGTTCGTCATTAATTTCTTTTTTTAAATTGAGATATCTTGTTGTTTTTAAATGAAACTCAAGGTCTCTAGTTAATTCCACAATATAATACAAGTTATTGAAAATTCTAAAAAATTGACAATTGTTTCGATAAATCAATATCATCGTCAGAATGACAGAAGTTACATTTCATTTTATGCCTACCTGATGTTTAGTAGTTATTTTTGGCTAGACCAAGAAGTAACCTAACTGGTGATTGGCTTAATATATGTTTATAGAGAAAAGAAGAAGATGTGATATTACAAATATTGAAGCTTAGATATTATTAGCCCTATGGTGATATCCTGGATATCATTTTTCCAATTAAGATCAGTATAACTGTGCAATGATATAGAAAACCAGGAAAACTATATCTGCAGATCTTTACAATTATCACTTAAGAAGACAGTTTATTAGTGGAGAATTCCCTAGATTTAACTGTTCATTGACAACTTCATATTGTGGGTTTCTTAAATGTCTTCTAATTTCCAGTTCTTCAAGGAAATCCAGTTCTTGTTTCTTTTCACAAATATGCAGTACTTCTAGTTCTGTGTTAGGTGTCAATGAATGATTGGTGTCAAGTAGATGTTTTGCGTAGACAATCGGTCTTATCATTTATAATTAACGACAATTTCAAATTGTTAGAGTTCTTTATTTGATTTATTTTTTGATATTGTTTTCATAACATTTGTAAGGTTTTTATTTATTCATGACAAGAAGGTGTTATTATTTATATTATATTGTGGTATGGAACTTATTTTGAATGTTTAACTGTCCCTCTTGCTAATTATATTTCTATTAAAAGTCGAGCGCCAATAACCTATAAAAAAGATCAATATTTTAACTACGTTTCGGTTCAAGTATTTATTTGTCTTTCTATTTACCTACACTCAGGGAGCATGTGTGATCGTGTCACTTTTAACAACCTTTAACAGATCAGTTCAGATTAGATGTAAAAGAGAAATTACTTGTTAGATAATTATTTTTATATTAGAATAAACTTTAACAACTATATACAAATGTGGTAGGAACGAAACTGTTTCACGATAACTTGACATATTTTGATATAACTTAAAATATTCTAAAATTAATGTTTTTTCTTTGATAAGAAACTTACTTTGCTAATTCTATTGTGTTATAATATATATATATATATATATATATATATATATATATATATATATATATATATATAAACAGGTAACAAAGAGATTAATGGGTATTGCAAGCAAAAAGAAAAAGGGGGGCTACTAAAAGGAGTGGTAACCGCAGACATGCATGTTTCTGGCTCATTAGCAGTCCTTAGTACGGTACAACCAAATAAGGGTATGAAACTGGGAGCAAAGGTGTTGAATGATGTACCTATATTGACGACACTGGTTCTTCAAAATGAAAGTCAAATGCAAATGTCAACTGACCGGTGAACAGAGAGATTTGAGATGAAATTATCCAATTTTTGCAAATATAACACCGACGAACTATGTTTTGAATTATAATACACTACAGAGTCTGCAATAATCGCTTAACTTCTTAAATAATTGGAGAATCGCTTGTCAGCAAACGATCTACTGTAACGACGGCTATGCAATGTTTTGTTATGATGCGAAATGTCGCGTCTACTGTTTCTGTAAATGTATACCGTTCTACATCGTTTTCAGGTAGAGGAGAATAAGTTTACTGTTGTTAACATGTACATCAACAACATAAATCATAAGAAAATTAGTTTGCTATATGCCGTCCACTATTATCTTTCAATAATATCATACGCCTGCTACATGATGACGATTTCGGCAGGCGACTACAGTTTTGTGAATTTATGAGTGAACTACATAATGACAATATATGCTTCTCCGACGAATGTTCATTTGGAATAAATGGTGTAGTAAATAGACATAATTGTAGATACATAACAGAAAATAACCCACAGAATGTGGGGGAGTTTCATACACCAAAAAAGTTTAACGTCTGGGTTGACATTCTTGGTGATCATATGGTTGGACACATTTAAAAGGCGAGGCTGTGGAACTCAAAATAAGATGGGACAACTCCACATTACGCTCTCGAGGTACGATAGTTTTCAAATGAAACATTTGCTGGTCGAATTGTGCATAAATATCGGCAAATAAATCCAGAAATGTTTGATAAGCTTTGAAGCTCGATTGTAGATTAGATTTTAACGGGGTTACGGTGCACTGAAACCAAAGGTTTATTGTGCCCCCAAGCTCGATTGTATCAGTAACGTTAAGTTCTCATTGTAGAAAATGTCATTTTGGTCACAATTTCTCCTCCAATTCATCGAAGCTTGTTTCAGATATATTTTGAATAACTTTTATGATAAACAACATTCAAACATTGTTCAAACAGCTTAGATCCTAGATGTAAGCGTGTAACCAATTTGTATCATTGATATTCTAAAGTCGTATAGGGATTTGGCAAACCCGCGTGAACTTCTTATCTCAATTGTCAGTATTAAGTCTGAATCTGAACTGCGTCTCGTCTTTCTTACGTTTCATTTTATCTCTCAATTTTCTCTCTACAATTCACACTTCAACAACTAAAAAAACATTCTTGATACATGTAGTTATTTGAGTAATGGAAATATTCCATGCAACTAATACTTGAAATTTATTTCCAAACATTTTCATTGAGGAATGAAAAGTTCAGCTCATCTAAAAACTAAGTTACCTGGTACTGACTTAACATTATATAAACAGATTCAGTGTATTGTCAGACAAGCATAGGTACTCAATATAAGTAGTTTCAAGCATCATTTATAAATACCTCAATAATATCACTTAATCATCTCGTAAAGCACTCTATTATGAATATTTCCAGTATACCAGTGAACTGTGTTAGTTTAGAACTCATAGTTTATTATTTCATATTATTGATCCAACGAAAAGGTGTAGCGTAGACACGTTAAGAAAGGGAGAGAGAAAGTGATAAAATTAATTGCCGTAACATCAAATAAAAATTTGGGAATATCAATTCTATGTTTAATTCACAATTAAGGAACAATTAGTGCCATTCAACTGCGAAATCGATGTAACTGTGAATGACCGAAAAATGAGGTGAATGTTTTGTTTAATGAAAATAGAATAAAATTCAGCGATTGATTAACAGGGAGTGGAAGGTTATTTTGGGAATGAATGACAATGATAACTCCGCCTCAATAGTCACAAGACCGGGACATTAACATTCAAGTGTGTAGGCGAGGAGTAACCACTAGCAAAGAAAACAGGTTTCATCGTCTCTACCTACGGTACAGGTGAAAGTTTCTACATAGTACTTACTGACCTTGGGTCATCAAAAGCTAGGAGAAAATAAGATCGACTACAAATTACCAGCATGCTCGTGGGTTAAGGCAATGTACTTTCTCCTCATTCTTTGTGAAAAAACTCAATAGCAAAAATGCCAAGTGAGAATAAGGATTCATCGGATGAAAAGAACGAAAATTGACCACGGCAACGAAAATGAAAAACGGAGGGATGTTAGTTGGAGTAGCACCCGACACTGTACGATGCGATAGACAACACCGAGAAAAGCATCGTTCGCGAAGCGGTTTCACATCGAAAGAAAAAAAGACCAGCAATACCGGCAGCAGAAGAAGCTCGGATTTCATTACGCAAAAAGACAGAACTGGAATAAGTAGCATATCTAAAATGGTTGAATGGCAAACAAATTTCTAACTATAATGATTACACACAAAAGAGAAATGCCGTCAAATGAACGGTCGTGGAAAATAAAAACAAAACTTGGGAACAGAAGTGTAAGGATACATATACTGAGGGTTTAAAATCATTGGAAGTATGTAAATTGAAAGAAAATTGAAAACCGGCACAAGAAACAGAGGTAGCATTGTCGTGCGAAACGTCCAAATCAATTCGACCCAGCTCTTTGTTTACTTTGCCGAGTGAACAGATCAAGTGACATTTTCTAGAAATATCATAGACATCTTCATCGATTGTGCTGAAGAAATCGTGAAAGTTGTAGTCAAGTCTGTAACCTCATAATGCCAATATAAATAGCGCAACATTATCAAGACAGATCAGTCCAATTTAGTGGTACGGAAATAATAACATAAATATAGTTAATTTTTATCTGTTCTATATAAATAGTTTTTCATTAATGGAGATAAATTAAAAAAAAACTTGTCTTGAGAATAAATTATTGTTACAAAATATAGAGGGTCCCCCAACTAAAATTTACATTCCAAATATTTCCCGGTATGTTCAAATTTTGAGGAAATGCCAAAATAGGTAAACTTTTGCCTACAGGGTCTGATTTCTCCTCGTAGTTTCAAATATCTTTGTTCATCCCTCTCGCGCCCAAATCCACCCTTTGAAGAACCTTAAATGGCAACGGGTTTCCAGTAATGCATCACTAATTGTTGTTTTAAATTTTTCTAATAAAAAAATTGATTGGATGTGAGAAAAGCTAGATTTCTCATGTTTATTGACAGTTCTTCTTGATCAATAACGCGGTTGTTAATAAAATCCCAATTTTGAAACTGGTTTATTGTACACAAGAATGACTTGAATTAGTAAAACTGTACTATCAAAACAATATGTGTGCTAGTGTCGCTGCTAGACTCTTCAACCAAAACCATGTGAAACAGCCAGTAAGTGGTCATTTAATTGAAAATTTGAATAAATTGGCTCTGTTTCAAACAAAGAACATGGTAGCTTGCGTCCTAGCAGAAATGACGCTGTTGAAGTTGTAACCTCTCGTTTGTTCTATACAATTTCTTAAAATAATTTAATAATTTAAAAGAAATAAGAGAACTAAAGTAAAAAAATATATTTCTTTACTTGGTTACACAAGTCTCAGTTGCTCCGGACAACCTTAGGCTTTCGACACCGTTCAGATGGGGGTGGTTCCCTCTGCTTGATCTTCCGACAATCTCTTGTAAATGGGTGCCAAGTAAGTCTTCCACCTAGGCCAATC
This sequence comes from Galeruca laticollis, assembly GCA_963921935.1. Classification (NCBI taxonomy): domain Eukaryota; kingdom Metazoa; phylum Arthropoda; class Insecta; order Coleoptera; family Chrysomelidae; genus Galeruca; species Galeruca laticollis. Next base: position 61,375,583 of record OY998178.1, on the reverse strand, counting down.
ACGATGAGTTACACCACTAATTCACAATGATTTTATTCTAAATAAACTAAACTGTATAAAATATTTAATGTGTCTTACTAATATCAAAGTATAAGCCTAATTCACCATAATTTCATAGCCCTAAAATAAAACTTACTGAAGTGAGAGGAACTACATTCTACATCCACTACAAAACTAAGTAGACCTACTTTTGACAAAGGTTTTAGTTTATTTGCTCCTTTCTCGGCTCGTCCAATGTAAATTTGTGGCCACAAGGGCATCAAAATTCCCAAAACATGTGCGACATACGGACCAAATACATCAACGTTACACGGAAAACCCACCACAAACACAAACAAAAAGCGCCCACATTAGCACGACAGAAATTGACATGATTCACACTCGACTAACATCTGTGACTCCAAAATCTGACAGATCGACTATCACAGAAAAACACTTGTTGAATTTAATAATAAATAATAAGAAAACTAAGCAAGGAGAGGCAGATATTTGAACATATAATTCAGAGAACATGGAATATATATTTAGTGCAGTTATACCAGCTATACCTAGTTGAAGAAACCGCTGTACTTCCAAGTGAAATATTTATTAAGTGCAGTTATAGGAAAGGACCACTGCAGGTCACATTTTGCAAAAGAGAGAAAGATAAAAGGAGAAAAAGGTAAAAATCATTTCAAATATATCTACCAACAGATGGGATCTCCGTATACTATGATTGTTTTAATTTTTTTTGGGTGGAAAAAACACAAAATGAATAAGCCTAGCAGGTAGACCAAATGAGGCACAATAGGACTAATATTCTATCATGATAACCATAACGGAACCAAAATACAGGAAAACATAAATTTCGAACTGGTTATAAAAATCAAAGAAAATATAACCTAGAACTAAATTTACTCATTACAAAGTCGCTGTTCTTGGTCATCTTCTAATGGATTACAGGCAATCATTTACAAAAATTGCTCACGTATCGGGTGTATTAAGAAGTAGTGTTCAGAAGATTGTCGAAAAACATATATTTCATCAGTATAAAATGATAATGGTTGAGGAATTGAACGAAGTTGATCCGTATCGACGTTTACGGTTCTGCGAAAATCTAAATCAGCGGTTGTATAATGTTTACTTTACAACATTTGTTTCCCCGGTTTAAGTACGTTTATGTTGAATGGTGAAGCCAGCAGGCATAAATGTCGTCATTGGAATGATATCAATGCTCACATTTACAGAGAAGGTCATAGACAAATCCCCCAAAATTTAAATGTTTGGGCAGGAATTTTAGACGACCATATTTTGGACCCAATTTTTATTGATGGGAATTTGACTGGTGACATTTACTTGGACATTCCAGAAAACCTTATTCATCCTTCAATAACCCAGACACTGGAAGAGGCTGTCAATCTATTTTTCAACAGGATTGAACGCTTCCAGACTATGATGTACGAGCTTGCAACTTTTTAGATAATCGTTTTCACGGACAATGGATAGACCGTAGAGGTTCCATCGAGCGGTCCCCCGATAGATAGTTCCTGTGGATTATTTTCAGCTACAAAGTTCATGATACACCACCAGAATCTCCTAAAAACCTTCGTCAAAAAATCATGACAGAATACTGTTTACTTACAACAGAAATGTTGAGAAAATTTGGAGAAGCATTTGATAACCATTGCATGAAAGTTGGAGGTGGGCATTTGTAACAGTACAATCATTAAAATTGAATTATGTTTTTAGAACTACCGTTGTTTTCTTCCACAAAAATCTACACATAGACATTTTCTCAGAAAAGACTCTGTAAAAAAGAAGGGGGTTGCCAGATAATGAAATCAGCTTAAAAATTATGTATTACTTAACATCCCTTGCCATTTAAGGTTTCAATGTGGTAGTTCTGGGCGCAAGAGGAGCGAAAAAAGAATGCGAAAAAGTAAGTTTGAAACTACTGTAGAAATTGAACGACCTCTAGGTGGAAATTCATCTATTTTGTCATTTTTCCGAAATCTGAACATAAATCGAGATATTGGAGGACGCAAATTTTACTTGGGACATCCTCTATACACATCAGTCGAGGGAACCCATGTACAAGTATATGCAATGTTTATAAGCGAATGTACTAAAAACGATGGAAAACAAAGTAAGCAGTATGGAGGAAATTCCAAATCCTAACGACCCATTAAGCGCTAAGCACAGGAAAAGTAGAATCCTTTGAAATGTATTGTATTAGAAAAGCTTAAATACATGTAAATATTACAAAAAATATGTAAACAAAATTTCAGTGGGCGATAATTATGCATAAAAATGATGTATATTTCTAACACATGAATTCATTATTTTGGGAATCTTTCGAAACATTTGGTGTGCAAATGTATTTGACACTTTTGGCAAATGAATACTGCATGACTAGAATACTGTCTACATCTTCTTCATGCACTTTCGGCATGTTTTACAATTATATGACCAACTCCATCTTTTCAGACTTCCTTCGGCAAGTTATACTTAGATGGTGTACCCATGTTTACTCTTGAAGGCTGTTGAAGGCTGAATGGACTCTTCATCGTCTTCACTCTCACTCTGTTCTATTTTTGTTTACTGCTCTTCGGCATTCATTAGACAATTTAATACGCCCGAAATTTCCCTTGTGAAATGGAATTTTTATTTACCAATCTGTAAAGTTTCCAGCCATTTACAACTGGACTGTCAATAACATTTTTTAAAAGTGGCTAGCACCATTTCTATCTCCGTATTCCAATCTTCTAATTAGCTAAAGCATTATCATGTAGGTCATATCTTTTTGCAGAGCCTAAGGGTTTTGCCGGACACTTATTTGAAATAACTGTTACTACTGAGTTGTCATTCCACCGATCTATAGACTGTTCAGCCTTTGTATTAAATACAAAGTCGTATGACCATCTTTCTTCATTAGAAAGTAATTTCCTAGCCTCTATGGGACACTTTTCAATTCTTTTTTCTCGAATGGTGCCAGTTGCTTGAATTCTCCTGTACTTCAATACTTCGAACAGCTTATATGAAGAAAATAAGTTGTCAAAAAATAGCGTATGGTAGCAGGGATTTTCTATAAAACTTAGTTATTTTACAATAACGTCAGCTCCAAGACCTAGATTAGATTTCACAATAGTAGCACCACTCTTAGAGATAAACTGTAATAAATATCCATCAGACAACTAGAGGCACCACAACTTATATCCAAAACGCACAGGTTTAGCCTTTATAAACATTTTTTCTGAATGCCTTCCAAAATAGGACAGCGTCGGTTGACAAGTTGTTTGCAAAACAACAAACTGCATAAATTTCTTATTCATCACATCGAGAAAAGGGCGAAGTATGGCAAACTTATCAGATTTGTCTACCGAAGCATTATCACTCACGTGATGAGCCGGAATTTATTTCTGCTCATGCATTGCCTAACGAATGTAACTTCCTTATCCTTGTTCTTGCTCCAATACATATCTATTTAAGGCGAGGTATGATATCCTGTAAGAATAAGTATACCCAGCAACCTTCTCAAAGTAGCGTTAGTCAATAGTGACCATTATTAGCTGTCTCGACCCTTACTTCGTGGAATCTACTCATATTATTGTTGTAAATGAAACTTACAGTTTCTAGATAATTATCTAGAAACTGTTAGTTTCATTCAAAACACTAGTGATAATTATAATCACGGGCATACTGGATGAAAAAGATACTAATAATATTGTACAGGGTGTCCCAAATTGGTGTGTTTTGCAGGGTATCTCGTAAACTAGAAGAGATAGAAGAAAAGCAGTTGAGATGTTATGACTTTTTTTTGTCAAAGTAACGATATCCTAATTAAATATTCAGTTACTCCCTGCAGTTGGAAGATACAGGGCGATTATTGAAAACTGTCGAAAACTACAAGGTACTATAACTTCCTAATCAAGAAAAATATAAAAAAACGTTATAGAAAGTTTTGATTGATATAATATTAAAGAGTTCAGTGGCGCACAGAATTTTTTTGTTAGGAGGCTCACTAAGGAAATATAATGCAAACTTATGTTGTTTTAAGTGGGACACCCTGTATATTTTTACGTTTTTAGTTTTCTTTTTTAATTTTCATTCACTTTATATGATATATTATATATCCATTTTCAATGGTTGGAGCTACAGTGCAAATAAACCATTCATGGATGTTATCATGTGAAACACCCTTAAAAAATTGAACACTCAATAACGTAATTTAACATTTCAATATAAGGATACTGATGGGTGACAATTTTATTTATCAAAATTTTAACTATTGAAGAATAAAACCAGACTAAAAAATAAAAACAATAAACTTATGAAACAACAAGAAATATTGTAACAACTTATCTACCTATAACTAATTTTATTAGAATGTAAAAATTACATTAAAAGTTCAAAATGACCTCCGTTTTGTTGTGATAATAATTGACAACTTCTTCTTACTGATCTTACACAATTAAGAATGTGCACTGGCTTTATTTTTCTAAATACGGCATGAATATTTTGTAATAAAGTTTGCCTATTCTCGAAGTTAGTCTTGTAAATATTATTTTTTTAAATCCCCAAATAAAAAAATCAAGAGGATTTAGTTCCGGAGAACGGTCCATAAGTACCAATCCACCGATTAGGAAATTTTTGGTTTACATAATCTCCAATGAATAGAGCATTATGGGCAGGTGCTCCATCTTGTTGGAACCAAAATGTGTCCCTATCAGCCAACACTTCTTCCTCCAAAAGTTGGTGTAAGTTTATTTCCAAGATATCTATATATCCAGCAGCAATTAGTTTATTATCAAATATATAATAGACTAATTTATTATGTTTGACAAAACAACTAACTTAGTGAGGATTTGAGTCATTCCAGTATAGTTCATTAGGTCTGTTAAATATTCCTGCACTGCTTAAGCGAGCTTCATCGCTAAATATTACCTTTGAATAAAAATTTGGCTGTTCATTACGTTTTCATATATACCACTGTGCAAATTGTGTTCTTCTCAAAAAATTGTTTGTGTATAATTTTTGACGGACGGATGTCCGATAAGGCCTAAATTTATATTTCTTTAAAATCCTTCCTGCAGTAGTTTTTGGAACACCTATTTCATTTTCAATTTGACGCAGAGAAGATTCATGATGAGCTTGGATATATCCCAACGTAATTACCTCTCTTTATTCATGATTCAAAATATACAGGGTGTCCCATTTAAAACAACATAAGTTTGCATTGTATTTCCTTAGAGAGCCCCCCAACAAAAAAAATGTGTGCCCCACTGAACGCTTCAATATTATAACTATCGAAAGTTTTTACAACGTTTTTTTTATAATCTTCTTAATTAAGAAGTAGTTTTCGACAGTTTTCAATGATCGCCCTGTATCTTCCAACTGCAGGGAGTTACTGAAGATTTAATTAGGCTATCGTTATTTCAACAACAAAAGAAGTCATAACATCTCAACTGATTTTCTCCTATCTTTTCTAGTTTACGAGATACCCTGCAAAACACACCAGTTTGGGACACCCTGTACTCATCACAAAAACGAACTGAAAGCATTCGTAAGAAGTTTTTATGGCAAGAGAGTTCTCAATTTGTATACACATTTCAGTGTGATGTGATTGCGGTGATGATGGAAATGTTGGATAAGTTCTTTTTTCCCATTTGGGAAATAGGCGGACCTATACATTTTAGGTTTTTTAGCCAATTTACTTTTTGGCGGCACCAATATTTCTATTATGACCAATAGTACCCGTAGCATCTCCAATATCATGGTCACCTAAATAATCGAAAATAAGCCAAAAACAAAACTAGAGAAAGACTATGTAACCAGTTAGTATAACATCATCATCAATAAATTCTTCTTGCGTCAATATGTGACAGTCTGGTGGTATAATTGATATATCTGGGGGTTTTCTCAACATTAAGATTCTTAGTTTACGCCTCTAACTCTAACGAAGTTAGAACTCTTTTCGGATTATTTACTCACGTGAACCTATTTTGAAAAACACACCTTAGAACACACAATTATTATAACTTCAGATATAAACTAAATCCAACAAACTTTTTCAAATAAAACGTGCATTTTTCTATTGGTATGTGAACGATTTTTTATTGCCAGCTAGGCTAAGAAGAAAAAATATGTAGTGGATTTTGCGTTGACAGCTGAAAATGTCTATTAACAAAAATAAGTTTGAAATTTAAATAAAATTAAATTTTATTGCAATAATATCCTACACGCAGACAGGAAATACCAAAATTTTGAAAACATTACCGTGTAATGAAAGCAGTATATTTTAGGAAATGGGGCGTTTTCGAACTGTTGGCGTTTAATGTGTTAATGGTTATTTTCGCTAGGTCTTTGAAAACTATATAGACGAGGATCAGACCCCGGAAATCTAGTGAGAACCATGGATTACCCCAATACACAAAAAGGCACCAAAAAATGATTGCAATAACAATAGATGAATTATATCAGTCACCAGCACAATGAACCAATTATATGGAAAATCACTTAAGACCCTATCGAAGTAGAATATGACACAACTTAATGAGAAAAGGGTAGCTCTAAAATGTGCTGAAACAAACATTTATAAGTGACACACTTATAAATTACCAACAGGTAAGTTCGAGAGAGGTCAAATTGTTGGTCTTCGAAAAGTTTGGCTGTCGTTCTGAGAAATTTCTGGAAGAATGAACAGAAGTGTGGATACTGTTGTCCGATGTTATAAGGTATGGCACCAAAAAGGCCAAATAAGAGAGTTTGAACTTTTTTCATACCGACCTCAGTTGGTGTTACCTTCAACTCTGGAACGTCGAATAAATCGACTTCAGTGGTGCCAAGAACGACTACTGTGGAAAGAGAAATTAAACACTATCATCTTTAGTGATGAATCCCTAGACAAACATGATGGTCGATCCAGGGTGAGAAGAAGACGAGGAATCAGGGGTAAGATGAATATGCACATCGATATATTGAAGAAATATTGGAGACTCATCTGATTCCTTACCTCAGGTCACTTAAAAATCCAACTTTTTAGCGAGATAACTATCGGCCACATATAGCCAGACAAACCTTGGACCACTTTCACCAGGATCAAATTCATCTCATACTCTGGCCCAAGATCACCGGATTTGCTCTCAATTGAACATGATTTGTTGGACATAATCGGTAGACGGTTAAGGAATTCACAGCGTCCTCCTTATACTCTGATCGCTCTTCGACATGAGATAGTGGTAGTAACCTAACTCCTCGGATGGAGACTCCTCCTCAAGTAGTGGTGATCGGCCTCAGTTAAAATACTCTATAAGCTAACATTGGTATGGGGCGAACAATCAATATTCATTTCGACGCCAGCATTTTTTAATCGATACTAAATTCATTAAAAACGATACCAAAAAAATCGTGAGAAAACTGGCTATACCTTATGAAAATTTACTTCAACCTAGTTAAAACAAACTCTAGAAAATATCCTTGACACGAGGGTCGACGTTAATATAAATTGCTGAAAATCAAATAATGAAAGTTTCAGCAAATAGTATTTATTCAGAAATCAACATACAATACAAGACAAATACGAACAGGCAGTTATACAATGAAAATCTGTAACTCTAGATATTTATGAATTGAGAATAATACATAGGACTTAACTTTGAGAGGAACCGGAATGAGCAGCCCCCAACTAGGGCCTAGAAGTTGGTCCCACAGTTGGGAATGTGTTAGTTGCGTCCTGTTGTGGCCGTATCCTAGCGGCTTTGTATCCTAAGCATGTCGTCTAGATGCTACGTAAAGTCTGCAGAGTGGCAAATATCAAAAATCGCCACAGTACAATTTCAAAACAATAATAATGAACAATACACTTTTGTCGAAGTCCGTATCGAAGGGGTCTTTCCTATCGTGTGATGCCGTTCAAATACGCAAACTTTGGATGGTGATTATCTTTTTAATTTACTAGTGGTTAATGAGCCATTAATCCGATAAAATTGAATAGAATACTATGACGGAAAACGTAACAAGCCGACTCGCATGTTACACGCCCAATCCTCCGAGAAAAAAAAAGAGACTGGAAGAATAACTTTATTTTGTAAGCCTAAACAGTCTATAAAGAAAAGTAGTCAAAACAACAAGACTGTGGTGATGTAATCGGCAAAACAAGAAGATTTAATGCTACTTACGTATCCAAGAAGACAAACGAGAAAATGGAAGGGAAAGATAGGAGTAATGAAAGGGGAAGAAGCAATAAAAAGAAAAGAGACACAAGAGAGAGAAAAGAACGATACAAATTCCATTAACATAAATAATTGTTACCATTCTCTTATTCTAGGCTACGACTTAAAAAATTTACAGCAAAATGTAGCAATCTCAAAAATTTAAATAATAGGAGCTTCTACCCATCATCAAAACTGATGAGCAGAAACTCATATTCTCATACGATTGGAGTGAAATGTCAGTCAGTTAGATTATACGAACTTCCGGATATGTATGCCAAATATAACCGCAATAAAATAATTCTTACTGGGTTTTCGGGTATGTATGTATGTTACTGAGTATACATATATAGGTACCCTGTCTCGAGCCGGAGTTTTTCTAAACATATTATCGTTTTTTTAACAATATTTTTTTCATAAATGACAATAATTCAAGCCAATTTTTTATCGTCAAAATCATGTTTCCCAATAATCAACAATACTACCTAAAAGCGCTTGCCCTTTAGAATTAAATTATTTTCAGTATAAATGTTAAAAGTTTTCACTTTTTCCAGTTAAACTTCATATTTCTTGTTTTATTATACAGCTCTATTCAAACTTAGAACTCTATTCCCTCACTCGTATCTTTGGAACGCTGAAACATAAACTAGAGAAATTTGTAAGCTGAAAGTTAGCGAATTTAAACGTGCCTACTTATAATGCTAGATCACGTAATCGTCATAGATCAAGTCCAAATCACTGTGACAAATACATTTGAAAGGGCCCCACGGAAAGCGACATCTTGGATGATATTGAAACCTATTGAGTAATATAAATTATGTCAGTTTTGAGGTATTAAATCAGTAAACAGTGAAATTTCAAAACGCGATCAGTAATTTTAGAGATTAAGGTCCACAACTTAATACTTGTCAAATAGTCTGTTGTTTCTGTAATTCTGCCAATTTTTTATGTACTTACTGAACTTAACCCTAAGCTCCTTCTATATTTTTTTGTTGTAGAGATGTTCTAAATTTTGGAAAGTACAATTCAAGTGTTCCTTGTGAGTGGTTCCATTCACTTTAGATTATTTGTATTGAGTTTCTCATTTACATATACCCCGATATCCTATTATTACTATCAATTTGTGTTAATCCAAGAATAAATATTTTCCAAAAACGAGGGTAACTACTTCTCTCAATATATATCGAATCACAGTACCTCTGGAAAGCGTGAAAGTGTTAAAAAATAGCGAATGCTAAGAATTTTACTGTGGGTTTGTAACAATTATTCACGCACGCGGGATCATGTCGTCCTTTATTTAGCTTAAAGATACTTAACTGAACGACATATCCTTGTCTCTTCTCTGGCAGCCTTTATTCGCTTACTCCTGAACATAGGCATTTACCAGCTCCTTCATTTCTCACTAGCTGTTCGGTTAATATTTTTGATTAATCTCAAAGGAGATAAATTATGCTTGTTTTCCTAGGTCGCCATTGTATGATTTTGTGTTCATCGTTCGCCTCTTTGCCTTGCAATGTGGTCTGTCTATCACCATTCGAGTTGCATCATCCTTTATATAATGTCTTTTACTTTGATTCTTTCCCGGATATCACCGTTTCGAATTTTGTCTGTGAGAGTTACCCCAAGTATCGTTTTTTCCATTGCTCCTTGAATCAGCCGCAGTTTTCTAATGTTAGGCTGTGTCAAGGAAATTATTTCTAATGAATATTTATATGGTATATTCATCTTCAGATGTATGGCTATGATTCCTTTTAATTTGTGAACAGCTTTCCAAATTCTCCCCAAGACTACTTGCACTCGTCTAGTGATCGCAGGCAACTGAACTTCCCGAGTGACTCAGGTAGACCCCTACAAAAACCACAATACCGAAAAAGCCTAGTAAAAACTGTCTACGGCATAAATATGTCAAATCATGAAAAGTTACTCTATATTGTAATACTTGTGTGTATAAGAGGAATTTTTAATATCATTGTATTACTATTTTGATTTATTGAATTTGAGTGTAGCTAGCTCATTAAAAGAAAAAGAAAAATTTTAAGTATTTATTTATGCGGAGAGAATGAGATACTCTATCTACTTTTTGGGTTCCAGTTATTTTTACATTTTATCTCCAATATTTTATCTTTTATTCATTCAAACAATTTTTAGTATTTTTTTTTATATTATTTGGTGCGCCTATGGTTAAAATTTCCCATTAGAATAGTCGATTCCAGATCTCACACTAATAACAGATGTCAATTCGTATCCGTTGAAATTATATTTAAGAAAACAATGATTTCAATAATATTTAATATGAATTAGTTTGTATTGGTCAGAAAATATGTATTATAAGTTTGAACAAATAAACAAAGTGATGAAATGTCTTATGCTAATATAAAAGTTGAGAAGTCGAAATTTATAAACGTTAAATAGAAATGCGCAAGTACTAAATTGGAACAAAGAAACAAAGTGATGAATTATAAATGTTAAATAGAAATGCGTAAGTACTAATGTTTTTGTAATTACTTTTATCAGATCTGTTTTATATCTTTAACATAAATGTTGGTACCAAGAAACACAAAAAAAACTAACCTGGTCCTCACAACCCCACTAATACTCCTTCTTGAAGTGCTGTCTTTCAAAACCACACCATACAGAACTGCCGGGACTCCAATAATTGTTATTTTATATATATTTATATGTAGCTTCTTTATAGTATTCCTTCTTATATATTTTTATTTGCCGCCTATACTGTTCATTCAGGACTCTTTTATACAATTTTGATAGTTTTTTATCTAAAATTTCTTATCATTTCTCCAATATGTCATACCAACTTCATTTTCTTCATCAACAAACTCCCATTGTTTTTTGTTGCTATGCCCTAATCATATGTGTGCTGATTCTAATTCTTAATTGTTAATTTTTTTTTAAATTGTGTTTGTGTCCTTTTAAAATGTTCTTTCTACCAAATTATTATTACTCTTTTACATAAACAATCCTCTATTCCTATTTTCTAATTCCTAAATAATAGCTTTATTTACTCAACAACAAAATTCATATATTTCCTGACACAATAAATATAAAGTTCTGTGATTTCTGCTTCTCTTTCGATTTGTTGCATTATTTATTTCCATAGACTTTTTTGACATCTATGTCACTGTGATATATAACCAAACAATTCTCTCCTATGTGACAGTTCCTAAACTTTTGACATTACATATTATAGAATTCTCAACTTAATGTCACATTAAAACACTAGTAAGGTCATCTTGTACATTTACCAAGTATTTGTATATTTCTCAGTACTTCACGTTGATAATCATTTTAAATGAAAATTGTTAAAAATTGAAAGCAAGTATTTTTTATAATTCTATTAAGTTTGTAATGGCTGAACTACACATAACCCAAAAATGAAAAGACACTATCATTCGGATACAAAACTAAGTAACTAAATGGTATCAAATCAATTACTCCATCCAACATTATGATTGAAGTTGGTCTGAAATATATCGATAAGCCAAATAATATTACGGACAGTATAAATTTTATTCTAAACGTAAATCCGAATATCAGCAGCCTTATTAGTTCCGTCACAACGTCAATGCATTCAAAAAAAATAGATTCAAGGTGCTCATTTTAAACCAGTATAATATATACAGTGATTTTGTTTTCATAGAAAATGTCAGTTTTCAAATGACTTAAAAAATTGGAAAGTGTTCATCAATCACAATAGAATTCTGCCAGTTGCCTCGGGGCGTTGAGTTGATGGTACAGTTAAATTTTCAGCGTTCAAGCTGTACTCACAGCTGAGATAGAAATACCCTTGATTTAGATAGTTTGTCGGTATATATACAGTGTGACTATTTGGGTTGGAAACCTCAAATTTTCTTCGTAAGTGAACGTTTAGGCAAAAAATGCCAAGACGTGTAAATTCAGTTTTGCTTTTATTCCGAACAACCATAGCTATAATGACATCATGAGTACGCCGTGATACCGTCATCCAATATATTTTAAATGGATACCTTCATTTTTCATGGCAAATTTAATACCACGATAGATTCTAAAAACGACAATATCTATCACTACTACCCAACAGGTCATAGGTCTTCAAAGTTCTAAAAATAGGTAAGACAGTTTCAAGTGACGTTTTAACTTAATAACAGAAATAAAAGAAATACCTAGTTATTTGAGAAAAAAAAAGTTTGAATGAGGTGCTCAAATTGCCCATTTGTTGACGATAAGCCAGTCTGTTCGAATTCTTGCAACCCTTTTTCAAGCCTATCCGGTCGAATGGTATTTATTTCCTTACGAATTCTATCTATTAATCCCTGAATATAATTGGGTCGATTGGCGTTTACTTTCGACTTTAAATAACATTTCAAAAAAGAATCTAGCGGAGTAAGTCGTGTGATCTGGCCGACCATTCGATAAACTCTCTTATTCCGGTCTAATGATTTGGAAATATCTAGACTCTCAATATATACGGAAAGTAATACATGTCGTGTTAAATAATGTTATCAATCTTTTAAATTATTATTCGGTCCCAAACAATATAAAGTGTGTTCGTGTTTTCGAGAACAAATAAAATGATTCGTAATACGCGGTGTTTAATGATCCTGAAGTTGTACCTACAGTTTGATCTAGATTCAAGTCCCGAATGTAGACCATGGGTGAGATTGTTCCAAATTATTAATTATTAAAAATAATGGATTATTTCAAAAAAATTAACAGGCCTTTTTATAATGTAAATGATAAATACATCAAAGATATAATTATCTATAAATATTGAATTGAATTAAAGAAGAAAATTAAAGTATACTTACGGAAGGATTGTACAATTTTGAAGAACTATATCGGTGTACGTTAGGATCGTGATTCCCTTTTGACATTTCGGGAAATTCATTGACAATTATGGGAATATTTTATTTAGTGATTACGATACATTTTCTGCGTTTCTTGAAGAATGTACTTGGGATTCAATTTGATTATTGTGTATAATTTTGATTTTGTACTCTTATCGATAAGATACTGTATTTTGTAAAAAACTAGGGTTTGTTCGATGATTTATAGGTTTGACACACACACAGATTTCAATTTAACATACTGAATAGGTTATTTGTGAATGACGTTGAATGTTAAGCTATTGCATTAGCTTCTATCGCGGGCCTTGAGCATGGAGACCGAATACAGAAATTCCGTAACGAAAATAACCTGACACGATACGAGGACTGTCCAGTAAATTTTAATACCCATATGCTTATACGAGGACTGTCCAATAAATTTTGATTGTTTTATGATGATTCGAGGACTGTCCAATACATTTTGATTGTTTTATACTTATACGAGGATTGTCCAATAAATTTTAATTCCTTTATACTTATACGAGGACTGCCCAATAAATGTTGATACTTTTATGACTATACAAGGACAGTCCAATAAATTTTGATTATTTTATGATGATACGAGGACTGTTCAATACATTTTGATTGTTTTATACTTATACGAGGATTTTCCAATAAATTTTAATTCTTTTATACTTATACGAGGACTGCCCAATAAATGTTGATACTTTTATGACTATACGAAGAATGTCCAATAAGTCTTGATTATTTTATGATGATACGAGGACTGTCCAATAAATTTTGATTCTTTTATAATTATACGGGGACTGCCCAATAAATTTTATTACTTTCATAATTATTTTATGCTGATACGAGGACTATCCAATAAGTTTTAACACCTATATACTTGTACGAGGACTGTCCAATAATATTTGATTATTTTATGATGATACGAGGACTGTTAATAAATTTTAATTCTTTTATACTTATACGAGGACTGTCCAATAAATGTTGATACTTTGATGACTATACGAGGACTGTCCAATAAGTTTTGATTATTTTATGCTTATACGAGGACTGTCAATAAATTTTAATTCTTTTATACTTATACGAGGACTGCTCAATAAATTTTGATACTTTTATGACTATTCGAGGACTGTCCAATAAGTTTTGATTATTTTATGCTTATACGAGGATTGTCGAATACGTTTTCATTGTTTTATACTTATACGAGGACTGCACAATAAATTTTGATACTTTTATGATTATACGAGTGCTGTTCAATAAGTTTTGATTATTTCATGCTGATACGAGGATTGTCGAATACGTTTTGATTGTTTTATACTTATACGAGGACTGCACAATAAATTTTGATACTTTTATGATTATACGAGTGCTGTTCAATAAGTTTTGATTATTTTATGCTGATACGAGGACTGCTCAATGAATTTTAATACCGATATGATTAACCGAGGACTGTCCAATACATTTTGATTCTTTTATACTCATACGAAGAGTGTCCGATAAATTTCGATTATTTCATACTTATAAGAGGACTGCCCAATAAATGTTGATACTTTTATGATTATACGAGGACTGTCCAAGAAGTTTTGATTATTTTATGCTGATACCAGGACTGTCCAATAAATTTTGATACTTGTATGATTATACGAGGACTGTCCAATAAGTTTTGATTATTTTATGCTGATACGAGGACTGTGAAAGTGAAACTTCTAATGCTGAAAAGAGAGCTAAAAAGAAAAAGAAATCGTGAACGTCAAAGTGTGAAACTCTTTGCAATAGCTTTACCGCGATAGTCTCCGAGTGCCACACGTCTTTTTTTATATAAAATAAATTCACTTGATTAAATAGGAAGATTTTAATTAGTGATAGTGACATGTCTTGATTGTTGATGACAGATATCTGATTGAAATATATTAGACATGTCAGAGTGTCTTTAAATAGCTTTTATAATTACACGTACCTATACAGTCACAGCTAGAAACTGGGTAAATAATACGGAATAATGATAATAATGATAATAATAATAATAATAATAATAATAATTATAATAATAATAATAATAATAATAATAATAATAATAATAATAATAATAACAATAATAATAATAATAATAATTATAATAATAATAATAATAATAATAATAATAATAATAATAATAATAATAATAATAATAATAATAACAATAATAATAATAATAATAGATAGATATATAGATAGATGGTTTATTGACCCCATTCAGATACATAGTACATTAGAAGTCTGTGAAAGTACTACATATTTTATATGGACGACCTCAAACTACTAGCAGCATCGGGTCATCAACTCAACCACCTACTCAATCTTACTCAAACATTTAGCTCAGACATCAAAATGACGTTTGGAACAGACAAATGCAAAATAAATAGCATTGTCAAGGGAAAACAAAACACGCAAGAAGACTACTCTCTGAACAGCAACAATCAGATAATACAAAGTATGGAAAGTACTGATTACTACAAATATTTAGGATTCAACCAACAAATTGGATTAGAGCATACAACACTGAAGGAAGAGTTAAAACAAAAATTCAAACACAGACTAACAGCCATACTTAAAACAGAACTATCAGCACGAAATAAAACCAAAGCAATTAACACGTACGCAATACCAATACTAACGTACTCAATGGGAGTAATTAAATGGAGTGATACAGATCTCGAAAGCCTAAACACCTTAACCCGATCGCAATGTCACAAACACAGAATACATCATATACACTCAGCAGTGGAACGATTTACACTTAACAGAAGAGAAGGGGGAAGAGGTTTCATAGACATTAAAAATATGAACTACACTCAGGTAGACAACTTGAGAAAATACTTTGTAGAAAGAGGGGAAACAAGCAAAATCCATAAAGCCATCATACACTCTGAATCATCAGGCACACCCCTAAAATTTTCCAGCCATACATACAACCCGACAGATAGAATAATAACACCAGCAACAAAGAAAGAGAACTGGAAAGGGAAAACACTACATGGAAAACATCCACAACATCTAGCACAACAACATATAGACTTAGAGGCATCCAACATGTGGCTCACAAAGGGGAATATCTTCGGTGAGACAGAGGGGTTTATGATCGCAATCCAAGACCAAACGATAAACACCAGATACTACAGCAAACATATAATAAAGGACCCAAATACACAAACAGACAAATGTAGACTATGCAAACAGCACATAGAAACAATTGACCATATAACGGGAGGCTGCAACATACTAGCAAATACAGAATACACCAGAAGACATGATAATGTAGCGAAACACATACATCAACAGCTTGCGAAGCAATACAACCTTATAGAAGAAATCACCCCTACGTACAAATATACACCACAAAACATACTAGAAAACGACAATGCTAAACTATACTGGAACAGATCAATCATCACAGACAAGACAATACCGCAGAACAAACCGGACATCACACTAATAACAAAAAACAACAAAACCACTTACTTAATAGAAATCTCCATACCTAACACGCACAATCTACAAAACAAAATTGGAGAGAAAATTGAAAAATACATCCGTCTCTCAGAAGAAATTAAAGACATGTGGCACCAGGACAGAGTGATTATAATACCAATAATATTATCTAACACAGGAGTTATACCAAGAAATCTACACGACAGCATTCAGAAATTACAACTTCATCCAACAACATACATACCACTACAGAAGTCCGTCATAATAGATACTTGCTCTATAACTAGAAAATTTTTAAATGAGAACTACAGGGAATAATAAAAACAGAATGGAAACTATGCTTGACCTGACGTCCGCATATATTCCTAAACTAACCAGAGAATATCTGAGAAAGGAAGAAGATAATAATAATAGATAGATATATAGATAGATGGTTTATTGACCCCATTCAGATACATAGTACATTAGAAGTCTGTGAAAGTAGTACATATGAATACATTTTACAAACTAAAAATATTAAAGATTGTATAGTGTTGTATATGACAAATTTAAAGTATAATAAAAATAATAGAAAGTAAAAATTTTACATAAATACAGACATACATTTCATAAAGTAAAAATATTGATGAAAACATGACAATTTTAAAATATAAAATAAGGTAAAAAATAATAGAAAGTAAAAATTAAATTAAACAAAACCAACAAACTTATAAGCATTAGACCCAAGTATTCAATTCCTCCAAAAACTCATCAACTATATAAAAACAATAATTAAAAAAAAAAGACTTAGCAAAACATTTAAACTGAACTCTCGTCATATCACTTATATTTATATGTTCAAAATATTTTACAAATGAATTGTACAATGTAACATTCAACTTATTGTTTTTTTTGTTGTTTTCACTCTAGATTTGAGAATGACAATGTCTTTACTATTTCTAGTATCATAATTATAAACATCTGCATGTTTAGTCAGAAGATATCGATTTTTATGTGTTTCAATTAACACTTCGAAAATATACAAGCACGGAAGCGGCAATATTTCAAGTTTTTTGAATATTTTTTTACAATTGGTAATAATTGATAGAGTTGTAGTGGGGTGAGTACTTCTAATAGAATCTTGTCTCTCACGACTTCTATTTCTAATGGTTCGCATGATTTCACGCCCAGCATCGGCTCCAGACGTGCCGTGACGCTCCTCAGGCAGCGGTCCTTTTCCTAATTTCCTATTTTTCCCCAATGTCATGGGTTTTGTGCTTTTTATAACTACAGCCAGGTGATTTTTTAAGAAGGTTGACTTCTCGTTGTTCTTCCTCTCGCGTTAGCCCATATTTGAATATTTTTTTACGATTTACAAGTATAATAATAATAACCCTTGACTGGTATCGTCACTTTTACATACGTAACTGGTATCGTCGGGTCAATTCTGACCCGATGCTTTTTTTTAATGATTGTTTTAAATTCAAAAATACCATTGCTAATCCATTACTAGCAATATAAACAATAAGTTTACAGACCCAAAAGTAATTAAAATGAAAACACTTTATTATAGGTAGACAAATACAAATACAGTGTCTGAAAACGAGTGACGCAATACAATTTTGAAAATTTTAACATAAAGATGAAAATACAAGAAAACTAACATAATAGGCACTTATATAACATATTTATCCTCTATATTCTATAAAAAAAAACACAAATAATTTATCATACAAAAAAACGTGCAATAACGTTTGCATAGCCTAATATTCACATTTTGCATTTGTCGCATAACAATGTAGCTTTGCTGTGTGCTTTACATACGTGCTTGTTACACTTATTACACGTTGTAGAATTTTTGCTGTCATTGTTTGATGGACACATGTAACATCTACGTCTTTTTTTCCCCTAGTATCTGCATCCGGAACTCTGGGTTGAGAAGTTGATGGCTGATTTTGATTCGCTGTAGTATCGTCGCATTTTAGAATTGTTTGCATGACTGAACGAAGTTCCCTAGGAAGTCTTGTTTCCAATAAACGTCGTCTCATGCAAGGTTCAATTAGAGTTTGACCTAATTGAATAATAAAATTCCGTCGCTTCATAGAACTCTGAGTACCAGTCTGGAACAATATAAATGAATTTACAGACGCTATATTCATTACAGCATACCAAATAGCACACGGCCACCTTCTGGTTCTACGACCCGTATTGTAATTTGCACACTTCTGATCCAATGCATCAACTCCTGCTTTTGTGGAGTTATAATACAAAATCATGTCAGGTTTCCTTGATTCTGGATCTACTTTGTTGTCATGGTGCATAGATGATAATAAGAGAACGTATTTATTTTGTTTTGGTACATACGACACTAGAGTTGTATTGCTGGTGAACACGAACCTAGAAGTACCTGGCTCAGTTTTTTTATTTGGAACTACATATTGAGGTATTTCTCTTTTATTTTTACGCACAGTGCCGACATAAGTAAGTTGGTTCTTGCGCAATTCTTCAACCAATTCTATTGACGTGAACCAGTTGTCTGCCGTGATATTCCTGTTAGTGTTTTTGACATTATCAATTAGCGATAAAACTGTTAGGGTTGGCACTGATAGTTTTCGTGGATTAGGCTGCAGATTTTGTGATTTGCCTGTATAGACGAAAGCATTGAGCAAGTAGTGAGTTTTTGCATCACAAAGGAATAATATCTTCAATCCGTACTTGTTAGGTTTACTTTTCATGTATACACGAAAAGAACATCGGCCCCTAAACCCTACAAGCATCTCATCTATTGTGAGGGATTCACCAGGACTATAGCAATTCTCACAATTCTGTATGAATGACTCAAAAATTTCACGTATGTGGCAAAATTTATCTGACATTCTCGCGTGTCTGGTGGAAACACTATCAAAACGCAATGCTATTAACAAAAACAGGAACCTCTTTAGGGACATAGTAGCTCTGAAAATGTCTCTGCCTGTGCCATCTGAACTAAATAAACCTTCGACGTCTTCATTGTTAGATTTGAAAACCGATGTCAAATAGAGTAATCCCAAAAATGCTTTCACCTCAACTAAATCGGTGTAATTCACAAATGTGGCTGTTTCTCCATATCTACTGGACATATCCGTAATTTTCTCATTTGTGCAGTCGACAATTGTGCTAATCATTTCATTAGTTATAAGAAGAGACCAGTAATCAACAGGGTTCTTATCTTGCAAGTTTCTTGCCACTGCTTTTAGTCCGGGTAAATGCATAATAATATTATGGCTTCTGGTCCGACCGGGTGTGGGAGCTTGTTTTGACCATTTGTATCTGTTTTTTCCATAAACATAACCTGTAGATGGTGAAGGCAAAACCGAAGAGTTATCTAAATCAGCACTGCTTGTGGCACTGGCACCAAGAGCGAACTCACTTACAGGAACTGGTTCAGCTTCATCAGCCACATCGTCGTCTATAGCATATTCTTCATCTGAATCGTGATCACTATTTATAGTAACCGCGTCACTAATATCGCCATCTTCTTCGTCGTTCAAAAACACCTCACGTACTTCTTGTGCGGTATATCGCTTGCCGTCAATAACTATATAATCCATTATGCACTAAACTCGAAACACACACGTAACTGGTATCGTCGGGTCAAATCTGACCCGAATGCATATATAACGACACTTGCAAAGCTTGAATTGAACTGTCGCTTGAGGCGTTTAATTGTATGCCTATTTTATGAGAAGTCACGGAACCCCCACTCCGTAACTGCAATAGCGCCCAATCTGCGAAAAATTTAAAATGCGCCGGGTCAATTTTGACCCGACGATACCAGTTAAGGGATAATAATATTAATAATCATGATAATAATAATAATAATAAAATATATAGATCAACTGGATATCCAAACAACCCTAATATTATGTGACTCTCTAAGTTCACTTCAGGCGATTGAAAACATTTTCAACAACGATTCTTTTGTCAGAAGAATTCATGCGTCTTTAAAGTGGCTTCAAGAACAGGGTAAACCAGTGAAGTTTATGTGGATACCCAGTCACGTGGGGATTCATGGCAACGAAATTGTAGATGAAGCCGCCAAACAGGTAGCGAATAGTGAACACGTCGAAGATATGCCAATAAGATTTCAAGACCAACCAAATTACTTGAAACAAAAAATATTGCAAAAATGGAAAAGGGAATGGATGAATCAACAAACACAACTGAAAGAAATAAAACCATTGATTGAAGAAGAAAACGCTTTTACAGAATTTAGCAGAAAGGAACAAACCATAATTACTAGGCTAAGAATAGGTCATACAAGGCTTACCTCGTGCTATATGCTGAGAGGACAAAGACAACCATTATGCAATACCTGTCAGACCACATTATCAGTGCAACATATTTTAATTGATTGTCCCAAATATGAAATTAGCAGACGGCAACTATGTTTACCTAAAAATATTAAAAAATGTTTGGATAACGGAAATGCGGCTAAAAAGTACTTACCCTTCTTAGATCAAATAATATTTACAGAGATATTTAAAGAAGTTGAACTAGAATAATCTGTGAATGGGCTAATAATTCTAAGTAGTTGATGCCCATACTCGAACAAAAAATAATAATAATAATAATAATAATAATAAAAAAGAATTCGTCAGAAAATTGAAAAACTTCGACAACATCTTTCGCTCCTACTTGAGAAAAATGAACAACTTAAAAGTAAAACTAGAGAAAAATTGAACTGGATAAAAAGAACTATGGAATTAAAAACGGAAAAGATGTAGAAAGAGTAACTGAAGTTCTTAAGCAGAAAATGTTGTCGTATAATCAACGTCTGAGGAGATACACCAAACGAAACAATTTCTTCCATCACAATAGATTATTTAAAAATTATCCAAAACCATTCGATAGAAATATAGGAACAAGCTATGGGAAACTAAGGTTTGTCATAATAAGAACGCATACTGGATAAAACGAGAAGAAACTCGCACAAAAAAGATTCCTTTTATGCAATTTCAAACTGTTACAAAGGAAGACATATATGACACTCTGAAAACTGCCGCAAATTGGAAGGCTGGTGGGCCTGATAAAATAACTAACTTCTGGTTGAAGAAACTGACAGCCCTACACCAAGTATTAGCGCACCAAACTAATATAATTATTAGTAACCCACAACAAGCACCGGAATGGTTGACCACAGGCGTAACATTTCTCTTGCCAAAAAACTCAGACACGACTAACCCAAAGAACTACAGACCGATCACCTGCTTTTCAGTTATTTATAAGATGATTACTGCGGTCATATCACGAAAAATTTACCAACACCTAGTCAGAAATAATCTCTTTTCGGAGGAACAAAAGGGATGCGCGGAAGAATCGTATGGCTGTAAGGAATTTCTCCTCTTAAACAAACTCATAACTGATCAATGCAAAGTCCGGAAAAAAAATTTATCTGTGGCCTGGATAGACTACAAAAAGGCCTTTGATAGCATTCCACATAGCTGGATAAAGCATACATTGAAAATCTATCATTTAGACCTGGACATTGTGAATTTCTGTTGCAATATGATGAAGCAATGGCGAACCAAAGTACTGCTCACAACACCTGAAGAAACGATCCGAACTGATACAATCAAAATAAACCGAGGAATATTTCAAGGTGATACGTTATCTCCATTGCTCTTCTGTATGAGTCTAATACCGCTGAGCCAAGAACTCAACTACTCCAAAAAGGGGTTATACACCAACAAAATCAGAAATGATCTCTCATATGTTTTACATGGACGTCTTAAAATTATTCGCCAAAAGCAAAAATGATCTTGAGAGCTTATTGACAATATTCCATGAATTCAGTAAAGACATTGAAATGGAATTTGGTTTAGACAAATGTGCCTCAGCAACCTGCACTAGAGGAAAAATGACAGAGACTAGCAGCATAACAATTGATCAAAACCTTGAAATACAAAGCTTAGAACCCGGAAAGACATATAAATATCTGGGAATGGACGAAAGGGCACAAATTGAACACAATCTTATTAAAGAAGAACTAAATAAAGAATACCTGCGAAGGATAAGAAAAATTTTACAAACGGAATTAACAGGAAAAAACAAACTCAGCGCAATAAGTGCTCTAGCTATACCTGTCTTAGAATATAGCTTTGGATTGGTAGAGTGGACAACCAGCGAAATGAAGAAAATAGATACAAAGTCCAGGAAACTATTTACGACAAATGGACTTCTTCACCCAAGAGCGGATGTGCACAGAATATATGTACCAAGACGCGAAGGTGGAAGGGAACTTAGAGAAATCGAATCGGTATACAATATGGCACATATAGCACTTTACAACTATATTTACTCAAAGAACAACAAAATAGCTGAAATGATAAGGACCCTCCAGAAACAAATTCAGCCAACTAAAACAATAGAATACAAAGTCTAACGTATTAAAGAGGAGCTGAATATAACACATGAGCAACAAAACACAACGAACCTCCAAAAAAAACATAATAAAAACAAGAATAGTCGAAAAACTGAAAGGAACATGGACCAGAAAACCCCTTCACGGACAATTTCCCCAAAGCCTACAAAAGTCAAATATCAACATGAAAGGAAGTTTAGACTGGCTGAGGAAGGGAACACTGAAAGGTGAGACTGAAGCTCTTATAACTGCAGCACAGGACCAAGCCATAAGAACTCGCTACTACTCAAATTGAATACAGACAGTAAATGTCGATTATGTAATGAGGGTGAAGAACATATTACCCACATAATATCAGGATGCCTAGAACTGGCAAAACAAGAGTATCTAGAGATGCACAATAACATCTGCAGGTATCTGCACTCGAAGATCTGTAATAACTTTGGAATAGAATGTGACACAAAATGGTACAACCACAAACCACAAGATGTTATTATTGAAGACGGTGTTACAATACTCTATGATCAACAAATTCAGACTGATAGAACAATACCTGCGAACAAGCCAGTCATCGTGATAAGAAACAACAACGACTCTGTATGCAAAGTAATAGACGTAGCTGTACCATGCGACAATAATACAGTCTCAAAGGAAGCCGAGAAATTGCTTAAATACAAAAACTTAGCAATCGAAATTTCAAGAATGTCGCACACAAAAGTAGAAGTAATTCCAGTAGTGATAGGAGCCAAAATAATGTATTTTTTAAACAAATATAATCAACCAATACCATATATATTGTTAGAATATTGAAATTCATATAATTATTAAAAAAAATTATTTATTTATATCCAATATATTATTTAATTTAAAATTCGGCTAGCTCATGGGAAGTGTTATTTTTCATTAATCATATTTTTTTTGTTGAAGCATTAAATAATATTACATAATTAACTGTTGATTCAAATTGTGGGTTTATATTTATTAAGTTTATATTTAACAGAAAAAAACTATAATTGCGTTTATACTATGAATAACTATCTCTAATACTTCTACTAATTCCTTAACTGTCCTTTCCTAAAAATTCCTTCTACAGTCCGTTCCTCGTTCCACAAAAGTCTATTCGCACTGTTCCAAAGTGTTCTCTAATCTCTTAACACCTCCAGTCTTTTCAAATATATCCACTATTTAATTTTCGTTCTCCACGGTATTTTCACTTTCAAGTTTTTACTTTTTAATGTCTATTACTTTTACTCACCACCACTACTCAACCCTATCGGTCACCGCGTCGTCAATTGACGACAGCAATTTTCACATCCTGTATAGCAAATAAATGTTTGTCAATACCATTTAGTCACGCTGTCGTCGATTAAATACACTCTTGAATAACGAATGCGTGTATGGTGGTACCATCTAGTGCCGTGATCGTAGTTTTCAAACATAATTTACAGCTTTACTACCGAAATATCTATGGAACCGCAGCCTGGACCAAGCACCAGCGCAGCTTCCACTAAGGAAAAAAGTACTTTATCACAAGACATGAGGTGACCCTTAGAGAAGATACTGCCTGTAGAATAGGAGACACATTTATCACTCCAGCCTTCAGGTGGTTTGAAAGGAAAGTGGAAGATGTTGGTGAGCTACAAGTCCACTTTTTTTTCACTAAATATTTTCGTGATCAGTTATTTGAGGAAATGGCTGAATATAGTAATCTATATGCAGCACAGCAACTTCAGAGATTTGCTACTGCAGACATCCATGAGATGAAAACTATGGTTGGTATTCACATTCTTATGGGAAATTTACATTATACAAGGATTCGATATTACTGGAGCACAAAGCATTCCATGTAAATTCCAATGATTGCTGACAATATGTCACTAAATCGGTTTTTCAAATTGAGGCAAAACCTTCATTTTGCTGACACCAATGCCAGAGGAGATTGCTCAACTGATCGATTTTGGAAAATAAGGCCATTATATAATCGAGCTACATGCCTATCACTTCTCTTTGAGAAGGAGATTTGTGTAGATGAACAAATGGTTCCCTTCAAGGGACGTTTAAATGTTAGACAATATATGAAAAATAAACCCACCCTTGGGGTAATAAAATATTTGCCCTTTGTGGAAGAAGTGGCATTTTACTAGCTTTCATTCTGTATCAAGGAGCTACAATAGAGCTCGATGAAATGGAGAAGGAAGTTTTTGGCTTAGCAGGAGCTGTAGTTTCAAAAATCAAGCCAAAGAATTGCTGAAAAGAATGTACAGCTTTTTTTCGACAATTATTTTTCAAACTATAATTTGTTACAACACCTCAGACATAGAGGAATTTATGCTACATGTACAGCAAGAGTAGACAGAATCAAGAAACCACTATTCCAGGATGATAAAGTTATGAAAAAAAGAGCAGGGGCGAAATGGAGGAGCTTATTTCACAAGATGGTGAGGTGATAATGACAAAGTGGTTTGACAATAAATCACGTCACACGGCATCAACACTTATGGGAATTGGCGGAGCCGATGAATGTAAGCGGTGGGACAAATATTAGAAAGAATATGTTCACGTTTTGCGACCAGAAGTTGTAAAAGTATATAATGCTTGCATGGGAGGTGTAGACAAAATGAATTTTCTGATACAAATATACAGGACATTCATAAGATCGAGAAAATGGACATTACGCTTATTCATCATGCGTTGGACATAGCATGTACAAATGCCTGGCTACAATACAGAGATTAAACAAATCAGTTGGGGAAACCGAAAAGAGATATATTTTATCTTCTCCACTTCAGGGCTTATATAGCTGAAGCACTTATATCAGCCGATAAAACCCCTTCTCAGAAACGAAGTCGGCCATCTCGTTATCCAACACCCACACCAACTACACCTTCTTCAAGGGAGAATCAGGAAGTGCGTCCAATTGTGGAAGTGGGGTATGATGAAAGGAGCCACTGGTCAATACATGAAAATAAAAAGTCTGCAACGAGGTGTAAAAATCCAGGGTGCAAAGAACAATCGCGAATTTTATGCATCAAATGTAAAGTTCATTTAAATATTTTATGATGTTCACTAGTCCCTAAGTTTATTGAATTTTTTTGAATAATCCCAGTTTTATTACCGTTGAGCCATGATGTCGTCAATTGACGATGTATTACCAACCCCTTAGGGGGGTATATAACCCTTTATATATTATATCAAATAATTGTAAAATAATAGGTTTACGCCAGTAAAATTTCAGATTTTTCACTCCACTCAATTAAAACAGTGACCGAAAGGGATACCATACAGTTTCATCATTCTCAATGTTCAATTTTACAATTTTTAGCAATTTTAAAAATATTTTCGGAGCAAAATCTTTAACATGCTTTTTCCAATATCAAAATTTTTATACTCTTCATGGTTTTCAACAAACTCCTTCCCAGTTACTCGTTACCAAGGAAAAAGCTTGTTCAGCCTGTAACGACACAGTCGTCTGAACATAAAATAACCCCGATAAATAATCAGAAAACAGAACTCTACACGAGCCAAAACTAGACAGAGTTGGGCACCCAGCACCGAGAGGGCAGCACCTTCGCCTTTCCGCTAATAACTTGACCGATACTACCCAAGCAGACGTTCTGCGATATACCAGGCAAGCTCTACCTTACGTAGAATAACGATAGGAAGCTTCAACTGAAAATAACCGAAGTGTTGCACTATATTCCGGAGCGTGTTAAGCCTGGAATTGTGAACACATAAACATCCCGCTTCTCGTTGACCCCTCGGTGTGCGTTGAACCCGATGCTAGACGCTAAGCAAACCTGTATATCGGACGAAGTCCTTAAGCGTGTTGAGCTTAGGGCGGACGCCAACTACCCTAGGTCGAGCCCTGCAGCGTGTTGAGCGTAGGACCGAGGCCTTCTTGATTAGCCAAAATTCCGGAGCGCGTTGAGCGCGGGACGAAAGCAAACTCCCCACCTCCGAGATCACGTTGTGCGTTGAACGCGGGATCTCGACCCTGACACACCTCTTTGGTTGTAGGAACCAAGCGTCCCAATGAGGAATCTGGACAACCGAGAAAAATAATCCGCGACCCAATCCGACGACCACCTTAGAGAGACTGCCCGCCTCCAGGACCAATAAATCTTGTATATACTTATTGTACAGAGTTTTAGGTTTTAATTGTAAATATTTATTGTAGTTTGAATAAAGAAATATATCTAACCATCCAACCCCTTTATGCTCTACCACACTGACGAACCTGGCGCCCGAGCAGAAGGTTAGATAATACAAATGGCACCCAAGCAGGTGTTACAAATGGCGCCCGAGCAAAAGATTAGATAAGGGAAACAAAGATTACAGATATAACAGAGAAGTCAGGGAGGAGACAATTACAAAATTAAGATAAGGGATAGAAAAATTGCAAAAGGTTAGATACACCAGAACAGCCAGGGAGGAACCAAGCATACAAAAGCGGCAAAATCAAACAGGAACATATCATGAGCGAACAAGGAGAATACGCCGACGTGGGATTAGAGATAGCGGACACAAAAGTAGGATGGATATACAAGCTGAAGAAGGAAGAGCTAGTGACAGAACTACAAAAATTCGAATTAGACACAAGTGGTAATAAAATATGGACACTCTACGGGCCAGAATGGTACATTTTATAAGGAAACAGATAGGACATATTACCAGACAACAAGAAAGCAGCATTCAAGAATCTGAGAAACCTAGAGGAAGAATGTACACTGCCGAAGACAGCGAGTCCAAAGATAGACACAGTAGGTACAATCACAAACACGTAGATTGCACAGAACTGGACAAAATAAGGAGATGGGGAATATACTTTGATGGCTCAAAAGACCCGATAGAGTTCATTGAAAGGTTGCAAGAACTAAAAACATGCTACCAGCTAAACGACGAAGTTATACTTAGAGCTCTGCCAGAAGTGCTAAAAGGTAAAGCAATTCTTTGGTACCGGAATAATAAACATCTCTGGGAAACTTGACAAGATTTCGTAGATGATTTCGAAACATTTTATATATCATTAGACTTATCAACATACTTAGAAGAAAAGATAATGGAGAGAAAACAAGGAGAAAACGAACCGTTTAAACAATATATCACTGAAATTCAGACAATAATGCGGAGAAATATGGGCTTCAACAGTAGCCAACAACAAGAAAGGATATATAGAAATATGAACCCGAAATACAAACTTCACGTCCGAAGAAATGAAATCGGATCAATAAGAGACCTTACACGGCGAATAGACGAACTAGAAAGTATCCTAAAAGATATCGAGAGAGCGGGCAAACCCGAGAGTAAGGCCAAACACGACAGCCGCACGGAGCAAAGTCCACAAAACAAGAACAAATTACCGAATTACAACCGACAAGATTGTTGCTGGAGATGCGGTAAAAGAGGACATAGGAAAGAAATTTGCTACGGGAGCCAAATATTATTTTGCAGTCATTGCGGAACAATAGGAACACCGTCAAATAAATGCAGTGGCCGGAATTCGGGAGACGTCACAAGGGCCGATTCTTCGAGAGGCAAGATGAGCACAATAAAATCCTCCACTACAAACAGTCACAGTATATTAGAAAATAAAAGACCGCACATAACAATTTTTACCCAAAACCAACAACAATTAAACGCGTTAATCGACACAGGAGCACAGAAATCATACATAGGGACAAAAGGCCTGAACAAAATTAAACACTCCAAATATAGGACTAACCTAGAAAATATGGCGGTTACTTAAGCAAACGGATATAAAATGAAAATTACAAAGAGCTTTGTTATTCCGTGTACAGTAGCTAAACGAGAGGGCAAGACAAAATTCCTCTATCTACCGAACCTAGAAGCCGAAGCAATTCTAGGAGTAGCAGATATTGCAGAGAGAAAAATACCATGGGCAGACCTGTTAAAAGAAGAAACCGACTTAACCCCAGAAGAACAAGAAATCTATAACAAACTAACACAGATAGATCACACCGTACAAAGTCCAAAGTAACAACAGGAAAATCACAAGAAAACGAACAACAGAAAAATACAAAGAATAGAATAGGAAGAAAGGATACACGAACATGAAGCATTCATAAAAACATTACAGAGTATAACATACAATAACAAAAGACACCAGGCAGCAGTTAACATTGAAGAAGTAAATCAAACAGAAACCAACCACAAGTTTAATATTAATCCGGAGCTACCAGCATTAGAGAAGAAAAGACTAGAAGGGTTTTTAGAAACAGAAATAAAAAAATTCAACAACAGCCGGGAAGTAACACCATTGGCTGAACACACAATAAAACTAAAACACAACACATCTAACAAACAACGGTATAGACCCAGGAATCCGATAGACTACATTAACGTAGCACCGGGGAAAAGTAAAGCAAAAAAAGAAGTAGGAACACAACCGCAAAAGCATTCGTATTTCACAATCATAGACGACGGATTATACAGACACTTTTGGGATAAATATGACTTGAAGGAAACAGAAATGTCGAACCCGTGGAAATTATGCATCCCCACAAGCGAGCAACAGAAAATAATACAAGAAAACAATAGCAGTCATACATCAGGACACCTAGGAATAGCAAAAACAATAGCACGACTAGCCAGGAAATACTATTGGCCAGGAATGTTCAGAGACACAGCTAAGTTCGTAAGAGAGTGCCAAATCTGCCAGAAATATAAGCCGTCGCAACTACAAACACCGAGTCGAATGCAATCGACCAAGATCCCTCAAAAACCATGGCACACAGTGAGCTCCGACGTCATAGGACCACTACCAACCTCCAGTAAAGGCAATAAACCAAACCGCAGAGATGGAAGACTTACTCGACCTGTACGATAATGCCATATGGCAAATCGAAGAGAGAGAATTGGACCGACCTCCAACACCAGGAAAATCAGTAGTGCAGAAATGGAACCAGTTTATAGAAAGGAGAAACCAGTTTATAGAAAGGAGAAACCAGTCCCTACCGGTAAAGGACCACTAATCCAACGCGTGCCGGAGCAAATGAGAAATAAGCCGAAGACAGGAAGGAAAATGTACCGATACAGGCTAGCCAACGGAGAGAGTATTA
Organism: Galeruca laticollis; assembly: GCA_963921935.1. Taxonomy (NCBI): domain Eukaryota; kingdom Metazoa; phylum Arthropoda; class Insecta; order Coleoptera; family Chrysomelidae; genus Galeruca; species Galeruca laticollis. Next base: position 61,345,618 of record OY998178.1, on the reverse strand, counting down.
GCATACAGTACGGAACTAAGCCAAGCAGAAAAAACCGATCACTACAGCGTCCCTCTCCACTGACGAGGAACCAAAATTTTGTCCCAAAATTTTTACGACCTGGGAGGGGTGTAACGACACAGTCTTCTGAACATAAAATAACCCCGATAAATAATCAGAAAACAGAACTCTACACGAGCCAAAACTAGACAGAGTTGGGCACCCAGCACCGAGAGGGCAGCACCTTCGCCTTTACGCTAATAACTTGACCGATACTACCAAAGCAGACGTTCTGCGATATACCAGGTAATCTCTACCTTACGTAGAATAACGATAGGAAGCTTCAACTGAAAATAACCGAAGTATTGCACTATATTCCGGAGCGTGTTGAGCCTGGAATTGTGAACACATAAACATCCCGCTTCTCGTTGACCCCTCGGTGTGCGTTGAACCCGAGGCTAGGCGCTAAGCAAACCTGTATATCGGACGAAGTCCTAAAGCGTGTTGAGCTTAGGGCGGACGCCAACTACCCTAGGTAGAGCTCTGCAGCGTGTTGAGCGCAGGACCGAGGCCTTCCCGATTAGCTGAAATTCCGGAGCGCGTTGAGCCCGGGACGGAGCAAACTCCCGACCTCCGAGATCACGCTGTGCTTTGAACGCGGGATCTCGACCCTGACACGCCCCTTTGGTTGTAGGAACCTAGCGTCCCAGTGAGGAATCTGGACAACCGAGAAGAATAATCCGCGACCCAATCCGACGACCACCCTAGAGGGACTGCCCGCCTCCAGGACCAATAAATCTTGTATATACTTATTATACAGAGTTTTAGGTTTTAATTGTAAATATTTATTGTAGTTTGAATAGAGAAATATATCTAACCATCCAACCCCTTTATGCTCTACCACACTGACGAACCCTTACAAACCAATCAAATTTTATTATTTATTTAAACTAATCTTTTGATATAAAAATTTACAATTCAGTCTTTTCATTTATATCATAAGTACTATATTGTCCTATTAATTATAAATGCTATTTCATTTATAGATTTGGAATCATTCTGATTGTGGAATTTCGAATTTTGTATGTTATATCTCCAACGTGACAGCTCCTTACCATCTGCCATTACAAATTACAGAGTTATTAACTTTGATGTAATTAATGTATATTTTTGGTTATGGAATTAAAATCTAAATCTACAAATAGTTTACAAACTTTTCTATAATAACTCATATCCTTCATATCTTTTGAAACATGTTTTATATAATACTTCTGACAATAGAAATGACATTTCTATTGACATAATACGAAACGAAGAAAACAGTGACATTATTACTACTAATAATACATCTCCAACTTATATTTCTTTACCATATATTAAATCTATCACACCTAAAATTTCCGTAGTACATAAACCACATAATATAAAAATTGCGAAGAAACAATGTGTTACAATACATTCAATTCTCAGTAAGATCAAAGACAAGACTCCTACTTACAAATTAACTACAGACCACATACCCTTAGCCATTTCTTGCAGGTTACATGACCTTGAATCAAATTTTTAGTACCTAGACTAATCTTCAGGCGGCTCTGTTGCTCTCTTCTTCTCTTCTTGAAGCAGAAATGATAGGTTAAAGGCTTGTTCTGTCAAATTTGTTTTTGATTGTTTAACTCATATGTGTATTTTCTTTTTTGAAGAGAAGTTATTGAGATGATTGTGGTATTATTGTGTGAATAAACATTTTTTCGACTGTGGGTATCCAACATGGCTTTTCAATAAAAATGTTGCATTTTGTCTTTTGAAAATCCATCTTTAATAAAACATACATTTCCTAACCTCAACAAGAATATGAACCAATTTAAAAATTGGATAACTGCTAGTAAAAACTCCGTACTCGTTGAAATGGAGCACTGGACGGTTTTTAAGACTAAAAGAGTGTGCCATCCACATTTTGAGCCAAAATATTTCTCTGGTGGGTATCACAAGTCGTTTGCAACTGCTCACAAATGTTGTGTTTGACTATCCTGCTGAATTCCGTTATATTTTCTCATGTTTAATTCAACACCTTTGCTCCCATGTTTCACATCGTTTCTTGGTTGTACCGTACCGATGACGGCTAATGAGCCAGAAACATGCATGTCTGCGGTTACCACTCTTTTCAGTAGTCCCTTCTTCTATTGGCGTGCAATACCCACTAATCTATTCATTGCTTATTGTTCATATGTCACGCACCATTCGTACATCTTGTTATTATCTCATTAATCTGGCTCGGAAATTTCAGACAGGAGTGTTATATGCACCTCTGTGTCTATGTTGGTTGCTGTCTCGAATATTCGAGATCTTCTAATATTACTGACACAAATGTTGTTTTTGACTATACTGCTGAATTCTGTTATATTCTCTCATGTTTCATTCAACACCTTTGCTCCCATATTTCCCATCTTTTCTTGGTTGTACCGTACCGATGACGGCTAATTAGCCAGAAACATGCATGTCTGCGGTTACCACTCTTTTCAGTAGCCCCTTCTTCTATTTGCGTGCAATACCCACTAATCTATTCGTTGCTTATTGTTCATATGTCACGCACTATTCGTACATCTTGTTATATATATATATATATATATATATATATATTATAGTTTGGATTATTTTAATTTTGTTACCTTCTAACTTAATTTTATTATATCTCCGATTAAATAAAAGTTTTTTTATTGGCCCAGTATATTTAAGAAATTGTTTAAGTTCAATAATGCCACGCAGTGCACTTACCTTTATATCTCTTTTTAATATTATTTCATTTAATGAGCACTCACCTTCTCAGGATCTTGGGTTCATAAGGTTAAATATTCATATGATTATTTCCAATAAGCGCTAAATCTTGATATTGAATTTTGATAAAAAAATTGTGAACTGAAATAATTGTGTTGAATAAATTTTTACAAAACGGTCCTGTGTATCTTATTCGTAAAATGCTCGTGGCTCGTGACTTCAAACAGCACTACCAACTGATAGAAATTAACCACTTTGAAATGCAGTCTTCAGACAATATAATTTATTATTTCCGAAGGAAAAGATTTGTTAATTTATACAAGAAAATACATAATTCTTTTCTACCATAAATAGAAAACATGAACTTATCTACAATGATTTTTCATACGACACACATTCACACAAATGAACTTATATTAAATACATACAAGTTTGCAACTTGTTATACGTTTGACACAATATACATATATACAATATAAAAATCACTCGACATTCACCAAGATTCTCGTTAGAAAATGGACGACTGTCAAAAACACACGTTGTCAGCAGAGTTTCAATACCTAACGTTTAATACACACAAGTAAGTTTTATTTGAAATGAAACTGTTTTTAAATACCTTTTTATCATCCGCTGATTATCTATAGATTTATTCACCTTATTTTATTTTCTCGTTTTTTTAGGCTGCTTCGAAGAATATCAGGGTTGATTCAAGAATCCATTCTAATCAATTTAATTTCGAAGGCTTTCCGGCATTTATTCTCTTCAAAGATCGTGAAGAGTATTATTCCCATGATACGGGATATGTAGTATCTTCTGTGCTTGTGAAAAATTATATTTTCACTATTCAGGATAATCTCTCTCTTCGGGAATGCTTTTTTGAGACTAGTTTCACTGCTCACATCTTGTTTCACTTAATTTTAAACAATTCTAATTAATCTTATATGAAGAATAATGTACTTCTTTATGATTTTTCAATACTCACGTTCACACTTTTTTTTCTATAATCAACAACTTTTTTAAACAAAAACCTCCTTTCTTTATTATTTTTGAATGAGCCCTCGGTTTATTGAAATCATATAAATATTTGTAACCAATAAAAGTAATTTATAGTTGTTCATTTGATAGATTCCATCATATTCTTCAAAATATTTACTTTTCAATTATAAAACATAATCTTTTACAATTCTAAATAGACAATTCATATATATATATATATATATATATATTTTATAAACCTAATGTTTTTTATTTTGAATTTCACATCTGGATATATTACATTTCTAATGCTTCCAAATAATTTTGATGGTATCTAATAGGAATTTAAGATAATACATTTAACTATTCCATTTGAAGACTGGATTCTTTCATTTTATAACAGTTGATGTTTTTTAAATCTTTCTCTCAAATAGTTTTAATTCATATTATATCTATGTCATGTATGTATATACAAGGTACATTATAAAGTTTGAATGAATTTCTTTAGGTCGACTTAGTTTAATTTTAACCCTCGAATAGTTTACTTCCAATAATCTTATAGTCATTAATATTTTAAGTTGTAATTGATTCGTGTTAGATATATACAATGTCTAGCATTATTTTTCCATATTAAAAACCCATAAATTTTGCGTTTATCAATTTTTTTTTCAAAAAAAAATTATAAATGCAAATATTACTTCGAATATTTTATTTAAATATTGCCTTTCGATTTGATTGATTGAAAACTTTCTTTTTTGTTTGAGGTCGCTGTTGTAAAAATGAGCCCTCACCGATATTCTGGAATGTTATGTTTCAATGTCCTCTTAAATTAATTTTAACTTATTTATAATATTATAAAAATAAAAAAAATATTACTTTAATTTTGGTTATCAATTTATGTGCAATATGATTGTTCGTGGAGACTTTCATTTCATTGTTTATTGTGTTTTATCTTTCCTTATGAATAGTGATATTTGTACAAATCCTGTATATGAATTATACCTCCAATCCCTTCTCCATCTGTGTATTTTAAAACATAACTGTTTACTCCATCTTCATTTTCTACAATGCATGGCCCTTCGAAAGGTAGTTATAACTTAGCACATGTTGTCCTGTTTCTGTCTAATACACTTAGAGCACGTATTACTACTGAATCTTCTTTTCGAAAAATCGTCTTGACTTTCTTCTTCTTGTTCATTCTACTTAAATATTTATTTGCATTATTCTGTAAATTTTTGTTGACTTTTTCAAAAACTTCTTCATAATTTTTATTTGCTTCTGTCTCTCATTTTCTTTCAGGTGTCAATTTTTTCATTACATATATTGGACTTTCCATGGTGACAGTGTTAGGTAAATTGTTTATTCAATTTTGAATGTCCTCAATATGAGTTTCCCAATTTTCATGAGTCTGGTCTTTCAAAGCTATTCTTAGGAATTTTAATACTTCTCTGACGTATCTTTCTGAAGGGTTTGCTGGTGGATGTCGAATACTAGTTGTTTTTAAATGTATTTGATTTTCATTGCAAAATTTCTTAAATCTACTATTTACAAAATAAGTTGCATTATCTACTATGCATTTTTCTGCTTTTATAACCTCTTTCATGTAATCAGACAATTTTTCCATTACAATTTTGCACTTTGTTGTTTTAGTAAGATACACTTTTATGAATTTTGAAAATACATCTACTATTATCAGAAAATGAGAGTTCCCCTGCTTACTTTGTATTAGGTTACTAAGAAAATCCATTGCAACTATTTCACCGCATCGAGTTGTTAAAATTGTTTTTGTGATGTTTTCAATTCTATTATATTTACTTTTTCCCAGTTGACATATATGACATGTTCGAGTAATTTATTTAGCAAAGCTTTGGTCCCCTTTACAAATATAATTTTCCCTAAATAACAACCATATGCCCATTTCGTTCATGCAAACTTTTCAATATTTCCCTGGTTAAATTTTCCGTAATGATGAATACTTCTGACTCCCCAATTTTCTTCGCAAATATATTATTTTTCAGATATCCCCTTTGTTTTTCCTTTTCAGTTAAATTTATTCTCCTATTATTTTATTTAAATAAAATATCCCTTTTGAATCTTTCATTACATTCACCCTAATTTTTACCATTATCTTATTCATATTATTTTTCCCCTTACTTTCTCTACTCAAAGCATCTGCCACAACATTCGTTTTTCCTGGAATGAATTTAATTTCGAAATCGTACTTTTGAAAAATCAACCCCCATCTATGAACTATACTATTGCCAAATCTATTTTTTTAAATTGTTGTTAATGCAAAATTGTCCGTTTCTATAGTGAATTTCACCCCTAGTAAATAAAATCTAAATTTGGCTATACAGAAAATTATGCTTGACAACTCTAATTCTGATATCCCATATTTCCTTTCATAGTTTTTTGTGACCCTTGACAGGAAACATATGGGTATTTCCATATCATTTTGTATCTGTAACAACACCTCTGCAAATCTCTCTTTGGATGCATCAGTTCGCAATATAAAAGGTAGGCTGTAATTTGGATGATACACTCATAACTGCTTCTGACATGCTTCTTTCAGACAGTTGAATGCCATTTCCCTCTCTCGAGTCCATTTCCATTTACTCGTATTATCCTTTTTCAAAAGTTCTATCAAAGGTAGCTGTTTCTTACTTAAATGTGGTATCAAACGTTTGAAATAATTTATCATCCCTAAAAATCTTCGAAGTGTTTTCACATTTGATGGTCTTTTGTATTCTATAATTGCTCTTTCTTCATCTATTATCATTCCATTTCCGTCTATTTTGTTTCCTAGAAAGCATATTTCTTTCTGGTAAAGCTTACATTTGTTTTGGTTTATCTTTAAAGCTGCGTTGTCCAGTTATTTTATTTTAGAAAAAATTCTAAATCATTCAAATGTTCCTCCTCATCATGAGAAAATATTATTATGTCATCTATATAATGTAATGCAAAGTCTTCAAATTTATTTAATATTTGGTGTAATGCTCTAACCAAGGCTGAACAAGCACTATGTATACCATATGGAGCTACACAAAATCTGTACAACACACCATCAATAGAAAAACCTGTATGGTCTCTACTGTTTTTATCGAAAGGAATTAGCCAAAAACTGTGTTTCAAGTCAATTTTTGAAAATATTTTTGTGTTCGTTATGCGTCCAAATATCGCTTCCACATTCATCGGAGCTTCGTATTGTGGTACAGTATATTGATTTATGTTTCTGGCATCTAGGCATAATCTCAATTCTCCATTTGCTTTTATCACTACCACAAAAGGATTTACATATCTTGTATTGCATCTTTCTATAATACCATCTTTCAACATGTTTTGTATTCCTAATTCAACCTCTTTTCTATATTTGTAAGGTATGAGATATTTTCTTACTCTGAAATTCTCTATTCCTCTTACTTCCATTTTATGCACATAGTTCTTTGCCATTCTCATTTCTTTCCCAATCAATCTTTTATATTTCTCTATTAAATTCTCCACTTTCTCTTCATATTCTTTATTTCCACACACTAATTCCAATTCTTCCATATTTTCACTCCTTTCTTTATTCCATAACTTCTTATCATCCTCTTCAATTGCCAATTCTTCCAAATTTTCGTTTCCAAATTGAATTCTATTTCCATCAATTTCTATGTCCATCTTTTAAAAATCGAGTATTACTTTTTACTTTGTTAATTCATCAATTCCTATTAATATGTCTGTTTCTAAATTATTCACTAACAGTAATTGCATTTCAACTTCTTTCCCATCCTTCAATCCAATCTTTTGTATTATAGACTTATTTACTTCACATAGTTTCTTTCCATTTGCTCCTATTAATGTAGTTTTTGGTATTTTAATTAGTTTATTTTCATAATTTTCAATGTTTTCTGCTATTGGGTCTAGAAGGTCTTCTCTATTTTCATTAGCTCTTAAAATAACTTTATCTTTAGTTTCTTGCAATGATTCATCTATTTTAGAATAAAGTAATTTCATTTTTTCTTTGTGATTATGAATGTAATTATTTACTAATTGTCGATCAATATCTAAGTCAAAGGAGAGTTATTCTCTAAATGACCTGTAATAATTTCGTATGGTTTTAGTTTCGTTACTGAGATTATTATATGCTAAAAGGGCATAATTCACTTTTATTTCAATTGGTTCTTTTTTAAATCCGGTCTGATTATTTAAAAGTCTAATATGTTCAATAATTGTTGAATGAAATCGTTCGGCAATGCCGTTTGCTTTAGGATGTTGTGAACTGATAAAATGAATTTGAATTTCATGAGTTTCTAGTAAATCTTTGACTAAACTATTTTTTAATTTTGTTATGTTATCGGATATTATTTGTTCCGGTATACAATGAAGGGTGAAATATCTAATTAAATTATTAACTATCTCTATACCTTGGGCTGAGTTCAATTTATACAACTGCCCGTTTTTTGAAAATGAGTCTATAATAGTAAGAAATTTCGTATTTTCTAAAGTAATAGTGTCTAAATGTATTATTTGAAATAGTTTATAGCTATTGGGGTAATATTAAAATACGGTTTCACGGGTATGCGATCATATTTTGTTATTTGACATATTTCGCATTCGTTAATGTACGTTTGAATAGAAGATCTTTGATTAGGCCAATAGTATTGAGATTTTATATTATTTTCGGTTTCATCTAATCCTCTATGATTCGGTTTACCTTCATGATAGTTTTGTATTACTCCTTTAATTTCATTTAGAGGGATGTCAATTAATTTTTTATTACATTTGATAAAAGAAATGTGTGAATTTTTGAAATATGTTTTTATAACAGTGCTGAATTTTTTGTATAAGGGATCTTCAAAATAAATATGCTTTTGGTGCTACATATTCTTTCATAAAATTTATTACGTCTTGTTCAAAGTGATTTTAAGAGAATTGTACTAGAGTTCTTTGCTTAGTTTCATATAATTTAATTATAGTTGGTACAGCTGGTTCAAAATTTACTTCGGAGATTATAATTTGATTTTTCACCACATTTACTGCAAATTCCGAAATAGGTATTCCTGCGATAGGATTTTCTATGTTAGTGTGAAAAGTACTATTATCGTCATCGATTTCGTCATTAAAATCTTCAGCTTCTACAATAAGTGATTCGGTTTCTACATTTTTATTTTTAGTATTATTTGAAAGTGAGTCATTAAATCTTTCCATATAAACTAATGATTTTTTGGGAGGATTATCCGAAGAATTAAGTTCATTCATATTTAGTTGGATTCGTGATAAACAGTCACTATTAGTGTTCAATGCACCTTTCTTGTACACTGTATCATAGTCGTATACTTCGAGTTTCAACCGCCATCTAACTAATTTAGAATTGGGTTCTTTCAAAGAAAATAACTATTGAAGTGGTTTATGATCTGTTACTATAGTGAATTTTCTTCCGAAAAGAATAGGTCGGAAATATTTTACAGCCTAAACAATTGCAAGGAATTCCTTTTCAATTGTTGAATAATTTACTTCAGAATCATTAAGTGTTCTGCTAGCATATACCACAGGTAAATCGGTTCCGATTTTTCCTTGGCTAAGAACAGCGCCTGGAGCAAAATTGCTTGCGTCTGTTGTGAGATTAAATTAACGAGAAAAGTCGGAGTATTGTAAAATAGGATAATTTAATAACATATTTTACAAGTATCAAAACAATTAATATAATCAGGATCTTTTATGTTAATTACTGCATTTTTCTTAAGAAGATTAGTTAAAGGTTTAGTTATTTTTGAAAATGCTTCAATGAATTTTCTATAATATCCAAGAAGTCCGAGAAAAGCTTTAATTTCTTTACTAGTTTTTGGTATGGGAAATTTTTGATAGCACTTATTTTATCGGGATTTGGTTTTACACCTTTAGGGGTAACAATATGTCCCAAATGAGCTACTTCTTTCCTCAAAAATTCGGATTTGTCAATTTGTATTTTAGAATTCGATTCGCGTAACCTTTTGAATACTTCTTTCAAATTATTTATGTATTCTTGCAAGCTTGTACTAAATATAATGATATCGTCAAGATAAACTAAACATTTTTCGTTTTGGATACCTCTTAAAATGTTGTCCATCACTCTTTGAAAAGTTGCTGGAGCTCCCTTTAGTCCGAATGGCATTGTCAAAAATTCCCAGTGGCCATTTTTAGTAGTAAAAGCCGTTTTGGGTACATCTTCTTCAGCCATCTCAATTTGGTGAAATCCGAAGGCAAGATCCCAGGTAATGAAGTATTGGCAACGTCCTAATTTATCCAATAGATCGGTAATGTTTGGTAATGGATATTTATCACCAATAGTTATTTCGTTAAGCTTGCGATAGTCTATGACGACTCTGAGTTTTTGTTTACCGGTGGAGTCTAATTTTTTTGGAACAACTCAAATACTACTCGGACACGGTGAGGATGAGGCTTTTATGATATTTTGATCCAACATACTCTGTATTTGATTTTGGACTTCTTTTTTATATACTTCTGGATATCTGTACGATTTAGTATAAATAGGTACATCATTTGTAGTTTTTATTTGATGCTTGATTTCACTAGTAAAAGTTAGTTGATTACCATCAACATGAGAAATATCAGAATATTCTTTAATCAATTTAAGAATAGCATTGCGTTCTTCAGAATTCATATGTTCTGTTCGAACTTCATTAATATCAAATTTGAATTTTTCTGCATAAATAGCAATAAAATTAGGGCTCGAGGTTTGTTCGTATTCATCGAACTGTTCAACCTCTAAACAGCACTTAAATCTACCTTAAAATATGACTCAGACGGATTTAAAATAGTGCATACAGCTTGACTATTTTCCGCTTTTGTAAGACATTCGGGAATTTCTAATTTTCCTATTTTTGTATGAGGTATAATTATATCGCCATCAATAATATTATCAAAATTCAATTCAATTATTTGTTCAGTTGGCGGAGGCACTACTATACAATTCGTGTTCTCGCTTCTGATTTTAAAATAATTTATTTTCATTTCACTATAAGGCGTAATTAGAACATTATTTACTAAGTCAATAGTTTCATTCCATTTTTTCAGATTATCTAAACCTAAAATAAGCAATCAAAATGATTATGAAATTTAAATATACATTCATTTTGTTTTTTATTTAAAATATCTTTGAAGTTGGAATTACTGTACAATAATTTTGTTGACTTGAGCCTAAAGCAGAAGTTACTTTGAAAGATTTTTTCATAGTCGAATTTGAAAAATAATTCTTTGCAATTTCAGGTGTTACAAAAGATTTTGTACTACCTGTGTCAATCATCACTTTTAAATTTTGTTTAGGAAATATTATGTACGGTAATTCACTTTCATAATTCATAAAATTAAACATTTCTACGTGTCTGTCTCTTCCGAGGCAATTTCGTCTAAAAAACAATCTTCAACATCAGTGTGACGTTCAGTATCGTCCATATTATGCATTTCTTCCGAAATAAAATTTGTAATATTACCTACGAAATGCGATTGATTTTGGCCATTATTTTTATTCTACACATTTGGTTTATTGTACGTATTAGAAGTAGATAAACTCATTGGAGTAGGTTTTTGAAATTGATAATTTCTACTAGGTTTGAAAACATTAGTATTTCTATTCTGAAAATTTGTATATCTACTTGTACTAGGTAAATTATTTTCATTGTTTGAATTTCTATTAAATTGTGGTTGATAATTATGTTATGAATTTGGTCTGCTTACCGTTTCATTATTATTAGGATAATGATTTTTGTTATGTGATGTAACATTAAACTGAGACTTACGCTTATTAAATAAATTTTTATATTTGCATTGGTGTTATTATTACTTAAATAAACTTGAAAGTCATTCGTTAGAACATTTAAAGCTGAATTTAGATCGCTAGGATTCTTTGTACGCATTAGTGTACCGAGAGGTTCCTTTAAACCGCGCAATAGTACTCTTAGTGCTAAATTCCTGAAATAGTTACCTAAAATGGCTTGTTCACTTGCATTAGAGCGTGTCATTAATAATGATGTTTGTAGATTTAAAAGATGCTGTATCCTATTGTAAAAGTCAAAAGGTGATTCATTTTCTTGCTTTAATTCCGATATTTCAATACTTAACTTGTAAATGTCTCGTTTATCTGCATATGTGTTTAATAAAGCATCTTTCAAATTCTGCCAATTTGTTATACTACAAGCTGAAATGTGTATGGCGGCTTGGCCTCTAATTTTAGATACCATACTAGACATCAAATATTCATTTTGAAAGTTTGTTAAATCTACTGTATTGTAAAATTTATTTACTAATTTTTCAGAAATTTCTATGAATCTGGGTAGTAAAGCATTTTCGCCATGGAATTCTGTAATCATGTCCAGATATTCCTTTTTCAATTGCGGTACCACTTGATCTACTGGCATTTTGTATAATGTATTTAATTTAAATCTAGGTTTTGTGAATTCAATATTCATTCTACGGTTACGATACGTTTGTGAGCCAGAATCTGAATCAAAATCAGAATCGTAGTTGTCAGATCTTTCTGAATTAAATAAACAATTATTTCCTCTATACGACATAAAGTACTTACATCAAGAGAAGGACTGCTTTCGCCATCTAGTTGTACTTGTAGCTGGAATTACCAATGTTCCCTTGGAATTCCTCTTCGTACGAGCCAACTGACTTCGAGTTAAGCTACTTGATTCACTTAACCAAGAGTCCCAATGATTCACTTTAGGTATGTTAATAAACCGTTGATACGAACCGATTGTTATATTCACTAACGCCCGTTTAACATATCCTACTGACTGCGCCAAATAACTTTCTACACACGGAAAAAGGTTTTATAAAAAATTATTTGTTTAACAAAAGTTACAAGTTCCAAGATTCTAAGTAAATTCTAGACTGACTATATCAACTAAGCAATTCAAAAAGGTGAAAATTACAATGTAAGCAAAAATAAGGTTCAACAATTTATAAAATAACAGGTTATTACACAATATACTGATTAAGCAATTTATTTAATAGGTACTTAGTAATTTAAGGTATATAACAAAATTGAGAAAATGGCGAAAATCCCTCCTTTGACAACTTTGACACATACCTGTATAATTTTACTGTACCAAATCTGATTTCTTCCAATAATACTATGATATCAAAAAAGAGTACGTTTACAAAACTAGCTACATCCTTCATAAACACTGTTACAAAAGTGTTTAAATCCACCGATGTAATTTCTGTTTCAAAACTGCATAGATCCGATATTATTATGTTATTCATTGCATGCTACGGTTTCAAAACTTGTTAGATCTCGTTCGTATGTGCACTAGGATTGTTTACTGTTTTTATAATTATGTTAGTAGGTGTTTGAACGTGAAGCAGTATTATTGTCGGTTATTTAGTACATTTTGTGGTTCAGAATATAAAGTTAAAAATAGTTTTAAGCATGGAAAGATTTCCTACCTTATCAGCGCCTGGTAGGGGAAGGAAAAGAATAAGAGATGAATCCAACTGGCAAAAAACTAAGAAAAATATAGAACGGTAAGAACGAAAATTTATATCATTGGCATTCCATATAAAACTAAATTATTTTTTAGACATAGACCAAAGAATCCTCCTGATAAACCGCAGTGCAAACATAGTAAGTTTCACTCTGATTTCGACATTCTCTGTGTAAATTGTTCGTTCTCCTATTTGTCTGGTGGTTCCTTCTATCTCTTCCATAGTTTCTTGTAATCTTCTGTTAATTTCCTTTAATCCCCAATTAAGTTGTATCCCCCAATTATAATTATTATTTCTCTCATCACATGTCACGATTTGTTTTACTATATTAACATCTATATTAACATATAAGTCTTTAATTTTCCAATAAATATTTTTCTCATAAATTTGCATAACTTCTTCACTTCCTAGGTTCTGTAAATTAATGTCTAACATATCATCTTTTGTTTGTCTTTGTACTTTTATAGACTGTATTTCATCAATTTCCTTCTCAATTTTTCAAATCTCCATTAAACTTTGGATTTTCACTTCGTCATTTCCCTTTTCCATTTTATTACATATTTTCTGCTCTATAGTATCATCATTTATATTTATATTGTCATTCATATTCACATCCATCTTGTCCTCCCCCTTTATTTCTTGTATCCTGCTACCCATGTTATCCAACATATCATCCGTCTTTTCAACAATGTTCCCCCTTCTACGTATACTTTTTTTACCATCATATCCGATTTCATATCTTCACTAAATTTATTATTCCATTTCTTCATATCTTCCCTGATTTTCTTAATCTCCTTCAAACTTTCAATTTTTCCTTCTTCTATTTTCTTTTCCAAGTGATTCATTTTCCCCTTTATATCATTCATATTCTCATTCATTTCTCCCCTCATATTATTCATATTTCCATTCATACTATTTATATCTCCCCTCATACTATTCATATTCTCATTCAGTTTATCCATGTCTGCCTTCCTATTCTCCTCCATTTTCATAAAAAACTGTTGCATCCACTGATCATTGTGTTTCCCTTCTTTCTTGTTCTTCCTCATCTCCTACTGTCACATATTCTTCTGATTGTTCCCTTCCTTGTTCCAAGTACTGCACCTGAAAATCTCCTCTTCCATGACTCCTTTCTTCCCTTTCTTCATCAGATCCACTTTCAACTCCTACCTGTTTACCATCCCCTAATGTCATTCTTCTTTCCATGGTAGATATTTAATTTTTTTTAATAATAATGTCAATAAATTTCTATATTTTTATAGTTATATGCAAAATTTTAATCGCCCCACGTTGGGCGCCAAATTATAATATATTCAATTTTTTCTATGATGATTTTTATATTATTTAATTTTAATGTAAACCTTCCTGTAAAGATAAATTTCAATTCACCTCACGTGGATGTATATTGTCGCAGCGACAATTCTTGTACATACAACTTAAAACCTTATGTAAGAAATTTCTACTTTGACAGTAGTTGTCAAAAATATGCCGGCTCTAATAAATATTAATTTAGTTTTTCTGAATTATTGAATTTATATGTGTAATCGACCTATTACTCTTCTCTCAGGGTGGGATCAAACTGTTTAAAAATTGATTATTCAGAATTTGTTTAAATTTTTACGTATCTCCAAATTATCTGTTTCACTATTGGTCAGAACCTATAGTAACTGTATGTTTAATATTATAAAAGGCACTTTAAATCTCTGATGACGTTTCCAATATTTCTGTCAATGAAAATTACCAACTGTCACTGATTTGATAAACAGTTTTATTTAATAAAAAATGTTTAATTTTCTGAAATAATGTTATAAAAAGACTATAGTGAGTAGGAATGCAAAATTCTATATTATACTACTAGATTCATATACAAATTAACAAATTAATATTCCCAAAATTATCACAACGAAACAACAGTTGTAATTTCTACGAAACTTAAAATTACTACAACCTATATACTATAAATTAACCTAATGAAAAACGTTTAATAAAATTTCCAATTGTCGATCTAAATCTTGATATGGATAAATGTCAAAAACAAGCTTCACTCAAATTTTTCTAGTTCAAAACTTTTCTTCTGTTATGTGAATTTTCTTATATGATTTATTAATTTTGTTTGCAATTAAAAATCTAATAGATGCATCTATGTCAAATTTAATTTAAAAATAGGCCTTATTATTTCTCGAGAAATTATTGTAAACAAACTGGATCGAACTCACCAACTAATGACTGGACAACTCGTACAATTCTAATTGATCTTAGAATTCAGGAATTTTTCTAAATTTTATTTAGAAATCTGGAACACATTCACTACACACAATGCAATTCTTATTCGAATTATGCACGCACTGGCTTTATAATGAAATGGCTTTTGAATCTGGTTGTATAAATATACAACTTCTACTATCTACCAAAAATTGAGACAACTCTAATTACGATGTTGCCTCTTCGGGATTTCAAACACAACTAACTAAACTTCCTTGAAATAAATGAATCTTTTCTCCTTTGGTTACGAAAAATTCCACTTTTATAAAAAATACTAATTTATGTTTCCCTATAACAAAGAGAGATTTGAATTCTTTTATTATCATTGTAATTCTGATAGCAGAGACCTCTGTATTTTAAAATTTCAAATATATTCTCCAAAATGTAATATAATTCTGTCTATCATTAAATATATTCTACATCAACGTCATCCGAATATTAAAATATCACATTTGATTTTTATACCGAATCTTTCAAAATTATTGATTATACCTATTATACAGTGTGTATCGAAAGCATTGCATATTAACATAAATAGTTTCCCTTATTTCAATGTTTCTTTTACATTTTAAATAGAGGAACTGTATCAAAATATATATATATATATATATATATATATATATATATATATATATAAAGATGTACGAATAGTGTGTGACATATGAACAATAACAAAGAACTGATTAGTGGGTATTGCACGCAAATAGAAGAAGGTTAACACTCTTTTCAGTAGCCCCTTTCCCTATTTGCGTGCAATACCCACTAATCTGTTCTTTATATATATATATATATATATATATATATATATATATATATAGAAATATTTATGAGGATGCAGCAATTGGCTTGGAAATTAAACTCCTATTTTAATTTAGTGAAAGCTTTCGTAATAGTTTTATTACTTCGTCAGTCACGCTAAAATACAATGTATAACTAAAAATGGAAAATCAAAAAATGGGTACTTACATTAAACGAGTAAAAAATATACATTAAAAGTCAGTGTCAAAATATTGATATATGCTTGAGACTTTTCAACAATTATTGTCAATATGAAGTTGACAAATGGATGATATAACAGAAATGTTCGTAAAAATTATTGTAAAAGGTTGAACTAAGATATTGATGAAAATTATTATCAGATCTGTGAATTTTTTTATTTAATGTTTAAATTTTGAAAATCACTTTTCTTGTTTAATCTATTTGGTTCATATTTTATACAAACTATTTCTAAAAAACATCTTTTAAACAAATTATGTTCTTTGGTTAAAATAGAAATGTTATTGAAATCTATGGAATGTCCTGTTACATTAACGTGCTGTGACAAAGCAAAAGCATTCGGTCCTAAAAGAATATCACTCTTATGTGAAGTAATTCTTGATTTTAAATTTCTTGAGGTCTCACCAACATATTTTTTATCACATTCTTGACAACTGATTTTATAGACAACTCCAGTCTAATCAAGTATAGGCGTTCTATCTTTTAATTTTGTGAATAATGAGTTGACAGTTTTGATAGGTTTATTTCTTCTTTTGATACATTGTTAATTTTGGGAGTAAGTTCTTTTATGTATGGGAATGATCGAAATTATTCAATGTTATTTTCTTGAGAGTTTTCATTATCATTTATAATATTATTTATTGAAAATATTAATTTATGAAGTAGTCGTTTTGGGTAGGAATTTTCAATGAGTAAATTAAATAATTCCTTTAAATTTTTCATTTTCAAAGTTGCATGACATATTTTGTCTATTCTATTTTTCATCCCAAGTACTAAATTAATTTTGGTTTTCTCCGGATGATCGGAGAAATAGTTCATATATCTCCCAGAACTTGTAACTTGTTTAATATACCAGTCTAATATTATTTTATTTTCTGGTGTTCTTATGAGTTTTGTATCAAAAAGTGGAAGACTTCTTTCAGTTACGGTTTCAATTGTAAATTGAATATATCTGTTATAATTATTAAAAGAATTAAGAATCTCAATTTCTTTACCTTCGGGTATCGCACAAATAATATCGTCTACATATTTTTTTAAAACTGGGATTTCAAAAGGTAATTTAGGTATACAATAATTCAGTAAGTCATCCATGACATATTGAGCAAGAATAGGTGATATTTTTGATCCCATGGGAGTTCCGAAAATCTGTTTATAAAATTTTTCATTATGTGAGAAAAAAGTATTATTAAAAATGAATTTAATTATCTTAATGAAATTATCTTTATCCAGAGAACAATGATCTTTGATAGAGTTCCAATTATTGATGACACTATTGATAACTAATTCCTCAGAGATGTTAGTGAAAAGTGAAACGACATCAAGACTTATAATAACGTAGTTTGATGGTAATTGGAAATGATTAATTATTTTTGAAAATTTGGAAGGATCTTCGAAATAATAGTCATTATCTACGTTATATGCTTTGGTTAGTATATCTGTGAGGAAAGATGTTAATTTATCAGTAGGTGCATCAATAGATGCAATAATAGGTCTTAGTGATAATATTGGTTTGTTAACTCATTATTCACAGAATTGAAAGATAAAACACCTATACTTGATCAGACTGGAGTTGTCTATAAAATCAGCTGTCAAGAATGTGATAAAAAATATGTTGGTGATACCTCAAGAAATTTAAAATCACGAATTACTTCACATAAGAGCGATATTCTTTTAAGACCGAATGCTTGTGCTTTGTCACAGCACGTTAATGTAACAGGACATTCCATAGATTTCAATAACATTTCTATTTCAACCAAAGAAAATGATTTGTTCAAAAGATGTTTTTTAGAAATAGTTTGTATAAAATATGAACCAAATAGATTAAACAAGAAAAGTGATTTTCAAAATTTAAACATTAAATAAAAAAATTCACAGATCTGATAATAATTTTCATCAATATCTTAGTTCAACCTTTTACAATAATTTTTACGAACATTTCTGTTATATCATTCATTTGTCAACTTCATATTGACAAAAATTTTTAAATAGTCTCAAGCATATATCAATATTTTGACACTGTTTTTTCTGAATTTTAATTTATATATTTTACTCGTTTAATGTAAGTACCCATTTTTTGATTTTTCATTTTTAGTTATACATTGTATTTTAGCGTGACTGACGAAGTAATAAAACTATTACGAAAGCTTTCACTAAATTAAAATAGGAACTTAATTTCCAAGCCAATTGCTGCATCCTCACAAATATTTCTAAATTGTGAAATAAACAGCTGCTAATACGAATTATTACTAATATATATATATATATATATATATATATATATATATATATATATGTTTTATTAACCCTTATTTGTACTTGGGATAATAAATGGAACGGAAGGTTGTAGTTTACTTAGCTCGAAGGACCGTGTAATTATATGTAGTTCACTGTAGTATTCGTAGG
The DNA here is from genome assembly GCA_963921935.1 of Galeruca laticollis. Classification (NCBI taxonomy): domain Eukaryota; kingdom Metazoa; phylum Arthropoda; class Insecta; order Coleoptera; family Chrysomelidae; genus Galeruca; species Galeruca laticollis. The sequence continues at coordinate 61,326,757 of OY998178.1, read as the reverse complement.
ATTATGGCGGTTTTTTAAATAAAACTATTATGTCACTTTCACTTGTATATTGACGAAAAGTACATTTTTCTTTTATTTGCTTGAACAATTAAGAATTCACTTGACTTTTACGCGGTGAATGAAGGTAGTTTTCACATATTATGAAGATTTATGAGATGATTACGGTTTAAGAACGCATGTTTGTTCCCGCTATGAACATGCCGGGTGCTCTTCTAAAATGAGTACCTTTGTGTGCCCCGTTTGATGATGAAAAGAGACTGTATGTAGGTTATATGTCGTATTTATATCTAAGATGACGTAGGGTCCACTTGGTCGGGTCTAACCAATGGGATACGAGTATTTTAAACGTAACGTTCGAACAACAAGTGAATTTGGCAGTTATGAAGATGTTTTTTTTGGGGGTTTTCAATGGTTTCGTAGATACAGATAACAGAGTTTGGAAGAGAGTTTTTATGAAGAGATAAGATGGGGACTTTGATATGTTCAGTAGAATTTCGGAAAACGATATTTATCTGTTATTCTTAGGTGTTAGTAAATTTAAAATGACTTTTTTAGTGAAGTAAAGAAATATTAACTGTTGAAAATAAGGATATATTTAGTTATATGTTTTGAGCATGATATTCGAACAGTAGTATACAGGGGAAGTTGAAATTAAATCACGGGAGAATTTGGTAATTAAAAACCAAATTCGAACAATATATATATATATATATATATATATATATATATATATATATACATATATATATATATATATATATACATATATATATATATATATATATATATATATATATATTATAACGTATAAATAAAGATAGAAACACTGGTGTAAAACAGATTAGTTGGAAACTGATTAGAAATTAAAACATTAGACTATATTTTATTAGAATCATAAATACGAGACATTAAAATTGCTCATATTAACTAAAAAAGTAATACAACTTATGTATATAATTAATAATCTGAGAAGACTCACATAGAATTGACAAAAGAAACATTACCTTGATCATATGTCCAAAAGCCATAGAGTAAATATCGTCCATCGTATTAAATACCTCATGTCAGAAAAAACGATGAACATATAATCTAGAAAAGAAACATGAATTAATAAATATTCGAAATAAAAAGGATATTGTCCAATATTATAACGCATTTTTACTAGAAACATATGGGTTAGAATATTTAACGCTGTAATACCAATACGCTTAGCGACATACGCTAGCGACAAAATATAGATGTCAATATGTATCAGCGACAAACGTTGAAAGTAGAGTGATTTCATAGATGAAATGAATAGAAATTAATTAATGTGTTTAATCGAATATAATGAACATAAATAATTAGATTAAGGGATATTAATAAATGTTTTAAAAGAATTAATGTTGATGGCTAAACACAATTGCTAATTATAATAAGAAAATTGAACTGAACATTGATATTAAAGACTATTGTATATCGCCTAAGAAAAACTATTCGTCCCATAATAACAAGATGAACTTCAATATTGAATAAACAATTTTTAGTGAGACTAATTTTTTTGTATGTAGGTAAAGATATAAGAATGTAAAGTGAAATCATAATTTGAGTGCGTTAAAAAAGAAAACGGTGATTGGTTTATGTGACATGACAGAAGGAACTTTCAAACAACAACAAGTGTAACAAACATTTTTGAATATAGTGAGCTGAATTAAACAAAAGACTGATTGTTGATTGTTGAAAAAAGTTGAAGAAAAAGAGTCGGTGGCTTGGTTTTCGTTTCTAGAAGGTTGGGTTTTGAAGTTCTCCAGAAATTATAATATATATATATATATATATATATATATATATATATATATATATATATGTAGCTAACGCTGCATCTTCTATTGTTGTTGATCTCGAATTTTCTAGGCCTGTAACTTGCACTAAAATGAAACTGGGAAGAACAACAAACACTAAAATTATTGAAACAGGGTTCAACGCAAGTACATCAATTATTTGAAACTGCCAAATTAATTAGGAATAAAGTGTGAATATGTAGCCATAGCTTAGCTTAATTTTAAAAATATTATAAGTAGATATAGTAGTTGTGTCATCCCTGATATTATATCTTTTATGAGGAGTGTACTTGCGTCACCCATTTTTACTTCTTCAAAAGGTTTTTGAACTGATTTTCATATTCAGGTTTTCCTTCCTAAAGTTAGATCCCGGATAATTATTGAATATGGCGATTTCCACTTTTACTAAAGAGGCGCCAAAGTTAGACAGAAAATTATCTATTTCTTATTCAATCGTGAACCAAAAATGATGGTGTGAATCGACAAAGGTCGACCAATGTCACTCTCTCAAGAAAAGAACCTTCAATCTCTGTTGATGCATATAGCGCGTTTAAGTTTTTTTTATCACAAAATGATTAAGAGGCCTGAATACCACCGCCATATTGGAAAATATGGGATTACGATTCCTGACTTTAATACATGAAATTAGTTCTAGTCCTTTCAGTGGATAGATTAATTTATAATTATGCGTGTAGGAACTTCAAACATATGTAGCTAGCTAGTATGTCTTAATGAGATATTTTTAAAAATGGATTAATATGAAATAATTTTGAAGTTACTGCACAAAAAACAAAACATGCTTTATTTTTTACTATATAATTTTTTCATAAAAATGTCTAGATTTCTCTAAAATCCAAATCCCATATATGATTTTTACTTCATTGTTAAGTGCTGCCATCAATTTCAGATTATCACATCTGGCAACTGTGTAACTATTCCGTGCTAAATAACATTGCCCTTGGTTTGACGTTTGGCGAGAGGGTGGAAGGTGGCAGGGGGTTTTGTTTGTTATTTTATTCACAATACATCACATGTAATTTTTACGTTGAATTGTGCTTGGTTGTATTTTGTACTTTTTGCTGTTTTTATTAATCATTTTTCGATTCGTATGTCTATATTATTGTGAGTGGTCACGTGTTAAATATGGGTAGACGAACGAGTTCATCGTTTCTACACTTTCGTAATTTATCAAGCGGATAAGTTTTTGCCATCTAATGGCCATTTTATTTGATTTATACGAGTATTTATCGGGGTCTGGGAGAACGAAATTTGGAGAGAAATTTTGATTTCTCTTGACTTCAAGAATTGTGTTCGGCTGGTTGGAGATTCCATACCCCGTATTTTGTCACTTACTTGTGGATTTTGGGGCCTTTTCTCCAAAGAAATATTCATGGATGGTTAGTTCTGTACTGGTTCTTTGGTTAAATACGTGAAGATTTATCTGAAATTCAGGATTCAGGATTTGAGACCACCGACTACACATTTCTTTGAAACCCCTGTAAACCATCCCAGGGTAAGATATTATTTGCCTCTACTTATTCCGTTAATTGGTACTCGTAATATTTTTTTATTATAAGTCTAGTTTGTTGTATTTCATCCTGTAATTAAGTAATTTTCGGTATAATTTATTTCTGGGTTAATTTTGACACGTGGTGGTTGGGTTAATTAGGGATCAGAGTGCGATTACTTTATCATTTTTCTCATTTTAATGTAAATAAACTTAGTTATTTTTTTCATTTATTCATGGCCAACATTACTCAATATATTTTATTATTTGTGGAAAATGTAGTGAATTCTTTTTTTTACTATGTGCTAAATCTCATTAGCTATTGGTACACAGTTTTTACTATGTGCTAAATCTCATTAGCTATTGGTACACAGTTTTCTATTTTCATATCATTTACTCTCTATGTTTTTGTAGATCAAGTCGCCTCATTGTTCGCGAAAATGTTTTTTTAAGTAATTATTCTCGGAAAGAAATTAAATTGTACTGTGAAAATTAGTAGGTGATTTATTTCTTTAGGTATATATTCATTTATACCACACTAGTTTTTATTATCGTAATCAACACCAAGGTTATTCACTATTCTGCTTCCATTTATAGGTACCTAAATTAGATAGCTCTTGTCAAGATGGCGAATAATAGTTAATTATTGTTAATTTTTTTATTAGATTTTTGTTCTATATTTCACGTAGTTATGTTAATTGCATTCAGACAAATAATATAGTTCCATTTTAATTTATTTACTTCTCTATGATTATTGAAAAAAATATGAAATTCTACTGGTTATCATGGTTATCAGTTTTTTTTTATTGCATTTCAGTCTTTCTCCAAATACAGTAAGTATCTTCACTCAATATTTCTTTTTAATCCAAATCAATTTAGAATTAATTATCATATATTCACGGCGTATTTATATATTTTTGTCTTGTTATTTCTGTTTACATCTATTATGCCTAATCCATAGAGGATTACTCATTACATTTTCTAGTGTACCATCAGGTGACATAATTTGGCCAGTATACGTAATTTTGGAGTTTGTTCGACAAAGACTTTCAATTATTTGCCTTTTATAGTGCTTAATTTGAGTTACATTACATTTATTACTAATTCTTTGCGTCAATCATTACTGTTGTTTGAAACATTTTTTTTGAATAATATATTGGCTATGTCAACAAGCTCCATGTAACTAAATTATGTGGGATATTTTCAAAATTATTATTTTTCAATTGGGTATTTGGTTATAGTTGATATGTTTAGAATTTTTGCCTGAAATGTAGAACAGCCAGTAGAAAGTTTTTTTTTACTTAATTAGCTTCTGAATTTTTGTATGCTATCGAGTTTTTAATTTATTTATCTTGCATCATTCACACAGTACTTTGAGTATCCGTAATTTTTGTTCTCTTAATTTTTGAGGGTCTCTTAGTATTTAATTACTTTTACCTACTTTCTCATTTACCTGTAGCTCAACCATGTATTTGTTATACTTTATTTAAAATTATCAATGTCTTCATTACTGGTTGTATTTTAGGGTTTAAGCACGGGCTACAAGGTTTTTGAGCGTGGGGTAAGTAAAAGTAGCTTCTGAGTAAAATACTTCTACTTCACCAGCTTCCAGCTGTTGCTACTACCCGGCTACGACCGGAAACTTGGTGAAAATTTTCTTGCTTTGTGTCTTACCTCCATTATTTATTTATATATTACATATCTGTATACTCGTAAACATTATTATATTTTTTTGTTAAATAGATCAAACTATAGTTCGACTACTTTGTTTTATTTGTTCACCACCAGGCCTCTGCTTATAGACGTTTAGAACTTATTATTATTAATCTCTCTTTTCTTTTTAATAATAATACCAATATATTTCACTTAAATATTCATGTTTTTCTTATATATAAGACGTTAACTGATAGGGAGTTCTAGGACAGTAAGGAGAGCTTCTGTTTTGGCTCAGCGAAAACAAAACAGTGGCGCCCTTTTAACTTAACCCATCCCTACTCTCCGGCATTTAAGTTAGCGCGGAATAATTGCACGCTCACTCCGCTACAAGCTATCAGTTTAACTCTTATTTTATATTTCTCATATTTCTTTCAATTCTTCCATTTTCATTAATATTTTCTTTAACTCCATAATCTTTTTTTTCCTTCTCGTTAATTAGGCACAAAGAAAGAGCGTGGCAACACTCGAAATTTATTATAAAACAGTATAAAAGAAACAGAAACATTCAAAACCACTTAAATTACTAGAAAACTAACTAAATGCACTAATCATGTATGGCAAAATTCCATGTAATCAATCAATCACCTACAATCAATCATTTTCTCACACATTCTTTACATGCAAATGCTACACAAAATCCATGCACTCCCTTATTATTTCAAAATTTTATAGTACGTTTATATCACATTATCAAATCCCTCCATACACCTCCAAAAAACTAAATCCACGTAAACTAAGAGTAAACAAAATGTATCAATACTAGGCCAAATTATTTATTTATATATTTATTAAATATTTTGAGTATACTGACTCAAGAAATCGGAATACATCCTTGAAATTTAAATTTTTTATCAACATTTCAATATAGAATATCAATAATACTATTTTATACACCGTTTTCAGGATTTTAAAATTTAAAAGTCCAATATTGTCGCGCTGAATTTAATCTAGCGAGTGAATGCGTAATCAATGCTGCGTTGCCAGCACTTCGCCATCAAATCAAGTAATCTGAGGATATTCCCAGCTCGTGTTTGACAGTTCCTCGTGACGTCGACAAGTACTCAGGCCTCTTAATTTTATTGTGGAAGAATATTTATTGTCAAATTTAAAATGGTTATATGGAGAAATCATATAGTATAGACAAATCGAGTGTTGCGGAATATGCTTCTGGTCATTATAATAAAATACATTTGGAAAATGTTGATGAATGTGACTAGCAAAATATTTTGGATGTAAAGAGAGAATTTATTTCCCGACATTAATTACGTAAATAGAAAAAATATCCTTCTCAGACAATTTTCACGCTAGATTTGCCTGTATTGAACGCCACATTATTTAACTTATAAAGCGAAAAATTCAATGCTATAGTAGAACCGTGTTTATTACGGTGTAGTAGCAGTATGTTACTTAAGAGGGCCGTGAAAACAAATTATAGAAAATATGAACTATTACTTGCATTACATATTATTCGGTTTAATGATCCTAAAATGAGATTTTATACATATTTGTAGAGCAAGCGTGATATTATCTACCTAGTTTATTTTTATATCCACGGAAAATGAATGGATTTTAGAGAACATAAATTTTATGTGATGTAATTTATCATCATTCCGGTTTATCATCCTTATACATCTTTTTTCCTCTGGATTAGTCCTTAGTAATCCATAATTCGGAGAAAAAAACATTTTGTTGGAGGATTGCGACACTCTTTAACCTATTTCTATATTCCTTATCCATGTAGATGATTTCGGCATTACACTTGTCTGGTTTTGTGCAGATAATAAAGTGGCCCAATCTCTATATTTTCATATTGGAAGCACTTCTTTGTCTAGACAATTTATATGACCAGGGCGAGTTTACTACCAGGCATTATCTACTGAAAATAATTTGGTTGTAAATGGAAACTTGATATTTGTTTCTTGTTTCTGGGAGATACTGTTGGTTATAGAAAAATATTATTTTGGACGATAATGCGGATGATAATGCAAACGGTATTAGGTATCTCTGTGATAAAAAGACTGCATTTTTATTATCTATAGAAATAAAACTATTCCAATATTGATTTTTTTCATAGTGTGGAAGTAAAAACATTTTAAAAAAATGGGGAATTTTTGATATGTATCCAATTATCATACTTTTCCCAATTGTGCATATTGTTATACCTTGACCGGGAGTCAATCAAACATACTTCAAGTATCACTAAGTATGAGTCATAAACTATAACCAATCGATTACTCTCATTTATAACAAATAGTGACTTATTCTTCTTTTTCTTTTCTTCTCGTATTCATTTGCTTTCGCTTTCGCTATCGCTGTCGCTATCGCTATCGCTTTCGCTTTCGCTTTCGCTTTCGCTTTCGCTTTCGCTTTCGTTTTCGTTTTCGCTTTCGCTTCCGCTTTCGCTTTCGCTTTCGCTTTCGCTTTCGCTTTCGCTTTCGCTTTCGCTTTCGCTATCGCTTTCGCTTTCGCTTTCGCTTTCGCTTACGCTTACGCTTACGCTTTCGGTTTCGCTTTCGCTTTCGCTTTCACTTTCGCTTTCGCTTTCGCTTTCGCATTCGCTTTCGCTTTCGCTTTCGCTTTCGCTTTAGCATTCGCATTCGCATTCGCATTCGCATTCGCTTTCGCTTTCGCTTTCGCTTTCGCTTTCGCTTTCGCTTTCGCTTTCGCTTTCGCTTTCGCTTTCGCTTTCGCTTTCGCTTCCGCTTCCGCTTTCGCTTTCGCTTTCGCTTTCGCTTCCGCTTTCGCTTTCGCTTTCGCTTACGCTTTCGCTTTCGCTTTCGCTTTCGCTTTCGCTTTCGCTTTCGATTTCGATTTCGCTTTCGCTTTCGCTTTCGCTTTCGCTTTCGCTTTCGCTTTCGCTTCCGCTTTCGTTTTCGCTTTCGCTTTCGCTTTCGCCTACGCTTTCGCCTTCGCTTTCGCTTTCGCTTCTGCTTTCCCCCTCCCTTTCCCTTTCCCTTTCCCTTTCCCTTTCTCTTTTCCTTTTCCTTTTCCTTTTCCTTTTCTCTTGCCTTTTCCTTTTTCTTTTCCTTTTCCTTTTCTTTTTCTTTTCATTTTCTTCTTTTTCTTTTCTTCTTTTTCTTTTCTTCTTTTTCTTTTCTTCTTTTTCTTTTCTTCTTTTTCTTTTCTTTTTGTATTCCCTTATCTCTCTATTTCTTTTCCTTATTATTTTCCGTTTTTTCTTCTCCTTTTTCTTTTTCTTTTTCTTTTTCTTTTTCTTTTTCTTTTTCTTTTTCTTTTTCTTTTTCTTTTTCTTTTTCTTTTTCTTTTTCTTTTTCCATTTCTTTTTCTTTTTCTTTTTCGTTTTCTTTTTCTTTTTCTTTTTCTTTTTCTTTTTCTTTTTCTTTTTCTTTTTCTTTTTCTTTTTCTTTTTCTTTTTCTTTTTCTTTTTCTTTTTCTTTTTCTTTTTCTTTTTCTTTTTCTTTTTCTTTTTCTTTTTCTTTTTCTTTTTCCTTTTCTTTTTCTTTTTCTTTTTCTTTTTCCATTTCTTTTTCTTTTTCTTTTTCTTTTTCTTTTTCTTTTTCTTTTTCTTTTCTTCTTTTTCTTTTCTTTTTGTATTCCCTTATCTCTCTATTTCTTTTCCTTATTATTTTCCGTTTTTTCTTTTCCTTTTTCTTTTTCTTTTAATATTTCTTTTTCTTTTTCTTTTTCTTTTTCTTTTTCTTTTTCTTTTTCTTTTTCTTTTTCTTTTTCTTTTTCTTTTTCTTTTTCTTTTTCTTTTTCTTTTTCTTTTTCTTTTTCTTTTTCTTTTTCTTTTTCTTTTTCTTTTTCTTTTTCTTTTTCTTTTTCTTTTTCTTTTTCTTTTTCCATTTCTTTTTCTTTTTCTTTTTCTTTTTCTTTTTCTTTTTCTTTTTCTTTTTCTTTTTCTTTTTCTTTTTCTTTTTCTTTTTCTTTTTCCTTTTCTTTTTCTTTTTCCTTTTCTTTTTCTTTTTCCTTTTCTTTTTCTTTTTCTTTTTCCATTTCTTTTTCTTTTTCCATTTCTTTTTCTTTTTCTTTTTCTTTTTCTTTTTCTTTTTCCATTTCTTTTTCTTTTTCTTTTTCTTTTTCTTTTTCTTTTTCTTTTTCTTTTTCTTTTTCTTTTTCTTTTTCTTTTTCTTTTTCTTTTTCCTTTTCTTTTTCTTTTTCCTTTTCTTTTTCTTTTTCCTTTTCTTTTTCTTTTTCTTTTTCCATTTCTTTTTCTTTTTCCATTTCTTTTTCTTTTTCTTTTTCTTTTTCTTTTTCTTTTTCTTTTTCTTTTTCTTTTTCTTTTTCCATTTCTTTTTCTTTTTCTTTTTCCATTTCTTTTTCTTTTTCTTTTCCTTTTTCTTTTTCTTTTTCTTTTTCTTTTTCTTTTTCTTTTTCTTTTTCTTTTTCTTTTTCTTTTTCTTTTTCTTTTTCTTTTTCTTTTTCTTTTTCTTTTTCTTTTTCTTTTTCTTTTTCCATTTCTTTTTCTTTTTCTTTTTCTTTTTCTTTTTCTTTTTCTTTTTCTTTTTCTTTTTCTTTTTCTTTTTCTTTTTCTTTTTCTTTTTCCATTTCTTTTTCTTTTTCTTTTTCTTTTTCTTTTCCTTTTCTTTTTCTTCTTCTTGTTCTTTTTCTTTTCCTTTTCTTTTTCTTCTTCGTGTTCTTTTTCTTTCTCTATTTTTTCCTTTTCTTTTTCTCTCATTCTCTTATTTTTCTTTCTCTTTTCCTTTTTCTTCTTCTTTTTCTTCTTTATTAATACCTAACGATTTGTTAATATTCAGGATGTCTCTGAATTAGTTCCTAAACTTTGGATTGCCAATCGTCTTTCATTCTTATGGGTGGTTTTTCTTTTACTAACATCACTGCTACTTCAAATAAATCTGTTCTCCCATATTCCCTTTGCTCAGTTCAAGCCATTCCAAAAATGTTCAACACGAATTCTCTGTCAGTTAAAATTGAGCTGAAACTACAATTTATATAGGCTAGCATCAAAGAAATAGCATTTTGTTGAATCCCCTCCAGTATTGGAATGATAGGAAACGGGGTGCCAGATCTGGTCGCTAAGGAAGCTACAAATAGTGGTAGTGCGTGAAACCGTGGTCAGTGTTGCCCAAAAGTCGTAAATACGAAGTTCTCCTAACAAGTCTATGCCTTGGTGACACGAGGATAATCAATAGTTACCTATCGATATGAAGCCAGAACCCAAATGTAAAAACTAGCTGAAAATTAACTATAGAACACATAATCGCAGACTTTAACATCGTTAAATGCACAAAGATCATTATACAACCTATCAGGGACATAGCCAACCTTAAAAATTATTTCAGAACAATCTCTATAATAAACTCAATCTAGTGAATACGCAAATAAAATATCATGTTATCTTGAAAACCGCTTTGTCAGCTTATACATGTAACAATTCGTATTAGTAACTGATAATCAGTTTTGATTGATGTGCAGCATGGACCACCGGCTACAGTTTACTGGTTGTACGTCTATTCATTTGCCTCTCCTCAGAATAGAGCTTATCTACGAATAAGTGTTCAGATGTATTCTAACATTTCTTGAAATTTGATACAGAATCATTGAAAATATCTCTGATTAGGGTAAACTTATTCTTATTACTGTGTTTTCTTTATTCTATTATTTTGAAATCGGATCTTACATAGCACGTGAAGAGGACGACAAAAATCACATTTTGACTCTATGACACACATTCACTATTTACAGGGGTGCTAAGTTTCTTAGCACTAAATGAGATTCCTTGCATAATAAACTTACATCCATATTATCTTGGTTGACAAGAGTCAGTCAAGCTGGTCGAAACTTTTTATACATTATGTTTTCTGTTTTTATCCTTTTGTTATATGGAACTTACGCAGGCATATAGAAATATATCACTACGAATTCCCTCAATTCACTTCCATCCCTTGAGCTCTTTCTTTGGCAAAAATAAAATTCTCGCCAAGAATTGCCTTAATAATGAAAATATCAACATATTCCATAATTGCATTACCAGTAATGTCTAGGAATGGTATTTGAATGCTTGGCTCCCATGAAAACCGCGTGTTTTTCTCGTGACTACCAACGTGTTTGTTCCGGGACAGATTCGTACAATGATAATGAGGAAATTTAACTGAAATTAATTCTGAATACAGCCGGGACCGCATTCTGCCGATATTTCATAAACTCATTTATTCGAATTGGGACACGCTAGATGAAGTTTCACAATTTGAGGCGAGAGGTCGTTGACAAAAAAAGTCTTAAGAATAAGAATTAATCATCTCTCATATCAAAATACCATGAAATAAAAGAAGAAAGAATAAGAAGATTTGGGTATAAAGTGATAAAAAGTTTTGTTGGAAAGTTTCTTTTCAGATAATTTATTACGTAGTTTGAAAAAGTTCGTTATCAATAAAAACTGTGACGGGCCTTCAACGTGATAATAAGTATCTTTGGCAGAAAACAGGAGAATTATGGAGAAATATTTTATAAATTAGAATTTTAATAGCTTATGTTAGGTTACTCAAATCCTAGTTTCCATCAGGAGTATGTCAAACACTAACAAGCTCATATTTAATGTTGAGAAAACTCTAGTATCACTGTAAAAATCTAAGACCGATCAAACAATCCAAATATACTGAGCTTCTCATTCAGTCTCGTCTAGCCTTTTTCATTGTTGATTATGTTAGCTGTTCATAGATTCGGCTTCCATTTCCTTGTATTGGTCTTGTTCAATATAATTAATATATTTATTGATTTCGTTCTAAATCCGGTGTGTCCATTTCTTAATACTGTCACGAAACAGCACACTGATGTATTTCCTGAATCCGACTCTGTCTAAGTCATGTAAGAAAGTTATTATTTTGGCGAATACGCCGGGATTTCTTTGACCTGTTTACCATAATTTTTTGTGACTGTTCTTATTTAGACATTTCCAGTCTTATCCACACATTCCAAGGAGCTGATTGTTTTTGTGTACGCAGCAATCTAGAATTATCCAGAAAAAAAGGCACTTATATATAAAGAATAAAGACCAGCGGGAAGAGGCAGTTTATAAAGTGATCTCGTGAGATAAACAAATGAACAAGTAAATAGTCTAAGACAATAAACAGTAGTGAAGTGTATATTAATCAGTTTAAGTGCATATACTGTGTATATAATATAAATTAGTGAATAGTTTAGTGAATGAATAAATTAAGTGAGTAGACATAACGTGTGTATAAATTTATCCCACCCGTCATATCAAAACTTTTGAATAAATAAGAAAAACATTACAATACTATGCAATTTGCTAATTTTATTACTTGATTTGTTGATTTATGTAATGTCACCATAATGACATCACTTCAATAATTTCAGTCTTTTATTCGCACTCGCACTTGCTATACAGTTGATCGTTATTTTTTTCAATACATTGGATTCTTTTGTAATGTATGTAGTATTTGTAAATTTTCTTCTTCGCTAGTGGATACTGGACTCCATCAGAGTCATCGCATTATTTACGTAGAATATAAAGGTTCTACTATTTTCAAAACTATGCAGCTCGGTTCTTTCTGAGCCCGTACTATTTTCGATATAAGAAGATCATTGTTCTATGTTTGTCGGCTGTGATTTTGAGGGAAGTGTTCTATATTATTTCCAGTAGTGGTATTTGCCTGAAATTTTCTGAATTTTTTTGTCACCTGATATTTCAAATTTTTTTAACCATTATCTTGGCTTCAAAGGAATACTGCAAAACCATTTAAATTTTCAAAATAAATATCCCAACTATCCATCTGCAATTTTATAATTATCGCTGAAATGTTTTGGCGATAAATATTATAAAACAATGTTAGTCTCATAAACGTTTCCAAAATGTGTATAAAATATCCATAAACACAAAATGGGCACAGTTTATAAATCATTTTGTGTATATAATATATTTTATAAGTGCAACTAATATAAAACAGATATACAATGTTTATAAAAATACAATAAAATTGTTTTATAAAAGATTTAATAGTGTTTAATAAAATAGCTAGGAAATTTCTTGAATTTTATTATGCGATACTTTATAATAGTTGAAAAATTATTATATATATATTTATATACCCAGACAGCACACAATATCCATTAGACATCCACAAGATATCCATTATGGATATCCTGTATATCCACTGGATATAGATGGATAGCCTATAGACATACAATGGATATGTATATGTCCGCCTATATCTAGGATATATGTGTTATCTTATGGATGTCTTTGGATTTATCTTCTGGATATCTCGTTCATATCCCATGGATATCCTATGTTCACATTTGGTATATCCACTTAACTTCTCATGGATATTAATAGGATATTTTATATTCACATTTGGTATATCCTTCATACTCAAATATGAAAATCTGAGAATATATGACTAGTACGTACTGGTGGAAATACAAGGTGGTCCAACGAAAACCATACAAACCAAAAGTTTTTTATGTCTGCAGATCTGGAATAAAATTAACGGAAAGTAGTTTATCCAGTTAACCAGTACAAAATAATATAGATACACAGGGTGGATAGTCTAGTATTTAAGTGGACGACAGTAGAATATTGTGATCCAGTGAAAAATATTCAAATACTCATCGCGTATATCTGTTATATTTTGTACTGATTGACCAGAAATATTATTTCCAGTTAATTTTATTCCAGATCTGTGGATATATACAACTTTTGGTAAGCATTGTTTTTGTTGGCCATCTTGTATTTCCACCAGCAGGTACTAGTCAGATAATCATGTTTGAGTAAGAAGGAATGAAATTTGACATATAATAAAATTATATACTTGGAATAGAATGATAGGAAATACTTTATTTTATATAATATATATTTGCATATACATCAATAATACTTCGTCTTCATCACCCAGCTCATCTAATTTGCACGCTTCTTTCTGTAAGAACGAGAAAAGAAAGATTATAGATGTTCAAGGTCAGTTATATACCGTATAGGTACGCCCGGATATAAGATGCACCTTTTTTGTGAAATAACGTTTTGAACATTGGCCCACGTCTTGTATTCGAGCACATACCTGTAATAAGAACACCATTATTATTATTGAGCTCAAAAGATTTTTTGAACAAATCAGCCTAGCCCCTAGCACAGTTTATCATGAAACAAAGTAAAGGCCGAGGTAAAACCTATTCCACATTTTCTCACCATGCTATTTTACATTCTATAAGTATACAAAACGCTTTTAATGTAGGAAATCAATCATAAATATCAATAAAATATAGGAGACCTAAGAATATTCAGAATTAAGGTATGAAACATATACATACCTTATTTTTTCCAAATCCAAACTAGCGATACAAAATAACCAACCACTTTTGCACGTGTTTAAAACTATGATAACCTACCCTACAATGAGGGAACAGAGATACCATCGTGTATGGATGGCTGCATAGTTTTGCGTGTATATAATTTGGAAATACACAGATATATGCATTTTTGTCTATTATAGCAATAAACATTAAGTCATGAGATATTTGTTGTGTGTTAAGAGCTCGTTTTATGCCGTATTCGTATTGTTGATTAAACTCATAATTGAGTTAAGGTATATATTTTTTTTTCCATTTCTCGTCTTGAATAAAACCAAACATACGTTGAGCACGGACAAAAAATGCGACAGAAAATAATAATAGATATGCATGGATATAATATCAGGAGATTAAGACATTTATGCATTGAAGGTATTATGTATTAGAACTTCCTTCTCAACTATTTTTTATGTGATTATTCAATATATTATCCGTAAAATAGAAAACATTTTTTTTTCGTATCCATGAAATACATTCAGTGGATCCCCATTAGATATCTTACATGGACTGAATATTCAGTGGATATTGGTCTATCCATTGGATATCTAGTGGATATAAGCTTTATTATCATGAAAAATTATACAATTTTATGGACAAAGCGAAATAATTTAAAAATAGATAAATATAAAAAAAGTATATAAAAAATAAAAATATAAAAAATACTGACTATACTAACAATACAAAACATAATATATAAAAATACAAATTCAAATTACTAATTATAATACAATGTTACATCGTACAATATACCAAATATTGAACTACGCCGATGTAACTCAAAAGTCTAGGGTAGATTGCAGAAATCTGCCACTGAATAATAAGGTCTCTCAAGCAGAAACGCCGTTGTCAATATCCAGAACCTATTGAATGTATTTGCCACTTTTAATTCTAAAATAGCAGATTGGATAGTTTTTTAGCATTGAAGGTGATGGAATTTTTTACCAGATCAGAGGTGGGTATTGTTAAGTAGATATCGAAGTTTTTTCTTCTAGTAGGGTAACTATGAATTGGCCTCTTAGTTGAATTGTGGAAGTGTTTGCGAACCAAACACGCGGATTCCAAAATGAATAGAGCAGGAATAGTTAAAAATTTTGTATTTTTTAAAATAGAATTCGCAAGGTGCCCTACGACTCAAACCACAAATGTATCGAATAGCTTTTTTTGTAGTTTGAAAATAGATGTGAAGAGGTGCATTCTACAAGACCCCCAGAAAGGCAAGCCATAGCGAAGGTGCGATTCGAACATAGAGTAGTAAGTTGTTAAAGCAGTACAAGAATCAAGTTGTTTAGACACAGATTTAATGGCAACACAAGCCGAGGATAATTTTTTCGCTAAAATGTCTACATGTACAGACCATTTAAGGGCACTGTCAATATGGAGACCAAGAAACTGAATTGATTTTGAAGATCTTATTACGTCATTGTTGAGTTTGAGAAGTTGCAAAACTCCTTTGTAAGATAAAACTAAAGTTCTCTCAGTGTTAAAACAAAGCCCGTTCGAGTCAGACCAGGACTTAATAGTAATGAGATCTTTGCCTATGGTAGAATATAAAGTTCGTATATCTGAACTGCTCCAGGTTACACTAGTGTCATGGGCAAATAAAGTGAATTTACCATTAATTTGTAAGTCTGTGACATCGTTAATGAATACCAAGAAAATAATTGGACCTAAAACTAATCCCTGGGGTACACCACTGGTAACTGGTGAATTTTTCGAAACTTTTCTATTTGATCGTACCAGTTGGTTTCTACATTCCAGGTAAGATTCAAACCATTTTAAAGGAATACCACGGATGCCATAATATTCTAGTTTATTCATCAAAATTTCATGATCAACACAATCGACGGCCTTTGCGAAATGACAAAAAACCGAAGCCGTGAAAAGTTTATTATTAAGAGAGGTATCTATTTAATTAAAAACAGAAAACATTGCGTCGTTAGTACATTTATTAGGTAGGAAACCGAATTGTTGGAATTTTAAGATTTCATATTTGAAGAGAAAAGGCAGTAGACGGTTTTTCATTAGTCTTCCAATTATCTTCGATAACATTGGTAATAAGGTAATAGGACGATAGTTACTAGTATTCTGTTCCTCGCCACCCTTGTGGAGGGGAAAAATTATAGCTATTGTAGATAATTAGGAAAGAGACCTTTTCAAATGATTCATTGATTAGAGAACATAAAACGTTAATCACCGCATCTGGAATATTCAAAAACAACTTAGCAGGTAACCCATCAATGCCACAGGAATCTTTGTTTTGAATGCTGAGTAAGGTTTTCACTGGCTCAAATTTATCTATTGGTTTAAGGAAGAAACTATCAGTGACTCTTTTAGAAGGAACGAGGAAGGAAAGAGCATCACGAGTTTGAGATAGTTTAGAGCTAATATTCTTACTGACGTTTATGAAATAATTGTTAAGTTTATCTGGGTTGAGTTCAATATAGTTTGAGGAACGAGTTTTGTTCCTTAAATCATTGATAACAGTCCAAGTTTCACTCGTGGAATCTTTAGCTCTTATGATGCGATTGTTATAATAGTTTTGTTTAATATGTTTGATAGTTTTCCGGTACAATATTTTATAGTTATTGATATAATTGAGTATGTGAAGTTTGTCTGTGAATTTTTCAATGTACATGAGTGATCTCATATTCTTAGATGGAGTACGTGTTCCTTTAGTTGACCATGATTTGTGACGTTTAGTTCTACGAGAGCGAAGAGGAAATTATGTATTGAATCGCCTGATAATTTTATTAATAAAGTCCAAAAATTTAGGGTCAATATCTTCAGAAAGATCAATCCAATCAATTGCTAAACATAAATTATGAAATTTGGTTAGGTTAGGTTAGGTTACCAACTGAGTGTTTTACTTTAGAGATTTACGAGGTAATTGAAATTCGGCAAAAACTGCTTCATGGTCAGAGAGACCTGAGTTAATTACTAAGTGATTCACATCATGGGTTAGAAAGTCGGAAACTATGTAATCTAAAATTTACGAAGTTGTTTTAGTAGTACAGTTAGTGAATTCACGTGCATATTTAGATCAAACGACTAAAAAATATTCACCAACGACCTTCGAGTGTCACAATCATTAGTAAAGTCAATATTAAAGTCACCGCATAAAATGTTCTAGCTCTTAACAGGCAGAGCGTCAAGTAAATTTAGAAGGTTCTCAAAAAAAGAATCAACATTTGATTTAGGTGGTCTGTAAATTCAAATTATTTATAAGTCCATATTTTTGTTGTAAATTATGGAAAATTCAAAAGTATTTTCTACTTGTAGAAAATCATATTCTAATACAGCCGAGAATTCCTTGCCAGAAGATAAAATTATGGATCCACCGGGAGCTGAATTACTCCTGTCATATCTACTAATAGCTCGATATTTTTTAATAAAAACAAGTTCGTTTGCTTGTACCCAGTGCTCAGTAATAGCAACTATATGCGGGAGCCCCAATTCCTTCAAAAACAACTACAACTCGTCCGTTTTATTGCGTATTGACTGATTATTAATAAGAACCATTCTTAATTTACTGTCCTTAAAACTAAGTGAGGATTCTAGCTCCTCTGGTCATGCCCTATCAACTAAAAATTTTTCTGGGAAGAGTCGGCAGTAAAGTAACGGCTATTACACTCTCTAATTTTTTGTAGATGAATTCTCCATTCCAAGGTGATGTAAGTTCTGTAGGTGGATAGATCTCCATCCACTTCAACTGAACTTATGCCATAAAAATCGTGAAAGTTATAATAAATTGCCCTCAAAGCTATGGGATCAACGGGCAGACCCTCGGATGCTACAAGCACCTTTATACTTGTGGAAGAATAACTTTCAAAACATACAGACAATAGTTGGTCATGTAGATAGGCAAGGAATAACTTGAGAGATGATGAAATAGCCGGTTCTCTTAATCTAGACATAATATAACGATTGCCTCCAGTAGAGGACTCCTGTGTTAATCTCACCGTAGGTGGAGTCATCGGATCTAGCGGAAAGTTAGTGTCATTGTGTGAATCTTTCGTAAACTGAAATCATTTATCACACGAAAAGCTGTTTGATTCACATACAGCTATAGCATGTTTGTCAGATGTGATGGCTACTACTACGGGACGAGAAGGAACATAACGAGGTTATTGACTATTACATAATGCCACCTTTAATTACGGCTAGGGCACAAGTTGTTCGAAACTTCTGGAATACTGGCTACCTAAGGAGATGTTTCAGTTTGTGTAGAGGATGATGTAATATAGGTGGGACGCTTCTTCTGATTATTGTTATTAATTTGGGTATTATTCTCTTTCACTAAATTGGATATATGAATTAAATCATTTTTCAAATTATGCAAATCTTCTTTTATCTCCAGGGATGAGCAATCATGGATATGAATTTTCGTTGTTTCTCCGTAATAGTTGAAAAACATAGAAGATATGTTGAAGAGATTATGTTCCATATCCCGTACTGATTTAAGCCACAAATCTGGCTTAAAGACAGTGAACATGTCGGCTATTTTATTGATATCGTCTATCTTCTTTTCCATAAGATTCCATTTGCATTCATTCTTTAATAACATATCGTATATCTCAGTAATAGTTGGTACGCTGTCAGTTAACTGATTTATACGATTTGCTAGCAAGTCAAATATATCATAAGGAATCTGATTCTTGGTTAAATCAGGAATTTTATCATCAAGGTATCTCAAAATAGGAGAATCGCAAAGTATGCAAAAGAAGTACAAGTTGTTGACCTTCTGGGAAAGTAAAATTTTTGTAGTGACTTTGTCAAGTCCTGTACAGCTCATACAGAAAAATCGTCGGCATTCACCGCTGGATCGAAACTTAGTATATTTATCTTTTTCTCAAAATTCCGTACAGCAATTTTCACATTTGTATCCGGCCATATCTATATCAAGGTCACTGTCGATATTAAACAAAAACGAACTCACGCTAGTTAACAGTAACTAAAAAACAAAAATCAAAACAAACAACAAACACAACTATAGAGTAATAGTCGGACTGCGAAAATAAATACAAAACAAACACAGCCGATCGATACGACAGTCGAACTAATACTGATACTAATAAAGATTATATATATTTTATAATTGCCACATTATTGCTACTGTAGCAGTAATTATAAATCAACTTTGTTTTATTGATATGTTTGTAGAAAGCTAAATCGTTCTCAACTAATTATATTGCAGAGTTGCTGGTGATAATAAATAAATGCATACATGAAGAGCACCAACTTTAGAAACAAATTAAATATGTCGTACTGTTGCCACTTGAATACGATTTTAGTGCAAGTATTAGTTTCAGACTGAATGAAAATTTTGATGAGAAACAAATTTTCTGTGATTTATATGGTATAAAGGCAGTGACTTTTTCATGGGCTCCAATTTTATCAAGTTGTAATAATTTTAGAAGGAAATAAATTAAAAATATACGTTTTAGTTGTAATATTTGAAATGATTAGTTGTATTCTTCTAAATTTATATATTTTAATATTTAGAGATATTATTAAAATTTTGTCTATATCCAATTATCAACATGGCTGCCAGTAATATAAAATTTTCAATTGTAAATATGACTGAACGAAGGAACGCAAGCCGCTAGAAAACAGCATCTGTTCTTAAACATTCACATCCAAAATGTATTCATACAGAAGTTCGCTCATTTCATCTGAAAAAGTACATTTAAGAGGATGAAGGAGTTACTGACAACTTCGTGATCTGTCAATGCTATTGTAATGTTTTTCTCACTTATTAAAAGTTTTTATTACGGGTGGGATAAATTTCAAACACTCGGTATGGCTACTTACCAATTTATTTAAACACTAAACTAATCACTAATACTCAATTTATGTATACAGTATATTCACTTAAACTAATTTATATGAACAGTTCACTAATTCACTTATTTATTTGTTTATCTCACGATGTCAAATTATCAACTAAACTAACTCTTCCTGATCAGTCCCCTTATATACTAGTGCCTTTTCTACTAGAGAATTCCGGGCTGCGGCTTATACACACAAATAATTTTTCTGGCCTTTTCTAGATAACTCTGGTCACAAAAACCAGCTCTAGATAAGATAGTCTCAATCGTAAACATTTTTTTATAACTGCGTATCCGCCATAATTTTAACTATTATACCTGGCTTAGACAGGGTAGGTTTTAGGGACTATACTAGTGTGTTGTTTCGTAACATTACCCGCTCCTTAAATGGAAGTTCCTCCTGGAATTTTTGTGTAGCCGAGACTGGATGTTTGAATCGGCAACTAGCCCCATTTCTACACTTTCCGATCTTATGGAAATAGCAGGGCACCGTCTTCATCGGATACTGATAACGGGGGTTGTAGCAACAAATTAATATCTGGACACCGGTATCTTGAAAGATAATCTCTACCATGTTCCTGATAACTCGCCAATCCAACTGGTTACTCGCTATCTTAGGCATAGCCAGTTTCTTCACGTTGGATTCCAACACATGGTCTCGGAGGTTTTGAAGTGCTTCCCACACATCGCGGTAGGTAGATCGATCTTGGAATTCATTTTAAGTTACCACGTAGAAGACGTACCGCGAATTATGTTTCAGTTTTAGTGTCTTAACAGAGGCTGGAATCTGGTCTTCAAGTTTTTCTAATTGCCCGAACTTCTTTCGAAAGACGGTTGCCAACCCTCGTGCGTCTTTGATACGGGCGGGGATGTTGTATGTCAGTGAATAATCTTCCGGGAGAGTTAACAAATCTTGTTGTTGTTCCGAGGTCACATCATATCTAGCTTTCCCGGTACCTCCAAACGCGCCCATAAATTCATCGAAGGTGGGGTCAGACACATCTCGAATAAGGTTTAGTCCTTCCTCTATGTCATGGTCTCCTTCGAATGGCGCTAGTCGGCTTCGGTGAACTACTTTTGGTTTTCCGTTGGGGATCTTGCTTATGCGATATAAAACATCATTGATCCTTTTCTTGATTAAGTATGGACCTTCCCAGGATTTTTGTAATTTTGGAGAAAATCCTTTTCTCCTCGCCGGGTTGTGTAACCATACTTTGTCCCCTTCTTTAAAACCGCCTTCTGTGGCCTGCGTGTCGAACCGACTTTTCATTCTGTCGCTGGCAACTTGAAGATTTGTTCGAACTAATTCATTAATATTGTCCAGTCTTCTTCTCAATTGGATCACATAGTCTTCGCCTGCTATATCTTCTCCAGGCCGACAGCCAAATTCCAGGTCACAAGGATACCTCATTTCACGTCCAAACAAGATTTTCGCAGGTGTT
The DNA here is from genome assembly GCA_963921935.1 of Galeruca laticollis. Taxonomy (NCBI): domain Eukaryota; kingdom Metazoa; phylum Arthropoda; class Insecta; order Coleoptera; family Chrysomelidae; genus Galeruca; species Galeruca laticollis. Next base: position 61,305,156 of record OY998178.1, on the reverse strand, counting down.
TCACCCGTGGACTCATTGACAGCAGATCGATAAGCCAATGTGAATAGGGAGAGATACTGGTCCCAATCTCTCTGATGGCTGGATACTACTTTGGACAGGTATTTTCCAATAGTCCTGTTCATTCTCTCGACCATTCCATCTGACTGTGGATGTAATGCTGTTGTTCTGGTCTTCTTCATTCCCAGCTTGTCGCAAATCTCCTGGAATAGATGGCTTTCGAAATTTCTTCCCTGGTCACTGTGGACTTCCATGGGCACTCCATATCGGCTGATAAATTCTTTCACCAATACATCCGCGACAGTTGTGGCCTCTTGGTTCGGGATAGAGTAAATTTCCACCCACTTTGTGAAATAATCCATTACAACCAGTATGTACTTTTTCTGTCGTCGGAAATGATCCAGCGATATCCAAAGCAATCCTTTCGAAAGGGCTTCCAACATTGTACTGTTTCATGGGTGCTTTTCTCTTTCGATGTGGTCCATTACTCGTAGCACAAGTCGTATATTTCTTACACCAGTCCTTCACATCGTCGGAGCTGTTCATCCAATAAAACCTTTCACGAACTCGCTGAAGGGTTTTCTTCACTCCCAGATGACCTCCCGATGGACTGTCGTGTAACGCCTTCAGTACCTCAGCTACTCTTGTTCTCGGGATAACTAGCTGTCTCCTCATCTCAGAACCATCATCCTGCTCAAGGACTCTTTTAAACAGCCCTTCTTCCAGGACAAGGGAGTCCCACTGAGCCCAATACGCCTTGAGTTTCCGTGAAAATCTTGACACTTCTTACCAGGTAGGTCGCCGGTTTTCTTTCTTCCATTGCCGGATCATCTTCAGGTGAGTATCATTCTCCTGATCTTTTCTGATCCTGGTGGGTGACCATTCCTCGTTGACTACAGTAGTTCTTGAAACTGCAGCTTTCCTAAATGCCACCTTGTTGCAGTGGAAGCAGTCTGTTGGGCACGGCCGTCTGGACAGGGAGTCGGCATTTCGGTGACTCACACCGGCTTGATGTTCTATGTTGAAATCGTATTCTTGAAGTCGTTCAATCCATCTAGCGATCTGGCCCTCGGGATTCTTGAACTGCATCAACCACTTGAGTGCTGCATGATCAGTCCCCATTAAGAACTTCCTACCATAGAGATACTGGTAAAAGTGTTCCACGGACTTCACTACCGCCAAAAGTTCTCTTCTTGTGACACAGTAGTTTCGTTCTGGTTTGGAGAGGACTTTACTAGAATATCCCAGTACTCTTTCTTGCCCTCCTTGGATCTGTGGGAGCACTCCACCAATTCCTACTTTGCTTGCGTCAGTGTCAAGAATAAAGTCTCCCTCTGGTAATGGATATCCTAATATCGGCGCCGAGGTTAAATGCCTCTTCAAGGTTTGAAAAGCCGTTTGACAGTCTTCGCCCCATTTGAAAGCTCTTGCTTCTTCCGTGAGTCGCGTTGTAGACTTGGCAATATCTCCAAACTTCCTGATAAATCTTCTATAATACGTGCAAAGTCCAAAGAAACTCCTTATTTGATGTTTGTCGGTTGGTTGCGGCCATTGCTGAATGGAAACAATTTTCTCTGGATCCACCGCCACTCCTTCATTGCTCACTATATGACCTAGATAGTTGACTCGGTTTTGGAATAGCTGACATATCTTCGGGTTTAACATGAGCTGAGCAGCTTGGAATCATTTGAATACGTCTTCCAAATTCTTCAGATGCTCGTCAAATGTCTTCCCCAGTACTACGATGTCGTCCAAATAGACCAGGCATGTCTTCCAAGACAACACTCTCAAGACATTTTTCATAAATCTTTCAAATGTCGCAGGCGCATTACAGAGCCCGAATGGCATGACGTTGGATTGCTATAATCCAGATCCGGTGGTAAAAGCAGTCTTCTCTTTATCTTCTGGGTCCATTTCCACTTGCCAATAACCAGACTTCAGGTCCAAGGTGGAAAACAATTTGCTGCGGGCCAAAGTGTCTAGCGTATCGTCAGTTCGAGGCAGAGAATAGCTGTCTTTCTTCGTCACGTTGTTAAGCTGACGATAATCCACGCAGAATCTCGTAGTTCCATCCTGTTTCTTCACGAGTACTACTGGAAACATCCATGGACTAGTAGATGGTTCTATTACTTTTTCTTCTGCCATCTTAGAATTATTCTTTCAGCTTCCTCTCTCTTCGCTCGTGGAAGTCTTCGAGCTGATTGTCTAATTGGCTTAGCATTACCAGTATCAATTTTGTGTTTGACGGCTGATGTTCTGCCAGTCTTTCCTCCTTTTGGTACGAATAAGTCTAGATACTGCAAGAGAAATTCTCTCATTCTCTTTTTTTCAGCTCGATCCAAAGATTGACCAGCTACTGATAACATTTGTTCTAATCTGGCATTGGAATTGTCAGTGGTCGTTGTTTGACGAACTATAGACGTCACTGGTACGCAGGATCCAATCTTGGTTTCCTTCTTGATGGTAATTGGGTAATCATTCACGTTTATCACACGTACTGGGATCTCTTTCGCCGATGTAACCAATCCTTTTCCAATTAGTACTCCTTTGCCAACTTCTTCGTCGTGGTTCCTTGGCTCCATCATAACCGGTGTACCTTCCTCCATGATTCCCTGTAGCTGTGCTACTATCATGGTTTCGCTTCGTGCAGGTAGAACGGTATCTTCCTGTACAGCTGCCGAGACCGCGCTACCTTCATATGGATGCAGGAATACCTCCTCGAAACCCACTTTAATGGTTCTGTTTCTGAAGTCTAATTGGAAACCATGTACATTCATTACGTTCATTCCCAGAATCACGTCTTCTTCAATGTCAGCTACGATTACCGTATGCGTGAACTTTTCTGCGCCAATTCCCAATTGGATTTGTGTTTTCCCGTGAACGTTGGCACTCTCGCCTGTGGCGGTCCGCAGTCGCAGTCTCGTTGGTAGAAGTTTCTTCTTGGGGTTTATTATCTTTGGTCGTATAATGGTTCTAGTTGCCCCAGTGTCAACCAGCAGAGCATACCCCTTGCCATTTACTTCGCCATCCACATATACACTGTCGTTGCGACATCTGAGAGAAGCTATCAGTATGAGAGGGTCCTTGGAACGATCATGGGTCGGTGCTGCCCGTAGCCGACCCGTTCTAGTTTTCCTGTGACTGGGGTTCTAGGTTTGCAGGAGTCTTGGGGCGCTTACATGAACTACGTACATGCCCTAGCCCGCCACAATTCCAGCATCTGATCTTTCTCGGCTTCTTGTCCATCATATTTTTCATTATACTGACGAACTGGTCAAATCTGTCTCCGTCACCTTCTTCTTGGATGGTCCTGATTTTGTTATATCCTGAAGCCTTCGTTGCTGCTTCATATTCAAGGGCAGCTGTCAATGCGTCAACTAATGTTTTGAGATGGGCTAAACGAAGCATCCTCTGCATATCGGGGTCACGTAAGTCATCAATAAAGGCCTGGATGCCCAGACATTCCATCATGTTCTCTGGTGCTGACGGATAAGCAAATCGAACTAGTCGGGCAATGTCCACTTCATATTCTTGAAGGGATTCCTCCCGTTTCTGCCTTCGGTTCTTCAGTTGAGATTGGTACAAATGTTCTAGATGTTCATGACCATATCGCATGTCCAACCTCTTTTTCAGCTGCTCGAAGTCATCCGTTTCTTCCAAAGGTATCGTCTGGAGTACATCTAAGGCATCTCCGCGAAGCGCGATGGTTAAGTTCACTGCCTTCTCTCTATCGGACCAATTATTCACTCTAGCGGCTGCTTCAATTTGTTTCACATAATTGGTCCACGACATTTTTCCATCGAACGTTGGGGCCTTGACTCGGTTAAAACTGCCAATGTCTTCAAACTTAGGTAGTGTTTCTGGCTTGCAAAGTTTCGTTTGCTCGGTCTTCTTTTCTTCCTCTGGCGTGCCTCGCGTTCTTGAATCAGCAATCTTTTCCTCTAACTCCTTGATTTTCTCGTCTATCGTTGTAATCTCATTCTCGATTTTCTCGTCCATCGTTGACATTTTATTCTCAATTTTCTCGTCCACCGATAACATTTTATTCTCGATTTTCTCGTCCATTGTTGACATCTTATCCTCGATTTCAGATTTTAGTGACGAAATTTCATTTTCAATATCAGCGGCAATGTCGTTTTTTATCAATAAGATATCGGCAGATATATCGTTCTTTAAAGTAGAAATCTTCTCCTACATGTTCTCTTCCATGGCAGAAATCTTCTCGTTCATGTTAGCCGAAATACCATTCTTCATAGTAGAAATCTTTTCGTCCATGTTAGCCGAATTATCATTCTTCATAGTAGAAATCTTCTCGTCCATGTTCTCCTCCATGGCAGAAATCTTGTCGTCCATGTTAGCAGAAGTATTAGAAGAAATGTTCTCTTCCATGACAGAAATCTTCTCGTCCATGTTAGCAGAAATGGACGAGATTAAGGTGGAAGCCTCGTCATTAAATAAAACTATTTCTGGATCAAAGCCGTCATTTTCCAATGCCACTTTAAGTCTTTCTACTAATTCACTTTTCTTACCGGAGTTTTCCAACTCACGATCTTCCAATTCAGCTCTTAATTCCGCCACCTTCAGATCCCTTAATCTCTTGGCCATTTTTACGGAGCAATTAATTCATATTACCCCACACCTGACACCAATGTAATGTTTTTCTTATTTATTGAAAGTTTTAATTACGGGTGGGATAACTTTCAAACACTCGGTATGGCTACTTACTAATTTATTTAAACACTAAACTAATCACTAATACTTAATTTATGTATACAGTATATTCACTTAAACTAATTTATATGAACAGTTCACTAATTCACTTATTTATTTGTTTAACTCACGATGTCAAATTATCAACTAAACTAACTCTTCCTGATCAGTCCCCTTATATACTAGTGCCTTTTGTACTAGAGAATTCCGGGCTGCGGCTTATACACACAAATAATTTTTCTGGCCTTTTCTAGATAACTCTGGTCCCAAAAACCAGTTCTAAATAAGATAGTCTCAATCGTAAACATTTTTTTATAACTGCGTATCCGCCATAAATTTAACTATTATACCTGGCTTAGACAGGGTCGATTTTAGGGACTATACCAGTGTGCTGTTTCGTAACACTATGTACAACTATTCATTTTACGTTTCATCAAGGTATACGTTATTAGTATATGTAGATGAGATGAGGAAGGATGATAGCTTGAAGAAACGCATGTCGAGCTTGAATAAAGCGAATATAGAAATATGACGAATAACATCCCAGACGTATGTCTCATCTTATCCCTAATTGCATTATTTCATTCACAAGAATCTGACGGAGATAACAAGAAATAAATCCTTCCTGATGCAATAATGCTATAGTTTTAAATAACATTGGTTAAAACCGCATTCAAATCAGGGAATGAGACTGTGCTTTGACAACACTCCTGGTCTTCCTTAACTCAATGCCAACCAATTTTCTAACGTGCATACGACGAAGCGCGCGTTCTACGTCTCGTATAAGACGGGATTTAAATCAATTGACTAGTTCTCTCGAGCCTAAAATTGTTAAATTCTGTTAAGCTCAAACTTATCGACGTTTACGGAAAACAAACATTTCATCTATCCATTTAATTAAAGCACCATTGGGCGGCTATTTTAAAGCTCATATTTTCCATGTGTCCATACATGATTTTCCTTTAAATACATAGGTTCTTGTAAATTGGCGATAATTATATTCCAAGATTTTGGTCTAGGGCCACTTTTATGTTGTCCCTGAGTATTAGCAGACATTTTCTATTAAAAACTTTTATTATAAGAAATACCCAGGATAACAATTTAGAATTAATTGGTATGCTTAGAAATTTGAAGAGACTTCATGTACAGATTATAAATAAATACTACTGTGAATATTTTAATTAAATAGGATTAAAAATTTCCATTACGGTCCTGTTCGTTCTGTTGTTCGGCGTATCAACGTATTTTATCAATATTTATAAAATCAATCACCTTCTTTCGCGTCAAAGTCATTTTATAAAAAGATCAGCCAACCCAATTTGAAGATTGTGCCCAATTCTTCTCCTAGGGTTGTATGGTTCATGATTCAATGTAAATTGAGACGAAATTACCTAACTAATGACGAGGTAGAGGAGGAAGAATAATCAAGAATGTTGCATCAAGCGGGAACAGAAGATGAGTCAAAATCAAGACGACGAAAAAAAGAACTAGAACAGTTTTGTCTCAAATGGACTCGCAAATGGACAATTTCAATAATACGGCAGCTGTCTGTTTTGGTAAGAATTTTTGTTATAGATTAGTTACTAATTGTATTCCAATATGGAAAGTGAAACTAGAGTGGATGAGTCACTTTCATATGAGTGATATGTACCTACATTAATTTTATTTGTTTATTCTAATTTACTTTTTGAATTAATTTTTAAGTGAAGTAAAATATATTGTGATATGGTGTTTTAAAAGAAATATATTATGTTTTCAAAGTTTTCTTTAATTTTCTCCGAAACTTTCCATTCCTTTCGATTTTCTTCCACTCTCTTAATCCCGACATTTTCATAGAGTTTCTACGGAGTTTGTTTTCCTAGAACTGCCAAGCTAAATCAAAAATATTTATTAGTTATTTTATTAAAGCTATGTAACAGCTCCTACTGTAATAATTATATAATCATTATAGCTGTGTCTGTGACTACAATAATTTTCGATGGCAATAAAATTACGGCATCTGCTTTAATAAAATTATTTTATAAGCTGTTAAAAGTGTTTATAACAATAGTTTTATAATGTATTCATACCTGATTTATAAATGCTACCAAACTCTCTTAAAAAAGTGTTATAAAGAAACTAAATTTCATAAACATATAAAATTGCTTTATAAATATTATATAATTTTGTTGCCAAAATGTTTTTGTATTTATAAAACAATTTTGTTACGAAAAGCTAAACTTGCTCTTATGGAAACTTTATATAATAAGTGGCATTCTTGAAAGCAACAATAAATAAATATTGAAATAAAATTGTTATATGAGCAAAAAATTATAAAACAACTTTGCTAGTTATGATGCACCTATGCTCCCAGCAAACTCGAATTTATATTTAAATCAAATGAACAATACTATTATTGAAAATAAGAATCGAATTGTAAATTCTAGATTTATAAGCACCCAACTGCGAAAAAAGTTTATATGAGATAACAAAGTAAGTACACTGCCTTTTTTCTATCAGTCTCTATATCTACTGTAAAAACCATCAATCATCAAGCCGGTTATCAAAAAAATGCGAAAGCATACCAATTAACGTATTCCAAATATATGATTTAATTTAAATCAAGCTATACAAAACGAACGAGGTTTTGGTAATAATAATTTATGTTTATAGCTACACATGGATTGTGAAATATGATTTTATCATTCAATGATTAGTTGTTGCTTGGCATGTTATACATTTCTTTCAACATATATGGGGAGTGGTTGTTTTCTAGCACGCTTTTAATATGATCCATCACCGATTTGCATGTGAAATAGGAAATCACATTTTTTGTATATTTTTTCAATTGAAGATTCTAAAAATATGTCTGCTGCATTTGAAAAAAATTCCAAACTTAATAAGGATTTAGAAACTCAATATATTATGTTGATTCGCCTTTTATTTGACAGTCGTAGAAAAAGTATAGTCTGAAATACGGGTGAGATTCAAAATTCTACACTCGTAGAATCATTTGCCTGGTCTACGGCTCGGGAAACAAATCTTTCTACCCATGTAGAATTTGGTTTACTCCACCCTTGATATAGAATATACTATTCTGAATAAGTAATTCATTGGATATGCAATTTAATAATTGAAAAAAGTTGTTGAGATGCTTATGTTTCGTTTGGGAATGTAAAATAGGTACTACTCAATACTCAAATAATTTTACCAATTTCTCAGGTACCAAAATGACAGTAACGAATGTGTATTGAAATGATGCAAATTAGGTAAATCTCTTAAAACTATACCTATAAATTATAGTCATAATCCTTTTAAAGAGATATCACTCAAGTACCAAAATGAGATATAACAAAAAATTTAATATTGAAATTAGTGTTATTTTCACTTGTGAAATGAAACTGATGGTTTGAAGATATACTGTGTTTCTGTATCCTAGAGCTGTTTTCCGTCTTTAATTGTGTTTGGTTTTTGTTGTTGATAGCTTAGTTTGTGAAAGCAAATTCTAATAATTTGCGTCCCCTAGACATTTTTATGGTGCACGATTTTTTAAAAAAGGTTCTAAGGCTTCCCAGTAAGTATTAATTTATATAATTATGAACAATTTTTTAGGATAATAGTAATAGTAGTGTCTATATTGTTTATGTTAACTATGAATAAATATTTTTTAGTTCTACGAGAGAATCTTATGGTGAAAACGATGTTGGCTATGTGGAAGTAAGACGAGACATCGACATTTGTAACCTCAAAGGACGAGTTTGTCCAGAACACAATGTAAAAAAAGCAAATGCTATTGTGAAATTATTTCGTAATGAAAATGAGGAAACAATCCGAGATGTTTATTGTAATACATGTCCAGCAGCTGCATGTAAGCTATGAATAAAATGAATTTTGTTATATCACAACTCATTAAATATAATTCAACATAAAATAAATTGATAGTTCAATTTAAATTCAAAATAGCTGTTCGAATCTGTGTATCTGTACTTTCATGAACCAAGAGGAAACAAATATTAAAAATAATTTTAATACTTAATCGGTTGTTTATTCCAAAATAAGTACACTACAGAACAACAATAAAGTACAACTCAGGTACTGCGGAGCATTCTTCAAAATAATAATAAAATTGTTATTGGTAATAACTAAATATCAAATTAAGATTGTACATGAGAAAAATTGCTGCAAAATGGATCCCCAAATGTTTGAATGTTGAATAAAAGCGTGCAAGGGTAGAAGCATCGCGTTCGATCTGTTCTCGATATGAAAACGATGTAGACTCCTTTCTACTTTAGACAGGTATAAAGACTGATACAGCCTAACCAATTAATTTGAAATACATAACACTTTCCATGTAGCTACAGGTAATAAACAATATTTATATAAATAAAAAAAAATTAAGAAGACAACATAACTCAACAAATCACAGCCCTAAGCAATATTTGAACTGGCCCAAAGACGTAATGAAATTATCAAAATTAAAGCTATTTAAAAGTACAGATATCTATTTATAGGACCCATAGCACCATATGATGGTCTATGAAATGGTACATGAAAGGTAAGTTGATGGCGAAGCCCCTGGCAAGGAATGCTAATCCCCATATGACTCAACCTGCCCATTTAGGAGGTTAAATATAAATATAGCCCCCAACATATCTCTACGATTACCAGGAGAAGCTAGTGACTTTTTTTTCCAATTTCAGCATGATTATATGGCCTAATATGCTATGGTATTAAATTTATCTTCGCGTTTAGACAAACGGATCCACTCCCGTAACATTTTTTTGTCTTTTGGAAAGGTAAAAAAGCTGACATCGTGTGCAAAGCCTTTCACGGGATTGTCTGAATCACAACCATACACGACACATCTCATTTTGACTAATTTTTGCTAATTTTCAACAATAAAAATGTGAAATTAACCGACATAAACATATCCAATAATGTAACTGCAAACTAATTCAAGGCGTTCACTCTCGGTGTGACGTCAGCATGCGCGAAATCATACCTCCTATTTTATTGTATCATGGGTAGAAATGCGATTACTTTTATCATTTTCCTCTTCGATAGAGGTCACTGAATTTTGGATGTAACTATCTTTTCGAGAATTATGATAACAAAACAAATTTAATTAAATAAGTACTATAAACGGTTGCAGGAACTACAATAACAATCACTGCTTTTGACAATTTCTTTTTATATGAAGCGCGAAAGCTTAGTGTCAAACACTTGTGACTATATGCAACAATTTGAGACTGAGACACATATATATTATATAATTATAAACGATTTAAATGGTAGTATTCCTTGGAGGAATATTTTTCCTCCGTATTGGGGGTTGGGCGGTTGCTGAAAAGCATAGACGTATACTGAAAAGACAAAGGAGACAAATGAGACAGACTGATGTACGAGTCAGTGAGTGCAAGTATCACAATAGGACATGACTCATCATCATTCTTGGTTTTCTGATATGGGCAAAGGACAGAGTTTCACTATTGAATGAACAAACTCTACATCAGCTGTGAATACTTTAGCGGCTAGCGGCTAGCGGCTCTGACTTTCCCAAATTTGCCTAAGAGGAATTCGAGGATTCTAGCCAATGGCCATTTGAGGGGAAGGTTATCTCCTTCTGTAAGTAGTATCATTTGATTTTTCCTGATATTAGAAACATTTATAGCGATTCGGAAGTAAATTTAGATAATCCATATACCACGTTTTTGAAAATGACCTGAGGTTAAGGGATGCAAGTCATCTGCAGGTTATACAGGTCGAGAATTCAGGATTTCCTCTATGTATGCAATCACGGTACTGAATTATTCGGAACTGAGAGTATAGGTACTTACAACGCTGTATAGGTGGTATTTGGAACTCTTGATTGAGGATTCTCATATTCCACCACAATGTGGAGAACGTGGCAGAATATGTTTCCGTTCAATAAAGTTGAGAGACAAGAAGTTCTTAATCTAATTTGAGGTAGAATTTATTAGGAGAAATTCATTAAGCTCTTTCAGTTGATTCTTAGCCCCGAGAGAGTTTGTGGCGTTGTCAATAAATATAACCTGATAGTTTCCTCTTCTTGCAATAAAAAGTTTCAATGTTGCAATGAAGGTCTTAGCTGAAAGTCTGGAAACTAGTTCCATGTGGATGGCTTTAGTGGTGATGCAAACAAACAAATTTATATAGCACTCAGTGATAGGAGCATTTCTGAGGCGAGAGCTTCTGATAAGAAAAGGGCCTGCGAAGTCTACTCCTATTTTTTGAAAGATACGATCGTGCCGTACTTTCTCTTTGGAAACATCTGCCATTATTTGCAGTGTAGATTAAGCATTCAACTTAAAGCTTGTAGTGTGAGTGCGTGTTAGATTTTTAATTGCTTTCTATCCGTTTATCGGCCAAAATCTAGTCGAAAATTCTATAATACGTTCTGTGGTTCGCTATGAACTAAACGCTTGTGTTCAAGGAGCATCGTAAGACGTACAGTGAGATTTCGAGATGGGACTAAGAGAGGGTGTTTCTACTCGAAAGGAATCAATGCATTAAAAATTCTTCCTCCTACTCTTAACAAATTTTGTGCTTCAAGAAAAGGTTTTAACGTTAAAATCTGTTTTTCAGTAGAGGATTGTTAATTCGTAAGCTCCTGTATTTCTTTCTGAAAGTGTGCCAGTTGTATTTGCTTCACAATGAACATAAAAGCTTCGCGTAACTCAGCAGATGATAACGGTTTTTTCAATTTTAAGACTGGGATTTCTAGTGATGTGAATAAATCGAAACAAATATCCTATACTACGATGTAACCTACTGAAGTTGGAGAACCCAGAAAATACGGACTCTTCACTGGACGTTGTTAATAAAACAACTCTCATTTCTTCTGGCAACGCAACTATAATTTCGAAAGAATATGTAGTGAAAAGTTGATCCTCGACTGAGCGTAAGAAAACAGGGCCATTAAACCATAAATCGGAGATTCTATAAGACATCGTTCCCCTTTGATAAAATATCTACTAGGTTGTTTTCACTAGTTACATGATGCCATTCAATATTATTAGTGAGTTCTTGTATTGTGGAGACCAGTTGTGAAATATAAGTACTCCACTTGGATGGGGAGTGTGCTTTCTTGGCATCAGGCCGTAGATAAACAGAAGAGGTTGATAGACGACTTGCGAAGATTTGAGATATTCGAGAAGCTAGTTGAGCCAGTAATACCATTCCACATAACTCTAGTCGAGGTATAGTGTATTTCTTCTTTAATGGGGCAATTCGAGATTTGCTAGCAACGAGAGTGCAATTAATTGTATCGTCTTCATTTAACGATCAAATATAATTGTTACTAACATCTATAAACTAGATTTGGTAAAATGAGTCCAATGCTGTTTGACCGAAGGATCTGATATAGGAGTATCACATTCTAGTCTGGATAGGCAGAGTTTTTGCATGGGGGCTTTCCCAGTACAATTATAGGATTGATCAGTCCATTGGGATCGTAGTAGGAATTATTGCCGACAACATTTTTCGTTTGGTGACGGAAAATATTTGAAGAATGTTTGGTACCGTTATTTGCGTAGAGTCTGTTATAGGGTCCTTTTTAAGCCTAGAATTTTACTAGGAGATTGGTTTAGATTTAGGTCAACGTTTTGGGTTGTGGGTTAACATTTTTTGTGTTGAAAATCTTGAGAGTTGGAGCACCACTTGTGCAAGTGAAATCTGTGTGAAGTAAAAATTTAAATAAGTTGGGAATGTAATTGAAAAAGCTCTTCATTATAGTCTGTATCTGATAATATGTCATCAACGTACGTTTGCTGAAGTAGTGTTTCTGAGGTTAAGGGCAAATGAGAGTTTCTGTATGCAAATTCGTTCAGAACACAAGTACCTAAGAAGGAGCTGCGTTTTGTCCAAAAGATACCGTTTGAAGCTCAATACATTGAATATAGTCATTTACTGAATCCCTTCCCAGCATATTCTGTAGGAAGTTCTGGTTTGGAATTAATGGTACTTGTCGGTACAATTTTCCCATGTCTCCAGTGAGACCGAACTGATAAGAGTTCTAAACCTACATGGTTTTCCACGAGTAATCGAAAACCACTCTAATTTCAGTAGTAGCACTGTTTTCTCTGAGTAAGCACAGATACGGAATAAAGTACTTATGTTCAGAGAGATGATTTATTTACGCAAGACTGACAATCTTACCATGTTCTAGCTGAACGTATTCGTGTATAAACTTTGTGAATTCCAAAAAGAGAGAGGGGTTTATTCAAGATTTACGTTCATGATTGCAAAATATTTTACGAGCGACTGAGAGTGAATCTCATGGTTTCAAGTTCACCTTGGGAGAGAGGAGAGGTAGGTAGAAATGATATCTTCCGGTGGGTAATATCTTAACAGCAAGAGCGCCATCGGAAAAATAAACTGTATGTCTATTGAGCAATTTTCTTGTTCAAGAAAAGAGCATAAGAGGTCATTGAGAGACTTGTTTTTTTATCCAGTGTATAAATCCGCATTTACATCTTCCAAGATTGAATATTGTAATGAGAGATACGAGAAAGTTTACGATTTCGACTTCTGTCTGCGAGAATTGCTTCATCCTCATCCTTTTTAAGATTCATAGGTCAAGAATAGAGAGAGAGAGAGAGAGGAGGCTGTATAACAACTTCTTGCTGAACTATGAAGAATTCAGAAGCCACAAAGAGATTATTTCTATTAAGAATATCATAGGAATCCTTTGCCACTATTTGCCCTGGTACATTTCAGCTACAATATATCCAAGATGAGTGTTTGCGAATGTCGCGAGAGAGGGAGCCACCTGTTTGACCTCGTGAGTGCGTAAAGAGTAATACAAATCGGCACCTATAAGCATGTCGATTTTAGAGGGCTGGTAAAATTCATCGTTTGCCAACGATTGAGAAATACTGTTAGGAATTTTGAATTTATCAGGTTGTAATTCAGTTTGAGGTAGGAGGGTGGTAATATTGGTTACCACTGAGCAAGATATAGCGAAGGGAATATCTCCACTTCCAGCATGCAGATAGGAATTTGTGAGCTTTGTGCCCAGATTCTATCTGAGAACAATGACTGATTATGTGGTCTGTATCCGAGAAAGATTATTAGAGCGGAAGTAATGGATGAACTCTGACTCCCGTTGTCAAGGACAGGTTTAAAAGTTATGGGTTCACCAGATTGGGAATACGCGATCACTTTGGCTGCATTTTTATATCTTTTCTCCAAAAACTTGAGAACAACCGGAAAATTGTCATTTGTTACTTTGAGCGCGTCGATTTTTTTAGCTTTTGTTTTAAACTATTGTTATTAACAATTAACCAAATGAAGTGTTTATTAAAAGTTGGAAATTGTTCGGGATTTTCACCTGAGAAAGTAGGAATGTGAATTTTCGGCTAAGTTACTTTTGAGTTACTATTGCTTATGCTAGGACCGGAATTTGCATTTACCAATGAAGAAAGTATACTTATGTTAGAAGACGAGATGAATTTTGCGTTGTGATAATTTGTATAGATTACCAATAAATCCTGCTCATCATGAAAATAATTCACTTCCATCATATCCTCTATACAATCCCAAACACGTTCGTATTTTGTGTTTTCATCCAATGAACTCAAACGGCCTGGCCTTTATATTGCTCTGAAAAATTCGATTCATTTTCTTTTTATTATTTAACTTTACGAAAAAAGTTTCATATTCCGTAATCAGGATTGATAGATTCATTAACCTTGTCACGAGTCTTAATAATAAAACATTTAAAAGAGGTAGAGATAAACATTAACATTGATGCGCAATGACCCAAATATAAATCCAATTTTGCTCATCAAACAATATTACATTAAAATAAAACACAATTGCATTCATGGGTTAACCAAGACAATATTTTCAAGTTAATTGATTCATATTGACCGCAGCCATTTCGTCTCTACACCTAATTAAATTAGCTGGAAATAAACGGTATATAAAATGATCTATTGCCCTGCACTCTTGCTTGATTTTCTATCTGCTCAGTACGTACCATTCATTCTAATTACCTCTTAAATAACGGAATAACGGGGGTTTACTGGTTTTTATTTTGCTCGAAGGGCTAACAAATAGATAGAAATGGGATTACTTTCAATATTTCTCCCTTCGATACAGGTCACTAAGTTCTGAAAGTATCTTTCTATTCGAGAATTATGATAATAAAACAAATTTAATAAAATAAATACTGTAATCGATTACAGGAATTACACTAACAAGAATTACATTTAATATGCGTTTGTGAGCACGTAATGTTGGAATAAAGGATAAAATAAATGACTTTGCTCTTCACAATAAAAAAATTCACATCACTGTCACTTCACTTGACCATTTCTTTTTATACAAAGTGGGTGAGCTGAGTTTTAAACACGTGTGACTAAATACACGTTCTAACTGTAACAATAAGAGAACTGAGACACATTATACAATTATAATCTATTGAAATGGCAGTATTCTATGTAGGAATATTTTTCCTCCAACGGGTAATGTATAAGTTTTAGGCAATGCAGTATTAAACTTCTTTTTGAATGTCTCATTTAATGGAGTTTCACTATAACAATCAGTTTTTTCTGTTAGTTCAATGACAGTTCATTTCTGCCTGAAATTACACTTCCTCTTCTTGGTGGTTTCTTAATTTTCAGGTAGCCTCTGTATTATTCCTTGAGACCTGGATTGTGAACTGTCCTTCAATCTTTTGGGTGGTCTTCCATGTAGTCTATTTTCTGCTGGTTTTCCCTCTAAGGTTAAGCGTGGGAGCCTGTTTTTTTCCATACCTTTAACATTCGCGTACCATTGTGTCTTTGCATGGCCCACCTTAGTATGTTAAGTATCTGTGTTTCTGATTCGATCTCTTCTGGTTCCTCCAACGAGGGTTTTTAGATTTTTCATTTCAGCTACTGTTGAAATGTTTTTTGTTTTAATTGTCTCATCTCGGACTTCTAAGCCGTATGTCATTATCAGTCTGATACATATCTTGTAAATTCTAATTTTGCTGACTGTACGCATGTGTTGGGTCGTCAAAATTATTTGCCTCAAACATTCCGATATGGCAGCTGCTTTATTTATTTGCCTTCACAGATCTCTTTCTGGTTCATGATAGTAAGACGAATTTATACCCACTATATCCAGGTATTTAAATTGGGAAGATTTTGTTGTTTACCACTATTTTGCATCATATGGGATATTGGCAAGAGTTGCACAGTAAGTTTTTTCCTGTGAAAATATTTATGTTGAACTGTCGGCATGCTTGATATAATTCATGAAGCTGTCTTTGCAAGTCGTCCTCTGTTTCAGCGACAATAAGTGCATCATCCGCATACCATACCATGCTAATTCTATTGGGTAATAAACAATTATTCACAAATGCCACTTTCTCTATTATAATATTCATCATGAGGTTGAATAGGTAGAGACTATGCTGCCTCATTGCCTTATCCCATCTTCTTCTTTTTAGAGTACATATCCGGTTGGGATGTTTGCGATCAACATGGCTATTCGGACTATTCGTATCTTATCAGCTGCAGTACGAAACAGTCCCATGGTGGTTAAAAAGAACCACTTTCATAGATTTTGGAGCCAATTGTTTCTTCTTCTCCCCGGACCACTTCTTCCACACACTTTTTCCTGTAGGGTGCGTAGCAGTAAGCTATAAATGTTGTGGTTTTTAGTTACGGGGCACAAACATTCAAGTTTGCGTTGTTTTACTTGGAAAAGATCTCGCATTCTTTATTTAGTCTTCGCAGTACCTCAGCGTTGGTGACATGTTTCCCCAAAGATATCTTGAGAACTCTTCTGTAACCTCCAGTTCTTCCATTGTCGCATTAGTCAGCGTCCAGGTCTACACCCAGAAAAGTACCGAACACTCATAACATCGCAACTATCGTATTTTTGTTGTTAGTGGTGAATCACGGATCAAGAAAATCTTGCCAGCTTTAATAAACGATATTCTTGTTTTCTCGATGCACTCCTTTATTTCTATTGAGTAGTCCCACTGGTCGATTAGATTGGTACCGAGGTAAGTGTAGCTGCTTACCTTTGTTATTGGTTGGTTATAGACCATTAGCTGTCCATCTGAAATTTGATTTTTACTAATGAGCACGTACCTTGTCTTCTTGACGTTAAAATCAAGACCGTATAATTTACTAGTTTCTGCTACACATTGGACCAGCGTTTTCAATCCCTCCAAAATATCCGCGAAGATAATTGTGTCGTATGCGTAACTTATGTTATTTAGACGTTCGCCATTGACGAGAATTACATCCATAATGTCGCCTAGCGCCAACTTTATGATTTCCTCCAAATAAATATTGAAGAGCAGGTGTTCGAATAATATTCGAATTGAATTCATCTATTGAAATAATTTCTTCGCGCAAAACGAGGCATTGACGTCATCAGCGGTATTATCACTCAGTAAGTTACAACTCTAAAAATCGGCCCACATTTTGACATGAGCGCGAAGTTTGTTCCCCCTCTGGCGCGGCTCTAAGTTGCTGGATGTTCGAAAAAGACACGGCGGTGACAATGGTTGATCATAGCCACCCGGCATATTAAAAGTATAAAGATTAATTTTGAAAATATAATTGCAACTTCCACTAAGTGAAAAGTTATGTGTTTTATTTATACTATATATAAACGGCATGGCGTTATAGTTCGCCATATATTGATGCGATATAATCACCTAACAGGGGAGACGGTATGCATCCCTATCTCACGCCACGTTGTATTCTTATTTCTTCTATTACCTCGTCTCCCACTCTACTGGCAGTAGTTTCATTATAATATAAATTGTTGATGATAATGATGTATTTATCATCCAAGTCGATGATCGTTAGTATTGTCATGTTTGACTCTGTTAAATGCTTTGCTATAATCAATAAAGCATACATACACAGGGCAGTTAATATCTCTACAGCACTGCAACAGAACCTGGACTGCAAAAAGAGGCTTACTTGTGTCTAATGCATCACGGAATCCAAATTTTGTTCCAGATATATGTGTTTCACATTCTGGAGCTATTCTTTTGTGAACGGCTTTCAAAAACGTCTTGAAGATATTGCTCATGGGGCTTATGATTCTATGGTCGTCACATTTTAGTCAGTTGGGATATGGATGTGAGCCATTTAATGCCTTCATTCATTAGATTTGGAAATTCCGAGTGAAAATTGTAAGGCCCTGTCGCTTTGCAGTATTTGGTTCTTTTGAGGGCTTCTCTCACTTCCTTCGATATGGGTGGTCCTGCAATACACACCAAGTTGATTGGTGTTATGCTCCTATAGTATTTAAACGTGTTTTCTACATATTTCATGCAGGTGTGTTTTTCTAGACTATTATCGACTATTGATTTTCCGTTCTCGTCAGTTAGCCATATCGGTGTTCTGGATCTAAATATTCCGGCCGCTTCGTTAACCTGTTTATGGAGATTACAGTTATCATGTTTATTTTCCATCAACTCTATTCCCCTACTTTTTTCTATAAATCTATAAACCACTGGTTCCTCGTATGTGATACCATTCTTTATGTCTTTATCATATCTCTTATAAGCAATTCTGTCCTCATCCTTTATTCCTCATATAAGTTTCATCATGTCCAGTAATTCATCAGTTATCCAGGATTTATTGTGCTCCCTTTCTATTCATAGATGTTTGTCGAATGTTTACTGTTGGATTTCACATAATGATTTTAGGTAATTATCCACCTAAGTTGCGACTTTGCTACTAATTATGCTTTCCATTTTACCTTCAATGTGTTGACGTATTGCATTTTTGTTGGTTCCTTCTTACGCATATTTAGATCATATCAGGCTGGTTTCGCTGGCTTTATCTTTTTTAACTGGAGTTTCATTGTACAGATAAAAAGACTATGATCTGACCCAATGTCACCTGCTGGATATGTCTCTGCAGCAGATAGACTTGGTTAATTGGTCTAGCATAATTATTAACAGAGATACATGGTGTTTTATTTATTTAGTCCAATGCTTTTGAAGGCCATAGCTTTAGAACCACCCTATATATTTCTTTCATTTTGGTAAGAATAATATTGCACTGATAACACAATAAGATAGCGCAATAAAAATAAATATAATTCAGGTCTGGTTTAAGGAAAATTTCCAAATTCGATAATCTCCAAAACAGAATCAGAATTTTCAAAATCCAATAGATTATTCGAAGAGAACAGAAATATAGAGCGGCACCAAAATATTTTTCGAAATGCACATCCCGTTTTACTGCTTAACTTTCAATGTCAAAGTTATTCAAATGTATCATTGACATTTTCGTACGTAATAACTTGAGAACCACCCTTTGAATTTCTTTCATTTTTGGTAGGTGTAAGTTACATAAGCATCAAAATCTTATCATGTAACAAACACAGTTATAATCTAGGTTCGGGTTAAAAAAAATATTTTATCAATATTTTTATAAATCAATAGTTTATTCCAAAAGAACAGAAAAAATTGAGTTACACGGAATGTCAAATTATTAATAATAATTGTTCCAAATGTCCGCTATTTTGTTATATGCATTTACGAGCTCTTTTTAAGATATTTTGTGTTGCTCGTCTTATCATCAATGGATTTGCCCTGATTTCCTCGCAAGCATCATCAATTCTTTGAATAAGATCTTCTAAGCTGTTTATCTCAGTAGAGTATACTTTGGCTTTCAGATATCCCCAAATATGATAGTCCACTGGGTTAAAATCCGGCGACCGGCAAGGCCAATTATTGGACCCGCCCCTCCATATTCACATGTTTCTAAAACTCTCGTCTGGAAAATTTCGCTCAATTACCCTAAAGTGAGGCGATGCACCATCGTGCTGGAAATACATTCCTCCAATTTCCGCATTTTCTAATAGCACTGGTAACATATCTTGCAAAAAACCAAAATAGTCGTCTCCTGTTAATGTACGGGGTAGGACACCAAACGTTAACCGAAAACCTATACTGCGAATGTGTTTCTCTTGTAGCAAAATTATTTTCATGATCCCAAACATGGGAATTTCGTAGATTGTAAACCCCATCCTTTGTAAATGTGGCCTCATCAGTGAATATGCACCTGCTAACTATTCTTCTCCTTCTAAGTATCCACCGACTAATGTCTAATCGCGGTTCCAAATCACGTGGTTCTAGTCTTTGAACCTGTTGAACATGATAAGGGTGGAAGCTAAATTTTTTTAATCTCCTCCAAGCGGTAGTATGGGTTACATTTAATGCGTTGCCAATCCTTCTTGTACTGATTGTTGGGTTGTTGTCAACCATATCTGGAACAAAATGTAATTATGGCACTGGAGGAGACTAATTTAGTATCACATAATAACGTATTAATGTAATGAACAATAGGGAAATTTCTAATCGACTCTTAGTCTTAATATTTATTAAATAAAATTTAATAGCTTCACTTTACCTAGTATATCATCTTCAACATTCAAGTGTTGTTTTTCACCATAACTATTGGTTGTCGCTGTAGGAAATCTACCATGTTGCCGACTAATCAAATATTCTCGCAAATGTCTGGTAATGAGGAGTGCGACGATTAGGAAAGCGTCTTTCATATTCCCTTACTGCTTCTCTACCATTCCGTTACAAAAGCCATACACAAATAGTATGTCTGCATATTCTACATTTGTAAATTTATGAGGCATAATTAATTATTATTCAAAATGATCTAAATTATTTCCTGCGAAATTCACTAACAACAAACGATTAACTACCAATAACAAAACGAACTGTCAAAGTTTTCCGTACTTCAACAGTCTACGCCTATTTGATAATTTTTCTGTTCCTCTTTTAGAATATTAAACCTACTTGATAATTGTTAATGATTTTGACTTGAATATTTTAGTGAGTGTGCACTTTGAGAAACATTTTCGTGTAACTAATTTTTTCTGTTCTTTTGGAATAAACTATTGATGCTTATGTAACTTACACCTACCAAAAATGGAAGAAATCTATAGGGTGGTTCTAAAGTTATTACGTACGAAAATGTCAATGATACATTTAAATAATTTTGACATTAAAAGTTGAGCAGTAAAATAGGATGTGCTATTCGGAAAATATTTTGGTGCCGCTCTATTTTCTCTGCTCTCTTCGAATAATCTATTGGATACAGGGTGTTGTTTCGGAGATTATCGAATTTTGCAAATTTTCCTTAAACCAGACCTGGATTATAATTATTTTTATTACACTATCTTATTGTGTTATCAATGCAATATTATCCTTACCAAAAATTAAAGAAATATATAGGGTGGTTCTAAAGTTATGGCCTTCAAGAGCATTGGAAAAATGAATAAAACTTCCTGTATCTCCGTTAATAATTATGTTAGACCATTTAACCAAGTCTATTTGAAACCACCAAAGTGTCATCTACTTGCAGTTAACCTGTGGTGGTTTAAGTATGAAACACCCTGTATAACAGTATCTTAAGATTTATATGTTCCGTCTTCCAAAAATTTATGTCAACTGTTCGATATTATCTTATAAGGAAGCTCTGGAAATGACCATATAATATAAGAACACAAGAAAAGCTTCGTCCTTTGAACTTATTAATACATTGATATTCAATTTTTGTACCAAAAGTCATTTGTTTCATCTGCGAATGACCATTTCCCCCTTTATAGGGCAAAACTTTTTTTGGGTTTTAAAAAATTTTGAGTTATTTTCACGATTTCCATAAACAACAACACCAAAAAATGGTTTTTAGAAAAAAAATCCTGTGTGTATGTCGTCGTCGTCGTCGTTGTCGTCGTCGTCTTCGTCGTCGTCGTTGGCCACTTTTCGTTACATGTCTGTTAGCACGATACAGCCTCAGTAATGTAACAAGTCACCAATTTTATGATTGAATATTGTGAAGCACATGTAATAGATGAACCGTATTGATTTTCAGCTCACCAGAGCGAGTACAACAGGTGCTATAGTACTTTATGTATGACATTTTTGTCATTTTTGGAGAAATTTCAGTTTGTTAACACGATACAGCCTCCGGAGTATATACAAGTGAATTTAAGGATTGGATATTATTCAGAGCGTCTCAAAGATGAAGCCTATCAATGTTCAGCTCACTCAAGCCTGTACAACGGGTGCTATGGGTGGTTATTTTTGGAGAAATTTCGGGTTGTTAACACGATACATCCCCCGAGGTGTATACAAGTGACAATATTACGACGGAATATTTTTCAGAGCCACAGAAATATTTAAAAAAATTGTGTTGACACTTTTGAAAAAAATGGGTGGTCACTATATATGCCACAGTCCATCTAAGAATCATAATAATGCTTACGGTTAGTTGTTAGTATATATGCCACTTTTAAATTTGGGTATAAAAATAAATTATTCATAGTAATCTTGGTCTAAATAATTTTACTCTGAACATAACATGTCTTATAAAAAGAAAAAATAATACAAAAACTTTCTAGTCTATAAAAAGAACGATTAATTTCTTCTTCACGTGAAACGGTTTAAAAAACTCCAAACATAATGCAACATCGCATTTGCCACATATTATATTGGACCTTTTGACACGCTGTTTAGAGCTACATAAAGCACACCTTCTGTAGGTGCCTTTATGTGGTAAGTGAGATCCTACATTTGCTTGCCACCGGAATACTTCTGTCGGTTCCTTGCTTTACAATTTCTTTTTGTAACTTTTTGTGGGGCTCTTTTTCGCAATCCTTCATAATCACCGATTAATTGATTGAGCAAACTACTCCTAAATTCTAGTTGGGTATAATTTTCCTATTCGAATTTTTTTCGTCTTGACAATGCCGAATGTATGAATTGACTATAGCGGTATCTATGAAGTAGTACAATTTTACCCACAATCTCCGCGATTTCTTGGATATATTTTAGCATTCCATTAATTGATCGAAGTGATCAACTCCACCCATATATTTATTATAATCCTCGATTGTTTCCGGACATTTAACCATTTCTTTTCTCCTTTTTTATTTGTTTTGTTACTTTGTTTGCTCTATCAGGGTTATCAAAGTTGCTGACAATTACAACTGGCTTTGATCCCGTATCTTTCCATTTTACCACGGATATATCATAACATTGTGGCAAAATCCGATTCTCCCATTTTCAAATTTTGGTCCACAGCTAAGTTCTCCTTAGAATAATATTTTATGTTTATACGAAAGGTAACGCACGCAAAGAACTCCTGAGTTAAAAGCTTTTCAATCAAAGGTATGGTTGAAAAAAATTATCAAACTACAAACAACGACCTGTATTTCGCAGGGGTTGAGACAAATTCAAAAAAGTTTTTTCTCCCAATGCACCTTCCTCTTTAGATGTTGATTTTCTTTCATACACAATAAAATTATAAAGGTAGCCTGTTACAGAACAACAAGTTGCCCAAATTTTAAAAGCTCTTTTTATTGGTTTCATAGGCATATATTGTTTTATCGAAGATCTACCTTTGAAACCCACCATAATTTCATTAATAGAGGCATGCCTACTGATGGTAAACGACCTTTTGTATTTTTCTGTCAGGAAATTCATCAGTGGTCTCATTTTATAGAGCTTGTCATAGGTCCTTTTTGTGGCATACGTTCATTATCATCAGCGTGTATATATCTAAGCAGCTGTAGAAAACGTTGCAAAAACATTATTTTGAATACACGTGATACTTGTAAATTTGGGTAACTTGACCAGTACATCCTCAGACTAGGTAAACTATGAAAACCAGTTATAATTAGGATACCCAGGAATGCATCAAATTCTCTATCAGACATATTCAAATCAACAGTGTGTTGTAATGCATATCGTTCTGTTCCTACCAACAGGATCTGGTTACATTCGTCAAAGAAATGGTATAAAATTCCTTTCGGTAAACTGAAATCAACCGAAAAATTAGGTTTTGATTTTTGTTTATAAGTGACCGTTTTGTATGTTGTTGGTTCAGATGCAACTTTTGATCAAACGTAAGTCTTGAAAGATGGTTCAGGTGGATATGTTTCACAGCGTCCCGAAGCAACATGCGTATCTTCCCGATCTTCCAATGTGCTGTCATCATCAAAGAATGGTAGGTACACGTTTTACAGGAGTATCATCAATTTCATACTTTGGATCAGCAATAGAATCATCACTATCCTACTACATTGCTGAAGAAGTGGATGCCTGCAAATAACTACGAGAGTACGATTGGAGCTTGTTTCTGTATATAGCGTTTAGTCCTCAGCATCTCTATCTCCTTCTACATAGTCAGTGATTGAAACATTGTCAATATAATCAAAAAGCTTTCCAGGACTCATATCGGCAAAGTCTGATATGTTCAGATTCCTTTTAGCTTTTTCTATTTTATCTACAAATAAAAAGTAGAAAAATACTCAGTGAATAGATTTTCTATTCGTCACTATGTGTATGTAACCATCATGCGTAAAAAAGTATTTGATTTATATAGGACCGCAAGCTTTATATGTAGGTGCTAAAATTATGTTATAATTGATATATGTCGTTTCACATGAAATAACATCTTAGCCGATTGACATTAACATTCAATTTCCCTGGTGACGATTAATTAGATGTATATAGAATAATTAGTATTTAATACTTACCCAAACTTATCTAAAAAACACACGCAGCACAAGAAAAAACGAAAACATGTCATTAATCCGGCAACTACTTTAAGGCACACTGGTTAATATAGAGGCCACTTTTTACATCGACCAATGGAGTTTGAGTATTTTTGCTTAGAGGTGGAGTTTGAACTATGCTAAGGTGCATGGCATATATACTGCGTGCATGTATCGACTAATAGAGGGTTCTACATGATTATAAATAAGAAAAATAAAAGTGGCAAATAGAGCGACCACTAACCTATAAAGGGTTTAAGTCGAACAAGCTGTTTTTGGTAAGTCTGCGGGGCTCATATATGTCTGTCTTATGTCGAAAAATATTCTCATCCAATTTTTATTCGTCAATGATTTGTTCATTTGGCCAATTTTTTCTCGTCAATGGTTTGTTCATTTGGTGGTCGTGAATAAGTCTTCACTTTCATTGTTCTCATGAATATAATTTTTTCGTAATTATAAATTGGACTAGATGTGAAGGACTGGTGTAAGAAATGTACGACTTGTGCTACGAGTAATGGACCACATCGCAAGAGAAAGGCACCCATGAAACAATATAATGTTGGAAGCCCTTTCGAAAGGATTGCTTTAGACATCGCTGGACAATTTCCAACGACCGAAAATGGTGGTAAATACATCCTGGTAGTAATGGATTATTTCACAATGTGGGTGGAAATTTAGGCGATCCCGAATCAAGAGTTCACAACGGTCGCGGTTGTACTGGTGAAAGAGTTTATCAGCCGATACGGAGTGCCCATGGAAGTCCACAGTGACCAGGGAAGAAATTTCGAAAGCCATCTATTCCAGGAGATTTGCGACAAGCTGGGAATGAAGAAGACCAGAACAACAGCATTACACCCACAGTCAGATGGAATGGTCGAGAGAATGAACAGGACTATTGGAAAATACCTGTCCAAAGTAGTATCCAGCCATCAGAGAGATTGGGACCAGTATCTCTCCCTATTCGCATTGGCTTATCGATCTGCCGTCAATGAGTCCACGGGTGAAACACCTGCGAAAATCCTGTTTGGACGTGAAATGAGGCTTCCTTGTGACCTGGAATTTGGCTGTCGGCCTGGAGAAGATATAGCAGGCGAAGACTACGTGATCCAATTGAGAAGAAGGCTGGACGATATTCATGAATTAGTTCGAACAAATCTTCAAGTTGCCAGCGACAGAATGAAAAGTCGGTACGACACGCAGGCCACAGAAGGCGGTTTTAAAGAAGGGGACAAAGTATGGTTACACAACCCGGCGAGGAGAAAAGGATTTTCTCCAAAATTACAAAAATTCTGGGAAGGTCCATACTTAATCAAGAAAAGGATCAATGATGTTTTATATCGCATAAGCAAGATCCCCAACGGAAATTGGATGGTTACTTTATGGCATCATTCAATAAATTTTGGATTTTGATTCTGCGGTATCTATTTCTGGAAACGATATGATTTTGTATCAATTATTGAATCGTTTGTAAAATTATCCTATGTGGTACTTTATTAGTCAATATTGAAGTTATTTTATATGAATAAAATTTATCTCCAAATTTGTCACCACGCATTTTGACTAAGGTGTGGAGTTTGCGAAGTGGTTTGTGTAGAGGTTGTGTAGAGTGAGATCTGATAATTTTTTGACAGTGCAAGTCATATGGTCTGGTCTTGGCAACATTTCACCTGTCCTGCTGGCATCATAAAACTTCTGTTATAAATGAATTTATGGTGATATTTACATTTTAATTTTAGATTCATGAAACCACGGGTACTTCCTTCTACATAAATTGTCTGTAAAACTTGTTACTCGAAATGCGGTTGGATCAGGAAAATTATTTTGATGGAATTCACAAGGGCGCATGAATTAGTTATTTTAGATTTCAGCATTATTGGGATCATTGGGGTATTGCTAATATTCTTAATGAATAATTATTTGTCCAATAAAAAACATAATTAAAATTTTTTCAAACAATTTATTGACGCTTCCAGATGTAATGGCATTGTTGAATGATGATGAAATACCTAGGAAATGAGAAAGCATTTCAGGGCTAAAAGAGTTACATTGAATCATAGGTGGAAAATTAAAAGCAGACGAATTTGTTTTTAGTTACGGATGGTTAAAAACAACAATTACACCTACTTATTGATTTCACAAAAATCAAATTTTGTTGGTGTGGCTTATTGACCACACCACAAACATTCATATGGAGAATCAACAAAAGTCGAAAAAAACTCGGTTAACTTCAAATAGTTATCATATCTGTCACATTATAGACGTTTTTCAAATTCTTCAAATTTGTCACAGTTGTAGAGAAAATAAAGTGTGCCACATGTGGTGAAAAGTACTTTTTTCACTCGTGTGTTTGCGGCACTCGCATTCAGATTCGTGAGAAAAGTTTAACTTTCCCCACTTGTTGCATAAAATATGAGTTACGAGAACCATTTTATTTAATATTAATTTTTAAGAAGAGCGCAGAAAATCTTGTAAAATAAGTATGAAAATAAACGTTACATTTTATCAGATAGCAATGGAACAGACGAATTTTAAAACCAAATTTCCCAATACTCATAAGTTGTTAGAAGATTAATCCTAAACGCAAAAAAATTAGCTCGGGTACCAGAAAAATATTTGTCTACAGTTTTAATACCAATTTCAATGTTTTTTGGAGCCAGAAACGTTTAATACCTACATAACTCTTTTTGAAAAAACACGAAAAAAATACTTGTTACCTATTTGATAGAAGTGAATATATATCATCTATTATTTCAAAAATACCAGCGTTTACCTTACGAAAACAAATGTCCACCACTGAATATAACGTTGATATCGCCAATTTTATGCTTGAAAAAAACGTTGAATTTTCTGTTTTCAAGGTTAATATTTTCAATAATTTCTATATACTCGGAACAAAATTATATCAAGGGAATCATGTTGTAAGTTAGATAGAAACGCCAAACTTGACATATTATATTGACATGAGTATACCAGTCACTAAATTGCTAAGGTCAATCCAAAGCCCAATCGCATCATCATATCTCCCAATCTTATCAAGTTCGAGGGATATTATGGGGAATTTCTCCAGAAAAACGTAAAATTTGAATTGTATCTTGGAACCTTCAAATAACCGTCGTTTCATTATGATTTAAGCATGGTAGATATTCGATAAATCTCAAATAATATTGTTTTCAAACTTTCTGATCGGTGGATTTTAGAATACTCCTTTCCAGCTCAGTTCACATAACTAAGCTTCACGAAAAGATTTCATCCCTCAACGTATTTGTCTTTCGCATCATTGTTTTTCTTTCATGTTTATGACCTGGTTTCACAGAATATGTTTCTCTTCATTTTCAGTACTTTGTTTATAGATATTTTCAGAAATATATTTGAGACGTGGTAATAAATATAAGTCATGTTGGTATAAATTTCAAAATTAATGTTAAGAACGTTTGGAATACTTTTATATTTATATTTGGCGTGATCATAGCCTACGAAATGCAATAAAAAATTTCTCATTTCACAAAAATTATGTTGCAAGGCCGCAATATACTACCGTCCTAAGGAAGACCAACACTTCTACACATTATACGATAATGAGTTAACTGAGCTCAAAGTTTACACAAATTTTGAAGTGTTACCAAATTCTTATTTCCCTGCAAATGAAAATAATATCACTAACCAGTTCGATTGCAATTATATTTTTTAACCTATCAAAACCAGATCTAAATTAACAGACATAGGTTTCTGATTAAATTATTTATATAGTATTTATTAAAAGTAAAATAAACAATAAATTCGATGATTCTAGCGATACACTTTAAAACCAACAAAATAAATAGGGAAATCTGTATCGAATTAACAAAACGACAAAAAGGTACCTGAAAAATTCAAATGAATAACGATATTCCAAGAAGCGAATTTCTCAATTCATATTGTAAAATAATATATATATATATATATATATATATATATATATATATATATATATATATATAAGATGTACGAATAGTGCGTGACATATGAACAATGAACAACGAATAGATTGGTGGGTATTGCACGCAAATAGAAGAAGGGGCTACTGAAAAGAGTGGTAATCACAGACATGCATGTTTCTGGCTCATTAGCTGTCATCGGTACGGTACAACCAAGAAAATATGTGAAACACGAGAGCAAAGGTGTTGAATGAAACATGAGAAAATATGACAGAATTCAGCAGGATAGTCAAACACAACATTTGAGTCAGTAATATTAAAAGATCTCGAATATTAGAGACAACAACCAACATAGACACGATGACAGCTAATGAGCCAGAAACATGCATGTCTGCGGTTACCACTCTTTTCAGTAGCCCCTTCTTCTATTTGCGTGCAATACCCACCAATCTATTCGTTGTTTATTGTTCATATGTCACGCACTATTCGTACATCTTGTTGTTATTTCATTAATCTGGGTCGGAAGTTTCAGACGAGAGTGTTATATGTACCTCCGTGTCTAAGTTGGTTTTGGTCTCGAATATTCGAGTTCTTCTAATATTACTGACACAAATGTTGTGTTTGACTTTCCTGCTGAATTCTGTCATATTTTCTCATGTTTCATTCAACACCTTTGCTCTCATGTTTCACATCTTTTCTTGGTTGTACCGTACCGATGACAGCTAATGAGCCATAAACATGCATGTCTGCGGTTACCACTCTTTTCAGTAGCCCCTCCTCCTATTTGCTTGCAATGCCCACCAATCTATTCGTTGTTTATTATATATATATATATATATATATATATATATATATATATATATATAACTGTATATCGTGGGTGCCAATTTGTCATGTAAACTTCCCCCGGCCTTGGGACTCCGCTCAGGTTGTGAATTCGGCCTTAGTTATACTATTTTTTATTATCTCAATTATGATAAGGTGAATCAATAACAACAATTTCGGCAAAAGTGGATCTATTTTAATACAAAAACAAATTCACATCAACCAAGTATTTACAATACAACACGAATAAAAATCAGTTTAACAATGAAAATATCATACTCAAGATTTTAATTCTATCGAAAATAAGTTTAAGGACTTATCTTGGAGAAAACCGGAATATACAGTTCTCAGCGATAGCAGCGGGATCATGAGTAGACTGGTCTGGTCTCTGGAAGGTTAGCGAGTTCTGGATCGGCTTAAGATGTCCTACTTATAGCTGTAGGGAAAAAAAGAAAGGAGAAACTGTAGGAAAAAAAATAATTTGAAAAGAAGGAATAAGATGAACAGATAAGGAGCTTATACCCCAATAAAATAAAACCCCAGACATATGTTTCTTCTTATCCGTCCTGGTCCCAAAATAATTAGAAAATGCAACTTTAAATGAGAGAAAAATAACCATACAGGATCTGTTAAAAATTTCCATCACAAAATAAAGTTGGACGCCACCTAGTTTTTTTAAGAAAAATGATAAAAATAGACACAACAAAAAATTACATTTTAAAATAATCGAAATATCCTAACAAAATAGCAAAATTGGAATAGATTGGTTTGGAAGCACACAACTACAATTTGAAAAGAAATAGAAAAGACTTACCAGCGAAACGGGATATCACCACACACAAAATGTGATTGCCGACTGAATAAATATACTTCTTAGTGAAGGATTTTCAACGAAAAAGAGACCGTCCGATTCGGATTTTTCGTTTAAATAGGAACTTTGCGAATGTAAAAACGGTCATTCGACGCGATATTAGATTATCGAGGTGAAATAATTTTGGATTATAGGTGGGAGTAGCTGAATAATAAGTAACCCTCCTAAACAATAAATGAAAAATTGAACCATGTCGCGATGACATATTACAAACAAATTACTAAAAAAAGAACAAAACCTATCATTTGTCTTCCTTAATGGGTTTCTGGACATTCCCCTAGATTTTTTAAGAATTGAAGCCTATTTGAATGAATTATACTTTTAAGGTTTTAAAGAAGAGTTTCCTTTCTACTTTTAGCCACTCCACACAGTGATACTAATACTTTAAGTACTTCAGTTTCAGTTATATTTGCCAAGTAAAGACGATGATTTAGGTTCCTTATGCATGTTTTCGATGAACAATCTTGCCAATTAAAAAAATGTTTACACTGCATACTTTTGATTTCCACCTTCTTTCAATTCGTCTCTCCGATAGCTGCTACAAAGTCATAAAAATTGTAAGTTTTCTTCAGTTGTTTTAATGACAGTTCCACCTGGTGGATACGAATATCTTCAGCAGCAATGGTGTCCGAATTTGAAATATACACCAGGATTGATAAAAAAGCCCAATTCTTGATTTGTGCTGCGCAGTTACCAACCCAAAGAACAAAATGTTTAATATCCCTGTGATGTGAAAGAATGCATTAAATGAATTGATTATCTCTTCTTTCCCCGTTTTGCAATCGCATCATGCCATAAACATGCAATAGGCTTTTGATTCTTTAAGCTACCCAGTGGTACAAAGCTTTCGTTGAATGCAGAAAGGATTTGAGTAAATATAGCTCTCTTTAAGATCTCAAGCTTCGGCACCATTATAACCTTCTGTAAATCAACGGACACTTAAAGGGTCTGTGGCGAATCTTCCTAATCTGTATCCAAACAGTATGAATCTCTAGAGTCTTTAGCTCGTTGAATGTGTTCCTGCCAGCTTTTACGTTCAGTACACGTTGGATACAAGTTTTCAGGACTGTGCTGCTTATTGTGGAGTTTAAATCCTTCACATAATTCGCATTCCTCGTGTCCAAGGTTCATAAAAGACATATTTTTTTGTTTTATTTGTTTACGATATACCTCGTATGAGCATTAGTTGTGGAGATGAGGTTCTATTTAATCCTTGTGCATAATTTCATTAGTTACGTCACTGGGCAGGCATTTGCGAGCTAGCGCATGTTCACGTCTACAATGTGATATACTCGGATTGAAGTTTTGAATATGAGCATCGATGTCTAACGTAGTTATTTTGCTTTTACAAGCCGTTCTTCCTCGTTGATCTTTTTTGGGGTAAATAGGAGTATTTGACTGGAATACATCATGTTTTGCAAATGCTTGAATTGGCCAATCGTTTTTCTTGTGGTATCCAAGAGAAAAAACATATATTTACAAACCCTTTCTCACCGGTCCCACTGGTTAAAAAGTATTAGATAGTGTTTTTCCTTTGTGAAAGTTCAGCTTCGGTTGTTTTCATCTGGACGTCTGTTCATGACAAGCAGTTCAGGACAAACATTTTCTTTCCAATTCAATCTAGTTTCCAATACGTATCATCAATTGTTTCTCTTCTTTCTTCGCTTATTTTGTTGGTACATTTCAACTTACATTTGTTAATGCTGCAAGCCGCTTTGAAGAAACGCTTTTCTTACACCCGTCTTTTCTTGTTTTTTCTCCTTTTCTTCAAACTCTCTTAAAATTCTCGCCGCTTTCTTTTTCACCTTTTTCCGTATATCCCTTTGAACCTAGAACAAATAAAATATTAGATTACAATACTTCGTGATTTTATAATGGCATACCCTCCTGTTCTAAATCCAAAATTTCTACCACTTGATCATGTTGGACTTCTGGTTCTTCTTGTGCATGGAGTGGTTCATGATGTTGTTGCTTCGAGTTAACTATTTCATTATTTTGTTTTTTATCCTTATTTAAGTAATCCAAGTAACCAATTGCAACCAAATATAAACGTTTTTCCGATCCTTATTTTCAAAATATACAAGAAATATCAATATTCATGGGGTTCGGTTTCCCATTTTCCAAAATTTTGATTTCATTTTCTGAAATCAGATTGAGCTGTGCACTTGCCAGATCAACAAACGTCATTTCGATGTTATTGTTATTTGTATTTTCACTCGACTTGATACGAAAACTCTGGTCTAGCTTAATACATTCTCCAGCTTCAACCATTATTACTGTGTCTGGTTCAATTGATGTGTTTAACGTGGAAGCGTTAAATACTAACACGTCTTGAAGTATTTCAACACACGGTCTTCCATCCTCTTTCTCAGTGCCCTGCAACTTTATTTCATCTTCTTTGAAAAGTGGGTATTCTTTACATTTCTCACTTCTTTCACTTACTAGGTAAGCTTCTGTTCAGAATGATCGGGTTGAGTTTCTATTTGTATTTTTTGAGCCATACTGACTAAAAGCGTACTTCTATTTGAGATGTTCGAAAATATTCTCGAATAGAATAGCTGAATCAAACCTTTCCACAACAATTTTTAAAGGAGATAAATTACAGAAATACGTGCCAATTACTTCGTTAAAACACCGCGTCTGCATTTTACTCAGAATTAACAGGGCATCTGCGTACTGTGACATGTATATGCGGTGTTTCTCTTAAGCATCGTTGTAGTTACGGGGCTGTTCTTTAGTTAAGTCAATCTTTTTGTAGATCCTAGGATTAGAATTCTTTTGAAACTATATATTTATGATAGTAAATACGATGTTTCTCTAATGTAAATATATAATATAAGCTGCCTAGAGCTGATTTTTGAGCTTAACCCAATTTTCATAATTTTTGTACATACGGTGTTTTTCCTAAGGACGGCAGTATACCACTCTTATCGCCTCATATTTGAATAAGAATGGCTGAGCCCGAGATCTTTCTTGTATAAATTTCAGTGAATATTGGAAGG
Source organism: Galeruca laticollis (assembly GCA_963921935.1). NCBI lineage: Eukaryota > Metazoa > Arthropoda > Insecta > Coleoptera > Chrysomelidae > Galeruca > Galeruca laticollis. Next base: position 61,272,289 of record OY998178.1, on the reverse strand, counting down.
CCAATCAACAATAGTGTTTGTTGCCTGTGAATGATACATTGCTTTCACCACATGAACGTATTTCGTCTAGTTTCAATTAATTCTCTGAACAATTATTGAGATATTTTTGAACTAATTCTCCTTCTGTTGCCCAAGGTCGTATACATCCCATTAACCAGTAAACAGTATTATTTAAAAAAATTCCGTCCCATATGGTACAGCGCCGCTACGGTACCAGTTTCTCTTCTTCCATTGCTTTCAGCCTGTCCATTGCTTACAGCCTGTTCTGTTTTTGAGATATTTTTTTCTTGGATAGAATCTTGTTATAGATGTTCATCGTTCGTCGTTGATCTATTTTTATTTGAAAGAATTTTTTATTTTAGCTTGTGGATTCATCAACTATACTTCACACATTTCATTGTTTTGTTCGTTTGATGTTTTGTATATACAATATAATTTTATGTACAGAAATATGAAATACAGTGAGGCACAACAATAAAATATCTAGAAAACCATAAAAAGAACATTAATAACAGCAGTTCAAGCCTCTAATCCAATTAAGAAGTCCTTATCATTCTGTCTATGTTTGATATGCCTTTTATTACTTCACCTTATGTATAGTGGATCTACATGTTCCATATGTCCAACACACCTATTTTTAAAGAATGTCGATCTCTCGGTCGGTCTGTCAATACGGTACCTTAAAAATGTGACCTAATTTTTTAATGAACTTTTATATGTTGGTAGCTTCAGAACGTAAAAACTGAGTCTATGTTCGTAAATGAACAAAATCTGATGTACAGTTTTCCGGGAAATCCCCATTCCATAAATTTGCCTCAATTTTCCAATTGAAATAATTTTTTACGCACCCCTATGCATAATTTCATCGGAATCGGAATCAACATTTTTTTTGTAATTTTCAATCCATAGGGACCTTTGGAATTGGATTTTTTTAACCCGCGATAAAACGCGTTAAAATAATTACATTAAAAGTCGCGTCTAACAATTACTGTTTTTTAAAACTAAAGTGCAGCTTATACCTTCCATTTTTGAACAAAGATCATTAAAACAACGAATATAATTGCAAAGGTATATTACCATTTCTTGATCGGAATCACCTATATAGGACGCAGGAGGTGCATGTCGATATAGTTGGCATGGTATGCTCCTTGCAAATTGGAAATTCACATGTTCCACAGCGTTGCGTGCTCAAACGATTTTTCCTAATAGGGCGATACCTACATCGCAGTTTCGTCTGTACAATTTGGGGTGTTGTGGCGATCAGATTCAAATTATTTCCAGTGACGGTTGCTATTTTTTTTCGGAGCTTCAGGGGTACTGTTGGGATTGATGCACGGCGTGTTAGATGGGGAATTGTCAGCTGCTTTGAAAAATCCACTTTGTTCTTTTTTCTTGTTGTAATAACACTTGTATTAGCTTTGCAAATTATTGAACTGAAATAGTTGTCCATAGTGATGTTCCTACCTGATTTATCCATAGTGGATATTAGTCCTTCACCACGCTAGCTGCAGCATTGGACAACTGAAAAGGCCCATCATGTTGTTTGCCAGGGAAAATTACCATGTTATGTATGTAGAATGTTCTCGAATCAACTAGGCTGTAAATCATTATGCCGTATTTCGCAGGCTTGTTTACAATATACTGCCTGAAGCGGCACCTCCCTTCGGTAACTGGCGGAGCTGAACTATGGGTAACTAGTTTGAATATCACTTGATTATTGCCGAGGTCTCTCGCTTTTAGGAATGGCTAAGATAAGATTTTCTTGGGCTGTCTGTCTTGTTGAATTAAAATCGAGTTTCTTGGAATAAGTCTTCTATAGTTGGAAGCTCTTCTATCTGTAGATTGTTTGATGAACAGTATTACTTCTCCCCTTCTGTTAATAATTTCTCAATTATTTGGGTCTGTCATACGAAAAATTTCTGTTTCGGTATTTTCTAAAGGGTCGAGGGTAGAGCTTGGGTGATTGTACAAGGATGCTGTGTCTTCGTTATCTAGTTTATCTATTTCTTATTGGAGGTATTTATTAAGTTCAAGTGCGTGGATCACAATTCTAGAGATGATGTCCGTAATCGTATCAGATTTTCGTTTTCTATATGCAACTTAGTAGACGAATTCTTCCAATTTCAATCGCCATCTTACTAATTTAGAATTTGGACATTCAGTGAGAACAACCATTTGAGGGGATGGTGGTCTGATATAATCTTGAATTTTCTTACAAAAATATACGTGCGGAAGTATTTAGTAGCTCATATGATTGCTAGCATTCCCTTTTCTATAGTTGAGTATTTAATTTCGTTTTTGTTCAGAGTTCTGGACGCATATGCAATTGGCTTGTAATTGCCAATGGCACCTTGTGGAAGTACGGCTCCAATCGCTTAGTTGCTAGCATCTGGGGTGAGGTTGAATGGCTTCGTAATGTCTGGATATTGAAGCAGTGGTTCATTAGTTAGAAGGTTCTTACAGGTTGTAATACATTCATGGAATTCCGGTTCTATTTTCCCATTTATCTTCAAGCATGGAAATGAAGGTTTCGTTATCCAGGCAAATCATTCGACGAATTTTCTATAGTAACCCATTAATCCCTGAAATCCTCTAGTTTCTTTGACTGTTTTCTGAACTGGTTGGTCAACAATAGCTTTGATTTTTCTGGATTCGGCTTAGCTCCTTCTGGAGTCACAATCTGGCCAAAGAAGCTAACTGCCTCTTTTAAAAATTCACATTCGTCTATTTGGATCTTCAACCCCGTTTCTCTAAGCCTACTGAAGATTTTCGCAATATTGACAAGATGTTCATGTAAGGACGTAGAAAAAACGATTATGTCGTCCATGTATACTAGACAAAATTCTCCTTGCAATCATTTAAGAGGATTGTCCATTACTCCCTGGAATGTTGCAGGGTCATTCTCGAGTCCAAATGGCATTTTGAGGTATTCGTAGTGACCGTTCTTGACATTAAATGCAGTTTTAGGGATGTCATTTCGTTCTGGGGTTGGAACCCACTGGCTAGGTCGAGGGTAGAGAAATACTGACATCTTCCTAGGTTGTCCAGAATATCTGTGACGTTTGGAATTGGATATATATCATCTATTGTCTTCTCGTTATAGCAGTCTACGACTATTTTCCCTGAGACGTCGGGTTTCTTGGAGATGATCCAAATATAGGTGAAGTTCACGGTGATTGGCTTGGTCTAATGATTCCTTGGTCTAACATTGATGCTATTTGTTTCCGGATCTCTTCTTGATGAACTTGTGGACAGCGGTATGACTTGGTGTAAGTGGGAACTGCATGTTGTTCGGATATTATACTTGATTCGATTGGTGAATGTGACTCTTTATTGTGGAAGACATCTGAAAATGTTTTGCACAGTCGCTTTATGTGCTCTTCTTCTTTTGGATTGAGTTTATCGGTGCTCAGTAGATATTCGACATCTGTCTTCTGGTATTCCTGAGGTATATTGTCGGCTGTATAAATATGGTTATCAGGTAAATGGATCTCCGAACTTCTAAATGGATCTGTTAGAGATATCTGTATTGGTTGGTCTGTAGTATTGATGAGTTCCGTCCATGCTAGACCCATCGACTTCTGTAGTTAGACTATCGTCACGAAAAGCTCCTTGTATTTCTTGTTTGGGAAGTATGATAGTTCCTTGGGTTTCCTTAACGGGTACTCGGACTTGACTGATTGTCTGTGGTTCGAGTTGGATGGAGTAAAATTGGGTTTTGTTACTTTCGTAATATTGAATAGGTAGAATTTTCTGTAAAGAAATCAGTATCAGGAAAATTGAGTTTGGCTTTTAGGAGCTTCAAATTATCAAGGCCTATTAGGCCATCAAAGTTTTTGTGGAATTTGAAGAGGTAGAATTTGAAATTGCTGTTATTTTTGAAAAATATGGGTATGCCAGCACAACAATTTTGTGCATGATTTTGGAAAATGGAGGTTACTATGGGAGTTTCATGATAGGTACAATCATGGAAATATTTCGAAGCGATGTCGGGATTGAGGAAGGATAAGTAGTTTAAGAGGGGGCTTTAAGATAGTCATATAGGGTAGTTACCTTGGTAGGAATTTAACTCTATTACGTCGACATGTTGTTTACAGCATTTTCCGGAAAATTTGTCGTTTGTTCTTCGTAGTAAGTTTCCTCATACGGTTCTGTGGTCACGCAAAACAGATTTTCCTAATAGTATTAGTCGTAAGCTGTCTCATCACAAATCCGTTAGTGTCATGACAATAGGCTTCGTTAACATATTCAATGTTAAATAATTCTTCGGATGAGAATCTTAGTGTATTTTGCTGTTGCTGACGTCTCTAGTTTCGGTTCTGAGTCGTAGATATAGTGCTAATACTCATTGGTGGTATTTTATGTAGCTGGTACAATCCAGGTTTACTACTCCAGGTGTTTTGATGCTGAAGCCTACTGAATTATTGAAATTATGGAGCAGGGAATACTTTCTGGCCTTGTGGAATGAAATTATTTGGATGCGCCGGTGGTCTAGGTCCAAATTGGTTGTGGCAGCGACTGTGGTCGGAAAGGTGGTGGTTGCCATTGTGGTGTGAAAATTGATGGTTGTCATTGTGCTCTGAAAGTAGATGGTTGCCATTGTGATGACATTAGAGGTGCTAGTGACTTATGTTGCTGGTTAGCGCTCATATGCCGGCTGGTTGTTGGTTGGGAGTTTACTGATTTCTGGAGATTCATTATATTGTTTTGGGTGTACTGCATTACCTTAGATAGATACCTTGGTCTCTTGATCTGACAGAAGATCATGAGGGTTAATGAAGTCTTGCTATAAAATCTGTTGAAGCTTGTTCCTGAAAAAAGCTCACTTGGCTTTGTATTAATATCGCCGTTGTGAAGCTATATGTAGTTGGATATTGTATTTAGCAAGCCCATTACTTTCTCGTAGTACAGCTATGGAGATTCATTGGGTATATGGCGTATATTTACTAAGTCTCTTGTAAGAGAATTCTCATTACGTTGGTCGGCGAGGTTTTGGATCAAAGTTTCTTTGGTATGTTCTCATTCTGCACATCCTTAGACTGATATAACTTCCTTATCATCCTATGGGGATAGGATGTCTAGATGTTTTGGATTAAATTTAGGCATGATGTTGATTTGAGGTGGGGTAATTATGTGTCTAGGTGCGATTAAATTTAGGATTGGTGGATGTAGTATTGATTGACAGATCTGGGGCCCGGGGTTTTTGCCCTAACCTGGACGCGGACCCCACCCCCGAGAATTTTCCTGACAGTATCGACAAAAACTATCCGATAATCATTGGTGGGGCGTGTTTTGTGGCGCTGAAGATAAATTTCCCGGCAAAACGATCCCCCGAAAACCTGGTGCACCGGAACCTGGCACTGAACGTCATTTCCGTGGGGCTCTCCCAAAATGAAAGCAAAGAAGGAGAGAAACTCAGTGCCCGGGGGTTTCTTGGCTCGCTGAATTCATATATGGCATTCGCGAACATCCCCGGAAACCTGGAGCACCCCAACCTGAACGTGGACGTCATCTCCGAGAATTTTCCTGACAAGATCGACAAAAATAACCCAAAAATCATTGCAGGGCTTTTTTTTGGGGCGCTGAATCCAAATTCATATGCGAAAATGACGCACCGAACACCTGGTGCACCGTACTGTCACTGAACGTAATATGTGTTTTCCTGACACGATCGAAAAAAACGAACCAAAAATCGATATGGGTTTTTTCTGGGAGTGCTGGATTTGAATTCCTCGTCAAAAACGACCCACGAATTCGTGGTGCACCGGAAATTGGCCCTGAACGTCGTCTCAAGGGGTTTTCCAGACACGATCGCAAAGACTAACCAAAAATCATCTCACAATTTCATACATTCATTGATGTGTAACTCTCGAGGCCTCGGAATCCAGTCCTGTAAAATTCTAAACGCCGGGTTTGAATAGAGTGAGGATAATTACGAGAATAATCTCTGGCTAAATCTCCGAACTTTACCGGGCGGCCTTTCACTTTTCTCCTAATGGTGGAAATTGGATGAGATAACATCAATGTCAAGATAAAAGTTCGGGGGGTCGTTTTTGTCGGGAAATTTGGATTCAGCGCTTCAAAAAAAGGCCACACCAACGATTTTCCGTTTCTTGGGGATGGGGTCCGCACCAAGTTAGGGCGCACCAGGTGTCCGGGCGGTATTTGCTGATGCCATATTTGGATTCAGTGATACCAAAAACCCCCGGGTGCCGAGTTTCTCTCCTTCCCCACGTTATTTTCGGGAGATTCCCACGGAGATGATGTTCATTGGCATTTCTGAGCTTCAGGTGTTCGGGCGTCAAGCTGAGCATCATAATAGTACCTGATTTGGGACGGTTCTGGAATTCTCCAAAAAGCGTCTCAAAAAATGACTTTTTGCACGCATTTTTGACTGCAGTAATGCAATTTCCGATTTGTCGGGATCACAAATCTGTACATTTTTTACAAATAATTTTGGAATACGAATGCAAAAAACCGCATTCCCATCCGTCTATGCGGCCTAAATTCCGAACTTCTGCTTTTTTTAGTAGATCATTCCCTTGACCAAGAGTACAATTTGTAATTCCACTGCTCTCGGCGATCAGAATGCAAAAGTGAGCGCGTGACTTATTTTCGAGAAAATAGAACGGCATGCAAGTAAACAACGGCGTGCATGTACTAGAAAATGCCTCTATGATTTTTAGAGGACGAAAGGCTACAATTTCTACAATATCATTGCGTTTTATTAAAATACTCTATCATATAGCTACAAAAATCTGATTTTCTTGATACATACCATGAAATAAGTGAAGAGACTCTGAATTCCTATAAAAATTAGTACAATTAGATACTTACTCAAAATTTATTTCTCAAATAATTTTACGTAATAATAAACGAAAGACATTTGTGGTAAATCTGGGCATTATTAAACTTCAGTTAAAATTTTATTCAAAGTTGGGATCATGTTACGAAAGCAAACTGAGAAAGATATGACGAATTATATTTATAGTTGTGTCGTCGCCGATTTGAGAATACCAGGACGACCTCCACGATGGTGAGAAGAAAGGATATTGTTTCAGTGTTTCTATATTCATTGTTAGTACGATACACAGTCAATTTAGCAACTCCTAAAAAGTAAAATTGGTACACGTTAATTCCACACAAATGTGTAATTTTCTATAACTTACTCTACTTCTTCACAATTTTTAACATAATGGCAGTCACCTTGGTTTCTGCATCATCGTCAGGTTTATTTATACAGATTCACAATGTTTTGCTTCTCTATAGATGATAAGTGGTCTAAACTTACAGAATTCCTTCTGCTTGTGAGCGAATGAGAAAATATGTTAGTACTTGGAATAGTTATTGTTTGAGTTCATTTTCAAATTAGTCCTGACATTGTTTTTATACCTATTTCAATAAAAAGATAACAAGAAACAACAAACTCTAGAAATAACATAATGAACGTTTGTTTACAATTTACACAATCGTTCGATCATAATATATGTCAAAAGTGCATGCAAAACTGGCTGTGATCTGACCAATCTGGAATCTACAGAATTGCAACTTATATTAAAATCAATCCTCCTAGTTTAAAAATAGGGTATAGACAGTGTCTAGACAATGAGTCATTACTTCCCGACCGTCCGATAGATTAAATTGAATAAATGAAACAGTATAATTTGTTCAAATATCCTATTTGAAATTATCGTGAATATTTCTTATTAATTGCCCCAAACACATCCTGCCCACTGCTTGTACCATACTGAAGTGTTGTGTTGACCTTTCTCAGTGTTATTGGTCTATGGGTGTAGTGACGTCGAGTGTATCTCCTCTTCGAGATAATCGACGAAAAATTCTAGCGCTATCGCGATATTCAAGCATGCCATCCTTTAGGTCCTCATAGAAATACAATACCCAAGATATATTCTTTCCAATACTGTATCTCATATATTTGTTAATTCTCAATGTATTTTTTCCATTTCAGAGTCTGAAAGGACCCGACTGTGGACTGTGGAAAATGTTTCCCAATGGGGATTGTCTACAAAACGTTGAAAGAAAATCACTCAAACGTCCTCAGGTGAAGTAAAAAATGGACTGGAATGACACTGCCGGAGAGCTTTCCAGCTATAATTCCACTTTAATTGAAAATTTGACAATAACATCTATTCTGGACTCACCTCGACCTACATTGATTCCCGTTAGCGGAAATTGGCAGCCATGGTACGGGGCGGGCCGAATCCAAATTCCGCTTTACGCGATTATCTTCATATTGGCTGTTACTGGAAACATTCTGGTCATACTCACTTTGGTACGTACTTTTCCTGTAGTAATTTTAAATTTAAATACGTTGAATATGAAATGGTCATCTATCTTCATAACACTTCTTTTGGTGTTATCCTTATTGTCAGGATACCAGTGATACCAGTGTTCTTTAAAAAATTGTACAATACTGAAATAATACAGCATAGGTACGCTATAGTAACATATCTGATTATATTGGTTCATGCCGATTGTCTCGCAATTTTTCCCTGTGCCATTTTTTTGCTCAGAATGCTGGTGATTTTTCATTCCTGGTAGTATTATCTTCCTATAAATGTGATTCATTATAAGACATACACAAAAATAAATGATTTTGACTGAGCTTATCATAATGTTTTTAGTTACTCCCAAACTGTTACTTCTTGGTTATGTGATGATATCAATATTCTAAAATCACTTCAGTGTGTGATCCCCTTTTGTAAGTTGAACAATTTCTCAAATAAACTATAGTCCTATATACAGTGCTTCTCAAAAATCCCCTCCTCTTTTCTTTTGAACGGTGTTACTTGACGTGATGAAATTTGGAGCGTTAAAATGAAGCTTCTTTACTCGTGGTAACAGGTGGCGTAATAGGCATCGGTGACATCACCAGGCAATTAAAATCAATAAAATTAAATGGGACTTCATGGCAAGTGGCACCTCGTTTGAAAGGTATTTAGAATACATATTCAATCATACTAATTTTTTTTGGATTTACGATGTTTTTAATCTTTAAAATAAATAAACACTAAAATTTGAGTTTCGATTTTAATTGATAAACATTCAAAAGTACGTTAAAAAAGTTGGAGTTCTTTAATTGACGTTTTTACATGCGATAATATCTTGAATTTTTAGTTTAGTTATTGTTTAACGAGACGTTTAAGTATCTACATAAACAAAATGGTACGTGTTCTAGCTGACAAAGTAACTGATATCTCAATTATTGTGATAGTGGAAATAATTTTCATGCGGCGGAGTGCGTTTTTAATAAGAGATACCCCGATATTGAGAACTTATTTGAGGGATCTTTTTCATAAGTTTCAACAAACAATTAGTGTTCATGATGCTAAACGATCGGGTCGACCAAATATTGGAATTTATATAGTTGCAAAAATTGTAGTAAACCTTTCTTCTTCCACAGCCCAAGTAGCGTCTACCTGTGGAGTCAGTCATAGTACAATACACAGGGTAATAACCAAAATCAAATTTCATCCATACAAATTAAAATTGAGCATCATCTTTCAGATGACGTCCCCGATCAAAGGCTACAATTCCGTGAAAATATGTCCACTAGAATTCTTCAGCAGTCAGGCTATTGGACAGTTTGTTTTAGTGACGAAAGTACTTCTTCCTTAATGAAAATCTTAATACTCAAAATGTGAGGTATTGGAGTGACATAAATCCTCACATGTTTCATGAAAAACATACACAGTTCCCATTAAAAGTAAATGTCGGGGCAGGTATTTTGGGAACCACATAATCGGGCATCTTTTTTTGAACTCTACTTTTACCGCTGAAGTATATCTCGATATATTAGAAAATGCAATTGAACTTTTAATTCATCAAATTCAGGAAGATAATCCAGATGAATTTGGTAACTTGGAAATAACGTTCCAACAAGATGGTGCTCCTGCACACTATCACTTTGCAGTAAGACGTTATCTAGATGAGGCATATCCTGGTAGATGGATTGGACGACGCGGTCCAATAGAATGGCCAGCTCGGTCAACGGACCTAACACCTTCAGATTTTTTTCTGTGAGGATACCCTAAATTAAAAGTTTACGCCAAAGCTGCTGACAGTATTGACGTTTTAAAACAATGAATTGTTGAAGAATGTAGGGCAATTTAACCTGACACATTTTATCGATTCCGACAGAAGTTTAATAATAGGATGTTTTACTGCAAGGAAGTAGATGGAGCACATTTTGAAAAATTATTATAAGAACTTGTTACCACTAGGAGAGAAGTACATTTTCACGCTTAAAATTTCATCACTCTATCACCGTTCAAAATAAAAGAGGGGGGAAGGGACTTTTGGGAAGCACTGTATATAAAGCTGATATTAGCTTTGAAATGGCATCTATAAGAAACTGTCAACTGGGAATAGGGTTGGCAAAAATTGCAAAAGAATTAAATAATTACGTGAGAATACAAAGAATCGTTTGGTTCTTTGAAAATATTTCGAAAACTATTTGAGATCAAAATTTGAAAACAGATGCTAGAAGAGCAAAAAATTCCCTAAAAAAAGTCCAACCTTCTGGAACTGTACTAATAATATTTATAATCGTAATTTGGAGGTAAAAATTGGGCTAAAAGCAGGTAGCGGCTATAGGGGGCAACTCAACCGAATCAGAAGATTAATCAACAAAATGATTTTAACGCGGTTGATATGAATATTAATTGATGAAAACATTTTGGTACTTTGAACACATGAATAAACAATAATCTGTCAACTAAAAATTTCTTTAGGAAATTTTCTGCTCACTCAGTATATTCTCTCAAATTTTTATTATTTCAAACAGTTTTCGAAATATTTTCAAAAAACCAGAATATTATTTTCTTCTAACGAAATTGTTTATAACTTTTGTAATTTTTATTGAATTTTCAAATGTTGTACTCAAATCCGTTAATTGAAATATTTTAGTAGGTCATGCGATAAATAAAAACAAATATTTCGGTAACCTTCTTAACGGCAAATAGATATCAACCAATATCCCTTATTAAACCTATTTACCTAGAAGATAGCTTAGTAATGATTGTAGTGAATGAATTTCCAGGTGAACTTTTTCAATACTTTTGTTGATAATCGTAGATTTCCGTATTTGAGCAATGTATAAGTTTAAAAAAACATTCAGTATACCTTCACTCGTTTGATAAAGCTACTGTGTCAGCGAAACGCGTCACAAGTTTAAATTGAACATTAGTTCAAATATAATGGATGAAGTTTTAAACAAATTAAATTGTTTTATTTCATCCTTATTTTTCTTTATTAAAAACGGACCAAAACTTTTGATAATTTGGAGAATAACCTTTTTGATTTTTTGGGTGATGAAGCCAGACTTTGTTGCCTTCCTGGAGACATCCTTCTGTGGCTTGGGTATCGTACCGTTCCTTCATCCTATCATTGGCGACGAAGATGTGACTGATCCAACTAATACATATGGTCTATTTTTCTTCGTAGCTCGATTTAGTGGTCTCCATCGCCTAGATATTTTCCAGGTAGGCATCCAATCGCGAGGTCGCATGGTAATCTCAACTCACGCCGGAACAGAACTTTTGCTGGTGTTTGGCCGGCTGATACATGAACATCTGATATATTATTAAGAGCGACAGATACTGATCCCAATCTGGCTGATGGTTTTGATAGGTATTTGCCAATGGTCTTATTCATTTGCTCTTCCATCCTACTGAAGGTGTAATGCTGTAGTTCTGGTTTTCTTCATGCTATACCATATGCAATTTGTCGCAGATTACTCCAAAAAGCTTGCGTACAAAATATCTGCCTTGGCCATTATATATATATATATATATATATATATATATATATATATATATATATATATAAAGGCACTCCAAATCAACTAATAAACTATTTGATTCGAATACCTGTAACGATTGCGGCCGCTTGATTAGGAATATTGTAGACTTCCACTCACTTTGCGAAATAATCGATAATCACCAAGATGTATTGATTAACATCCTCCCCCATGGGGGATAGTCCAGTATCTAAGGCGATTCTCTCAAATGGATTACCGACGTTATATTGTTTAGACGGAACCTTCCTTTTCCATTGGGGTATAATACTCTCAGCACAGGTGGTATATTGCTTACACCAGTCTTTTATATCATCGGAGTCCAATAAAAACGTTCACGAACTCCCTGAGGGGCTTTCCTCGTGACGGACTATCGTGTAAATAATATTAGATTGGATTTTAACGGGGTTACAGTGCACTGAAACCTAAGGTTTATTGTGCTCCCCCCCTATCAGAGCTGTTCTCAATATGACTGCAGCGCGCCTTCCAGTTCCAGTGTTCTAATGAACTCTAGTATTTGGGACGGCTTCATCGAGGTTGGATCCTCACTCTTACAAGTTTCTTGTCCGAAGCATTTCTGGCGTTGGCTTGCAATGGCGAGGCATTCTAGAGCTAGGTGATCCGGAGTTTCATCCTCCTTCCCACAGAATCTGCACTCATCAATTTCTGCTAGACCTATTCTGTTAATGTGCTTCCTAAGGCGGCAGTGTCCTGTAAGAAAGCCCGTGAGGAGATGTAGCTCAATTTGACTGAGGTCCAAATAATTTTTGCATCTAGCAGTGTCAAAGATGCGCAGGAACTTTTCGGAATCTTCCAGCCCGGGAAGGCACCGTCATAGTGCTTCTCTTTCGGTTTCCTCTTTCTCTCGAAACTCTTTCTCATAGGAGCATTTTCCTACACCACAGAAAGGCTCCGGGCCAATAAAGGGCGTATGTTCTTCTTTCCTGGCAAGTGTATTGGCCTCTTCATTTCCCACGATTCCCGAGTGGTCAGGAACCCAGACTAAAGAGACCCTGTTATTCTTACCTAATTCATCAAGTTTTCTTAGACACTCCCATGCAAACTTTGAGTCAATGACATGGGAGCTCAATGCTTTGATAGTTGCTTGACTATCAGAATGGATCGATATGTTACATTACTGATAGTTTCTTTCTAGGTTCATTTCCACGCATCTTTCGATCGCAAGTATTTCTGCTTGAAAGGCGCTCGGGAAGGAGCCTAACGATAATGAGTATCTGGTGCCAGGCCCAAATACTACAGCGCCTGCCCCAGCGGTGGCTTTTCAACCATCCGTATACCATCTAATCGTGTTTTCTTTGAGAGTTTGGGTGGTGTATTCCCGTTTCCAGTCTCTCCTTTTATTTAACATCGAAGTGAAATTTTGGATACTTACTTTCTTGATCATTTCGTCACTGGGAAGATTCGCTGATAAGATGTATTTTGTTCGAGAGGACGAGGCTCCCTGATCTTTAATACTCTAATTGCCTGAACCTTCCTTAGACTCTTGGGCAGATTTTTCTATCACCAGATGTAGTGGTGTGAGATCTCAATTACCCTAGTTGGACACGTTCTCATAGCTCCAGTGATGCGTACTCAGGCAAGCCTTTGAACTTTGTCGAGGGTCTTCCTCGTGCTGTACTGACTGGCTTTTATAAGCCAAACTATTGCCCCATACGTAATCGCTGGTCTCACAATCATGGCGTACATCCAACGCAGTATTTTTGGGTTACAGCCCCACCTCTTACCAGATAGATTCCTGCACGCCATCAAAGCTCTTATTGCTTTACTAGCACTTATTCCAGCATGCTCATTCCACAGAAGCTTACGCTCTAGGATTGTCCCTAGATATTTAACTTCTGATTTCCATTTTATGATTTCCCCTTTTAAGGATATGGGTTTCACGGCTGTAATTGTTCTTTACCGGGTAAATGGAATTACTATAGTTTTGTTTGGGTTGATGTTTAGTCCCACTGGCAAGCACCATTGCTCAATGATTCTGAGGCACTTTTGTAATAAATCACACAAGGGGCTCTCGAACTTGCCTCTGACTATTAGAACTATGTCATCAGCATAGCTCATACATTCAAAGCCAAGCTCCGTTACCCTGTAGAGCAACTCATCTACTACGAGGCTCCATAGAAGGGGATATATCACTTCCCCTTGAGGTGTCCCTAGAGTAGCTTTAACTGAGGTGGTTTCGTTCCCTACCTGTGTCTCAGCTATCCTCGTCGTCAACAACTCATACATCCATTTTACAATGGTTCCATTTACTCCTCGCATTTTTAGTGCTTCTTTTACAGACACATGAGTTGTGTTGTCAAAGGCCCCAGATATATCCAGGAATGCGCACATTACGATTTCTTTTTTGTTCAGATTTCTCTGGAAGACCTCGGTCAGCTGATACAGAGCCGTCTCAGTTTATAGATCCGCTCTGTAGGCATGCTGACATTTATGAAGTGGTATATTCTCCAGGTTCTCTGTTCTTATATAGTTATCCATTACTTTCTCCATCGTTTTAAGTGGAAACGATGTTAGACAGATGGGTCTAAAGGATCAGGGATCAGTCCCATTTTTTCCCTATTTTTGGTATGAAGGTTACGCTTGCCCTCCTCCATTTTCAAATCATTAGAACCACTGCTAGACTACTTCTTGTAATTTAGCAGGTGAGGATGAATCTCCTCTATCTCTTTCTGCAGGAGTGCTGGAAATATTCCATCCACTCTTGGTGATTTATATGGTTGGAAGGTACTTATTGCCCATTACAACCGTTGTCTGGTGAATATTTCCTTAGCAATGTCCCAATCTTCCAGCGGGATTTTTGGGTGTAATTCATTGCTATTTCAGTGCTTATTGCCGGTTCACTACCTAGAAAGTGGGTTCTAAGAAGAAGAAACGATCGTTCTTCTTCACCTTCCGTGTATGATCCGTCAGGCTTCTTCAGCGACATTGTGGGGTTAGTTCCCTTATTTGCCATGACCTTTTATTGTCTGGCCGCTGTGTGAGTGGAAGTGATCTTGCAAAAGGCTTGAGAATTGAGACTTTTGCCCTTACTAATCTCTTTATTGTACCAAGTAAGCTTATCAGTAGGCAGCTCCAGCGAAGTAGGCAGAGGCAATGACGATGTCTCGGTCGATACCCCCAATGTTGAGGTGGACCATGATTGGAACAAGGTCCCGTGACACGTATTCGGAAACACAAATATATTTTATGTTACTTCTAATGATCTAAGAGGCACGCTGAGTTACTTGCCTTTGATCATAAATCAATTTGGAATCCTTGCATGCCAAACCTTTGATTTGGCCTTCTTTGTGGATCCATGGTTCTTGGATCAGTACAATATCCAGTTGTAGTTTAGCGAACAACCTCGCAATCACGGCTGAAGCTCCCTTCGCGTGATGCAGGTTAATCTGAGCTACATTCGTGAACGTGAAGGTGAATTATTATGGATGAGAGAGGCCAAGTTACTCAGCCTCTATTCATCCCCGTCATCCCCGTCTTTTATCTCTCCCTGGCCCTTCTCGACCACCATATCAATATCTTTCTCGGAGGCAATCTCCGCATTCACAGTCACCCCAGCAGAGCCGGAGGAGATGTCAGGCTGACCCAAGGTCAATATTTCGCATTTTCCCCTTTTACAGAGGTTCCGGATGTGAAGGGTATCTCCATGTACTTTGGATCCTCCGGGGGGATCTTTTTTTCTCCCAGCCTCGAGACAGAGATACGCCCAAAACGGATGTAACCGCGCGTAACCTCCTGCCTTCAGAGCCTCCCCAGATTGGCGATCGATCCCAATCCTGAGGATAGTTCCTTGTCCCTCTTCTTTAGAGTTCAGGATCTTGCAAGCCCCAGTAGTGAGGTTGGAGTTCTGAACCTCGACAAGTTGGAGGATCTTCTCCAATTTCATGTCATGGCTTCTTGGGAAGAACACCGTTATGGTGACCAGCTTTGAGATGTCGTCTCGACTTCGGGCCACCAATTCGGGTCCTTTCCAAGAGGTTAATTTCGGCTCTAATCTCATGAGCCAGTCTGCCGATTCTTGTGACCCACAGTCCACCGGTATCATTCCACAACGGAAATGGATACCTGAGAAGTGGATTCCCTTCTCTTTGCTCTGACACAGCTCTTCCACCAGAGTGTCTTTCAGGGTGGAGAGCTGCTCTGCTTTTGGGATGACCCCAGGATAATCCTTGGGCATTATTCCCACCCTAAAAGCCTTCTCTGTTTTGACAGCTGCTGCGTAACCAGTGGCTTGCCCGGTTACCGTTACAGCTGTTTTTAGTTTTTTGCTAAAAAATCGCTGCGGAGGAGTGATATGCTTCGGGCCTCTTCTAAGCTTAATCTTCCCCGTTGGTGGTTCTTTCGAGGGAGTTGGGTGCTGAATAACCTGCATCCTGGCCTCTTCAGGGAATATTTCCTGATTGAGGAGTCGCAGGTATTTTCGCATATCTGCTCTGAGGCCTTTTCTTAGTGAGTCGTCTATACCGCCCGTTTCTCCCAGTTTTGGGAGGTCGAACGGCATACGACTTTTGAGCCGTTTGGCCTTTTTTCCCTCTGTGAGGTGCCCGGATGAAGAGGTGGAGGTTTTCTCCACTACTTTTCTGGTGGAAATCTTACTTTTTCTTTCTCTTTCCATGAATGGTCCCACGAGAAACTAGGGTCATTACAGTGCACCCCTGTAAAGCTCCGCATGCAGAGATAAGGGGATCAATACAATGGAGTTTCCCCTGGTGCTCCAAGGTCAAAACCAGTAAGGATTATTCTTCAATATAGCCACGCATTCTTCGGCCTCTTTCCCACCTTGACTTTAGGTTTTTAATGAGGTTGTCTCCTCTTGGTCCGGGCAGTAAATCCAAGACCCCCTCTCATCCCACTGCCTCGCGAGACCACAGACAGCCAGGAGACATTTTGGTATAACAAATGATTTCGAGGTAAGCTCGAAATTTCACCCGGCATCGTTACCCTGTGTGCAATCCCTTAGCCACGATACTACTGCTGGGACAGGTAAAGTTGGACCGCGGCAGGGTATTAGAGGGCTGCTAGTTGAGTTTTTGGACACAACGAGCCCCAGGTATTTCCCCGCAGACCACCTCCTCATATAAAATCATGTCAGAGGCCTTTCTCCTATCCTCTACCTGGAGACGCCACCAGATTGGTGCTTCACCCCCTCCACATCAATAAATACCACGACGAACTACGTACATACCTACTGATTTGGACCCGGGACACTATCGTGTAAGTTACGAAGTACTTCAGTTTTCTTAGTCTTCGGAATGACCAGCTGTCTTCTGGATTCAGAGCCACCATCGTTTTCTTGTATACACACTTTATTGAGCCCTCTTTCGGGGTTAAGGAGTCCCACAATACAACTCAATCATTGGAGAGAGTTTTGACACTTATTGCCAAGGGTCGACAATTTGATTGACGTATCTTGATTAAAACTGATGTTATTCTTAGAAACCTTTTTTGTTTGAACTCCACTCTGATGCAGTGGGATCACTCTGTTGGGCACGGTATTCTTGGAAGCTAATCGGCAATTTTGTGGCTTATTCCGGCTCTATATTCGATGTTGAAGTCATACTCTTGGAGACGTTCCATACATATAAGTTCTGGAATTCCTTTAACCATTCAAGGGCAACATTATCGGTCCAGATTGAAAATTACCGACAATATGAGTATTGGTAATAGTGTTCGACGTATTCCACAATTGCCAGAAATTCACTTCCCGTGATGCAATAGCCCGCTCAGGTTTGGAGAGTAGTTTACTAAAATCACCCAGAACCTTTTTTTGCTAAAGTACTCCTCCAATCCCTCCATTGTTGGCATCAGTATCCAGAATTAGTTCTCCCTCTGATAGTAGATAACCGCTAATATTGGCACTGTCGTTGAATGCTCCATAAAAGTTTCAAAGGGACTTGGTTGTGTCTGCCTCTGTTTGAGAGAAGCGACTTTTTTCCTTATCTACAGACACAACATCCTTGCTGACTATATGATCCAGATAATTGAATTTTTTTTGGGAGGGCTCACATTTCTTGTGATCGAGCATCAGTTGGGCCGCTTGAAAATATCTTCTTTAGATATTTAGATATTCATTCAATTTATTTCTCAATACTATAATGTCGTCTAAGTACATCAGGCACGTTTTGCAAGATAATCCTCTCACCATATTTCCCATAAGTCTTTCAAATGTCATGGTCATGGGAACGTTACAGAGTCTGAATGGCATAACATTGGAAACTCACAATCCAGATCCATGAAGGATGTATCTTCTTTGTCTACCGGGTACATTTCTACCTGCCAATGATAATAAGGCATGAAGTACAAAATAGTAGAATTTCGGCCAATATATGCAACGTATCGTCGATTTTACACAAAGCATAGGGTTTCCTTATTAGCAACAACCTACGGTAGTCCACATATCTCTCCGTAGTTCCATCTTTTTCCTGGACTATGTCTACAGGGGAGAATCACGGGCTGACAGAAGATTATATCTTCCCGTACTTCCTCTATTTGCCGAGCAATTTTCGCGCCACCAGTGTCAATTTTCTGCTTAATATTTGAACCCTATTTTCCAAGAAAAACATACCAGGAGAAACTTTACTTTCTAATGCAGAACTTAAACAAATTATAGAAATAGCATACATGTCTATACTATTAATTATATTACACACAAAATCCAACAGTATTAACAAAATTTTGTTTTAAATTCATTAATATCGATGATGAGGTTTTGGTAATTTAAACGAATAACCCTGTATGTGCATATTCGGGTATATTTGAAATATTATTCAACTTGATTCAACGTTCAGCAGATAAGAAGACCCTGATGAGTATATGTTATTATATTCTCCATGCGAAAGGGAAACTTTTGTATTAAAATTAAATTCGTCGACATTTACTGTTCATTGTTTTTCGCTTCTAATTTCATTCAACCGCAGGTGCTGTGCTTTCTGATTAAAGTGTTAGTGATTAAATAAACCAAGCGTAAATGTCAACATTGCGTATACAGTATATTGCCATCTCAATAATGTAAAAGTAATTGTCAGTCTATATCAATTATTAAATTTGTTGTATCAACCCTTACTTAGTATAACCCACACATCATGTTAGCGTTAAAAATGAAACTAAATAATTCCACTATATAACGAAAAAATGATAAAAATTCTAAAAAATTGACAATCGTTTCGATATTACATATCATCGGCAGAATAACATAAGTTACATTTGATGTAATGCCTACCTGATGTTCAATAATTATTTTGGGCTATAACAAAAAGTGATCTATCTTGAGATGGAATATACAGAGTGGGCCACATAAAACAATCCACCATTTGGCAATATTTATCAGATTTTAAGGAGATGCTGAAACAGGTCGGTTTTTGTTCTAAGGGGGATACATTTTTACGATACGGATATATATTTGTCAAACCACCCTTCCCCAACCCCTTATTTTTAAATAAGGAATATACCATGTGTAGCACATCATTAGAAAGGCATTCAGATAAAGTACTCAGATATATTAATAGTCAACGATATTTACACCGTCATTGCAAAAAACTCCTAATTAATTTGAAGTGCAGCACTTCTTAAAAGTGAAACGCAACTCCAGTAGGTTATTAATAATTCATTTTTATGTCACATCAAAAGTGAATTGAAACAAATTTTGCAAAAAATAGTAATATTATAATAAGAAAGTTTGCTTAACATTGTTGTTAGCACGTTAAGTCCCATGCGTACCATATTGTTACCCAACGATGTTTTCTTAGGGACTGTGTGTGCCTAATACGACGGCAGTATACGACCGCGATCAACTAGGTACTGTGGTTATTTCAGGGCCGCAGCTAACGTGATTTCTTATGGGTTACTAGAATCTGTCGGTGTGTTGTAAACAAAAAAACTGGTTGTTCTGTGAAACACGTGACGTAAAAAAGTTTTCATAAGTTATATAGTTGACGTTCAGTATTTGTCAGATAAACATTGGTCTCGGTGCTATGTTGTGTGGTTGGTTGTTCATAACTGTTAAAAAAAAATTGAAATATCGCGAATTAATAGGAAAAAGCCATTGTCAAATGATGAACTGTGCCGTATATTGGACGAAGACCATTTTAGTGAAATAAGTGAGCAATTTGATGAAACAGATCGAGATACGATACAAGAGTTAACAAAAATCTTCAACAAGACACCAAGCCACACACGCATATGGAAAGAACCCGAGTCTTCCCGAACTGCACGTGTAGCTCGATAGTGCCGGATTTTTACCGGCTAAGAAATCTTCCACGCGGGTAACCATGTGGCCTTGCCCGGGACTATCGAAAGACATTACTTCAGATAGGGTGGTTGTATTGATGTGAGTATTCATTGTTTCTTCTTCTTTTCCTATATGCTTGTTGGCTCATCATGAGGTTAATAATGGTGTCTACAGTCAGTTCGGATTTTACTACTGTTTCTACTTCCCGTCTTAACTCACCACTCATCGTATGTGATCAGGGTGTGCTCTAATCCATCTTCCTACGGGCAATACATAGACACCGCACTGTCTTTGTGTCCATGTCTATGTAGCTATGTCATATAACATCCATGTCAGGTAAGTATTTGTGTCAGATGGTAGCTTGTATCGCCCGTACCATGTATTCACATATGGAATGAGTAAATGTGTCCATCTCCCCTAATCACAATTCGGCCACTCGTTCGGCCATATCGCAAGTGTTCTATCGCTAGCTTTATTTTTTTCCGCTCTGCTTTTGCCCTGCGTCTTTTTTCGTTCTTCTATTAATAGTCGTTTAGGGATAATACCGGAGGTGACTAGACCCCTTCTATTGGTATGGTTTTATATCCTCTACACATTCTTATGACGAGGGTTCGTTCTTTACTAATGGACTCAGATTTCTCTTCATTTTTATACCTCTGCTCCATATAGTTGATGCATACAGGATAATAGAGTGCACTACTCCTGCTAATAGTCTCCTCCTTATATCTGTAACGCCACCTTTTCTGAGCAACAGTCTTATCAATACTGCCATGGTATTTGCGCTCTCGATATATCAAGCTCGTATCCATGGTCACTCCCAGGTAGTTAACTCTGTAACTCGGAGTTACTATTTTGTCCTCAAATGTAAACGCTACGTTTGTACTAAGCTGTTTCTTTCCAATTAGTAGAATTGCATCTATTTTTTACGGCGCTAATTTTAGCTTATCTTTTCGTTTCCAGTTATTTACCATTCATGTGGTCAGTTTACCGTAAACATTAGCCCTTCTTCAGTTCTTTCGGTAACAACTACTGCTGGGTCATCAGCAAAGGCTTTAATTTTAACATTATCTGATGATTCCAGGCGTAATATTTCGTCGTATAGTATGTTGCATGATAGGGAGCCAAGCACGGACCCCTGAAGGGCACCTGCGGAAACTCTATATCCCTCTTCATTTTCATCTACTACCCTACGATCCATAAAGTAGCTGGTTATCATGGAGGTATTTTCGGCAATTTTCGTCTCCTAAGTTCTCTGACCATATGTTTCCATGATGCTGTATTGAAAGCATTTTTAATATCTATTATTATGAGAACACTATATCTACTGGATCTCCGTTTCCGCTAATTTCACCACTTCTTCAATTGCGTCTACCATAGACTTACCTTTTTTGAATCCAAATTGCATTTCAGATATATTTTCACCTTCCTCCAATTTTCTAGCTATTCTAGTGACTATTATATGCTCTAGAACTTCCCCATAGTGTCCAGAGGGTATATGGCACGGTATGATGACGGTCATCGATTTGCTCACCATGTTTTTAAATCAAGGCCAGTTTTCCAACTTTCCGATCTAATAATGCCGTCCATAGTTTTTTTAATTTTGTTGGGGCATTCAGGTATAGACAGTTTTGTTATTTCTAGAGATATTCCATCTGGGCCTGGACCTTTTCCTTAATTATTTCATTGTAACATCTTGCACTGCTTCTTCTAATCTTCCTACAGGTATCCAATTTACTTTTCCTTGCTGTGGAAATAGATTATTCATAATCTATTTTCTGAGATCAGCGGGTATGCCTAGAGGTTTGGATTTCAGTTTCCCCATCACTATTTTATAGGCTTTCTCCCACGGATCTTGTTCGACATTACTACACATGTTTTTCCAAGCTGCTACTTTGCTTTTCGTTATTAATGTCTTTAACTTTTTCCTAGCTTTCTTCAAGTTCTCGGTAATATCTATTACACCAGCTGGGTTTTGTATGTTGATACTCATTCTCTGCCTCCTGAGTCTGTTGCATTATGTTCTTTGTCTATCTATTACTTCATTCCACCAGTAATTTTCTTGATTTCTGAGGGTTCCTTTTTTTCTTTGCAGGGATGCAT
The DNA here is from genome assembly GCA_963921935.1 of Galeruca laticollis. Lineage (NCBI taxonomy): Eukaryota > Metazoa > Arthropoda > Insecta > Coleoptera > Chrysomelidae > Galeruca > Galeruca laticollis. Next base: position 61,250,126 of record OY998178.1, on the reverse strand, counting down.
GATAGTCTATTCTTATGGACTCCATAAGACTGGTTGAGTTCAGTTGCGTTTTTCGTTCGATTTCCATTCCATGGATTTGTCTAAAGATCTCAGAATCTATCTTGTTGAAGTTCCACCCAAGTCTTTTATGTTTATTTATACAGGTTTTCTGAGTTGCTTCAATCTCATGATATATGAACTGATGCAAGCTTGCTGATTTAACATTCACCACTTTCCATCCATGAATTAGGTCGTTAAAATTCCATGAGCTACAAGTGACATCTCTAAGGACTTTTTAATGTAGGTTTACTTCCTTTATTTTGAAGTATCAGGTTATTTTTTGTCAGCCTATCAACTAGTCTGCTACCTCGTCCATCGTCTGTTTTCGATCCACACTGTGACAATTTAGCATTAAAATCCCCGCCACTATTATTTTCCTTTTAGTACTAGAAATATCAGTCTCTATGGCCTGCAAATACCTTACAAATTCTTCTGTGTTATTCCTTGGGGAAAATAACATGACACTATTCTGTATTCTCCTATATTAAGCCAGCAATAGCTCTTTCTCTGTTTCCTTCTACCGATTTTTTCATGTCTGTTGAGCATTCTTATTGCCGACGTAATTCTTACCAGTTATCCATGATCCTATCTTCTCAATTATGTTGATTAGAAGCTCACTAAATTCATGATTGATGGTCTACTTATTTAGGAGACAGAGGAGTAGGTAGGAGGAGTAGATTCTAGGGTTTTTTGCATCATCTATATTTCAGAATAACTCTATGTCCTCAATCGTTTTATGTTCTCGCATGTGTTCTTCGTTAGTCTCCTCTCCTCTCCTGCTTCAGTCTCATTTTCCTCATCTCTCATCTGCGTTGCTATACCTCTCTGTTTATCTAATCTCTTTTCATCTTTTAGAGCTTTTTTGAAAGCTTTAGATCTATGTGGTCCCACTCTGTGTTCACAAGTATCACATAGTAAGAAGAATTCGTCGTTTTTGCAGTCCTTGACCTGATGACCTTTCCTTCCTCATTAGTAGCAATCGATTGTCTTCTCAGGTCCTTCGCATTCATTAGTATGATGGTTGTATTACCAGCATTTGCGAAACCTTGCTACCTTAAGTCCCTTTTATACTTTGTATAAGACCATTCCTATACGAGCGTGTCCAGCATTAGTAAGTTTTTCCGACTTTCTTTGTCTATGGGAATAGTTGCAAGTGTCATTTTTTGCAGATCTGAGCGCGCTAATTATATTTTCCTCCACCAATTTCCCAGTTTATATCCTAATTGCCTGCTTTATGTCATCTTCGCTGGTTTCTAGATCTAACCCTCTTGTATATATAGTTTCACGTGTCTCCGATTCCCCTGCATTTTTACAGGTAAGCAATTCTTTGTTAGCATTCAAGGCCTTCTTGGTGTTTTCTGCTGCTTGCTCTTCCTTATACATCGTTATCAGTAGCTTTCTTTATCTTCTGCTCCTTATGGTTCTAATGATTATTGTTTGGGTTGTCTCCTATCATTGTTTTTACCTGACCGAGCACTTCTTTGTATGATCCTTCCACAGTTTTAATGAATACATACATACACATATAGAAATAAGCTTACCTCAAAGTGTAGTTAATCCGGTTCAGAACAAAATAAACAAAACAACACAATATTAGGATGTCTCAACATCACACACACACACACACACACCCTCACACACACGCACACACACATGTACGTAATTTTAAAAATTTTAACATAACATTGTGACGATTTCGCATTTCGTTGTCTACTAAACTTATTGGCATGTAAATAGTACCGGCTTGCTACAATTACCAGTTTTTATTAGAATGAGGTATATAAACAATTAAGCCCACCAATGTCTTTTTGCCATTGATCTCCTGGTTGAATTTTTGGATAGCTATAATTTCATGAAACTCGCTTTTCTTTACATTATTTTCGGTTTTTAAAATATTTGTGTTGTTATAATCAAATTGATGTTTTTTTGTTAGTATAGGGCGGCTGTGGCATTTTTTATCTTATTTGTGACTTTCTATTTTATTTTCCTGATATTGACTGGTTTGACCTATATAAGTTGCCTCACAGTTTTCGCATGGAATTTCATATACTACGTTACTTCTCCTTGGTATTGGAACTACTGATTTCAACCGAGAAAAACATTTAGATAATAGGTTGTGCGATTTATGGAATATTTGTAGAATATGATTCCTGAATAGGTGCTGAAACTGTTGAAATAAACCGTTTATAAGAAGAAGGCAAATAAACTTTTGTCTATCCGTTCTTTCTTAAGTTTCAATTTTATTTTCAGAGTTCCCAATAGTAGAAGGTATATATATATATATATATATATATATATATATATATATATATATATATATACGAGGGCAATTCAGAAACTAACCTCCGGTTGATTGAAAAAAATACACCAAGTTAAGTAAAAATATTTTAATATATACATCTTACAACTACATCTTTGCACTATTTTTCGACATAGTCTCCATAACGATTGAGGCACTTATCGTATCTCTTCACAAGCTTTGAAATTCCTTCTGCATAAAAATCACCCGCTTGTGCCTTGAGCCAGCCTGTGACCGCATCTTTGAGCTCTTCGTCGTCATCAAACCGCTGGGACCCGAGCCATTTCTTCATATGCATGAAGAGGTGATAATCGCTTGGCGCCAGATCTGGGCTGTAAGGTGGATGGTTGAAAACGTCCCACTTGAAGGACTCAAGAAGGGCTGTTGTTCTGCGAGCAGAGTGAGGACGGGCGTTATCGTGCAAAAAAACGATACCGGAAGTCAGCATACCACGGCGTTTATTCTGTATAGCCCGTCGTAATGTTTTTAGTGTTTCACAGTACACGTCTTGATTAATGGTCGTCCCACGTTCCATGAATTCAACCAACAACACCCCTTTGGCATCCCAAAACACCGTTGCCATCAGTTTTCTGGCAGAAAAATCTTGCCGGGCTTTTTTTGGTTTGGTAGGCGAATCTGAATGTGCCCACATCTTTGATTGTTCTTTTGTCTCAGGGTTCACGTACTTAATCCAGGTTTCGTCACCGGTCACGATTCTGTTTAACAATGGTTCTCCTTCGTCCTCATAACGTGACAGAAAGTCTGATGCAGAGGCCATTCTTTGACTTTTGTGGTGGTCGGTAAGAATTTTGGGCACCCATCGTGCACAGAACTTACGGTAACCAAATCTTGCTGTCACTATCTCGTACAAAAGAGTCTCAGAAATCTGTGGAAAATCAGTAGACAACTCCGCCATTGTGAAACGTCGATTTTCACGAACTTTTGCATCAACTGTCTGAACGAGTTCGTCAGTCACCAAGGATGGTCTACCACTCCTCTCTTCATCATGAACGTTTTCTCGTCCACTTTCAAATAAACGTACCCATTCACGGACAACTCCTTCACTCATAACTTTTGGTTCGTACACGGCACAAAGCTCACGATGAATAGCTGCTGCAGAGTATCCTTTGGCTGTAAAAAACCTTATAACAGCACGCACTTCACATTTGGCGGGATTTTCTATTGCAGCACACATTTCAAACTGCCACAAAAACTAAACTAGCGCAGGTACGATGTTCACTCGACTACGGCTTGATGCTGACTGACCTGCTGAGCGTGTGAATGCACAGATGGCGCGCTACTCCCCCCACTACCCGCACTGTGACCAATCGGAGGTTAGTTTCTGAATTGCCCTCGTATATATATTTATATATATATTATTATAGAGTGAAACACCCTGTATATCAAACAATAAAGAATTAAGATTGTACATTGTAATCTAGAAGAATTTTTTTAAGTCAAAATTTTTTTAAACATTTGAATGGAGACAATCTGTACGATCCACTATTCGATGGAGAAGGCATCCAGAAAGGACAGACTGTATAATGTAGGGATAATTGCGAATAGGTGTGATAAACAATTTATGTGAAATAAATTAACCAAACTTTTATTAAAAAGATCAAGTATCAGAATTTGTTCATGATGAGAAACTAATAATGCTTTATTCTGTAAAGTCAAGCTAATCTCATAATATTTGTTGATTAAAACATTAAAGTAAGTTAGTGTAGCTGTTTAGACATAACAGAGCAGAAAAGTATATAATAATGTGAATTTCAGAGAACATGACTCATAAAAAAAACGAATTTTCATTTTGCATATATATTTAAAGGTAACAGCTGTCATCTATTGAAACAATATGAATATTCATTTGACATACATACTTAGAGGTTGGGAAATGTCATTTTAACAACACTAGGAAATATTATTGAATGAAAATAATATAGGAAGTCTAAGCAATTAAAAAACCTTAGAATACAATATCCTGATATAATGGATGAACATTTCACTGGTTGAAATGAAGAATTTGAGTGATAAAATAAATAGTCAAATTTGATTGGTTAATAAACATTTAAAAAAGATCATATCGGCGACAATTATGTTGCTAACGAAAAAAAAAATCGGAATGTAAGAAGTTTGTTGATTATGGGGTCTATTCACTAAGAGGTTCTTTTTGGGGAAGAAATTTTTGTAAGTAGAAAAACTTTTTGGTAAAGAAAATCATTTTGAAATTATTTGGAAGATAAAAAATTTGACTATAGAATTCAAGAACAAATACATTATACTTACAAGATATAGATCAATGTAAGTAGATAAGTTTATATTAATAATTATAAAGGGAATTGTCGAATGTTGTACAGTACTAACCATGATTTTTATTTTATAATATGGTGTCTTGTATCTTGTGGAAGTAAAATAGCCACAATAGCTTTTGAAAAACACTGAATAGTGGAATTTGTGTGAGCTGCTTGGACTTTGAATGAAGTGCGGCATCGATTCCTGTTCTGGTGGAAGCGGAATGCCAGCATGGAGTTTTTCCAGGAGGAGAATCTGAAACAAGTAAAAGAAACGGATCATTGAGGTGAACAAACAAAACAGTGAAGTGAATAAGGTAGTAAAAGTTAATTTATTAATATATTAAAAAGTCAAGCGTACTTACCAATTTATGCAAAGAACTAAAATTTTGTGACGCATAGACGTTTTTAGGAGTGTATTTCGCCATTTTCTAAAAATCATATGTTTATGAAGTTGTATAATTGTATTTCACTCTTATAATAATATCTCACCAGAGTGCGTGTATGTTGTATGAAAGAGTCATCCTTTTAGATAGTTGAATTTCTTCAAGAACACTTGTAAAAGTGTAATGTATTTATTTTCATTAAATTAAATATCGTTTTTCCTTTGAAGAACGTTTTAAACTATTTTTGAGTTATTCATTTCATCTGGTGACTTGCGCACCATCTACTTACCATAGGCAGAAGCTCTGAATGACATCTATTGAATTATGCAGATTTGTTTTAAGCAGGACAGGACCGTATTTAGTTTGGAATCATTGAACAAGTAACATATTCTGATTAACAAATTTATTTTTGAAATATAAAGCATTTATTAACTTTGGCGCTAATATATATAGAATTCTAAAATCATTTTATCCTAAATACTTGAACTCTACCCTGAGATGAGAAGTTTTCATGTTAGTAATATAAACTGTTTATCATATATATAAAATCATCAATATACCGGGCAAACAATAAACTTAAAGTAAATTTAAACTAAAATAAAATAAGTATAACTTTCTTATTACACCATAGCCAATTCATATTAATATGGCGCCCAACGTGGGGCAAATTAAATTCCCATAAAATAAACTATAATAACATGTCACCGCAACGTGGGGCTATAGTCAATCTATTATAAAGTGACGCACCAAACAAAGGCGAATAATTTAAAAAGGATTGAAACAATTTTTTTTACTGTATTAAAAGAAGAATTAAAAACAAAAATGGAAAGAAGAATGACTTTGAGAGACGGGAAACAAGTAGGAGGAGAAAGTGGCTCTGAACAAGAAAGGGAAGAGAGAAATCATGGAAGAGGAGATTTCCAAGTACAATATTTGGAGCAAGGAAGAGAACGTTCAGACGGAGATATTCCAGAACAAGATCAGGAAGAAGAGGATGCAACATTGCAAGAAGAAATAGAACAAAAGTCTAGACAAGATCTAAAAAACAAACAAAAGAGGGTAAACAAGAACCTAAAGAAAAAAAAGAGCAAATGGACGTAATGAGTATGTTTAAAATGATGATGGGAGAAATGAAAGAAATGAAACATAATTTAAATGGAAAAATGGATAAACAAAATGAGAATATGAATAATATTAGGGGAGATATGAGTAATTTGAATGGAAAACTGGATCAAAATAAGGAAGAAATGAATATTAAAATGGACCAAAATAAGGAAGAATTAAAACAAGAAATGAATATTAAGATGGACCAGAACAAAGAAGAAATTAAACAAACTAAGGATTTAATCATAAAATTAATGGAAGAAAAATTGGGACACGTTGAGAAGATATTGGACAAATCAAACACATACATAGAAAATAAAACAGAATCCACTAAACAAGAAATAAGAGGAAAGGGGATTGAAAAAACCACAGAAATAGACAATTCACAGATCAACAGAATCAAGGAAATAGAAGAGAAGGAAAAGGATTTCAAAGGAGAGATTCAAATGGATGTAAAGTTACAAAATGAAAATATAAATGATGATACTATAGAACCAAAATTAAGTAATAAAATGGAAATTGATGAAATAAAAATACAAAGACAACTAAATGAGGAGATGATAGATAGCAATTTACAGAATCTAGGAAGTGAGGAAGCTATGAAAATTTATGAAAAAGAGATTTATTGGAAAATAACAGACCCAGATGTTAATATATGGAAACGAATAGTGACATATGGTAAAAGAAATAATAATAATAATAAGGGGATACAACTTAATTGGAAATTAGAGGAAATGAATAAGATATTACAAGAGACCAAGGAAGAAATAGAAGAAACCATAAGACAGAATATAGAAACAATAATTTATGCAGAAAATTTCGAAATGAGAGTAAAACTTGGCAGTAATATAAAGATAATTGATCCAAGAAATTTTAATAGGATAATTGAAAGTAAAATGATGGGAAATGAGAGTATTATGGGAAATGAAATAATTAAAAGAAGAAACAATAATATGAAGAAATTGGAAACGCAAATTTTGATGAATCTATTGGGAGAAATTGATGAGATAGGGGATAACAAAATAGAAAAAGACTTAGTGGAACATTTAAAGAAATTTAGGATACAAGAGGATCGAAAAATAAGAGAAGAGGATAAGACGAAATTTAGGAAAAGAAAATAAAAGGCTGTATTATAGGACCGGAATCTAGAAAAGGAATTAGGAATTGTAAAAGGTCAAGAAAAGATATAAAAACCACATGTAAATAAAAAGTTTATAAATAACAAATAATAATTTAAAAAAAAACATATGTAAATATAATTTTGTATATAGATAGAAATTAGTATATGTAAAGATATAATTATGAAAAACAGAAATAATTACATTAACAGATATAATAACAATGGAAATTATAACAATAATTATAACAACAATTCAGGAAATAACAATAAATATAATAAGAACGATAGCAACCAAAACAACTATGACAGAAACTTTAAATATAATAACAACAAAAATAACAATTACAGAGAACAGTATTCAAAGGAGAGAGAGAGAGTGATAACATATGAACATCCAAGGGAATATATTAAATTTGGGGAAGATTTGAAATTGAAATGAATAATGGGATTGATAAAATTAAAGGAAAATTAAATGGGAAACTAGTCAAAATATTAATAGATACAGGTTCGGAAGCGTCCATAATAAAAACAAAACTAATTGAAGAAAATATTGAAAATTATGGAAATAAGCTAGTTAAAATACCAAAAACTACATTAATAGGAGCAAACGGAAAGAAATTGTGTGAAGTTAGCAGATCTATAATACAAAGTATTGAATTAAAGGATGGGAAAGAAGTTGAGATGCAATTATTGTTAGTAGATAATCTAGAATCAGACATAGTTATAGGAATAGATGAATTAACGAAATATAAAGCAAGAATTGATTTTGAAAAGATGGAGATTGAATTAAATGGTAATAGAATTGAATTTGAAGAAGAAAATATAGGAGAATTGGAAGTTGAAGAGGATAATAAGAAGTTATGGAATATAGAAAGGATTGGAAATATGGAAGTATTGGCAATTGGAGAGGATAATAGGAAGTTATGGAATATAAAGAGGAGTGGAAATATGGAAGAATTGGAATTTGAAGAGGATAATAGGAAGTTATGGAATATGGAGAAGGATAAAATAATGGAAGAATTGGAATTAGTATGTGGAAATAAGGAATATGCTGAGAAAGTGAAGAATTTAATAATTAAGTATAAAGGATTAGTTAAAAAAAGAGATGAGAATGGCAAATAACTATGTACATAAGATAGAAGTTAAGGGAATAGAAAATTTCAGAATAAGAACATATCCCATACCTTATAAATATAGGAAAGAAGTTGATTCAGAGATACAAAATATGCTAAAGGATGGTATTATAGAGAGATGTAACACAAGAAATATAAATTAATAAATTGTACCGATATAAGAGACTCTGAGAAATGTAGAAGTAATAAGTCGCATAACGAACATTAAAGACTTTTCAAAAATGGATTTATAACATGATTTTTTAAACTAATTCCTTTGGATGAAACTTGTAAATGAAACATGTACCTAAAAATAAAATAAGAATTTGTATACATATTTAATTATGGTATTGTAAATAGATTTAAAACTATTTGAAGAGGATACTGCAACACAGGATTCCAGAATCATCTTTGTAACAGCGACCTGAAATAAGAAGAAATGTATTATTAGTAATATGTCAGACAGAAACAAACAAATGTGTGCGAAATTGAAACCACCTTTCGAGGGACCATTTGTTATAGATAATGAAAACGGGATAAATAGCTATGTTTTAAAATATATGGAAAATGATGAAATAAGAGGTGTCTTCAATATAAAGGATATATATAAGTACAATAACTGATGAAGAAGTAAAGAAAAAGCAAAATAGTAAAAGTTTAAGGTAAAATTTGCGTTCATAAAATTTTTCAGAACATCAAAATTTCATAAACGCAAAATTTAGGGGATGTTATTATAGAGTGAAACACCCTGTATATCAAACAATAAAGAATTAAGATTGTACATTGTAATCTAGAAGAATTTTTTTAAGTCAAAATTTTTTTAAACATTTGAATGGAGACAATCTGTACGATCCACTATTCGATGGAGAAGGCATCCAGAAAGGACAGACTGTATAATGTAGGGATAATTGCGAATAGGTGTGATAAACAATTTATGTGAAATAAATCAACCAAACTTTTATTAAAAAGATCAAGTATCAGAATTTGTTCATGATGAGAAACTAATAATGCTTTATTCTGTAAAGTCAAGCTAATCTCATAATATTTGTTGATTAAAACATTGAAGTAAGTTAGTGTAGCTGTTTAGACATAACAGAGCAGAAAAGTATATAATAATGTGAATTTCAGAGAACATGACTCATAAAAAAAACGAATTTTCATTTTGCATATATATTTAAAGGTAACAGCTGTCATCTATTAAAACATTATGAATATTCATTTGACATACATACTTAGAGGTTAGGAAATGTCATTTTAACAACACTAGGAAAGATTATTGAATGAAAATAATATAGGAAGTCTAAGCAATTAAAAAACCTTAGAATACAATATCCTGATATAATGGATGAACATTTCACTGGTTGAAATGAAGAATTTGAGTGATAAAATAAATAGTCAAATTTGATTGGTTAATAAACATTTAAAAAAGATCATATCGGCGACAATTATGTTGCTAACGAAAAAAAAAATCGGAATGTAAGAAGTTTGTTGATTATGGGGTCTATTCACTAAGAGGTTCTTTTTGGGGAAGAAAAATTTGTAAGTAGAAAAACTTTTTGGTAAAGAAAATCATTTTGAAATTATTTGGAAGATAAAAAATTTGACTATAGAATTCAAGAACAAATACATTATACTTACAAGATATAGATCAATGTAAGTAGATAAGTTTATATTAATAATTATAAAGGGAATTGTCGAATGTTGTACAGTACTAACCATGATTTTTATTTTATAATATGGTGTCTTGTATCTTGTGGAAGTAAAATAGCCACAATAGCTTTTGAAAAACACTGAATAGTGGAATTTGTGTGAGCTGCTTGGACTTTGAATGAAGTGCGGCATCGATTCCTGTTCTGGTGGAAGCGGAATGCCAGCATGGAGTTTTTCCAGGAGGAGAATCTGAAACAAGTAAAAGAAACGGATCATTGAGGTGAACAAACAAAACAGTGAAGTGAATAAGGTAGTAATAGTTAATTTATCAATATTTTAAAAAGTCAAGCGTACTTACCAATTTATGCAAAGAACTAAAATTTTGTGACGCATAGACGTTTTTAGGAGTGTATTTCGCCATTTTCTAAAAATCATATGTTTATGAAGTTGTATAATTGTATTTCACTCTTATAATAATATCTCACCAGAGTGCGTGTATGTTGTATGAAAGAGTCATCCTTTTAGATAGTTGAATTTCTTCAAGAACACTTGTAAAAGTGTAATGTATTTATTTTCATTAAATTAAATATCGTTTTTCCTTTGAAGAACGTTTTAAACTATTTTTGAGTTATTCATTTCATCTGGTGACTTGCGCACCATCTACTTACCATAGGCAGAAGCTCTGAATGACATCTATTGAATTATGCAGATTTGTTTTAAGCAGGACAGGACCGTATTTAGTTTGGAATCATTGAACAAGTAACATATTCTGATTAACAAATTTATTTTTGAAATATAAAGCATTTATTAACTTTGGCGCTAATATATATAGAATTCTAAAATCATTTTATCCTAAATACTTGAACTCTACCCTGAGATGAGAAGTTTTCATGTTAGTAATATAAACTGTTTATCATATATATAAAATCATCAATATACCGGGCAAACAATAAACTTAAAGTAAATTTAAACTAAAATAAAATAAGTATAACTTTCTTATTACACCATAGCCAATTCATATTAATATATATATATATATATATATATATATATATATATATATATATATATATATATACATATATACATATTTGACCTTTTCAGTTTATCATATAGGTATATTTTCCTGTTCTTAGGTTAATTTTTCTAATATAAATACAAAAAGACCGTTTAAGTTTGTATTATCACCATCTATTAACACGTTAAACGCCATGACGGTCCCTACGGACCGTCAATGACTTATGAAATTGGACCTTGTTGGTCCGTGGGAACCGTCATAACACACCTCATTTTAAATGACTGTGTGGACCGTTAGACCATAGTTATAATGTGTTTAACGGTATGAGAGGACCGTCAGGGTCCAGGGGAATTATAATTTTTGAATGGGCGAAATTTATGTTCACATAAAAATGTGGTCCCTGGGCCAAAAAAAATGTGTGGTCGAATAAGAAGTGTTTCTTTTCATTATATTGTGAATACAAGTCGGTAAAAATAGAACTGAAACAAAGTAGTACTAATAATATACTATATTAATGTAACAAATTAAAACATTCTAAACACATTGGTGGTTCTCCTACACACCCGGCACAGAACGTTGTAACTTTTTCTGTTTTATTCTGAGCTGCCTTCCTTCCATCTCTTTGGAATATTATTTTATAACAATTGGAACAAAAACGCATTATTGTATGACTTGATCCGGGTTTTATTTGTAAGTGATGTTTTGATGTTGATGTAGATAAAACATCTTGGAGATTACAAGTCAATTGCTCTACAAGATATTTTCTAAAATCAGTTATAGACACATCTTCATTATGGATTTCTTTGTATTTAATATGTGCATTTATTACTGCAGTGGTAAGTAGTAATTGAAAAGCTGGTTTTCTGTACCACTTTAATGATTTGCGTAAAGAATTGTTGTAGGCACCTATTTGATCAGAAATATCAACAGCTCCTTTACCTTTATTATAATCTAAAATCATTTTTGGTTTTAGCTTACTTGCTCCTCTATATCTCACTTCTTGTTGCTCTGTTGAATGTCTCGTGGACATCATTAACATTTGTTTGGTCTTTCCAGTTTAAAACTGTTATTTCACGTTTATTTTCTTTCGCTATTATATCTCCTTTCTTCATTTTTATATTCTTTGCTACCACATCCCTAGGCAGTCCCCTTTTTTTACGATTAATCGTTCCTATTAGATGTGTATTACTATCTAATAGTCTATTGGCTAAGTCTAGGCTGGTATACCAATTTTCAGTTACCATTGTTCTACCCTTATTCAGCAGGTTACCCGCTAATGACATAACAACCACTCTTCTGTTTCAGGTTCAACTTTTTTTTTAGTTCTCCGAACAGCTGGTTTCGCAATATCAGTTGCAGCATTACTAGTTGGCACTTGATTTTCTATCTCAGAATTATCAGACTCGGATAGAACATTTTCGGCTGATGACGGCCCTGCCTCATAAATGTTTTTTTTTTTCGTTTCAAAAGTCTTGACGTCGATGGTAACGTGTAGACTGTAGACATTTGTAGTACTTTCAGCAGAATCGCTGCTACTTTCACTCGGACTATATAATGGATCTCCAAATGACAAATCGAGTTCTTCGTCAGACACATCAATCGTCTCCGCAGCTCTTTCCAATTCTTTTTGCGTCAGAGGGCGATTATTTCTCAACGACATCTGTAAAAATAAAACATTTTTCATAACATAACCTAACATAAATCAATTCTTGCTATTATAAAGCTTGTAAACTCATATAATATTGTTTATTTTATAACTGTACTACTAGTATTATAAGAACAACTTACGATTCAAAATTATTCAGCCTTTTCACCAAATTTTTAAAGCTTATCTATGATATCAAATCACAAACGAACCGACCACGTGCACAATTCTATGCTAACTAGTGATGGGGAATTCGAATAATAAGAATCGGAAAGTGTTCGATTCTTAACAGTACCCGGTGTGTTCGATTCTTTTATCCAAGTATTCGAATACCGGCTGGTCTCGGATCTCGGCATGGCTGATCACATACTCGAAAATAACAGTTTGCATTGTCAGCAGATTTCGATTGAGGACTCGGATGGATTGCTCGGCTCGGTTGAATTGAGAACTTATATCGCATGCCCATGCATTTAGTTGTAAGGTAGGTTCGTGGGATTCACAAATTCGTGAATAAATGTTAGGCGAAACCGTTAATCTCCAAAAAAATTGGAAATGATTATATTTTTAAATAGCTTCAGTAAATAGGCCTATATTTTTTAAAGAATTTATTTTTGTTAATTTATTAGAATCTTTATTATTTTTACATTTATACCATCTGTTTAATATTTTCTATTTTATTTTATTTATTTTCGTTTTTATTTTTTAAAGAATTTATTTTTGGTGTTTTATTAGAATCTTTATTATTTTTACATTTATCGAAACATGTACACTATCCTGTTAAATATTTTATATTTTCTTTAAAAACATTTTAACAGAAACCCTGACCTTTTATTTCAAATTAAAATCTACGACCAATTTTGTTTGTTTTAATTTCTTCAAAATATTTATATTACATTCAAGTGTTCTTGTCTAACGAAGAAACCAAAATCTTAAGCTTCAACCTTAGAGAAAACAGAGATTAACAAATAACCACATAAGAGCAGTGAAAAGTTCGCACAGGCACCGCTATCCGTTGATGCGTTGGTGTATCGGTATTCGTGTTCGTTCGTATTCGTCCTCATCCATATACAATCTTTGTTCTCAAGAACTCAGTACTCGGATAAGTATTCGATTCCTAAAATGATTCGAATACCATGTATCCGATTCTTAAAAGTATTCGATTCTGCCCATCACTAATGCTAACTAACTTGAATCACGACGGACGACGGGAGAACCGTAAATAACGTCCCTACGGGACGGGACCAACGGTCCAGTGACATCATTTGAGCGGTACCAGAACCGCGATGGGTCCATTGGCCCGTCATCAAATATATTCAATTATCTTCGTTAATTTCAAGTATTTTGAAAAATCGTTCAAATTGCATTTACACATTATCAATACCTATAAAAAAATGAACTTGGCCCGTTTACGACATTTTATACATTTGGCTTGGCGCTTAACGTATTAACAATGATACCATCTTAAATTCTCAAACTTGTAAACTTGTCTCTATTGGCCCTAAGTTTGGTTTGTTCTCTACAATTCATGATTATAATGTTTCTTCTATATTTGCTGATTTGGAATTAATCATGGTGAATCTTAAATAAATTAATAAAAAGATTGCTGAAGCCAAACATTATAACTAATGAAATATAGAAAAAACAATGATAATTAATATTTTTTTTGGTCAAGATATGTCAAACCTTTTTTAAGTAGAACCCATTTCTTTCTAATTTGTATTTTGTTAAGAGGGAGAAAGGCAATGGATCCGTAATTATGTATAAAGACGATTTTATCCACTTGAGTTCCCAACTTCTAGATGATCAGAGATGCTATAAAAAAATTCCTGGCACTACCTAGTAAGAAAAAGCCAATAAATTAGTTACAAAATTGAAAAATAATAGAAACATTCCAGAAGAACATGCAAAATCATTAACAATTTATAATTCCATTATATCAATATTTTATGCATTGCGTAAGATCAATAAAACTAACCTCAGTATAAGTGCAATTGTTTCTTCTCTTAATCTACCTAATAGCTCAATTGCTTCTTACCTTACCAGAATTCTTAAAGAATCTTATGACCCTAACAACTCTATCGACATCACATATTTCTTTATGTTTAGCTAATTTATTGGTAAAATTAGGCTTTCAGATAATTATGTGTGGGTCAGTTTTGACATCGTTTCACATTATTTTAATCCCTAACTTCCCACCACAATCGGTGTTATCCGCAGATGATGGGATGTCATTAGTTCGAAATGTCAAATCACTCTGGAAACGTTCATTGTTTTCCCAAATTTTTAATTTTTGATTCCAATATACGAGTTTTTCATGATATTTATTATGAACAAGAATTGGGCACTCCCATGGGTTCTAAATTTTCGTCTATACTTGGCTATTTGGTTTTGGATACATCGATTGAGAGTGTGCTAGAAGTCTCTCATTTTTATATTACTTTTGTCAAAAGGTACGTGGATGATTTACAACTTGTTGTTCCTAAAAATGATATACACATTACACTAGATGCATTCAATAGTTATGATTAAAATATCCAGTTTACTGTTGAAACAATTATATTTCTTTTCTTGACATCAAGGTCCATAGCTATAATCAAGGGATATTACGCACATCTTGGTACCGTAAACCCAGAGCTAGTGATATGTTTCTCAATTACCATTCCAATCACACTATCCAAATGAAGGATGATTCAATCCATCTTATGAAAAGCACTGTATGCTAACTGTCTCACCCTATATAAAGAAATACGGATTCAAAACTGCATTATAATATGATTATTGATAATTGTTACCCTTCTAAACTTCTCAATAACAAAATTTTCAGCAGTTCTTTTCCAATCCAACGCCACTGCGCTATATTTAGAAGGTCTGTTGTTACCCTAACTATTCCAAAAATTAAGATTTTGACGAGGAATGTGAAAATTGTTGGCTCCCTGTTAACCCCCACTAAAACTAAAATTAAACCCTCAGAAAATTACAATGTTGTGCATAAGATCAATTGCAAAGATTGTCATAAAGCCTACAATGGAAATACGTCGAGACAGTTGCAGAGTAGAATAACATCACACAAAATCGATTGCAGACTGTGAAAAACACTTGCACTCTAGCGAACGATGTGATTGAATGACAACATGTTATGGATTTCGAAGGAGTTGAAGTTTTAATTAGAGAAAACAATTATCATATAATATTATTTAAGAGATGGTATTTATTGATAAAATTGAACAACATCCTAGTGCTAGATTAGATACTCAAAATCTAAGTCTCATCTATAATTGCATTTTGGAATACGAAAACAATAAGAACAAAATTCCTAAAATATTTCCCCAAACACAGCTGACTAACGATGCATAATACCCTTAATGTGGTTCTCGCTGATTTGCATCTTAATTGAGGGCTTTTTCTGTTGTTTCGGTGTCACCATGGTTTCCATGCTCCCTAAACTACTGAAAACCATTTAAACGTTGGAGTAGAACTGTATATCAAATACATCCAAAGAGTAACATGGTAATATACTTCAGTAATATACCCCATAATAAAGAGCAAACATTGTCCAAAAGTTTTTAAAATGTAAGGGCTGAAAAAAAGAGCAACACCAAATTATAGCACCGGTTTGAATAAGGATACTCTGAGTAAATTACCGTGGAGTAAAACAAATTATTTTCTATTGAAAGACTATTTTCCCAAGCAAAATAGAGGTGGAAGTTGGGAAAATCTTCAATAACTACCCGATTTGCAGAACAGTTAAATGATCGAAAAAAATTTCTACGCTGAATGGAACCAAAAGGATAAGTAGTGATTATAAAACCTCTAAAGAAGAGGAAACTCAAACAATAGTCAACTCAAAGTAGTGCCAGATTATAGATGAAATTTTTTTTAATGGAGCGATTATTCGATAGACCTTTTTTCTCATTGTCTCGTTCAGGTGTAGGAATTAGCAGAAGATGATTATCAAACTAGAAAAACCACTCCGTAAAGATCAATAAAAGTAAAAGTTAAAAGTAAAATGCTAAAATCACTACGAACGTTATCTAATTCCAATATACAAATTTGGATTAACAGAAAATCACACTACGATTGACCAGGCTACGATAGACAAGGCCTGAAAAATTTCTGTCTCTACTTGTAATCTCATACCTACCAAAGATATACAGAATCAATCAAGAAGAAAAGTACTATCAATTGGATAAAATCATTACTAGAGTGCATCAAGGTAACTTACAATACTATACCAAATTCAAGTGACAAACTTAAACTAGAAGACATCATCTGCAGATGACAGCGAATTTATAATTTACAGTTATCTGAAATAATCCCAGAAAACCTATCGAAAAATTAGTATGCTTTATAACTGGAATATAACTCGGTGAATCGAATTGAATGGAGGAAAATATGTACATGTAGATTTTTCACTAATTATCGGAAACAACATATTCCATTATATACAATAACGCCCTGATCTCACAAAATTTGAAAGAATTTTGACATAGATCAAACATGTTACTTTTTTAAATTAAACTAACTCTTTCTAAATTATTACAGAATATTATGAGAAAATTGTAAAAATTAATAATTGTTTAGATATTACGAAATATCATCGTCATCGTAATATCGATTTTTTTCATTATAATATTCTGGAGTTATTTAGAAACAGTTAGTTTTATTAGAAAAAGAAACATGAGAACCATAAATTCATAGTTTAGCAAGGCCATTTTAAAAATTTGACACAGCAACTTTTTACATAAAAAAAGCCACACTGATCATAAACACGCTCCATACTGCTTGATATTTCGAAATATATGAGAAATTGTTAGGAAATTACTAATGCCGTAACTAAAATAGTTGATATATCAATGCCAGTAGAAAAAAATATATACAGGATGGTCCGTCGAAAACTTACCGCTAAGCATTACGGGGTGACAAAGAACTTTTCGGCACTATCCAAAAAACACGTCAAGTGTGTTTGTTTAGACTAGTTAGGAGATGAACATATCAACAGTCCCCGCCCGTAGCCTTTAAGCCGGTGAGAAGACATTATTTCCCGAGGACTTGAACCAAAATTATTAAACTTTGTTGGAATAGACCATCATGTTTATCTTCTGAAAAAATTTTATGGCCTAATAAAATGTTAGGAGATTCACACATTTCAGTATTGCCTAACGAGAGGTCGAGTCAAACATCATTAGTTACAACTATACAATTTAACGAATTCTGGCATCGATTCTCTAGCCTCTAGCCTAATTAAGTTTCAGCGTATCCTTGCGTACATTCTCCGTTTCGTTAACAATTGTAAATCATGTTTAACTGACAAGACATCTGGTCCAATTACTATAAATGAAAAGCTGAAGAGTTTTAATTACTAAGTACACTGCACAAAATGAAACGGTTTTTCAAAAAATCGAGGCGATTTAACAATCAAAACCACTTGTCAGGACTGGTAAACTCATATCATTAAACCCGTTACTTGATAATTTAGGATTATTAAGAGTAGGTGGGCATCTTTGACAACAATGTTCTGCACGAAAATTCTATTCGCTAAACAAATACGTTATTTCGATAAGCCCTTCCCAATGAACTCTTCACATTTATACCGTCGTATCACGTAACAGAATCCAAATAGTTGGAACAATATGCTTTAAGTAGGTGTAAGAATGTATCTTTAAGATATTTATCTTTCTATAGCATAATGGGGGGCAATATTGCCCAGTCTACGTTTTCTCTTAGTCTCGGGAAATTGTGCATAATCTGCCAACACCGCATGGGGAGGGGGGTGTCTGGGAATCATCCCATCTACGAAGTCTCAACCTCTCAAGGTTTCAAATAAAGGAGATTAAACCCTATGTAATTACAGATATCATCGTACCCTATAGTCGTCGGAGGGACAGCTACTTATTGAAGGACCCCTGTATACACAAATCATTTTCGATACTTTTAATTCCCGACGTTCCTTGAAAATATCGGGTATATAAGCAGCCAATCGCTTGTGAGAAGATCAGTATTACATATTCATCAGTGGATATATAAGCGAAGGGATGCCGTTACGATTCTGTGTGAACCATCCAAACAGTTTCAGTTATATATGTAGCGAGGTGTCACTGAAAGCTCAACGAAAGACTTTGAGCCCACTTACAAGAAGAGCTTACTAGTTATAGTTCGGGTTTGAATTTGTTCAAAGTTCAAGACAAAACTTAAGCTCCCAAAAAATGCTGCCGCACTTGCTCAAGAACCTTGGCAGGATGGCTACGGGGTACTCACACATCTATTAAGTTTGATTTGGCGAGAGCCTAAGAATCATGTTGATCATTTTTACTTCTGCTTAACAACAATTCTGGGATTTTCTAGTTAACGCAAGCATAAAATAGTGTATCCTAATACCCCTCAGCCATTAGACCTGGACATAATGACGCTTCTAGAAAACCTGTTTTTAAGCCTCCAGATAATTATGATAACACAGGGGAGCCATGAGCCAGTCCATGTTTTGAAGAGGATGTCATTTTTGAGTGTAGGCAGCAGACATCAACATTTCATATCTCAGGAAGAGCTCAGTGATCTAGTTCGTGATCAAGATCTTTCAAAAACAAAGGCACAACTGCTTGGATCGCGATTGCAACAGCGGAACCTTTCACAAAAAAATGTGAAAATGTCTACGTTTCGGAAAAGGCGGTCTATTCTGGCCATATTTTTCTCAAAGAAAAATGACTTAGCTTACTGTCATGATATTACAGGTTTAATGAATGAACTTGGCATTTCCGATGTACCTACTGAATGACGACTATTTATCGAACACAAGTCTAAAGGCATTTTTGTTATTCAATGGAAACGAAAGGCCATTAGTTCCCGTTGGTCATGCTATAAATATGAAAAAAAAAACATACCAAAACATGAGCATATCACTCCAATAGATAAAATACGAAGATCATAAGTGGAATATCTATGCCGATCTCAAAGTTTTTGCACTGCTTACAGGACTACAGAGTGCCTTCACAAAATATTGTTGTTTTTTATACGAATGGGACAGCAGAGCCAGTAACCAACATTATTCAGTTGAAGATTTGCCGATACGTGAAAACATTGTGCCCGGCCAGAGCAACGTCCTTAATGAACCTTTAGTAGATCAGCAAAAAGTGTATTAACCTCCTCTATACATGAAACTAGGGCTTACACAAATTTTTGTTAAATCCTCAGATACAGAAGGAAACGCAAATTCGGGAACTTTTTAAGGATCAAAACTTTGTAGCTACACTTTTGAGAAGGAAAAAAAGTATGTCTTCAAAAATATATGTAACAACTTAGTGGGTGACAAAAATTAGGACCACTACAAAGATCTAGTTGAAGAATGTATCCAATCTTATAAAGCCTTAGGCTGCAAAATGTCCCTCAAGCTGTATTTTATTCACTCCCATTTGGAATTCTCCCCTGAAAATTTGGGTGGACTTTCAGACGAGTACGATGAGAGAGTTCACCAGCAAATTGCTCAGGTGGAGAAGCGCTACAGTGGAAAATGTACCCCAAATATTCTAACGAGAAACCGCTCTTGGCGAATACAAGCGAAAAAGACAACCAAATACATTTTTTTTCACTCGATTGCTGATATATTGGGAGTTCCATATTTTATACTTTCCCGTCTCTAAAAACTTTAGGGTGATAGGGAGAAACAGAGTGCATATTACAGTACAGCATAGTAGACGCAAAAAAGCCGAAAAAAATTCGAAGAGCGACAAAAAGTTCCAACATGTAGAACAGTGATAATAAGAGTTAGCTTCCAATCAGAACCACCCCTGCATACTCCCCAAAAAAACACCCTTTGACTAAACTTATAACATTATCATATCACCATAGATACTGTTATGATTCACTATATGACATCAAACTAAGTCATCACACACTATAAAGATTTTCAATAAAATATTCCGAATCAACAGAAATCGAAATCTCTTGCAATAGGACACTTTCAAATACTTTGTACAAAATCAGGCAATTCTCTGTGAAACGTGACGTCACACATGTCATCCAAATGTTCGGTAATTTTTAGTAATAAATTTAAATAATCTTGCAATCGATGAATTAATATGAATGCTACTAGAACATTGCTAAAAAGTTATAGAATTTGATTATTACAATTAGTCAAATAAGGTCATTTCATAATATAATAAAAAAATAAATGATGGACAGTAAACGATTCACAGTCAGATTTCATGACACCAAGAGACATTCTCATAAAATTGATTGAAGGAAAAATATAATATTAGTATGCCAAATCTAGAACATTTAAGGTATGAGAAATGAGAACATTTATGTCCCATAGTAAGTAATTGGTTAGTAATTAATTTGTAGAGTTTCAATAGTTGTTTAAAAGAATCAGTTGTCAAGACAATGAGACTCTCAATTGTTTATATTTATAAACAAGAGGACTGTCAGAACATCTAAGAAACAAGATGGGTGTGTGAAAATGAGCTACTTAAATATATAAACATTTTACCTGCAATGGTGATGAAAAGTTGCCGGTCTAAGCTCCAAAACATACATTAAGTGAGTGACTTCAATTCTACAAGCTTTCATTGTGGCATCACTACAAATTTTTGAGATATCCATCTCCATAACAAAGCGGTGATTCTAGAAGGTCATCGAATGTTTCCAAGGCAGACCACGTAGAAATACACCAGGTAATTGAAAGGCCTATTTACAATTCTCATTCGAAATACCACTCAAATTTCATGAAATGAGCTAAACAAACTTTCCTTTGGATAAAAGTGTCGAGTGTTCTTTCGTGTGTATTAATATAAACTGAGTATTCACAAATTTTTTCTACGGAATGATAATTTCTCAAGACAACCATACTGTTTATTTTGATTTGAGAGCACGATGCTAAATTTTTATGTTTTAGTATAGGTTAAGCTTAGGAATGCAGACTGCATCTTATCTATTAAGCTTTAGTTCACATAAATGCCACAGAGGGCAGGTCCGTCAAGCTGGCCCCCCCGGTTGGATTTTTTCTACAAAAATGCTAGCACACATAAAGGGCACCTAGCACAACCATTTTTATAGCTAGCACACCAACAGGTTACAATAGAAATGCATTAGAATTCGGGTGGGGCCAGAGTAACGCTAGCCCCCCCGGTAGGAATTTTTTTGCCAAAATGCTAGCACAGATAAAGGACACCTAGCACAACCGTTTTCATAGCTAGCACACCAACACGTCACAATAAAAATGCTTTTGAACTCGGGTGGGGCCAGGTTAACGCTAGCCCCCTCTGGTTGGATTTTTTCCGCCAAAATTATAGCACAAATAAAAGACACCTAGCACAAATTCTTTTATAACTAGTACATCAACAATGCTTTTGAATTCAGGGGATGGAAGGTGTCTGCAAAATAACGCTATGGTTACACGAATGAATGAAAATGTTAGATGTATTTGTCCCTAAACATCATATTCCTATAAAAAATGGCCCCTAAGCAGCATTATTGTTATCAGCTGTTGCCGGATTGTGCTTTATATCTATATTTTCTTATCTAGGGTATTTAATTAATTAATAATTAACTATTATTTAATAAATAATTATCTATTTATTTTCAATTAATGATAAAAAACGAAAGAATACAAAAAACCTTCACTTTTGAAAATAATTTTGTTGAAATCATAGTAATTTTAATAAAACCAATTAATTAAATTGAACCATTTAGTTACGGAATCAGAAACAATCCGTGCACAAATAAGTTGCAAATTACGTCACACTATAAAAAAGGCAACGACAAACGTTTGCGTACAGACATGTTGGATAAATAAATATCCAAAAAACCGAAGCCGTTGGATATGTCCTTTGGACAAAGTTGTGCAATCTGGGAAGGGGCGGCTGAGATCCCCAAAAATGTTCCAATATATTGAGAATACATGTTTTAGATTGATCGTGGTTCACTGTAGTCCTTATTTAAAAGAAACTCTATTTTTAAATTTGCCAGAATATTTATTGCCGAAGTTGATGGTTAATTAACCACTGTAATGATAACATAAATATTGCATTTCACTATCAGATTTTTTTTAAATTCCTAAGTTAACTTAGAACGTGCAGCTTTTAATTCTTAGAGCCGGTTAATCAGAGCTTCAAATATTTCTGTGGCATATCATAAGACACCAACACTACTATGCATTTTTCAAAGTTTTTAGTATGTAACTGGCAATGTATGTTTTTTCGGTTGCAATCTTGCAACTCAGTATTGAAGCAGATATCTTCAACCGATTGATTTTAAATTCTGTATATACGTCTAGTTTGCATGCCAATCCATAATTAGGTATGTGACGTCATTTTAAATACAACATGGCGGATCACCAAAGTTGGCGGAATAAAGAAAGTGGACTAATTTTTTTATGCTTCCTTACAATATGTGTATGAAATGGAAGGCAGCAAAATTGATGACATACGTATTTTTATTTTTCGAAAAACTAGGTATAATCCATCCTAAGCTTTCATCGGACTTTTCAAAAGGGTCGTTAAACCAAGTCTATTGTTAAAATTTGAATTATTTTTATAATGCCGTTTTTATGGGTCTTAAGAGTAAATAAAATTCTTGCAGGTACATTCAAACTGGGCTATTCAGATGCTTGGGTTAAGAAAGGGTTTCCGCGAAGGGCTGATGGTTGTAATAATATGTATTCTTTCTAATAATATTACAAGCAACATGGACTATATGAGTAAAACTAATGATCTAACTATTTTCACGAGTGTAATTCGATAGAGTATTTCTCGATTAGACGACATAAAACTGTATTAATGCGAAATTTATATTGCGTATTTAAACAACATTACATGTTTCATTTTCAATCACTTATTTTTGGATATTACTTGAAGAATCGTTTTCAAACCGTGACATTTATATGATATTTTAAATTAAAATTATGATAATAACAACAATTGTTACTTAGACGTTACTTAGATACGGACGGGAAATTATCGGCCCTGCTGGAGAGTCATCTCCGAAAAGATCCTGCTTAATTTGGAATTTTTATCATATGAGTGGAATGCTCCGAAAATTTTTCGTAACTACAGTAAGAAACAATTAAACCAGCCGTTTTACATATATATTCAACCTATTCATTTATCCATTCATTTATTCATCGAGTAAGTATAGCGTTATTTCACTGACCTCCGTCCCACTCCCCAGCATCAAGAGTGTAGTTAGTGTGCTTGCTATAAAAAATGGTGTGCTTTATTTTCTTTGTACCTGTTAGCTTCTGATTGGTGGAACTTATCGTTCGACGTAATTGTGTAATAGGTTTTTTACCTCGATTAACAATTGAATTTATTGGATTCCGCAAAATTTCTTTATTTTGACGCAATTATTATTTCCGGTTAAAATATTATTTTTTTAATTCTTGCATCCAGACAGACGCTTAGATAAGTGGTTTTTTTCTTTTCATCAATGTGAACGACCGTTTTCTATAGTTTAAACGTTACAAAGTAAAAAGTGATTTGTTATACAGGATGGTTCTCCCCATGAGTCTTATTTTGGTATTTATTACAACATCAAGCTGCCGTTTCCCGTGAACCACCTTCAGAGCAGAGAAATGCACTGTGGGGATAAAGGTAGTGTATAAACTCTGCACAAGAGCTAAAGAGCAAACAAAGGTAACTGTATATTTTGTATATTTTTTAAAACACTCTAGAACTCTGAGAAATTTTTTTTATAATCAAAGTCATTACAAACATAGTAATAATAATTTGAGAAAATTCAAAAATTCATCATCCCATAATAAAGTAGCTCCCAACGTAACAATGTAGCAACTCTCATGGGTGTCCACAAATGTGGCGAGAAACATAATACTAGTAACTATCGTCCTATTGCCTTATTACTAATCTTATCGAAGATAATCGAAAGACTAATGAAAAACCGTCGATTGACTTTTCTTTTCAAACACAAAAACTTGAAATTCCAACAATTCGGTTTCCTTCCTGATAAATGTATTAATTACGCAATGTTTTCTGTTCTTAATGAAATATATACCTCACTTAATAATAAACTTTTCATGGCTTCGGGTTTTTTATGACTTTGCGAAGGCCTTCGATTGTGTTGATCAGAAAATTTTGATAAACAAACTGGAATATTATGGCATCCGTGGTATTCCTTTAAAAATGTTTTAATCTTATCTAGAATGTAGAAAACATCTGCTACGAGCAAATGGTGAAATTTCGGAAAATTTACCATTCAGCAGTGCTGCATCCCAGGGTTCAGTTTTAGGTCCAATTCTTTTTTTGGTAACGATTAACGGTATCACAGACTTACAAAAATTAATGGTAAATTCAATTTCTTTATCCGATGACACTAGTGTAACCTGGAGTAGTTCAGATATACGATCTTCACATTCTACCACAGGGGAAATCTCATTACTATTACGTCCTGGTTTCACTCGAATGGGCTTCGTTCTAACAATGAGAAAATTTAATTTTATCTTACAAAGCAGTTTCGCAACCGCTCAAACTTAACAATGACTTAATAAGATCTTCAAATTCAATTACGTTTCTTGGTCTCCGTATTGACGGTGCCCGTAAATGGTCTGTACATGTAGACACTTTAGCGAAAAAAATATATTCTGCTTGTTTTGCCATTAAATCTGTTTCTAAACAGCTTACTTCTTGCACTGCTGTAACAACTTACTAATCTTTGTTCGAATCGCACCTTCGCTATGGTTTGCCTTTCTGGGGGTCTTGTAGTTTTCATCTCTTCGCATCTATCATCAAACTAGAGAAAAGAAGCTATTCGTTACATTTATGATGTAAGTAGTAGGACGCATTGCGAATTCAATTTTAAGAAATTCAAAAGTTTATCTATTCCCACTTATTCATTTTGGAATCCGTGAGTTTAGTTCGCAAACACCTCCACAATTTAACTGAGAGACCAAGTCATAATTACCCTACTAGAAGAAAAAACTTCTATATTTACTAACAATACCAACCTCTGATCTGGTAAAAAATTACATTACCTTCAATGCCAAAAAACTATTCAATCACCTACCTTTAGAATTAAAAGTGGCAAATAAACTTAATAGATTCCGCAGATTGACAACGGCGTTTCTGTTTGAGAGACCTTATTATTCAGTGACAGAATTATGGAATCTACCCTAGACTTTCGAGTTACATTGGCGTAGTTCAATATTTGGTATGATCTACGATATTAACATTGTATTATTATTATTAATAATTTAAATTTGTATTTAATAAATTATGTTTTGTATTGTTAGTATAGTCGGTACTTTTATATTTTTATTTCTATTTTTTACATTTTCATCTATTTTTAGATTATGTCGTTTTGTCCATAAAATTGTTAAAAAATCAAGACAATAAAGCTTAGGTGTTAGGAATATTCTATGGTTTCAATACAGAATCCAACAGCGACAATATGTTGTAATGAAACAAGTAATTTTCTAACAGGGCACCATAACATAAGGAATGAGAATCGTTGCAACTGTTAATGTATTTACAAATATCTCAATGATAAATTGCCTCTAATTCCTACGCTTCTGATAAAAGGATGGTGTCTACAGGCGTTATTCTTCTATTTTCATCTTCATTTTCAATCTAAACATTGGAAGTGTAACTGCCCGTTTAATATTCCTTTTTATTAATAACAGAAATCATTATTTATTAAATTTCAACGTTAAATGATAATCCTCTCATAGTCAGCGAGAAAATATAAGGGTCACATGGTATTACCAGTATGCTAGAGAGAGAGACAATAGTGAGATACACAATCAAAAATCAGTGTAGATTATTACTGTTAAAATAAGGATACTAGAATATACGAATAGCGCGTGCGTCTCTCGAGGGCGGTATCAATAGCAGAAAATTTGTTTATTATGGCATTCGAAAATATCCAACCAATTAACAAGAAACAAGTGAGAACGGTTAAAAAACTTTTTTAAGAGCATGGGTGTGTCGCTCCTCCAAAACATGAACCGCGTACACAAAATCGTCAAACCCAACCCGAAAAAGAAGACAGAGATACTTTAATCTGTGTAAGTGTGGAAAATAATCCTCTACAGTCGTCCACTCATTTAGCAAAACAATTCGAAATATATCAAAAAACTGGCTATCGTAGTTTTAAACTGAAAAAGAGTCATGAAATATTTCCAGACGATCAATTTCGTAGAATGGAATTTTGTGAAGTAGTTATGGAAAAAATACAATTGGCCGCCAACTTTTCGAAACATATTTTGTTCACAGATGATTCAACTATTATACTAGACACGGTGCACATAATTCATCCGTTATTCGATATTGGTCCGGGACAAACCTACACAAACACTACAATAGTAGAACTCAATATCCCTAAAAGTTAAATGTTTGGGGTGGAGTATTATATGAACATTTAGTTGGGCCATTTTTTATTGACGACAATTTACCCGGACAAAAATATTTGCATATGCTGCAAAATCAAATTACTCCTGCTCTTATACAATAAGGTGTCAACTTCATTGATATTTGGTATCAACATGACGGTTGTGCTTCACATAATTATCGATAAGCAATACATTTTTTAAATACACAATTTCCCATTCGGGTAATCTCCATGAATGGTAACATTAGATGACCTGCTAGATCTCCAGATTTGGCACCCATCGATTTATTTTTCTGGGATTATGTGAAATCGAGAATTCATGGATTACAGGAAAACAGGGTCAGTTCTCTGAATGAACTTAGGGAACAAATTCTATAAACCTGTGTGGAAATAACACCTCAAATGCTCACACATAGTCTGGGTCGGAACCGTATTGCCATCAGTAAACGATTCAAAATGTTCTTCATCATCGCCTATTTCTTCAAATAATATTTGAAGGCGTTGTTGCTCTACTACGTATGAACCATTTTTCGATTACTCATTTGAAAAGCAAAGAAAGCACTAATATTTATTATATATTTCTAAAGTACACAAAATGCAGATTTATTTTTGTATTCTTTATATGCAATTATAACAAGTTCTAGTAAGCGCATTAAGAACATTTTGTTTCGTAAGCCGATCTTGGCTCAAGATTAACGCGCTCGACTACCGTTCGTTAGAACCATCGATGCCCGGGTTGTGAACGAACTTTTTTTCTATTTTTTTTTATTTCTTTCTATTCGGAATTCATTTTTTCAGTTTGAATGCGCCCGAGTTTTTGAGTACTTGATATTTTCACATTTCGATAAATCTATATTACCGTAAATCAAGTCTTTCAACCAGTAAAAATCATATGACTTACACTGGTAAATAAATGGTATACGTTTCTTTGGAAAATATGTGTATACTTACGATTTTTCACAACGCTCTAATCACCAAAAAAAGCAATAAAAACTATAACCATTCAGCATGACACACAGCAGTTGACCACCTAATCAGAGATAAGTAATCCCTAGATATTCCACGCAGGTTACCCAAGGTCAAACTAAAATCATAACTCAGGGGACAGAGCTGTAGGTGTCGCCAGCTGTGCTCTTCTTCTCTTTTGTCATCGGTTCTCGGGGTTTTCTGCTTTTGTTGTCATTTTTTAGTAGTCGCCATTTTCTATGCAGGTTTTAGCATAATAACTTCAGCTGATTTTATTTTTATTGAATTCTGTATTGTTTTTAACATTATTCTGGATTTTTAAAGTGTAGTTTTAGTCGGAACATTCGTGGTGTAGTTAATTTTAGTTGTAGATTATTGTTTTTAAAAGTTATAACAAACAACAGTGATTGAACACAATGCCTTTTCATAGTAATTGTTGTATCCCGGGGTGTATTGAAATTCTAAAATCCGCCACATATTTCCAAACCCCATAATGGATTTACAACGATTTAACAAATGGCTGGAAAATGTAAACAATGCTACGCTGAGTGAGATGGATGCTTTAGTAATATTTAAATCAAAAAGAATTTGTCATCGACATTTCGACCCCATATATGCTTCGACTATGTCCCATAGATTACACAGAAATGAGATTCCTACGATTTGCATGGTAAGTCTGCTTCTTGCTAATAAAAAGTTAGATCTTTCAATGCTATGTTTCAGATGAAGCAGTCAATATCAATATACAATCTACATCTAGTGGTATACCATCAACATCAGCTAGTAAGTAGTTATATGATCTGTGAGCTAGTATACCACCAACATCTTGTAGTATATCATCGGAGGATCCATCACCACCAATATTAGATTCTTCTATACCAACCATATCTAATCGTAAGTATATATTAGTTTAATGAAATGCTATTCACAATTATAAAAGGTAGGTTTAGCTAATAGTGCATAATCGACAATTTATAATATTCAATTCATAATTGTTGAATCTTTACATTTAATTATACATGTTTCTACAGCTAATAGTGGATAGTACGTAATTTAGTGCATAGTGTGTAATTCATAAAGTTATCAACATTGAACTTAAGGCATTATGATTGTACACAAAATGCTAGCACGCAGGTGCAATCTTTTGATTTGTAAAATTTGTTGTTTCTCGCAAAATTTTCTTGATGAAATGATTTAAAATCCAAAAAAAAAAATCAAAATACACTTGAGAACAATTAAAACAGAGATGATCGAACCAAAAAATGGAGTTAGCTAAAGGAAACAAAAGAAAAAGATAAAATAATTTTCAATTATTAAAGCTGTCAATGTATAAAAATTATAAACACATGGTTAGACCACAGATAACCCAAGTTTAGACAGCAAATAGTGCATCATTGATAATTCATAATATTCAATTCATAAAGAGAAAAATTGGTGTTTATCCAGCATTTAATTTTTGGCATCTGGAAGTGAATTGACAGCTTTGAATAGTTGATAATTATTTTTAAATAATTTTGCACGGTTTCTACTAAAATGTCTTCATCTAAATTAAGGGTTTTTCTAATTTATTTTAATTGAACTTTAATCGACAGAATATTAAAAAAAACTATAAATTTTGGGGTTATCCTAACTAAAACCATAGAAAAAGTATATATATATATATATATATATATATATATATATATATATATATATATATATATCTATATATATATACTTTTTCTATGACTAAAACTCAGATGAAATCATGAAACATCAAATTTTACAAAAATCAATAAGATCGCGTTTACGTTTTAAAGTTTTCTTCACAATCATAATGCATGAAGTTAAAAGTTGTCAACTTTATAATTATGCACTATACACTGAATTACGTACTATCCACTATGAGCTGGGTAAACGGGTGTATTGAAATGTTAAGTTTCAATAATTATGTACTATGAATTGTCGATTATACACTATTAGTTGCCTGAATTACGCATTATTCATTATCAATTGTGAATTATAAATTGAAATTATCGACTATGCTCTATTAGCTGACTAAACCCACCTATAGTCTACTTAAATTTGTCAGAGACAAATATTCTTACATAAAGCCTATAAAAAATTGCAATGCACCTCTTCAATAATATGAAATTTAGATTGTTGTTATGGATGACATGTGAAATAAGATAAGATGTATCAATTGGTAACAATATGAAGTGATATATTACAATTAAAACCAACTTCTTCTAACTGAAAGACTAAATATGATCCATGATGGGATTATGCACAACAACATGCATGCCCAAATATCACTTGTTTGTAGTGTTTCGTATTTTTTGGTTGAAAAATATTTTCAATGAATGTATTTGAAATGAATATACAAAATAAGATACCTATATGTTACAGTTGTTTGACCACATTTACACTGTCCCTCTCATTATTAGTTTTATCAACATCACTGGCCCTTTTTTGCTCTGATGACATATCACTTATGTTAAATTGTTAACCCTAGCCATATAATGTAACCATGAATAACTAGTAATACTTCATATGTTTTTTTCAGGCAGTAAGCATGGTGCTTTACTTTCCCCATTTAAAAGTATTCAAGGAGTGGGGATTAGTAGAAATATAATGTCACCTAAAAAGAAAAAAAATGTACTCTGTAATGAAGCATATGTACAAAAAGTACAATCAAGTGAAAGCCAGTCACAATGTATGTAATGGTTTGTGATTCCACAGAACAGTTCCGGACCTATGAAGTCACCTTTAGAGCCTTGTTTAGCTAGATGATTCGCCAGTTCATTACCTGCAGTTTTCCTGCTATATTTGTTATTATTTTACCGTCTATGTCATATAATGTATTGAGTCGATTTCCTCTTTGTAGCCCTGCTAGTTCTCTTATCTTTCTATGTACATTAAAGCTGTCATGTTTTTGTTATAATTTTCAATTTCTTCACATTTAGTTTTATAAAAGTTTTTTTGCAAATTTCACTATCTCAATGTTAATATTAAAATCAAAATTTCACATCGAAGAGCTGTTCCAAATATTGTTGAAAATATTTTATAAATGTTTTGACCTCCATATCATAAGATCTATATAAGGCAGAAATAATTATTTTACGGTTTAAGATTAGAACAGGTAATTTTAGAACCTATTTTTACGATTTCATATTTTTATTCTGAACAATTCTTAATGTATACTAGCACCGTCACAAATATCAACTCCTCCACCATTATATAATACATCGTAGCTTGAAGTATATAAATCATTTATATTTTCAATTTTTCTGGTTTGTGTTAAAATGACACATTCTATTCACTTGCTAAATTCAGATAAATATTAGTGTTTTTAAATGAAACTCAAGGTCTCTAGTTAATTCCACAATATAATACAAGTTATTGAAAATTCTAAAAAATTGACAATTGTATTATATTGTGGAATTAACTAGAGACCTTGAGTTTCATTTAAAAACACTAATATGAGCATATTACACGAAGTAAGGGTCGAGACAGTCAATTTCATCAGATAAATATGTTTTGAATCCATCTACATTTTTCTAATAAACTTATTTGACAGCAATGTTGAACTTTTATTTATCCCATGTAGAAGAAATGAAAGAATGTCCATTAAATAAAATCGGTATTGAAGTAGTAATTGCCACGGTAATATTGTGGCTTCTTCTGATTTTAGACTAATATTTTAATGCTTCAAGTGATAGAGTCATTTAAATTAGATTTTCAAATTTTAGGAAAATCTGAGTTGCACTTGATAAGTACCTATTTTCAATAAGCAATTCAATAAATTTGCAAAATCCCTACTACATTTTCCAGAATAAATTTTGTAATTTCTCCCAAGTTTAACGAATTCCAAATATTTTTACAATTTGTTACGAATTACTATTCTGATTCAAGAAAACAATCTAAGAATAATATTGTTAAAATGGCAACTTCAAATTTTGTGAAGGACAATATGTTGAAAAGTTAGCAGAAATTACGATTTTGACATTATTCTTTGGAAAAAGTAGTAGGGTTTTTACGTAATTTTTTGAATTGGAAATAGGTACTTTTGGTGCAATTCAAATTTTCTTTTTTATCATGAAAGTCCAGTGAAAGTATAGAATTTAAATTTCCCGGCGAAACCAGTCCTCTAAATTTCTCGCCGAAGTCAATATTTTAAATACCGATGACAGAAAAGAAGAAGAGCACAGCTAGCGACGCCTACAGGTCTGTCCCCGAGTTAAGTTTTTGGTTTAATCTTGGATAACGTACGTGGGATATCCAGGGGTTACTTATCTCTGCACCTAATTAACAATGACTTCGAGACGGTTATAGTAGTTTTGCGGTATTACGCAGCCGTTTTTCAGTCTGTCAAACGTAAATAGTGGGGGCAGAAAAATAGCCAGCAAAATTTGATAGTTTCAACTTTGGAGCGGTTCGATAGCTATTACCGTTCTGCCACCAAACTCAAGAAATTCGCTAACTGCTATTGCCGTAATTCTAATGTCGAACATGTCATCTGTTTTAATTCAGTTTTTTAATTTTGAGTGAATTTACATCATGTGAATATAATTTTACACCCTTACAATAGGGTATTTTAATGTTTTTATTCGAATGACTCAATCATAACGATGATTCTATCTTGAGTATTGTTTTTGATCAACTTGATGGCTTTTTTAAATGACGTAAGTTCAACCTTTTTTAAATTGTTTTTTTTTTTCAAAATTTCACAAGCTTTGTATTTTTTCATAGGACGGCTTTGATAATGGCTTAACAGCCGAAAGCGCTTAGCCTGAAAGTAATAAACTAATACACACTGAGTATTCGTCGTTTTCATTCACTCTATTTACTTAGTAACCAAATAGTAGGTAATATGGAATTTACTAGTGTGAGAGTAGAAAAAATGTTTTACAGCATTACAATAAAATGTACAACGAATAGATCGGATTAATTATCTTCATTTGTTACAACCTCTTGAATTATCATAATTAAAAGATTTCTATAACTTGTTCTCGTGTTAGAATAATGCATTTTACAATATAAAAATTGTGGCGTAGATTATGGAGTACTTTTTCATTCAAAATCAAGCCACTTACGTAATTCTAAGGTAGTCAAATGTTACATAAATATTTTTACTTGCCTCACTACTAGAGCGAGACATATTGAGCTTTGTTTATGACTTGAGTACTGCATCATTTTTAAATGCATTTAAGTGTTCTATTTCCAGATGAGGCCTCTGTAAGAATGTGTATTCCGATAATGGAACGAATTTTGTCGATGCCAATAATCATTTGAAGGAATTATAATCGTTATATACTGTATAAGTTCAAAATTTTTGAAATATTCTTCCGATCATGGAATTCAGTGGCAATTTATTGCTACTTAATTTCCGCATTCTGGTGGCATTTGGGAATCAACCGTAAAAGTTTTATTTGCGGCGTATATAGGAAAATAATAAATTCACATGAGACGAAATGTTTATTGACACAAATTGAACGAATCTCTTCTAAACTCCCGCTCTTTGTTACCCTTATCAGACCATCCCTATGAACTAGGTGTACTCACTCCCGCACACAAGGAGAGCTAACCGAACTAAACCGAAACAAGTTCAAACGTTCCCATCATACTACTCATATAATACATCATTTTTGGGAACAATGATCCAGCGAATAACTTTCTTCTCTTCAGTCAGTAACTAAATGGAAGACAGCATGAAGTAACGTCAAAATTTTATCGTAGTCATACAAGAAGGCGGTCTTCCTTCGACTAAGTGGGAATTTGGTAGTGCAATTGCCCCTGGGGCGGAAAACATTGTGCGATTTTTAACAGTTCGTACTCTAACGTTTTGGGATATGTAAACAAAAAAATTTGGAAATAGATGTTTCTGGGCACGAAAAATCATAATCTGGTACCTATTTCGATGTAATTTGTAGAGGGCGCTACATAGGCCACATTTGTGGCATCAATTTGCCCTCAATTCTTTTGCTGTTTAAGTTAGCGGTATTTTTGTAAAAGAATATCAAAGCCACGTTATTTTTACAGAAAAAAAGTATATTTGTTATTAACCTTAAAACTCAACTGTTTACGATATAATCGCATTTTAGGAATTAGCTGCATGATTGTTATTGAAAACATTTAGAAAACAAATTAAATAAAAACTAAGCTAGATAGCAATCAGTATAACTTCAATTGTATCACATCAAATGTTCGATATGTACTCCATTATCGTCGAGGTATTTATCTACACGTTCCATAAAAGATCGTCTCATATTAAACAACATCATTGGCTCAAAAAAACCCGCTGCTCTATTCATTTCTTCCCAAAGTTGGTCGATGGTACTTATGGGATCCTCATAAACAAGTTGTTTCATTGCACCCCATACACCGAAATCGAGAGGATTCAAGTCTGGACCACGTGCTGGCCAAGGAAAATGGCTACCGCGACCAATCCAGCGTTCAGGAAATTTGTTATTTAAATATGTTTTGACTGCTCTCGTATAATGCGGCGGTACATGAACCACGTATTTTTTCTTATATTCAGTGGCAATCCTTCAAATAGATTAATGAAATCATTTTGCAAAAAATGTAAGTAGTTATCACCATTCAAATTACGAGGTAACTCCTATGGTCCTAAGAAATGGTTACCAATTATACCACATCATACTTTTATTTTGAATTCATATTGGAAATGGCTTACTCGTTTATCATGAGGATTTTCAAAGATGATTGTTCCTTAAATTAAAAATACCACGGCGGTTGAAGGTAGGTTCGTCGGTAAATAATATTCTGTCGACCAATGTGTGATCAAGATCTTGCTTGTTTCGGATAACCCTTGCAAATTGGTATCTTAACGGTAGATCTGCCAGCAATAAATTTTGTACCGCAGTAAAATGGTATGGGTTATACTTCTCGAGGTGTAGTCTTTTTTAAATTGTAGTTTGACTGATTTCTAAAGCAGCAGATAAACGCCGTGTACTAACTTGAGGATCATCTTCAATGCGAACCATTATTTCGTCATATTTATCAACAGTAAAAACACAAGAGCTTTTTTTTTATCGGATAAATTTCTCTTTGCAACGAAACAGTTTTGCCAATCACTAATTTTACGAGAAAAACTGACATGATAAAATCGCGACACCGAAGGTGGAGCGATTTTATCTAATGTCAGTTTTTCGAGCAAATTTAGTGATTGGCAAAACTTTGAGTCAAAGAGGAATTTATCTAATAAAAGAAAAGCTCGAGTGTTTTTTGGCAAGATAAATTAACGACAGAATATATGGATGAACAACAACAATAATTGCGACTCATTGTCATTGTGTAAAAGTGACGTCCGCTTACTAGATATTGAGGAAGAGAAGTTTTTATCGCGATAAAAAAGGATGCACCTTTTTTATCGATGGCAAAGTGACAATAACATTTCCAGGTATATGACATTTTAACATTGGAGTTAATTTATCAGGCGTAATTATTTTAGGTCGGCATAAGTTATCACGCTTAGGACAAAACGAATCACTTTCGCCTAGATTCTTAAATAGATTGTTGAATGTTTGATGATTAGATTGCAGCCTGTTTGGATACCTTCTCAAATATTCTCGTTTCGCAGCACGCCCATTAAAATTTTGCTGACAGTAAATAGCAATCATATCTCTTATATCTGTATTAGAAAATGTAAACTAAATATTCCAAGACATAATATTGAAACAAATCGAATGCTTTGCTGTCAAAATTATTCGTGACATCAGCCTACTACGTTAATAGTTTCCGAAATGAATAATTCATACTTTGGGAAGAAATAAATAGAGCAGCGGTTTTTTTGATCCAATGATGTTGTTTAATATGAGACGATCTTTTATGGAACGTGTAGATAAATGCATCGACGAGAATGGAGGACATATCGTATATTCAATGTGACACAATTGAAGTTATAATGTTATTTAGCTTAGTTTTTTTAATTTGTTTTCTAAATGTTTTCAATAATAATGATGCATCTGGTCCTTAAAATACGATTATATCGTAATCCGTAAAGTTTCAAGATTATTAACAAGTATACTTTTTTTCTATTAAAATAACGTGGCTTCAATATTCTTTTACAAAAATCTACCAAACTTAAACAGCAAAAAAATTCAGGGCACATTGATGCCACAAATGTGGCCTATGTATCACCCTCTACAAATTACATCGATGTAAGTACCAGATTATGATTTTTCGTGCCAAAAAACCTCTATTTCCAAATTGTTATGTATGCATATCCAAAAACGTGAAAGTTATTGCAAGAAAGAAATTTTAAAATTTAACCTTTCACGTCCTGTATATCCCTTATTAGCAACAC
The DNA here is from genome assembly GCA_963921935.1 of Galeruca laticollis. NCBI lineage: Eukaryota > Metazoa > Arthropoda > Insecta > Coleoptera > Chrysomelidae > Galeruca > Galeruca laticollis. Next base: position 61,213,860 of record OY998178.1, on the reverse strand, counting down.
TTTATCAAAGCAAGTTGGTTTAAATCGTAATATTTTGAAGTCAGGAATCTATCATATTCCTATGTACAATTACTTAAGGACCACCCTGTATTTGAGTTATAAAATATTGTGAAACGTTTTTATATTCTACAAGTTCATATATATTTATTAAATGATTTATACCGACTACAAAATTATTTACAACAACATCCATATTATACATGAAATTTATAACTACAAATTTAAGCAAATAATAATAAGAACTAATTTTATAGAATTTTCTCAATTCTGCAGATATCAAATATTAGAAAAATAATTAAATGATAATACATTTTTTAAAGCAAATATCAATCAGATTGTTGGAAATATTCGACAAGAAATGCTAAGTTATTTTGATTTATTATTCTACACAAACATATACTCGTAAGTATACACCGATCATCGTAAACGCAAGAAGCGAATCACCGGTAGCTCCAGTGACTTTCACCGGTAAAATATCGCGGTTACAGATATATCGCCCAACACTCAGCGTAATACGTCACGAGTATGTCGAGGTCATCGTTAACGGGAACCTATAAGTTTTTCCCCTACCAGAAATCGCTCAATAAGTTTTCACTTAAAAAAATTGCATGATTCAGGTATTTCATATTGTTAAAATGCATGACTTTCAACTTTGAAAGTCATTCAATACATAGATGCACATATATCGATGATACTGGTTCTTAAAAAATGCAAACCTTACCGGTAAAAAGAGAGGATTCGGTTCTAATTATCCAATTTTTGCGAATATAACACTGACAAACCATGTTTTTGAGTTATAATACACTTACGAATTCAGCAAAAATACAATAAACAATTAAATATTTGAATAATCACTTGTGAATAAACAAATCCATGATGGCAACTATGCAATGATTTGTTATGATTGTGAATGGAATTTGTCCTACAGCGTTGTCATATAGAGCAGAATAATTTTATTGTTGAAAACACATGAACCAACATCAATCGCTAGAAAATTTGTTTACTGTATGCCCTTCACTATCATCTTTAAACAGTATCATATGCCTCATGACTATTATTTTTTTGCAAACTAATATTTCACTTCAATTTGTTATATTATTTCGAGAAGTTTTCTGAAATGAAGCACATTTTGACAATAGCGCACGGTGATGGTAGCGTATAATTGCCCATCTCATTATTGCTTTGACAATGTTAGCTTGAGTATTCAAAGTAAATAAATGGGTCCATATTTTTCTACGTTATTGTTGTATTTTTTGGACTAGTGTTCTGTCTTCCTAAATGGTTCAGTGAATCGTTACAATTGCCGTTACTGTGCTGAAACCTATCCTAAGATTTTCGACGACACACACACACAACTCCCCCAAAAGTTAAATTTATGGGCTGCTATTTCTGGAAAATCCATTGTAGGCCTTTTACCTTCCTGGAAGTTTAACAGCCCATGAGTACTTGGATATACTACAAAATTTCGTCCACACAGGAATACAAGGAACAGGAACTTATTTTCCAACAAGACAGAGCTCCTCCGCATTGCTCGCTAAATGTGCTCAACTTCCATTTCCATTTCCAGGAGGATGGATAGGACGAAGGGGTGCAACTGAGTGCCCACCTCGGTACCTGACCTAAATCCTCTATATTTTTTTGTGGGAAAAAGTGTAGTTAACAAAACTCCATCTGGCACATTAGAAGAATTATTGCGACGAAAAGTCATTAACGCATGTTGTGAGGTGACACGGCAAATGCTCCAGAATGTACGGCAACGATTTGAAGATAACTTGTATCACTGTATGCACGTTGGCGGACAACATTTCGAGAATTCACTTGACTAAACGGTAAGAATTGAGTCGCTTTTCACATTTTTCATCACACATTATGGTTGGAGTTTCAGGGCTCCATATTTTCCGAAAACATTGGGGGATGAGTCTCCTATTGATGGGGTTGACAGTTTAACTATACTTTCAGCGTCCCCTTGAGCAACAAATTTGACATATTTTTGAATTTTGTCGAAAAGTTCTTTCCCACCCTGTAATGCCTCTAAGACAAGTCTGTATCTACCTCGGCTGAGAAGGCTATTATTTACCTCGCACGTTATATTCTTCGGCGTTCTCGATAAATAATAGCTCATTTCTCAACTTAGTTACATGATATACTATTATTTATGAAACAGTGACGGGCCGCGAGTTGCAGACCGCTTATATAGAGTGAAAATGTTGGTAAAATAACGGATGGTAAGTGGAAAAAAGATACTGCAATGGCGTCCGATATGAGAAGCATAAAGAAATAGCGGCAGATCAGGGGCAGATTGACAGATAATATGAAGAGAATTGTTTTGACTAGCAATTAGGTATTGCAACCTAGGAACGCAACTCGACCTTTTGAAGATGATGTTGATTTATTGTAAAATGTTGCTATATTAACGCATTACCAGTGTCTACTTTGTTTTTAAGATATCCATGTGAAAAGAAGCGTGCTAGGCCTGGGGAGGCCAGTGGAATTACGGAAAAACACATCCCTTATCACATGGAGACTCTCATTTTACGTGTGGCACGTGTCTCGATCCTGATTCAACCTCAAGTTTTCATAGTAACCATCTAATTCCTATAACTGAGGACAATAAAATTAGTCAGAATAGACACAAGAAACTCTGAAACTATGATTATTATGTGTTCCTCATTGTTTTCAGCGAAAAACGATCCTTTTAGAGATGATCGTAAACTAACACAGGGTGAAGCTTTTGGTGTTGAAGACTGTAGACCAGTATTGATTATTTGATGATTCACAGATTAGTTTATGTGGAAAGAAGATCCATCAGAGATGATATTACTGGATTAAGTGAGGCGTGAACCATTACATTTAAAACGTACTGACTTCAAATTGCTGATCTGATTGAATTTTATAGTGATACAATTTAATATTCGGATACAAAATTCATTGTGACGTGGGCCTAGATATCAGAATTCAACAGCACAGAAATATGAACAGTTGTCCTGTTTCCTTTTTTCAATAATGGAGCTTATATTTTTTTTCTAAATTCCATTACTATAGCACTGGTTACGTCCTCCGAAGAAATGTGTCATAAAAGAAAATAAGCAGTAATATAAACCCGCCTTTTTTAGTAGTAGGGGCGAGAAATAATGAAAACAGATAACCGACATTGAAAACGATAGCAGCGTTTTTTCACAACGAAACAGGCTTTTCAAAGTTAATCCCGTAATATGCTGTTCGACTTTTAGGTCATTTTTTAATCCGATTGTTTGGCAGAAAATTACAAAATTCCATCTACACGGACGCTGCATATATTTCATCGGGAATGGAAGAAACACTTTTATTTGTTAGTGTACGGCGAAATCTGTTTCGCAGAATATTATTTCGAGGTGAATAAATTAGTTTCAAACATGAGTATCAGTAGAAATAAAAACGAACTAGCCTAGACTGAAGAAGGCCCGTCCAGGTCGATTAGAAGTGGATAATGCTAAGTTTTACACTTTGTATATATTTTATACCAAGGCATTATCGACAACAAGAAGGTATGTCCCATTATTATGAACTTTTTGTTATATAGTTGTTGTCAAGCTGATTTCATAAAAAGTCATATAAAAGTCACCTCAGGTTTTTTTCGTTTTTAAATAATACATGTGGTGCCACACCAACTTAAAATTTCTGGAACGAACCAAAGTGGTGGGCACTCGGATACTCCGTGCGAAAGTGGGATATGAACTTAGTAAATTGTCCCAGAAGAGTTTCGTATGGAAGTCTGAGAACCCATCGCTAGTGTTCAAACATCAGCCATGGACTTACAAGGTCTGTATAAATATATATATATATATATATATATATATATATATATATATATATATATATATTTGCCAACGTATTTGTAACGGATATTTATATTTTGGTGGTGATGTGGCAATAAAACACCACTCTTTTAGATATTCATTCCCGAGCTTTCGAATAACTTTTATTCAATATCTAGGGCTAAAAATTATCGGTCAATGTTATCATTAATTAAAATAAAATAAAATGATAAATACTTACATAAAATGTATCGAGAATTTTGGTAAAGTTGTGAATTTTTATATTAAATTCTTTTAAACATAAATCAACGTCAAACTCAAAAAACAATATGAAATCAAACAAACTATTTGATCTTAAACTACTATAATTTTGATTTATTTTTCCTAAAATTAAAGAGTGTTATGAATGTTGTGTTTTTTTTTCAAAATCTGAAAGATAGGCATAATTTTGTTCTGCGATATACGCGGTTTCCAAAAAAATACGTTTTCTATAATTACTTTTTTCAAGTGTCATAAAACTTTGGCAGATTGATAATCCGTAGAATGACCTTCATAAAACAAGTGTTCAGATAAAGCACACCTGTCAGGATATAATCTACTGTTACTTTTATGAGAGGCGATTCGATTGGTTAGCGATCTTTTAGAGTGACCAATGTATTTATTATTACAGATATTTTAAGGAATCTCATAAACTGTATTAGTTAATTTGTTAGTAGGAATCGTCTATTTGAACTGAAAATTGAATTTATTGTAACAAATTGTTTTTTCGCAATTTTTATATTATTTGGTTTAAAGACTTCGGAAAATTTAGGTGGGACAGATTTTATGCATGAAAAAGAACTATAAGTCGGAGATGTATTCTTGGTATCTTGGTAAACATAATGTTTTCTTCGTTTCGTAATATGTCATTATTATTGTCAGAAGTATTATATAGAATATGTTTCAAATAATATGAAGGATATGAAATTGACTGTCTCGACCCTTACTTCGTGGAATATGCTCATATTAGTGTTTTTCAATGAAACTCAAGGTCTCTAGTTAATTCCACAATATAATACAAGTTATTTAAAATTCTAAAAAATTGACAATTGTTTCGATAAATCAATATCATCGTCAGAATGACAGAAGTTACATTTCATTTTATGCCTACCTGATGTTTAGTAGTTATATTTTTGGCTAGACCAAGCAGTAACCTAACTTGTGATTGGCTTAATATATGTTTATAGAAAAAGAAGAAGATGTGATATTACAAATATTGAAGCTTAGATATTATTAGCCCTATGGTGATATCCTGGATATCATTTTTACAATTAAGATCAGTATAACTGTGCAATGATATAGAAAACCAGGAAAACTATATCTGCTGATCTTTACAATTATCACTTAAGAAGACAGTTTATTAGTGGAGAATTCCCTAGATTTAACTGTTCATTGACAACTTCATATTGTGGGTTTCTCAAATGTCTTCTAATTTCCAGTTCTTCAAGGAAATCCAGTTCTTGTTTCTTTTCACAAATATGCAGCACTTCTAGTTCTGTGTTAGGTGTCAATGAATGATTTGTGTCAAGTAGATGTTTTGCGTAGTGGGATTTTTCTGGTTGTTTTAATCTGTAAGCTCGTAAGTGCTCACTGTATCGTATTTCAAAATTCCTAAGGGTCTGACCCAAATAGACAGCATCACATTCTGGACATTTGAGTTTCTATATACCTGACTTCTTAAATAGTGGTATTTTTGTTTTTACATTTAACAATTTTGTACTAACGTTACTTTCTGTTTTAAAAGAAATTGTTGCATTCGTTGCTGAAGATATTATCTTTGAAATATTATTAGAAATATTTCCTGCATATGTGATGGTTTTATAAGTTCTAATTTCATCAGCTTGCTTAGGATATATTAGTTGTAATGCCACTTTTTTCTCTTTTTTACTAATTAGTTTATTTATCATATCCAATGGATAACCGTTAGATGTTGCTATTTGTCTAATTGTATTATTCTCTCTATCAAAATTACATTTGTTCATAGGAACTGAAAAAGCTCTATGTATCATTGAATTATATGCTGCTAGTCTGTGTGAGACAGGGTGGTTAGAATTGAATGGAATTGTCACATCAGTCTGTGTTGGTTTTCGGTAAATTGAATAATCAAGTACATTATTAACTCTTTGAATTTTTAAATCAAGAAAATTGATTGAGCTATTTTCTTCAATTTCTAATGTAAATTCTATTTTCGGGTGTAAATTATTGATGTGGTTGAAAAACACATCTAATTGTCGCTCACTACCCATAAAACAAGCTAATATGTCATCCACATATCTATACCAAAATAAAATATTTTTCGAAATATTACTTTCAAAGATCTTTCTTTCTAAATTGTCCATAAAAATGTTTGCTAAAATAAGTGATATAGGGCTTCCCATTGGTAAACCTTCATTTTGAATATATATCTTATTGTCAAAAGTGAAATAATTCTGATTAATGCATACATCAAATAAATTAAGTATATCTGATATTATTCCTGGATTAATATTTTTATCTTCTAGTAATTTTCTTACAAGTATTAGACATTCTTTAGGAGGAATTTTAGTAAACATATTAGTTACATCGAACGATATGAGTTTATAGTTATCTTGCAAGTGGATTGATTTCAACTTTTTGATTAGTTCTATTGAATTTCTAATTGAGTACTGAGATTCATATCCGTAAGTATTGAGTATATTGTTGAGCTTTTTTGCCAATATATTATTAGGAGCATTAACATAAGAGACTACAGGTCTAATTGGTTTCGTTATTTTATGTAATTCAACTGTTCCATATAATTGTGGACAATGAGGATTCTTATGTATGATAGACCTCTTTTCGTAATCATTTAAAAGATAATTTGAATTATTAACAATATCCCTTACATTATTAGAAAACTTCTTTGTTGGGTCTGCTTTAAGAACTTTTACATCGCTGGATTCTATAAAGTTATATACTTTGGAATTGTAATTTTCAGTCGTCAAAATGACAGTAGCATTCCCCTTATCGGATTTTGTAACTGTTAGGTTATTGTTCTCTATCTTCTCTTTTATTGCGTTTAAAACTGAAATGTCATTTTTTGTTTGACGTTTAACTTTTGAAGGTTCAATATTTTTGATTAAATTGGCAATTTTTAATTTCTCATAAAGAAAATTATTTGAATTAGATTTTAAAGCTATCTCTGACTCTGTAGCTAAAATTTGTTTAATATTATTCGTAAATTTAGGTGGTATGCTGTACTTTAAACCTTTATTTAAAAATTCTATTTCACTATTTGTAAAATTAGTGTCTGAAAGGTTTTCAAATCGTGGTGCAAAGTGTGTTGGTATGTAGGTACTTACAGTTTCATGATGTTTTGAGTATTGAATTTTATGTTGTGTGTGTTCAAGATTCTGTAGCTTCTTTTCTTGTTTCTTAAATTTCATATGCTTCATAGTGCTGATATTTTCTCTAATTTTGTCATCCAAACAGTCAAATTCTACTGGATGTAATTGGAATGTGAGTTCTGAATGTATAACTTTTATGTAGTTGTCTAAGGAGTCTCTAACTTTGAACCATTTCTTACATTCAGATTTTATCCAAACTCGTTGAGCACATTTTATAGCTTTTTGTGCTTGTGGTGTTTTAGTGTGACATTTTATATTCACATAATTTGGTATTACCTTTTTTCTAAGGCATTCTTGGTTGAACCAAATGTTTTGTGCTGCTTTGTAACGTTTTTGTAGTAACTTCTGGTACAGTCGGGTCAAATCTTCTCTCGAAGATTTTTTAATGAAATTGACTGTCTCGACCCTTACTTCGTGGAATATGCTCATATTAGTGTTTTTAAATGAAACTCAAGGTCTCTAGTTAATTCCACAATATAATACAAGTTATTGAAAATTCTAAAAAATTGACAATTGTTTCGATAAATCAATATCATGGTCAGAATGACAGAAGTTACATTTCATTTCATGCCTACCTGATGTTTAGTAGTTATATTTTTGGCTAGACCAAGAAGTAACCTAACTTGTGATTGGCTTAATATATGTTTATAGAAAAAGAAGAAGATGTGATATTACAAATATTCTGACGATGATATTGATTTATCGAAACAATTGTCAATTGCGTGGAAATGGACCTAGAAAGAAACTATCAGAAATGTAACATATCGATCCATTCTGATAGTCAAGCAGCTTTCAAAGCATTGTGCTCCCACGTCATTGACTCAAAGTTGGCAAGGGAGTGCCAACGAAAACTTGATGCCTTATGCAAGAATAACAGGGTATCTTTAGTCTGGGTTCCTGGCCACTCGGGAATCACAGGAAATGAAGAGGCCAATACACTTGCCAGGAAAGGAGCACAAATGCCCTTTATTGGCCCGGAGCCTTTCTGTGGTGTACAAAAATGCTCCTACAAGAAAGGGTTTCGGAAGAACGAGAAAACCGAAAAAGAAGCACTCTGGCAGTGCCTTCCAGGATTGGAACATTCCAAAATGTTCCTGTGGAACTTTGACACTGCTAGATCCAAAAAATATCTGGACCTCAGTAAAGATAAGCTACATCTCCTCACGGGATTTCTTACAAGACACTGCCGATTTAGGAATCACTGAATGAGAATAGGTATAGCAGAGATTGACGAGTGTAGATTCTGTGGGGAGGAGGATGAAACTCCGGATCACCTAGTTCTGGAATGCCTCGCCATTGCAAGCCAACGCAAGAAATGCTTCGGACATGAAACTTGGAAGAGTGATGACCCAACCTCGTTGAAGCCGTCCCAAATACTAGAGTTCATTAGAACCTTGGAACGGGAAGGCGAGCTGTAGTAGTAGCGAGAATAGCTCTGATAGGGGGGGCACAATAAACATTTGGTTTCAGTGAACTGTATCCCCGTTAAAATCCAATCTTATCTAATCTACTTTGTCCCTTGTATGAAGATATGACTCACTAGCATTTTCGACTGGTATGTTCTTAAAGACCAGGGTATCAAAAACTAAACAGTGAGTTTATGTGAGACAGCAACATGTCAGATGTTGTTTATATTGGAGTATTTTGAAATAAATCTTTTAATATGATGTATAGTCTTTAGAGTAGTGATAAAATGCTTTCTGAAATACCACCGGAAATTTCTAAAATAGCAGATGCAAAATTAAGTCTATTACCGACAAAATCCAAAAAAACTTTACCACAATGCTCATGATGAATTTATTCACTGGTGCAGTTTGGATAACGTTTAAGATGGTAATTACAGCAAAAGTTACTTCTTGCATATTTTCTGGAGAAATCCAAATGCCTGTCGTCTATATGATCAAATTTGCCCATGTTGAAGGCAACTGTAAATCTGCACAATTAGCTAAATATTGGTAGATACTTCAAAATAGCAGGTTTCTTAAAATGAAAACCAGATGGTATTAAACCAAAAAAATCGAAAATTTTATCCCGAGAAGGAATAGAAATATGTTTAGTGGATGCTCCAGATCATTTATATCTGATAATAAAAATAAGTTAGACTAGTTATTCACTCCACGACCACTTCATTCCTGCAATCATGTAAACGTCTAATCCACAATAATCCTTTTATGAGTTGGATATTTAAAGAATTTTAGTGAAATTTTAATACATACATTACTGTATAATTGACGTTTTATGGAGTTGGATATTTATATGGATCTAATATCTAATTGATAAACTGAAAATTTAATTGAATTGAAATTCTAACAATTACCTTTATAAAGATTTGACGATTTTAAAAAAAAGTTCAACGATTATTAATAATGCAATGTGTATATTTAGGTATTTGTATAGTAACACATTTGGGGTACAGAGAATAAACCTCAAGAATTTACACTTTTTGTCTCTGGTATAACTTCAATATCAGCCACCTGTGGCCATTTCCAGAATAATTCAGTTTTTTTCATTGCTGAACACTGTCCATCTGTTTGTAAAATCTTGGCGGAATAGCAGTCTTTATCACGATTACATAAGGATTTACATTCCAGTGTTCAGGTTTGTCTATTATGCTCGCCATATCTTTAGCCTTATTTTCCATATTCTTTACAGGATAATTTTGGTCGCGGTTTGGTATGGTTTGGTTAACTGATAATAGATCTCTGTCACATTTAGTATGTTACCTACGTTCATTTTTTGCTTTTGTTTTCATTGTGTCCTTGTTTGACTCACTTTTCTTCTTCTCTACTTTCTTTCGTTTTCGCTCAATTTTCTCCACCTCCTTTCCTGACTTCCTTGACAATCATAAACTTTAGTTTGAACTATCTAAATACATTTATCAGTTGTCAAAATTAAGAACACATTATCCTTTTTCCGCTTTTTGATTGATTGCTTATGCTCAGGATATTGAAGAATAATGTCATTCAGGGTGTTTTTGGGTTTCTAAACTATAATTTGAAGGAGTATAAACTGGTTTGTTTGGCGTATCCCAATCCTTACCTGATGCTACCTGAGAAATAGACCACGTTTAATTTTCGCTTTCCATGCATTGTAATACTGTAGCCTTATAATCTACACCTGATTCTAACTGAATGGAAGAACCTTTTTCATTTCCGCTTCCCACGCTTTGGAATTCCATAGCTTCTGGTTTTTCCTCGATTTTCATACTAGATTCATTATCGATATCCAGGATATCAATATGACTGTTATCAGCATCGTAATTCGTGTTGCTGCAACTGCTAGTTAGGTCACGTATTAATTATCATTACTGCAACTTCAATGTTTTCTAATGACAACGAAATGTTGAGTTCAACATATGTTAACTATGTTAAAATATCACCAAACAATTCTTTTAAAAACACAATCACTGTTTATACCGAAAGTACTGCAGTGACATTGTCATTCATCACCATCGTCATCAAAAATTGGAGACACACCACTAACCGTTTTTTCATACAGTGTGACCCATTTTTAATGGAAACACCCCCCTAAAATTTGAAGTTGTGAACCGATTTTAATAATTTTTTTTGAAATGTCAAGTACTAAAAGGTCTACCTTGGGACAAAAATGAAATGTTTATTCCAATTTTCAGGGCATACTACGATATTTTTTATTAGTCGAAAATCGGGATTTTTTATTAGCAATTTTTTTATTGAAAAAATCACTACGCCACTGGATTCGGAGTGCCTCTAAACAGGTGTAACCAAAATTTCATGAAAAGATATCTATCAATAACAAAGTTATGGCAACTCAAAAATTCGAAAACTCTCACAGCTAATAGTCACAAAAACACCCTATATCTACAGATATAGCCATGAGAATACTTTTTATGATTTCAACAATAAAGTGCCACCAGATGAAAAAAATTTTTTAATGAAAATAACGGGATTACATTCACACAATTCAACTAATTATGAAGCAAAAAAATTTTATAAACGTAACTATGATAACTAATCATTGAAATGTTTCGAGTCAGTGCAACAATTAATTCTAACTCATATTCTAGTAGCCTCTACTAACCCACCATCTATTTCGATACACTTGTCGTAGCGCTTACGAATGTTTCTGATCACGTTCCTTAGTTCTTGAGGGGTAATATCTGCACATACCTGTCGAATTCTTGCACAAAGTTCATTTCTATCTCTTGAGCGGTGTTTGTAAACTTTTTGTGTGATAAGTCCCCAGAGAAAAAAGTCCAAAACTGTGAGGTCTGGAGATCTGGGGGGCCAATCTAGAAACGGACTACCACGGCCTATCCATCGGTTTGGAAAATGCTCGTTAAGCCATTGCCTCACAGCTCTGGCATAATGAACTGAACACCCATCTAACTGAACAATTAAATTTAATCGTTCATTGATTGGCAGCTCGTGAATAGCATCCCAAAACTCTGTGTTTAAAAATTCTAGCAGCCTCTGCGCATTGATGTTTTCCTCAAAAAAGAAAGGACCAATAATTCGTTCGTTCAATATCCCACACCAGACGTTGATTTTTTGGGAATACTGGCTTTTACAATTTATTACCCAGTTAGGATTATCCGCTGCCCAATAGCGACAATTCTGTGATGACACTACTCCATTTGTAGTGAAACTGGCTTCGTCGGTATATAAAATATTTTGTAGGAAATTTCTATTGTTTAAATATTCCCCTTGGGCCCATAAACAATATTCCATACGTCTTGCTTCGTCGCCTTCTTGCAGTGTGTGTAAAAATGTTGGCTTGAAAGGTTTAATATTCTTCGCCTTGAGACATCTCCGAATAGTTTCTCGTGGAATATTCAAATCTAAAGTGGCATTCCTTATACTGGCATTAGGATTATTTCCGAAATAATCTAAAATGATTTGATCATTCCTGTCATTTCTGTTTCGTCTTTGTACAGGATTACTCTTTAACATCATTTTTGATACTGCACCAGTTTCATTGAATATTTTATTTATTTTATTTACCGTACCGCAGCTAATACGAGGACGATCTGGATGTCTTTCATTAAATACTCTACAAACCTCTCTAGCACTTCTAACGTCATCTCCCGAAAGGCGAACAATTTCAATTTTCTCTCTTACGCTCAATCTTGCAGCCATGACAAAAAATAATCCGAAGAACTGTAATGTGAATATTGTTGACAATAGTACACTTAAATCTTTCACAAGTGTCAAACTGTAATATCATTTCCATGGCAACTAAGATTTAAATTGAAAATTCTATTAGGTCTTAGTTTTAGTTAATTTGCGTGAAAATTTGAATGAATGTAATTCCGTTATTTTCATTAAAAATATTTACGCTATTTGTTTTTTTTTCATCTGGTGGCACTTTATTGTTGAAATCATAAAAAAAATATTCTGATGGCTATATTTATAGGGTGTTTTTGTGACTGTTAGCTGTGAGAGTTTTCGAATTTTTGAGTTGCCATAACTTTGTTATTGATAGATATCTTTCCATGAAATTTTGGTTACACCTGTTTAGAGGCACTCCGAATCCAGTGGCGTAGTGATTTTTTCAATAAAAAAATTGCTAATAAAAAATCCCGATTTTCGACTAATAAAAAATATCGTAGTATGCCCTGAAAATTGGAATAAACATTTCAAATTTTGTCCCAAGGTAGACCTTTTAGTACTTGAAATTTCAAAAAAAAAATTATTAAAATCGGTTTACAACTTCAAATTTTAGGGGGGTGTTTCCATTAAAAATGGGTCACACTGTATATAATCGATAAAGTTATATCAGTTAATGGATCTTGATGAAGATGGTCCTCCACCAGTTTTATGTAATTCGAACTTATTTTCGGTCACCTGTTTCCTTGCATTCTGTTTTTGAGTCTCGAAAAACGTTTTTAATTTTTCGGCACTTCTATTAACCATTTCAGGGCAAACACTATTAAATTCCTCAACAATTTTAACCCACGCCAATTTTTTTTTATTCTTATTATTCTTTTTTTATATGTGCATATACCTAGACGCAAGCTCCAAAACATATTTTTTTTTCCTCTAAAGTATGATTTGCAGTACGTATCCATTTTATTAACTAAAAATAATGTTTAATATACATAATCACAAATAAAATCAACTACACCCTTAACCATGAAAAAACTAAACATAAACGTCACAAATAAACGAAGTTCCTGCTACGCAGTGCCAACAAACACAAATATGTCAACATACTATATAAAATAACTGTAATATTTCCACTAAACCAATGATTAACTAAGTTAGGCCTGGTGCAACCCTATATAAATTTAAAACCGATTGAAACTTAAATCCTATTAACTAACCCTGATTAGAGCCGACTTCCGTGCAATCGGCCATTAGCATTCTATTCACATGCTGATAATAATGCCTTACTTTTTCTCAATATAAATATGATTTAAGTAACTTTACAAAACTACATAGACTTCATAGTGGTGCTGTTGAAATAAATACGTATAATTTGTGTATGCAGTTCTTTAGCTATAGAAGTGGAGCAAATTTAACTAGCCAGTTGTGTGCGCTTGAAATGCATTGGCAAATAAAAATATGCAAGTGTTATCACTAAACAAAGAACATACAGGTAACTGAAGCAAAAAAAATATTTCAAATGTAACTACTGTCATCAGTTTGAATAGTGCTAGAAGTAGAAAGCAGATGGAAGACCCTCTAAACCAGATAAAGACACGACCACTAACTTATGAGCCATTTACTGAAAACTACTTTGTGACCACAGCGATTGATGATGCCGTTGGAGCTCTAGGAAAAGGTAGAATAATTTTTTTTTCAAGGTATCGACTTCTGAGGTCATTAGCCTTATACGCATATGTAACCACGTGTAAGAATGCATGTCACAGTATCTGTTTCTTTTAAGAACTTCAAATCATTTTTCAATGTATTCCATTCGTCTTTCAGGCACGTTTGAATATCATTTGGTAGGGCAAGTCTGTCTCATTACATCATATTGAGGGCAGTCTATGATAATATGTTTTACTGTCAACCTGAATTGACAGTAGTCGCATCTAGGTTGACTGTCTCCCGCTAGCATGAATACATTTGTGAGGAGGGTATGACCGATTCGTAGTCTGTTTATTACAGCCTGATCTCGTCTACATTGGTAAGGTATTAGCGTCCAATGGGTGACCTTTGTTTTGATGTCTCGAAGTTTGGCATCTGTTCTATTCCATTCATTTTGCCATACCTCCAAAAACTTATGTTTCAACTGTAGTTTTATGTCGTCTGGTCTCACAGGTATATTTTCTATTATATCTACTTGCGCAACTGCTCTAGCTGCTCGATCTGCTTGTTCATTCCCTTCAATTCCGTGGTGACTTGGGATCCATATGAAACGTTGTGAGTTTACCGTAAGTTTGAAGCAGAGTCAGTATAACCAAAATAATTTGGACCAGCGGATATTTGCTGAATGGATTATTCAGGGCCTCAATCGAACTCTTGGAGTCAGTACTGATTATGTAATGCAATTTGTTTCCAAATTCAACATATCGTAGGGCTTGCATGATGGCGAATAGCTCCGCAGTATACACGCTGGTTTCCCTGGACAGTTCCCATGAATGGGATATTCCAGCGTAGTAAATGCCGAGCCACAACCTCCCAGAGTTCTTGATCCATATGTGAATATAACTTGGTATCCTGGGTATCTGTCAACAGTTCTGTTGAATTCTGCTCTAACAATTGTTCGATTGACGTCTCTTTTTCTATGTATCCCAATATCCATAATTGCATGTAATGGGACGGTCTTCCAAGGGGTGTGTTATTGTCGGTAGTCGTTGAAACAAGTCGTGTTGCTCATCATGGTATGGCGGATAATTTGGATGGTTCGGTTGAGCCCATATTCTCAAAGAGTAGTTGGCTAGCAGTTATTTTCTTCTGATACCTAGAGGTAGGATACTTGCTTCAGAACAAAAGGATGCATGAGGGCTGGTTCCTAGAGCTAGTCTTAAAGCGGTGCATTGTATTGACTCTAGAACTTGGCGCCTTGTTTTTCGGGTTGATCCATAAATCATACATCCATATTCCATTTTGGAGACTATAGGTGCCTTGTACATCTTTAGAAGGACGTCTTGTAGAGGATTCAGTGCTTTTTTACATTTCAGAGCAAGTTCGTTGATATGAGTACTCCAGTTGAGCTTTCAATCAAATATAAGCCCCAAGAATTTTACGTTGTCTCGACACTCAAGATCGTCGTTATACATTTTCAGTTTTGGATCTTGGTGGATTGATCTTAGCAGATAGAAGGTCATGCAATGCGTTTTTGTACTGGATAATTCAAATCCTAGATATTTTGCTAGGCTAGAAAGAGTGTTTATTGCAGCCTGCAGGGTTGCTTCTAATTCTGCCATCGTCTCGGCCGCGTAGAATATTGTCAGGTCATCGACATATAAGCATCTACCTATAGCTTGGTCAAGATTATGAAGGAGTCCATTGACTGCTATTGCAAAAAGCAGTACACTCAGGGTGGATCCTTGGGGTACTCCATTTTCTAGTTGGTGTAAGTTTGATTGTGTTAACCCATTGCGTACTCTGAATTTTCAATGGAGAACAAAACTCTGTATGAATCTCGGCATATTGCCTTTTATGCCTCATTTGCTCAGTTGATCGAGTATGTTGAATCGACAGGTTGTATCAACAGTAAAAACACAAGAGCTTTTTTTTTATCGGATAAATTTCTCTTTGCAACGAAACAGTTTTGCCAATCACTAATTTTACGAGAAAAACTGACATGATAAAATCGCGACACCGAAGGTGGAGCGATTTTATCTAATGTCAGTTTTTCGAGCAAATTTAGTGATTGGCAAAACTTTGAGTCAAAGAGGAATTTATCTAATAAAAGAAAAGCTCGAGTGATTTTTGGCAAGATAAATTAACGACAGAATATATGGATGAACAACAACAATAATTGCGACTCATTGTCATTGTGTAAAAGTGACGTCCGCTTACTAGATATTGAGGAAGAGAAGTTTTTATCGCGATAAAAAAGGATGCACCTTTTTTATCGATGGCAAAGTGACAATAACATTTCCAGGTATATGACATTTTAACATTGGAGTTAATTTATCATATGCATTTTCTTAGTCGAAAAATATAGCCAACATGTGGCTTCCGTTAGCAAAACAGTTTTGAATTGCCCTTCCCAACTTGAATAACTGATCAGTTGTGGATCTATGGCTTCTGAACCCTGCTTGAGAAATTGATAGTAGGTTGTTTTTTCCCAGATACCATCGTAGCCTTAGGCTTACCATCGTTCCCAACAATTTGCTGAGGCAACTCGTTAGTGATATGGGTCGATAACTTGCTGGAGATGTTGGGTCTTTTCCCAGTTTGAGTAAAGAGATGATGATAGCGTCCTTCCACATTTCTGAGTATATTCCGTTCGACCAGATTTCATTATATAGTTCCAGTATAATGTACCTTTTTGATCCAGGTGCTTTTTTATGAAGTCGTATGTGATTCTATCTCCGCCTGGTGTTGAGTTAGTCATTTTAGAGAGTGCGTAACTACAAAGTAGTGAATGGTATGTTGTAATCTGAGGTAATTTGTTAATGAAAATTTATATCTCTCCCTGAATATTCCCTATGTTGATGAAACTCGTGGTCCAGAATAAGTGTGCTACTGGCAGTTTCGAATTCCTGAGCATTTATTTCTGCAATTTCTTCTTTATTTGTAATCGTTCCTCCATTTGGTGTGGTGACATTTGATACTTTTTTTCCTACAATGGCACGAATTTTCTTCCACACCTGTGACACCGGTGTCTCAGATGTCATAGAAGAGACATAATTTTCTCACGATTGTCTTTTACTATCGCGAATTTTTCGCCTAGCCTTGACTCGTACCTGTTTGAAGGTGATAATATTCTTTTATGTGGGTGATCTTTTGAATTTGTTGAATACTTTATTTTTTTCTTTTATTAAAAAAGCTGTTTATTCGTTCCACCATGGAGCCATTTTTTTTCCTTTAACGCCCTTTGTTTGAGACACTGCTGTCAGGGCGGCTCATATGATCTTATCGGTGACTGTTTTTGTGGCTTCATTGACACCTGTAGATAGCAATTCAAAATTTTCCAAGTTCTCCTTGAATGATGCCCAATTTGCATTATCGAGTTCCCATCGTTTCAGAATGGCATGTGTTTCGGTTCGACCCACAAATTCGATAGAGGCATATCCACTGACATGCTGGAGCAACTGTAGGAGAGCCGAATTCTAAATCGAGAGCGGATATGTTATTCGATCTTTGGTTCGGGTAAGTGCCTTCACCGGTGTTTAAGAGGATCAGGTCATTATCGTTGAGAAGGTTTTCAATTAATCTTCCCCTTCCGTCGAATCTTTCAGAGCCCCACAGAGGATTGTGGGCATTGAAGTCTCCCACAATCAGGACTGGAGTTGGTAGTTGATCGATTACTTCTTGGATATCACCAATATCCTATTCACCATCTGGTAGGTAGATGTTGCAGATCGATAGCTTGATCGGAAAATCCACTCGAATTGCTATGATTTGAAGCCTAGACTGGAGTAGAATTTGTCTGTTGGGGATGTTTTCTTAGATGAGTATTGCAACTCCCCCTCTGGCTCTGAGGTGGGGAACAGTACCTTCTCTGTGCGTCGTATAACCTTTGATATCGAAGAAAATCTCCTGTTGTTTCAGGTGAGTTTCTTGTATACATATACAGAATGGTGATTTTCTATTCACTATATCTAATAACTCAGGATAGTTGTTTTTGCAGCCTTTACAATTCCACGAGATGAGATTCATTACATTATCCATTAGGATTGGTTTGTAAATATTTGGACATTCACTTTAAGTACATAGAAATATAATAATATAAATATATACATGTATATGTTCTTATCTAATATCACAGATTATATCACAAATCAAAAAATAATGATACTAGGTAGGTGTAGTCGGGGCAGAGTTTTTGGATTTTCCCTTTTTACGACCTCGCCTTGGTTTTGGTTTTTGTGAGCTTTTTCAATGAATACTTACGACTGATTACTCCACCGCTGATATATCTTCGCCAAATTTATTTGGAGAATGTTTCTTTTTTCAGCCAGTGTCATAGATACCGTCAATGTATCACTCAAATCTGGTACTGAATTGCAAGTTACTTTTGCAGCCTTGGGCGGGGTATAACCCTGATTGGGTGGAGGCATCAGGTTCCTCATTTGTTGGAATGTATCTCTAACTATCTCGGCACAGATTCTAGTTATTTCTGGTACAAGTTGTCGAACAATTTCTTCTATGGGTTGTTGTGTTGCTCTGGCAGCTTGCGCATATGATTCGTTTGTTTGGGTAGGTTTTTTGTTACTCTTCTTCTTGCTTCTGCGTATGGAATACGATCTTTCACTCTAATTTTTGTATTGCAGCTTCTTGTTTATATACGGGACAGTTTTCCGATTTAGTAGAGTGTTGTCCGTTGTAGTTGATGCAAACTAGAGGTTCTGTGAATGGAGAGCCTTGATGTGGGGGTTTGCCACATACGCACATTACTTCTTTATCGCATGTTGTAGAGGTATGGCCAAATTTCTGGCACTTAAAACAGCTGAGTGGTGCAGGAATATAATTCCTAACGGGAAGATAATGTATACCTGCTATTATTCTCTTTGGAATAGTTTCTCTGTTGAATGTCAGTATAAGTGATGCCGTTTCCTCTATCTTACCTTCGTTCATTACTGTAATTCTTTTAACTTCAATCACACCTTAATTTACAAGATTTTTTGTAATTTCTGTTATCGAACAGTTCAATCGATCACGGCATGTTACAACTCCTTTTGATTAATTGAGCGTTACGTGGGGGGAGACAGTTATGTCATACTCATGAAATTTTGTTAATTCGAGTAACTTCTTTATTTGAGTAGTTGATCCAGTTTCAACTAATAGACCATCCCAGATTTTCTTTACACTCTCTACTTTTCCTATTGCTCAATCTAGTACTTTTTATATTAGGAAGGAGCTAACTTTAGAGAAATCTTCTTCCATACGTTTCATTACCAAGATCCGTGGTACGACTTCCATATTTCCCTAGCTGGTCAACTGTAGCCTTATTTGCCTGATTTTACCACCCCGGCGGGCAGTAGTCAATGTTTTAGGTGGCATCTCACCAATTGTGTCCACATTTATAGAGTTGGACTGCTCCTTATTTGAGTTTATATCGGGTTCCATCATAGAGTTCTCACGAGTACGGGACGAAAAGTACACGTAAGTCGACCGCAATAGTGTGCCCTTATCTATTTATGTGCGCGTTAAGGCTTATATACAACAGGGTATGTCATTTCCCTGAGATTCAATACGTTCGCGGCTGGATGTCCCCCAGTCCTTCAACTCTCCGTCACGTTTCCAAGCTTGAGATTGGAAATTTTTTTGAGGTTCAATCCTCTATTGAGCTGTCCTTTGCTTCTCCGCTTACTCTCGACCTTATCGACATGGGTGGCCCTACCAGGAGTGTAATACTCCCGTCGGCTTCTCTCTCCCGATCATTGCGGGTACTGAGCCCTCTCACCACCGTCAAGGTTCCACAGCTCTTTGAGGGAGGGTAGAATAATTGTTGAAGAAGATGTTTGGTATGCTCCTTTCATCAAAAAGAATCTTTTTCCAGTTTTGAAGGCACAAAATAAATAGTCGACAAATCAATTCATTTCCACAGCAGATGTATGTAATTTTAAAATGTTCACAGACACCTGCAGTTAGGACCAGAACTGAACATGGTGATCTGTACAAGCTAGCTCGTAAAACTGTCAAAGCATGAGGGTATAAAGTCCATGTATCACAAATTGAAAATTTACTTGAACTTTATCATTAATCACGAGGTAATCACAATAAAATACATGTCATGAGTGTTCTGAAGAGAGTCCTTGGGGATAGATGTACCATTAGATAGTGAGGTATGTGAAGGCTGCTAATATGAAAAATCACATATCCTGAAATTTGTTTCGAGAAAAAGAGAATAGAAATCAGGAGAACTGATCCATTCAGATGTTTGTTCTTCTATTGAAAACTTAGGAGGAGAGTACAGGTATATTTATCTATTCAAATATGATTACACTAAATTTCGTAGTGTTTTCTATATGAGAGAAAAACCAGAAGCTGCTAGACACCTGACAATATTTTTAGCAGATGTTAAGGTTGCTGGTTACGTCGTTGAATAATTTTTATGAGATAATTTAGTGATTGAAAAGGTTACGGAATTCATCAACGACTGGTAATGCCGCACACACCTCAACAAAATGGATGCTCACAGAGATAAAATAGAACTATAGTAGGGACCGCTAGAGAACTAATTCACGCAAGAAAAGGATTACTTCAAAGCTTATGTGCAGAAATAAATACTGCAGTTCATATCTTGAACAGATGAGCTGCTATTTCTAGTGAATGTAACAAATCACTTTTCGAAGTATGTTATGTGAAGAAACCGTGTTTAACGCACGTTCGTGTAATTAGATGCACATGTTACTGCCATATTCCCCAACCCAGGAGAAGAAAGCTAGATAAGAGAGTTATCAAAGGCGTTCTACTTGGATATGACAATAACGATGGTTACAGAATTTGGTGTACAGAAACAAGGAAGTAAACCTCGTTTTTGAAGAGAAACGTTTCTCAAGATCTGAACCCATATTACTTCGTAGCATCTTTAATCAAGCTGTAAGCACTTGGAACTTAAACAATGAAGGTAGAAGGTAATTTGAAACAAGCAAGTATATATACAAAAGAAGAAAGGTGTCAAGAATAAGACGGTCAAGTACAAGTACCACTTCATATGGCTTTGATAATGATATATTAACTGAAAGAGATTTACGGAGTAAGACAACCTTAAGAAAACCAGCGATATTTGAAGATTATATGAAAGTTTCTGCGAATATACTTGGAACTATAGAACCGTCTAGTTGGGAAGAAGCTATTCAAATGAGTGATAGAGGCCAATGTTTACTAGCTATGGATAGAGAAATGTGCGTTCGTAGATTGAATAGAACATGGGACTTGGATAAATTACCAGAAGGAAGAAAAGTTTTACCTTGTAACAGGGTTTATAAGATAAAGACAGACCCAGATGGCTCTGAGGAAAAGTAAGAAGAAAGGTGAGTTGTAAAAGGATTTTCACAAAGGCCTAGTGAAGATTTTGACCAAACATTTACCCTTGTTGCAAATCTAGCATCAATACGGGCTATAATAAGTGTTGCTGCATATGAAAACATGACACTAACGCAGTTTGACATGACAACAGCATTTCTATACGGTTCACTAGATGAAGAAATATTCATGAAACAGCCAAAAGGTTATGAAGATGGAATCAGTAAAGTTGGTCGTTTAATGAGAAGTCTTTACGGACTAAAACAGGCGCCACGTTGGTGGAATACAGGCATTACTAATGTCATTTTAAAGTTAGGATTTGAAAAGAGCGAAGCAGACGAGCAGACCCTTGTTGATTTATTAAAAGGAGAGAAAATGGAAACGATATTATGCTTATTTTGTCTTTATATGTGGATGACGGGCTACTGGCATCAAATAGTGACAAGATGAAGAATTCATTCATAGAAGATCTATAATAAGAATTTATTGTTATTATGAAACATGCATCTTATTTTTTAGGACTTGAAATAGAGAGGAATCCGAATGATTCCATCAAAACCTGTCAAATATCCTACTCTGAGAAAATATTAGAGATATTTAAGATGCAAGATTGTGAACCGGTATTAACACCAATAGAGAAGCTTTTGATTTAGGGAAGGATGAGGAAGATGAAATACAATTCTCTTACAGACAAGTCGTAGGAACATTAATGTATTTAATACAAGAAAGCCGACCTGATTTAGCGGATTCAGTTGGTGTATGTTCTAGAAATCTAGAAAATCCAAGACGACATGACTACATGCGAGTTAAAAGGATTTTCAGATATATCAAAAGCACTTTATATATAGGTATAAATTACAAATATAATTGCAAGAGAGGATAATTACAAGGCTTACTTACGCAAATCATGGGGAGATTTAAATGCTGAGTGTTCCACATCTAGAGTACTTTGTATGTACAGTGAATTAGTTGTCTCATGGAAAGGTAGAAATTGTAGCCAATAGCGAATATGCGAAATAATTAATTCGGTTGAAAACTCTTTATACAGGTATTGCAGAATTGAAAAATCTGGCGGCTGTTAAACTAGCGCAGAATCCACAATTACACAAGCGCACAATAGTATATTTTTATACGAATAATTAACGATTAACGGATTAACAATTGCTAGTTGAATACTATACTTTGTCTACCACCCTTGATTTCTTTATTAAATATAAGTAAAGTGAATAATACGAGTGTAGAACGGATAGTTTTTTATGAATATCATTACTAATTGTATATGTGTATATTTTCTGTTACTTCTGTTGTTTACAAGAAAGTTTATCACTATCTGAATTCATCGTTACAATATGTATATCGGTAGATCGACATGTTTGTAATAATTTAGTATATAGTGTTATTGACAATTCGAATTCCAAAAATTAATAAATTTCTGGAGTACGTCAAATAATTCGTGTAACCTATAGAGATGGGTGATACTATGTAAAGTATCAATACACCGTACCGTTATAAATATATTATTTTAAAATTATCAATATTAGAAAATAACGTTATGAAAAGAGTTAATACTAAAAATTTTAGATGTTCGATATACTTCAGAAACAAATTTCCTAAACAAAATACGCAGACTTAAAGGTTTACATATTGAACCATATACTTTTAGTTAGGAGATAAAATATTGATTTATTATTATGTGGTCGTGGACAAAACATAGTATAATTGAATTCACTGTTTCTACCCTAACTGTGTAGAATCTACTCACATTACTTTTTAAAATGAAACCAACTGTTTCTAAATAATTCCACAATATAATGAATAAATTATAAAAATTTTGATAATATTCAGACAACTGTCAATTTTTTAGAATTGCAATAATTTTTCATTTTATTGAGGAATTATTTAGTAACACTTCCATTTAAGAAATTATTGTACGAGCATTGGTCATGGAAGGTAAAATTGTACTTCAACAGATAAGATATCGTGTTGTACACTACGAATACTAACCAAATGTTGGGGTGAATATAGAATATTATAATTATGAGCCTCTTGGGAGGTCAGATCGTTATAAGAAACAGAAAGCAACTAGAACTCAAAGTGAACAGACGTGGCTGAACAGTGAGATATTTTGAACCAAACGATCATACTGCGAAGGCTGCGCTTCTTAACGAATTCTTATTAAAGAAAGTTAAATTTCTCAATATAACCGAGTATTTGTGGAAACGTTTTTAGGAACTCAACTTTATTCAGAAAAACAGACTGTGTTTCAGGCACAAGCTCTTTTTATAATTTTTCGAAAAATCCGCCATCCCACAAAGAAGTGACTAGGATACTAGGAAAAAAACTGACTAGTAGAGATAAGCTAGAAACTAGTATTCATTTTTTAGCGCCTGTGGAGGAACAAGAAGCACCGAAGATGGACGAGACCAAACGTCATTCTTCACTGGAAAGGTAAAAAGCGAAAAATGTAACTCAGCGAGAAAATCAGGAGCGAAAGATGGAGCTCATAGGAATCCAGGCCACAATAGCCAATATGAAGAACCTAGCAGAAGCCAGGAAAGAATCGAAGCAAAACCAAGAGGAAGTTAGAGAATTCAAAGCGAACATATTGAACCTGCTCGAAAATAAGGGCATATCAATAAGCCCACGAACGCCAAGAAGTCTAAGTAGGAAGCGATTCAACGGCTCAGCACAAAGCAGCCAACCGGATACAAGACCGACGAAGAAACAAAAATAGGTTGCATTGGAAACTGCCATTGCAGAAGAAGATGAATTTTCTCTGCCCATGAAAGAAATATAACGCCAGCAAAGAGCAGAGAAGAAAAAGGAGAAAGAGGCACAAACTTAGGCCCAGCCAGCTGAGAAGATAACGCATCCAGTACAACCAAGAATGGAAGAAGAGGAGCCCAATCAAGAGGAATCCAACTGAATAGCACATTCAACGGGAGAATTGGAGTCAAGATAATCCTAGAAAATATAGAAGACCAAATGTGGCTAACGAAGTACCTGGAAAAACCATAAGGTAAAGGTGTAAACTGGTACACCTTC